>OX424496.1:1817125-3095875 GCA_949152395.1 Agrochola litura
AAGTACTTATGTGCCGAGAACTTTTGCCTTCAAGCCTTACAGTTAGCTATAGAGGTAGGTCATTAACCTAGATTTGAGTCAAGATTTAGATTTAGACCAAGTATCGATTCCAAATCTGGGTGTTTGTACACTTTGTACCCTCGAATAAAATAGCAATAATCTTGAGAGAAACCCCCATAGGTTAATTTTTAAGAAAAATAACCTTGGCATGGTTAAACGAAAATGTCAGGTATTCCCTATGGGTTTTGCAACAAAATTGCACAAGACTAGAACAATTCCATAAATTACCAGGAAAATTGCATTGTTACTGATAAGGACTTAAAATACCTAAATGGCGTTTAATGTTTTGGATTTACCGATTTACATAAATATGTGACTACATCCTGCGTATATAGCTACGTTATATCATAACTATATCGATAAACTGTTAGCATTAAACCGGTTTTTTAATTAGGATTGTCATTTATGTGAAGATGCGGGATGTCCCTGTGCCTTTTAACGGCTACTGCAGATCAAGGAAATTCCTAAAACTTACAATAAATTTTAATTTCGATAAAACCACAACTTTTTAATTTATGGTCTTATTTGCATACGTGTTAAGCTTTGCGGTTTTTAGAATTTATTTCGGTTTGAGATAATTAAGGAGCTCGTGGCCAAGTAATAACAGCCGCACGGGTTGATCCGTCAGGTTAAGCTACGCTTGCCGGGGTTGGTCCGTGGATGGGTGACCATCTTTACATACCGAGACTCCTCCGTGCCTCGGAAAGCACGTTAAGCCGTTGGTCCCGGCTGTCATTTGTGGATTTTTGACAGTCGCTACGGGTCGTCAGAAGCCCGAAAGTCAGACAACCAGTCTTACCAAGGGTATCGTATTACCCAGTTCCAGGGTTGTGGAGGTCAGATAGACAGTCGCTCCATGTAAAATACTGGTATTCAGCTGCATCCGGTTAGACTGAATTAAGTAGGTAAATAGTAGATTGTTTACCAAGGGAGCAAAGAACTATTTTTAAGGCGAGAGTGTTTCTTTGAATCCAGAGCGGAGCGAAGGATTCTAGAGTAGAATCCTGAGCGCAGCGAGGGATTCAAAGTACGCCACTCGAGCTTAAAATAGTGTTGCTCCCGAGGTGAACACTCTACTTTTTATCACCCTCTATGAGAAAAAAAAACGTGTATGATCCGACCCCCGTCAGGAACAAAGTTCCTTCGCAAGTAAAATTAAAAAAAAATCACTGCCACCATCGTGGATTTACATTGTGACCTCACTATAGACTTAAGCACCTTCGAAAACTATGAAAACGATACCCATAATGAAAATTTTTAAATTATTCGCAGCTGCCATCTGGGATTTACATTTTGACCTCACTATCGGTTTTAGCACCCTCGAAAACTATGAAAACGACACCCATGACGAAAAACTTGAAAATTTTCTTAGCTGCCATCTTGGATTTTCATTTTGACCTCAGCATCGGCTTTAGCACCCTTAAAAACCATGAAAACGATACCCATGACGAAAAATTTTAAATTTTTCGCCGCCACCATCTTGGATTTTCATTTTGACCTCAATATCGGCTTTAGCACCCTTAAAAACCATGAAAACGATACCCATGACGAAAAATTTGAATTTTTTGCCGCCGCCATCTTGGATTTTAATTTTGACCTCACCATCGGCTTTAGCACCCTTAAAAACCATGAAAACGATACGCATGACGAAAAATTTTAAAATTTTTGCATCCGCCATCTTGGATTTTCATTTTGACCTCACCATCGGCTTTAGCACCCTTAAAAACCGTGAAAACGATACCCATGATGATAAATTTGAAAATCTTCAGAGCCGCCATCTTGGATTTTCATTTTGACCAAATTCACACTTTCTCTCTCTTGCCAGCCTGTTACTTGTTCATACAATGTTCGTGTTTGATCTCTTTGGTAATTGGAACTTTTACTAACAATATCCACATTCCAAATTCAAATCACTTTTAATCCCTAGGGATTAAAAAGCTATTTTAGTCCCTGTTTACGAAGAACGAATTAGCTCTTTTTGAATAGATGTGATAAAAATGCTATTTGCCGATAAGGTTTTGGAAAAACTTTCAAAAGCTACGGTTACGGGTATATCCCTCTTGATTAAGTAAATAACAATAACAAATATGAGTTTCACTACTTATATCTATATCGTTATTCTATATACATAATAAAATAGTAATGTACTCAAACTGTTCAATAAATATTTTTTAAACATAAGTCATTGCTACGAGGTGTGGAACAAGTCTGAAGGAACGAGTCAGATGCAGAAAATATCGTTTTTATGTCTGTTTATCTGGATGTATGTTCAAATTAGCGCATAAACGGCTTAATGGATGACATTTGGCGCACAGATAGTTTATAACGTGGACATAGGTTACTACTAATCTCGGTAATAGAGGTACGTTCCCTTGGATATTTTCTGACATCCAAAAACTTTTTACAAAAAAAAAACAACCGACTTCCAAAAAACATTACAAAGTGAAAAATAACTTTAATTTCGGAAGTAAAAAAACAAACATACGCGACGAACATATAACCTCCTCCTTTTTGGAAGTCGGTTAAAAAAGCAAAAGTAGATATTCTTTTAGCCTTTTACAAAAACAAATAGCCAAGCATAAGGTAGGTTCCACAGAGCATGAAGTCACCTCGGTGGCCGCAGCTAGGACAGCTAGGGACAGAGATGGTACTGTCAACATTAACACTTTTCATAAAATTCAAGCATGTTCATTAGCGTCGCCGTTTACTCATTGAAACTGTCGACCCGTGACAATTATAACAATGCTCTGTGACAGCTAGCTTGTGCTCAGTTCCACCAAGTTCGGACACGAATACTCTTCATACAAGCGTCCGTAGTCGATGCCGGCGGCCACGATTCTGAGCTCTGTGGTGGGTTCAAATCAAATATTATATGATTACTACAAAATGAAATAACAAAGTAGGCTACTACTACGCAAGCGTACACCATCGCTGACCGCACCATCGCTTACCATCAGGCGAGATAGTGCTCCAACAGAAGCTATCATTAAAAAAAAAACATTAACCACACAGTTTGTGGCCGGTACCAGAGAGAAAAAAAACGTTATATTTAAATGATTATTTTGTTTGATAATCTTTCTTTTTTACCTTATTCATAATGACGATGTGTTTATCGTTTGAAAAGATTATGAAACAACAAATTATTTTTGTACAAAAAGTAATTTGAATACTTGATTATAATTGAAATATGTGTTTGTTTGGTTATAATCATAAAAATAACATGTATTTTTCTTCAGAGACTGATGAACTACAGTACTTTGGCACTATTATATCAATGAATAGTACAATTACCTTCGACTCCGTGCAAATGTTTAATCGAATACAAAAAGCGCTACCTAGCTGGTCTATTGATTGAGTCGGTGTCTTTGGTTTTGTATTTTCGTTTTTTGCCACCGACTTCTCAAATGAAAGGTATTTTTTTCTTTGTAATTTTTTTGTGGGAGTCATATTTTTTTATAACAAATTTTTTTCACTTTCAACCTCTCGTACCTACCCCACACAAATTCGTAAACAACTACTTGCTATGTATGTATGTACAACAGTGACAGGATTTTTTTAACATCATCAACAGACACAAAGTGAATTAAATACGTATTATTGTAGCTAACTCGAAAGCTACCACACCAAACTTAATACAATTCATAAGGAACTACTGTGCGAGCCTCCTCTGCCAAATGATTTTTTTTTAAATCGATCCACAATTGATGAAAATATCGATGAACATACATTAAAAAAATACATACAGATGAACAGTATTATGTATAATGATGCAAAGTATTACTGGGATTATCCATTAGATAATTCTTAGAAGCAGTCTGTGCTCGGTTAATAAAATAACTGGCAAAATTCGGGTGTCACTATACACACCTCTGCTTCTACCTTCGGGAAAAGCAGGTGTGATATTATTTTTATTTGGCTACAAATCCCAAGATGTATCGATGTAAGAATGCACTATTGGAATGAATGAACCCAAAACACAGTAATAAAATATATTAATTGTAGTGAAAGTCCGCAGGTGGCTACGACGAGCTACGCCGGCGCTACGGCGTAGCCTGTAGCATCTTACTGCAGAACGGGCCCGTAGCGGTGCAGCTACGCAAAGTTTTCAGTATTTTGACATTGTTTTGTTATTCAACGTGGCAATGCTGCCAGGGAGTAACACAATACCCCTTGGTAAGACTGGTTGTCAGTCTTGGGCTTCTAGATCCTAAAATTGTTTGTTTTACGGTTAAATATTATAATGATCGGAACATAATTGCGGTTTAAAAATCTGTTTAGCAATTTAATCAACATTTGAAAAATATAAAAAATTCTTTAAAGCCTTTACTTTGAAACGTAAAGTTATTTAAATTGATTTAGAAAGGACATTTCCAGCTTATTTATAAGTAACACTGAAATATTCTTCTTCCTCAGGTCGAATATTAAACAATAAAGATAAAGAGATAATATATTTTGAAAACAGGAGTTTATAATACAAGTGTGTTAGCATTTTGGATATAATTAAGGACTACTTGTATTTTTATAATAATATTTATCTTCCTTTATTTTATTTTCATATTTACATTACATTTCAATGTGCGTGTTCGCGTGATTTAGATAGATAGTGTATTGAATAACCTGTCATTCACTCCAACACTTCACTCTAACGTTCATTCGTTCACTCGGCCACTATAAAGAGTTGCACACGCGAGCACGGACGTTCACGGACATTCTAGTTTGGTGTTTAGTCGAGGAAGGTTGATTTGAAATGTAAAACGATAGTGAATAAAAATGTTTATTCTGAAGAACTGCATTCTCCTTTCCCGACCTTCTTAAAAGTGTATGTTCTAACGAAGTATTAGTTCAACAAAAAACTTTTTACGAAAAAAATACAACCGACTTCAAAAAAAAACACTACAAAGTGAAAAATAGAATTTAGAATTTTCGTTTTTTTCCACCGACTTCCGAAATTATTTTTCACTTTGTAGTGTGGTACCTACCCCACACAAATTCGAATACCACTGCTATGTAAATAACAGTGACAGGAACTTATCATATCATCCACATACTAAGTGGGAAAAAATACATATTATTGAAGCTAACTCAAAAACTACCCAAGCAAACTTAAGAAAATTTATATGGAACCATCTCTGAAGTATGAGACCTACCAAACAAAAAAAGAATCATCAAAATCAATTCATAATTGGCGGAGTAATCGCGTAACAAACATACAAAAAAAAACATACAGTCGAATTGAGAACCTCCTCCTTTTGGAAGTCGGTTAAAAATAACGTTATACCTCCTTTTACAAGGATCATCAACATCGGTAATCGCTCGATACGGGAAAACTAATTTGATAATTCGTAATAATTAAATAATTGCGATCTTTCTTAGAACAAGATCACCTCCACTATCCATCTTATAAATATTGTAACATTATTGCAACCGCAAATCACAAAAGCATCGGTAATTATAATAATAAAATAGAATGCCATTATTGTTTAAAATAAATGGTATTTTTCTTGTAACATTGCGACTTTTGACTTGTGATATTTAGTAGTAGCTTTTGCACGCAGCTGGTCGTAAATTATCTCACGGGACGTATGTACTACTGAGATAAAAAGTATCTTATGTCCTAACTCAGGTCATGGTTCATCTGTGTTCCAAATTTCATCGAAATCCATCATGGCGTAAAAAAGTAACATAAGGTACTTCTAATTCAATATTTTTCTACGTCATCTCCAATTTTGTAACTGAATAAAGTGAACGGAGACGACAAACACCTGTCAATCGTCGCTTGATCGAAAATTGTTATTAAAAAGACTTCATTGATCTTGATGTGATTTTCCCGTATACACACAAAAGTCTCCAAGTGCGGTTGAATCAGCAGTCTTTGTGTCGACACACGTCGTAGTCAATGGCCTGACAGCCAAGAGCGTCGATCATCACTTAAAGTGGCTGTCAAAAGGCGGTTGACTCAAACATATGACAGGTAGACTCCCGAAGCCCTGGCCGCAGGTTTAGACGGATAAAGGACATTAAGCAATGTTGAATCTTAATGTACCATATACTTGGAAATAAATTACATCTTATCTTATCTAAAGCCGTGGTCGCATGCTATTATAATTTTTTAGGTGTACCACGGCTTTACCTTGACCATTTTTGTACCTACGAGTATGTCTTGTTTGTCTGAAATATTTTCTTGTTTCATACTTTTTAGAGCGTGATTTTTCAGTAGTCGAGTTTCTTGTTGTTAAAAATACTCCTTGTCTTTTAAGTAATTGACTACTATTTCTTAATGCCTATAACATGAAATGCCTGAACAAAATATTATAAAAGTTATCGCTAACCACTAATAAGAATGTGTTTAATTATAACAAGATCTTAGTGATTCCCCGACCCATGGGTAGGTAATTGACCAGCTTGATTGCTGTTAACAGAATATAAATAAACTGTTTATTAAAAAAGACGTTTATATATTGTTGGGTTATAGGTGACAGGAAAACTGGATATAGTTATGTTCCTAAGGTTCACAAAACGTTTCCCATTGGTTTTCCCTTCATGTATGTTAATTTTTAGTTTTTCCTGGACCTTGTATATATATTTCATAGTTTCACGATTACACTCAATATGTATTTACCAGTACATGTATTTTCAATATACATGTACTAGTATTAAGTCGGCAAATACTTATGTTCTTAAAGTATAATATCTTGAGTATCTTATTACAATGGCAGGTGATGAATGTTGTTGAAAAAAATTATAGGAAACCCCACTTTTTATCGCGACATGTGAATCACAATTTACTGTTAGGATTCCGTAGACGAGAGACTAAAACGAATCTTCGTAATAGGTACCCACAGCTAGAAACACATCGCACCATCTCATGCTAATTTAGTAGACTGACTAAGATGTTATCATATCTAATTTATTTTATTATTATTGGAGACATCAACAAATATTTTTTTGGTTCACGGCTGTTTGGTTCAATATAAAATTGTTATTAAAATATATGATTGAATGGATGGCTGTTTCAGTCGTTTCATCATCCTTATCTAATGAAAAGTTGTAAAGGAATATTATGTTTAAAGTTATACTCAAAATCTCTACGTATTATGGAACCCGAACTGTACACTAAACACACATTGACCAGTTTTTATGTTTATCTACTTAATTAACTCCAAATTGTAAAGTTGGAAGATATTCACAAAAAAACTAAACGAATTGGTTCGGGTATCGTTTTCTAATAACCTCGAAATAACTATGATACTTAGATAATAAGTCAGTTTAGTTTTTGTGAGTTGAGAATACCCGGCGGAAGTGCATTTGGTAAACCCGTTGTTTGGCCTTGATGTCTTGAGCACTTTTTGTTCGTAGCACGTGTATTGCTTGTGCTGGTCATGGTGTAAGTAAGTACCTACTTTAAGCAGGCTTTATGGGTAAAGGAACGGATCTATCTTTTAGTTCTTGTTGTTGCCCAAATCTAGGTTTCGTAGGCGGCGTGATATCGGGTACCTAAGAAATATTGACAAAGATATTTTGAAGCTTTGTCTGCACAATGTTTTTATTCTTTATTAATCCTAAAGTTTTTCTAGTTTTATAACGATTTCGAAAATAATTGTACCTGTAATAACTATATCAATTTATACATAATTATTAACATTTGAAAAAGTTTACTTTTAGCCACAGTAGTAATATTTCCCATGTAACAGGTTTATTTGACTTTTGTCATCGTCATAATGGTAGAGATTTTAGAACAGTTAGACCAGATGCTGCACATCCTAAATAGAGCCTCTTGGCGGGTAGACCTCGGCATGAATTTGGATAAGACGAAAGTCAAGTACAATTCGAGTGAGTATGTCTACCTAGGGCAAGTCATCCAGCTCGGTAGACACAACTATGAGAGAGACCCAGCCGACAGGAGGATCCAGTTAGGTTGGGCAACGTTTGGAAAACTTAAGTCTTCTCGTCGCCTATCCCGCAATGTTCGAAGGCTAAGGTCTTCAACTAGTGCGTCCCGCCTGTTATGACATACGGTGCCGAAGCGTGGACACTGACAGTCGGACTAGTCCACAAATTTAAGGTCGCTTAGCACGCTATGGCGTGGGTTATGCTCGGAGTTACTTTTAAGAATAAAATCAGGAATTAAATTATCCGGAAAATAACCGGAGTTACCGACATAGCTTGCAGAGTAAGCAATCTGAAGTGGCAGTGGGCTGGCCATGTTTGTCGAAGGACCGATGGCCGGTGGAGCAGATGAGTCCTGGAGTGGAGACCGCGTATCGGCAAGCGTAGTGTGGGATGCCCCCCATCTAGTCCAACGACCTTAAACCGATGGCTGGGACGAACTGGGTGCGGAAGGCGGAGGACAGAGTGTTGTGGCGCAGCCTGAGAGGCCCAAGTACATCAGTGGACGGCGATAGGCTGAGTTGATTGATCGATTGAATGGCTTATTAGTGCCTTCTTCTTCGTCGTGTCGATGGCACGACAGTGATTTTAAAACTTCACCATTTAAAACAAAGTAGGTATACTTACCATTTTCTTTACAGGTTCAATTATAGAGAGTTCGGAATTAGAATGTTAGGTAGCGGCCTGCTCGATCCAGGTTTATTCAAACCTGTGTTTCAGGTCTATAAATGAATAGCTACACTTTACCTTTTTCTCAGAAAACACCTATGATTGAGGTAGGTCCAGTAGGCCCATACGTAGGTTTCTTAATGTAGTTACGTATGTAAACAAATGCTTATGATTTTCCTTGAGTGTACCTACCTCGATTTTTTTTATTGATGTGAAACATCTATAGCGGCAGGTCAGACCGACTGTTGGCGTGGGGACGCTCGCCACGCCAACGTGGCCATATTTATTTCCTGTCGTAAACTATCCTTTTATGCATATTACCTGTACATAATAATTTCGATGCTTCACATCTGCCAGGCGTCCCGCGACGGTTCATTTTTTTATGTTATGTAATTGGAATTAAGGGAAATATCGTGAGAAAAGTTTTGAGTATGAAGAAACGATGGATGGGCTGTGTGACAGATGATATGGCTAGAAAGGGGGTGACTACCGAGATGACGAGTGATAGAGAAGTATGGAAGAAAAATACAAGTTGCGCCGACCACTAATAAATTGGACTGGATAAGGGCATGAGAATGACCTTGAATTGGAATTCAGTAATTCAAGTGCATTTCCTTGAAGCTCGTGGCTAAAAAATAACAGCTGCACGGGTCGGTCCATCAGGTTAAGCTACGCTTGCCGGGGTTGGTCCGTGGATGGGTGACCATCTTTATATACCAAGACTCTTCCGTGCCTCGGAAAGCACGTTAAGCAGTTGGCCCCGGCTGTCATTCGTGGATCTTTGACAGTCGTTACGAGTTGTCAGAAGCCCGAAATTCTGACAACCAGTCTTACCAAGGGGTATCGTATTACCCAGTTACTGGGTTGTGGAGGTCAGATAGCCAGTCGCTCCATGTAAAATACTGGTATTCAGCGGTTAGACTGGAAGCCGACCCCAACATAGTTGGGAAACGGTTCGGCAGATTGATTGAAGTGCATTTCCTTGAAATGGGTTCAACTAAAACACTCGCACTACCCCACACAAGCACTTGTTGTTTGTTCACATAAAACGCTGCTTTAAAACTCTGACACCAGGTTAGTCACTAACCACACGAAAAAAAAAGAAAGACATGGCTCATTATTCTGTTTTCACAGAAATGCGCAGGCGCTATTTTTACTTAACTAATATTTGTCGTCAGATTTCTATAAGTAAATGTATACTTTTACTTAATATTGTATGTGTGACGTCTTTCATATTTTTACGAACTTTGGAGCTATTGTTTAGGTATTGTTATCAACTAACATAGTGCAAACGTATGATGACATTTTAAAACAACAGTTATCATGTGGACACACATAATGATGACATTTTAAAACACTTTTTCACAATACGTAAATTATCTAAAAAGTCTTAGATCCGTCAAATGAGAACCTTAGTTTCGCCATGACCTCAAATGGCATGATGACCACTAAAGAAATAATAAATAATAGCGTGCACACCAGACAAGCAACTCCAGTATTTATAAGAACGTTTGTATTCAAATCTCAGTCTCAATCTCTGAAAAAACCTCTAATTTACCAATTTTTAGGGTTCCGTACCTCAAAAGGAAAAAACGGAACCCTTATAGGATCACTCGTGTGTCTGTCTGTCAGTCTGTCTGTCTGTCCGTCTGTCACAGCCAATTTACTCCGTATCTAATGGACCGATTAAGTTGAAATTTGGTACACATATGTATTTTTGTGACCCAAACACGAATGTGTAACGTAAATAAATTAATTTTGAATATAGGGGTCACTTTTGGGGCGCAAACAAGAAAATAAAAAAAAAATGTTTTGCTAACAGTACCGTGTGACATATCAAATGAAAGGACTTGTTGCGAGGATCTTAAATATATATTTTTATATGATTTTAAAATAAACACTTTTAAAGATATTTAATAAATTCAATGAAAATTGACCATTCCCCCCCCCCCTTATCTCCGAAACTACTGGACCAAAAATTTTGAAAAAAATACATAGTATGTCTCTTTACTCATAGATTACAGGAAAACCTATAAGAAGTCTATGGTCTTAAAATAACATGGTAAATCTTTCAATATTGTGCGTACAAACTTACATTTCGTCGCTCGGCATCCAATAGGCCCATTTCTCTAGCTACTTTAAATCAAAATATCACAAGTGTTTGACCGTCTGCTTAATACACAAATAAATAAAACTATAAATGTTTATGACAACCAATTCTGGTTTCGGCGTGGTTTCTCAACAGAAAGTGCAGTGTTGTGTCTTAAGCATACTATCACGTACTTACTATACTAGCCGATTTATGCTAGCTTCCTCGACTTATTCAAGGCTTCTGATCTGGTTGCTTATGACGTATTGTGGAGAAAGATGGAGAAGGATAGGTTGCCAACGGAGCTTAAAAACATATTTAAATAGTGATATGGTAACCAGATCAATAGTGTACGATGGGCTGGAACTTTTTCCAGGCCATACAGGTTGGAATGCGGGGTGAGGCAGGATTGGCGAGCTCAGCAGCACCAGAGTGGGTTGCTATACATATAGATGGTATTTGTGTAAATAATATTAGCTATGCAGATGATATGGTGCTTCTGAGCGCGTCAATCTGTGGTCTCAGAAAGTTGGTCGCCAAATGTGAGCAGTTTGCCAAAACACATGGTTTTATGTATAACTCCAATAAGTCGGAGATCATGGTCTTTGAGGCTGGGGGTAGACCAGGTTATGTTCCACCTGTATTACTCAATGGGACTCCACTACAAAGAGTAGTTACGTTTAAATATCTTGGTCATATATTGACCCCTGACCTCAATGACGGACTCGATATTGAGCGGAAACGAAGGGCGTTTTCGGCAAGGCCGAACATGCTGGCTCGTAGGTTTGCACGCTGCTCACTTAAAAAGTCAAAATTACTCTGTTTCGAGCTTATTGTACAACGTTTTACACATGCAGCCTGTGGGCTAGATATACCCTAAGGTCGTGCAACGCCCTTCGTGTCCAACACAACAACGCTTTCAGGGTATTGGTGGGGCTGCCCCGTTTTTGTAGCGCATCAGGAATGTTCGCGGACGCACATATTAATTGCTTTTACGCAACGATGCGAATGAGGTGTGCATCCCTGGTGCGCAGAGTGCGGGCCAACTCCAACAATATCCTAAAAAATATCGCAAGCAGGCTGGATTGTATGTACATCAATCACTGCAGTGACATCTCCCATGGGGTGAAATAAATTTAAACTAGAATACGTGGGGCACTCAGAAAGTTTTGCGATACTAAAAAAAAATACTATAGGTTATAATTTTTTTATTACATCTTTCAAAGAACTCTCAATTGGCGTCTATACACAGTTTCATACGTCTAAACCAATTTTCATAAAACATTTTCCAGTCCGCATCAGACACCTCTCCAATCTCCTTCTCAAATGCAGCCATTGCATCTTCCGGTGTTGAAAACTGTTTTCCTTTGAGTTGATTTTTTATTTTGAGAAACAAGAAAATGTCGCACGGAGCCAAATCGGGACTGTAAGGAGGATGACCTATAAATTTGACCGGTGTGCTGTCCAGAAAGTCTCTTGTTTTGAGCGCTGAGTGAGCCAGCGCGTTGTTGTGGTGAAGCAGTAGCCCACGGAGGCCAGTGTTCGGCCGCTTGTTGCTTGCAGTAGTAAAAACTTCTGGCAAACATTTGGTAACATACCATTCAGTATTGATGCTCCTTTGATCTCGTCAGGGTACTGACACCAGATAACCCGTCAAAGAAAAAAAACTAGCGATCAAAATTTTGCCTGCACTTCTGGCTCGCTTCACTTTGGTAGGCGTTGGTTTATTTTGAAACAGCCACACGGTCGACTGACACTTCGTTTCTGGATACTGATAAATCCCGCCGAGACGAGCCTGCTTCAAATTTTGCTATAATGTCTCGGCACCATTCTACCTGAACCTCCTTCTGAGCCTGCGTTAGATTTTGCGGTACCAGCGTGAAACTATCTTCCTTACCCGAAGATGCCCGTGTAGAATTTCATGCATACTTTTCGATCTAACCTGCAGTATATGCTGAACCTCTTCATAAAATGTAATTCACCTATTCTATTGAATTAAATTTTTCACAGTCAGCACGTTTTGTTATGTAACAGCCGTCATAGGGCGGCCACTTCTTTCTTCGTCCGCCAAAATTACTCGACCATGCATAAATTCGTTGAACCAGCGGAAAACAGTAGCCTTAGGAGGGCTTTTTTTATGAACACCATTCGAAGTCTTTCAAACGATTCTTCTGGTTTTAGTCGACATTTGAAAGACTTAGTACAAAATCATCGCGCGAAAATGTTCTCGTTGTAAATCCACTTTTCAGTAAGACATTGATTTTGCTCGTAAAAAATGTGGAGGGAATTTCAAATTTGGAATGTTATGTTTTTTTGTAATAAATAGGTAGTCATAGTTTTAATTGACATCAAAACCAGCCAGTATCCCATAGACAAAAAATGTTAGTCGCAAAACTTTCTGAGTTACCTGGTAAAATAAGCTAAAGTTCATAAGTTTACTAACACAATGAGTTCTTGTTACTTGAATAAAGAAAAATATCTGGATAACCAAATTTTTTTTGAACGACGTTTTCTAAAAATGAAACCTAGCTAGATCGATTTATCGCTCCCGAAACCCCCTCCATACTAAATTTCATAAAAAATCTTGGAGCCGTTTCCGAGATTCAGATTTTAAATATACATATATACAAGAATTGCTCGTATAAAGGTATTAGATTTATATTATTATTATATTAATACCGCGAATGTGAAATTTTTAACGAAAATCTGTTTTTTGTTTTATTTCATTCTACACGCTCAAATAAGTGATCCCGCAATTAAAAAAAAACCTAAAAAATGTCACATTCGCGGTATTGGATGCCAAACGACGATTTGCAGTTGGAACGTATGGGAGAACATGTTTTTCAACTACAATGTTAAGTTTGTTCTTGGGATAAATAAATTCATCTCAACTACGGCACCCTTCATTGTGCGTAGTCCGACACGCACTTGGCCGGTTTTTTTTTTTCATATCGTTATAGACTGTCGCTGAGGTGACATTGTGACTTGAATTTGAACGTTTTTTTAACCGACTTCTAAAAAAGGAGGAGGTTATCAATTCGGATATTTATATGTATTTTTTTTTATTTATGTTCCGTACATAACTCCGTCATATAGGTATAGACGGATTTACAAAATCTTGTTTGAAAGGTATGCTCTGGTATGCTCTGCAAAATTTATATGAACCACTCCATATAAATTTTATTAACTTTGCTTGGGTACTTTTTGAGTTTACGTATTTTTCCCACTTAGTCTATATAGATGATGTTATAATAACTTCCTGTCACTGTTATTTAAATAGCAGGTAGTGCTATTCGAATTTACGTGGGGAAAGTTCACAACTAAAAAGTGGGAAAATAAAAACTTTTTTACAAAAAAGAACAACCGACTTCCGTTGTTTTATTACCTACGAGAATTGGTCTGCTGGTCGACAAGTGCACTGTTATCGGTATATTAGTCGGGCAGTCGACTCGGCATAACAACGCTTCGACTGCCCCACTCGGCAAACCGAAGTCGTGTCTCGGCAGTTGACGTAGGTTCAGATTCATAAAACCATATTATGCCTTCCAGCTTTGTAACGCTTACCTACCCATAGACCGCGAATAAATGAACGCAGGTTATATTCAACTACGGAACCGTAACCAGAGAGTGTTTCGTCAAAGTACGATGTGTAGATATGAGAGGTTTTCATAAGAAATCCGATATGATGTTACTCACCTATTACGTGTATACCTGTCACAATAAGCTGACAGGCCCACGCACACATGACGGCTTCTCCCCTATGTAGTATGATAACCTAATCTTAGTTCTAAACAAACGCTTCTATTTGACCGACGTGAAAGTAAAGACTTGTTGATACGTGCGGTGTTTTCTAGTGTGAATCACTTCAGTCTGATATCTAACGAGATGAGTATTTTACTACCAAGTTTTAGAGTCTTTGAAAGTGACCTGACGAATATTTTGTTAGTGACTGTTTCATTACAGAACAAATCTACTTCATTTACTACACACCTATTCAAAAATCCTACATTTTGTTATTAAAAAGATGACGAAAGAAAGGAAAGCAAGAAAACATATTTTTTGCTACTGTAACCTTTGATAAGGACATGGCCTGAGATGGCCTGCGCCTGCCCATACAGGGTAACGCGCTCCACACGTTCCCCAAACACGCTCGCGCGTCAGAACCCTCGTGATGTGAACTGTATTGTTAATGAGTCAATGTTTATGTTACCCTTGTTCATATTACCGCTTTATTATGGTATTTCAACACAGAATGTCGGCACACATTCCTGTAGCGTTACTCTTGCTGCATTAACTAAGATTATCTGTGGGCTGTGTGACGTAGGAATAACGTCATAACAATGAAAATTTTTGAGGTAATGATGTGTGTTCTCTACCAGAGTAGGCGATCAAAATTACAGCAATGTACCCGTCCCGTTTGACTTTACAAGATATGTTGAGCGATCTAGCGATCCACAGCCACTTGGGGTAGTGGCGTAGCCAGCACAAGACACGTGGTAATTACAGATAGACCTCTAATGGGATTTTCGTTTACAGTAGCTAGGTCCAGCCTCGTCTAGTAGCCATACGTCGCAGTCATTACGAGGTTACTTTTGTATACCTACCTAAGCACGGTTCAGCTACATACAACGGTCAACCCCTGTATTACCTAAAGCTAATATGATAATGGTACAAGTTCGTAGCTGACTGCAGGCAGCAGCAGCAGGCGACGTGTCGCCGTGACACTCTGGTTTCTATGTATTTCTATGAAATACCTTCCTGAGCTAGCGACACTGTATTATTTTCATAATCAGACACGTCGCCAGCTGCACTGCCTGCAGTCGGCCACGGATTTGTACCTTAAGAAAGAAGTTGTGAGTGCTGCAGCATCCACCTAAACCACATGATATCTCTGTTCAAGTCTGTACTAATTCGGTCTAAGTATATCTGTGTTTGGTATTTAGGCCGCGGGAAGTTAGTACCAGCACAGATTACATATACTGTACCAGCAAAGGCCGGAAATCTAATGATATCGACCAGAAACAGCCGAAGTTCCAAATACAGAAAGCAAGAATAGATAATGACACTCTTGGCACGAGGTTAAACATAGGAAACAGATTTATAAGCAATTTACAAGATTGTGCGAGAGCGAGTAATGCTCATAAAAGACTAAATGTAGGTAAAGCCCGCGGGCGGAGTGCGTGTCGAGGCGGGTCGAGGTGGGTCGAGGCGGGTCGCGGCGGGCGCGGGTCATTGCGTTAACCGCGGCGTACGTGATGTTATTTTTATACTGCAGCTACAGATTTAGTTCAATCCACCGTTATAGCTCATAGGAGTGTAAACACTAGGCTTTAATTAGGAACAGTTGAACGTTACACATGCGCGTGGGCACGCGTGGCAGATTGATGGGCGCCGAACGCCGTTTGTTTTGTATTGCGCCGAAAAACAGGCGTGTTTGTTTTGCCACATTCGATTTAGTGAAAATTCACTAAGACCGCTGATAGACGCCGTGTTATATCGGACACTTTAGCTCATTAGTTTGTGTTCAACACATTACTATATATAAAGGTATTCGAGGCTTAATATAACTCTTCGATATTTTTATTCGCGCACCAAAATAGCAGGTGGAATTTGTAGAAATGAGGGTAATCGGTTTTCAACTATAAACGAAAGGCAAATAAATAATTAGGTATGGAAATAAGCAACGATTGGTTTATTTTTTCAGAGTTAACTAACGACTGACTCGTCGGAAAGTTTTGAACTAGATGGAGCGGATAGCGTCATGCTGGGAGATATGTTACATCAGTAAATCTATGAAGTAAGAATGTTTCTTAAAATAAATACGAGAATCCAGCAGACATACAGGAGCCCATTGATGTTGAAGGTAATAAGTGGGGTGCAATAATCTAACTATAACTATTGTTAATGTTACGGCGTTTCACTTTCTTCGAGTCATCATCAGTTGGAGTCGGCTTCCAGTGTAACCGACAGCTGTGTAGGTAGGTACCAGTATTTTACATGGAGCGACTGCCTATTTGACCTCCATAACCCAGTCACGGGATAACACGATACCCTGTGGTAAGATTGGTTGTCCTTTCGGGCCATTAATAATTTAGCAGTCCATTTGAGGCCAGTGGAGTCTGAACTCTGAACGTTTATCAGTGCCGTTTCTGAGAATGACCTCGCCAGGCTTCTGACGAGTTCTGGCTCCCCATAACGACTGTGAAAAAGCTAAAGCTTTGGCCAAACTGAAGCGAAAACAGTGCGGGATGCGAGAATTCAATCACGCCGATTATGTCAATAACTACGGAGGTGTCCAAACTGGCGCGAATAGTAGCTTGATGTCCAAATCATTACAACAGGAGTCATCAAATCTGCCTGGGCTGCGAATAAGGGCCGAAAGGGACATCGTGGCCCCCGGCAACAGGGCAATCGAAGGAACACGGGTGGGTTTTAGTCAGTAAGAGTCTGACACGCCCTCCCGCTCCACCCAGAGCGGGAGAAGTTATTTGATAATTTGCGACTCAAAAAAAAAAAAAAGAGTCACCAAATGGCGGACCGCGGTCCGGATCCTGACCGCCGGCTGCGCCGACCTATTTTGTGCGGAACTTAGATAAACAGTAAAATTTATAACTAAAACTAACATTAAAATAAAAGAAATGAGTTTTATCTTGCACCAACTTTACTCCTGATTTCAGACAGATAATTCAAAGAAAAAAAATCACATAAGCAATGATTACTTTGTTATTTTTGTTTATTACATATTATTTGTTTATTACTTTATCAAAAATGTTTCTTTTCGTTTTATTTCTTAATTGATATTTTTTAAATTGGTTGCTAGTAGGTAGATAATGGTCTACTAAACGGATCTTGCGCCTTGTTATTGTTTTAAACGGACCCCCTATAAAACAAACTGGTGATCCCTGCATTAGAACAATCGCAGGGCGCAATCGTGTCCTGCATCACGCGCGCCTTCGTGTGACCAGAGCTTTAACGTGCTTTCTGAAGTACACACTTCGTACCTACCTCAGTCGCACTTAACAAATTTAGTTAGTCGACTGTAGATCAGGCATCATAGTATAACATTTTCCAATGATTATTATTTATCGCAAAGCTATGTTCTCAGATAGCTAAGTTTTTGGCTACCGGATTAACACACAATTCGTGTGTTCTGTTCTCGAATCCTGATACTCTCGTCGTGCGTGACTAAATAATGACGAAAAAAAGATAATCCTGTTTAAGAATTCTTCACTCGGATTTTCACTCCTTGTTATTTCATTTTGGCGCAGCATGTTTTTAACATTAATTACGTTTAAAAAAAAAAACTCAAAGTTCACCCATTTTCTGTCTATATCCATCTTTCTCACAATTCATTCATCGTACTCGTCTTCTTCAAATTCTTACAGCCATCCATATTTCCCGGGGTTCCATGGAAAATCCCCGGCTGGCTCACGGTTGCACACGAAAGGTACGAATTTGAGCACACGAAAAATACCTCTGTTATTACTCAGTAAACCAGAAACGAATTCCAACAGGTAACACGCAAATACACGTTACACAAAATTAATTTTAACATATCGCCCACGTGCATAACTCTTGGGCCGCGGGGTCGATCAAAACAAGTTAATTTCTTTGTTGGTAAAAAAGGTAAAAATAAACCGGTATTTTTAAACGGTCATGTGAAGAAATAGGGTAATGAAATCGTAAATTGTGCAGAGTAAAGAAACTGGAAAAAACATGCGGTTTATAATTTTATTGTTGTTCAGTAGGTCGCGGACGTCAGTCGATCTACTTGTTCTTTGATTGGCAGGTACCTGTCTTTAGGTACTGATTCCTCAAATATTCATGAAGCCTTAGATGAGTCAACCCTTTGGGGCTACCCACTATCCATTATCCAAGATATCTATCATTCCGTAAAGCGAGATATTCCTCGAAGATAAATCTACTTGCCCAAAGGTACTGCGAGGGTGCCAATGGAGTAGAAAGCCCTCGTATCTAAATGCTGTTCGCCACACTAGCAGTTACCACCACTGATCAAAGAACAATCATCAAGCTTAACACACTCATTAGCATTTATCTCCTAAAAACGACGTGGATTTGCTTCGCCATTCAAACTAAATTAACTACTTACCTATGTAGGCAGGCACTTAGTGCAGATAATCAATTGGCCCTAGTTAGTTTCGTTTTGATTGATTTGTTTGGGTGTTTTTATTAAGATTTATTAGTCTTTTAATAGCGGAAATCCGTGACAGCCCCCCCCCCCCCCTACGAGGACTCAGCCGGTAGTGGAAAATAAAAAAGTGGAGTTTCAGAGCAGGAGTGGAGGAGTGGGGCAGAGTTAACGTTGAATTCGCTGAGAATTTCTCATCTGAGGATCTGCGCAGGTCAGATCGCAGCCCAATGTTTTAGGAGAGAGGGTAAACTTGGCTAATACCAAGATTCGTGGCGGTCAACTTATCTTAGCCCAAGATTTAGGGGGGTCAAGGTCAGTGGCGGACTAAACCTGTCGGGGGCCCGGACCGGCAAAACTAAATGGGGCTCTCCTGCCCAGGAATGAACGTCGAAATATTTAGCACGCTGCCTCGAAAAGGTTAGGTGTTCTTTTGACTATTGATACAGAAGTAGGACTGTAGGATATACTTTGTCGATAAAAGAAAAGCTAGAGCATCGGACGAATAGAGGATGGTAGAGCGAACGAAGCGAGCTCGAAAATTTTAACACCCCACCCTGATAGGTAAGGTTTTCTTTTGACTATTCGTACATAAATAGGAGTTACTTTGTCGATTTACGAAGAGAAGTCTGGGAAAAAAGAGAACGTAGATTGCAAGAGCGAGCGAAGCGAGTTCGAAAATTTTAGCACCCTACATTTATATTTAGCATGTGTATGGGGCCCGCAACAACAAACTGCCTCTTACTTACTTACGCAGTTATAGTTTATAACTGCGCAAGTAAAAGGCAGTTTGTTGTAAAAACGTGTCAATCCCACTAAAGAACACTGCCCTTCAAGATACAGGATTTTACTAGTTTGAAGGGCAGGGGTCTTACTCATTGTAATAGCTATACCCATCCCATAATTAAACAACACTGATGTTACCTATGTATGTAGACTAAGTTTAAATAAATGAATGATTAGTTACTTACTACTTACTTCAGGTACTGAACATATTTTGGATTTGATTTGAAAGTATTTCTAAGTTTTGGGGCCTCCCAGGACCGGGGGCCTGGGGTAGACCGCACCTGCCCTCCCCACTTAGTCCACCAGTGCAAGGTCCATCAGAAAAATAAAGTAAATCATAGGCAGTCGCCAGTTTAGATTATTTTGGGGGGTCATTACCCCGTGACTCCTAGGATCGAGCCTGGATTTGCACCCGCGACGCCTCTGCCTGTCCGGGCTTATGAGAACACGTATAACGTAAACACTTGGTGAAAAATACTTATACATCATTTAACTTTAAAATATTTTAATGTGACTAAGTTTCTAAACAAGGGGAAATAATTGGAATAGTTGGCAGACATTCAACCGGAAAGACCAAATTGTGGGAAATCTTGCCGAACACATCACCGGGGTCGGGTTCAACGGGACGAGTGGCATTCACTCCGGATGACATTCTCGTTGCGCACGGACAAGGCAAATATTTTAAGAAAAATATATCCAAGAAAACATGTTAGGAGGCCAACTGCAAAAGTAAATTAATGTTCCTAAGATTAACTATCTATTAGTGACCCGACCCTGCATCGCACGGTTTTTACGACTTGAAATTGTGCCTAAGTAAGCACCTACATCCGCTGGATTTGAGAGGCACAGGACCCGTCGTTGTGGCGAGGCTTGGGAGAGACCTATGTCGAGTGGACGTTTTTCGGCTGAAAATGATGATGATGATATCCAGACACCGAACGGCACATCCTGGGCAAACCGGTATCGGCAAAACACTCACGTCTTCTCATGTGTTGTTAACAGTATAGAGGTATAAGGTGAAAATTTCTTTATCCTCCATAGAAAAGGGAGGATCCTCCGACCAGACGGATAGTTGATGTCGGGTTGTTGTGCCGATATTTATGCTATAGTTGGATAACTTTGCTTGCGCAGTGCAGGATTTTGCGTGACGTCAAGATCCACAAAAGAATGGCAAAATAAAACAATGAAAATAACAAGAAACTCATTTATTCTCTTAAAAGTTAACTATGATAAGTTACAAGTATTTACAATGTACAAAAGTATAGACTCGCATATGTACGAACAGTACCTAACTACGAGTATGTCTTTCCGAAGCATCAAGAATGTGATACCATAAACATTTCTCTGTTTCAGTATACATACTTAGGGGTTTATTTATAAACGTTGTCAGAGGCGGCTCTAGCCGATGTAGCGCCCGTGTGCAATCAATACCTTGGCGCCCTCTAGCAGTGGCGGACTCAGCCTGTCGGGGGCCCGGGGCGGCGAAACTCAATGGGGCCCCCGCCCAGGATTCATACGTTGAAATATTTAGCACACTGCCTCAAATAGGTTAGGTTTTCTTTTGACCATTGATACAGAAATAGGGAAACAGGAATTACTTTGTTGACCTATACAAAATATTTTGAAAATGTAGGATGCGAGAGCGAGCGAATCAAGCTCGAAATTTTTTTCTTTCAGTCTTTCTTTTGACCATTCATACGTAAATAGGATAGAAAAGAGAATGTTGAGGTTGCAAGAGCGAGCGTAGCGAGCTCGACATTTTTTAGCACCCTAAGTTCATATTTAGCGTAGGGGGCCCCCAACTACAAACTGCCTTTTTACTGAACATGTTTTGGTCTTGTTTGGGATTTGATTAAAAAGTTGTCGCGAGCGACCCTCGGCGCCCCCTAAGGCCCTGCGCCCGTGTGCGCTGCACACCCTGCACCATAGGTAAAGCCGGCTCTGAACGTTGTTTAGAGTTAAGTGAAGTTCAAACGTCAAACTGTATGGTTAAACAGTTGCTTATCATTACTTAACTTTAAGCAATGTTTATAAATAAACCCCTAAATAATACGAAAATAATAATGAGATAGTCGACCAAGACAATATTATACAAGTGGGGATATCACGATTAGCAGTTATAACTCGGTCGGTACAAAAATATTTTGGAAGCGGCCTACAAAAAAAGAAAAAAGGAATGAAATAAAAAGTAAATAAAGTACTCATTGGAGTTACTTTTTCAAACTATGTATGTATGTGTGTACATGTATGTCTTTGTAAAGTGTTCCCACGAATCTAATGTCCGTTATGTTGTATTATAAGATCCGGTATCATGTGAATAACTTAAGACAATCATATTCATTCACAAAATAAGGTACAGCTTAAAAATACTATACCGAGAAGTGGAAAAAAAAACCGGCCAAATGCGTGTCCGACTACGCACAATGAAGGGTTCCGTAGTTGGGATGAATTTATCCCAAATACAAACTTAACACTGTGGTTGTTGAAATACATGTTCTCCCATACATTCCAACTGCAAATGTAAGAGACAATATTGAGAGATTTACCATGAAATAACATGGTAAATCTCTCAATATTGTCTCTGTCTAAGACCATAGACTTCTTACTTTTCCTGTAATTTATGAGTAAAGAGCCATACTATGTATTTATTTTAGTCCAGTAGTTTCGGAGATAAGTCAATTTTCATCGAATTTCTTAAATATCTTTAAAAGCATTTATTTTAAAATTTTATAATAAATATTTTTTAAATCCTCGCAACAAGCCCTTTCATTTGATATGTTAAATTTAGCAAAACTTTTTTTTTAATTTTCTTGCTTTCCCCCCAAAAGTGACCCCTATATTCAAAATTCATTTATTTACGTTACACATTCGTGTTTGGGTCACAGAAATACATATGTGTACCAAATTTCAACTTAATCGGTCCATTACGATTCGGAGCAAATTGGCTGTGACAATAGGATAGACAGACACTCGAGTGATCCTATAAGGGTTCCGTTTTTAGGGTTCCGTACCAAAATGGTAAAAAGGAACTCTTATGGTGCGACTCAATCTGTCTGTTACAGCTGGATATCTCAAGAACTACTAATACTATCAACTTGAAATTTGGAATAGTTTTAGATGACGTTTGCCTATTTTGCAAATAAGAAATAAATATATTTTCTTTGCAACAGGGACTGAACGGGTGTCTTAAAAATTCGAAATGGGGCTACTAGGACATGTGGGGTATTTATTATATGAAAGAGCGCTATTTGCACATTCTCAAACATTTTTTTTTTTATTTAGGCCGCATAGTTTTCGACTATTAACGAAAAATTTAAAAAAAATACCCTTGTCTCCGAAGTTTGCATAGAACAAAATCTGAAATTATTCTATGTGATAGAAGTTTATGTAAAGATTACAGGAAAAATAAAACAATGTCTCTAAATAGCACACTTTTTCAGAAATCATAAACAAAAATTACATTAGTTCTACTATCGGTCAAGATCCGGCGCTGACCTAAAACTGCAACTTTCTACACCGCAGATTGCAGTGTTAAAATTCTGTAACGAATATAGGCCTCGCCGATGAAAATTTAAAATAGTACGGAACCGTCGGTGCGCGAGTCCGACTCGCTCTTGACCGGTTTTTTTCCTTTTGAGATACAGAACCCTAAAAACCAGTGAGTTGAAGTATTTGCTCCGGACAAGCCCAAGATTGTTTGAGTTAAGTCTGTTTCATAAAAATCTGATAAAAGTCTAAACAAACAAACCCTGTTTGGGTTCAATTCTTACGCAATCAGTCACTAAAGAGAATTAGTAACATTAATCTATATTTAGAAGATTTCACCTTTTTATCTCACCACTTTTTTCCAAAAAATTATTGAATAAAATAATATTAAATCGTAATTGAAAGTCATCGACGAAAATTGATGTTATAAAATTAACCTCAGTTATCAAATTGAAAACATCTTTAAGGTGATTTAAAATTAGAATTTCGGTTAAGTGTCCAAATAATCAAATCAAAGCACTAACTAGTGTCACTACAACTTGGTACCCACAGGTACTTTTTTTTGTAATTAATTTGTTTACACTTCCATTAAATACTTTTGGAACAGAAATTATGTACGAGTTACGAAGGATAGCGACAGAGACCGATTTTAAAAGCGTGCCTCGTTGATCGGTGGCAAGTTGGGCCACAGTTGGGACGGATGGGACACTCCGCAGTTTAGTTATGAAGCTACAAGTACGCAGCGGGCCCGACTCGCTGGGCCAATTCAGTGCGTGTAACGTAGTCAGAAGATCGTAAGAGTTACGTAATAGAAAGAGAGGCAACTTCTAGGTGAATATAACTGTAGGTAATTAGCGCTGTGCGACCTGAATTGCACTTTATTGTGTCGTAGCAAGAGTCGCTTTTTATTTAAATTATTTTGCGGAGTGGCCCATCTGTATTAATCTGTGGTTGGACTGCTGGACTTGATGTTCCTGGATCAGGCATTTTTATTGGATTTTAACATTAGGAAATACTCAGTATCAGTCCAGAGACTGGATTTGTCCCTATAATAATTTGACTAAAACATAACTGGCAAATTTAGGTACCTCTGACTACACCTTCAATATAATAAGTACCCTTAAAATATAACCTTTTATGTAAAAATCACATTTTGAATGCTCGGTCAGTGCTGTTTATGGCATATCATATTCAAATTAGCTTTGTTTTAAAAAGTTACTAAACTTTATAAACTTCATCAATATTTTATGTTCCCCATAATGTAATAAGAATAAAACTGTTATTAATTACCTTATGAGTTATTCCTGGCTTCTGAAAAGCTGATCACGTATCATTAGTGACGAAATAATTAGCAGTAGCGATAATTATTAATTACACAATTAAATAGCAATAATTATCTTTTTAATTATAGTTGATCCATTTATTTATTGCTTTCATTAATCTCATTGCTATGACACGTAGATCAGTAATAACAAAGTTAAATGAAACTGTATTTTCGATATAATTGTTGAAATCACCAACAATTCAAATGACTAAATTACTCTACAGGGTTAGATTTTACAAAAGGATCTCTATAGTAACTACGTCAACCGGAAACATGTCTTTTTTTTCTCATTAATCCTGTCTTTTTAAACAAGGTAGTTTAGTAAGAAAGTATATTTAATATAACATTTACTAACGGTGAGCGAAGCTGCCATGTCCCTGTAAAAAAACCTCACCCTGTATAGTTTCAGTCATTGGCACTGTGTGATCTTTGACATAACAATGTTGCTATAATTCACTATAAACAATTTATTATTTCATCGTAAAATTATGCATTAACTAATATTACGCTTAAGTTATACATAACATACATATTATTTATTTTAGCAAAAAAATAAGAATTCAGTCTTTATTTCAGCACATTACTAGACATATTATTTCAGGTTATTTACAGTACATATTTAGAGGTCATCTTTAGTTCTTTTTAAAGTAAATATTATCCATTTCGGTATTTGATCTTAACATAAAAATAGCACTTAACTATTTAATTTGACTAAAGTTCTATATCATCAATAACTGTTTATTTTAAAGGCCTCGTTAATTGTTTAGTACAAGTGATTATGTCAGTTAAAATCGAAAGTTTATGATGGGTACAGAGAAGTTACATTTTACGAACACGTCAATCATTCTAATTTATACCTTATTGCAGTGAAATAAGAGTCACACAATACGCGCTCATAAATTGCATTATGTATCTATATCTATTGTATCTAGTTAGGTTAACGATTGTGCTTAACTTCACAACAGAAAACATGTTAAGTTTAGCGCGGATTTTTTTACTATTATGGAAGTGATACCCATCCTAACACTCCATGTACAGTAGGGAATTTGTTTATCAAATTGACACACTACGTCAATATGCCGTGTAAGTGCTCATATACACGAGCAGCATGTTGTCGACGCGTCAACGGCTGCCGTCGACGCGTCTGCGGCTGCCTTCGACGCGTCAGCGGCTGCCGTCGACGCGTCAGCGGCTTCCGTCGACGCGTGTCGACGGCTGCAGCTGCCTCTGCCGTTGGCAACGTGCAGCTCGTGTATGTGAGCACAAATAGCCATTTCATCAAAGAATGTTATGATTTAAATATATGGACAATTTAGGGACCTCGCGCACTACTTTCTGTATTAGTTAATATGGTAAACAAAAAATTTCTATTCTTTGCCCTAAAGATCTAGAAAAAATATGTGTTTAGGTATCAAATAGGTACAAAATTTCTGTAAAGGCGAATTGAAAATTTGGAGCCCTTACGTGGAGATTCTAAATGTGGGCAGTCATCCTGGCATCAGAAGGACTGCCCATTTTTTAAATTAATCTCTTTTATTAATTGGGTACCTATTATTTAAACAAAGGTATCAAATAGTAGCAAATAGGTATTAGATTTTAGTAATATTTTAAAGCTGATCGGCCATTTTGGCCAGTCATTCTGATGTTCACTGGTATTGTATGGTGTGCGGCTAGTTGGCCGTTGAAACCAAGTGTGCGGTCCGTATCGGTTTCTATAGTTTACCTCGTCGTGGTCGTAGTCGTGGCCGTCTAGTGCGCGAGATACCTAAAGTTGGTAGCCAATTTGATAGACAGTTATTTGAAAAGCTATCACTTGCATAACTAGATAATTATAATGAACATTTATTGCTGTTTTTGTTTTATTGTGTTTGTGAATGTACTAGAACAAGCCCCAATTTTCTTCCTCCGTTTTGTTGCGAAAATGTGGCACGCAATTATCGCACTTGATCGCATTAAGAAACAAACTATTATCACACAAATATTTTTCTATAAAAGGTAATTAATTAATTTCGGTTTATGGTATTTCACCGCTCATAATAGAAATGCTATATTGTAATGAACTCTTCTTATTCTTTTTTAATTGATTACTATTGACAAGCGCAGGTACATTCTAGTAATTATTTAAATTAACTAAAATATTATATTTATGTATCTTGCGTAAGATCAGTGCCGATATAAAATACAAACAAAGCAGTACAAACCTATTCTAATGTTTTATAAAAATTTATCTTATTTTTTGACATATCTTGGTCCTAAGTTATAAGTTTGGATGCCACTAATATCGCTTTTAGGCGCTACAAAGCTTCAGGAAGATAACACCTTGCCTTATCTTGGTTATATAATTATAAACTTATTATAACCAAATTCAATATTTTTACTAATAAATATTTAGCAAAAACGGGACATGGAAAATCGTATTTCATAATAGCAGTCTTTAATTTTTTTTAGTCTTATGATACGAAGTCGCATTCGATTTTGCCTTTATAGAATAAAAAA
Organism: Agrochola litura; assembly: GCA_949152395.1. Taxonomy (NCBI): domain Eukaryota; kingdom Metazoa; phylum Arthropoda; class Insecta; order Lepidoptera; family Noctuidae; genus Agrochola; species Agrochola litura. Next base: position 1,844,072 of record OX424496.1, read on the forward strand.
ACTAGCAAAGTAGCGCCTGAACTTAGCAGCAAGTTTAATACTATGCTAAAGTTGAAATTGAAACTAGTTGTAACAGTTATCACAGTCACTCATACAGCGGGTATATTGTACAACGCTGTAAGTCTCTCTATGAAACCGTTCTCCGTGGTTTCTCCGTGGATGTCGCTCCTCACGTCTCGCTCCAAGTGACGCATATCGTTTAGTGACACTTGAGAATTAGGAACTATGGCGCTGTTCTTCTCTATGTGTGTGTAGACTTGCATCTTACCGTCAGTGTTCTCAGGTCTGAACACAGCCTGGTCTGCCTCCACAGTGTCACATAACACGTTGTTCCTGAACATCGGTTTAAGTATCGCGAATTCTCTCTGCTGTGTTTCTTCATCTTTGTATTGACCTATAATTTGTTTAGTGAAGGAGTTATCTAATTCCTGCTTGTACGCAGGGCCGCTGTACATCTCCTTAACAGACACGATGTTGAGTTTCCCGTAGGACTCCTGCCGCGTGTCGAATACCTCCACATTGTTCGTGTAGCTGTTGTCTAGTTGGTCTAAGGTAACGTTGGGCGCTCCTTTTTTAACGCTCTGGTTCTTTTTGATAGGTTTCTTCTTGTCAGACGAGAGAACAGTTCTGAGAATGTTGGGTGACTTGGTGGTGGAGGCGAGGGCGATCTTTTTAATTTTAGATACTTCTACGTCTTCGATTTTGATGTTGGGATGATGTTTGTCTTCGAGTTTAATGAGTGGTTTCTTGTCTTCCTTGAGGTCTTTGAGCTTGGCCTTGTGCTCGGTGACGCGGTTCCTCACCTTGTCGTGTATGAGCAGGTGTCGGCGCAGGTCGCCGGCCACGCGGAAGCACTTGTCGCACTGCGGGCACTTGTGCGGCCGGTCGCCTGGCGAGGGACACACGGTATGGTGAGAGGAGAGCTGGGTACTCACACTTGTAATAATACTAATGAAGCGGATGCGTGGAAGATCTTACTGCAGCACTTGTAAAAGGCGTGCAGAAATTCGAAATAATATAAAAGGAAGGAGAAACTCAAAATATATGCAATGATAATATTACTTGAATAGAGCTGACCGACGTTCGATCATGGAGGCCAATCGTAGCGGTAATCGGCGCAGGAGATATGCACAAGTGTGTGCGCAAACTCGGAAGCACTTTCTCTTCCCTTACAGTCGTATCATGTGATGTAAGTACTTCAATGGCGGGATGTTTGGGACTATAGTAGTAGTGATAGTTACCGGTGTGCGTCCTCATGTGACTCAGCCTGTAGGACGAGGCGCGGAAGGTCATGCTGCAGATCTCGCACTTGTAGTTCCTCTCGCCCGTGTGAATGCGACGATGCACGTTCAACGAGTACTTGCGCGCGAACTCCTTGCCGCAGAACTCGCATTTGAACATTTTCTGTAACCAGCGTGTGTTTGGGTCAAACTTGCAGTTACTTTCATAACTTAATATTTTGATTTCAAATATCTTTACTCAGGGTGAGTTTTTGCACAAGGATTACTATGGCAGCTTTTGTGCCCATCTTGAGAGCTACCTAAATATAGAAAGTCATCGACAGTTTTTCAAGCGTATTAAATGATTCACAAAAACATCAGTCAACGCTTAATTTTACTGGGCCATGAATATGATGCAGTGCCATCTAGAAGTTGACAGTTACTTCACAGTTAGTAAACGTATCTCATTTGATAGTAAATAATAATAGGAGTAGTTTTACCTGGTCGGAATGTATGGACACCTTGTGGTACTTGAGGTCGCTCCACTGCCGGAAGTCTCGTCCGCACACGTCACACTTGTACGGCCGGTCCCCGTTGTGCACGCGCTTGTGTATCTGCGGGACAGACGGACAACATAAGAATATTTCTCTGGATATAATATCAACTGGCAAGCTTCTGTTTGATACGATAGCTATTTTACCATTAAAAAAACGTCGATTCGGGATTTATTTTTTATTTAAAAATGAAAGGTAATTTAAAAAAAAACGGAGAAATAATTATTGGACAGAGACAACTCTATCGTGGATCATAACTTAATAGTAAGGGTGCATTTCCACTGAAGCGGAGACTAGCGGAGCTGAGCGGAGACCTGCAGGAATCGACCGATGACAATGGTTGAAATTCTCATCGCGTCTCCCGTCTCCGCTTGTAAACGCACCCTAACTCCCTTACTAAATTCTACTGGCTAGATAAGTTATGAGTTATGACCTACGCATGCTTACCTAACACGTAGTTTACCTGGGCGGACAAACGCGTTTCGATTAAGTATTGTTAGGGGATGCAGGTAAACTAAGTTAACTCGCTGTTTAGGACCTTGTGACCAAAATTACAATTGCGCGGAATAGATGCACGAAGTTAAGCTTCGCTTGCTGCGGTTATTCCACGGATGGTGACCGGTATATTACCTTGAGCGCGGCGACGGTGTAGAAACCCTTTCCGCACTCGCGACAGATCTGCTGCTTGCCGCTGTGCGACAGCATGTGGTACAGCAGACTGTTCCTATGGTTGAAAGATTATGTTGTTAGATAGTTAATTTGTCGTGTATTACACGACAAATTATTACACTATTATTATATTATTGCACAGCTGGATCAGGTCGGTGTTTCCTACCACTGAAAAGAACTCAAACTCAAAGCATTTATTTCAAATAAACCAATTACTTGGTACTTTTGAATTGTCAAGGGGTCGGTCAGTCAGAAAGATGAAGCTAGTTGCCCATTCCAAAGAATGGTAGGTACCTATGGAGAAGAACGGGCAAGAAACTCAAAAACAAACATAGAGGTCAAGGTTTCTTTTTGTTCGCGACGATGCGTCACCAACAATATGGTTTATATAGAATCAGTAATTTAACTTAGCTTAAGTATATAGGTGCCATAATGATGTGTCATCAACAATTAGTTTGTTTTAAAATCAATAATTTTAACTTAGCCTAAGTATGTAGGAGATATAATTTCCCCTCTGTAAATGTTTATTAACATAATAAATCATGTAATTCGATGATGTGCGCGCCAATGCGCCGTCAGAAATGAGTTTTATTTGGAGAATTTCCTATTTACGTATGCGCACACGTTTTTTGCACACAATTTTGCACAAAGTGTGACCCGCCTACGGATAGGAAATAATTTAATGTCGCAACAATGCGAAATAAAACAATACATAGTGCGTGCAGACACTATACTAACTCAAATATGTAAAAATTATAGCTATTGATAGTGGTATCTAGCAATTAAAACAGAATCAAAATGACAATTTTGATGAAAGTCGTGAACTCGACCATTGTACGCCTCGATTGGGTAGGTAAAATAGTAAAAAGGTAAAATCTTTTAATGTATCCAGGTCACCTAGACCGAGACCTAGCCCTGGACCTAACTTCCTGAAATCTAGCCCTTCAGGATACCTACCTAATCGAGTCTGAAAACCGCAAAGCGGATTTCGTAAAATAAAGGCTACCCAACCTGTATTCAGAGGCTCATAGCGGGCTGAAAAATCTAGATACAAAAAATAAAATACTAGATTTTTCTAGGGAAATAGACTAGCTTGAGGTTTCTTTTGGAATGGTAAAGATCGGTTCAGTACTTTACCCGTAAAATCACTTGCAAATAATTTAATATTTAATTAATTAAATAATTCCCGTTATAACTGAAATATCTTTTCAGCGGGAATAGCTAGAATCATGCACGAAACCTCATTGGAAAGGCCATAATTTTACGAATCCCGTGATATATAACACACCATGTAAAGTTATTAAAATAAGGGTGTTTAGTCATAAAACAAATAGAAACTTAAGTGATTTTTATCAAATAAAGATTGTAAAACGGGAGGCGATTCGCGGCTCTCAATAAGGTAAAGGTTCGCTACTACTTAAGCTAGCGCGCCACCTGCCAACTTTGTAGTCATCGATATGGAAACTAATTCCACCTAAATAGTAATGTAGTAGTACTGGAGAGTCCTGAAATCGCTTCCTGAATACTTATGAAGACTTATCAGTAAATATGGTATTTTATTCCCCCCGTCAAAAACCCGTGTTCCTTCAAGAGATTTCGCAGTGAGTATTGAAGATACCCTGAACTATTGGTGCAGGACGTCAGCGCCGCTTGGACTGGGAAGCCTTACAAACTTCCCGTTATTGAGTCTGGCGATCACGCCCGTCCGGTACATCTGTTGGTCCTGTCGAGCCGGATATCTTCGAAGAAGGAATATTTCTGGAATCAGAAGACCAGTTCCGGAAGGATTATTTTCGAAATCCTGAAGACTTAACATTGAAGAATCACTTGAAGGGTTACCGAAGAAGGAATATTTCTGGAATAAGAGGACCTGTTCCTGAGGGATTATTTTCGAATCCTGAAGACTTATAGCTGAAGGATTATTTTCGAATCCCGAAGAATTATCACTGAAGAATTATTGTCGAATCCCGGAATCCTGAAGAATTATTTTGAATCCTGAAGACTTATGACTGAAGAGTTATTTTTCCTGAAGGATTATTTTGAAGACTGAAGAGTTATTTTTTCCTGAAGGATTACTTTGAAGACTGAAGAATTATTTTGAATCCTGAAGACTTATGACTGAAGAGTTATTTTTTCCTGAAGGATTATTTTGAAGACTGAAGAATTATTTTGGATCCTGAAAACTTTTTTACTGAAGAATTATTCTTGGATCCTGAAGAGTTATTTTTTCCTGAAGAATTATTTTTTGGACTTTGAAAAATTAACTTTGAAGATAGAAGAAATACTTTGACGTTTGAATATTTGTTTTGAAGATTGAAGAAACATCTTGGAAGTTTGAAGATCTGTGTGAAGGATTGCAGCTAGTGCGTACATAGTGAAGTGCTGTCTCTGAATCTAAACCAACATGCCGATCACGAGGTCACAAGGCAAAGCACCTGAAGCATGGACGGTGGAGTTGGACAGAACGCGTACCTCTACAGCCATACGTCATGAGATACCTCCACGTTCGCCGTCCACTACGGAAGGGACCGAGCAGCCGCTGCCGCCGCCGCCCCCCCCTGCCCCGCACGGGGGTGAAGATGTACCTGCACCAACACAATCAAAGGAAACAGAACAAATAGAACAACCGACTACATTCAGGAAGGAAACCAGATTGGAAGGAACTTCAGATAAGACATTGAAACCTTCGGATAAATCAGTGAATCCGGATAAAGCAGTGAAGCACTCAACTGAGAGAAAGGATGGAAATTATAGAGGAATCATACCGATGACTACCCGGGGTGACGCCCGTAACGAACATAGAGGACCGCCGTCAACAAATAGGACGATACGGTCAAATAGAAAATTATCAAGAGCGCGTGAAGACTTATTGAAAATTAGGTTGGAACTTGCTCAAATAGCACTTCAAAGAGCCGAAGAAGAAGATTCTGACGGCTACATGGATGATCGAAATTCGAACAACGAGTACGTGCGATCGTGGCTGGAAGAGGCACCTGAGCCTGAGCCTGAGACAATGAAGGAGGACAATGCCGCCGAGGGGAACCGCAGTTTTTATAGAAGCCGTAAGGCCGTCGATACTCAACCGCCCCCGGAGGAAGATGCCGATGAAGGAAACCGGAGCAACCGAAGCCAAGGGGCCGTCGCTGCTCAACCCTTCGTGGAAGTCGGATCGATAGTGAACCTCCATCAACAACAGCAAGTACACATGTTACCTCATTCTATAGTTAACGAAGTGAAAAATATAGAACCATCGAAGGATCCGGGGGAAACACAACTCCGTCCATTCATAACGGAGTTGACGTCCGCTATAGCGTCGCTAGCCGACAAGAAAACAGAACAGTGGTCATCGAATAACCCCTCGGCGTCGAAGGTGATTATGACCCTACCAAATTACAGTGGGGCTCATACCGAATGGCTTTCGTTTCGCGCCATTTACGAAACAACTCGTCGATATTTCAACGATGTTGAGAACACAGCTAGGCTGAGAAGGAGCCTGCGCGGACGAGCATTGGAAACAGTGAGCTCAGAACTCATCGGACATGCAAGACCAGATGACATCATGAGAGAACTCGAGCTGCAGTTCGGCCGTCCAGACTCAATTGCTCAAGCTGAAACAGATAGACTCCGTGGGCTGCCGCGCTGCAGTGAATCACCAAAGGATATCTGCACGTTCGCAAGCCGAGTCAGAAGCGGCATAGTCACGCTACGTGCGTTGAAGAAAGAACACTACTTGATCAACGCTGAATTGATGCGACTACTGACTGAGAAGCTGCCAAATTCCCTCCGGGTACAATGGTATAGGACCTATACCGAGAAGTACCAATCGCTGCCAGACTTATCACTGTTCAGCGACTTTATCACCGAACAAGCCCGTTTCTGCAGTGCCTTCGCTCCACCCGAGAATATTAGTCCGGTCGAAGCTACAGCAACCAGACGTGTCACCCAAAGGACACATACAGCAACAGACAAGACGGCGTTGAAATGCCGTGTCTGTCAGAAAGAAGGGCATGAAGCTTATGACTGCAAGAAGTTCAAAGAAGCAACCAGGAATAAGAGATGGGAACTTGCAAAGAAACTAAGGTTGTGTTTCCGTTGTCTGCGAGTCCATCGATCGGAACATAAATGTCCGAAAAAGAAGTGTGGCCACAAGGAGTGTCCAGCCACGCACCATCCGCTTCTTCATTATGACAAGAAGCCTGCTGCAGAGGATGCCGAGAAGCCTGATGCCCCAGACAAGAAGGAGCCTCAGGAAATAGTAGCAAGCTCGAGGTCAACATCAAACCAGACATACCTGAAGATCATACCGGTCCGGGTAATCGGACCGGCGGGAGAAGCATCAACATTTGCGCTGCTTGATGATGGATCAACCGTCTCACTGATAGATGAAGACATCGCAAAGGAAATCGGGGCAGAGGGCCGCATCGACCCTCTGAAGATAGGTGCGATCGGTGACACCACGATCGACACTCCTTGCTCGCGTCGAGTAACCGTCGACCTTGCAAGCCAGCTGAGAAGCAAAGTGCCATTCAGGGCGCGCACCATACCGAAGCTCAACCTCGCACCACAAACAGTCAGCGAAGAAGACATCGCACAATGCAAACATCTGGACGACCTGAAGCAACAGCTGACGTACAACATTGGCGCACCGAAGATACTCATCGGTCAAGATAACTGGCACCTATTATTGGCCAGTGAAATCCGCAGAGGTCCGAGACACCAGCCTATCGCATCACTCACCGTGATGGGCTGGACCTTACACGGCGCGCACACCAGAATCTTGGGTCAACAGGTGCATTACGTCAACCGACTGGCAACGAGCGATGAACAACTGAACGAGCAACTTCGTGAATTCTTCGCATTAGAGTCGCTGACTATCAATCCGAAGCGACCAAACTCCGATCCTGAAAAGAAAGCAGAAGACATCCTGAATAAGCACACTCAGCAGTTAGAAGATGGGCATATAGAAACCGCTATGCTTTGGAATAATGAAAGCATAGAAATGCCAGATAGTTATGGGACCGCACTCAATAGGCTGGTCTCAATCGAAAAGAAGCTCGACAGAAACCCTGTTCTTCGAGATAGATACACAGAACAAATGGACTCCCTCATGATGAAGGGATACGCAGAAAAGGCGCCCAAGACGAGCACACCGAGCAGAACGTGGTACCTACCACACTTCGACGTGTTCAACCCGATGAAGCCAGACAAGCTCCGCATAGTACATGACGCTGCGGCCAAATCAAGAGGAGTGTCACTCAACGACTTCCTTCTAACTGGACCAGACCTGCTACAGTCGCTGCCCGGCGTTATGATGAGGTTCCGTCGACACTGCATAGCCATTTCCGGCGATATAACGGAAATGTTTATGCAGGTCAAGGTGCGAGCTCAAGACCGAGACGCACTTCGATACCTGTGGAGAGGCGACAGAAGAGAGGGAGCGCCTGAAGAATACCGTATGACGTCCATTATATTCGGTGCGGCAAGTTCGCCGTGCACGGCCATATTCGCAAAGAATTGGAATGCGAAAAGGCACATAGAGGAGCATCCAGAAGCAGTGGAAGCTATCATCCATAATCATTATATGGATGATTACCTCGATAGTTACAAGACGGTCGAGGACGCAACGCGTATCGCAACGACGGTGAAAAACATACACCTGAAAGCGAAGTTCGAACTCAAGAAGTGGGTATCGAACAGTGCGCAAGTCATAGAAAACATAGAACCGTCACAGATCCGAACTGAAGTCGTCAGCATCGGAAATACAGAAGACACTGAAAAGATACTTGGCCTAATATGGAGACCGGGTGAAGACGCGCTGGGCTTCAATCTAACGCTCGCGCGCCTACCAAAAGGTGTATTAGAAAAGGAAATACCTACAAAAAGAGAGGCACTGAAAATCGTAATGTCACTGTACGACCCGCTCGGACTCGCCTCACCAGTTACGATAAGAGCCAAGCAGATACTGCAAGAGGCATGGAGGCGAGGAGTCGACTGGGATCAGGCGCTAGATAAGGACCTGGCAACCCAGTGGAGAATTTGGATACAGCATTTGCAACAGCTCAAGAATATCAGCATACCAAGATGCTATCCGGGTTACAGCGACGCTGTAGAAACACAAATCCATGTGTTCACCGACGCAAGCGAAATGGCATACGCGACAGCAGTATACTGGCGGACCACATCAATAGAAGGCAAGCAGCAAGTCAGCCTCGTCATGGCAAAGGCGAAGGTGGCACCACTGAAGCTGCAATCGATACCGCGCCTCGAACTGCAGGCCGCGGTGATGGGAACCCGCGTGGCTGCAGCCGTGATGCAAGAACACAACATCAAACCCGCATCGGTGACATATTGGTCAGACAGCAAGACCGTCCTGACATGGATAAGAAGAGGAGCACGAGTGTACAAACCCTTTGTCGCTCACCGCATAGCTGCCATAGAAGAAAACAGCAAAGTCGAAGATTGGCGATGGGTACCAACGAAGATGAATATCGCAGACATCGCTACCCGTGACGTACCACAAAACTTCGACTCACAACATGCATGGTACTGCGGCCCTAGCTTCTTGTACGAAGAACCGTCGTCATGGCCATCAGAAAAACCCCCCATCAAAGAGGAGACGGGGGAAGAAAGGACCCTCGTAGCCGTCGAAGCAGCTGACACGCGAAAGCTATCAGAAGTCATACCAGATCCGGTTAGATTCTCAAGATGGGAACGGTTACTCCGTGCGACGGCAAGCGTCCTACGGTTCATAGCTCTCTGCAGAGAACGAAAAGAGAAAACGTTCTACAAAAGAACGAAAAAGAATGCAGAGAAAGATCCAGACTGGCGTAAACAGAAGAAGGCGACGCCAACTCCTCCAAAAAAGACAGCAAAGACGTCTGATATTCAAATCATGAAGCAAACAGTAGAAGCAGAGTATCTCCACGAAGCAGAGAGAATACTCATTCAAGTCGTGCAGCAGCAATCTTTCGCTCATGAAATAGCGAAGCTGCGTGAACAGAAGACATTAGAGAAAAATAGTCGACTGCGGCCACTACAGATAGAAGTAGTGGACAATGTTCTACGCTTGAGAAGCCGAATAGCCGCAACGGACGAAGTAACAGATGACGTGAAGCGTCCGCCGATATTGCACGGCGACCATCACGTCACCCAGTTATACATAGACTGGACACATCGCAGCCTACAACATAGTGGGGTAGAGCTCACTATCAACGAGGTGCGACAACACTATTGGGTTGTCAAGATGCGGCCAACTACGAAAATGGTGCTGGCCAGATGCCTGAAGTGTCGCATTCGCAAGGCACAACCACCCGTGCCTGCGACCGGCGACCACCCGAAGACGCGCCTCGCTCATCATCAGAGGCCGTTCACATACACAGGGTTGGACTATTTCGGCCCACTGTCCGTTACTGTCGGACGCCAACATCAAAAGAGGTATGTAGCACTATTCACCTGTCTAACCACCAGAGCCGTCCATCTCGAGATCGCCGCCAGCCTCAGCGCGGACTCCGCCATACTGGCGCTGCGCCGGTTCGCCGCTCGCAGAGGCTGCCCAACCGAGCTGCACTCCGACAACGGCACCAACATGCACGGTGCTGACAAGGAGCTCCGAGACGCCTTCCGAGAGGAGGCCAGTCGCCGAGGCATCGTGTGGCGCTTTATTACGCCATCGGCGCCATTCATGGGAGGCGCCTGGGAGCGTCTCGTGCGCTGCGTGAAGTCTGCATTGTACACTGTGCTACTTGAAAAACACCCACATGAAGAGGTGTTGTCCACACTATTGTGTGAGGCAGAGTACACAGTAAATAGTCGTCCATTGACACATGTTTCCGTGGACAGCGAAGACGACGAGTCGATGACACCGAACCACTTCCTACTTGGTGGCTCGGCCCGACTCCCATCACCCGGGGTATTCACCGAACAGGACATAGACAGCAAGAAATTATGGCGGCGCTCACAAATACTCGCTGACATGTTCTGGCGCCGCTGGGTGCGAGAGTACCTGCCGGAGTTACAAAACCGGCGGGAGCCGCATAGCCGCGGCCCAGGATTACAGGTGGGCGACCCTATTCTTATTGCTGACGGCCAACTGCCTCGCAACACATGGCCGCGAGGCCGCATAATAGCCGTGTTCCCAGGGGCTGATGGTGAAATCCGGACTGCTGAGGTGCGCACTGCTGGCGGCACCCTGAAGCGTCCGGTGAAGAAACTCGTCCCACTACCGAAGTAAAGAAGAGGCGTCGAGACGGCGGGCGTCGCGACGGCGAGCGTCGCGGCTACGGTCGTCGCTCACCGGTGCGATGCAGCGCCGTACCGACGTCGCTACGAGTCGCCACTGCGCTGCACGGCGGGAGAGATGTTCGCGACGATGCGTCACCAACAATATGGTTTATATAGAATCAGTAATTTAACTTAGCTTAAGTATATAGGTGCCATAATGATGTGTCATCAACAATTAGTTTGTTTTAAAATCAATAATTTTAACTTAGCCTAAGTATGTAGGAGATATAATTTCCCCTCTGTAAATGTTTATTAACATAATAAATCATGTAATTCGATGATGTGCGCGCCAATGCGCCGTCAGAAATGAGTTTTATTTGGAGAATTTCCTATTTACGTATGCGCACACGTTTTTTGCACACAATTTTGCATAAAGTGTGACCCGCCTACGGATAGGAAATAATTTAATGTCGCAACAATGCGAAATAAAACAATACATAGTGCGTGCAGACACTATACTAACTCAAATATGTAAAAATTATAGCTATTGATAGTGTTATCTAGCAATTAAAACAGAATCAAAATGACAATTTTGATGAAAGTCGTGAACTCGACCATTGTACGCCTCGATTGGGTAGGTAAAATAGTAAAAAGGTAAAATCTTTTAATGTATCCAGGTCACCTAGACCGAGACCTAGCCCTGGACCTAACTTCCTGAAATCTAGCCCTTCAGGATACCTACCTAATCGAGTCTGAAAACCGCAAAGCGGATTTCGTAAAATAAAGGCTACCCAACCTGTATTCAGAGGCTCATAGCGGGCTGAAAAATCTAGATACAAAAAATAAAATACTAGATTTTTCTAGGGAAATAGACTAGCTTGAGGTTTCTTTTGGAATGGTAAAGATCGGTTCAGTACTTTACCCGTAAAATCACTTGCAAATAATTTAATATTTAATTAATTAAATAATTCCCGTTATAACTGAAATATCTTTTCAGCGGGAATAGCTAGAATCATGCACGAAACCTCATTGGAAAGGCCATAATTTTACGAATCCCGTGATATATAACACACCATGTAAAGTTATTAAAATAAGGGTGTTTAGTCATAAAACAAATAGAAACTTAAGTGATTTTTATCAAATAAAGATTGTAAAACGGGAGGCGATTCGCGGCTCTCAATAAGGTAAAGGTTCGCTACTACTTAAGCTAGCGCGCCACCTGCCAACTTTGTAGTCATCGATATGGAAACTAATTCCACCTAAATAGTAATGTAGTAGTACTGGAGAGTCCTGAAATCGCTTCCTGAATACTTATGAAGACTTATCAGTAAATATGGTATTTTATTCCCCCCGTCAAAAACCCGTGTTCCTTCAAGAGATTTCGCAGTGAGTATTGAAGATACCCTGAACTATTGGTGCAGGACGTCAGCGCCGCTTGGACTGGGAAGCCTTACAAACTTCCCGTTATTGAGTCTGGCGATCACGCCCGTCCGGTACACTTTTGGTACTCAATATACGCGCTCAGACGGGGAGCGGACACCAGCTCGATATTATATAATACAAGGTTTGTGTAACTCAAAATCTGAAACCAGTTTGTTCAGAATTGAGAGTAGATTCGGTTATTCAATGAAGACAGGTATAGAAAAATATTTTTGATACAATAAGTCATATGTTTGCCCAGCAGTGGGACAGAAAAGGTTAAAAAAACCGAACGAGCCTTACAGTAGTCGCATATGATATATAACATCTGACATCTTGGCTGAGTAGCAGTACCAACCTCTCGGAAAATGGGTTGGTATCTGACGGCCAACTCTAGCACCGCGCGTGCTCATAGGTTAAATTACATAGCGCGCGCTTCCCCGGCTTCCTGTTACACACTTCCGTCCCTTTTCACAAAATCACTCCCACAGATTGCAGGAAAGCGAGAGGAAAGATGTTACACATTAAAGAAACGTGTATGGTCGGGGGACACCCGGCAGGATAGAAGCTCCTTCTCACGTATGATTATAACAAAAACAAATTTTTCGTGGCCGCCATCTTGGATTTACATTTTGACCTCACTATCGACTATACCACCTTGACAATTCAAAAGTACCTGTAATTGGTTTATTTGAAATAAATGCTTTGAGTTTGAGTTTGAGTTTTTAGCACCCTCGAAAACTATGAAAACGACACACATGACGAAAAATTTGAACATTTTCGCAGCCGACGACCAGAAGAACATTAATAATAATAATCAGACCACAAGGAGGTCCAGTGTTAGTAACCAAATAACTTAGCCTATACATTACCTGTGCAGGAAAACTCGCTGGCACTGCTGGCATTCAAACCGCTTCTGTTTCTTCTTGTCATCCGATTTCTCATCGGTCGGCGATTCGTCGGCCGGCAGGTCGGTCGTTTCGGCCGGGTCGGCGTTGTCCGTCATCGTACTGTCGGTGAAGTTCTGGTTGTCGGTTGCTACATCCGTTTCTAAGATTCGTCGGAGAACTTCGTCTGGTGAATGAAAGCAAAAGTCTCAGTATTTTTCAAGTGAGAGTGTATAAGACAGACTAACTGGTAATAAAGCACTCTTGACACTATACTTGAATTCAGAATATCTTGACATCACAATTAAGTTTTGAAAGCATGAACTCTATATTACAATTCAATTCAAATTAAAAAACTTTTTATTTTTTACTTAGCTTTTTTTATTCCAAATGGCCAATCAAAAATCAACTTAGACTACATCATGCTAAAGTGGATATTCGAGTAAGAGGCAATGGAAAATAAAAGATATAATATTCAAGTACAGCAAGATTATAATTAAAATTATGAAATAATTTTAGCTGTATAATAAATTGATTTAACTAAAATAACCTTTCAGCAGCTTCAGGTGATGCGAGTCGTGCGGCGCGGCCGCGCACGCCGCGCAGCACGACGCGCCGCCCGCCCCGCCCGCCCCGCCCGCCCCGCCCGCCCCGTGGGCACTGCGCCCGTACCTTATAGTAACGAACACCACGTATATTATTAGGCCAGCTTTTGAATAGGTTTTACAGCTATGCTATGAAACAATCAGGATAAAACAAACAAATATTTGAAAAAAAAAAATATATATAAAGAAACAAATTTAATTTCAAAAATTTTCATAAAGTTCCACACAGACAATTTTGTTAAATTGCTTGAAAGTTGTGAAAATTATTATTTGTTTTTGGAAACTGTATCCTTGTAGGGGGCGGGTTATATTACGGTCCCAGGATCTCCCGGTGGTGGGTACTCACCAGTGCCTCACGTTGTCCTGGTGAGCGTGTCCGTTCTCCACAGTGAGGTGCGGCAGTAAGGTGTGCTCGTAGTGCTCCGGAGGCTCGTCTACCGCCACGTGGATGCCCTCCATCAGGTCCTCAGGCTCGCTGAACTCACCCATGTCTTCCAACTGTAAGGGTGACTGTCATATGTACTCATGTAGTCATGTCATATTGTAAAGAACTTATGTGTGTGGTGCGTATGAGAACATACGACTGTGATTGTACTTGAGTGCGTATTCTGGTTACTTTTTTCCGTCAAGATGACAGACTTGTACCGGGTTTCCAAAATGAGAATTTCAAGTTAAACTGGTCAAACTGTACATTAGCTTAACTTTTTAGAAGCACGAGGAACAGGATGTAAAATTAACTCATCCTCTATAGAAAAGGGAGGATCCTCCGACTAGACGGGTGTTGTATCTGGTGGGCAACTGCCCGACGATTGTTTTTTTTTGGGAATGGCATCTCGCAGGTCCACCTAAGCGGTTGTCGGCTGCTTAACCGGACTTTCCTGTTGATGCCTCAATAAATTAAGGCCTCCAGCCAGGGCATAAAACTTAAAAACTAAGCGACTATACGCTAAGGGCACCCCCTGTGGGGTACGGACCTCGGCTTAAGGCGTCGCTAGGGGAGGACAGCAATGGACAGGCTGGATCGAAATTATTATTATTATTAGGGGAATTTAAAGCTACAGGCTCAGCGGCGCGGGCTAGCTCAAGCAAGGCTCGGGGCGGGTGCCCAACGATTGATGTCGGGGAAGTTATATATGTATTATGCTGATCGTGCAGTAAACTCTGTTTGTGCGATGCAGGATTTTGTGTGACGTCAGGATTTTTGTGTGACGTCAGGTCCTTGATGCGTAGTTCGCATGTGGCGATGTAGATGCCGCCACAACTTAAGGTGATTACCGCAAAGTAGCCCGCAAAATTCAAAATTTATTACGTTTGTTGCAAAACAAAAATATCATAATTTAGAATTGATTACAGACGTCGGAACTAGACGCGCGTATACTCACGAGTAACTTGTAACCAGTATGCGTTCTCACTTTTTTACTTATTTGCGCTCAAATCTGTTAAAAAAAACATGGCCAAAATGCGGCAAACATCATCATCAGTCAACTATGTTGTGGATGATGCGGCAAATATAAGGCCAGTGAAGACTGATAGCTAAATACATTTGTAATAGGCAATGGAAAATAGAATACACTTCAGATTCAACGACGAATAAAAGTTTTAACAATTTAAGTCATGCATCAATCAACCTAACGGACGGTTACAGTCCCTACATATTATAAAACGTCCCCCGCCGCGTCTGTGTCTGTCTGAACGCGATAAACTCAAAAACTACCGAACGGCTTTTCAAACGATTTCCACCAATGGACGGAGTGATTCATGCGGAAGGTTTTAGTGTATAATTCATTAAAGGTTTTGTGTAAATTAGCTGAAATTTGACGATTATTGTTGAAGATGTCGGAAAAAATAATGCTGACTGGGAGCTTTATTGGCGTGCGCCGCGGAAATCGTAAAAGTTGCATAAAATTTATTTCTACAGTATTGTTATCTTAAAAAGTTCAACAAAAAAGTCTGCGGTGACATAATATGTCTATCTTCTAAGGATGACCCACAATAACCATTATTATCTTTCAGAATTTATGAAAATTTCATTGTTATTTCCGAAGCTTTTTTGACCGGTATTATATTAGTCCTTATCAAATAAAATATGGTATTTAAATTGGACATTTAATTTAGATTAAAATATGCCTTGACATCATAATTATCATTTAAATGAATAGTTTAAAAGATATCACAGTTTCAAAATTACGCGTAACTACATAATTATGGTTGATGTTGTGTTGGGCATAGGCTGTATGTCGATAATACCTTGACCAAGTAACGCGCCTGTTGCGCCACCCGCCATATTGAATAAACAGTGTGTCTCTAACCGGCGTTTGAGTTCGACGTATCCCTTCCCGTAATAAGCAGTACCTCTGACGCGTGTGCAAACCTAACAGTGGCGACGAGGATGAACGGGACTTACGGAATTTTGGCAACTTTCGATCATAATGTTCACAACTGGCGGACGTACAAAGGCCGTATCACGCAATGGTTTATCGCGAACGATATCGACGCGAAAACTGACGAGAAGGGAACGAAAAGGCGCGCCATTTTGTTGAGCGCACTCAACGACGCCACCTTCAAACTTGCTTCAGATTTGTCCTCGCCAAACGACATACAAAATGTGGCGTACGAGGAAATAATTCGGCTACTGGATAGCCATTTTATACCCAAGCGTTGCGGTTTCGGAGAGAGATTTAATTTTTACGCAGCGTCGCAGCAGCCCGGCGAAACGCACACGCAGTGGGCGGCAAGACTTCGAGGGCTTACAGTGCACTGCAACTTCAGCAACGTAGAAGAAGCGCTTCGGGATAAATTCGTGATGGGTATGCTAGCGGGTCCAGAGCGTGAAAAGCTGTTTGCACGGGACGAGTCCTTGACGTTGGCGAAAGCGGTGGAGTTAGCAGAAAGCGTGCGCTGTGCGCGCGCAGGCGCTGCCGCCGTCCTCGCATCGTCGGGCTCCTCCACTTCGCAGCAGGCTGAGCTATACAAGATAGACAAAGAACAGGATGCTAGCAAAACGGCTAGTTCGTCAGATGAAAATAAGTGTACAGTGTGCGGTGGTAAAAACCACAAGTCATCTCAGTGCCGGTTCAAAAGCTATAAATGTCAAAAGTGCAACTTGAAGGGTCATTTACGGAGGATGTGCAAGAACAAAGTGAATTTTGTGACGGCTCAAGAGGCCGGTGAGGTAAGCGAGGGCGACGATGGTAAGTCATTATTTAATATTGGCTCGGCCCGAGGGGAACCTATGACAGAAGTGATTGCAATAAATGGGGGTAGGTTTAAATTTCAGTTAGATAGTGGATCTGCTGTGTCTGTGGTATCGGAAAAAACATACAAACAAAACTTTAGCGAGATACCGTTACTAGCTGCGGAGCAAACGTTTCATAGTTACACGGGTGACGTCATGGAATGTGTAGGTTACATGCGGCTGCCTGTTACATACCTGCAACACACACACACGCTCAACATGTACGTCATACGTGACGGAGGCCCGCCGCTTTTAGGTCGAGATTTCATTTCTAAGTTTCAACTCAAGCTTACTAGTTGTAATTTCCTAAATAATCAAAATAGTATAGTTCAACAATTACAAACTCGTTTTCCCGATGTTTTTTCTGACAAACTAGGTAAATTTACAAAGTATTGTGTTAGGTTAGAATTAAAAAAGGATTCAAAACCGATATTTTTTAAGGCACGCCCGATTGCATTCGCTTTACGTGATAAAGTTGAAAAAGAAATAGAGCGCTTGGTGAACTTAGGAGTTTTAAAACCAGTACAGCATTCTGAGTATGCATCACCAGTGGTACCAGTGCTAAAACGTAACGGTTCAGTTAGACTGTGCGCTGACTACTCTGTCACAATTAATAAACAGCTTGTTATTGAACAATATCCATTGCCGACTGTACATGAGTTGTTTTCTAAGTTACATGGTGGTCAGCAGTTCTCTAAAATAGATTTATCTATGGCATATAATCAGTTTTTATTAGATGAAGAGTCGCAAAATTTAACATGTATAAATACTCACCAAGGCTTATTTAAATATACTCGATTGGTATTTGGTCTTTCTAGTGCACCCTCTATATTTCAAAGGGCAATGGAACAGGTGCTGGCGGGGTTAGATGGGGTATTATGTTTATTAGATGATGTGTTAGTGACCGGAAAGACTCCAGAATTGCATAGGGAAAAGCTTCATGTAGTCCTACAAAGACTCCAAGATGCAGGGTTAACTTTACAGAAAGAAAAATGTGAATTCTTTAAAGATGAAATAAGTTATTTAGGATATGTAATTAACAAGGAAGGATTAAAAAAGGATCCATCAAAAGTTAAAGCTATTATGGAGGCCCCAGTTCCCACAGACGTTCACAGGTTACAATCTTTTTTAGGACTTGTAAACTATTACAGGAATTTTGTACCCAAAGCATCTAGTATCTTGTGCCCCTTATATGATTTGCTGAAAAAAGGGATTAAGTGGGAATGGACAGCGGTACACAATAATGCTTTCATGGAAATAAAACAAAGGTTAACATCTGATCAAGTATTAACACATTTTGATACCAGTGCAAAAATAATTTTAACGGTTGACGCCTCTCCATACGGTTTAGGTGCCGTGTTATCACAGATTGGGAATGATAGAGTTGAACGACCAATATCATTTGCATCCCGCACACTTAACTCAGCTGAGAAACGGTACTCACAAATTCAAAAAGAAGCAACAGCCATTATATTTGGGGTACGGCGGTTTCATCAGTACCTGTATGGAAGATCAGACTCTTTTGTTTTACGCACAGATCACAAGCCACTAATATCAATTTTCGGGCCACATAAGGGCATACCAGAAGTGACCGCTAATAGGTTACAAAGGTACGCAATGTTTTTATCCGCATACAATTACACAATTGAATACATACGAAGTGCCGATAATAACGCGGACTTCTTATCACGGGCCAGTTTACACTATGAACTACCGCGGGTGGGCGCGGAGGGGGAGGGCGGCGCTCACGCAGCCGCTGCCGCTGCGCTCATCGACCGTGCGTCATACATCCACTTTGTAGTAGAGGGTAGCTTGCCAGTAAGCTTAGACGAGTTGCGCGAAGCAACTGATAACGATGCTACTTTAAAAAAAGTTGTTAATTTAGTTCTTAATGGTTGGCCAACGAAAATAGTAGATTTACGTTTAAAGCCTTATCATTTGTGTAAAACCCAATTATCCTATGAGAGTGGATGTTTAATGAGAGGACATAAAGTTGTACTACCGGAAGGATTACGTGATAAAGTGTTAAAAGAATTGCATAATTCACATTTAGGGATTGTCAAAACTAAAGCAGAAGTCAGATCACGCTTTTGGTACCCGGGTATAGATGAGGCTGTGGAGTTGATGATCAATTCGTGTGATATTTGTAAACAGCTGCGGCCCTCTCCGCCACGAGCGCCTCTCGCTCCATGGAAATACCCACCAACGCCGTTCCATCGATTGCACATAGACTTTCTCGGGCCTATCAATAACCTTGTGTTTTTGGTAGTTGTAGATGCACACACTAAGTGGGTGGAAGTTTATGACGTCAGTAACTCAACCTCATCCGCGACAGTAACCGAGAAACTTTGTGATTTTATGTCCAAATACGGGTTACCGCATACGATCGTTAGTGATAATGGTACAGCGTTTACGTCCTTCGAGTTCAAAAATTTTTGCTCACTAAACGGTATAAATCATTTAACATCACCAGCTTACAATCCAGCTAGTAACGGTCAAGCGGAAAGTTTTGTAAAAATCGTAAAGAAGGGAATTAAATCTAGTATTTTATCATCACACAGTAAAAGGGACTGTAAGTTAAAGCTTTTAAAATACTTATTTGATTACAGAAACTCGGTACACTCTGTCACAGGTTTCTCACCGGCTGAGCTGGTGTTCGGGCGTAAACTCAGAACACGGTTAGATGTTCTTAACCCGACGCCACCGCCGCCTCCGCTCACATCACTTGTAAATAATGTTAAACGTAAACAGTGCTCGCAGATTAAGTTTAGTGGAGGAAACAACCGGCAAGTGTTTAAGCCGGGAGACGAAATTTTATATAAAAAATATTTACATAAAAATAAATATCAATGGTGTATGGGTGTCGTCATAAAAAGACTAGGTTCGGTGTTATACCTCATTAAAGACAGTGTTACTTCTACGAACGAACGAAAACACAAAAACCAAATGGTTATCAATATAAGGGATCCTCATTCTTGTAACATAGAGGATGATGACTTGACAGCTGGGGTGTATGAGCCTCAACCACAAACGGGGGAAGAAGAGGTTGCTAACAGTCAGGGGATACCGATTTCTAGATGTCCACACAGGCTCTTGCGCAACGTACCAAGGGTGGATTATGTACCCTATTTGTAAATGTATATTTTATATCTTGTGCTATTACTATTTGTTGATTGTGTACTTATTATTATTATTCTTATGGGTGTTGTCAACTAGGGTGGGGAGATGTTGTGTTGGGCATAGGCTGTATGTCGATAATACCTTGACCAAGTAACGCGCCTGTTGCGCCACCCGCCATATTGAATAAACAGTGTGTCTCTAACCGGCGTTTGAGTTCGACGTATCCCTTCCCGTAATAAGCAGTACCTCTGACGCGTGTGCAAACCTAACAGTTGACAACGCGGGCGCAGCATTAGTTAATGACATTTACTCGGCTATTAGGTATGTAATCCCGGTAGTACGTTCTCGTGGGATATTTTTCGACATCCACGCGGGCGAAGCCGCGGGCAAAAGCTATTAAACTTATGAACTAATTACCTTCATATTAGAATGCGCCTCCTTGATATGAGCTTCACATTGCTTTTGCTTCCTAAAAGACTTGTTACACTTTCCGCAGCTATACAAATCCAGTTTATCCAAAGTATCGTACAAATCTGCTTTCTCAGCTTCCTGAACGACTGTCGGCGGTTCCTTGTCCATACTTGCCATGGAATACTGAAGCTTATTGTTAGCATACGTGAACGTTTTGTCGCTTGTCGTGTATAACACGTGTTTGTCCATGGATTGGTATATAGTTTTTGGTATAGAATTTTCTAGAGACAGTTCTACTATTGAATCTGGAATTGTTGCTACGTTATCTACGATGCACGAGTTGGTTATCTGCGAATAAATTTATTTTTAATATTTTGTTCTATCAACTTATCTATGGAATTAATGGTGGTGAATGGTGGCTTATTGACTTGGTTGTCTCAATAGTTCACGCTTGATAAGTCAAAAGTAAAAGCGAACCTTATCAATGCCCAGGTCTTGCACGGGGTTCTCGATGATGATGTGCGGCTCGTAGTGCTGTTTGAGGTGCTGGTAGAACTTCAGCTGCTCCTCACCGTAGAACTCGCCGCACAGCTGGCAGATGAAGATTGGACGGACCTGACCAGGGGAACGCGAAAAGATATCACTGTCAATTTGTAGTTGAAAGTTGATTCGTATTGGGATATAATACTGTAAAACACCTACAAATATAAGGTTCACTCTAGAAAGTCAGACTAAAATTTTGCATAGACAAAAATTTGGATGGATACTTGTAATTTTTTGTATATTCATACATAACCTACCGACTAATAGAGACGTATGGAAGAAAAAGACTAAATTGGGATAGGGCAGGAAAATGATGATGATAATCCATAACCTGTGGAACATAAGGTACACAGTAACGAGATTCGCGTTGCTGAATTTTGGGCCGAACAAATTTAAAAAGGACAATATTTTTTCGTGTTATTTTTGCCATTGACAGGCCGAAAGAAAGAATAACGTTTATTTGGACGTTTGTGAAACACAAAATAGAAATAACAAAGTAAAAAAATTAAATAAAGTTTTATGCCACAAGGATGCGCCAAAAAAATTGTGACAATAATTAGCCCGTATTGTCCCACTGCAGTTCAAAGGCCTCCCTTTCCTTTTTCCACTCAACTCGATCCTGAGCCAATATGGACCAATCCCTCCTATAAGCGTCGAGTTCGTCCCGCCATCTACGCCTGGGTCTTCCACGATGTCGCTGGACGTTTTCAGGAACCCATGTTGTAGTGGTCTTAGCCCACAATGCATCCGACATGCGGCAAACGTGTCCGGCCCAGTCCCACTTGAGCTTGACTGCTTTTTGGGTGACGTCACGATTTGTGTCTTAGAGCGCAGTATCGTGTTCCGTATCCGTATTCCAGTCATGATTTAAAAATTACAATTGCAATTTTCCCTATTGGTAAACGCGCTTTTTTACAGACAACCTTTGTATGGACTTCAACGAATGAACATCCACAGCCCGATTGCACCCCAGCTGTATTTTATGAACATACCTCATGTGTAATATGATGAGTCTCGTCCGGCATGTGCTCCTGCTGCACAAAGTTATCTGGCAGGATCTCCTGCTCCTGCCCGTGGTCCGCGCAACTGATGCGACCCTCCACGTCCGTGCAACTGATCACCACTATGTCCTGCAAACCCATGGCTAATTAAAACATGGTGGCAGGAATATTTATTGTGCTGTTTATGTCGATAGTTTTGCTAGGAAAAAGATACTGCTTTGCTTACATTAAAGTTGCCCGTTACCGTAATATTGCGATTATTATTGCTTTTAAAATAAGAATTTGCTTTTCTGCTAATTATTACTTAATTTTTTGTGACAGATCATTAATGCATTGTGCTATAAGATCTTGAACTAATTAGAAAATAAAACTATTTAGTAGTAGACATTATTACTTTGCTTCTGCATAATTTTTAACAAGCGTTGCCTGTATCACCTACACAAATAATTTAGTTCGCCACTTAGGTAATCGATAAACAATATCTATTAGCTTAGTTTCCTAATTACTACTCACTTTGTTATCAGAAATAATTAAAAAAAAAAGGGAACACAGCTGTGACCAAGCAAACAGCTAATACGTCTAACGCAGACAGGTGTTTTTGTCAGTGACCGTCTTATATCCCACAACAGACAACTTTGGTTGGTGCAATAAGGTCCCAACTAAAACCGACGACTGACCGACATAAGTCTGTCTGCACGTATTTGTTCGCGATAATCTATGATCGTCTCGGACATAATATATCACGGATGAGAATCAGATCGGATCGCCGAAAATTTAATGTTTAGTATATTCGCTTGCATTGGGACGGCTGTATTTATAGTAATTTATGTCTTAATAATTTGACCGATTATTGCCGTCCAATAAAACAAGAAATCGGAAAGATTCGAATTGATGACACTTTCAGAAGCCTCAAAATCTTGAGGCTATCTGAATAGTGACATTGCCAGTCTTTAAAACTCTCGGACTAAATATTATTTCGTCCTAGCCCTGTCGCCTTATAAACACCAAATCAAACTGACCTGTTGAGGAGTACAGTTCCCATTATTCTTCTTTAGCTTCCTGGATATCCTCTTCTTGTGTGGAAGACTCTTCTTGCTTTGCAGCTTGTGCTGCCCTGGCGACGCTCCTGCGCCGAGTTCTAACACCGGCCCGTCAGAATCAATCATTGACGAATCATCCTGTTGTTAGAGGGAAACAAATTATTTTAATCTTATTTGAAAACTAACATATTTTATTACTAGTTTATATGCATTTAAAATGTACAGTTAGCTAGATAAGTGTTTCAGTGTAGAAGCAATTTTTTTTTTTTTGTGCCTTCCCAGACTTGCCTTGAAAACCTGGTTATAAGCCTTCCCCAAGCATCGCCACATCGAAGGGTTCTGTGCTACCCACAATCAGTAGATATAGAATAGCAAAACATATTTAGAATAGCAAGATATTTAGAATTGTTAGATATTTACAATAGCAAGATTAATCTAAGTAGGAGACAGCAGGAATACAAATCTAAATCCCTAGTATATGACAATTATAAGTCTGTTATCTTACTTTGAGTGATGGTTTATTCTTGTTATTGAACCAGTCGTTTTCTTGACACCGCTTCATCTCCTGTAGGGGAGGGAGCGGCGGCAGGGGGGGTACCTCCACCACTATCGGTTCTTGCGACTGATCCTGGGAAAAGGACATAGAATTAAAAAAATTGGGGTTGATGCCATAAAACCTCTTCTTTTATTTATCTTCAGTATTTTATATACCCCTTTTTCCAGACATTTTTATCTTTCACAAAATCCAATAACTGTTTTTTTTATTTTTATTTGTCTTTAATATTATTATTATTAGGTGCTTACCATTGGCTGGCCATGGAAGAGTCTCATGGAATTATCAAGTATAATAGATGTGTCCACATCACCCCTCACTGTATGCACCTGTAAAACATATAGTTCTGGTAAGTTGAGCGTCGATGTCCGCGTGAATGACGAAAACAACAAACATTCTAAGATATAATGTAGAGGAAGAGATGATGTTTAAATAAAAATTGTAGTAAATGCTTAGAAGCCAGTCCTCAGCAGCATATTTAATGCTAATTATGATTATGCTTTAATTTGGCACCTCATAGCTCTAAATTATAGTTTGTCTATTTTGCATATTGATTAATTTCAGCCAACCATTTTGAAATTGTCAAAGAGTTGTTCTCTTTGATTTTTTTTTACCCATCTGTGTTGGGGTAAGCTTCCAGTCTAACCGGATGCAGCTTAATACCAGTATTTACATGGAGCCAAAAACCATTGACATAATATACCTTATGGTGCTGTGGTTGCCCCCTGGACTGCTGGGCCGTGATGTGTGCCATAAGTGCTGCCAGCCTGCCATCTGGATCCATGATCTCATCACTCCATTGTCCTTCAACCACATGGTCACCCACTGACACTTGTCTGTTAAAATATAAAGTGTTTTGTACTAGACACTTTAGCTTGATGGCAAAGTATGGATATTAAGACATAATTTAATAACCAGTAACAACTACCCAAAGAAATGTTAATTGAAAATTACAGGCATGTTCTGTAGAAATAGTATGTTACTGAGCATTTAACAAAAGGATTACTGTGACATTGGACAATTAAATAACCAAATTCAAATTCTGTCTTTTAAAACAACAGTAGATGTTAATTGCATCTGATGATATTCAATTTAATTTTTTCAGTCTGCAGTTATCCAAAAGCGATTGTTTTAACAGCTAGTATGTGGGGTATACCTGCATAGTGATGTAGAGTAGGTCTGTGAATGCATGATGGCCACCCTGCCGCCCCCATCATCCTGCACATTGACGGCCAGAGCATTTCCATCCACATGAACTGTCTGTGGACAAATATATAACACCGGTTAGATAATTAACCTCTTTCCAACACCCTCAGGGGCGTCAGTAAACATAGCATCGTCATTGGAACACAATCAATCAAAAATTAATACAACTCCCTATTATTTTCTGTACCAAATGGGTTGTGAGGGCATTTTCTTTGTTAGAAATGGGTTGTATTAGAACACTTATTAGTAAAAAAAAAACTAAAATTGACTAAATTAACAGCAAACAATTGAAGCTAATTTGTTAACTTAGTGGCTAATTTATAAAATGTAATCAACATACCTGATCAGCTGGGTGGGAAGTTATATAGTGCGTGACGGTTTCATCCATTGTAACAATAGATTTGTTATTACGCAGCCTCCGCTACATACAATAAAAGTTCACAAGCATCGATTTACATCTATGTTCACAAGAGAAACTTCTTTCATCTTTCGTTTACAAAAATTGTGGTTAGGTTATCTGACAGCTGTATTGCTTACGCTCAAGGTCACAAATTATTTACTTATTTTTATTAGTATTTCGTTTAATCTAACTACTCTTTATTATTTTTCGTACGATAACTCAAAACATTATAAAACTATCTTTCATTTTATTGCGTTACAATAACTAAAAATATCTTAAAAATTCTTTTCACTTTACAAACAAAGCCCTACCCTAGGCTAGGAGTTTTTTCTATAGTGTTGGGAAAAGTTGGGTCAGGTTGTAATGGGCAGCTGTAGTGTAGAATCAATGCGTAATTTTGAGAACTAAAGTCGATTATTTAGAATTTAACAATAAAATAATATAAACATCGTCACCATCATTATCATACTGTTTATTATTATTACATTATATCATCATCGTCATCCCAAGTATAATACGGCCGATATAACTTGGCAGTTCCGAACTCCGCGCAGAAGGCTGCACAATAACATTTTTTAGGAACTAAATGGTGACATGAGGTGAGTGTGAGTAAGAGAACATGCGCAAAAGTTCGTAATGCCTATGTTCAGAATTGCCAAGTTAAATCGGCCGTATTGTACCGCTACTTCGACCTGTTCTGTGCCGCATGCATCAGTTAACTGACCCAAATATCTGTGAATAAGGACGTAGCGTTGTGTGGTGATATGGAAACTCATTGGAGTTTCGATGGTTTTAATAAAGCTGTTAATTTGATTTGTCATTCTATCAATACGACTTTATTCTTTTTCTTTGTATTTTGCTGATTAAAACTATTTATTCTAAAGGTTTTATCTTATTTATCACGTTGGAAAGCTTTCCACAACATGGTTCGTTGACCTGGTGAAGGCTGCAGGAATCCGCTGGATGCGCCTCCGAAGCCAGAGTCTGATTAAAGAGAACTAAGTGAACTAGCGAGACCGACCGGTTAAGATTTTCTTAATTAATACAGTTGAATGCAGAATATCCTCGAATCGGCTAAATAATCGACTATTGAGTATGTAATTTTCACGTGACATCTCTTACTCACTGACAGATGACGATGACCAGATGACAGCAAAAACATTGTTGTTTGTTGTATGAATGGCCGTGAAAAGCGAATGTAAATGAAAATTAATAAATGAGTGTTAATTGCTGCATTGTGTTTAAGTTTATTAAAAATATATAAGTTTTAAGTTCATGTTAAAATGTTTCGCAATAAATTAAGGTCTTCTCTTATTTGCAGAAGTCATGACGTAAGTTTCAAAATAACCTCTGACATCAAAATAACTTTCAGTTTTATGCCTTGGGCCTGTTTATTCTAGTGTAGTGCTCTTATGGGATGTTAGAAGGTTTAAGCTACAAGATAAAAGGACTATGCTAGATGCTAGAAGGTCAAAATGATGCGCATCTACGTCCTAAGTTTTTAGCAGTAATCAACTGGGTATCTGATTCTATGTAACTATTTCTATTTAGTTTCAGAGATGCAAACATACAACTAAACTCGATGCTATTAGAGAGAAACTTCGCGATGGCCCCAGTCTAGTTGATTTCGTGGCAGAAGACCGGCCAAAGGACTGGGAGGAGTATGAGGGAAAGCTGAAGAGAGAGAAGGGTGAAGCAGAGCGACTGAGGCTGCCCCCCTGGTTGAAGACGACCATACCAACTGGTTAGACCATCTTTAAGTTACCTAAAAACAAACCAAAATCTTTAATTCACCAATCACCATTTATTAGTTTTGTAACCAAGGTCATACACTAATAATGTTGTTAGAACTTATTGTTGAAATCTTTTCAATAATTTTCAACATTATCATTATGGATTAGTTAATAATAAAAAAATTGTGTAAGATTGAAACAAAATTCTCAGTGGGCCTTATTAATGTTATCAGTGTTAGCTTGAGTCAATATTATAATAAGGGCACATTCACACATGTTTTGTTAAGGCTATGCTACACATGTGTTTTGTTTTTAATTTTGAGATAACTAGTCGAGACTCTTAAAAAGATGAAAGTTGCATTATTCTAACTTCTTATTTAGACCAAGAATGGGAATTTTCATAAAATTTTGTATTGTATCCTCCAACATTAAGATTTGTTTACTTTTGATAATCTTTAAATCATGTTTTATCTAACTTATTCTTAACTCTAGTATTGCAGTAAATTTATATATTTTCTTATAAAGATTTTTATTATTAAGAAGACGAATACTCATGTATGTAACATTGTCACCAAAATTCAATCCATAGTTGTTTTCATCCAGGGTCAAAGTTCACAGAGATAAAGAAACAACTCCGTGAGTTGAAACTCAGTACAGTATGTGAAGAGGCTCGCTGTCCCAACATTGGAGAGTGCTGGAGTGGAGGCAAAAATGGCACTTCTACAGCAACTATTATGGTAAGATAACAATTCAATGATTTTTTTCATTTTTACTCAGCATCCCACTGCTGGGCAAAGGCTTAAATAGTGTTAAATCAACCTACAGATAGGACTGTTCTGTATTAACCTGAAACAGAGTATAAATATGTTAGGATAGATCAGTTACAGATGTCAGCTTGCAAGGTACTTGACTACTATCAAAACCATGTGTCAATACTTAGTTTAAAGATTTCATTAAAAAAAGACTAAGTGGAAAAATAAATGAAATTGGTAGAAAAAAATATTATTCTATCCTTGTTACGCAAAACAATCATTGTAGGTACTGAATGGTGCGAAGTTTAAGTAGTTTAGGATAACAGTATTTCTATTTTCTTAATGTCCCTCGGCAAAATTCGTGTTTCGTCAGTCATCGGATTTCTTTCAGTTGCCCTTTGCACTTGGTGCAGACCAGACGCTCTCAATCGACTTGGAAGTATATTGAGTTGTTAATACTCTTTTAACTTAATGTAATTTATTTTTAAAATGGGAGGAAAGCTACTAAAGTCGCAGGCACGACAGATAGGAAAATAGTTTTACAGCTCTATATAGTTCTCACGGAAATCAAAACAAAACAACAATAAAGTACTTAGTTCTGAATTCAAATTATTATACACGATAAATCTAATAATTGATGGACATGGAAATTAGGATTCGTTTGTAGTCGAAAATGCGATGATTTAATGATAAATGATAAATGATTTTATTTCTGTAAGTAGGTTTGTACAAACACTTTTACACGTCAATTATATTTTAAAACTAGATGAGGTCGGCGTTTCCTATCTGACTACTCTGAGAAGAAAGGCCGAAACAAACTCAGAGGTCTCAGTCTCTTTTAAAGTCCAGACATAATCTTGGTCAGATCATGTGAAGGCCATGTGGATTGGTGTCTGAAGTGGTCTTTTGAGGAAAGCACCACACAGATTGAGAGGGCCTGTCCAGTCAGTGCACGCATTTGTCAGTTATCGTGCAGCTCAACTCAGAATTTAAGGAGCTCAACGATTCGACGAACAATACCAAAAACAGGACATTTGGGTAGGCCACTTAAATTACTCAAACTGTCAGACCATGATTAGAAGTAACTGAGAAAATATTAAAAACAAAACAAAAAGGAATGACCCACAGAGTCTTCACATTCACAATAATTAAAATAATAAAATACTTTAAAAGTAAATATTCATGTCATTGTTTATATAAAATTCATTAATGTCAATGTGTATATAAAAACCCAGAAATAATCTTGGTCAGAGCATTTCATTTGAGGACCATGTAGATTTGTGTCTGAAATGGTCTTCTGAGGAAAGAACCATACAGATTTGAGTGGACCTGTCCAGTCAGTGCACGCATTTGTCAGTAATAGTGTAGCTCAACTCAGAACTTAAAAGGAGCTCAACGATTCGACGAACAATACCAAAGAAGGGACATTTGGGTAGGCCGCATAAAGTACTCAAAACTGCCAGATTATCATTAGAAGTAACTGAGAAAAAAAAAAAAATATATATCAATGACCCACATAGTCCTCACATTCACAATAATTAAAATAATAATAATATTATTCTTCACAAGTAAATATTCATGTCATTGTGTATATAATTTTAAAGTTTGCAAAATAAACAAAGTTCCGAAAGTAAAAAATAAAAAATTATAATTGGAGCAGCTCAATCCCAAGCCTTTTTGTCCTCAACGTAATCTTTAACGGTATAAAAAGCTTTCTGGCACAACTTACGTTTAATGAATGATTTAAATTTATTAAGGCTTAGATCTTGTACGTGGCTTGGAAGTTTATTATAAAAGCGTATACATTGACATCTGAACGAGCCACCTATTTTCTTGAGCCTTGTTGTAGGTACAACAAATTTGTGTTTGTTTCTAGTATTTATGTTATGGATATCACTGTATTTTTTAAACAATTTTATATTTTTATGGGCATATAAAAGATTATCAAAAATATACTGAGAAGGCACAGTCATTACATTAATCTCCTTAAATTTATCTCTGAGAGAGTGTCTCGGACTTAATTTATAAATTGATCGAACAGCTCTTTTCTGCAAAACAAAGATAGTCTGAATGTCGGCGGCATTTCCCCACAACAGAATACCGTACGACATTACACTATGAAAATAGCTAAAGTACACTAAACGGGCTGTCTCTATGTCAGTCAAATTACGAATTTTTCTAACATTCCCGAGGGACATTAAGAAAATAGAAATACTGTACATTGTCGTAACGTCAGATCTTAGCAGCTCTCTCTCTGTCTAGCATATACTTTAAAACACTTATGTAACTTCGCTATTGTTTTAGATATTTAAACTTTTTGAAGTGAAAACTTCTTTAGCATCATTGTGATTTGAAAGTCGATGAAACGAAAAAGCGACAGTAAAAAGAGACAGACACATAAATTCATAAGATTTAACGTGGGAGAAAATGAGATAGGAAGCATTATACAGTGTTTCTTATGTTCGTGGTTCTCTTTGTGCTCTGCTTCGTACCTCCACTTGTGTTTACCAAGTCATAGTGGGAGTTTGCTTGGGCCTCAGCGTTGTACGTGTGTTAATACGTGGTTGTGCGCGTACAATTTTTTTTTAATTTTTGAATGTTTCACTTCTACCACGTGTGAATTGCAAACATGTTTTTTTTTTTTACTGGATGTTAATTTTTTCTTGGACAAAAATCCAGTCAAATACCCTATAAGTAGTAGATTTGATTTGATTACTGAACTACTTTAAAAAGCTCCATTCTATATGTTCGTCAGATATTCAAAAGTAAATAGAACCAAACCACGAGAGAACCAGAGACGTGCTCGCGCGATCAATCGCATATTTGCGCGACAGTCGCTTTCGGTTTGTACAACACGTAGCTTGTCTATTGTCGCAGCTGATGGGCGACACGTGCACCCGCGGCTGCATGTTCTGCTCGGTGAAGACGTCGCGCCGGCCGCCGCCGCTGGACCCCGACGAGCCGCGCAACACCGCGCACGCCATCAACCAGTGGGGGCTCGGGTACATCGTGCTGACTTCCGTTGATAGAGATGGTAAGATTACCAGACTTTAATATGAACCACCAATATTTTTTTGGCGGAAAAGTACAAGAACTAGAGTACTTGTGTGGTGCTTGCACCCTGTTAAAACTCAACCGCTTTTATAAAGCAGCCATGAGAATTTCTATCGACGCATGGGTTTCACTATCCCTGAAGCGTCAGCCCTGTTGATACTTATCAAGCCTGCACACTCGCAAACGCAACTTTCCTGTAACTATTCACTTTGCTAAAACATTATCGACCTATAGAGAAGTCGGGCAAACATTTTTTTTTCCTCATTGACAGGCATAAAAATCTTTGTGTGAAAAAAGAATATGAATTGGTAAATTCTATGCATGAATTTTACAGATCTACCCGACGGTGGATCAAATCATCTTGCTGAAACTGTAAGAGAAATCAAAAAACAGTAAGTGCACAGTATTATAATCAACTCGCAATATAATTTACAATATTAAAATATCTAATGTCATATGCACATCTGGATATTGCCTCAATCGTACAGTCAGCGACAAAAGTCAATTTCCACTTCAGTTTTTAAATCTTATTTATACATATTGAGATAAATATTTAATTAAAATACACGTTACGCCGACTCCAAATAAATTGAAACAATGATGACGAAATATTTAGTTAAAATTGGAACAGAAGTTAAATTAAAAGAGTATTAACTCTTAGCTTTTATATAAATGCAGAATACAATGTATCGAATAATTTTGTGAATTTTTGTGTCAGTTATTGTGGTTATGATGATGTATTTTGTCGCTGACAGTACCAATAGTTCTAAGTATTTAGAGTAAAATATCGAATGTACTTCAATCTGTTCAGGAATAAGGACATCCTGGTAGAATGCTTGGTGCCAGACTTCAGGGCGAACCGCGAGTGCGTGGCGACCATCGCGAACTGCGGGCTCGACGTGTTCGCGCATAACATCGAAACTGTTGAGCGCCTGACGCCGTTCGTGAGGGACCCGAGGGCTGGGTAATACCTTGCGAACTTACTAGCTGTTGCCTACGGTCTCACTTGCATTGTAGAGAAATTAGTTTTGTACCCGAATGTACCTGTGTGTATTCTATTTGTTAACTTATGGCTGCGCTAGTAGACGGCTTGAATTCATTCGTGGGCGTGGCGAAAAACCATGCATAGAGATTTCATACTCCTATTGTTTATTTACGCCCAAAGTTACGTTAAATTTGTGTTAAAATGCGAATCTTTCGAGGCTCACATCTTTTAAGTTACTTTTTGTTTTACTATTCCGCTTATGTATTTAAACGTAAGATGCCAAACAGGAATCGACCGAAACGTATGTATAGGAAAAATTACGATAAACACATCCTTAAAACATGTTCTACTAGCCTTATTTCATCCAAATCTGTTCATCTGCACTTTACATTGGTATCACTCAATCTAATACCTTTAAACGAGCAATTCTTGTATATAATCTGAATCTCGGAAACAACTCCGACGATTTTCATGAATTTTAGTATGCAGGGGGTTTCAGGCGATAAATCGATCAAGCTAGGTTTCATTTTTAGAAAACTACAAAAAAAAACCACTCATCCAGATATTAATCCTAAAGTAAGTAAAGGCACCATTCACCATATTTTGTGTGTTTCCATTTGATCATTGCATACATTATATTCCGTTTCCTAATAAATAATTATTCTGTATCCTCAGCTACCGCCAAACCCTGAAAGTCCTGCAGACGGCCAAGGAAGTGAACCCCGACCTGATCACCAAGTCTTCAATCATGTTAGGACTGGGTGAAACTGACGAGCAAGTGGAACAGACTATGAAAGGTCAGTTATCGTTTCTAGATCAAAAACAATACATCTAGTCTAAAATAAAATATTAAAAAAAGAAACGGCGTATCACACTAACTAATTGACATACAATTACTCTGATTGATATAATTATTGTGAACCTGGTTCGCTTACTTAGTCTTATTTTATTTTATATTTTTCATTGCTGTGAGTGACCACACTGAAATTTTTATTTTATTTTTTGTAATTCCAATGATCTGCTTACTTTTTTTTTTGGCCTTTTAAACCTTTGCATGCTCACGTGACGGTAAAATATGGAGAACTTTACTATAAAAACACCTATGTGTACTATACCCATGTTTGCAAAGAAATAAATGATTTGATTTGATTTGACACGCCTCAAAACTGTAGGTCAATATGGTAAGATTTTTAACTCGTTTGTATTAAACAGTCTGAATGAAAGTCAAGATTTTACCGATTTTTATTCAGACCGTTTCAACGTTCCGAACACATTAAAACAGTCTAAATGAATATGGGTAAAATATTGACTGGGTAGTAATATCATAAGCCCTGAAAAAAGGCTAATAGCGCCATTTAGAAATTCTTTACGAAGTTTGATTTCTTCTTCCATGTTTGAATCAAATACACTAGCGTTAATACCCGCCAAATAAAGCACGTGAATTGAATGATTGCTGATAGTGTTCGTGTCTATAACATTTTATAAAATACATCAAACAATTCAACAGATCTACGCGAGGCGGGCGTCGACTGCGTGACCCTAGGCCAATACATGCAGCCGACCAAACGTCATCTCAAAGTCTTTGAATACGTCACACCGGCCAAGTTCAAGGAATGGGAAGAACGCGGGACCGAATTGGGATTCCTATATACGGCCAGTGGCCCACTAGTCCGGTCATCGTATAGGGCGGGAGAGTTCTTCATCTCCAGCTTACTTAAGGATAGAAAGGCAAAAAGCTTGTGACCCGAAGTTTAGTCGTTTTTTTTTTTGTGAATAGAGTTTATTTGTATTATTTTCTAAGCAAACTAGATGTGGTTTTTAGCAGTGGTGTAAGACCTGTCAGATAAATATTTTGAGGTATTTAATTACAGACACCAATTGGTGTTTTCACCTATTTTAATGCACTATTAAAAGTTCAATTTACGAGTTCGACTCGCGACGAATATGCTCTTGAGTAAGAGGTCCGTTCGAGTTCGAAACAAGTCGGGGAAACCCGTAAACACTAACTATTAATGACACAATTACTTGACAAATATCTCACTTGATGTTGCAATAGTGCGATCGGCGATTGTGCACGTTTGCGTACAAGTAATCTATTTACTCTATGACTTTTACACTCTTGTGAGCATTAGTTATTACTAGCTAACTTTTAGTGAATATTTTACCGGCACTGTTAAGTATAATATAAATAGTCAGACGATACTTTAATTTCACTAGGTTGACCAAAGATACTGTTAGTACTTAATGATCACAAAGTTGAACACAACCTGTTTCTAAAAATACATTTTACATTACACAGGATTCTCGTTTTTTATCCAACATCTATGTTATTTCTGTATACTGTGTTCGCGATTTAGTTTCCAAACTTAAAATTTGTGTGTTTTTGGAAAAACAACTTTAATACCCACACTAAAAGTTCAGTTTACGCTACAACTTCAGTTTTATAACTTTTTCAATAGTACTAGTCATTCTGAAATCAATTAACATGAGTATAAAGTTTATATTCGTTCAAGTGAAAATAAGATCAATTGGAAACAAGGATTTGAATAGAATTTACTTGTAATGTTTCTTTCACATTTGACTCGTTAAATTTAAAACCACTGCTACATGCACCTAATATTGTTTCATATTGTGTATATTATGGATCTGTAAATAGCGCTAGCCAAATCATTCATAAGCTATTTATTGTAAACACGCCTTTTGTTATTGTTAATAAATATATATTTTGTCAATTATTTAATAAGTTTTCTTTACTCACACTATAGTTTTAATAAGGTGTACTATCGAAGAAACGCATATCTGTACACTGTAAGGACTATTCTTGCTTGCAGCGCTCGGCCGCTATAGTATGGCTTACGAAAAAAAGGGTCATGTGCACGGGATTTTGTTTTCAAAATGCTTAGATATGCGTTACCCCGATGGTACCTTCCACACGTTACGTTGTTTAATCCGGAAAGCTGAATCCTTTTTTTTGTTGAACAAACCAATTTAGTTTGTTCACAAAACAGCAAATGGTTTAATATTGCCTGTAATTGCAGTTTATTTGGCCCTAAATTAAGCGGCGGAGATGTATTCACATTCATACGGATGGAAAAGTAATTTGAACCTTATCTCAATTAGGTAAGGTTCAATTCAGATGGTCAGAGAGTCGCAAGACAACACAACAACTTTTATCTATATAGAATTAGACTTCCAAACCACGTACAAATCAGTTTGTTTGTGATGACATTAATTTAGATAAAAACAGCAAGGCGTTGTCATACACTCAAGTTAGCGGCAGAAACATATCACAGCCACAACAATAAAACAATTCAACGCATAGAAAAATGCACTTTTATTCTAAAAAGCTAGTTACGAACGCGTCAACATAAATTCCTCAATTGCCGAACTTGTGCCTCATCTGCAGCTCCATAGCCTGGTTGAAGCAGCCCGGCTTCCGAGCGGCCTTAGCGATGACGTTGAAGCTGCTCACGCTGTATTGCAGCGGCTTGTACGCGATCGTGACTACGTTCGACAGTTTGTTGAAACTTACTTTCGGGTTGGATATCGAGTTCTGAACTTGTACTCGCACGTACTCCATCACGTAGCATTGTGGTGTCTGGAAAAACGTCATGTGAATCGTGTGTTATGTTTGGGTAGTTATCTAAACGTTTATCGACACTACCGGGGTCAAGACTTTCCGGGATTAAAATTAATGTGCTGATATGGGCAGGAAAAATATAGTTTGCAGATTCAGGGTCTGGGCTCTCCTGGATAATTCTGGAATAATTGGTATAGCGTATGCTGCATGATGTTTTTACGGGAACATTGAGTAAAGACAGTAGGAAGCCCATACCTGGCACTGCGTGGATAGAGTGTACACAAGACAGGGTGACGTCATGGTCGCCTTTGGAATGTTAAAGACATTGTACCAGGCGAGTGAAGCCAGTGGCTCAAGTATTTGTATGTAAACGAGTCATTCCGTTTGATTCACACTATGTATAGGCGTAATATATAATCGATAAACCTGAACTCCATTCGTTCTTACACCTAGCCCCTTCAAAATTTGTATTGCGTTACTCACCCTTAGCTTTATCTCTTTAGTCTTCTGGAAAAGCGAAACGTCACCATCTCTATGATCCACTATGATGCTGCCGGGAGCATCGACACCGAACTCCCATATTTCCCCCAGGACGCCGTGAGTTACCGACAGAAGGACACAGACTACAAACAGTCTCCGTGGGTCCATTGCTCGCAGTCCACTAAAAGCATCAGTGATGATGATTCGACGCACCAAACCTTTACAATTTCATTTTAATCCAACTCTGTAATTCCTTTAGCGATACATAGGTACGTTAATTTCAATATCTGCTATGTAAATGTGCGGTAAATTGTTTAACGTATATTGTATGCGCTAATGTAATTGATTTGTTCAGTTAAGTAGTTTTACGCTTCATCGTGTTCAAAATTGTTCGGTTCTAGGCTCTCGTATGGTAATGTGTGTAATAACGGTGTGAGCAGAGCATTCTTAGAACCTAGAACTGTTATATGAAGAGGGACGTTTGCTTTAGGTACTATTTCGTTTACTAGGATTAAAGTTACGCAACCCAACATTCACTTATCGACATGAGCCGAGCGTGAAGCGTGTGTAGTGCACCCATATTTCGCCAGATATGTTTGAGTCACATGTAATAGGGGTGCAAGCCACTAACCGGGTATAATTGCAGACAGGACTGCTACTAAGCAATTCCTGACGAAAAATTCGAATTACACTTGCCCTGGACCACACGATCAACGGTCTGCAGGGACTAGAGTCAAGTAGCTATATGTAATCTGTGCAAGTAGTCAAGTTATACTTACAAAATTACTGGTACGACATCTAGAGAACCAAACTAAAGTGACTGCAAAAATCTACTAACTACTGATTGAAAATTAAATTAGTGCTTTTGGCTCAGTGGTTTTGAAGCAGTTAGGCCATACTTGTAGCTATCTGAAGTATCGTCTTCCCGTTACAAAAAGTGTCGCAACGCTGCGATCTCAGCCTGAAAATTAATCCCCACTATAAAACAAAGTATGCAAAATTCGTACATGCAATTGCTTTCCATGTTTGCATGTACAATTATACAATTTACCAAAATACATTTTCTTTTGATTGCTTTTACATTTTGCCATGATTGTATGAGTGGTATAATGCGACAAACATTATGCGACATTAGAACCTAAAACACCACGATTATCGATTGCATTCATCCACAAAGAGCTACGCCACTGAAATTAGCTAAGGCTCTTATGGATGGTTATCCATAGAGGCTACTGCGGTACGCATACCTATGTAGGTTCAGATCACAGAAGGTGTCAGAATATCATGGATGCACACCAAGTTTAGACGAGAGCTTGAGTTGCAACGCCCCAGTTAGACGGACCGCGGACGACCAAGACGACTGACACGTCTGACACAGAACTCTGAGAATTGGGTTTTTTGGAACGAAGTTCTTTATCGCACTTTAAACTCTGGACACTTGGCGAATGAGAGCTAGATAAAAAAAGTGTAACATTTAGACCGCCACGACACTTTTGTTACGCGAAAGGAACTTCGTTCCAACTGGGTGGCCCACGACACCTCTCGACTGTTTTCGTTTAAGGAAATAGCACATATATCGACTCGGAAAGGGATCGTCACCGTATCAACTCGAGCCGTTCAGTATTCTATGTATGATACTCCCTGCTGCAACGCACACTAATCGGAATCGTAACGCAATCGCCTCGCCTCGGGACAAGCTCACTAACTGCGGTGCGGTGCTGGTCAACTTGCAGTTTCCTCGCTTACGGCTCGTATTTTACTATGGGGTCGGGCTGCAGACATCGAGTCTATTTTTATTCTGCAGAAAAGAGCCATCAGAGCCGTATATGGCCTCCGCAGGCGCGACTCTCTAAGGAAACTGTTTAAAGATATTAACATCATGACGGTACCTTGTCAATATATCTATGAAAACATTATGTACAGACGCCAGCACTTCAAGCTTCTACAATCTGTCAAATTTATTTAATAGATTTTCAACTTTATCGCTGAAGAATAAGGTTCAAAGTTGATTGGGAAAATTTTACAGTTTCGGGTAGCTTGATGTGCTGGCGTCTGTACGTAAGGAAAAATCTACTTCTTTTTAGTAAAAGAGATGCAAGACACAATTATATTACTAGAAATAGGGACCAATTAGTCCAACCGGGTTTCAGACTGGCTAAAGTGGACTCATCTTTCATGGGGTAGGTACTGTTTAAAATTTTACAATAAAATACCTCCTCACATACTTCAACTGAATGAAACGAAATTTAAATCTTAAATAAAACGCACACTATGCAGCCAAGCATATTATTATAAGTTGGGGGATTACATCGCTGATATAAGTGCTTGGCCGAACGCTGGTCCTGCTCCACAAGGGCGCATAAACTAATTGATTAGCATTTGAAAATACTGTTGGAACTGCTGAAGATTTTAAAAACTATCTTTACATTGTATAGATTCAATCCCTTAGCATTGTATAATTGCATAACACATGTGTGAGTAATAATATGTATACTATAAAGCTACCATTTACTAGGTACGTCTTTCATTGACTTGAATGTGCCCTGGCGACTGAGAGTATGTCATGCTCACTCTAATGTCTCGCTGACGGTGGCGTGTGTGTTGGATCATTTAGCTCCCTTCAAAATGGTTGAGCTGAATGGTGCTAATCCATGCGTCATGTTCGTGAACGGGCGCTGTCAGTAGGGACTGGTCATCTCTTAGCTGCCATGGCTTATTTTAGTTTAATTTTTGAATTGTATTATTGGTTTTATTTTCTATTACGGACGCTTTTAACGTTCTGCATCGTTCTCACATGTATAACTTCAACATGGATGATGTAACCAATATTTTGTAACCATATTCTGATTTAAAAGAGTGTCCGTGGAGTTTCTTGCCCGTTCTTCTCCATAGGTACCTACTACGCTTTGGAATGGGCAACTAATTCATCTTTCTGACTGACCGACCCCTTGACAGTTCAAAAGTGCCTGTAATTGGTTTATTTGAAATAAATGCTTTGAGTTTGAGTTTAAGTCGTCCCCGCGCTTACGTCTCTCCGTACCCGAGCTTACGTCTCTTCGTCCACGCTTGCCTCTCTCACCCCTCCCACGGCCTGCCTGCAGTACACTACTGCCGCGTGCGCTTACGGCTCGAAGTAAGCGTGGCGTCGCCTAGCCGTAGCCGAAACGACGTATCAGAGCTGCTGATCCGTTTTAGTTACGTCCTTACGTTAAGTTGACGCCTGTTTGACGGCGAGGCGAAAGGCGATACGGTGACGATCCCTTTCCGAGTTTTTATGTGTGCTATGACTTTTAGGTAGGTAATCACTCTCGAGAGGCACGTCTGACTGCAAAATTCATCATTTCTGAAGAGCCGTGTTATCTCCTTTTTGTTCAAACGAAGTAGATAGTAACAATATGAAAAAAAATACCTCATCAGTCAATCGATTTTCAAATTACTTTCAAATTGTTCGGATGACTTTTCTTGACAGAAATAGTATTGAAATTGTATTACCGTTTATTAATTTATTATTAATTACAAAAAAGCATTAAAAATAGAACCGGAATGAGAAGCAGCGGCTTGGTGTTGTTTGCGTGTGCTGGACTGCTACTCGTGAGTATTTAATCACTACCTAATGATTTTATACTACAAGCTTGCGTATAGTTCGCGATAACGCGACAATGTAGCCCCAGCATTACGGTAGGTATATTAAATGAAATCTGAAATTGCTAATCCACCTTGAGGAAGCCTGGTCATGCGGGTCATACTCATGCCTTCTCAGTACGAGGACGGCCCTTTGCCCTGCGCTGGGTACCTATATACAAAAATTGAAAATTGTTCATTTATAACGTTAATAGGTTGCCGGTTGGTACCTGGCTCGATGGGGGAGTTTCAAAAGCCTTATCTCCCAGGGCTTGTTCTAAAACTGTTTTTTGCGAACTGTCTGTACTGAAGCTATGTCTGAATGTATAGAGCGGCGGTGCGATCCTCGGCGGGTCGGTGACATGGAGTCTGCTGCGCATGTCCTACTACTTCTGGACGTCCGACCTGGGCGTGGAGCTGAGCTCCAGCGTGCTGTTCATGGCAGGCGCGCTGCTGTGCCTGCCCACCTGCTGGCTCTCGACCGTGGTCCCCTACCACACCAAATCTTTGTCGTTGACTGCTACGGTACGAGAAGTTTAAGTTTTATTTGCTGCAGGTCAACTGGACTCAGTTTTTGTGTAGGTATGTCAGAGTAACTAGATCAAAACACTCTGTGCCATTCCCTTAAGATTCCAGAAACCGAGACTCTTATTCTAAATGAAAAATTAGGTATTAGAGAGGTCTTTGCCCAGCAAAAACTGTGTTTTCGAGATTATCAAGAAAAACTTGTCTTAAGGAATTTCAAATATGTCACTGAACGTATCGGTTATTTCTTGCTTTGTGACTATTTTCAGCTTTCAATCTCAAAAAACAAAAATACCCATATAAAACGTAACTTACTAATTTACCTAAGTAGGTATCCATGTCGAAGCAATTATGAAAGACTTTAAGGGTCTTTCAAACAGGCGCGACACGCGACGCGACACAAAGGCACCGCTCCACAGTGGAACGAATGTATGGGAGCGGTTGGACGTAGACATTTCCGAAAAAAAAGAGTAAAATTATGCCAAACTAATGATGCCATCTTATTCGATTACTTAATGCCTTCATAACTTGTGGTGATGAATTTCTTCATAAGTCCCATATTTCGGGAGTAATTTGAGAAAATGTGAAATTTTACTATGAAAATGAGTGTATCGAGCTCTCTCCCTCCTGATTCCGGGCTTGTTTCAAGTAGCGGTCTCTAATATCATAATGCTAATACTAAGAGCTATATTTAATACTAAGACACATAGTGCGCCAAATGTGCACTTTCTGGGATAAAAGGAAATGAAAATTTAAAAAAAAAAACGTTTTTTCCCCATTTGTATTTACTTTAAACCGCAGACAGACTTATTAAGAGGTCTATAAATATATTATATATATACAGAAATATATATTAACAAAAATATTCACAAGAACTGATGAGAGTATGACTTTTAAGTAAGTTGATAATAAATTACCTAGTTTCATTAAAAGTACAATAAATAATTAAGATGTAAGCTCTAATTTACTAAGTTACACATTTTAAAACAATAACATCATTTAATTATCTTCGTCATCATCATCATCATCAATTAATTCAAATTCAGAATCGATGTCCGCTAAATCATTTATGTTAACAAATTCGATATCACTTTTCTCAGAATCCGTAAGCTCATAAAATTCCTTAAAAGAAGATTTTTTTACAAACTTATTTCCTTTTGGACGGATACTTGTAACAAGTGGATCAGAAGACAGTAAAAGATTGTGCATAATATCTTCATTGCATGAGATACTGCTATGCTTTCGAGAATGCCCCTCTCTATATTTTCTAAAATCTTTATTTCTAGCCTCAGATGCCTCTTCGGATAGAAAACCAATGGGCACAATTGACATGTTCTGAACTATGTCTGGCCCATGCATTAAAATTTTATGAAGTGAAGAAGGCATATAATACCATGGGTATAACTCCACGTAAAGCTTAGCAGTATCAAAGCAGAACTCTCGGAATTTAGTTACGTTGATCTTCTCTCCTGATGAAATACACTGCAAGATCACACAGATTTTTCTTAAAAGCATAGCATCTATTCCGGTCAGTTCAGCAGATTTAGTGTAGTTTTCAAAAAATCTCCTTGCCGAGTTGCCATTGTTGGTGGATCCACTGCCTTGTTTCACAACATCGAGAAGTAAGCCCGTTTCTCTTCTTACAGCCTCTTGAACTCTTTTCTTCCTGTCATCAACTTGCCTTTTTGCTATATCACCCCTTACTTGCCATGATTTTATGTCTAATTTGTAGGAAATGTGTAATAAGCATTCCATTGAGCGAATCCAAGCGTGAAGGGTGCTTAAGCTATATTTATACATGTCCTCGTTTGCGTGTTTATCTTTGATTAACTCTAAATTATTCATTTCTTTAGGACAAGCCTTGCATATGTCACACACTGAAGCTGCTGTATTGGATATAATGGAATGAATTTTACCATCAATCATTGTCAACAGCAGTTGGTGTTTGACACTAATTCCATCAGTGATGGTGGATGGAGTTAAGGCTTCAATCTCTGCTTCGATTTCAGCCATCTCTCTCTGCACATTTTCTTTGGTTTCCTTTATAAACTTAAACAATATTGGCCGGCAAAATGAAGTGGAAGATGGTCGCTCGTTTTCCCAAATTGTTACACCTTTTGAGACGAGCCGCAGTGGTACAAGACTAATCATAAAATTACTAGCAAGATCGATTTGCTCATCTTCACTCGTCCTTTGATGATAAATGCTTTGGCTAGATGATCCGTCAAAACCCCATTTGCTGGTCAATACGAGCTGTTGATTGGGATCAACAGGGGTTTCTAACGACCTAATAAGTCTTCTTGAGGTTAAATCCATCAAGGCTTGTAATTTGATTTTTGCAGAGCTCTCTGTAACTGTGAGATCTTCTTTGGCCGGATAGCACTTAATTTTTTCTTTAACCAACATGTAGTAACTCGGGTATTGAAGAGCTCCTTCTTGAGTGTTGAAATCCCGAAGAGTGTTATAGCGCCATTTCGATAAGTTCATCGATACATAAAGAGCCAATGCCTTCAAAGGGGATATTTCCCGTACCTGAATTGATTTACCTTCAATGAAGGCTTTGATTTTTGAGGCCTCTTCTGGATTCTCCGTCAAGTATTTCATAACATAAGCTGTATCGCTTTGTCCTGCCTTTTGAAGCGCCCTTTCGGCCGAAAACATAATTTCAGCGCTGCTACTGCTGCATGAAAGACTATCTTCAGTGCGTCTTCTTTTTTGCCGGTTACTAAGGTCCTCAAAAGATTTACGAGGACTAGGATGTGTACAAGTTGAAGCATCAGATTTAGCAGGAGAAATTATGGGCTCGATGACGTCACTTATATTTTCTGTAGAAGGTTCCATATTTTCATTCTGTAATTCCGGCCATTGAATTGCAGCCTGTAGCCAAATCTCATGTTTCTTCCGAAACTTATCTGTGCTTCTTCCAGACTGTGTCCATTTTGCATAAATGCGGTAGCAAAATCGACGACACCAGTCTTTTAAACTTGTTTCAGCACTTTCACATAACTGAACACAACTGTTATCTTTTAAAACACTGAACAAATAGTTAAAGTCGCGTAAATCTTTATGTGCGCGTGCGCATAAAGCAACGTGAATATCAAGATTTGTATTAAAATTTGGAAAATACATTGCGAGATTAGCTTGGATACAACGAGGTGTAAATCAACACTGATTTTAAAGTTACTAATAGTGACCTATTTATATAAAATCCAGGTATCCCAGGTATCCTTTGTTAAATATTGCAAGGTAATTAGTTATTGTGATAATTAGTAAATGATGCATGCTAAATTAGTGTATTAAGAGCCATTTAGTAATTAAATAATAGCAATGTTCTTATCAGTAATCATTAGTGCATCAGTTTTATATGTAAACCTTAAGTCCCTAATTATATATCCTAATTAGCTTATATCTTCTCTAATTGGCTGCTCAGAAATGTTATTGTAATAAGGTAAACCTTTAGAAAAACGGTTTTAATCAACAAAATAAACAAAAAATAAAAAAAATTGTGTTATAAAATAAACATCACTCTTTATCCCAGAAAGTGCACATTTGGCGCACTATGTGTCTTAGTATTAAATATAGCTCTTAGTATTAGCATTATGATATTAGAGACCGCTACTTGAAACAAGCCCGGAATCAGGAGG
The DNA here is from genome assembly GCA_949152395.1 of Agrochola litura. NCBI lineage: Eukaryota > Metazoa > Arthropoda > Insecta > Lepidoptera > Noctuidae > Agrochola > Agrochola litura. Next base: position 1,887,529 of record OX424496.1, read on the forward strand.
GAGAGAGCTCGATACACTCATTTTCATAGTAAAATTTCACATTTTCTCAAATTACTCCCGAAATATGGGAGTTATGAAGAAATTCATCACCACAAGTTATGAAGGCATTAAGTAATCGAATAAGATGGCATCATTAGTTTGGCATAATTTTACTCTTTTTTTTCGGAAATGTCTACGTCCAACCGCTCCCATACATTCGTTCCACTGTGCGCTCGTCGCGCGACGAGCGGTGCCTTTGTGTCGCGCTGGTCTGCATGAGCCTTTATGATTGTCTTCCTGGTATTCTATAGCATCTTGTTTTCAGTTTATTATTCTGGATATGCTCTTTTGAAATAATAATTAAAATTAAAATGTAAATGGTTATTATTGACATTTTAATAAAATAAATTATTTTCTTATTTTTACTTATTTCAATTGACATGCTTGTATTGTATCCATTTGTCATAGTTAATATTATAGCGACATTTTGTTGTATGTAATAATATGACATTTTATATTTATTGTTATTCAAATGATTTGATATTAATCCGCAAAATTTGTGAAATAGGATTATGATGATATTTCTAATGTCACGCCCATATGACGGCAGAACATGGAGAACTAACTAACTTTATGAAAACACCTATGTACAAATTTACCCATGTTTGCAAAGAAATTAATGATTTAAACACTTTTCGTACATCAGAGCAGTGTAACTTCCGCTCCGTCCACATTTCCATGTTAGTTAAGTTTTACATAATTTTTATACGATGGATTTTTTTTTTCATAGTAAGGTCCTCTCACCCATGATGATGTATTTTCTTTGCAGCTGATGGCGCTGGTGAGCGTGGCGATGGTGACGCTGTCAGTGGGCATGGCGTCGGTCTCGGGGCTGTCGCGAGCGGTGCGCGAGCCGGCCACGCTCAACAATAGCATGCTGCGGGCTATGGCTATCGACGCCTTTGACCCCGCTGTTAGGAGCTCCTTCGCAGCTATGCAGATTGAGGTAGGCATGCTATTTTGTACTACCATAATAAAAAATATACCCTGATATTATAATCAATTTGCAGGGCAGTGGAAGCACACATATTAGACAAAACCCATGCGGTTTTACGATAAATGATATTTATGTCTGCAAAATTGCTCTTTAAAACTTATTTAAATGAGTTCGGTGTTTCCTATCCGACTACTCGGAGAAGGAACACTGAAACAAGTCTCTTATAAAGTCGAGGCATAATCTTGGAAAGGCCATATGAGGACCATGCAGATTAGTGTCTGAGATTAGGCTTGTTTGTCTCAAGCCCCGATACACGTTGGGCGACCCCGTTGCTCGGCCAACGTATACTTGGCCTTTTTGCGTGATTTGCCGTTTGATTTGCGCGTATTTGCCCGTTGGCCGAGCGCGCTCGCCCGACGTGTACTGGGGCTTTACGCTTTTTGTCGAATATCTACCTGCTTTAAAAGTGTATGATAACCACCTGATATCGATTGGTCTTCTCATGCCGTGATTAAAAAATAAACAGTCAGCGTTTTAAATCCAGTGAGCCCCATTCTGCTGAACCTGGGTTCAATATCCGGGTCGAGCAAGTGTTGAAGTTGCCAATAACAGCCAGCCAGTAGTCTGAATTCGTGCTCAGCACGCCCCCTATTAAATGGGACTTGCATGTAGCCCCTACCTAATGAAAGGTCCTAACAGAGGTCAGTGGGTGTCATTCAAACATCTTCAACTTCCTTATTTTATAGCGCTGCATGAGGTTCAATTCCCAGGTCGAGCAAAGTGTTATTGGGTTTTTCCGTCAGGAACTACTCAGTAGCAGCCCGGAGTCTGGATTTGTGGCCGGGTGATGTCAATAGACTCGCGCCCTACTACATGGGACTTAAAAAATAAAAACTTAAACTATAATTTTAAAAAATAACTTTAATTTCGGATGTCGGTGTCTTTGATTTAGAATTTTCGTTTTTTACCACCGACTTTCGAAATTAAAGTTATTTTTCACTTTGTAGTGTTTTTTTGGACGTCGGTTGTTTTTGTTTTGTAAAAAATTCAAATTTTTCACTTTTTAGTTGTGCACACGGCTACATATTAAGCTATACAAAACCAGTTTATGTTGATCTCGCATTGTTTAAGGATTTCCGTACAATGCGAGGTCAGTTTATACTGGAACAGTAGCTTTGTGTAGCCGTGTGTACCTGCCCCACACAAATTCGAATACCATTACCTGTTAAGTAAATAACAGTGACAGGAACTTATCATATATCATCCACATACTAAGTGGGAATAAATAAATATTATTGAAGCCAACTCCATTAAAAAAAAGCAAACAATCGAATTGAGAAGCTCCTCCTTGTTGAAGTCGGTTAAAATTGCTGGCGAAATGTTGGCGTACTGAGTAGGTACACCTCTACCTAACCTTACGGGGAATACCGCCGTGTGTTATGATTATGAAGCAGGTGTGAATGATTGTTTGTGTTTGTTCTAGTTGAAATGCTGCGGCGTGCAGTCGTACTGTGACTGGTACCTGCACCGCCGCACCCTGCCGCCCGCCTGCTGCGGACGCATGTGGAACGGGAAGGTAATCATAGCTGTATGTAATACTAAATAAATACTAAATATTCAATTTAATATACTAAATATTAAAGCTTTTTTCCAATTGACGTTATTTCCACTTAAACAAATATAAACTTTATGATTCTGCCAATTAAGTTGGTTTTATGGTGACTATTGAAAAAGTCAGTTTGTTGTAATGAACCTTGTCTGTCTACACATGAGGTTCAGTTTGCGCTACAAAAAATTACAAATACCTACGTATTAAAGTAATTTTTCCAAATATCCAATATTTGTTTACAATTTGGAAACTTAATTACGAACGCAGATTAGGTTGCCTGGGTTCTCTCTCGTTCTCCGGAATGTATTCGATAATACGGTAGCCCTCTGCCTATCCAAGTCTATTTTCTGTGTTCGTTAACCTATTTTCTATTAAGTCAGTACCTGTCGTGGACCTGTAAATCCAAATACGGACCCGATCTTAATAAAGTACCTTACAATAGAACATTAAGAAACATTATAAGAAACAAACTCATCGCAGTCGGTCAATAAGTTGTCCTTGTTGGATCTTCTTCTCGTGTGGTTAGTAACTAACCTACTGTCAGAGTTTTAAAGCCGCCCATGGGCCTCGGACTTGGCTTCACATGCCGTCGAGAAATATCTCTCTGGCATGCCGGTTTCCTCACGATGTTTTCCGTTTTTGAAGCAAGTGATAATTATACAAAACGCACAGGAATCCGAAAAGTCAGAGGTGCGTGCCTTGGGGTCGACCTCGAGACCTATGGCTTGGCAGTCTGACGGCCACACCACTAGGCTATCACTGCTGACACCTTGTTGGAAGCACAGCCCACTTTATCCCACTTAAAATGCTGTCTATATATAGAGCGGAAGCCGGGGAGGCTTCCTACGCTACATACGATAGACAGCATTTTTATTCTCCCCACGCTAGACAGACCGACGACCTTAATAGTAGATCGGCCGGAGTCCTGCCAGCAGGACTGAGTTCTTCCGGAAGGATGCAACTTTTTTCGGTCACAGTTCCGTAATGATATAGAACACAAGTTAATTTGCGCGAATTTTATAGAATATTTTTGTTTTCACATTGTACAAGAAACGGTTTCTAAATACAACTGACCTTCCATCGAAAACGCACGGAGTCATCAACTTTTCGGTATTCCACCGTAATCGTAAATTTTTTACTTTCCTGATTTAAATTTTTTTGTGAATACATCGTCACTCGCTCATTTTTTATTAAGTAATTGTTAACTATAATGTTGTTTTAAGTGCTTAATAAAACCAAAGTGACAGATTTATAGTCCATTTAAGGGACTATAAATCTGTCACTTTCCTATAAATAATATTAGATAAATGCGCTCCAATAATAATGATTGGTTATTTATCAAGTACGAATACATCTATTATTATTGTAAAAATATGAAAGTACTTAAACAAGTGTTATTTTAATACGCACTAGCCAAAAACTTCTGACGAGCGCAAGTTCAAAATCGAAGTCCACCGTACTTCTGGAAGGACCTGACAAAATATCATACAAACTGCGTATTGCTAGCTAGACTCACGGTAGTGTTCCGGCAGGACGCAAACCCGTTCTTCCGGAAGAGCTTCCAGCAGAACAAGTCATTATAAAAGATCTATCATTATAAAAACCGGTCAAGAGCGAGTCGGACTCGCGCACCGAGGGTTCCGTATCATTTTAAATTTTCATCGGCGAGGCCTATATTCGTCAGAGAATTTTAACACTGCACACTGCGGTGTAGAATATTGCCGTTTTAGGTCAGCGCCATCTCTTGACCAATAGTGGAACTAATGTCATTTTTTGTTGATGATTTCTGAAAGTGTGCTATTTAGAGACATCGTTTTAATTCTTAATCTTTACCTAAACTTCTATCACAGAATAATTTCAGATTTTTCTCTATGCAAACTTCGAAGATAAGGGGGGCAACGGTATTTTTTTACATTTTTCGTCACTAGTCGAAAACTTTGCGGCCTAAAAAAAATTAGAAACATTTGAGAATGTGCAAATAGCGCTTTTTCATATGATACCCCACATGCCCGAGTAGCCCCACTTCGAATTTTTAAGACCCCGTTCAGTCCCTGTTGCAAAAAAAAACATTTTTATTTTTTTCTTATTTGCAAAATAGTTGGGCAAACATCATCTAAAACTATTCAAGTTGATAGCATTAGTAGTTCTTGAGATATCCAGCTGTGACAGACAGACAGACAGTCTGAGTCGCACCATAAGGGTTCCTTTTTACCATTTTGGTACGGAACCCTAAAAAGAGGCTGGGACAGACTTCCGCATCCATGGACGACCCAGCTGGTGTTGTCAAGCAACTTGGGAGAGGCCTATGGCCAGCATTAAACTGTGAAAAGCTGAATTGATTGGTTAATCGTGGCATGTTGTGGTACGTTTCCAGCGAGGTGACTCGTGTGAAGTGCCGCTGTACAGCATGGGCTGTCTGCGGCCCGCGCTCGCCGAGCTGCGCTACTTCGCCAATACGCTGTCGGCGCTGTCCTCCGGCATCATCGTCGTCATGGTAAGCATGTGTTGTTTAGCAACCTCTTTTATATGTTATTCGCTGGCAAACAAGCCGACGGCCCCCCTGATAGTAAGTGGGTATCGCCAACCTACTTCAACAAAATTAGTATCGCAAATGCTTTACTACCCCAGACGCTGAGCAGCACGCGTAGCATGACCACCGTACAAACGAGTTTTGCCGACGGAAGAATAGACAAAAATTACGTTCCGTGTAGACAGGACGGCAGGAAAGTAGAAAGACTCAACTGCACTTTTTACGAAATTCACTCTTTTCATAATAATTCGACTCAGAATTCTTTGTTATGTCATAGTTTTTTTTTTCTGTTTGATTCTCAATTTTTATTGAAATTAAGTCACGTCAACTACAAAAAAAAATCTCAAGTGTCGAAGTATCGAATTTTGGAAAAAAAAAATTACAGTAATATTGGATTTAACCATTTCCTTGGTAATGGTGACGATTCGATTCTCTTGTACACCGAACTAAACTAACTAAACTATCACTAAAATTCCTTAATTTTGGCTATGAGAATCTTAAAGCTATTCTGCAATAAAAAATCTTATTTTTTTTTATTTTGACACACTAATATCGTATTTGACAATCGCGAGGCCACGTGGTACTTGTTTGTCCTACCCCGTGAATTTTTTTTAGAGCCTGAGGCGAATAAGCTCGACGTATTTTATTTATATGGAATTTTCCACTTTTTGTATGGAAAATAAGAAAAATGATTACCTACATGTTGAGTCTTGGGGGTTTATAAAGGGGGTCGAAATTTTCATTATTTTTGCGATTGGACACGCCATTTTCGAGATATAAGCAAAAGAAAAAAAAGATTTAGTTCCTATTTTATTCCACACCTTTTTAATCCGATTAGAAATAATCAGATTTATACTCCATTTGAAATAAGATTAGACATTTAAATAAACCTTTTTTACAGTCCGTTCAACCGATTTTGACTTCTATTGCGTTGGTGACATGACAAATGGCAGCTGCAGTAAACAGTTGGTATTGTAACCACTTTTTTGCTTTTATTGCCATCCTTATGCCTACGGTATAGAAGTCAAAATCGGTTGAACGGACTGTAAAAAAGGTTTGTTTAAATGTCTAATCTTATTTCAAATGTAGTATAGTTAGACAATTATTTTTTTTTAAACGCTGTTGTAATATCATGATTTTGTAGATAACCGTATAATATACTTTGTGGCCGTCGAGTAAAAAGTTTTCTACTGTCTTTAGCATGGCGATTACAAAATCAAATTGTCTTCACTACCTTCGTGATTTCAGTTTGGGATAGAAAACTTGCTTCTGAAATAGTCTACATCGTCGCCGTGCAGTGAAAACCTCGTGATTGCAATAAACGTTATTTTACAAGAGAAAATAAAAACTGTCTGAAAAATGGCCGCCATTGACGTTCTCCGAGGTTCTCATTATCATAAATAGAAGGCATTAAAACCATCTTAGAGCTGTGCATGTTCGTTCTAAACTAAATTATGCATTACGAGGTTTTCTACCCAACAAATAAATTAAAAGAAAATACAACAAAAAAAAACTTTACAAGGTTTTCACTGCACGGCGACGACATGTAAAAAGACCTAGACAAAAATCGTTAGAAACGAAAGACAATATGACAGATTGTAGAATGATTTCTACGGTGCGATGTCAAAAATGGAGAAACGAAACGTCACTTTGTATAGAAAGAGCTGTGTCTATTCTTCGTAGAGATTGAAAGCGTCATGCTACGCGTGCTGGGAAGCAAGTCTGCTATTTTTTATGATCTGTCATTATGACAATCATGCCAAGACAACGCCACGCCTTTACCGTTGAGCTAAAAGTTTGTCATTTTCAAATTGATTGTCGCTGAGATGAGTTTGCGACTGGAATTTGAATGTTTTTATTACGTCCACGGCATCATGATAACATAGGGAAATAAAATGTATGGAAATATAATATGAAGACGCTTTTAAGTTTCCGTGCACGATAACGTTATAAAACGCACGTTCTTCGTGGACGTCACGATAATATCGTCGCGTTAGAAATTAGAAAAGCGTACACTGGCCTTCTGAGAGTCTGAATCCAAATATGGAGTGCAGTTTAGAGCCAGTAGTGTTCCCCAGGCCGTGACCCTGTTCGCGGCGGCCTACACGCTGGTGACGGGCGTGGTGGAGCGCAGCGAGCTGCGCGGCTACAAGGCGCCGGCGCCGCTGCGCGTGGCGTGCCTCACGCGCCCGCCGCCGCTCGTGGCGCTCACCGCGCCCACCGCGCTGCCGCACGACAGCTCTATGTAATCGCGCCCCAACACCACCCAGTACATCACCGGAACCAACGGCACTCAGCACCTTAACATACGGAGCCGTTACTAGACGACCAAGTTACACAGACAACCGTCAGTTGTGAGTTGACGTCATGTTCAGAAGTACAACGGCACACATATTTTGACGCGTGGCCAAAATATGAACTAACGCCGCCATCTTGTTTTTTTATGTCAATTTCACAAATGTTTACGAATCATGTTTACCCTTTGCGTGTCATTCGACGCCAAAAAGTCCTTTTAGCACTTCATGTGATCGGTACTTATCTCAGCAAAATTGAAAAGCCGCTCTACTTTCGGATGCCGGAATATAGACGCACTTTGATGATTGAGATACATAGTATGGTTAACAAATTGTGATGTGTTCATATGACACTAAGGGTGAATTTCACAAATGAAAATGAAAGTGTTCAGCACATCTGAACCGCGTTCAAGAGCTGTTAATGTCAAAATAAAATTGTCGTGGAATATTAACACTGACGGTCTTTAGATGTGCTGATCGCGTTCAGTTTCATTGGTGAAATCCGCAGTACCCTACGCGTTCCCTAAGTAGTCAATCGCTGTGTCCTATGATTGGTCTGTATTCATACCGCTAGACTAACACGATTCCGGTAAGCTATGCCTAAAGCTGTGCATTTTACGGTAACTACATTGCTCGATTGGTTTGGGTCAGATCAATAACAATGATACGATAAGTAATTGACTGTTTTCTGATCTCGTTGCCACATTGCCTGCATTTTTCCGTTTTCAATTCATTCATATTCCGAGTGTTGCTGTTCCGGTGGTGAGCTCTTGCATCATGTCGACGTGTCGATATCAACATAGTTACTCAAATTTGTTCTAAAACCTTGTCAGTTGATGAAAGTGGCCAGGGTATTTTATGCCAGTTCATTATTGACCATACTTTGCAGAATATGTCAACGTATATTTCCGATCTAGAACTATAATTTCAAATGTCCTTAAAAATTGTTTAAAATCGTATGTAAATGTGTAAAATAAACGTCTTGGTTGACAATATTTGTTTGCTTTTCGATGTATGGGCTAGTAGGGGAAAGAATAAATTTAAAAGTCGAGGATATCTTTTTAATCGTAATTTTTTGAACACAATACAACATGCAAGCATTAAAATGCTTTATGAAAATCAAAAACAATCATATCTTTTTCTATATTTGGTACCTATTTTTGGTTACTTTCAAATTATACAAGAAAAACGATCTCTATATAAAGTCAAACAAAAACTATAATATATTATGAAAAATTTGGTACAACAGGGCGCGGCGCGGCCGCAGGGGCCCGGGGGCCGCCGGGGCCACTCACGTAACATACTACACTATACAAACGTACGCACTAATGATTCCACTCAGTCGCTCTCACTAACTTAGGCCGGCTCGGCGGGCCGCGCCGCCGCTCGCGCCAACAATATACGGCCGGCGCCGCCCCGCGCCACCCCCCCCCCCCCTCCGCCCCCTCCCCCGCCCCGCAACAGCTAAGTACTCGACGAGTCTAAGATAATAATGTGAAGCGATCGACTTACGTTTAAATTTAGAATCGGAAGGGGCGGCGCGGGCTCGCGGGCGCTCGGCGCGGTAACATTAGATCTATCTAGAATAAATAGAGGCAGCCTCCGTGCGGCGCGCTCAGGGCGGCTCTAGCGCCGCGCGCCGCGGTGCTTGCGGTGCGCGGCGCGGCCCCGCCCCCACCACAGCGCCAGCAGCGTCAGCAGCAGCACCGCCCGCCGCGCGCTGCGGACACGCCAGTCGCCCGCTCTCACTCCGTCCTGTCCGCCGAGCGGCGCGCGCCCCAGGAGGCCAGCTCCATACCACGAGCGAGTGAGCTTGGACTCACTGTAGGTGGACGCGTTTTTAAGATGTGTGTTCGCTCGTAATATGGATTCGACCTTCTGGACCTATCTATTTTGTGGCGGCGCGCTGCTCGGTCCGGTCAGGTCAGGTCGTCAGGTTTAAACTAAGTTTAATTTGTATCTCAAACTATCTATGACTAGCACTACTCTGTACATCATAATATACATTTTTTTAAATTCAGATTTTCGAGAATGTTGTAAACTAGTTTGAACTTTAAATTCTAATTCTATCTAATTTCTAAACTAGTGGGGGAAGGTGAAAAATAACAGAAAATCGATTTTATAAATTGTAGATGCAAAACTTAAAAGGAAGTAAATTCTCAGCATGGCGCATTCAAGATACTCAAGTAATATCGAAGCAAGAGATAACGAGATGTAGTTAATGAGTAAATGATAAAACATGCAACATAAAATGATTCTAGAATGAATGTCCTCAATTTAATACATTTTGTATTCGTAAACATGGCAACCCTGTCCTTTGTTGGCTAGAGTTGTTATGTCGAAGAATACAGTACAGGGTACAAATATACAAACTACAGTGTGACAGCTAATGACTCTGATACATTGATTCTAATTTAATTTATTAAAAAATATAATTAATTGGAAAAGTGCCCTTGGACAGCTCTGTTCAGAAGTGAATTGTTCCGTTTCGGCAGCAGTGGTAAACAGTGCTAATACAAAGCTATATGTTTGTGTATAGACAGTGACAATAATTCCTCTGTCCAATAAAGAAACATTGTTCAGTAGCGTAAAAATAAAGAACAATTTGACATTCCTAGTTTGTTTATACGCTACTTCATCATACCAAACTTACAGAGGAACTATTCAATGTCTCAACCCCTTAGCTGCCTGCATTAAAACCAAAACCATAATTATTAAAACCGATGTAATTAAATCAAGGACTCAAGCTAAAAACACGTGTTAATAGAGCAGATGTATGAATGAATAAGAAGAGTGGGGATGGTTACCGATGCACACAACACGCGAGATTGCTCACCAAAGTAGCACACTGGCTGCCCTGCAACAAGCATTAATGCGATCACACACCGACACGCGCCGTCTGTCGACACCACCAAAAGATCCCACCAGTAGCGTCACGGAGAATAATGTTCTCCACAGAGCACGGAGACGCCTCGGCGGCCGCTGCTAGAGGCGGCATTGCCAACACTTTCCACACAAACCAAGCGTGTCACTGTGTTCTCGCATACGACACAATTGACATATAGAAACTGACTGCTTTGAATGGCGGTCGTGATAGAAGTTAAACGCTGCCGGCGCGGTGATTCCGTGCTCTGTGCTATTCCCCATGACACCACCGACTATTAGTGATGTCGAGGCGCTAGCATCGGGGTGTACGAAGCGATTAGTTCAAGCACTGAGCACGAAGACACTCGGGCTCGATGAGGATGGCAGAAGTGAACGGTATCAGGCAAAATGGCGCTTCAACTGAAAATTTTTTTTCTTCTTTGGTGTCAAATTGCAAGAATTCCAGATACTGAAGTGAAGTTATGTATTTTAAAACAACAGAAAAAACTACTTATTCTAAGTACGGAATACTCTGAAATGGTAGCGACCTGTTCCTGTCAATGGTGAAAATATTCAAGAGGAAAATAATGCGCGTTCTGTCCTGCCAACCTCAGTTCAAGCCAATGTGTCGCTGTGTATCAGCTGGTATGTGACGCACCGTGCAGGCGGCGCAGTGCGGCGGCGCGCACCCCCCCAGCTCCAGGCGGCGGGGGGGCCCCGCCCCCGCGCCCCCCGCCCCGCCCCCCGCACTGCCGCCCCCCGCGCAGCAGCCCGCGCCCGACTCCCCGCACTCCGGCTCCCAGCAGTCTACCTCTCCAAGCTGCAAGCAAACAACCACAAGCATGCATTGTTAAATATCGATTATGTGAATCTTCACCGTAGGGATCAAGTCTTATAGTTCGGCTTTTATTCAAATTCAACGTGCCGAAAGTATGGAAAGGTCACTCAAAGAAGAAGGGAAGCGAGATGATACTGCTATGGACTGTGTAGTATTGAGCGTGGGTTATGAATATTGCATTCTAATCGTAATCCATGTTTTTAATGCAATTGGATAGCAAATAAATACCCGACAAACTCGATGAACACCAGAGGTTATCACAGGTGCGTTGCCCTATTAGAGACAAAGCTGACGCTGACGGAAAAAATAATGAAAGACTTTACTCACGAGACACTCGCAGATCTGGCACTGGTAGAGCCAGCGCTCCCCGCTGCGGAAGGTGACGTGGTGCATCTCCTGGTGGCGGCAGTGGAAGCGCGCCTCGCAGTGCGGGCAGCACGACGCTGGCGCCAGCGACGGCAGCGACGTACTTTGTAACTGATAAGACATGGAACTATGAAAATGTGAAGGTGGTTACAAAATAGGTTACCTACATCACGCAAGAAACCCGAAGGGATCCACATCGTCGGAAAAGGGAGAGAATTTGTTACCATAACCGGGAAATAATCCAGACTCTGGATTGCTTTTTAAACTAGTCGAAAAATATAATTACGCTTTGTCCGAACCTAGCCGCGCATTCGACCAAAAGGCTAACGAGGCTGTCTGGAATGTTTAGAACTTTAGAGGAAAGCTGTGTTGTGAAAATGTGCAACACCAGTTTTCGCTTTGCTGATCTACCTGTTACCTATAGACAGACTATGCGAACGTGGTTTCGAGTCAACACATGTGAGTCAGTGATCATGCGGTAAGGATCGATGACGTACTTCAGAATCGGGATGCAGGTTGAACACCATCTGCTCCTTACTACCCATATTCAAGCTTGTTCTATAAGCATAATTTATTCTGGAGCATTTTACTTACAATCAGTCTAGTTCGAGCGATAGTTACCGCGGTGGTGTGGTTGTCGAGGAGGTCGCAGGCGCAGGCGGCGAGGCGACAGGCCGCCACGCCGGCGGCGCACGCGCACGCGCGGCAGCCGCCCGCCTCCGCCCACGCCGCGCCATCCGACATCATGCGGCCTTGCCATGAACAACCTGGGAACATGCAAAGCTGTAAAATCCCCACAAATGATCCAGAAAACGGAACAGACTGGAAGTGAAAAAGTGTTAATGTATTTATTGATGTGAAACATCTATAGCAGCGGGTCAGGCCGCCTGTTCACCACGACGGTTCATTTTTATTTTTAGCCTCAACCACGGCTGTCATAAAAATGGTGATTAAAAGATTGAATGGCGTTGACTTATGAGCTCTTTATCCGACTCTTTTAAGTAACACACACTCATAAGATTAAATTGATAGCATTATAGAGGTATGGCTCCAGATCAGAAGGTTGCGTATTCAGATCACGTCGGAGGTATAGAGGCATGAGGAACAGGGTGTAAAGTTCACTCATCCTCTACATAAAAGGGAGAATCCTCCGACCAGATGGGTGTCGTGTTTGGTAGGCAATTGCTCAACGATTGATCGCGCGGTAAACACTGCCTGCGCGATGCAGGATTTCGCGTGACGTCAGTGTGATGTTGAGAACGCGACCCACTACCGAGCCCGCGGAGGTTCGTATGTTCGGGTCCAATCGGGGGTGCTTCCGAACTATGAGGTTAAAAAACTCACTTAATTCACAGTGTTCTTCCGAGTCACATTCACATCTGAAGCCGCCTTCGATGTTGACGCAGCGCGCGCTGGGGTGGCACGTGTGGAACCCCTCCGCGCACTCGTCTACATCTGCAATATTAAACAGGCTCCGTTAGGTGTGATGGATGATGTTTTAGAACGGAAAACGTTTATTTGGCACTACCGTAAACAAGGAACACATTTGGGTGACCACTGAAAATCAGCGTTGTGCTGTGAGCATAGCATAGCACAGCATCATGGCGAGTGGAAGCCTCCTTGTCAGAGTCGCGACGTGCAGCTGCCGACTATTTATGTTCTGTGTTCATAAGTATAAATCTGTTTTATTTTGTACCTTGGCATGTATCCAGCACAGGATCCCTCGTGTAGCCCGGCGCGCACACGCAGTAGTAGCTGCCGGGCGTGTTGACGCACAGCGCGTGCGGCGGGCAGGCGGGCGGCGCGGCGGGCGCGGGCGCGCGGCACTCGTCCACGTCGCGCTCGCAGCGCGTGCCGCCGAAGCCGCGCGCGCACGCGCACAGCTCGCGGGACACGCACACGCCGCCGTTCAGGCATCCTCCCGTGCAGATAGCTGAGAAACAAATTAAAGAAGTGATATGGAAATTGAGGGGCTCGTGGCTAAATAATATCAGCCACACGGGTCGATCTGTAAGGTCAAGCAACGCTTGCCGAAGTCAGTCCGTGGATGAGTGAACATTCTTTACATTCCGAGACTCCTCCGTGCCTCGGAAAGCACGTTAAGCCGTTGGTCCCGGCTGTCATTCGTGGATCTTTGACAGTCGTTACGGGGTAGTTAGAAACCCGAAAGTCTGACAATATGTCTTCAAGCGATATCGTGTTACCCAGTGACTGAGTTGTGGAATTCAGATAGGCAGTCTCTCCATGTAAAATACTGTTGTTCAGCTGCATTCAGTTAAGCTGACTCCTACATAGTTGGGAAAAGATTAGGCAAATGATGATGATGGGAATTGGAGAAGTACGAGTATGCATGTCACATTATTATGACTTGTTATGGATAAGTATGATTATTTATTTTAAGACCAAAATTATACCAACACAATTGAATTGAATTTTAAGACCCCAAATTGGAATAAGGGCAGGAGGATGGCAAAGAACCGTTTTAGAAAAGTTTTCTAAATAATTACCACCCACCGCGTACCGATAAAAAAAAAACAGTGAATCTATTGATTTGTCAAGCCATTGACCGCTGCGCCTTATAGAAAATATTACGAGGGGCTAAAATAACCCATTGTAACGAGGTAGTTTTACTCCCGAGCTTTAGCGAGGGAGTAAATAGAAACCGAGTTATAATGGGTTTTAGCGCCGTGTGTTACACTCTACTTTTCACTACGATTGCGAGAAAATAAAATAATCCAATACAATATTAAATTGTTTATTTTATTTAAATGTACAATTTGTACAATTCTGGATATTTAACGAGGTGTTTTTTCCGGGAACTTAATTTCAGTCCTCTGTGAAGATGTTCTCAATAGATAATGACATTTTCATTGTTGTAAATTATATTACGGTCACCAATTCAGTTCATAATTAGAAAAAAAATCTAAAGATTTCGCGCCAATGCCTTTTTTTATTTCTTCTGTAGCCACCGTAGCCACAACGTAATGTACGCATTCTACCGAAGAGATAGCCGCATTTACTTAGTTCCATTTTCAAAAATAAAATGTTCTTTTTTTTGTGAACCAGTAATATGTCGAGTCCATAATCATGATTAATCTACATAAGAATAAAGCTTTTTTCGTTTTTCAAGGCTCGTTGGAACAGACAAAAATTAAAAAAAAATACTTTTTCCCCTAGAGCAAGAAATGCAATTTTTTCCCCGCTCTGGTACTCTACAATGACGCCCTTTTTGAGCAAGAGGAGTGAAAAAGTCATTTGATGCTAGATGACCGAACCGAACGATCAACTTTTCTGTCTGATATGAAGAGGTGGTACATACGTGTGCACTCGTATCCGTCTCCGGTGTAGCCCTCCCGGCAACGGCACGTGTACGAGCCGGGCGTGTTGGTGCACACGGCATGTGCGTGGCAGCCGTGTGTCTCTCCCGCGCATTCGTCTACCTGAAAGAGAAATACAATTATTAGTAACTGTCTCACCAATCACCTAACAGGAACCTGTGCCTGTGGAACCGGTTTGCAATACTAAGAATGATCTAGAATATTTGTATTATATAAAAAAAACCGGTCAAGTGCGTGTCGGACCACGCACAATGAAAGGTTCCATAGTTGGGATAAATTAATCCCAAAAACAAACTTAACTTTGTAGTTGAAAAACATGTTCTCCCATACGGAATGTATGGGAAAACATGTTTTCGCAACTGCAAATATAAATTGGTCGATTATTACTCGTTAACTTCTAGAGCCTACTTAACTGTGATAGTTTTCCTTTTAATTTCGTTATATAAACTACTGCTGTGATTTTTTCACACATCCAAAACCATTTCGCATTGCATTTAGCTGGCAGGGGGGGGACTTGTCTCTAACAAAAATTAGCACTTTAAAGCTAAATATTTCGCAAACGGATCCCTGAATCCAAAAATGGTTTTGATATACTCACAATGTTTTTAAAGGACTTTTCCAATGATACCCCACACCAAGGGATAGAAAAAAAAAAACATCACCACTTTACGTGTACCCTAAAACATTTCATAATTTTATTTTACCACTTTGTTGGCATAATTAATATGTATACCCATGCCAAATTACAGCTTTCTAGTACTAAGAGTCTCGGAGCTAGACCGCGGACAGACAGACAGACGGACATGAACAAACTATAAGGGTTCCTTGTTTACTAAAGAACCCTAAAAATGCCTATGTTCATTCTGATTGGCAGAAAAGGCGACATACCTAATTATGGAAGACTAAGGAGAAGATCGAGACCAGCAGTAGTGGTTCAGGTTGAAAAACATGGAATGTTTCAAGGTTGGATAATTTTTTAAGACAGCTTACAAATTATTTAAAAAAGTACACTATCGATTGGACAAATTATATTTCCAGCAGTAGGACTTTATTGCGGCCCGTACACAATCTACACAATCTGTTTCCTCAAATTTAGCAGACCATTTTTTTTTTCATAAAAACTTGCACACGTCGCAAGCCATCATTCAGTGCCGCCACTGTACTAAGTTTTTCTTGGTGAAGCAGGGTGATAAAAGAACTTACTTCAACACAATTGTACTTGTCTCTCCGGGTGTACCCCGGCAAGCACTGGCACACGTAGCCGCCCACCACGTTGACGCAGCGCGTGTTGGAGTGGCAGTGGTGGCCGTCCAGACCACCCGCGCGCTGGCATTCGTCCACATCTGGAATTTAATTATGTGATTCAAAAATACATACATTACAAACAAAACCGGCCAAGTGCAAGTCGGACCACGCACAATGTAGGGTTCCGTAGTTGGGATGAATTTATCCCAAGAACAAACTTAGAAAAAAAAATCTTTCATACAGAATGTATGGGTGAACATGTTTTTACAACCGCTTTAAGTTGGTCGATTATTACTCGTTAACTTGTAAAGCCTACTCAGCTGTGATAGTTTTCCTTTTAAATTCGTTATATAAGCTACTGCCGTGAATTTTTTCACATATCTAAAATCAACCATTTAGCTAGCAGGGGGGACACTTGACTCTAACAACAATTTGCACTTTAAAGCTTAATATTTCGCAAACGGATCTCTGAATTCTAAAATGGTTTTAACACACTCACAATATTTTTGAAAGACCTTTCCAACGATACCCCACACTAAGGGATAGAAAAAAAAAAAAAACTTCCCCACTTTACGTGTAGGGGAGGTACCCTAAAAAAAATATTTTTCATAATTTTATGTTACCATTTTGTCGACATAATTAATATGTAAACCCATGCCAAATTACAACTTTCTAGTACTAACAGTCTTGGAGCTAGACCGCGGACAGAGAGACAGACAGACAGACAGACGGACATGACGAAACTATAAGGGTTCCTTGTTTACTACGGAACCCTAAAAAGGATGTGAAGCAATGGGCCATTTAAGGTACCTATCATAAGCCGTCAAACTATAATCGCCATTGGGCAGACATGTTCCAGAGCGTAGAGTTCGCGAATGGTAAAACGTAGTGTATGACCAGACGCCAAGCTTTATAGAGCGACAATCTCCACAAGTGTGGCAATAAATGAATGAGAGTGGTCAGCATTGAGCTCGATGATGTGCACAAGAATCCAATGGAAACACCATACCTAACTATCCACCGGATGAACTCCATGACTTTCAGCCAAGGAGATTTTTTAATAATTGTTGGTCTTGCCTCTGACTACACTATCTCTATTGATGGTAGCGATGATGCGGTCGAAGATGGCACCCGCTTGTGTAGAAGAAACCTATCCACTCGAGACTTAACACTCTGTTTACCTTGACAAGAAAGTCCGTCGCCCTGGAAGCCCTGGTTGCACTTGCACGTGTACTTGGTGTTCAGGTTCATGCACGTCGCGTTCTCGTCGCACGAGTGCCCCATGCTGCAGTAGTCCACGCCTGACAACATACAATCATAAATATGCCACCATCCGGAACGAGAATGATTTCTTTATACTTTTACTTTTTTGTGGAATATCTTTGTACATACATGCAGACTTAATAAGTGCTTCAAAACAGATGGCGCCTGGTCTGCAGTGTAAAGATTCACTAATATGACAAGGCCCATCTTAATCTGGCAGGCTAACATCCTCGAGTGCGAATGATTGCCTGAGCATTGATGCAGCAAAGGTTTTCGGAAGAACTCCGCATGTTTTTACACAATAAGAACATAACAGACCCAGACATGTTAGAGCACATGCCTGGGAGACTTTAAAGGAATCTACAGGAAGCCTCGTTGTATAACTCACCTGGACAGAACTTGCAGCACTCGCCGGGCACGGTGAACTGGTCGGCGATGTCGCACGGCAGCGGCGGGCACGCCACCTCGGGATCGACTCGTGTGCACTGCATGTTGCCATCATGACACACGCATTCCGCGCACTCCTTCGGGGTGAATCGCTCCCCGTGCTCGTATAATATTCCCTTTAGAAGGCACTGCCCTGAGAAAAAATGATTAGCTGTTCAATTTTTTGAACAAACCCGCGGCAAAGAAATTGATTTAACACAAAGTAAGTAATTGGCTTCTGCGCCACGTTTCGTAAATTCGTAACATGTTTTGTATTTGTAGTTTGTACACTTCTCATATTGTGTTGGTATGTGTAATAAACACTCCTACGCTACGATACAGGACGAAATTGCTTAACAGCAAATTTTAAAATAAAACAAAAAGTTCTTGCAATACGACATTTAGATAATCTACTTAGACATTGATATCAAGATGCCACATAAATACTACAGCACATGTCTATAATCCATAGTTCGTGTTCGACTAAAATCTATACTTACTTAAACATGTTGGACAACACTCCCCCGGATGCAGCACCGGGTTCTTGCACTCTGCTCTATCGCACTCAACTGGCCTGCACGTTATCTCACCGTGCTGAAAACGAAAGGAATCACCTTTATAAACACAAGAATGAATAATTTTATGCTATTCCTCTACCTGACCAATGTCAATTGTCAT
Source organism: Agrochola litura (assembly GCA_949152395.1). NCBI lineage: Eukaryota > Metazoa > Arthropoda > Insecta > Lepidoptera > Noctuidae > Agrochola > Agrochola litura. The sequence goes on from OX424496.1 coordinate 1,905,957, forward strand.
CAAAGTTCGGGGTTGGTACAACTAAAACCATTTACTAGCAATAAAAAGCCCTGCTGAACTTGGATGAGGCAGGAGATCATACAATGTCCTTGAATCACAGGAACCCAATTGTTTACTGCAGCAACAATACCTCGAAGCATGAGCAGCCAGATTAGGTGCACCATATAATATAACACTAATCAAATGAGCCAAGGTCAACCTACGGTCAAGGTCAACTTAAAGTCATGGTCAACCTAAAGTCAAGTCAAATTCAATGTCAAATAGTAATAAAGTAAACAGTAATTGTACTACCACACAGGAGCAGCGATTGCAGTCTCGTTGCCACGTGGCGCCGTCGGCGTGCACCGTGCCGTTAGAGAAGCACGACTTCTGACAATCACATTGTTCCAGACGTGCTAACCTTGCCTCCGTGCCAACCAACTGTGAACAAACATTATTGAAGTTAACTAATATTCTATATCTAACTGCGAAGTGAAATCGTCCCTCATCTTTGCTCATCATGCTGATAAATAGTCACATAATATTTTTGGGCATGCGAAAAAGTGTCCAATTGTATTCTTTTGAAAATTTAAACAAATTAATCAGAAAACGTACCTACCTGTGGATGCCAAATTGCCATCTGGTAGTGCCACTTGCTAATTGAGTGCTTTGATTTGATTTTAATTTAAATCACCTTCATTCGTCGATGATTTTTCAATTAGAATTTTATAATGTTATTAAAAAAAGAATTGTTGGAAAAAGTGCTAAGATATTAAGTTGAATCCTAAATACGAATGAATGTGTTACTAATTACCTTTATTGAGTGATTGCGTAAGATCCTGAACAGGGTTTGTTTACACTTTCGTGAGATACTTTTGGAACAGACTGTAGTAGTATTTATAGCTCTTCATGAAGGAGCTTCTCCTTAACTTTGTCACTGGGATAAAAAAGATTTTAAATAAATTTAGATTAATAACAAAGAAACGTGATGTCACCTTGAGTGATAGGTCATGGATATGTGTCGTGAGCTCCTGCACAGTGGCCTGCAGCAGCGAGAACTGGCCGCACGTGGGGCACTCGGAGTCCAGCCCCGGGCACTGCGCCAGGTAGCCGTGCGGCCCGCTCACCAGTCTTACTTCTTGTAATGTACCCTGTAATCAGGCACAGTTACTATTACTTGTCTGTGTTTAATAGTAGCAAAAGTTGATCGCTACATATACGCAGCCATTGCATGGAAGAAATCATAAAGCATAAGTAATATAATGATAGTAGGAACTTACCTTAAATAAGGAATGTTTGCTATTCCTCTGGCCAAGCCAGAGCGCTAGCTGTGGCTGCGTAAAGTTGCGGTCGGGCGGCGGGATGAGCCGGCGGTACAGCGGGTGGCAGTCCACCAGCAGCGTGGCTTGCGCGCCCGACACGGCCAGCGCCAGGCGGTGCCACGCGCCGTCCGCCAGCCGGAACGGGAACGTTTCCACGCGCGGCGCCGCACCTCCGGCCGCCACGTAGTGCAGCCGCACCTCGTCGCGCCGCCCGCTCGACTGCACTTCCAGGTACCTGCACACACTCACTACACGTCACACCACCGCCGCTCGGAGCGACTCCGCCCCGCCGAGCATACTGTTCCGAGGTACACATAAACAAAGCAAACAACACACATATTGCACGACGGGACGGGCCGGCCGCGAGCGGACCTCGGCTCGCTCTACATCTCAATATCGCTCGGCCAGAAGGGGGACCATGTACCTCGGAACGAATTGCGTTCGGTGTCGACAGAGACGCAAGGTGTCTGTTAGTCGCTCCGGGTGCGCGGGCTCAGCCCGGCTCGCGGTGTCCGCTTACGTAGTTCAAGGGAGAATTTTTGACCGAACAATTAATTACGAGTTAGCAAAGGCGCAGAGACGGCCAGTGCGCCGCGCGAGGCTTTAGACACATACGAGACAAAAAGGATTCCCATGTCGCTTGGAATGCAAGTGCGGAACAGCTCGGCAGTCCCCTCGTGTCGCGCGATGGCGGCCGCACGGCGCGCCTCTAACAACAACATCCAGGTACAGAACATCGAACGAGGAACGTGGGGGGGCGGACATATACAGAACACAAAACGTCAAGACACAGAACACAAGACGGACGGCGGCGGGGGCGCGGGGGGCGCAGGGCGCATGCAAGCCGGCCCGTCCGCGCACACAACATCCATGCAGATGTGACAGTGAGCGCAATCAGGTCAACGGATGGATCGAGGAGGACATTCCGAGGCACAGGACATTCCAAGATACATGATTCTCCCCTAGACGCGCGCACGCATGGCGCCGGGGAGGCATGCGTGCGCGCAGCGATGTTGAGATCTAGAACTCACCGTGCGTGGCGCGTCGGCTGCGGCGCGGGGCCCGCTCGCCGCCCGCCGCCTCACCGGGGCAGCGCGAGCGCCGTCCACTTCCACTACTCGATACCAGATGAATACATAATTAAGTCGTGAAATCGGGACTTCAACAATTTAATTATCGAAACATCAAAACACATTGGTAGCTCTCAAGTCTGTGGTCGCTACAAACTGTGCTACGCCGCGTAGCACTTGCTACGACAGGTGCTACGCACACTGTTATCGATTCTTTTCTGACTAAAATCGTTAAATTTATTTTATAACTTTATTTGCGACCGATTCAAATGATTGACCCACCACATTGTCTTATCATAGATCCAAATATTTCAGACAAAATTACAATAATAAGTAATACAGTTAAGCAAGAAACGTGCTACTAACTTAAAATTAAACGAAAATTTAAGTAAGTACAACAACATCGAGTACACAGCGGGCAGTTACCTGTTGTATCCATGTGAGAAGGACAGGATGGTGCCCGAGTTGGCGGGCTCTTGTCGAAGTGACGCGAGGACTGTGAACTCGGGCGATCGGCGCAGGAGTTCTGCCGCGCGCTCGAATACGGCGCCTTCCACTTGTAGTGAACGAGATTCTCCTGAGATACACAGACACAGTTATACACATAAAATAGAAATCATTATCATTTTATAAATCATCTTTTAGGATTGTCCGTAACAACTGTAATGGTCTACTTGAAAAAAAATGATTTGACTTTGACTTTATGACCTATTAATCTTTTTATATAATTTCGATGTATCGCTTTTGAATATGAATGTGGTATTAAATATCGTGGTTACTGATCGAAATCCCCTGAAGATTGAAATGAAAAAAGAATGTTCATGTAAAAGTGCATTATAATAGCTCATAAATATAAAACCTTTTATGTATAACTACAAAATGTTTTTCCGTAGCTGTTTTCCAACGGTTCATAGCTTAATAAAACATATTGCAGTAAAATAAAGCAGTCAGCTGTTACCGTAGCGTATACGTATACCGTATCCTACATTTATGTGTGTGTGGGTAACCAATTCGTGTATATGTGTACTATCGTGATCTTGAAGTCCTTGACTGGTAACGATCGCAGCGCGCTGGCGCTCCGCCAGATCTATTATCTTGATTCAGTGATTTCTCCGTAAGATTTCCCCTCGCTTGATTGCTTTTCACATAATTCTAGAATTAATATTCTCTATAGCCCCTGAAATTCTGGAACAATCTGGCTTTGAATAAGCTCGCCAGTAGTGAAAGTTTGGATTTCAATTGGTCAAGTTTTAGCGAGCTTTGTATTGCACAATGACTAAACTTTGTAACACAGAATACTGTCGGAAATTAATCGGAATAGAGTTGGAATTAGGTATATCGTAAAATATCATAAATTAAAAATAGCTTCTGCTTTAATCAAAAATGGATTTAATGTAGACCCAATCTTATTCTTTAGAATTTTGCCACTGACGAGTTTTTAAGTATCATTAAAAAGTTATTATTAAAAGTAGAAAGCATGAAATTGCACAAATATAACTTTGGTTGCACTAAAATGTTAACGTATAAACCACTACGCCAATAGAAAATATCCATATTTATACAACAAGTTGATAATTCATAGATTTTGAATGGAAAGTCGAACACGTCAGCTGAAGGTACCTACATATTATTATGACGTGCAAGCTGTATGAATCGAACACCACATGCTCCTTCGCTTAGCTTTCGTGCCGTTTGAGCTAGCTGTCACAACCACGCGAGTGCTGCTTTTAAACCAGACATGTTATTCTACAATCATGTCACTTTACAATCGTCGATGTCGATGGCAGTTCCAGAAAACGATTCTCATAGGACGGGTTTGGAACGTGTCGATTTGTTTAAACAAGTTTTTGAAGTCGTATATTTTCGATTTCTAGATCGAGCTTCGAGTTTAAAGTTCGATTTTATTATTAGATAATCCGTTACCGAGATTTGGAAAGTTGAGCCCTATTTTTAGGAAAATACTTATGTAGATGTTTTTTAAAACTTGAATATATCTACTTTATTTTTTCATTAGAAACTAGGTAGGGTCAATGGGTTGTTTAAAGTGGGAACATGTTATCTTAAGTTGCCTCGTACAAACACGCAATTGGTATTAATTCGTTAAGTGTGCCTATTCTGCAGTGACTGCAACTCATGGGCATTTTAATTTCAAAAACACGCTATTGCTACAAAATAACGTTTGCGTGAAACTATATACAATAGTCTAGTCATTAAAACTTTGCTCGATCTTGAACATTAAAATTATGACATTCCAGAGCCTAATATAGAAACGCTATCAAATCGAGTTAATGCTTTATTGCCATTTCGCAGAAATACCTAGTTTAGTTACCTATTTGTGTACAAATGTTTGCCAAACCCGAGATTACCGCAGTTGGACGACTGATTCGCGATGCAATGCTGCAATGCAGCAGAAGACCCCGACAAAAACTATAAACTGATTGAGTATGATGCAGACTTATTGCAGATGCGATTTTCAAAGTAGTTTCTAGGTTAGTTAATGTTAAAAACAATGGATAAAACATCTGTGTCCGTTCGTTAAGGTGTCTGCATTTCTCTTTAGATATCAATAAAAAATTGAGACGTTTGCATTTGGCAAAGAGCAGTCGCAGTCACATCGCATGGCAAATTTACATCCTTAGTTTTAGCAGACGTTTGTTTTTTAAATACACTGGAAAAGGAAAATGCATTGACGATACCCAGTCCGTGACCCTCAGTGACGACGAAACCTACCGAAGATGAATATCAATCTCGATAATACAAAACTACCTGCTGGATTTCACTCGTATCAGTAGGTAGTAAGTATCCTAGGGGAACTATTTCATTTTCCCGGATGTAGAAGTATTCTTTGTAATAAATGTAATAATCTAGGAATACGTCTATCTGTATAAACTTCAAACTTGTTTATTTATAATAGTAGTCGGGTTTAATCTAACGCAATGAGCACAGCCGCACCTAGCTCTGAATTCATCAAGTATTCAATTTAAAACGCTTACAAATAAACCCTCAGATCTATTCGAAGGAATGTGTCAGCGAAATCACGAGCGGAAATAAAGTGCGCAACACAGAGATTTAAATCACAGAGGGTGGAACGAGATGACGAAATAATATCGCGAATGAATGACGTGATAGCCCCCTGCGGCGAGGGCATTCGTTCGGAAGGGTGGCACGCGACCCACCGCCGACCGACAATATATTTGACGGTTTCAAATAAGAATTCAAACTAATAAATCTGTCATTCAATGTATCTGTATTATAATTGATTCAAGAACAAATGATGCGTGTTTATTTCGATGATTTATTACGATTGTTGTAGTAAGACGTCGACTTTTAAGACGAATTCGTACAACAATGTTTCGTTTTTATTTGTTCTGTGCGTAACAAATGCCGTCCTTAGCTGTACGCGTGTCGTATGCGGGGTGACGGCGACGTTACCGGTCACGTGACCGACTGTCACGAAGATGTCAGCCCCGGGGGTGGCACGACCACGAGGGAGTTTTTAACAAGTAAGAATTCCATGATTAGAACCTAAAACGTGAGTAACTTCGTCGCAGTTAATCAACAACCTTCGCGTGGCAACGATGTTCGATTTTGAAACTCCAATCATTTCCAAAACTCAAACTTTATTCCCTTTCCAAAACTTTGGAGAATCTGCTCCCCTTCTCTCTATCGAAAAGGTATTTAAATCATGAATACAATAGAATATTCAATCGGGTAAACGCGGCAGCTCAATCTCGGTATTTCGAGTAGATACTTTAAGTGAGAAAGTCTTCCGAGCTCCACAACCCCGAGAGTTCGATGACTCCTCCCAGACACACCTACGATATTATTGATAAAGCCGCATTTCCACTGACCGACTATTGTTGATGTCTCCCGCGATAAAGGCAGTATTTTCCATGAAATCTTTGAACGTTGTAAAACTTATTTTAATTTAATGATTTTACTGAAAAGTTTATTTAATGACTCCACACATAGATGCTTTTGTTTTGTCAGGTTTGTCCTACATATTCTAGGATTTAAATCAAAGTTTATTTATAAACGTTGCTTGAAGTAAAGTTAAGAACTAAATGATTTCAGACGTTAATCTTTTTTTTTACTTTAATTTTCCTTAACTTTAAAAGTAACGTTTATAAATAAACCCCAAGTTGTGTAGAGCCTTCAACTGCCGACGTTTTTTCAGTGCCGGGATCCCTCCGGGAGGGTTCACATAGTCGCATATGAGATGCCGGGAGTCCTCGCGGAGGGCTCTTTTGAAATGTAGGTTTTTCTTAGCGAATACATTATGAACAGTATTGTTGCACTATGAACAGTGAAAATAAAATCTGATGTATATTTTAACATTATTTAATGAGTTAGTTTTAAAATACAAGCATTTTTTTAAATTAACTTTTTGTACACGGTTACAAATATTCACAAAAAATTTAAAAGGTTGGAAACTACTTAAGACCCCCTGAAAACACTATTTTACTTCGTTTTACATTGTTTTATAACACGGTTTTAAACTTAATGCCGTTGACCGTCCGCGATGGTACACTTAAGCGCAAACGTAATGCCGGGAACCCTCTCGGAGGGTTCACTTTCAATATGTATGGCGTATGAGTTGTACGAAAAGTGGGGTGTTAAGTAGGCTTTTTATTCGTATTTTACATCTTCACTAAGCATAATCAAGGCATCAAGGCGATCCATATTGTTCGCTCAGTGAATACTTTGCTTAACACTCTCTTGTTATTACAGAAGATTGTACAAAAACAATAGAAGGGAGACAGTTGCCCGAACACTGAACAAGCGATGATTACGAAACCCTTTCGAGAGGCTGACGAATCCGCTAATATAAGTGAATTGAATAATACAATGATATATCGTACAATGAATAAGATTATACGGAGTTGACTTTACCAGAAAATACTATCTATAAATGGTATCTTTTCACGCCAAATCCACTGAACCGATCGTTATTAGCTACTTTTCATCCTGGATCGCAGACGAAGCCGCGAGCAACAGCTAGCTTACATTATTTAGTGTTATCTTTTGCGAAAATCGTTTAAACATTTTTCAGCGTTGTCTGGGAAAATACTGAAGTTAAAACGTTTTAACTTTGTCTAAAAGGTGGCATGATGGTATGGTGCCTTAGTGTTTCAGGTGTGTGGTGGTAACCACTTTCCATTAGGCGCCACGTGGCTTGTTTGCTTAAAGCCCACAGCCCACCCTTTACATAAAATATTGTAAGTAATTTAAAGCTCGCGCACACGAAAACTTTACTTATTCATAAAAGTAAAGTTTTCGCGAGCTGCTACATATTTTTAAGATATTATTCTGCATTATGTCAACTACAAACTCTTAAAATGGTTTAAATTAATGATTATATTTAGCGCTTCTTCGCTTAGTAAATAGTCTTATTCTGCAAGCTTGAACCAGTTAAGTGCCTATAATTTTTGTATCAGATATTGAAAAGGGCGTTGCTCTAAAGAAAAAAAACACCCATGTTCAAGGTAGTTATCCAGTAATTGCAGCCCTATTTAAGCTGTCAGTAAACACGACGCTAAAATAGCCAATGTTTACGTATGTGCCCCAAGAAAAGCAATTTACTTAATTGCTATATTTTCCAAGTTCATTTCTGAAGAAAAACTTTCAGTGAACCGTCGCTGACGTCACCAAGTTTTAAGGGTTGCACGAACTCGTGGTAATGTTTGAAGAACAGAAATATGAACACGTTTTTCGGTCTCAAAAGGGGACGAATCTGGGGAAAAGACTGCAAGGATTAAATTATTAAAATATTGTTATTTCATCATCAAAATCACACCGAAACAACATACTGAAAATACAACCGGAACATATCAGGAGTCCTCTAAAAACAAAACGGAAAAACATCTGTTTCCTGAGGCTCGCTTTCCACGAAAATATGAATAATACATTTCTCGGCCCCTTAGCCCCGTGGTGACTCCCCTGCCTCAATTATTATTTAAAATCAATTAGCTCGCACTGCTGCAGTCAATAGATAGTTTATGAATCAACCAGTTACACGAGAACCTTGGATTCCTTAATATTGAAAAGGCCTTGGGCCAAAAACGAGGTCCCTATAATTTGGCGGAGGCAACCCTAGTCCGGCTCACGAGGGGTTAGCGAATCTTATGCACTGCTTCATATTTCATTTGTTTGTTGCTGAAATAACATAAGGGGAAGATTCTGTATAATGCCAAGGTTTTATCATTCATGCTGGTTTATTAAAATACTAGCTTTTGCCCGCGGCTTCGCCCGCGTGGAAGTCGGAAAATATCCCACGGGAACGTACTACTGAGATTTCATACCTAATAACAGAGGAAAATGTCATTGACTCCTACCGCTGCGCCCGCGTTGCTCCGCGTAATTTTGAAACTGTGATATCTTTTAAACTATTTGTTTAAATGGATTAATGTTAAGGCATATTTTAATCTAAATTAAATGCCCAATTTAAATAATATATTTTTTGGATAAGGATTAATACTATACTGGTCAAAAAAGCTTCGGAAATAACAATTCTGAAAGGTAAAAATGGTTATTGTGGGTCATCCATAGAAGATAGACATATGCCATCGCGGACTTTTTTGTTGAACTTTTTAAGATGAACAATACCGTAGAACGTAGATGTATCTTTTCCGGTTAACGCAGCGCACGCCAGTAAAGTTCCCAGTCGGCATGATTTTTTCCGACTTCTTTAACAATAATCGTCATATTTCAGCCAATTTACACAAAACCTTAATGAATTATACACTAAAACTTTCCACATGAATCACTCCGTCCATTGATGAAAACCGTTTGAAGATCCGTTCGGTAGTTTTTGAGTTTATCGCGTTCAGACAGACAGACAGACGCGGCGGGTGACTTAGTTTTATAATATGTATATAAGGATTTGCTAAATACTTCAGATATTATGGAAATTTAATTTTTACGATGTACTGATATTTTATGGGCCTGGTAGATATGCAAGCTATACCAACATGATATGCCGCAGACCCTTCAGTGGCACGTGCACCAATATTTTTTCTGTTTTATTGGTTGTGTAACGGCTGCATCGCTTGAAAGATTATAAATATTTCAATAAGCCGACGTTTAAGGCTTGTAAATATTTTTCTGCTGTTTTTAGTCTTCAACGACGGTACGTACACCTCTTTAACTTCTTCCACACATTACTTTTCTAACGTTTGGAGTAACTAATAAAACATGTACCTACTAAGTTAAGTACCTATCAGTGGACGACACAATAAATTGTACGTTTGATACATTTAGGCTTTAAACAGAGCTTATAGCAACATAAAGGTATTATGGATGTCCCAAAATCCCAAATACATTCGGATTTAATTGTAATCGACCCTCGTGTCGGTGATGTATAAACATCGAGTCTGCTTTGTGTAAACACTCATTGTGTGACAGTGTTGTGTGGCAATGGATATATTTTATTAGAAGTCGTTTGTCACTTCCTACACGTGCCGAGGTTTGCCTGTCTATGTGGATAAATAGATTGTAGTTGGGGATAAAGTATAATTAAAAGTTGGCTGCATACTTAGGTATTTTTGAAGTGAAAACTTCTTTAGGCCCGTTGGGCATTTTTGAGATGGGACTAAACCATTGATTTCGCGACACTGTGACGGAATTTACCGACACCGTGGAGTAAAAGACATCAACGCGTTGATTACCGCGGTGCCGATTTTTTTTCAAGTTTATCGCTTCTGTCGGCACTCTCTGCCACTGTTAGGGTTCCGTAGTCAACAAGGAACCCTTATAGTTTCGTCATGTCTGTCTGTCTGTCTGTCTGTCTGTCCGCGGTCTAGCTCCGAGACTGTTAGTAGTAGAAAGTTGCAATTTGGCATGGGTATACATATTTATCATGCCGACAAAGTGGTAAAATAAAATTATGAAAAATATATTTTTTTAGGGTACCTCCCCTACACGTAAAGTGGAGATGTTTTTTTTTTCTCCCTTTGTGTGGGGTATCGTTGGAAAGGTCTTTTAAACATTGTGAGTATGTTAAAACTATTTTTGAATTCAGAGATTTGTTTGCGAAATATTAAGCTTTAAAGTGCAAATTTTTGTTAGAGTCAAGTATCCCCCTACCCTGCCAGCTAAATGGTTGGTTTTAGATATGTGAAAAAAATTCACGGCAGTAGCTTGTATAACGAATTTAAAAGGAAAACTATCACAGCTGAGTAGGCTTTACAAGTTAACGAGTAATAATCGACCAACTTAGATTTGCGGTTGTAAAAACATGTTCTCCCATGCATTCCGTATGAAATAATTTTTTTTCAACTACAAAGTTAAGTTTGTTCTTGGGATAAATTCATCCCAACTACGGAACCCTACATTGTGCGTGGTCTGACATGCACTTAGCCGGTTTTTTTTATATTCTAAACTTCGAAGACTCAATATAAACCATTAAAGATTGAGGGAGCATTACATCAATCCTTATTATTCTTTAGAAGCTGTAGAGTAGCACAAAAAATACATAACGGGTTGTTAAAGTTTTTATGCGAATGAGGTCACTTTTCTCACATGTTTCCCGAATCGAATAAGTAATACTACCCCCGGAAACGTGTTAGATGCGGGCCAAGCAAGCTACCAGCTAGTGTTACTAATGTAATGGATGTATAAGTTACAATCCATATGATTGAAGCCGTGAGAACAGCTGTCTATGCGAACATCTTATACTACCTATTTTCATGCTGCCTTCCTGGAAACTAGAATGGTAGAGGAGTCTGAGTCTGTGGCTCTATCTAACAGGCTGTAAGTAAATTACGTATTTTTGAGACGTTATGTTGCAATTTGTTTTTAGAGTATTTGACCTTTCATAAGAGCCTTAAAGAAAATGCCTATTTGATGCAAGAAAATTTGTCATGTAAACAGTGATAAAAGAAAATATTTGTTTTTTTTTTTTGGTCACTGCTCCTACACCTACCTACTTAGCTAGGGCAGTGAGAAATCGTGAAAATTCTTGGTGAGGTGGTAACATTTAGTTCCGCGCGAGACCTGTTACAGCGCCGTCGAAATGTACACGCGAACCTGGTGATTTACAATACGCCTTTAACTACAGTCGGTATTTTATATGAACGTTTAAAGCTCGAAATTTTTGGTTATGCGTTATGCTTATTAAAATAAAATCCAATTGAATCTTATATTTTGGGGTAAACAAGACTAAAGAACCCATTACAGTTAGGTCTATGTAATTAGTAAGTTAGTTTTAAGAGTCGTAAGAATTACTACTAAACGCTTTCTATAAGAAAAAGTTCAAAGTACCTACACCACTGCTGACTAACTTGAAATAACTAGGCCAAGTTCAGATTAAAAGTGAATGTTTTCATAAATTAAGCACGCATTTTCACGTGATTGAGCTTCGAACACTGTTGTTGTTCAGTTCGCTGAACAAATAAAGATCAGTGCACACCAGTGGCGCGTGTTAACTTTATAAATGCCTAATGAACAAAATATTTCCCATATTTAAGTACAAGCAAAAATTACGAACTTCAGTACAAACTTTCATCACCTTTAGGGGTTAACCCCTTCAGGGATTTTGAATACTTAAATTAATTTTGATTTTGAAGAGATCAATTTTCAAAAATCCATCCTTTTGTAAGGAACTCTTGTTCATGATCCAGACCGAGCGGTTTAGGCTATGCGGTGTGTCAGTGAGAGAATGAATGAATTGAAGGGTTATTTTTTAAATTAATATCTATTTAATTAACAAGTGTAGCGGTTACACCGCCACATACAAACTACGCATCATAAACATGACGTCACACAAATCCTGCATCGCGCAATTAGAGTTTACCGAGCGATCTACATAGATACAAGATTTCAGCTTCAAAACCGTTGGGCAGTTGCCCACCAGACACAGACACCAGACACCCGTCTGGTCGGAGGATCCTCCCTTTTCTATGGTAGATTTACACCCTGTTCCTCATACCACTAAACAAGTAACAATGGACTCAATATTTTAATAATAGTTCATTAAGAATATCGTAGCACGTAACATTCCAAAGTTTCCGACTGCATTCATCCCATGGGAGAAAGATGGTGTGTTATTGCACTAATTGTCGCAAGAGCGGTGCTGAGCGTCCCAGGTTGGACACAGTACTTAATATTGGATTTTGTCCATTTGAATATTTATTTATTTAATACTTCAAGCACACAAATGTACAGAGGCGGTAAAATCTTAAGTTTATGGTAATAGGATGGCCCTTTATAATGTGTCATTTCTTACTTAACAACACGAATGTACCTCCCGTCTTTTTAAGAAATTAGAAATACTTTTCCGTTGTAAGGAATGGAAACCTGCATAAATTCATGCATTGAAAAAAAAATTAACTAACCCATGCCACAGTATGCCGCCGTCGAATTTACATATACCTTATATTAGTCGAAATTACCGACCGTGTGACCGTTGGACTGCCAAGTCATAGGTCTCGAGTTCGAACCCAAGGCACGCACCCTCTGACTTTTCGGATTCATATGCGTATTGTATAATTATCACTTCAAAAACGGTGAAGGAAAACATAGTGAGGAAACCTGCATGCCTGAGGGATATTTCTCGACGGCATGTGAAGCCAAGTCAGAGGCCCATGGGCGGCTTTAAAATTGTGACACTAGGTTAGTCTCTAACCACACGAAAAGAAGAAGTCGAAATTACATGAAATCTAAACTAGAAATATCCAGCCGCATCCACAAAGCGCAGTACGTGTCACTCGCCACAACAATCCCAGTTATTATTTATTTACTGGCTCTGTCCTTGACGTGCCGACCTATCCGGCCATTATGCCATGCATGCATATCATTCATAAGCCTACTAGCTTGTCTGACACACGCCTCTGTCTGCTAGTGAAAGCTTTGTGCCACAAAGCATTCACGACCATTAGCACAAATATTTTGCTAATTTTAGGATTCCGTAGTCAATCGACGAACCCGACCTATTCGACGATTTAAAACGGCTTTAATTTTCTGATAAACACTCCTTAATTTAGAACTTTCTGTAAACGGTCTTGGTAACTGAAATAAATTCTTTTGAGTTTTTCTAGTTTTATATATGACACCGCCTCATATTTGCTCGCTGCAGAGGTTATGTGCTATACAACTCAAATTTGGCGTAGATATTTTTAATACCTACCTCAAACCAAATAAAAAACCAAGACAGAGCTGTCAACAGTGACGTGAAGCCGGTTTCGTAAACATGTGTGCTCTTTAGTGAGGTGTAGTTTTATCATAGTCTCATTGTAAATATGTGCATGTGAGCGTGTATGCACAGAGCGGTGATGTAGTATTGGCAGGCTTCACTGTATTGTTCGCAGCGCTCTGTCTTGGTTTTTTATTTGTCTGAGACGCCTACTTAGTAAAATAATTAAATTGAGGTACCTTCACCACATGTAAAGTGGAGGTAATTGGCACTTATTTTGAAATTAAATGGGCAATTATAGCAGCTAAATAGGCTACTAGTTTACAGAATAGTCGTAGGACATATAATAGATAAGTGTTGTTAAGTCCGTAAAAGCTCTAAACATAATGACTTTATTGAACTCCATAAATAAATTTGTATTTATAAAGTTTATTCGAAGTCATCTAGTTTTAAAACAGAACTTATTTTCGGCATTTTAAAGTGTTTTAAACCAACTTATAAACAGAAATAAATGTCATATATCGCTCATTTAATAAGAGTTTTGACCAAAATAACTTGTCACTCACGTCGTAGACTACGGAACCCCACACTGAGTATGGTGCAACACACACTTTGCCGAGTTCTAACAGATTATCTTTTTTGTCACCACTCTCAGTCAATGAGGCAAAGTGTTTTAATGAATGGTTCGTATTTACGACATTGTCGTTGCGTCCCTAATCCGACGCTTTTGGTGTTTGACACTTGAACCAGCACCGAGTCCACGAGACAATATGGCGTGGATCCCCACAGGGGATCACAATTAGGGTGAACACCCTCCGACAATTACTCGTTGCGCGCGAGTCGCTTAATGGCAGGGATTAGGTTACGCGTAAGTGAAATGCGAAAACGGGACGAACTAGTAGGGTTGCCCCGAACATGAGACAACTATCTATTGTGACATATTTTTTAATTATAAAATTGTGTTTTTTTTTAACAACGGATTGGTAACAAAAACTGGAAGGGTTAGTTTTATTAGGGTGCTTGTGATGTGTGTCAAGTTTGGTAATTCTTTTGATGTTTAAAGATTTTTTATATCTCTATTAGATGCTATTTATCTTTTCAGTAATCGTTACCTACATACCAATGGTGTAAAATAAAATAAAAAAAACATTTTATTATTAAACCTTTGTAAAAACGAATCTTACATGTACGTGAACACGTCATTTTATCGATGCTTCCAAATCAATTTCTTCATCGAATTTAATACTCTTTTGGCCTTTTTCAAGCATAACTGTACCCCTTTTGACAACCCTATAAGTTTATGTCAAAATTCGGTGCGATTTAGAGGTCATTTAATCACCGGTCGCGGCAGGGTAGCCATACCGGCCGTCGGCCACCCCGGCTACAGACCCCGAGTCGCCGGTAATAGCCGGCCGTCCGGTGCCCAACCGGCTGGGACACACGTTATCGGCCGGATTACAATCAATTAACTTCATCAACTTTGAACTGGCTGATTCATTTTGGGTCTAATGAATGTACTGCTAAATACCTCCCTTATGTGGTGCGAAGTTATACTTTAATGGAGTTTAAAATTTTGATGGCTATGTCAAAATCTATTTAATTAATAATTAATGAATGGAACGTAACTGGCGAAATGTGGGTGTACTATTAGATACACCTCTGCTTAACCCTTTGTGGAGTGCAGGCATATGAATAGTGTGTGTATGGCCGGATATAATTATGAACGTAGAGGAGTTTGTAAGAATTGAAGCACGTGGTGTTCTGTAGTTTTTATCTACCGAGGGGTAGACAAAAACTACGGTTTGGAAAAGGGCTTGAGTAGGTACGTATGTATTATATGTACTAAAGGAAAATAACACTTTTCAATTATAAGGCCTCCAGACATTATCAGTAATAATCAACTAATGTCATTACTACGGCAGTGTGGTGGTTGAAATGATAATGTGATCTAAATATTTTAATAGTTTTACGTCAATATTCCGCTACGTCTTCCGCGTGCCGAAGACGTAGCGTTGGAAGGCCCCCACAAGATGGACCGATGACCTTGTGAAGGCCGCAGGAATCCGCTGGATGCGAGAAGCACAGAACCGGTCGAAGTGGTGGTGCTTGGAAGTCTGTGTCCAGCAGTGGACGTCTTTCGGCTGAAATGATGATGACGTCAATATTGGACGGAATGACAGTAATATTAATGTCATTATTACTGAGAGTGTCTGGACCTCTTATAGAATTGGTCTATTCAACGTAGAGCATTTCTAAATATTTTAGATCTGCGGTGAATTTGATAGAGTTTATGACTTTATAATAAATCAAATTATATGTCTATATTTCAATCGATCAATCTCGGACTATATCTCGAAAGAGGGGAGGCACAAAGCCTTGCTCCCCTAACAACAACAGTCACGGAAATAACATCAATTGTACACTCCCACCAAATATACGAGTTTATTTTAGAAGGTAATATATAATCGATTTTACTACGGAAAAACTTCACGCAACACAACATCCTTTACTTTATTTACTTCAATCTGCCTAGTCTTTTCCCAACTATGTTGGGGTCGGCTTCAAGTCCAACCGGATGCAGCTGAATACCGTATTTTACATGTAGCGACTGCCTATCTGACCTCCACAACCCAGTAACTGAGTAATACGATAACCCCTTGGTAAGACTGGTTGTCAGACTTTCGGGCTTCTGACGACCCGAAAAGACTGTCAAAGATCCACGAATGATAGCCGGGACCAACGGCTTAGCGTGCTTTCCAAGGCACGGAGGAGTCTCGGTATATTAAGATGGTCACCCATCCACAAACCAACCCCGGTAAGCGTAGCTTAACCTGATGGATCGAACCGTGCGGCGGTTATTACTTAGCCACGAACTCCTTTACTTTATTTAAGTACTTACAAGTGCATAATCCTGTAGGATTCAAAAACTTATTTTGCATCTACCTACTTCTGCTACATGACAGTTTTCAATAAATTGTAGGTACTTTTTATCGTTTCTTGGCACCTCTCCCAGAGTTAGCACTCTAAACCGACATCTAGCCCATTTTTTTTGGAAACAGCACTCGTTCTCTTTTCTGTTCCGAGAATGAAGGTTGAAAAAACATTAATTCTATTAACTGAAAATTTGTATAAAGTCAAAGTAGGGTGGGTAACCAGCTTCAACTTTCTGAATAACTGAAAAACTCCCTGAAAGAGTTAAAACCTTCATTCAAATAAATGTTTTGAGTTTAAACCTCATTTCATTTATCTTCTACTGTCCTCTGTCCAAAAGGCACAAGAATTACTACTTCCAAAAATTACATTTGAACCAAAAACAAAGCAATTCAATCCATTACAGACACCATGCAGTCCTTATCAAAATAAAATACTACCCACGATACGTTCAATCCATCGGTAATCAAATCGAAACCGATACCGCACGTAAGTCTTACCGTACGTAGGGTGCATTAAAGAGGCGCACCTCTAGTGCCACTAATGGATGGCTACTAGAGGGGGGAAGTGGAATTGCAACTGAAATGTATTGCATTCAAACCTGACAGTGTTTACGCTGTTACCAAGGCGTACGAGTACACTACGTGGTCTTTATGGACAGTCAGCAAAAAATATAGCTAGCTACAACTGCTTTTCAAACAATTGTGAAGCTCATTATTAGAATTGTCATTTGTGTAAAAAGCTATTGAGCACTACACAAGTAGAAAATATGATTTTTGGCGGCGTTGTGCAAATGTGTCAATTTCTGGGCTGTTTACTTAGTATTTCTTTTGTTTACTGTACTTGTCTTAGAATATTCCTTATTTATAGATATGGTTCAGTGTGCAAAAATATGCAAAACGACCCCTATACCTTCAAGAGTTTAAAGAAACTTCGACACTTATGGTTTATACAAACAGATAGTAGGTACATTTCAAGAATTTTCCTAAGCCTAATTTAGTTACAAATCGTCACTAACTTAACTACTATTTGTCCGTTCCTTGACAGCCGGTTGCTAGTACAACCGTGAGTACAATGCACTTGACCCTTCTGAAGGACGTCTCAAATAAGGTCAGTGGAAGTCCTTTCCCGACGTTTCCTCACTTCTTTTTCAGATGACTGATCACTGAAGTTATGGTATATAACTATACAGAGTGATTGGAAGATGGGTGCAAAGCTTTAAGGTGAAGATAGTATAGACAATTTAGAACCATTTAAGCCATGGTTGTCTTAGACGAAGTCTTACCAAATTTTTTAATTTTTAATAAGGTTTAAAAGACGTATTGTACAATTTTTTTATTTTTTCTGAGCTTTAAATGTCTGTAAAAAAATGTCTAATCACACAGAAGCCTAAAACATGTTTTGCTTGATTGCTTACACATTACTTTAATTAAATAAATAAAAAATGAATTCATTTATCATTCAATTTGGCCATAATTATGCAGTTTACATAAAATTTTGAGAATTTCCGAAAAAAAACTTAAAAATTTGGTTAAAAATATTTGGTAAGACTTCGTCTAAGACAACCATGGCTTAAATGGTTCTAAATTGTCTGTACTATTTTCGCCTTAAAGCTTTGCACCCATCTTCCAATCACCCTGTATAATAAAAGATGTATAGTTAAAATATGAATAATCGTCCCTTTCGTTCCTTTTAACCACGTGGATTTAACCGTCGTTTAGCCTAGTGCAGACACTAGTAATTATTCTACCGTGAATTTTCTTAGAAATTGTTTTGTTAGGGTGTTGGCACGCTGTCGCGTTTTACCAGTCTGCACGAGGCTTAACCCGTCTGCCTACAAAACAAGAGTGAACGGATCTTCTGGGCTTGCTCGTTCCATCATAGACCATCCATTGCTTTCTATCAGGCGTGTTCGAGGTCAAGAGCAAAGCTTTTTTTTTACTGTATTAATAAATCAAATAAATGAATAATCTATTATTTCAGATTCATCTTACTGATCTTACGATTACATCCATATTTGTTAGTACAATTTCGAGCTTTCAAACTAGTGTTAGTAATAATTAATAATAATTGACACAGAATAATAAGAATTTAAATAAATAATATATAAAAATAATTGCATTTTTATTGTATCTTACTTAATTAAATTAAACAGTAAGTGGCAGGTCCGGGTGGACTCACCGGTGGTGGTGATAAATCTCTATACGACTGCGTGCAGCCGTATCCAGCGAGCCAGCATCAGAGAGTCCCACCGGTCCACCAGCGCGCGCAGGATGGTGTTGGCACTGTCACGTGTGCGGCGCATGATAGAAGCGCACCGCACCGCTCCGTGAATTGAAGTGAAAACTTCTTTAGGCGCGTTGAGCATTTTTGAGATGGGACTAAACCATTGATTTCGCGACACTGTGACGACACCAGCTTTTGATCATTAAAAAGACATCAACGTGTTGATTACCGCGGTGGGTGGAGTATAAGACATCAACGCGTTGATCACCGCGGTGCCGATTTTTTTTTCAAGTTTTCACTTCTGTCGGCACTCCCGGAGTGCCAATGTTTTATTTTTTTGTAATAGTTTCAGGTGATCTCATGCCATAATCATCTGTAAGCTTGAAATAACGTATAAAGTAAATCATTGATGATGAAATTCTTAATGCAAATCTTGCGCTACGAATAAAACTCTACTACTAACAGGGTTTTACGATGGGTTAAAGTCACCTAGTGAAAAATTAAGGAGTATGCTAGGTATGTGAAAATATTCCCAAAGGTACACAACATTATAACATTAATTCAGTGTTCATAATAACAGCGAGCGCTAGTTTTCACCTCGCCCGACTAACGAACCTATATTTGCTTAGTTCCGCCGCCAACACGCGTGGAACGGGGACACTGACATTATAAACTTATGTGTAAACGGAATGAACAAACTCGTTTATAGACTTTTTCATTAATATTACTAAGATATTCGTAAACGTCCCTACTTTATCGTGTTAACTTTAACTTTGCAAATTGTTAATGACTAAACCCTCCAAAGATTTTTTAATAACTTCAGATTCTTTACGCGGAAGTACATCACCTCTTTGGTGCTATACAACTTTGCTATTCTGATGAAAACTTTATTAAAGTTTTCATGAATACTACTGTCAATGTGTGTTTTATTATAACTTAAAAGACAAGACTAGAGCAAGAGTGAAGTAAGTGTAGGTTTTGATAACTGCAAATCTGCATATCGATGCAGTAGAAGAAGTAACGAAACTGGCACTTATGTCACTTCACTTTCGCTATTAGTTTCAGATTAGGCAAGCGTTTGCTACTCTTAAGCCAGTTTTCATTAACACTATGCAACAAGCGCGCTGTTGAATTTTCAAAGCTCGGCGTAGCGCCAAAAGTTGAAAATGTAACAGCATGCTTTGTTAGGCAACAGTGCTGTTTATTTAATGTTAGTACTAACAGAGTAAGTGTTACCTTGTAACGTATATGCTGTGCGCTGCGGCTGCATTCCAGGCGCGGCGGTGACGCCTGCGCGAGACGTGTTGTGCAGCGACAAAGCGCCCAGCAGATCTAGCTCGGTGGCTGCAACAAATATCACATGGTCAACAACTTACAACACAACATAGTAATATACATGACAAAAAGCTACCCTAGGAAGCCTTGTCATGGACCTAGTAATTGACAGTTGGATGAACTAACAAACCCTGGTAATGGGTGACTTATAAACCTTCTGGTGACGGCAAGAAGTATGAATTCACTGAACCCACTTTTCACTTTTAAGTAAGTATTGCACCGAAAACCGCAAATTTTCGTGAAAATAACGATGATCCTTCTTATGCTTAAGTATGACTGATTTAAACGATCAAAAGTTGAGTTAGGTTAGAAGGATTCTACATACAAAATTCTAAACGTTATTTGGAAACGCATATGTAGCTAGTATCCCGAAAACATCTATAAAATATGCAACGCCTAATACCAATAAACAAATTACACAGTCATAAATAATTCTAAAGAAGGGTGTCTATACGGGCATTATAAAAATTCTGGCACGATTCGTCTCATACATATTGGAAAGCCTCTAAACAGCTTATTGGCTAGAAAATTTATGTCATACTCGTAAAATATTGCTTCGTACCCTATTTATTCTTCAGAAGCAAGACACGTTTTCAATTATTACCCACGACACGTAGATAGACGAGGCCATATATGGAACAGAAGACATAATATTCAAGCAAAATGATGCTGTATACATTACCCAGGCGTTAATATGACACGTCAAGAAAAAAAAAGACTGCCACAGGTATGAGTGACAGAAAAAAGAAAATACGTTTGTTTGCGGTAAACATGACGCAAAGAAAGAACACAAACACAAAAAATAACAAGTTGGGGGAAAATATGCGTCACATCTACGCAAAATGGTCATAGCTCAGCATAATGCTGCGACCTTATGCGAGACAGAGCCCCAGCGTTGGTTTTCAGCGACAATCTGCGTTGACGTGATGACGTCAATCCGTGCAGCATGCAATAAGATGTGTATTTCAATCTGCTTAGCCTTTTCCCAACTACGTTAGGGTCGGCTTCCAGTCTAACCTCAAATCTAAAATCTGACCTCCACAACCCAGTAACTGAGTAATACGATAACCCCTTGGTAAGACTGGTCATCAGACTTTCGGGCTTCGGACGACCCGAAACGACTATCAAAGATCTACGAACGATAGCCGGGACCAACGGCTTAACGTGCTTCCCGAGGCACGGAGAAGTCTCGGTATATTAAGATGGTCACCCATCCACAGACCAACTCCGGTAAGCGTAGCTTAACCTGATGGATCGAACCGTGCGGCGGTTATTTTACTTACCACGAACTCCTTTACTTTATTTAAGTACTTACAAGTGCATAATCCTGTAGGATTCAAAAACTTATTTTGCATTTGCCTACTTCTGCTACATGACAGTTTTCAATAAATTGTAGGTACTTTTTATCGTTTCTTGGCACCTCTCCCAGAGTTAGCACTCTAAACCGACATCTAGCCCAATTTTTTTGGAAACAGCACTCGTTCTCTTTTCTGTTCCGAGAATGAAGGTTGAAAAAACATTAATTCTATTAACTGAAAAGTTGTATAAAGTCAAAGTAGGGTGAGTAACCAGCTTCAACTTTCTGAATAACTGAAAAACTCCCTGAAAGAGTTAACTAGGTAATACTTACGATAACCCTTAGTAAGACTGGTTGTCAGACTTTCGGGATTCTGACGACCCATTACGACTGTCAAAAATCCACGAATGACAGCCGGGACCAACGACTTAATGTGTTTTCCGAGGCACGGAGTAGTCTCGGCATGTAGAAATGGTCACCCATCCACCGACCAAGCCCGGCAAGTGTAGCTTAGCCTGATGGATCGACCCGTACGGCTGTTAGTACTTAGCCACGAGCTAAATGTTTATGTAAATATAATAACAGAGACGACGATCTACAAAGCCGTTGTTTTTCTAAACTCAATGTGACATATTTACCGCTACGGTTTCCAAGAAGAGATGGCCGCCACATAGCGTCTGCAATTTACAAGCGAATGACGTCACTGAAACGTTATTTATAAAGTAAGTTGGTGTTTTCCTAGAGAGCGTTTGACACCGTAAAGTCAAACACCGCTGCCATTTTCATGACAGCTGGCACTGCGGCCGTTATATGGCGGCCACCGCTCTTCTAGGCCACAAGATAAAATAAATTGTAACCTCTGAGTTTATTTCGGTGTTTCGTTTCAGAGTAGTCTGATAGGAAACACCGAGCCCGTCTAGATTTTTAAAAATATGATTGACGTGTAAAAAATTTGGGCTCGCGAAAAATGGAAGGAGTGGAACCTTCGCCCAGGAGTGGAACAGCCCTGTGAAAAAAAAAAACTACTTACAAAAATAAATATTTGTAAGTACCTACCTGGGCGAACGAGCTCTGCTCTGGTTAAAAAACTTTTACAAAAAAAAAACAACCGACTTCCAAAAAACACTACAAAGTGAAAAATAACTTTAATTTCGGAAGTCGGTGTCTTTGGTTTTGAATTTTCGTTTTTTGTCACCGACTTCCGAAATTAAAGTTATTTTTCACTTTGTAGTGTTTTTTGGAAGTCGGTTGTTTTTTTTTTTGTAAAAGTTTTTGTTTTTCACTTTTTAGTTGTGGTACCTACCCCACACAAATTCGAAAACCACTACCAGTTATGTAAATAACAGTGACAACTTATCATATCATCCACATACTAAGTGGGAAAAATAACGTATTATTGAAGCTAACTCAAAAACTATCAAAGCAAAGTTAAAAAAAATTATATGGGACCACCTCGAGAGCATACCCTTTCAAACAAAAAAATAATTTTTAAAATCGGTCCACAATTGACGGAGAAATCGGTGGACATACATAAAAAAAAAATACAGAATGCTCATTTAATAATATAGGAAAGTTCATACTGATCCATGTATAGAACCTACTTATTCCATGCCATACTCTTATATCATTATTCAGTATCTGTGAAAATACGGAGAAAACGAATTTTCTTAGATATGAGACCTAGCTAGATCGATTTTTCGCCCCCGTAACCCCCCCTCCCCATATTGCAACTTTAATCGAAATCGTAGAGCTAATTTCGAGAATATGAGTACAAATTTATACCTATATACTTATATACGTATATTATATACACAAATATTTCTCAATTAATAGAACAGGATTTATCATTTACGGCCGAGTACCAACACCAACATTTTATTTCTTACTCCGTGCAACATTGTGTATTTAAACGCCACATAAATCTCCCTTGTTCGGTTGTAAAATGTCCTGAAATTCATGACAGTGACCATAAAGTCTCTATAACGGAAAATGATAGATCAGTATACGTTATTGTTTTCTATAAGTAATGAATATTTACGACCTAATAAACTCGTAGTGGCCTACATTCGTATAATCAATAAGAATGGTTGAATCCAAAATATTGAGGAGCCGCGGGTGTATCGATCTGAGCAAACACGTTGCTTTTACATACATAAACTCATGCCTACTTACCATGGGGGAAGGCAGAAGATATTATACAGGACGCGCTACGATCCTTGCATTCTCCTTTTGCCTCGTTTACGTTCATACATCTGGTCATATACCCACGCTGGTTGCGAGTACTACGCACCTAATCTTTCTGAAGAACATCACCAAATTATTAAATGTCCTTCTAGGCCATCCCCTCCCGGAGTTCCCACTCACATGTCTTCTGCCACGTGACTTATTAAGTCAAAAAAATTAAGTTTACGTAGCCTTGTTGATACGAAACATTTCAAAGAAAATTTATGTGTTGACACTGACAGTGACATGTAGGTTAATCACAAAATAAATTACCTACTTATTGTAATAGTTATATATTATAATAGTAGGTAACCATTATTACTATGGCATAATTTTCACGCTGATGGTGACAAAAAGCGTGATGGAAACCATCAGTCAAAGCAATCAGCTGCTTATCAAGTTATCACCCCGCTTCGGTAATTGGTTGAAGTTCACAGAAAGAGAGGGTTGTATTATAATGTAATTTAGCTAATAGTTAGGTGATGGGTTGAATCATTTTCACATTTAGGACCTGTGACGGAATAAATATTATCTACCACGTAAATAAAATAAAGACTTGAAGATAATTTGTATGGAATTATCTACCTGATAATTTAACTACAACTTATCTGAGGCAGTGGTCTTATCAAGGTGGTGTTACAGGTCATGAGTATTTCAACACTGTATTGTTATCAACACTTTTGCATTTGGTTCACCAAAATGTGTGCATTTAAAAACATCTCCAAAGAGTTAAAAAAGGTCGATTTTATCAATGTATTTACATAATACCTTAGCATGTGCCCATAAATCTCCTTTATACATACTAAGGTAGTATTTAAGCAAATTCATTCGTAGAATTCGGTGGCGCAGGTATTTTGTAGCCGTAGCAGAGAGCCATCTATCACTAGTAACCCGGTCACGTAGCGCGCTACGCCGGCTACAGCGCGTAGCACCGCTACAACTAGACTACGGCTACGAACATTTCGCATGATATAAAACTACGAGATTTTTAAACTGTTAAGTGCAGATTTTAGATTGTTTTATTTATTTTGTGTTTAAAATATAATATATATTTGTACTGTATTGTATACATAAATGTATAGTTAGTTAATATATTTCTCTACCTAGTCTTTACCCAACTATGTTGGGGTCGGCTTCTAGTCTAACCGGATGCAGCTGAATACCAGTATTTTACATGGAGCGACTGCCTATCTGACCTCCACAACCCAGTAACTGGGTAATACGATACCCCTTGGAAGACTGGTTGTCAGACTTTTGGGCTTCTGACAACCCGTAACGACTGTCAAAGATCCACGAATGACAGCCGGGACCAACAGCTTAACGTGCTTTCCGAGGCACGGAGGAGTCTCGGTATGGAAAGATGGTCACCCATCCACGGACCAAACCCTGGCAAGCGTAGCTTAACCTGTTGGATCGACCCGTGCGGCTGTTATTATTTAGCCTCGAGATTTGTATAATAATGTACTATTGTATATAACCTTTTGTCTTTATTTAATTATGATTTGACTCTAAACAACCTGTTCAGAGACCAGTGGTGACCCAGTGGTAACGGTCCCAAATTACGAGTTGTAAGGTCGTGGATTCAAACCCAGGCTTTTACTTTGTGTAAATAATTTCATCACCACTGCTCTCAAAACGGTGATGGAAAACATCGTGTTGAAACCGGCATATCCTAGAACCAATAATTGGAAAACATGTGACATCTCCAACCCGCACTGGGCCCGCGTGGTAGATTACAGCCCAGTCTCTCTCGAAGAGAGGAGGCCTGTGTCCCAGCAGTGGGAACAATTATAAGCTGACTACGCAACCTATTCATTGAAAAAATCAGGTCTACATAATATATTTAAAGCTAAAATAATCTTAAAACCTCATTTTGCTGTACTTAGTATTATTATAATTTATGATGTTCAGGCACTTTGTTACCTTCCAAAATATTTAATTAAATTTGTACTAACAAAAACGGTTAGGTAAGTGAACTTTTATGAAAGGGCAAAGTTGGTTGTTTGGGTATTCATTACAAAGTTATGATAAGCCTTACCTAATTGTTATTAATTAAACTTTAGACTTTTAATCATATTAACGCTTAAAATTGCGGTGAAAACCTTGAAAAGGTAATGTATGTGGGTATACTTAGTAGTTGAATATAGGTTCGAAGTCTGCATTTGTAATCACTTAATTGCGATGAATGAGTCGGCCTGTTTAAGCCAAGCCACAACCACTGATATCACTGAAAAGAAAACCCGGTATAGAAATGGAATAAACAAATATTCTGTTTGTAAAATATAAAAAGAACAGAATATATTTGTTTCTTTAATTCGTACGCTTTTATAACTTCTAACGTGACGATATTATCGTGGACGTCGATTGATTCAAAATAAATTATTTTATATAGGTATATATTTTTTAAACAATTGAATAGTGAACAAACAACAATATTCCATATGCAAGCACGTGTCGTGTCAAAAGAGCTTAGTGCCACGTGTACCTTCAAGAACACCGACACTTGTGAAGTGGCACCCGCTTAGGTGACTGCTTATCCCCTTTCAAGCAAAATTGGGGCGATATGTGAAGGTTTGGTGGCAAAAATTATTTAATGAATGTATTCAAAATATTGTAAAATATTACGTTTAAAAAGTGTGTTTTCTTCCCATTCTTCTCCATACGAAACAACCTTTTGGAAGAGGACTAGAATCAATTCAATGTTCTTGTAAATTATGACAATCATCATTCATTAAAATAAATGATTTTATTTTTACTTTGAAAATAGATGGCTGTCATGTTAACCCTTAACGAAAACATTGAATGTTTCTACGAAATAGTAATTGGATTTTTAATTTTATTGCCGTCATTATTGTTACTCTTTTCCCATTTTACTAAACAAAAGTCATATATCGACATTAAAATGAGCAGCATTATCATATCTTAATATATTATTATCGTAACTTTAACAATAAATTAGGAGTTTGTCGCACACTACTTTATTTATGGCCCAAAAGGAATTAATGCCAGAAAAGAAAATATTGGATTTAGTAAACGATATGTCGGACTGTTTGTAGACTAACAATTGGATAAATTAAAATAATACGACTTGAGAAAAAGCATGACAAGTGCATGACGTAATTTGAACACCCCTAAAATTATCGAAATACATACAATGATACCTAGATATTTGTTATACCTAACCGTCATAGAAATAAACCTTTTTTTAACATTTCCACATGAACAAGAAACTCTCTTAATTTGTTCTTGAATTAACAAGCGCGTCAGATTGTGTCAAGGGTCCTTTCTCAGCAGAAGCTCCAATTTGCGACGCCTGTGTCTCACAGAGTATTTTACAGTTAAAATAACATAACTTCACGCCCGTATACCCGGGAAGGTAGGTAGAAGTGCAGTGTAATAAACAATACACTTACGTTTCGCCAGTTATGTTAAAGTCTAATCCTAGCCTGTTGCCATGAACCGGGCACCGATCTACATTCAGACCTGCTACTAGAAATTTCCAATGAAAACATCCAATATAGTTTTGACCGATCTGGGAACGCGGAACCCCAAGCTCAGCAGTGACGCTTGCTACCACTAGACCGAACGAGGCAGTCACAAATAATACAATGGTAGGGGTGAAATATAAACGAATATAATAGAAAAGAAATCATTTGTGACGCTCCCAGTCCATTAGATGTCTAAAGAGGAGAAACTAAAGCCATTACCGTGAACACTCATAAATTGAAGAAAACGCCGATGTCAACCAGGAAATATTAGTCGGAGGACTAGACTTTTTCAATTAGGTACCTACAGATAATAAATCTATACTAACTAATATTATAAAGAGGAAAGATTTGTATGTTTGTATTTTTGTATGTAACGAATAAACTTAAAAACTACTGGACCGATTTGAAAAATTCTTTCAGCAATGGATAGCTCTATTATCAGTGAGTAACATAGGCTATATTTTATCCCCGTACTCCCACGGGAACGGGAACTACATAGGTGAAACCGCGTGATGTCCGCTAGTCATAAATATAGTTGGATTGACAAAATAAAATGTTTTTAATGGGGTGCAAGAGATAGGTATTATTAAAAGAAAAATCAAGAGTCAGACTCGCGCACAGAGTATTCCGTAAGCACGTACCTACTGGTACCTTTCATACACTAGCGGATCAGACAGACGTTGTCCTGTCCAAACAGCGACACCTGCCGGGTTCAATTGTGAATCTAAACCATCCAGGGACCCACACAGAAAATGTCATCAAAATCAGTCCAGCCGTTTAAGATGAGTTCAGTCACATATAGACGTACAAAAAAATATATAGAGGCTTTTCGTAACGGAAACATTTGGTAACAGGTATGAGTGTCATATACCTACGTGTGCGTATTACCTCTAAACTTAGTAATCAACTCCCTAGTAGAGGTAGTCAATTCAGATTCTAGACTTTTCTAAACAAGCTCTGTATCATGTACCAGCCATTTATATCGCTGTACATACTCCTACACAAATTCCTAGAACTTTGTAACAATACTATGACACAGACTTGATCTACATTACAGACAACACAAGTCCGTCAAATCGCGCCGGCAGCCGCATCACCGAGCCGGGAGCGGGCGCCGGCGCGCCGCCGTGTCGCCGGCCCGTCTGCCCCTCCGGCACAGATACGGTCCACATAAAAAGAGCTGCTATGGCTGCTCCAGATTGCCTCGTAAACTGTCGCTGTGGACTCTCCGTGTTTGCAGCCGACCTATAACTGTTGTTTAGCTATCGGAATAAACGAAGCTTTTATCTTTTATCAATGCAAATAATAGACCCGGTTTCTGATTGTAGCGGTGAGCTCTGTTGGTCTAGATTTCTAGAACACGTGCATTTATCCCTAGTTATGAGTATTTTTTTGCTTTTCCTCTCGACAAATAACACAAAACACGGCTCGAGCTAAACCAAGTGTAAAAGTGAGTATGTGAGCAGATAGAAGTATACATATCTAACTGAATAATGATTATCCATCAGCAAGCACATAATTTAGGTCCATTTGATTTGATTTGTTATTATTTTCGTCGTCTGATTCGTCGTATGCTTTCGACTCAACATAAATGCGTCTGGTATGTTTGCAAAGGCGCTTACGGACGATTTCCATGCGATTGTGTGCAAAACGGTAGCTTCCTTGTCACAGCGTGTGCGAGGCAGTAGCAAAGGCATCCTGCAGATCGCCCTATATATCTCGTGCGGATTGCCCTATCCAAAACAAATGGATGCACATTGTTTTGGGCGCTCACTAACACATTGTTTACTTCATATACTAACACAATTTTTATTTTTATTCTATTGTAAATTATTTAGCTTAGTATTGTATAAATTGATTTTAATTTAATGTGTTGTATGGATTATAATTATCTGAAATAAATGAATTAATAATACTTAAATAAGGTCCGTACGCTGCTGACTGCATTTCGAATGCATCACCCACTGTCATCGGTAATGAGACTGTATATCCCGCGAAAGTGTGGAGGTCGAGGCTTTTTATACGCTAAGACCCTCCACAATCGCGAGATATGCAGTCTCAGGGAATATTTCCTAGAAACCGACGTAGGGATGCATCGAGATGTGGTCGCGGTGGACAAGGGCCTTACCCCGCTCTCCTTGGCTAAAGAGAACCGGCGCAAGCCTGTAATGCTTAAAAAAAAAGAAAGGCACAGCATGTGTTGGTGGAATGTGTCCGATATACAAGCAAAAGAAACGCACTTTTCAACGCGATGAAATTGTCGGTAATGGATGTTAGAATGTTCCATGGTATTTTAGCTAAGCCTACGTCTGAAGCAGCAAAAATATTACATATACTTTTTTTAGATAAGAAATTAGATTAAGTTTTGTGTGACTAAGATTAGTTAAAGTTAGTCGTTATTTGTAAAAGCACGATGGGATTGACATCGTCGCATATGTGTACAAAAATCGCTTAAATAAATAAAGATTTAAAAAGGAAAAAAAAAACAACAGGAGGAGGAGGTATGGCAGAGTAAGGAGCTTCACGGACGCCACTTCCGGGCCCTACATGGACCCGATGTAGATTTACTAGCGTCCGTAGCCTGGCTGCGTTTTGGTGATGTCTTTGGGGAAACCAAAGGTTTTGTCTGTGCAATTATGGACGAAGTTGTGATGACGAACAATTACCGGAGATTAATTGTGGGATTGTTGGGAGAATCAATATTATCTCCGGATGTTCTCATCTAGCTAAAGAAGAGTACTTGCACAGACACAACCTTGTAGCCAGGACAGCAACTTGCTCTGAAATACAGCCTTGTGGAATCGGAAGTGCCGTACTACAGGTATGTGCCCGACCCAGTTCTCGAAAATGGAAATATCACATTGTACTGGGATCGATCCATCATCACTGACAGGACTATTGTTGCCAATAAGCCTGATATAGCGGTGGTGGATCGAGGAGAGCGGCGCACAATGATTATTGACATAACGGCCCCGCATGACGGAAACTTCGTGAAAGCCGAGAAAGATATATACTTACACAAATCAAGTATCTTGACTTAGCTCACGAGGTTGTCGACATGTGGGATATAGACTCAGCAATCATTGTGCCGATAGTCGTATCAGCCAATGGCTTAATTGCAAAGAGCCTCGACCAACACCTAAAGAGGCTCTCGTTGGGCAGCTTCAGAAAGCGGTACTCCTGGACACGGCTCGCATTGTTAGGAGGTTCCTCTCTCTGAAGCCCTGACCGCCGGTAGCTTGGACCCTGTTCCCGATACCGGTGGCTACTATTTTTTATATTTTTAAATGTTTTTATATTTTCTACATTCTAATATTTAAAAATGTAACTTATAAGTATTTAAATGAAATAAAGGAAACAATAATAAATGCATAGCACTTATTCTTCGCTATAATAAAGGAGCAAACGACATAAAAATAATGATGACGTTAAACTGCTTAATAATCTGTTAGATACGTGTTCTTCTATAATACCACAGTTCGTAAGATATACGGCTATACTCCGAACTCCGCACCACTATCGTCTCCAACGGCTTGCTGAAAGCCGTAAAACGTATTTTCCAGGCGATCGTAAACACTTCGACTCCCACACTAGTTTATAGTAGACATCGCTACTAGATATAGTAACGACCAGATAATACTGCATTACATTTGTGGAAGTTCTCACTGCTACAGAACTATCGCCCTTATGCCAAAAGACGTAAGGAATGTGTTTGCTAAAAGGAAAATTCGGTTTACGAGAAATGCAGATTCGTGCTGCATCAAATGCATTTTATGAGTCGGAAATTGCGATTGGCATTAGTAGTTGTAAGACCGGACGATAACGTTTTAAGACACTTTATGAGCTGTTTTGTTGCTTACGAGTTGCTTTAGGTCCCTATCTAATGTAATAATATATGTAGCTGTAAGCTGCATCCGGTTAGACTGGAAGCCAACCCCAACAAAGTTGGGAAAAGGTTAGGTGGATGATGTTTGAACCTCCGAATTTGTTTCGGCCTTTCTTCTCAGAGTAGTCAGATAGGAAACGCCGACCTCATCTAGTTTTTAAAATATGATTGACGTGTAAAAGTGTTTGTACAAACCTACTTATAGAAATAAAATCATTGGTTATCGTTCATTTGCAAGAAGCAAGACATATTTTTTTTAAATTTTAAAACTGAGATTTTTATTTTAGATTTAATTTAGTTTTTGTCATTTTAATTTTATCCTCGTGCTATGGCCTTACAGGGTCAATATTTTGGTACTGGCTTTAAGCCAATGCAATAAATGAATATGAATAATTCAAAAAGGGACATTTTTGGGTATGATGATTTAAAAGTTTAAAAACAACGGTAAGAGTGCGACAAACCATAGTCACACCTTTCTAGTTCCCTCATTTTTAGGCTTAGCGTAATGCATAGATTTCAATCGTACGTTTGGCCCTGTCGAGTCAAAAGATGGTCGCGTTTCTATTTTGTTTCACACACACGTTTAACACCTCTGACACACACAATTTCGCAGAGACTTGACTTCATTGTCATGGAAACGCCATTATTATTGTGCGAGCTCACTCTTCTCAGTATGGACGCTTTTTCGCGCGACTTAGTACAGTGAGGGCAAATCTACGATTTAAATCTTTGGCGTAATGTCGTTTTTGTAGCAAAAATAATAAAATTTGCCGCGTTCACCTGTTAAATTAACTCAAAATTGCATATATTTTAGTTATGTCATCTTACAATGCCAATGACGAAGTTGTTATGAAAAGCTCTTACGTGGAAATGTGGAAACCGTCCGGTATACAGACAATATCAATTATTTTTATGAAACGACCGCCATGTTATTGTGTCAGACCACGAACTAACGTTTACGACCGCAGTGCAACTCCTAATTAATTTAAAAAGCTATATTTTTGGCCATTAAAACTCGATTGTGTGGATAAGATTAATAAAAAGCTGCCCTAATTGAATGGAAGGGAGTCACGTAGGATTAAAGTCAGGATTTCGACGAAATTGTAAGGTCATTGCGTGACGTAATGGAAGGTAATGCGTTAACTATTCATCTCTTGCACGAAACTTTTGGTTATTTCTGTATTTGTTAATAAGATTAGCAGCAGAACTGACGTTACGTATACATCAAACAGTGTAAAGAACTTATATAAATTATTGAAACGCTCTCGATCGAAATCGAATGTATTGAATTCGGCTGTAGGTACGCTAAATGGGATTTCTGTGTCTAACACACAAACGCTCTTTGATCAGACTATGTCGTGGTATATTGTAGCGATTCCGACTGCACTGTATTATAAAAACAACCTTACATTACTGTAACCCAATCCCGCGCATAATATTTATCAACCAATAACCACTCAATTGGAAGGTGATTAATTAATTAATGAAGTCCCTTGTAACTGGAGACGGCACGCGCTGCCAACCTGCCGACTTGTTGGCCAAACGACCATATGGCCAGCAATACTGACAGGATAATGTTAGTAATTATGTAAAACCTCAAAACACGAAGGGGTGACATACACGGTACACCCTTGAAGACATTTCTTGGAACACTTGTGGCGGGACACGCGTCTTTTAAATTATTATTAGCTATGGACTTTGAAGTTTAACTGCAACTTAATTGTATAACACATTAGTAATTGCAATCACTTTCGTTTTAACAATTCTACAATACATTGGGTTGCTCGAACTACAAATACTTTATTGCAGCAATTCAAAGAAAAGATCATACGAATAAGGGTTACCTAATTAGCTTGAAAAATTTACGATCATAATGCTCAAAATTATATCTTACAAACCAGATAAGAAAGTCGACAAAAATAAGACTCCCACAAAAAATGAATGACTATACAAATATTTTAACAACAGTTTAAACTTAAAATTAACGTAAGTTTAGTCGACTCATGCACCATAAAACCCAAATAGGCCAAATTACGGTAACTGCTACAAAAACTAAGGCACGAGTGTGTATTGTAGAAGGGCTAGACTGCGACATATGTCAAACGGCGCGCGGCGCGTGCGCCCCTCGTCTTGTAAAGCTCGGCCTACATGAGGAAAGTAGCTCTTCGTGAACACATTTTTTTTCCTATACCTGCCAAATATGCAGCTTGCTTTTCTATAAATCACAAATGTTTTTATTTCTGTAAGTAGGTTTGTACACTCTTCACTAGATGAGCTCGGTGTGTCCTGACCGATTAAAATTCTGTGAAGAAACACCGAAACAAACTCAGCGGCCGCAGTCTCTTTTAGAGTCCAGAATCCAATTTTCCCTTGGTCAGATCATGTAAGGACCGTGTATTAGTGTCGGAAATGGTATTTTATGGGTTTTTACTTTGTTTTTTATTAATGTTTTTAGAAAGAAAGAAAGAAAAAACATTTATTTTGACACAGTTCGTGAAACACAAAATAAACATAAAATGAAAAAAATAATTAAAATAATATTTTAACAATAGTGTGTGCCTCACGGCTGCGCCAAAAAAGGTTCATTTCAGCATTAATGCCAGACAGATGCTGTCTGACGCTGGTTTTCTAATGAACCCTTAAAAGGACAAGTGAGAAGGTGTTTAGTTTAATTTGTGATTTCCTGTGCGAGTCTCAATAAATACTTTTTCTTTCTTTCTTTTAAGGAAAGAATCACAGATTTGGTTTCTTAATAAACACTCTTATTGAGCGAAAATGCGAGCCAAGAGTCACCGTCAAAATTTAAATGACGGAATAATTACTATGCTATAATCATAATTTCATGCATGTCCCAGCATAAGATAAGTACCTACCACACGCAATAAGTACCAAAAATATTATACTTATCGAGAATCATTCATTACTTGGTTAGATTTTCCATCCGCCAAGTTGAAATGTTATAACTTTTTACAAAAAAAAACAACCGACTTCAAAAAAAAAACACTACAAAGTAAAAAATAACTTTAATTTCGGAAGTCGGTGTCTTGGGTTTTGTATTTTCGTTTTTTGCCACCGACTCTTTTATAAAAAGTTTTAATTTTAAATTTTTTAGTTGTAGTACCTACTCCACACACATTCGCATACCACTACCTGCTACCAGTGACAGGAACTTATCATATCATCTACATACCTACTAAGTGGGAAAAAATACGTATTTTGTAGCTAACTCAAAAACTACCCAAGCAAAGTTAATAAAATTTATATGGGACCAATTTGAGAGCATACCCTTTCAAACAAAAAAATAATTATCAAAATCGGTCCACAAATGACAGAGAAATCGGTGGAAAAACATAAAAAAAACAAACATACGCTACGAACATATAACCTCCTCCTTTTTGGAAGTCGGTTGGTAAAATAGCGAAAACTAAGGCCAAGTCCTAACAAAGATCTCTCTTCTAAGTATTGAAAAGTAAAATTTCATTGAGACTTTTTCATATTAGGAATGAACGATTTTATTATTCTTTTTCATAAAAACTCTACACATTTTGGAATTCTGATCAGTACCCTAATTGCATCATACACGATCAATTACAATTTGTTTCGATTTGTAACAGATTTCTAATCCATTGCTTCACAAGTTGGAAAAAAAAATCTACTCAACAACGTAAATAATGCAATGAATGTTGTTGAAATGTCAAAATGAAACAAATTAGCCATAATCGTTTACGAAAATAAGTTACGCAATTAGGGTACTGATTCGTAATAATTAATTCGGGCCTGCACTTTTTCTCATGTATACCTGGCTTTAAAGTTACTTTTGTGTGTAGATAAGCTAAGCGTTATAGTCACCCACGCTAAACCTAAATAAAAGTACAGACGCCAGCACATCAGGCTACTACAATCTGTCAAATTTATTTAATAGATTTTCAACTTTATTGTTGAAAAGTAAGGTTCAAAGTTGATTGGGAAAATTTGACAGTTTCGGGTAGCTTGATGTGCTGGCGTCTGTACCTACATAACTCTTTTATAAGCTCGAAAAGGCCTTGACATTTAGTTATTTATTGATCTAGCTAAGTGTACACGATCTATTATCTATTTATTTAGTAACGTAGTCGATTGCTTGTAGTAAGTTCATCATAACTGAATACTGGAATATTAAATACTTAGTTGTAATTATTATAGTTATGAAATACTTATAATATTATTATAATATCGTAAGTGGTCGTGGTACTCTAGTCAATCTATCAACACATTGACAACAATAGTTCCGATAAAGCGATCCTAGTTGCGTAAGTTGAAGAACTGGGTCGAGTAATATAAAATTGAATTTCAGAGCAAGTTCCTGGTGTCTACCAGGTTATGTCTGGGCAAGTCATATACGGTCTAATAAGTACCTAACCTTGTTTCTATGATTAAAACGTAATTAAAAGTACATATAGCTTTCCAATGAAAAGTATGCGCTTCTCCCGAATCATCGTCTATCTTTGGAAATATGAACGCAGTAGTTATTAAGCGGTTGCTGCAATACACATTGCTTCAAAAATATCTTTTGTTAAAATTTCATAATAATCAGACATTATGAAAGAGACAATCAATCTCGCGTGATATCTACATCAGCAGAAAATATCGTATGATGTGTGGTCACACCACATATCATACGATGATATTTCTCGAGTTAGCAGAATTATATTCGACACCTGTGTATTACTTGTTTTAAAATTTAACCGAACACACACGAATAACTGATGACTTGGTAAATCGATGTCTAGTCAAAATTCTTGGAAATCATACGATAGAGCGTTCTATTTTACTTATAATTACTTATTTACTAGCACACAAAATGCTAGTAGTACACTGAGATAATCTATTACGAATTATCTACGAGCGAAGGAGTTAGGGGGACAAGAAGCTATCAAAATTATAATATTACCTGTAATCAAGCTTTGTTAATAACATTTGTGTGTCATTAATGACGAAACATGGCGCGCTACCGTTTTTAATTTATGACCCCCACACGTTGAGCAACGAAATTATTCTGTTTCTGATTCTTACGTTCCGAGTCGATCGATTCAACACTTAAAAAATCTTGAGCTAATTCCGAACATAAAACACGCAGGATTTTGGAATATAAATTCAGTTAATAAGGCAGCCGTGGTCGAGGGGTGGCCGGGAATCGAACCGGTGCGCGGACAGGTGGCCGACACGCGCTGCTGCCCGCGCCCGCTGCGCCCGCGCCGCCAGCCGTGCCCTACCCGCCACGACACTTTGTAGGTGCAAAGTCTTTAGAATATTTTGACATAGATACTTAAGTACGTATGATTTTGAAATTTACTTTTTCCAAAAATTATCTGTATTATTGCTGTTGTATTGATTGACCGACCGACCGAGGTGAAAGCAATTCAAAATAGAACCTTTTGCTGTAGTGTTGTGATCCAAATTCTTGAATAACTGACCATAGAAGCTGAGCGAAGTTGTCATTGGAGCTATCAGAAGCAAGATATCCGCGAAAAACTATTTTCCATGATGTTTGACTCTAATATTGTCACGACTACGTCACGACACAGTTGCGATATGTACGAAACATGAAATTACCCTTTTTTGAATACACCCGCAGTAAACGAAGATTCACAAAGATTCAGCTTACCTATAAGACTTTCGCAAGGATTATGTATAGCTTATAGTGTCATGAAAAGTGATGTCATTGTCACTTGTCGCATTATTCAGAATTTAAACGAAGTTCAATGATCTTGTTTATCTCAGAAAATCCTCCATAAAAACTTTGTAAGAATTTTACAGTATTATCGTAAATTATATTCAAATAAATCTACCTTTTTATGAACGAACCAGTCTGTATAGTAAAGAGGTAGGTTGGTTCCTTGATTCTATAATATAATCAAATCGCGGCGCCGTGTCGTATAATAATCTAATCTGTTAAAGTCCATTCCTAATTCACCACAATGTTTCTTGCCCGTAATTCTAACGCCCTATTTTGAAATTCTGATACGGAGTGTCCTTCACATACCCTTCGCAGCTATGTACTCAAATGAGCGCAAACAACATCCGGTGGATTACAGTGCCAATATGTGATATTCAGTGTTAGAATATGGATTTGATACCTAAGTCAAATCTAAGCTGTAGATATCCTTTGTAAACATGCATCTACGGACAGTGATATATGTCACTGCAGTGCTCTAAGAATGATAGTAACGTTTCCAAGAATTTGTGAATTTGAAACATCAAGTAGGTACCTACCTAGCAACCTCAAGTTAGAAACACGATCACATAAAAACATAATGCATAATCGGATCAATTCTATTTATAAACTGCTAAATCTGGTTTATACTACACAAGCACATATTGCGACGTTTTTTACTATTTTTAGGGTTCCGTACCTCAAAAAAAAACGAAACCTTTATGGGATCACTTCGTTGTCCGTCCATCAGTCTGTCAAGACCCTTTTAAGCAACGCGTGGAGGTATCAAGTTGAAATTAATATCAAATACGTAGGTCTATGGTCTCTTGGAGCTCTAAAAAAATCGAGCTTCTAAGTCAACGCAATAAAAAACTACGGCCATTTATGTGACATATTTAGATACTCGCAAATAAATCGAAACCTATCAGGGTACTTCCCGTTGACCTAGAATCATAAAATTTGCCAGGAAGCAAGGTCTCACAGCACATGTAAAGCAAAAGGTCTAAAATGGTTAATTTGTAATTTAATAACAAAAAAAAAAGATTACAAACTTACATTTGCAGTTGGAGATGTATGGGATCGATGTATGGGAAAACATATTTTTCAACTACAATTTTAAGTTTGTTTTTCGGAACTACGGAACCCTTCATTGATTCGATACGCACTTGGCCGATGTACCAATAAACAAAACGTCAATGGCAATGGACTCCATTTTACCGGATTCCAATTTTACGCCAGTCAACATTCATTATTTTTGTTGCTAATTGGTCAGCGAGCTAGACACACATTATTCGCAAGCCACATAATGTATAAGGATTATCGAGAGTAAAGCCTGCTCGCAGTATAAACATACTCAAGTATACACACACGATAACGAAAGTATTGAATTAACCTATACTATAATAATACTGTAGCTAGTTACAGTAAGGATAGCAAAAACGTCAGGTATAAATTAAAACAAATAAACAGTGTCCATAACGCTGTTAATAATCATGGTTTAGATTTTGAGTGTGCAATAACATATTAAACTAAAAACAGGCCTTTTCTAAACCATTAATCTCATCACAAGTAAAAAAAACAGTGGCATTTCGGGTGCCGACAGAAACGAAAACTTGAAAAAAAATCGGCACCGCGGTAATCAACGCGTTGATGTCTTTTACTCCACGGTGTCGGTAAACTCGGTAACAGTGTTGTGAAACCAATGGTTTAGTCCCATCTCAAAAATGCCCAACGCGCCTAAAGAAGTTTTCACTTCAAAAATATCCTTAAAAGTTGTTACAAATGTTAAGTTAGCCGCCTAAATCTGCCTGTACCTACACTAACTTCACTTTCTTGTAGACCGTGCATGTAACTCATCATGAAGTAATTTCATCATCCAATACTGTTGCAGTACCTTATCCTGTGTTATGATTTACAATATTATTAGAACGAAGCATAAACATCTAACCTAAGTAATTGTAGTCATGGAATTTGCCGCATTTCATCGCAAAGTTCAATCTACAAACGTATTTTCAAATTCAAATTCTTTTTTTTTATTTCACATAAACCTACAAGGGCATTTACGAAACGTCAGAAGCTAGGTGCACGGTTTCAATTGGTCGTTTCCTATCGAGCAGAGCCGGAAAGACACTCCACGGTTACTCTTTTAAAAACATTTGGCTTTTACAATATTTTCAAATAACAGTGTAAATAGGTACCTATGGGAGGACAGTGTAGGTCTTTCAATAAGTACCAAGTACTTAACAAAACAGAAAATGATCAACAGATCTACAGTCCACTAAGCCTACAGCGTTCTCACATTCACAAAATAAAAAAGAATCTATAAAAAATATAAATAAATGAATAAAAACAAAAAAAAAACTGTTTTTTTATTTATTTTGATAAAACTGACGTGTACACGCTTATACATTTCCAGTATAATCTGATCTCGCATTGTTATAGGATTTCCGTACAATGAGAGATGACTGGCTGACTGCCTCGTTGGTTCAGTGGTCGCAAGCACTACTGCTGAACATCAGGTCGTGGGTTCGATTCCCGGGTCGGGCAGTGTTATTAGGTTTTTCCATCAGAAATTTCTCAGTAGCAGCCCGGAGCCTGGATTTGTGCCCGGTTGATGGCAGTAGGCTCGCCCCCTATTACATGGGACTTAATAAACATAACCAGCTAAATGTAGGTGTACCTCTGCCTAACCCTTCGGGGATTACAAGTGTGATGTTATGTATGTTA
Source organism: Agrochola litura (assembly GCA_949152395.1). Taxonomy (NCBI): domain Eukaryota; kingdom Metazoa; phylum Arthropoda; class Insecta; order Lepidoptera; family Noctuidae; genus Agrochola; species Agrochola litura. The sequence continues at coordinate 1,945,264 of OX424496.1, forward strand.
TGTACAATCAAAATTCAAAAGTCAGAGAAACAAATAAGCTGAAAATTATGAAAGAAAACCCCCGAACCCTACGTACACCACTTGCTAGTATTTATGCTGGAAATAAGAAGTGGCTCCACAAACTGCAGCAAGCAGCCGAAAACCCTAATCTATTTCGGCGCGGTAACCTTCGAATAATTCGGAGTGTCTTTGACATTTTGAACTTGACAGTGGACGCCGGGCGCGGCTCGGCGTGCGTCTAATCCTGAGCACACAGCACGAGAGATAAGCACACCGCACGTGTGTACAAGCCGCTATTATACGACACATGTACACACTGCCGCTTCCTGCACCTTGACATCCACACACTGGGACATTGGTCGCCTCATTCACACTACACCCTATCTTGAAGATCCATGTTAAAGACATCATAAAGGACTTCTGTCTCATAATTTCACTACGTAATACGAATACTGTCTGGATAATATTGACATAACCAAGTGTTACCAAGCACGCAATTACATCAACAAATGTTCTTTTTAATCCAAATTAAAAAGGCTAAAGTAAACTATCTGAAACATCGCGTGGCCGTCAGCTATAACACAGAACTGTAACAGCAAATAAAGTAACGTTCACAGATCGATACCGAGTTCAATGTTACTGTGAGCGATACAATTTATTTCGAGATCTTCGCATCAGAGTTTCAGACCGTAATACATGAGCGTTTCTCGTCTCATAGATTGCGTTTGAAAACATTTGCGAACCCCAGGGAGATATTAAGCCATGATCATTATTGCGTGGTTTTATTGGCAGTCGAATAAAAATGTAGCGGTGTGTGTATTGAGCAAACATTTGATACGCACGGTCTGTGAGGTAAGTACCGCGGTGATACCGAGGGGTGGCGACAACCTGTCGGTTTCGGCACGGCAACCCTCTGTGAATACATTCCAACCCTCACCACCGAGCCAATTGGCCAAACTCATTGCTACGTTCGTAAAAGTAACATTTACAAGTACAATAAATCACTTGGATACAATTACAGTCATTACGCAGACTCCCCTTCATATTTGCAAACTCATTTAGTTTTATAACTTCACGGAAATATCGATTAAGATTAAATCAGGAAAGTAGGTATATTGTATTGCAGTAAGTACGTTTTTCGACGAATATGCCCTGAAACATTGCCGCATGGAAGAGTTGAATTGATTTGTCTTCTAGAAAATGAAGTTCAAGTCCGAATATTTGATCTAGACTTACTTTGTCAACGATTCTTTTATAAATTCAAAATGTTTACGACGTTACGGAATCACATCGCATGTCAAGCTAAAGTGCAATATAGGGTCATGTTATGATTAAAACAACGACTGTTATAAAACCCTCTCTAATAAAACAAAAGACGTTTTTAGTAAACGGCAGTTGTTTATCTACTTGTAGATCTTCAACGATTTAGAAGGGTGTATGTCCAACAATCAAATAGATTAAGTAGGTAAACGTCTGGCTGCATGCTAATTAGGTACATACATATGCATAACTTTTTTGCTACTACATTTGACTTAGGAGATTGGCTTATTTTGAGTTCCTGAGATACAATTTGAAACGAGCTCTACCTATCCAGTTCGTTGCCCCTTGAAACGTAGCTACTGTCATTAAAGAAACCACTAAGATGAGGGAATGTATGAGTAAGATTTATACCAAATATTTATTATTAAGTTTACCTAACCTACATATTCCCCTATGGAAGGCAATCTTCCTCTTTCTGACATGTTCTTTTGATCTCTTTTCCTTCCGACGCACGTTCATACACAACTAAATAGCTATATCTCAAGTTAAGGCAATAAATTGAATGTTCTTTGTATATCAGAGAAAAGGTGGTTGCTTTCAAAATTTTACAACATGCATTATTTATAAAACCTTCTAAAATGGCACATGCAGGGTTATAATATGAATAACAAAAACTCTAACTAAATAAGAACAATATGGACGATATAATTCCAAAACGAAGAACGTCCGGCATTTTCGCTTCAGAATTTTAATTAAAATTACACGCAGAGTTCCTAAACGCAACCAAAACATTTCTAACCCAAAGATCATGTAATATGATATAGTTATACAATATCCGACCTTAAATATTCAACATCGAGCTTCAGAAAACGACTAAGTATCGACTCGTTTAACGGTAATGTAAGGTAAATTCATCTGTGCCTAAACTTAAACCTTTGGTTTTTAAAAAGCTCGATTGGAAATATTTACGGCCAGGTTTTTTCCATACTAAACCTCGCAGACAATAGGGTTGCGAAGAACATTAACATTTAGCCACGGTGGCCATAACGAAACAGACTGATATAGCGGTGACGATACACCGATAAAACTATTACCACGTACACATAATATGAGCCATGTTGACAGCAGGACTGGACAGACACATTGGGGAATAGACGGATCGGCCTTGAACCCTCCGGGGAGCAACACTCGTTCCATTTAGCGGACGCGACGGCTGAACGATTCAATTTTGTGGACACTTCGCACATAATCATATCGATCACCTTATGTGTGACGTCAGCTGATAAGATTACTGCGGGAAGCTTTTTGGGCCGTTTTTTGATAAGGAATTGCTAATTTACCTACAGGTATTTTAAATGACTAATTTTGCACTGAAAGTTTGCGTAAATTTTTGGCCTCCATTGCATCAGCATTGTCAGGTATTTTAAATTACCATCTTTGTACTGAAAAATTGTATTATTTTTTGGCATCCATTGCATCAGCATTGTAAAATAACTACATAGCGTTTTTGCTAGGCTGGAAAAAGGGGTGTATTTTTTGTACCAAAGGGTGAAAACATTCAACCTATAACTAGGTAAATGAGTTTTGCGGGTACAGACAGAAAAACAATAAAATCTAATAAAAATCATTTTTGCTAAGGCCTACAATGAACTAGATAGAATATTAAAAGACAAATACGAATTAGATTACATACAGCGGCAAAATAGAAAATTATTTAAGATAATTAAGTATATGTACAGTTAAGGGCGTAAAGTAAACAGTGCGGCAAGTAAGGACGACCTAATTGCGGGCTCTACTCTACCCGTCCATAATTTAACGGCAGTTTGATATATTACAGTCGTGCCGTTTTACAACCACCCACCGGTATGGCTAAAACATTACATACTACCGAAAAACTAAGCTATGGGTACCGTGTATGGTTTAGGTAACGGTTTCAGGATGCAGTAAGCTCTTTGGCAAATCATCTCCAGCAAAAAATTACGATCTTTAACTTTAATAAATTGCTGAATTAGTTAAATAGGTAGGTACAGTCAAGGAAATTACACCCTACGACAATTTGCCGTGTTACAGCTGTCAAATAATGACAGTTATGAAGTGAATATACGGACAATTAAAAGTTTGGTAGCTAATTTTCTTGACATTAGTAAGTTCGATCACTCTCTTATGTTAATTTGAATGTATGTTGCTTATTCTGCCGACCGTACGAAACCAATACGACTAATACGTTTAGGATACTATAATACAGTTAATTGTGTGTGGTCGATACTGTACTTTTGGGTGGAATCCGTCGCCCGGTAACCGTATGGTAAATAAACGTTACTCTTTTAATTTCCGATCAATAAACTCGATTTTTACCTATTAATTGTAACCAAACGTTTTGCTATTACCAATAATTATCGGTATAATTTGGTTGCGGAATGTAAAAAAACAAAATATTTATTGATTTAAAAGAGTTATCAATTAAAAAAAAGAATCGTAAAAACTAAAAGATTTGTAAGACTCTAAACTAAACTTCGTAACAGCAGTTAAGCTTATGAGTTAATTCCGATTTCTGAGAGCATTTCAACAGGAGTTTTAATTTAACTTTTAGGTAACACAGTATATCTAAGCAGGTTCGCGGGTTGAGATGATATGAGTAGGTAGCTTAAAATATTACATACAGTTAGGTTACAAACTATTATTTGCCATGCAGTGAGCCCCAAACTAGACAGTCTTTATCTTGGGGCTCGGGAGACTAGAGCTTAGAGGTCTTCTACTCTTTTTTTAGGTGTAGTATGAGCGTGTGTATGTGGTGTGTGTGTGTGTAAAAGTGTGCATGTAATTTCCTATTCCCATTGTCATTTCAAAATTAAAGCAAAAGCAATAGGCAATTCTGTCAGAAAGAAAAAGAAAAATATTGCATCGAATTAGTAATCTAGTTAAAATGCGAAACGGCTATGAGTTTTAAAGTTGAAACTTATTTCCAAGATGGCCGTGAACTGAGGTCACACTAGATTTAGTAGAAGCGCCGCATTGCGCTCACTGCGCCGCCTGCAATCTCTCACTGCGTTATCTTACTGCCAAGAAACCATTTATTATTTACTAGTTTAGAATAATAACACTTTAGAAAATATTAACAACAACCTTTTACCTTGAGATGGCATATAAGGCCTAGAACGACTTACTCCGCTCTACCTACTGCAATTGTTTTTTTAAATATATATCTGATTCCACGTGAGTTTCAGTCATAAACATAAATTCAATAGTCTGACTAATAAAAACAAATGAATAAAAAAATTAAATTCCATAAAACAGCGTAGGTCTGCGAAGGTTAACAGACACAATGATTACAGGAGTTGAAGGAGCATTCAATATGCATGTAAATTGCTGTCGTCAAGTACTGGTAGCCAGTCAAGGTTCCACACTGACACCTGTCTGTACTAGCCTGGAAATATACCGCCATTACGTCACCGGTCAGATTTTCCAAGAAAATTGTATTCAGAGTAATTTTTCATGGAAATCTAAGGTACGGCGCCGGGTATATCATGAAATATTAAAAGGCAAGTTCGCTACACTTAAATGTGTCAATGCCAAGGATTGAATAAAATAAACATACATGCATTAATATATTAGCAGATTATAATATCTCCCGAGGGTCCAGTAGTTACGTTTAGTGCCAAACCACGGGATACAAACCACTTTTGGGATTATGTGGTGGGTTAAATAATCCCTGAAGGGTTACACTGTGTTACCATGCAATTTATTAGTGGCAGCAATCACCCAAAACTGTTACCCTTGTGGGCATAAATAGGCGAGATAAATCGCTAAAAATACAAGGGAAATGTTGGTAAAAACACCATTTACTTAAGTTTAATGTGAATATATGCTTTATTCGGAGCACGATATATTTTGTTATTTTAACATCAATATTTCAATAGAACATTTACCTAGTGGAGATACTTCTTATAGCATGAGACGGGAAAAATTGAGAAGAATGACATACATGTAGAAAACTTTTAACTTCTGAGGAATCTCTGTCCACAGAGGTCTTGACGTCAGAGAACACATCTAGAGTTTAAAAATACTTTTCAAAATAGTGTGGTACATGACTAGAGATCGGATATTCGGATGCATTACCTGAAGTTGAGGTGTTGGCTATTATAGAATGCACTTTTGTATCGAAAAAATCCCGGGATTCCCGGAACGACTTTAAGAGTTGTGATTACAGAATCGAATGTATTATATTTACTAACATTCAGGTGTTGGCTAATATGGAATGCACTTTTGTATCGTTCGTAAAAAATCTCGCGACTCTGGAATTGATAAATTTAGTACTTTTTATCTATAGAAATGCTAGCTAATGTTGTAAAGTAGGTTGCCAAATTGGCATAGCACAAACAACTCAGTGTCTTGAGTTTCGTAAAAAAATGTTTAGTGGGTACATACATTTTTATGTTAACACCGCAAAAGTAACCTTCATAAGAGGGCTGATAAGTCCATACCATGTATCTGATCAGTTGTGCATTCCCGGATGTTATGGAATTCCGGGATTTATGTTAATTTTTTTATTTATTAAGAAGCCACTTCCATAATTTCTTAGGTAAATATGCATCCGAATATACGATCTCTATACATGACACATATTATTTTTCAAAATATTGTCCTCCACTAGCATGACTTTCAAAGCAACCATTAATAAAGTATTTCAATACATCAATAACGTCGTTTTAGTAAATAAAACTCAAAAAAATTAGAACTATTTCTCTACAAGAAATTCATAACAATAGCTACGAAAAAAACAGTTTGAATTTACGTTTGATTGATTGATACGATATTTTATTTAACTATTAAGTTTGGTGACCCACATTTGAGTAGGAAACATGTCAATAATAAAATGCCTCCGTAAAACATTGACGTAAGCGTAAAAATAACCGAATATTCGACTACAAACGGTAATAATAAAGTCATAAAGGCGCTTATTCAGTAACTTGGTCAAATTGCCAAACTTGCGTAACAAGAAAATTATAGTTAGTAACTTTGTAAATGTCTGTAGACTCGGTACAGTTGGCCCTTGCACGACCTACCCTCTGAATATTTTACTGGCTCACTTCTACGTAATAAACAAATTTTCCGTGTAACACACAACAGTAAAATTTTCCGCGGTATAAAACTTGAGGAATTACTCGTGTTATGGGATGTTTCACCTTTGATAATAAAGAGCAAAGTTCGCGTCGGTTATGCCTTCCGGAATTTTTGAGGCAGTTTTAGACATTGTTAAGGCATATACGAAACTCACAATATAGTCGACTATGTACGGAAATAAATTTGTTATCTATCATATTTTCTTTTCCTGCGTTTTAATTCTCGGTAAGTAACGGTTTACTGACGTCGGTTGGTTCAATTTGATCCATTGGTAACATTTGTTACCAGTAAAAGACCTACATACATATAGACCCTTCTCAAATGGAGCTAAGCAGAGAAAAAAACTTAAAATAATATACTAATGCCCGATTTCACCGACAACTAAGTGACCCTTAAATGAAGCCCTTAATAAAGTGCATTGTTGGATTTTCAACTCTCAGCGCTGAGCATAGTGTTGAAAATCCAACAGTGCACTTTTATTTAGGGATTCATTTGAGTGTCATTTAGTGAAGGTTAAAACGGGCATAAGTGTAACAGAATAATCACAAGTCTCTACATAAATAATTTGTTTAGGATCAACTAACTACTGAAACAAATTCAGGCATGTTTTTTGTTTCAGCTGACTACGCGCTACGGCAGCACGGACGGGTTATTATTTCAGAAGTCTAGGAATATTTACTGCTGTTTGTTTTGTTTAGTGAACAGTTTACATATTGACGTGATGTTATCATAACGTAGGTGTAACTTTCTGTAAATAAGTAACGTAGGACGTAAGCTCATGAAAAAAAAAACAGTGGCACTCTGGGAGTGCCGACAGAAGTGAAAACTTGAACAAAATCGCCTTGGTGGAAGAAAAATACCTGTATAGAACATTGGTCCGTAACTTTATCTAAATAAAGAGCACAATCGCGTTTACAAAACCTTTAAAGTAAAAATACTTGCATAGAACATTGATCCGTAATGTAATATAGATAAAGAGCACAATCGCGTTTACAAATATGAGGTGTCGTTATAGTGTCGCGAAATCAATGGTTTAGTCCCATCTCAAAAATGCCCAACACGCCTAAAGAAGGTTTTATTTCAAAAATTAAAAAATAAAACTAACGAAAGGGTAAAAGCTACATAGGACTTCTCATTTAAACGGTGTGAAAGTGGTATAGTGGTTTCATGTTCTATGTTATGGGGTTAGGTTTCTGGACTTAGTCCCTCAGGTGGACCATTGTGCGTGGGTCAGTGTCAGAGGGCCAGGTATAGTGGTTTTCAGTAGTGGCAGCGCTGATTCTCGTTTTACCTTATTGCAATCTAGGGCCCGTTTTTTATTCGTGTTTCGTCGTCGTAACTCGTACTCGTGTAAGAGACCATGATACCAAAGAACAACGTAAAAATTATGTTTACTACAAGAAAAAATATCTTCGTATTGGAGCAAATTATACAGACTTCCGCAATATTAAATTGTACGTTGTCTGCCAGTGAATTAATTTTTGAAGTGAAAACTTCTTTAGGCGCGTTGGGCATGTTTGCGATGGGACTAAACCATTGATTTCACAACAGTGTTACCGAGTTTACCGACACCGTGGAGTAAAAGACATCAACGCGTTGATTACCGCGGTGCGTAGAGTAAAATACATCAACGCGTTGATTACCGCGGTGCCGATTTTTTTTTCAAGTTTTCTCTTCTGTCGGCACTCCCGGAGTGCCACTGTATTATTTCATTTTCCTTTATTTCATTTTTAAACATACTATTTACATTTTTAAATATTCTTATAAAAAATAATTCAAAAAATATTTAAAATTATAAAAAAACTGTTTTATTATTACTGAGTAATATGTTTTATTGTTTCGTGTGAACTGGGTAGGTATTCTGTTCGTATCTGTGCTGTGGCTCAGCCCGCAGACAGTGCGCGGCCACAGGGCGGGCGGCACGCGATCTCGACTTTTCTTTTTATTATTCAACCATGACGAACGATGAACTTTTCAGATTTCACTTTCTTTTTACTTTTAGTTTAGAAACTGTGACGTTTGAGACAGTCACTGTATAAAAATAGAATTTTCCATCATATTATTTGTTTTTCATGTTAAACACGAAAACTGTCCATCACATTTTCTTCGTTCAGTCGATTTAAATTAAATTACAAACTAAGAAAGTTCAAAAGAATGAGTTCAACGATCGTAGATAAAGTTGTACATTTCTTTGATTTGAGAAGTGGTGTAGTTTCGCCACCGCTACAGGTCTGCGATGGCTCCTATTTAGCATTTTATTGATATTGAAGACATTACGGGAGGGTTCCAAATATAGGAATGCCGTAGATTCAGAAAAAGGCCGAAGAAACGTTCCCTGTTTCTATAATAAATTATGAATATCTGACGCAATTTACTTTGGTAACAGACAATAAAGGGAAAATGGTATAATGCGGAAATAGTAAAAGAAAAACTCTTTGGCTCCCATAAGACGCATGGCGCGTTTAATCATTTTTAACTGACATACCTCAAATTGTAATTTTAATTTGAAACTATGCAATCAATACTGACCTAATAATCTCTATCCTGTAATAAATAGCAGTAATAGCCTCTAAGCCTCGTGGTGTGACCGTCGGACTGCCAAGCCATAGATCTCGAGTTCGAACCTAAGGCACGCACCTCTGACTTTTCGGATTCATGTGTGTGTTGTATAATTATTATCACTTGCTTCAGAAACGGTGAAGGAAAACATTGTGAGGTGCCTGAGAGATATATGCTTGACGACATGTGAAGCCAAATCCCATCCCATCCCATCCTATGGACGGCTTTAAAACTCTAACACCAGGTTAGTCACCAACCACATGAAAAAAAGAAGAAAAATTATAAGAACATAATATTTGCACGCCACACGTGGCAGAATGTGACGAGACCATTGTACTACACGATGACCATAGAATGTACGGTATTCTGACAAGTAAATTATAATGATTATGAATATAATGATTACATATATTTGCCAGTATCACACTGTGTATGTAGTAGCCATCTTGCATTTTTTTAGACTTAGTAATACATACTTAGATGCAATAAATACTTCGTTTTATTGATGCAATAAACTATGACAATCTCATATTTAGTGCAGAACGATATTTAATCGATTCTGTTCGTTTTATGTTTCGTTAGTAGTCAATGTCTGGAAAGGCAAGAGAATTCTTGCAAACCGTGAGAATTCATAAATAACATAGCATAAAATAACATCACGACTGTATTCCTCAAAAGGTTAGGCAGAGGTGTATTTATAGTACATCCATATTTCGCCAGTAATGTATAAGTCCTATATAATAGGGGGCGAGCCATTTGCAATCAACCGGGCACAAATCCAGCCTCCGACCTGGTACTGTGAAATTAAAACCCGTTAACACCTTGCCCGACCTAGGAATCGATCCCAGGACCTCATGCTCACTAGTAGCGCTTGTGACCACTAGACCAATGAGACAGTTCAGACAGGATTCATAGAATATAGGCATTTTTAATGACCAAAACAATAACAATAGAGTTACAAATGCGATTACAATCTGTCTCATTATTTTTTTAATTATTCAGGGTGTAAAATGAAAAGCCTGGTTAAAAGAAATCGTAAATTAAAGTATAATAGTTCTTGGTAAGTAAGGTTATTTGAAATACCGTTTAAAGCTGTAATAAAATACCTTATGATGCAAAACCTTTTGAGATGTCAGAAATTATACCACGGGAACGTACTCCCGGGATAAAAGTAGCCTATGTGGAAATACAGGTTATAAGCTATCTGTATGCCAAATTTCATCTAAATCCGTTCAGACGTTTTTGCGTGATTGAGTAACAAACACCCAAACATGCAAACTTACACATTAAAATATTAATAGGATTATATTGTAGTAGGATTTATAACATTAGTAGGATGCGCATGAATTTTGTGAAGATTTTAATAAAGTTTACGTATTTATACGTTTTTACTGCCTCGTTGGTCTAGCGGTCGCAAGCGCTACTGCTGAGCACGAGGTCCTGGGTTCGATTCCCGGGTCGGGCAAAGTGTTATTGGGTTTTTCTATCTGAAATTTCTCAGTAGCAGCCCGGAGTCTGGATTTGTGCCCGGTTGATGGCAATAGGCTCGCCCCCTATTACATGGGACTTAAACATAACTGGCAAAATGTGGGTGTACCTGCTACAGGGACACCTCTGCCCAACCCTTCGGGGAAACAAGGCGTGATGTTATGTTATGTTGCATTTTGCTCCAGTTTATTTTGCCTTAGAGAGAGGGGTGACCTATCATGTGTCAATAGAAGGACAGCGGTCAACACTCTTGTATTTGTTTTCGTCAAACGTTCCCACGCCGAAAGCGTTCCGAGAACATGTGTATTTTAAAACCTTTCTACTGACTTAGATTATTTCAATGTTACAGAGTTTGACAGTTGTATACTGCTGGGTACAGATTGGTGAAACTGAACATAAAAAGTAACACAAACGAGCCGATGCAATGTAACACAACAACTAGGCGAATTTGTTTTGTAACACATCAAAATAATAGAAAACATTTCATGTTGCATGGACAGCTCATTTGTATACACCTATAAAGTATAAAAGGTCGCAGACTCTACGAGAATTTGTAACAACGGAAGACTTTTTGGTCACAAAAATTATAGGAAGGAAACGAAGCAATAGAAATTAATACCAATAGGTACTTAAAATTTAACGGGCTAGTCTTTTATATCTGTAGCTTAATTTTGATAGTTTGACATAGGTATGTGACCTATTTTCCATTTTCCTATACAAAATGTTTCCAATAGCAATATTTATTCCTCAGCTAAATGTTATCTGACTTTTAAAGAATCAGCCCTAAAGATTCTATAGTTAAATAAATCATGAATACTAATGTATTAATAATAATCCTTGTACCAACCAGTCTGTCCTCGTGCATGGATTTTCTTCGAAAACCACTTTATCAGTCAGCCATTCCGGAGATATGGTTATGGTGAAAACTATCAGAGTAGGTACTTAGCTGCTGCAAGTGAGAGTTAATTAACCACAATAATCTTCATTAATTTTATGACGTGTTTTGAGAAACGGAAACACATTCTCCATATCTAAAATATAGGGCAAGAGTTTCGTACCTACAGGAAAATAAACTTTAAATTAGCGACTTGTTAATTATTTGAAGTTCCCATTTAAGGAATTCCATTAGGTATTAAGGATATGAAATTCCACTAAACGGGTTATTTCTAATCCGCTTGTTGATAGCCTACTACTGACCTGTATATCCCTGTATGAAACATGCGATTTCTGGTGGATTACGTAACACCAAATTTTTACACATAATTATGTTATTGTTTGGTCAGCAAGCAGGCGGCTCGCCTTATGGTAAGGGTAAGTGTGGGTAAGTGATGACCGCCGCTTCTGCAATACTAGATAGACATCGCTGGTACTTTACCATCCCAGAGATGAAGCTGAAAGCCTGAAATGTCTCGTGTACCTGTAATTATACAGGCGACCACACTCTTAAAGTCACAACACAACAAAGTTGCTAAGCAGAAGAAAGTGTTATGGTTGCTTTCTCATTATCAATCAATCTGCCAAGCCTTTTCCCAACTATGTTGGGGTCGGCTTCTAGTCTAACCGGATGCAGCTGAATACCAGTATTTTACATGGAGCGACTGCCTATCTGACCTCCACAACCCAGTAACTGGGTAATAAGATACCCTTGGTAAGACTGGTTGTCTGTCAGACTTTCGGGCTTCTGACGACCCGTAACGACTGTCAAAGATCCACGAATGACAGCCGGGACCAACAGCTTAACGTGCTTTCCGAGGCACGGAGGAGTTTCGGTATGTAGAAATGGTCACCCATCCACGGACCAACCACGGCAAGCGTAGCTTAACCTGATGGATCGCCCCGTGCGGATCTTATCCACGAGCACCGTTCTCATTATCAGCCATCACACCATTTTATTATCCACATTCGACTGACGTCAGTGGTGCCTTATCATAAGTTGCTAAAATATTTCTTTTCCTCGTAACAGCAATTAGTATAATTAGGTAGGTAAGTGGATACAGTATTACTAGATATTAATTCGATGCATATATTTATTTATTAAACAGCTCCCGTTTTGCGGCGGAATACAATACTGATAACAAAGGATTATTCTCTGTAAATAGATTAAAGTGATAAGATACGTGGGTACATAACAGCAGACTTTACTATTGCTATTGCTGCGTTAACATTACTGATATCATTTGTGATCATATCCAGGGGATAGGTAGCAGCGTCCATCTGGAGAAGCTGGTATAGGTACTTAAAGTACCGCAAACGCTCAAAAAGACCCCCCAAACTTGAGAGGTTTTTATTAAAAGTCTGTCGCAGATGTCAATCTGGAAAACCTCAAGGCGACTCGCAAATAGTTTGAGAACTCGGCAGAACTATAATATATCCATTTAAAATAAATAAGCAGGAGGTTATTGATTGTTCAAACCAATACATAATATTTCCAAGAATGCGCCAAAGAGAATAACCAAAAAGCAAGCCAAACCAAAGTGAATAAAACTTTTAAAACGCAGTTTCAAAAAAACATTCACACTACGCTTGCTGCGCGATGTGCATTCATTGCCAAAAGTTGGCAAAGACATAAATAAAATTACTCTTTGTTACGTTTTTAAGTGCTTATTGCCAACTTGTAACCTACATAATACTCGTAACAGCGCGACTTTTGACGTAGCTGAGTTAGTGAACCTACGAAATGTCCTCGCTAATCAAATTATCTCTAAATTATTTTAAACCAGAAAGTTTAAGCAATGTTATGGCTTTTATTATAATTCAAATAACTACTTTTAGACCAGAGAAAACAAAAAATATTTGTTGAAAAGTAATGATGTTCTGATAAATATAATATGTGTTCGGCTGAAATCAGGATAACATGACAAATAATTCCATTCGGAAGAAGCTGCGGTTACGTTTAATACAATATCAAGAAAATCCTATTCGACTCAAAAGTTTCCAACGAAACGATATTCTGTTTCTTTAATAATTTCGACGAAAATTGTTCCTCCTCTAACAAGGAGTAGGTAAGCCCTACATTGTTGATTAGACGTGTTAGCTCGAAGTTTTCCTACAATACTAAAAGCAATAAAAGTTGAATTAGATGGGTTGAGGCGGAGCTGGCGCGGCTGACGGGGTTGGCGGGGCCCGCACCGAGATAGTGAAACTTCAATGAGAGGCTTACGTAACTGTAGACTGAGGAACAGAGGTGAGAACAACACAGAGGTAATCTTATTAAAATTTAATAAGGAAATCTTGTTCCACTTACAGGAGTATGCTCAAGTATGCTGTATATTGTATGAAAGGTGTAAAATTAAGGGGTCTCCTGGTAGGCACTTTCCACATGAAATGGCAGGTTATCCGGAACTGAATACGTTTAGGAAAGACGAAACGGCCCATGGAATATGTAAGTAAAACGCTAGGGTGGATACTGTGTCCGGAAGTAACAATCATCTGATGTTGGATGGTTGACCTATAAATGACTGAGTAGTCCGTGGCTTAAAATATTTTTTTTAAATACTTTCTTAGGAGAGTCCCTTTCGCAAAAGTGAAAAGTGTTTTTTTACGTTTTACCCATTTTCTAGTAAGTATTTGTCGTAGGAAACGAAGAAATTTTAATTCTCACCTAGATAAACATCTATCTAAGCGGAATATTGAATTGATCCTCTAAAAACTTGTGGTAATAATATTAACTTAGTGAGCAAGTTGGCAGACGAAGTTGGTCAAATTGAACGAAGATAAACGACGAGTTTAACTAAGACTTTGACGTATCGGTTTTCTAACTTCGGAAACTTCCTTGGGAAACTGGGACGTTAATTTCAAAGTCGGGCATCTAACTTTATGTAAATAAACTTTATCTTTAACTATCTACCTGCAGTTCCGGTCTCGTGGAGTTAAAATCATGGCATTTAAAATAAAAAAAATTGCCATAAAGGAAACTATATTTTTCTTTAAAAATCAATACCTGATAAATAATCGTTTGTTCAAAGACAACGCCATTATTTGAAGTCAAACTAAAATTCTTTTTTTTTCTTGCATAAAAATGTCACTGAAAATGCAACGACATTTTAAATTTATGTTTCTGGGGACACGCTTGTCATTGAAATAAATGATTCTTGTGTATTTATTTATACTAGAGTTCTTATTCCGTCCATGATATGCATGAAGTAAATGCAGTAATGCGATACTTCGTGGTGGTATTCCCTGTTTACGAGTGACCCGCCCCGGCTTCGTTTGAGTGATTTTAACTTTTACTTACGAGAGACTTTTACTTCTAGACTGACATGATCCAATAGATTTGAAAACCACACCAATATGCCTGTAAAGTCAGGTACCTAAATTAATTGTTAAAAATTTCATTTGTCCGTATATTCAAATCAGAACTGTCATTCTTTGAAAATTGTATGACAATTTCACCAATAAACTGAACGCGATCAACTCAAACTCAAAGCATTTATTTCAATTAAACCATTTACAGGCACTTTTGAATTGACAAGGGGTTGGTCAGTCAGAAAAATGAAGCTAGTTGTCCATTCCAAAGCGTAGTAGGTAGGTTCCTATGGAGAAGAACGGGCAAGAAACTCCACGGACACTCTTTTAAATCATAATATTGGTTACATCATTCGTGTTGAAATTATACATGTGAGAACAATGTAGAAAGACGTGCACGTTAAAAGCGTCCGTAACAAACATATAAAAACAATTCAAAAATTAAAATAAGCCGTGGCAGCTAAGAGATGACCAGTCCCTACTGACGGCAGCACATATGTACCACGTTCCAGACCTGTCACTGTCATCATTTTTGTGGAATATTGACACTGATAGCACATAAACGCGATTTAGAAGTGTTGATCGCGATCAGCCAGCATAATCTGTAAAAATATCAACATGGAAACTTAGGTGAAGTGAGATGTCATTCTAAGTTGTCACGGTGACATTTTTTACAGAATAGATCGGCAGTTTCAATTGTGAAATACGCCCTGAAATGGTTTTATGACGTACGTCAATTTGACGTAGGGTTTCAATTTGCTTAAAAAGTATTTTCCCTGACTGTACTTAGTAGTGTTAAAGCCTTATCTGAAACACATACTCAAACGCGTCCGGGAGACTAGGATTATGAGGTTAGGAAGAGTTTATTTTGTGTACAGAACCCATCGCCTACTTCCAGTTATTACTCCATAGAATGATCGATCGTTGAGTGTAACTTTTTTTATTTTCTTATGACAAGGCGACTAAAAGCATTTCATCGCAACGAAGACTGGTTTCGACGAAAAGCGAGGCAAGTAGGTACCTACCGAACTAATGAAGGCTACAGTATTTTCGTTTAGTTTCACCCACAAACTTTTTTATTAATATATTTAATACAAAAAGTTGGTGAGTTTTTATGGAGCTATCTCTGAAACTACGATTTCATGTAAAATATACTAGAAATCATATTGCCATAACTTTACGGATTAATATAAGCTCCATTTCATGTAGTTGCAACTTAGTTTGAGAAATGATGTCTCCTGTCAAACTCAAAATCAAAGCATTTTTTTTTTTCAATTAAACCTTTTATTTTGAATTGTCAAGGATTCAGTCAGTCAGAAAGCTGAAGCTAGTTACTCATTCCAAATCGTAGGAGGTGCCTATGGCTTGGAACTATTATTGATATTTCAACTTTTAACTCTATGATAAAAGTGCTTTTAAACTTCGCCAAGCGTAGGTACATTGAAAGCTCTGATTGTATTCGGTATACTTTAGTATTTCAAAATTCATATTTTATCGATAAATTGTTACACAAAATGTATTTGTAGACTAGGTGCACATACACAGGTGCAACATGCAATAAAATCAGCGATTTGGCCAGTCAGCATGAGTAAAGAATTTTAGTATCTACAAAGTTGATCAAATTAACTTTAAAATTACCATTTTAGGAATATATATATAGGTATATTCAACTCCGTTTCCGTTTTATTTTTAACTAAAATGTTCGAATAAAATTGACTTTCAAACTTGGCTTACTTAGTTATAACACAACACAATGTGATCTATTTTAAATTTTAACTTAGCGCGTTGAAGTCTTTTAAATGAGATTAAATTTTAAACTTATACAATAAACACATTTGCGCAGTATTTTAAAACTATAAGTTTACTATAATAGTGTATTGAAAAAAGATATCTAACCTTCATCGATAGTGCTATAGCGACTGATAGTGTATTCAAAAGTGTCCCCAAAATGTTAATATTATAAGGTGTGAGATTGCTTGACACTGGATGACTGTCGGCTCTTCGGCAGGTGTCTGCTCGTCTCGCCTGCACTTTAATCCTAACTTCCTCAGTCACAGTGGCGTGATTATGATCAATATTGACGCAGATGTGTCACTGTTCGCCGCATTACGTAATAATATCAAAGTTTGTTTAGCAGTGGTCGCAGCAAGGACGAGCCTGCTCAGCAGTGCCGGCTGGCGATAACCCCGCCACTGCATGCGACACCACGCTCGTACATTATATAATAACCTTCTACCTAATCAAATACCATTTTAAACAAGGCTGCATCAACCCCTCATTAACTGTTCGTAACGATTTAACATAACCTTACGAAACTAAAAAACAGACACCTGAGACCAATTAAATTAATTTAATCGAAATTACGCATCGAACCTCCACGCGATCGTAGTTAAGCATATAACTACAGGGGTTGCTCTTTAATAAATCACACTCAGCACACAACCGTATTCATGAAACTGCTACGAAAAGCATGGAACGTACGCAACACCGGGGAAAATCGTGAAAAGTCATGTGTCGACGAAATCAGCCGTTCTGGAGGTCACGACGTGGAAAACAGCTGATCGGGTGCAAGGTCGAGTGAGGAGCGTGGGTAGAGTATGATGGGGGGTACTCACCGGCTGCGGTCATCAGCCACCACCAGCAGCAGCAGGCGGTGACGAGCGCCCGAGCGCCGGTCATCTCAGCGGCAGCGCATGACACGCGCGCTCTCGCCGGCCGCCCCGGCGGACTGAGCGCGGCTCGATCGATGCACGCTCGCGCCTCTCGGACACGCACCCTCCGGCAGCAGCCCCGCCCCGCCTCCAGGCCCCCCTCCCCCGCCCCCCTCCGCCCGTCCTCACCCGCGCCACCATTTCCCGAGTTTCCTCGGAGAGCGCGCGCGCTGCCCTCTTTTCTGGCGGATCGCTGACCGCCCCTAATTGATTGGGCCCGTTCACTTGCCGAACACGTTTTAGGTCAGTTCAGCCGCAGAGCCTTGCGCCCCGGTCTTAGGAGCTTGATCTTAGCTGTGGCTCGGTGAAGAGTTGTGACGGAGCATGGTGGAATCACAATGTAGAGGCAGTTAGTACGCGTTATGCAAACGACATGTGGAGGAAACATTCACCCTGGATAGAATATAGTTTTCTTAGCTACCTAGGTACAGGAAATAAACATTTTAAACAATGTTAAGACCAACTTCCGACCACGTCGTCATATGATCTCTCGTAGCGGCACATATTTCTCTATCCCCAAAAACTTTTTCCATTTAATAATGTCTTCTATTTTATAATCTCGTAGTTGACAACTGTTGAGCAATTTACTTATTTTCTAATCTTGAAACCCATTTTCACTAAATTATTGATATTGCACACCTTACCTATTAATATTCTACAGTAACTAAATATGACACATAAAAAACTAAAACTAATAGGAGTACTAGTAATAGGGGTCTCCTTACACAGGCATTGTTTGCTGACCACCACCGGGGAGTCCATCCGGACCTGCCATTTACTGTTTAATTGAATTAAATAAGATACAATAAAAATGCAATTATTATTATACATAATTTAATTTTTTGAATCAAGTATTATTATATATAATTTAATTAAATTGTTATTATTCTCAATTTATTATTAATTATTACTAACACTAGTCTGTAAGCTCGCAATAAAATTGTACTAACAATATGAATGTAATCGTAAGATGAATCTGAAATAAATGATTATTTATTTATTTTATTTAAAAGGAGGCTCCAAACACGAAACACTTTTTTGTAAACTGAAGCATAAACAAAATCATTTTTTTTTATTGATCAGATCTTACAGTTTACGTTCACTATTTACGAGTAGTTTACGGGATTATAGAATAGGGTTGACGTGAGCGTACCCACGTCCCACGTAAATACTTACGGGTTACCTAATCTACTATGGGTGTTTTGTGGGTGTAGTTTTAATAACAGCTACAACGGTCGATCGAAGGTTAAGCTACGCTTGCCGCGATCGGTTCGTGGATGGGTCACCATTCAATACATATCCCCTCCGTGCCTCGAAAGCACGTTATGCCGTTGGTCCCGGCTGTCATTAGTAAATCTTTGACAAACGTTACGGATAGTCAGAACCCCTAAAGTCCGACAACCAGTGTTACCAAGAGATATCGTGTTACCCAGTAACTGGATTGTGGAAGTCATATTGGGAATCGCTACATGGGAAATACTGGTACTCAGCTGCATCCGGTTAGACTGGAAACCAACCCCAACATAATTGGGAAAAGGCAGGGCAGATTGATTGAGTTTTCGTCAAAAGCTATGCCAACACAAAGGTGGTGTAAAAGGCCACCAGTACAGTATAAGGGTCAGGACCCTTATACTGTACTGGTGGCCTAGACCGTTCAAGAATGTTGTTATAACAGACAGCAGGCTGTCTGTTATAACAACATTCTTGAACGGTGATTGATTATTCATGATTAGCAATATCCACCTTTGACTATTTATATATTTTATTTTGGCGGTCGTTAGGATCTTTCATTTACGTAACATAACATAAAAGGTATCAAAGATCATGCTGTAACAACAGATCCATTTGTTATACGCAATTATAATTGCATCTAAGAGTAAGTGCCGCCCCACAAATTCCGGCTGCCGGATAGTGCTATTACGTTTGAAATCTTTCATTCATTTGACGGATTCGGATTAACGTCAAAGTCAAATAATTTATTTCAATTAGGCACTTTTGAACGTCAAAATTTACAAAAAATTTAATTGATTCTAGTCGCCCCTTCCAAAAGGTAGTTTTCGTATGGAGAAGAATGGGCAAGAAACTCCACCGTTGCTATCTATTTTAAAATGTTTTACAATATTTTGTACACATTAATTATATAATTATATGTGAAGACGACGCAACAGGAATGAGATTACTATACCACAATAGGTAAAAATAATTCAAAATGAAGCAAAGACAGATAAATTAAATATGTGATGGATACATGGTCCTCACATATTAACAAACATTGCAAAAGTATACGATATTCTTAAAAAAATTACAAGAAAGTAATACTAATAAATCAGTGTGTGAGTTCAAGTAGGTAATCACAAAATGTAAAATCAATTTTATAAAAATAACAAATTATACAGTTACATTAGCAACCAGTTTGATTTTGTCTAGACTCTAAATTGTCTTATGGAGCAGGACCTGCATGTTTCCAAGCATTCTTATCTAGGATATAATCCTCTAATTTGCACACTTTGTAAACAAGCATATTATGCTTGTTTACAAAGTGTACTTTTAATATGAGTTTTGAATTTTCTTTCAGTTAACTGTAATATATCACAAGGTATTTTGTTGTAACATTTAACGCAGTACCCCATAAAAAATTATGATGGGAAAAAGCACTAACAAGCAATGTTCGTTTAAGGAGGAAACCTGTGTCCAAGCATTGGGATCATAAAGACTACCTAATTAAGCTTATGATCTTTATTCACTTTTATTCGTCATTTCTAGATGAGGCTCGTGCTTCCCGCTATCTCTGAGAAGAAACATGGAAACAAACAAAAAGGTCAATGTCTCTTTTAAAGTCCAGACAGTTCGTATTATATCATGGCATTACGCGAGCACAATGTAGGCTAATGTCTCAAAAGACTTTTTGAGCAAGCGCTATGCAGATTAAGTGCACCTGCTCCAACAGCTGGCTATTGATTTGACACATGTTTTGCAGGATTTGTCATCAAAATTATCGCTCACAAATAAAGAAAAAAGAAACTATCGCTCGACGTATCTCAGGATACCGATTCGTGGCTAAACATAAAATAAAAATACAGTTTTGTAAAATTAAGTGTCGACCAACTGTTAAACAGTTCGCAGAAATGTAAAATGTTTTGTAAAAATCTTTAGTTTTAATCCCGCAATAGCTAGGTCCTGGCTTGGATGCAGAATGCATCACCGCCCTCAACCCGCAAATACATGCACATGCAGAAGATGCGGCTATAATGATGGAACATGTAACCCAAACCTATAGTCCAGGTAAAAAGTCTGCATCAATGTCTGGACCAAGTTATTGCGGCAATAAAACGGAATATGTTTACATATTATTTTACTGCCATGGATTTCCACAAAGTAACGCCTGATTCCATAACTTATTTCGTAGAACCTCTCCTGAGATTACTTATGTGACAGCAAAAATGACTCACTTGGCTTGAGGTGGCTAATACGTACAAACTACTTTTTGTATTTCGAATTCGAAATCCAAAAAGAAAGAAAAAAAAAAAAAGAAATCGAAATAGAATCGAATTACTATTAGTTATGAGATATAATATATCTCATAACTAATAGTAATTCGATTCTAAATACAATTTTCAAATTATGTAGGTAGAAGGTAAACTTACTTCTTCACTACTATCGTTTCTCTATAACCTGCGTACACTCCTCACTCACCTCCTGCTTTCTTGTATGGTAGGCAAGTTCCATTTTCAATATATGGTATGTCCGATTTCCATATCGGAAAACGGATCGTTGTCTTAGTAACAATTGCTGGTCTTTGAAAAGATTGTGGAAGCCATTTCAGCTGTAAAATATATTCTTGAGAATGAAAGCGTTCCCAAAGTTATGCAATGAAAACACGTTGATCGCTATTATAATAGCGTCAGTTTTAATTAATCCCGGTCTAAAATCATAGGCCTCTAACTCCAGATCTAAAATGAATCGTGGAGAAGACAAAGTTAATTATTCAACCAAGAAAATTCATGTATCGTATTTATATTGGCACGAAGTTCCTTCCGTCCTAGCTAGACCGTAGTGTAACATTTTTACAGTTACGACACTTTTGTTAGGTAACAAAAGTGTCGTGACGACACTGTAACTCTCATTCGACAAGTGTGCAAAAGTGAAAAGATCTTCGTTCTAACCGCGTGTCCCACGACACCTCTCGACTGATTTGTCAGTAACGCACGATGCTAACGCAGTCTCTACGCAGCGTTGGCGCCTACGACGCGTCTACGCCAAGCCTACGCTGCACCTACGGGCGTACGCCGCGCCTACGCTGCGCCTGGGTGCCTACGAGCTACGCCCCACCTACGATACGCATACGTTCGACGAACAAACTCGCTGGACCAATGGCATCTTTAGTAGTTTTGTTTTTTCTTGTATGCTTTTAATATAAATAAAATACAACACTGACAATGTACTGTCGCGTGCCTTGTCGTGTCATCGTCACAGAACGAGCGACTTTATCATCTATAACTGAATAGTAGATTGTTATACAAGGGTCGAAAGGAATCAATTCCCATACGAGGTATTTAGACGCCCGAGCGCAGCGAGGGCGCCTATAGTCCGAGTAGGAATTGATGACTCTACTTTTCATTTCGAATTTAAGGAAAGTAAAAAGTTGTAGTTTTTCTAGAATATTAATTGATAGTAAAAATTAACATGAGTATTCTAGTACCTATTAGTATTTTTTTTAATTTTAAATATGGAACACACCGCGTCGCCGCCCGCCGCGAGTCGTCCCGCTTAGGGTCAGTTCACACCAAGACGCGACGCTGCGCGCACTTTTAAACAAGTATCGAACTTATTTTCCTTACAAAAAGCGAGCGTTTCGCGAGCGTAAACGCGTGTCAAAGTACGTTGAGATGCGCGGTGCTACGCAGCGCGTGTACAGTACCGACCAAAAGTCCATAAGCAATCTCACAAAGCAATAGATTGACGCTTCGGTTTGACTTACGACCTTCTTCTATAAGTGGTTACAATACTATAGACACGCACAGTACACACCCGACATAACTGTACGAATTGTAGATTTGTAGAAATACAAGTCTACAATTCGTACAACTCATCCAATCTTACAAGTTTTCAGTTGCAACAAATACTGTCGCTCACTTGTTTTATGAATCCAAATTCTTTAATATTTTCAGTAATATTAAAATAATAAATAAAATAAAATAGTTTATTTGCACCTACAAATAATAAAACATGTTTTACATTGAAAATAGGCCTCAACTTATGTAAGGTAAGTATTATATTATTATTATTTCCACAAGTAACAGGCTGTATGATAAAATAAACCACGAGAGAGCTAAATTTACAAAAATTGTGAAAAATAAAAAACTCGCGAAATGCATTCCGCCTTCGTCCGTAATTGTTTACTCAAATTCGGATATTACTTATTTTTATAAAATATGAGTGTGTTTTCCAAGTACAAGTACCGAGAATTAAATAAATTTATTCATAAGTTGCATTTATTCATTTTCTCATAGAGGGTTATAAAAAGTAGTGTCCACCTCGCGAGCAACACTATTTTAAGCTCAAGTGACGCACTTTGAATCCCTCGCTGCACTCAGGATTATCTTTATCTTTATCTTCGCTGTGCTCGGGATTCTACTCTAGAATCCTTCGCTCTGCTCTGGATTCAAAGAAACACTCTCGACTTTAAAATAGTTGTTTTGCTCCCTCGGCAAACAATCTACTATTCTTTCTTTTTAGGGAGTGCCTCCGCTGCCGGCGCCGGCTCCAGTACTGGCTGCCGGCGCCGGTTGGAAAAAAGCGGAAAACGGGGTTAACAATAATTTGGCATATTGGAGTAGGTACACGGGGTAGGCATAATTCAAAAAACACGTAATGAAGCGTTATATTTCCATAATCAATTATTGCCATATTCCAGTAATCAAGTACTAAGTACCCGGAACCGAACTAGTTAGATTAGATATTTTTACTCGCAAAAAAAGGTTAGGTTAGGTTTGAACTGTGACCCCCTACGAGCGGTGTCGCGGCAGCGGCCGGCGAGTGCCATAAACGACTAGAATATGCAGAAAAAAATACTTTAGTTAGGGTTAGTTAGTTGTAGTTCTGAATACTGGAGGGGATTCCATAAACGCCGCGCCGCCGCCGCGCCGCCGCGCCGCCGCCGCCGCCGGTGTCCATTATGGGAGCCGGCGTTGCCGGCCACAGAGTATGTTTTTAATCTCGGGTGCCGGCTGTTGGCTGAGCTTGTTTTCAAAGAAAATAGAATAACACAGTGGTTTAATAAAGATTACATTTTAAATATAAAAAAAATAACTTCATCTGATAAAAAAACACAAGGATGACAGAACAGAACCAGAACAGAATATAACAGTTACTAGGCAACAACTAAAGAAGACTACTCCTAGAACATACTGCATTATAACCTTCATGGTACAGACGCCAGCACATCAAGCTACCCGAAACTGTCAAATTTTCCCAATCAACTTTGAACCTTATATTGAATCACTATAACACTTAATTACTAGAAATGGTAGAAAATGGTAAACTTTATAACTAACTTAATTATTGGTAATGGTTTTGAGTACGTGGTGTCTCTAATGAGATCTGAACGCGAACTGGCCCACATTTAGGTGAACGAGCGAATGTGCATATTTGCGTTCGATGCAATTATGCATTTTCGCTGAGTGTTCGATTAACTTGAACAGTGTTGCTGTACAGACGCCAGCACATCAAGCTACCCGAAACTGTCAAATTTTCCCAATCAACTTTGAACCTTACATTTAAGTTGAAAATCTATTAAATAAATTTGACAGATTGTAGTAGCCTGATGTGCTGGCGTCTGTACATACAACACCGGCAGTAATGTCATGTCGGTTCCCAATCACAGAGTACTTTTTAATATGTTCCCAATGGCGTTATTTTTGGGAGCCGGCGCCGGCAGTGGAGGCACTCCCTTCTTTTTACTAACATTTGGGTGTTACTTATCCGAGAATGAAAGATTTTTTCACAGCTTATTGAATAATGTTTCATTCCTGTACTGTATAATGTCTAATGTAGCAAAAGAATCGATGGCTCAAAAAAGATATTTTTTACAGCCCTAACGAATTGTCAATTTTGACATTCAAAGACAAGTGTTTAAATTGTCAACTCACAGATGTTATGGTCATGCTCTGTGGTTATACTGGTTATCCTGGTTACCCTGGTTATGGTGGTAGTAAACTTTACTCAAAACAAAATCAAAGCTCGTAAACAGTTTATATTATAAAAATCATGATAAGATCACACCAATTAGTTTTTGAGTATCGCAAATTTTATGTTTAGAAGAATTAGTTAGGCAAAATTTTGATTTGCTATCCTTGTATTCCTATCAGTTATTTTTACCCGACGTTATCAGAGAAAATAGAAAATAAAACAAGCAAATGAAAGTAAAACGTGGTTATTACGATGTTTTCGTAAATACATGTGCCAAATACCCATCCAGCATCGCTGTGAGACACTACGTGAATGATGTTTACAAGAACTACACCTACTCCGAACTGTACGGAGTGTGTGAGTACATCT
The DNA here is from genome assembly GCA_949152395.1 of Agrochola litura. Lineage (NCBI taxonomy): Eukaryota > Metazoa > Arthropoda > Insecta > Lepidoptera > Noctuidae > Agrochola > Agrochola litura. Next base: position 1,970,205 of record OX424496.1, read on the forward strand.
CACAACAGCTTCAGTTTCGTCAATGCAACAAAGGGGTAATTGGATTAGTGTCTGAGAGAAACATCATCATACCATGTGTAATAGCCGCGTGAGTACCACCAGACATCCTCCTGTAAATTGTAGTATAATAATGATCTCATCCTGCTAAAGTAATTTTGAATTTTTTTCAGAGCTCACAAAAGTTGTACAACATTTATGTTTGTGGACCCGGCGCAGGATTTAGAGGCAATAGCTAAAGATATTAATTTTACAATCATAATGACCATCAAGAATAAAGAAAATGATTCTAATTCTGAATTATTTGGTAAAAAGCCTGACCACACTGTTTCAGTTTTTGACTTGACCATAAGTTTTTATGACTTTGATGGTACAAATGAACCACACTATAAGCATGTACCTCAACACTCGTTTATAGCTATGACTTCAGGTAGTACGGGAGAACCTAAACATATACAGGTTCCGATTCAATGTATACAGCCTAACATCGATGATTTAACCAAAATGTTTAACATTACATCAAAAGATGTCATATTCTTTTCAACACCCCTTACTTTTGATCCTTCTATGATAGAAATATTACTGGCATGCATCAACGGAGCCTCTCTACTCATTGCACCAGATAGAGCAGATGTATTGTTCCCAGGGAATAGAGCTAATTCTGTCACAGTTTGGCAAACAACTCCATCAAAGTTTTTACAGTATTCAAACACTGATATTAAAAACAAAATTTTATGTAAAAACTCAACCCTCAAGATATTAGCATTGGGTGGTGAACCCTTCAATAGTATTAAAAGGCTAAGAGAACTGAAGCCCTGGGAAAATAAAACTAGGATATTTACATTGTATGGAGTCACTGAGATGTCATGCTGGGCCTGTGTGGCAGAACTTGACCTGAACAAGATTGAGACTGACAGAGAAGTACCACTAGGGAACTGTCTCTCAGAAACAGAAATCGTAATTCAACGTGCAGAAAATTCTAAAGAAAACATCGGAAAGATAATGTTAGGTAAGTAAGAAACTTGCTTAAAGATGATCTGATTGCAAACACTCACTTCTTGTAATTGTATTTCAGTAAGCAAATCTAGAAAGTGTGTTATTCTAAACAAGTCGAATGGCCCTGAGGAGCAAAATTCGCTGAAATTTGTGGACACTGGTGACATTGGAGAAGTTAAATGTGGTACTGTTTACTACAGAGGGCGCAAGGATGATGTCATCAAGAGATTTGGGCATAAGATTAATCTGTTAACGGTGGAGGCCACTATAATGCAATGTCCAAGAGTGCGAACTTGTTCATGTCTGTGGCTACCAAAACCAATGCTTCTTGTGGTGTATTTTGCATCAGAAACCCTCACCAGCCAAGAATTATCAGACTTTCTAAAATGCAAACTTGATGATAAGCACTGGCCTGATAAAATTGTTAGGGTAGATAGTTTGCCCACTAATCCTCATGGGAAAATATCAAAACAAATTATAGCCAAGATGTTTGAAAGAATTCGTGTACCACAAACAATAGATTCTCTAAAAATGATCTTCGTGGAGGAGCTCAACTCTGCTATGACTGAAAGATTTACATATGATCAAATCAAAGATAAAAACTTCTTTTCTTTGGGAGGAACCTCATTCCTAGCTATATCTGTATGTAACACAATATCTATGACATGCCCACAATTTGGAAAGTTGATCCTTCCTTACCTGATGTCACGTAAAAACACTATAGATGAGATTATACAAATAGCCCAGAACAAAATATGTGTGGATATTGTAAAAGATAAGAAGTGCAAAAGATCGAAAATGAACACCATGAACACTGATGTAAACACACAGATTCCAGAGGCCGCGTGTAGCAAGAAAACAAGTACCTTGTCTTGTAGCAACGCTGTCGAGTTCAATGTGGTGTGGAGCATAGATACTGGGAAGTGTGTTGATGCCTCACCAACATTATATCAGTCGAAATTGTAAGTGATTTACAATTACTGAAATTTGATATTTTTAGGAGTTAGAGGCGATACACCCACACTATTGACATCGGTCGATCGTATTGATCAGTCTCAGTTCTCAAATTATAAACTTTGAAATCCGTCTGTTCGTTCGTGTGTCCGTCCGTCAGTCAGTTTTCTATCCGTTTTCCGGCCTATCCCCCAACCCGTAATTATCTGGTACCTACCTATGTCAGGTCTAATATACTTAGAAGAATTAGCAGGACACTAAAGGAGACGTGCTAAAACGTTTAATGTCCTGCAATGTGTTTAATCGCTCCATTTACTAGACAAAACGACAGACGTAAAAATATCTGAGAGCACCCAGAATATGAGTTACCAGGCTCAGTTATGAACTACCGATTACTTTTACTAACTTGTATAATGTTAGACCCGCAGCCAACCCAGTAACACAAAACAGCGGCGTAATATTATTATGATTCCTATACTAAAATCTCTTGCCCTTACCCCAATTTATTTGGTGTCGGCGCAAGCGCAACATGTCTTTTTAACCGACTTCCAAAAGGAGGAGATTCTCAATTCGAGTTTTTTTTTGTGTGAATTGATTTTGATGATTTTTTTTTTTGGTAGGTCATACTTCATCTTCCATATAAATTTTATTAACTTTGTTTGGGTAGTTTTTGAGTTAGTTTCAATAATACGTATTTTTTCCCGCTTAGTGTGTGGATAATATGATAAGTTCCTGTCACTGTTATTTACATAACAGGTATGGTTTGACCAATACCGCTGTACCGCGCCTTAGGAATACGTGGCGAGGCGGGGGGCAGTGTTGACCAATGAGCGGCGGGCGGGACGCCGTGCGCCGAGAGCAAAGACGAATTAGCGGCCTGCACTACTCCCCCGTCTCACCGCGCGCCCCCCTAAGGCGCGGTACAGTAGTACCCAACTGATATGGCTTACCGATGTACCTGCGCAGAAGATGAATTTTCAAAGCGCGGGAAATGTTATTAACCAATCGGCACGCTCCACGCACGGCGCTTCTTTTTCCTGTACCGCTATTGGTCGGCAGCTGCCGCCATGTTAGCGCGCGCCACGTGGCATATTAGTCAGCCGCCATACTTCTGATCGAGTGCACGCGCAGCAGGCAAAAGTACACGTAGTGGCAACAAAATTGTTTTCTTTTTTATTTTTTAAAATGAGTTCTTTAAAAAGGGGACAACCACTTAAAAGTCAAGCTCGGGAAATAATTTTCAATGTGCACGAGTTTATGAAGAAAGAAGCTCAGGAGTCTAAGAACACAACATTTATAAAAGAACGATTTTTGAAAATTATTGACCGAACGGCCGAAGCTACACAAATTTCAAAACGAACAATAACGAGAATTCTTAAAGAGAAGGATCAACATACGAGTGAAAACACTGCGGGGCCTTCTTTTAGAACGCCGAAAAAGGGTAAATTGAAAAAAACTTATCGTAAGGAATTGGATGACTTTTCATACCAAGCCATACGCAGGAAAATTTATGACTTTAACCGCGAAGAAAAACAGGTAGTCACAATGAAAGCGCTATTGGAGAAATTAAAAAGAGATATCGACTTCCAAGGGGGCAGAGAAACTCTGCGCCGAATCGTAAAAGAGATAGGATTTAAGTTTAGGAAAACGGAAACGAACCGTAAGTTGCTGGCGGAAAAAGACGAAGTAAGGCTATTAAGAATACGATTTTTAAGAAAAATAAAGAAGTATCGGTATGAAGGGAGACCTATTGTGTATGGCGACGAGACTTATGTTCATTCGACCCACACCAAGGAACAAGCCTGGTCTGACGGTCAAGGCAAAGGCATAAAAAAACCTATTTCGAAGGGACCGAGGTTGATTATAGTGCATGCTGGAGGTGCTAATGGATTCGTACCAAATGCTTTGCTCATGTACAAATCGGCTCAGAACACAGGTGACTATCACAGTGAGATGAACAAAGAAAATTACGAGAAATGGTTGCAAGAGAAATTAATTCCCAACCTCCAACCGAATTCTGTGTTTGTCATTGATAATGCGTCATACCATAGCACCTTAGAGGACAGGGCACCGAACAGTAACTCTGCAAAAAAGAATATGCAGGATTGGTTAAAAGATAAAAACATACCTTTCAATATCAAAGCGTATAAACCGGAATTGTACGATATAATTAAACGCCATAAGCATCTCTATGTAAAGTACTCGCTTGACACCATAATGGAAGCTCACGGCCACACAGTGTTAAGGCTCCCTCCATATCATCCGGACTTCAATCCGATAGAAAACATTTGGTCGCAGGTGAAAGGTCACGTAAGCAAATTCAATGTTGCCATGAATTTGACCGAAGTGCTGAGAAATTCGCATCCATCGGGCCAGACGAGTGGCAAAAAGTTGTAGATCATGCCATCAAATGCGAAGACGAATTTATGACATTGGAAGAGGCCATCGACGATAGATTGGACCAATTTGTAATAAACACCAACGAAGATACATCATCCTCATCGGATAGTTCGAGTCGTGATAGTGATGGTAATAGTAGCGACGCTCAGAGTGATATTGGGTTAGCAGGCGTGCGGCCTTTAGATTAAGTTTATTCTATTGTTTTAAAAAAAAATACCTATTTGTTTATTAAATAAATCGTACATTTTAAATAACCTGTATTTTTAATTAAATATATATTTGATGAAAACTGCTGGCCCAATAAAATTGGTACGAAGTGTAATTGTGCGGAGGGGCGTGTCTTGCGAGTGAGACAGAACTAACAGCTGCAGTGTATTATGAACCTTATGGTATTGATCTAAGATTGATTGTAAGTTTTAAGCATTCTTTCGTTAATCTTCGGGGCCATACTTTCTTTTCTGTGCGAACGAAGATTCACGACGCGCCTTATCAGTTGGGTACCACTGTACAGCGGTATTGGTCAAACTATAGTGGTATTCTAATTTGTGTGGGGTAGGTACCACAGCTTAAAAGTGAAAAATAAAAACTTTAAAAAAACTACTGACTTCCAAAAAAGACACTACAAAGTGAAAAAAGTCGGTGGCGAAAAACGAAAACTACCAAAGACACCGACTTCCGAAATTAAAGTTATTTTTCACTTTGTAGTGTTTTTTTGGAAGTCGGTTGTTTTTTTTTCATACATCTCTATTAGTCGTCTTCTCGGTAGTCACCTATATTCTACACTGGAACTGCTATTTAATATTTTTCAGCAACCTGTACGTGACAGTGGGCAGTCACTCCGGCAGGATCATCATAATGAATGCAATAAATGGCACGCTTGAGCGCACGATTGTCCTGAACACGCGGATAGAAGCCCCCGTGCTGTGTTACCATGACGTGAACGTGATGCGCCCATTCGGCGTGGTCGGCGGGTACGACGGTACCATTGTCTGCTTCTCCCTGGAGACCTACGAAGAACACTGGAGGATTAACATCGGACACATGATCAAAAGCAAAGCCGTCTGCTGTAACGGACAGTTGTATGTCGCCGCTTACGACGGAAATGTGAGGTGTATTTATGTCGTGGTACGTATTTTATTAATCCGTGTGCTGAAAAATTAGGGAAATTATTGTGCTGGGGCTACATTGTCGCGCTATCGCGAATATACTTCGCGCGCTCTCTGTTGCTCAGCTAGAAGTCGAGCGGTGTTCGAGAGAGAGCGCGTGAAGTTGAGTTCGCGATAACGCAACAATAATGTAGCCCCAGCATTACTGGCGGCACGGAAAGTTCTTTCTAGCTTGGCAGGGTGTCTAGTCAGCCTAGTGTAGTGCGTGGGATGGGACCAAGGTGCAAGGGACTAGCGTCTTTGTCTCTTAAGCAGGCTTGGGTTACTAGGCTTACTGGGGCAGACTATTAAACAAAAGAAGGCTATTACTATTTGAAAGCATAATAAAAGCCAGTCAGAGATAGATTTTGCTTAATCCATTTTTGTTCTTGTGTGGAAATCGTCATGGATGTCCTTCACCCTGAGGCGGTTTAAAGGGTCTGTCAGACTCTTATCAGCTAAAACCACACGATGTTCTAATTTCCACTAAAAGAGGGTAGTAATAAAAGCTCCGAAAAAAAATTAAAATATGTGCATACTCAAAATATAAAATTTACTGCTATTAATACTAATTTTCCGACAACTTATATGCGAATACAAATAAAGAAACGACCGAACAAAATACTGAAAATTCCGAAAAATCAATACAGAATTTGCTGACGTTAATTTTTTTTGCATGCAGCATGCAAGCGAGCATGCAATATGCAAGCAGGCATGGTTTTTGTCGCGGCTCCGGCGGCGCTGCGAGGCTCCGGCGGTCCCACGCGAGCTTATCGTCGCAGATGGTTTTAACGCTCACCACCGCAGCTTCGGCTTGCTGCAGCCTCAGCCGCGGGCGGCGAGCATTATAAAACCACCTGCTCCTCAGCTCGCGGGCCGCCTCGCCCCTCCGCGCCTATGCGGGCTTAAATTACACTCTAGGGGTAGGGCAGACAAGACTACGTGGGGTCGGTTTTGCAGCGATTCGTTTCTGTCACTAACTTTTGTAGCACAACATATTGACTTTTCGGAAACTTCGTATTTTTTCCGCAAGTTTAGTTTTTTTTTTTTATATTTAGTATTACAGTCAACCACAGATTTTCGGAAGTTTTTTTTTCGGAATCTTTATTACATCCCAAAAAAAAAATGCGTTTTTTTATCATATACTATCTGCTGGGCAAATGTCTCCCCCATACTTTTCCATCCATCTTTGTCTGCTGCCTTTTCCGGCCAATCAGTCAAAAACGAGCCTAGGTCGTCTCGCGCCAGCGTTTCATAGGCCTGCCTCGGTGACGACGCCCGTCTTCAGGCACCCGCGTGACGGTCCTGGCCAATTTGTCCTGATGCATTCTATGGCCGGAACGAACATTTCCCCTCGCTCCCCCGGCGGGTAGATTGGGGTTGGGGCGCACCCTGCCGTCTCCCAACCGCACGGTTCCTTTTCTTAATCCTATCAACGTCTTTTAAATAACTATTTATAATGCACTGTTATATTTACAATAAAAAATAATAGGTACCTACAGAAAAAAAAAAATCCGATTACCATAAGCACTGTGACGCGAGCAGTTATCTCACAATTAAATATATTAGTCATCAGTGACCTAATTATTGTAGGTACCTACGAATGACGAATAATATTGTAATTATGTTCATAACGATTAATACATAGGTAACTGGTTTAACAAAGTGTTTATAAATAAATGTCACAAGTGTCAATAATTAGTGATTGTATTTAATTTCCGGTAATAACAAAGTACTTAAAAAAATCGTTTAACCTTCTCGTGGAAACAGAATAAACAGTTGCTTAAAAATGTACTATGTATTTACTTACTCTAGTAGCTAATTCTCTTTTACCGCGCACCTGCAGAAACTTCCAACCCATCTCGGCATGATCTACCTACCGCCCTAATATCACATTTGTTTTTCAGTCGGGTGCCCCTAAACTTACAATAAACATCTGCAAAGAATCTATATCTGCCGACCTTGTTCTTGCTAAGAAGGAGTTTGTACTGCTGGGCACATTATCGGGCGTGTGCGCATGTATCCACACCTTCACTAACATGATAGTATGGCGCGGCACGCTTGCCAGCCCGGTGTTCGCGAGCCCAGTTTTGTATAACGAAGATAAATACGTTATGTTCGCTGAAGTCGCCGGCGATATACATTGCAGAACTGTGGAGAAGGGTATCAAGGTAATCACGACACCTTAGTACAAACTACAGTACCCGTTAATTATTATGGACATCGGGTTTAGAAGATAAAGGAGGCTGTCACAGGCAGTGTTGTTAAAGACTGAGTTTTAGTCTTCATTTCGAGACAAAGACGTGGGACTAATTAAATAGTCTCATGAGTTCTTTTGTGTCTTTTGAGTCCTATGAGTTTTTTGAGCTGAACTGAGTCATGAGCTTTAAAGTTGGTGTATTATGCTATCAATGGTGCCGATTCCCTTGTTCACAAACTAAACTAAATTTAAGTTCAGTGCATCTTTTTCTTTCGATTTCATTATGAAAAGGACAGAAGATGAATTTTAGTTTAGTCCTGTCAAATTTGTCAGCGCTAGACGTAAATTGACGTAATTTTAGTAGGCAAGTTTTTAATCACGTCTAAACTTGTACGGAGTAGTGACAGGCGCTGATTAATTTGACAGGACTAAACTAAAATTTATCTTCTGTCCTAAGAAAAAGATGCACTGAACTTAAATTTAGTTTAGTTTGTGAACAAGGGAATCGGCACCCAATGTATCAATATTTAAGGTATAAAAATAAAATCAGTTCAAAAATATTTATAGTGCGCGCCACGAAAGAAGGCCCTTTGCCGCGGCGCTAGTGTCTATGCCATCGCATCACATTGCATAAAAAAATGTATTTCCACAATTTTCCGCGGACCTTCTTTCTTGAATATATAAATATTTTATACATAGGTATATATTTTTTTATGATAGAAGTCACTATCATAAAAAAAGTATGTACAGACGCCAGCACATCAAGCTACCCGAAACTCTCAAATTTTCCCAATCAACTTTGAACCTTATGTATCAGCGATAAAGTTGAAAATCTATTAAATAAATTTGACAGATTGTAGTAGCTTGAAGTGTTGGCGTCTGTACCTATGTATAAAATATTGAACTATGTTTATTTAATCGTTTTATACTATAAAGAAATAATTTGATAGTAAACAATGGCTACTTACATTTTTATTATTTTTTCTACTTCATTCTCTTTAACCAGTTATGGACTCTGATGACTCAGTCCCGACTTGATGTTCTTTTGAAAAGACTCAAGTCTCGAGTTCTTTTAGACAAGACTCAAGTCTTCAAAGAGAACTCGCAAGTCTTATTATTATTAGTACCTGGTCAACCGAGCTCTGCTCAGGTGCAAATAGATAAACATATCATCCAGATTTACCAAACGTTGTATCACATTCCCGAGGCTATGAAAATAGAGAAAACCAATTTTCCCAGATATGAGACCTAGCTAGATCGATTTTTCACCCCCGTAGAGCCTTTTTCGAGAACGTGATTACAAATAAATATATAGGTTTACAAATATTGCTCATAGTATAGGATTACATGACTTAGGACTAGAGTTTTTTACAAGTTATTAAATAAATAGGTACAGACTACGCTCTACAAAGCCGAATCTTATCTAAAACACGATGCGTCATATTAACGACTGGTACCATAATTCCGTAATACAACACAATCTGTTTCGATTTGAAACAGATTGCTAATCCATTGCTTCATAAGTTGGAAAAAAAATCTGCTCAACAACGTAAATAACGCAATGAATGTTGTTGAACTGTCAAAATGAAACAAATTAGGCAAAATTGTTTACGAAAATAAGTTACGCAATTAGGGTACGGGCTTTGATTCCACATTCCACCTAATTAATTGCGCTGCGAAAACGTTCACAAAACGATCTATTATTTATTACTTCTCTTGATAAGAACAGTCATTGCACAAATTAAAGTTATTTTTTCGTTATTTCAGATCTGGGAATATACAGGTGCAAAAGGAAATATATTTTCTTCAATTTATGTAAAGCCAGTAGATAAGCTGACATGGCAAATGGTATTTGGTTGTTACGACAAAGCGGTGTATAGTCTTAGTATTAAGAATTTTCAGCCAAGTCTGCTTTGGAAGACCAGACTTTCTTCCCCAATTTACTCAACTCCTTGTGCTTTGAACGACAAGCTGATATTAGCCGCAGCAAATAATGGAAAACTATCTGTACTTGATGCAGAAAATGGAATTGTATTAGAAGAACACAGTTTACCAAGTGAAGTATTTTCATCACCAGCTGTTTATGGCGACTACATATTTGTCGGTTGTAGAGATGACCACCTGTATTCAATTAAATATATTTTGAACTTGTAAATTGTGATTTCATCTAGTCTAGAAAACATGGTGATATTTAAATTATTAAATAAAAGTTTAAGTAAAAATTTCATAATAAGCATAAGGAAAACTATAGCTTTGTTGTTATTGACCTAAACATGTGACATGTTTTGTTTCAAAATAAAACACCTCTTGTTATTATTATAACTTTTATTCATGATCTTACACAACATACAGGTATAGTGAGCATTCAAAAATTTTGACTTGTTACAAGTATGATATGGTTACAGAATCAAACAATTACCAAATTGGAATGCATAACATCTGGTACAAATAACCTACCACTTGTGCAGATCATATAGCTTTGTATACTTTGAAAGCAGCTTTAAATAAAGTATAAATTCCATTAAATAATATTTTATTTTTGGCAATAAAATGTATAAAATCAGTTATGGAACCACTGGGAGCATTGTACATACATTAATACTTGATCTACTGCCAATACATCTAAGCTCTTAATAAAATTGATAACCCAAAATCCCTAGAGTATCATTATTGTTGCCAGAACAGTTCTTAAACAAATATAAAATTAACAAGCAATGTACATAAACATGATATTATAACATAGTTCACTGTTCCTCTTCTCCAAGCTCTACTTTTACTTTGGAGAAGTCAAACTCTTCACCCGTTCCATACTTGTATATTTTAATCACATCTAAACAAGTAGTCTCAAAGTGTGTGGTAGCATCATAAGATTCGGAAACAAAGATCTGGCTCTGAGTGCCATCATCGAGAGGCTCATAGTAGTCTGTCACAGACACAAACTTCTGTCGGATAAGTCCAAGCAGATCCAAGCCAGGCTTAATCTCAGTTTCTGGGTCATTGGTTTCAACAGTGGTTGACACCATGGCAATGAACCAGCCCTTAGCAGCAACCTGGTGTGTGTACGACACAACAGAGATGTAGATATCAGAATGCCTGCCTACTTGCTTCTGAGGAATGATAATTTGGGTGGACAATGCATCCTTTGTATTTGGTATAGGATGATCCAATAAACAAATGCAACGAATCACCTGAGCCTTCTTGCGGACACGGTCAGGTACGTAGCTAGGGTCACAGTATACTTGCTTGCACTTAGCTATTTCATTGCCAGAGCGTACACCAACTACCTTGCCACCTTCTCCAAGCACTATCTCATCTATAGGTTTATCCAGCATGTAAGTGCCTCCATAAATAGCAGAGAGGCGGGCAAAGCCTTGAGGCAGCTCCCCTAATCCATACATAGGATACAAGTATGGAGATTTGCCATATCTTGCGAGTGAGTCAGAGTACAGTTTAATACGGTGGATGGTTTGTATAGCTGGTTGTTGGAGGTAGTTATCATTGAGGTAGAGAGCCAGAGCATGCCCAGTGAAGTCTTGAGTGTTCTTGTCAAGACCAAACTTATCATAGAGCGACTGCATGTTGGCTGTACTCGGGTCCAAATCTTTCCAAGTCTTCGAGTCATCCTCCTGGAAGTCTTGGACATAAATAAGGAAGTTTCGGAAGCGTCTCTTTTCGAACATCCCCATCAAATCCGATGCAAGCGCCTCCTTCTGATCGACGGGCACTTTTGAAATCTTTCCGCCTTTGTAGACATAACTGCCCTCCACAGACTTGAATTCCAGGTATCGAGTCACACCCGTGTGAATGAGCAGTTTCACAAGAAGCCCATTTGCCATCAACAACTTGGGAATCAAATCTACATTCCAGTCGCGACCTCGACCGTATGTTTCATCGGGAGCCGGTGCGTTGAACTTTGCGAACAATTCTTCTAACGGGGTAATTGACGCAGATTCACCACCGTAGTACTTATTACGATCAATGTGCAATACCTTTTTTCCAGACACGGAGAGCATTCCACTTAGGATGCATTCCTTTAATCCCGTTCCCAGAACTATCGCGTCGTATTCTTCATCCATGTCGAAAGATTTAGAAGAAGTATTCCACTACGAAATTGCAAACCGGGTGGTAAATGTCAAAATGTCCGAAAGAATATGGCCGACTTGGATGACGACGACGTGTGATCTAGTGTTGCGCAGGTAAATATTTACTAAAATAGTCGATAATTCGATTTATTAAATGGCAACAAGACATAAATATTGGGCTTGCTACACGGCTGCCAACCGCGTCGTCGACAGAGGTGACCTTGGTTGGCGACAGGCAGAGCTGTTTGAAATTTGGTTGTAAACCACCAACTACACGGTTGTAAACCATCAAGGTCACGTCTGTTGGGACGCGGTTGGCAACCGTTTAGCACGCACTTTATAAACCTGGTTCAGGAATTTAGTGACAATTTTTTTATTACTAAATTCTCCAAATTATGCTTTCAATACCTACGTACCCACCCGCACGAGGTTCTATGTTGAGGGCACCACTATCGCACTTAGGTCACTTCGCACGGGAAATGAGTAAAGTGCTTACTACACGGCTGCCAACCGCATCCCCACCAGAGGTGACTTTGGTTAGCGACAGGCAGATCTGTTTAAAATTTGGTTGTAAACCACCAAGGTCACCTCTGTCGGGACGCGGTTGGCAGCCGTGTAGCAAGCCCTTACAAGAATTCGTAAACAAATACTTAAAAACACTGCTTGTGGGTGGGTGGCTCAAAACATACTAGCACTTGTCGGCAAAGTATTGCCATCATCATAGGTCTGCATTATATGCCAGTGGCCTTGAGTGGTTAAACATACTACTATTCTACAAACACAACAATGGGGATAAAAACTGTCACTTGCTCACTTCAGATGACGCCGATCTCCAGCGTCTTATAATTTGACCTTATCTAAATTAGTCTATGAATTTGACAGCTAGCCATACATTTTTTGTAAACAAGCGACTTCTTTTACGCATAATTAATTATTGAGCCCAGTTGCGCAGCTGTTTACTGCAAAAATAAGGGGACCTATGTATTTGCCAAAGATGTTATAAGAAGAAAACTGTGGGAAAAAATTGGAATCCGATATTTCGTCGAGATGATGTGCCTTTTATGGGAGAAAGTGGTTTATGGGTAATGCTCTCAAGAGAACTAAGTCTGCTTTCTTTACATACAGGCACTTGTGATGTGATATTATGTAAATTATATGTATTGAAGTATGTGTGTATTTATATTATCATATTAGATCAGTGCTAGAAGTGCTTTCTCTGAGTTTTTTCAGTCAGTTAGACCATGCCCGAGTTGGTTTTTAACTCTGACTGACTCTCAGGTTTTTTCTATCGTACGCCTCCAGTATTTAACAAAAAACGAACTTAAAGTCAACAAACACAAAATAACATAAAATATAAAACGTTCATAATTTATTGACTTTTCCACTAAAGCTGCTTTTTTACCAGTGGTAGACGCTTCCCCTGTCCTTAGGTCGTCTTTTAAATAGTGCTAACTCCAAGTCTCATACATATTTATATAGTTTTCGTATAATTTGTGATCGACACAAAAGTAAACTTATCACAACAATGGCGGTTTAAAGTAGGCGTGTGTAACTCTTTACGGAACCGACTCACTGATCCGGATCATTGAGGTGATTCAAAAGATTGGTTCAGTAACAACGTTTCAAACGCATCATTTGGATCTGAAACATTACTTTGCTCTGGCTCATTCCGCGCGACGCGTCGCTCGCGAGCACTGAGCAGTGAGCGAGCGAGAGAGACTGAGACACACTGAGTTTTTTGACTCGCGAGTCGTGAGTGAGCGGGCGACATAATTACAATCTTTACAAGTCAGAAAGAGATACCAAATGAGATGTGTATCACTCATACAATCACAGATTTAACGTAATGTATACGTAACATTCTGTATTTTACATCCTTTGAGCCGATGATCCAAATGAGCCAAATGAAACATATCAGTGTTTCGGATCATTTCCAGATAAAGATGTACAACTGTGCTGCCATCTGTTCTGAGCTTTCAAAAATTGCAAAAAATAGGGTTGGGCATTTTAACGATAGGTAGGGTCAAACAAAGGAGAACTTATTTTGATGTTGGCAAACCCAAATGTGTCTTGTCATGTCTGGCAACCAAGCAAGTTGAAGCAATGAAGGAAATGTCATGTCAGTCCAGTGTTGCCAACCCGTACGATAATTATGGGGGCGTACGATAATTTGGCCTATGGTACGATGTACGATAATGAATGTCTAATGTACGATAATTTTGCGATTTGCTGAAAAAACAAGTTCCATTAAAAAAATGTATTTATCAGACAAAATTAAACGCAGAAAAGAAACAAACAAATGTCAATATCAATTATGTCAACATCAACAAGTATCTCTCTCTCTTTCGCTCTCTAGTTTTTAATTTAATTTTACAGTGAAAACACAAAAATATCAACTAAAAACGATGACAAAATATGTTTACGGTTTGTGCTCCTAGCGCCATTAGTGGTGAAACTTGGCATAATTATATACTTCCCCTTTGACTCTATACTCCATTTGAAATAAGATTAGACATATAAACAAACCTTTTTAACAGTCCATTCAACCGATTTTGACTTCTATTGTATTGGTGGCATGTCAAATGGCAGCTACAGTAAACAGTTGGTATTGTAACCATTTTTTTGCTTTTAATGCCATCCTTATGCCTACAGTATGGAAGTCAAATCTGGTTGAAAGAACTGTAAAAAGGTTTGTTTAAATATCTAATTTTATTTAAAATGGAGTATTCATTGTTTTTTGATGGCCGACTTACGTTTTTTTTTTTTTTTTGGATTTTTCTTTTGTACAGACGCCAGCACATCAAGCTACCCGAAACTGTCAAATTTTACCAATCAACTTTGAACCTTATTGTTCTGCGATAAAGTTGAAAATCTATTAAATAAATTTGACAGATTGTAGTAGCTTGATGTGCTGGCGTCTGTACGATAATTTTGCCCAAAAAACGATAATTTCAACGTGGGATCTCGATAATTTGAACTTTTGGAGTTGGCAACACTGTGTCAGTCAGTCATTGAGTTCAGTCAGTTACTTGTCTCGTGTTTTTTTGCTTGTTTTTAAGTTTCATACTCTATCGTGTATATCGCTCCGTGGTGGTCAAATAATTATTTTAAAAGTTCCAAGAATATGTATACGCGGGCTACTACAAAACTTATCTGTTCGTCTAGTGATTATTGGAAATAATTAAATTAGTGATGTGTGAATCTGTGAACGGATGAGTTCCTACCATATGTTTGATTTCGTACTGCACATTCTTCTTAAATTACCTCCAATAAATAAATTTAAACGGTGTGGCGACACAACAGTTTTAAATGAAAGGTAAAAGTGGGGTGAACACCGTTCAAATGAATAAAAATGTCAACAGAAGGCAGTGGAGAGACAACTTCTACCGTGCCATGTTTACCCGGGGCACCGGAGCAGACTTACCTGTTTCCGAAAGCGAAAGGACACTCGAGGTCTGTAAGTCATGGAGGCACTCCTATGCTTGCGGGGAATCCCACCGCGCCACGGCCTTCACTCAAGTCAGCAATGCGTGGTCACCAGCGCGCTCTGTCGCATGGTCAGATTGGCGAGGGCGGGCGGCCCAGCACCGGGCCCGGCCACAGCCGCGCCGGAAGCCGCACGGACTTCATCCTGCCGCCGGGGCACCGCGACCCGCCTGCCCCCAGTGCCCAGCCGCGTCTGGGGTCCGTGCGCATCCACTCGCGGCAGGCCTCGCGCTCCGACTCCATCTACACCATCAGACGAACTTCCGTCGTGAGCCCTTGGAGGCGAGCCGCCTTCTGGCTGCTGCGGCGACAGCAGCCTACTGTTGACACTAGACATCTCATAGTCACCCCCAACCTCCTGGTACCAGATAAAACACCACTCAAAGATCACCCTAATGGACAAAGATGCGACAATATAATTAGGACTACAAAATATACTTTACTATCATTTTTACCCAAGAACTTATTTGAACAATTCCATAGGATTGCAAATGTGTACTTTATATTCATAGTGTTGTTGAACTGGGTGCCTGCAATCAGTGCGTTTGGTAAAGAAATTGCCATGCTACCCGTGTTGTTTGTGCTTGGTGTGACTGCCATTAAAGACTTATTTGAAGACCGCAGAAGACACAATTCTGATAAAAGAATAAACAACTCATTTTGCAGAGTCTTCAAGAAGTAAGTAATCTTTATTTTGCATGCTTCATCCTGTTAGAAAATGTATTTTTACCTCAGCTTAGAATCAGAGATTTTTTCTGAGTACTGTTGTATACTGTTTAAAACACTCTAAATGTTGTATGGAGACAAAATTGTATGGAAAATCAAAATTTTTATTGGGTGGTTGACAACCACCAGTATGTCACTCTGTCACCTTTTCAGAACAAGATGATAGTGGCATTCAGACTATACCTTATTTAATTGTTTGTCATAAAGTACTATGGCACTATATCTTGAATATAAGCTACTAGCTTTTGCCCGCGGCTTCGCCCGCGTGGATGTCGGAAAATATCCCACTGGAACGTGCTACCGGGATTCAGAGTATCCTATGTCCTAACCCAGGTCATGGCCTATCCTATGCCTTTCATCTAGAAATCCGTTCAGTCGTTACGCCATGAAAAGGTAACAGGCTGATATTAAATCTGTTTTAGGGTTCCGTACCAAAAAATTTAAACATTAAAACCCTTAAAGGATGACTTCATTGTCTGTCAAGACCCTTTTCTCAGGAACGCGTGGAGGCATCAATTTATATCAATAGATATTAAAAACTTAGATCTACGGTCTCTTGGAAGTGTAACGAAAATCAAACTTCCAAGTCAACGCAATAATGGGCACGCCACAACTGTGGCGATAAGTTCCCTCATTAAGGAGTGGTAGAGAGGCGCCACGGCGTCCTCACCTTCCACCTGACGCAGGTTCTCACCGGACACGGTTGTTTCGGGTTCCTGTTCAGGATAAGGCGGGAGAAAACAATGGTGACACCCGGGCGCAGCATACGGATTAGGTCTGCCCGGCTTGGGCAGAGCAGCCGTGTCCTCGTGGAGGCGATCGGCGGTGGTGATCTCTCGCGTCCGGCCCTGGTCCAGACAATGGTAGAGAGCGAGACGGCATGGGAGGCCATCACCTCCTTCTGCGAAGCAGTAATGCTCACGAAAGAGGAGGCATCATAATAGCATAGTACCAGAAGGAGACACCCTGGGCATCGGGAATCGTAGGCCGATTCCCGGCCGCCGTAGGCGCGGGCTTGCGGACGGTGAGCAATGGGTAGCTCACCGTCCGATAAGAACCAGGCCCGGGTCGACGGCGGGTTGTGTTCCACGCGCGCCTCAAAGAGATGTCAGCGGAACTGACGGGGTCCGATAGGGCCGATGCCTGCCGGTTGCGGGTTGCGGTTATTGTCCGAAAGGGTTACCGTGGCCCCAGGCAATATAGGCAACTGAAAGAACACGGGTGGGTTTTAGTCAGTAAGAGTCGTGACACGCCTTCCCGCTCCACCCAGAGCGGGAGAAGTTATTTGAGTATTTCCCAACCAAAAAAAAAGTTAACGAAATAAAAAATACGGCCATTTGTGCCGCATATTTTGACACTCGCAAATAAACCAGTCTATTTGGTACTTCCCGTTGGTCCAGCAGCATGAAGTTTGTCGAGAAGTAAGGTCAAGTAAAGAGGAAAATCCGAAAATTGGTAATTTATAGTTCTATAATGAACGGCAAAGTTAAAAACTCATAGGCCGTGTCTTGGAGTAACAAACCTCAGTTGGCCCAATATAGTTTTTTGGTTCTAGTAATAAATAAGAAATAGGATAGACCGGCATCAAAAAAGATTTGTGAAAATTGGCCATTTTCTTGCTGACTGTACAATTTTTTTCAAAATCTGTGAATGCAGATCAAAATGTTTAAAAAAGTTAAGGACAGTCTCCTAAGACTGTTTTCTTGTAGCGACAACGGTTATGGTACCTTATTGCTCCATCTCAAAATCCACCCTGTATATGCTATGATTGACTGCTTAGTTCCATAAAGGTATAGCGTGATGATATTTTTTTAAAAGGTTAAATCCGTAACTATCTGCAATATTCTAACCTTTTGGCTAGCCTTTTTACAATTTGCGGTAAACTCTAAAAGAATACAAACATAATGCTATATTGCTCATCCCCCATAGCAAATAGCGTGATAATAGTTTTTGAAAAATCTATTGTGAAGTTACGATTATATGACTTATATATTATTTATACCAATTTTCAAGTTAATTAAGCCACACAGTAAAACCCTCCACTGTAAAATTAATACCCCGTTTCACCCCGTTAGGGGTAGATTTTCAAAAAACCCTGATATACGTTTTTATTTATTTTCAGTTTTAATTATAAATACTGAGTTTCGAGTTAATCAGACCGCTCGTTAAAATTCTTCCATACAAACTTTGACACCCCCCAATCCTCCTTTAGGGGGTATTTTAGAAAAACTAAAAATGGCAAACTTTATAATTTACATAGATAAGTATTCGTGCCAAGTTTCAAGTTTACTAACTCAAGGAATAAGATTTTTCATACAATATCCCCCCTTTTCACCCTCTTAAAGGTCGAATTTCCAAAAATCCGTTCTTAGCGGACGTCTACTAACTATAAACTACCTCCCTACCAAGTTTCATCTTCATACATCAAGCGGTTTTCGAGATTTCGTGATGAATGAGTGAGTGAGTGACCTTTCGCTTTTATATATTTAGATTTACCAACCTGGTTTTAAATGTACTTACTTGTATATTTTCTGAACATAGCCTCTTCTTCCAAAACCCATAAAAGTTTCTGTTAGTTGGAGGAGCTACAATATCACTTATGTAATTTTCATTATTTTAACACAATTAAAGAAAACTAGGTATTTCAAAAATTCATCGAATTGGTATGAAATCTGTTAGATGTACAAATCCTGCTGTACAATTTCAGAGAACTTAATAATGAACTGCTTTAAATCTGCAAAAAAAAAACTCAGCTGTGAATTATCGTTATTTCTGAGAAAGGTAGTGGAGTAGCTAAACTTGTACACAGAGTTCTTGTAATTCTATTTTTTTTTTTAAACTTTGTCATAGAATTGTAATGGATGCTATTCTGTAAAGTAAGTTATTTTGTTTTGAATGTTATGTTTACATAGACAACTATGTTGCATACAAGTGTATTGAATTAATTAATGATTTACATATTGTAGTAGTGAGAAATATTTAAAAAGCCAAAAGAGGTTGTGTTCGCCAGTAACTGGGTTGTGGAGGTCAGATAAGCAGTTGCTCCATTTAAAGTACTTATTGGTATTCAGCTGCATCTGGTTAGACTGGAAGCTGACTAGCCAACCAAAAAGGCTAGGCAGATGATGAGTAGTGAGAGATTTTTATGCAGCGTCACATGTACAGACAGCAAAAGAGATAAATAATATAATATTGAATAAAACATGGTATAAAGGTACTTATAGCTAACTTGCAAATACTTTAGTTACACTAACTTATAATATATTCCAGATTATCAAATACTTAACAGTTAAAATTATAAAGATCATTCAAAATAAATCCAAAAAGTAAATTTTTTTTTTCATATTATATGATTAAAAAGTACTTAAAATTATTGAATTCAATTTAAATAATACATTCAATCATATTAATTGATTAATTTTGATATTTTGATTAAAATAAAATAACATTAGTGTGCTTATCCAAAGGGGGTATGGACCCGCTCCAAATAATTCTACTTTTCTCTATCTGAAGTGGTTTTCTCTAGGCAGTCTTGTCCAGCATTTGCAACAATCTTGTCCAGCCAACAGGCACATGGCTGGCCTTTATTTCTGGCTAACTTACAAGTAACACAACAATCCATAATGTGATAGTCTACTAAGGATATCTAACATTTAAAAACGTATTAATAACGCAGACAATAACAACGAATATTTGTTTATATCACAATTTAAAACTTAAGCATGAACACAACAAGTATAAAATCAGTTCTCATAGGTAAACGTTGATCCCCGGCTCAGACGGACTCGCCACTAGGGTGGTCCAGCTCTTCCCAGCCCACTTAATCATGGTACTGACCACCATCTTCAATGGTGCATTAAGCAATAATATCTTTCCCCAGACATGGAAAGAGGCCACAGTCATAGGTATCCCAAAACCCGGTAAGCCCAAATCCGAGCCCTCCAGCTACCGCCCCATCAGTCTACTCAAAGTTCTCGGCAAAATCTATGAGAGGCTTATTTATAAGCGTCTCGGAGACTATGCAGAAACCAAGGGCCTTATCCCCAACAAACAGTTCGGCTTTCGAACTGAGCACTCTAGCGTGCATCAGGTCCACTGTATTGTCAAGCTGGTCAGCGGTGCTCTCACCGTAGGCCGGCAGAAAGGCGCGGTCTTCTTCGATATTGCGAAAGCGTTTGACAAAGTCTGGCACAACGGCTTAATATATAAGCTCTACAAACTCGGTGTGCCAGAACATCTCGTGCTCATCATTCGAGACTATTTGTCGAACCGCACCTTCCGTTTCCGTATCGAAGGAGCCCTATCCTCCCCCCGCCCCATAAGGGCAGGAGTCCCTCAGGGCTCGGTGATAGCCCCCCTCGCATTTACGCTTTTCACAAGCGACATCCCCAGATACAGATGGACGCAGTTAGCTCTGTTCGCAGACGATACAGCGATCATCTGTAAAGGTAATACTCCCAACATGCTCCTGAACCTACAAAGGGCTGTCAATAATCTAGGCGCCTGGTTTAGAAAGTGGAGAATAGAAGTCAATCCTGACAAAAGTCAAGCGGTTTTATTCACAAAACCGAGATCCAGACCCCACCCCCTCCCCCGACCTATCACCTTATTCGGCAAGCCGATCCCTTGGGAGAAGCAAGCCAAATACCTCGGTGTTACCCTCGATCATCAGCTCTCCTTTTCAGAGCACATAAAGACGGTTCGTTCGCGAGCCGCTTTCGCTCTAGGTAGACTTCACTTCGTTCTGAATGCACGCAGCAAATTGTCACTCAAGTGCAAATTGCGTATCTATACAGCGTGCATTCGTCCCATCATGACCTATGCGGGAGCAGTCTTTGCCCATGCCAATCCCCGTTCCATCCATAGGATGCAGACCCTACAGAACCGATTCCTTCGCAAGGCCACGGTAGCCCACTATTATGTCAGAAACGAGATCCTCCATCTCGACAGTAAGATCCCAACGATCCACCAGTTTTTAAAACGCATGTCCAAACGTTACTTTGACTCCGCCCCCAGACATCGCAAGCCTCTGATTGTCAAGGCAGCCGCCTATATCCCATCCCGTATCAGTCAGATTCGCCGACCGAGGCATATTCTTTCCGACCCAGATGACGATTACACTCCTCCAGGAGCAGAATAGGGCCACCAGTACAGTGCACAAGAACAGACGCCTCCCGTAATTCCGACCTCGCCGCCGAGGTCCTTTGCGATCGTGACCGCGTCCCCGAGTAAATGAAACTCCCCCCCGTCCCTTGCTCGAAAACGAGGTGCCAGCAGTTGTTGCAGCTGAGCACGTAGCTTTAAATACCCCGCATAATAATCATGATGAAATCCTAAGTTTGATCCAGCCTGTCCCTTCTTGCTGTCCTCCCCTTGTGCCCTAAGCTGAGGTTCGTACCCCACAGGGGGTGCCCTTAGCGAGCACTCGCTTAATTTTAATTAAGCATAGTTTTAAAAGTTCCTGGCTGGAGGCTCTAAGTGTAGAAGCTTAAGGCCACCACAGGAAAAGTCCGGTTAAGCAGCCATGACCTTAGTGGTCACAACTGCGAAAGGCCAGTTAAAAAAAAAAAAGTAAAAGTTGATAGATATAACAATAACGCGCCTCAACTTTCGGGGGTCGATTTTTTGACATGTGTGGGAAGGTGTAGCCAACTCCAAATGTTCAAATTGTTGAGTTCCCAAGTCGAAATTATCGTTTTTTGGCCAAAATTATCGTACAAAAGAAAAATTAAAAAAAAAGAAAATGTCATTGATCGATGTAAATCGATGGAAAATGTACAATCAGATTGCGATTAAGTGACAATTAATAATTTTAAACTATAGTCAAAGGAGTATATGCCAGGATTCACCACTAATGGCGCTAGCACAAACTGTAAACACCTTTTCTCATAGTTTTCAGTTGATATTTTTGTTTTCACTCTAAAATTAAACAAAAAAAGGTGGGAGGGAAAGAGATACTCACTTGTTGATGTTGACATAATCGGCAATTGACATTTTTTTTTTGTGCCTTTAATTTTGTCTGACGAATACGTTTTCTATTTTTTCAACAAATATCAAAATTATCGTATTTTAGACATTCATTATCGTACATCGTACCATTGGCCTAATTATCGTACGCCCCCATAATTATCGTACGGGTTGGCAACACTTGCTGCATGCATACGGTATATCTACATAACTATTACATATCAAGTATTATCAAGTCTCATGCTAATCAATTTCTTCTTACATAGCGTGATTCATGGGTGAAACGCGAACCAACCCGCAAATGTATGGGGTAAAACCCACTTCAAAAATTTCGAATGAACGTCTTTACAGTCCAGCTGTTGAGGAAATGCATCGTGACACCAACCTGTCAGTTTGACAATTTCTAATAAAAAGTAATAACACATTCGTTAGTATGTTTTTTTCGTTCATGTAGTCATCAAATATTTTAAAATGGAAACAAAACCTACTGACAATGTTCTCAAAAACTAAAGTTTTCCTGCTGATAAGATTGACAAGGGAACCTTGGTGCCCGTAACTGGTAGTAACTACCTACTTCCTACCAAAAATAATCGCACACTCGGGAAAACCCGAGAATGTAATTAGGAATAGGAACAATATCGTTATATCGCACGCGTACGGCACTGTAAGTTATGCCGTCTTATCTTAAACATTGTTAAGTAACTGGTATTCATTATGTATACCTAAAAGGAAAAAAATGTTCGATTATCTCGTCATAGTCGACATTTTCCTGCTGATATGACCAAACGACGCAAGCCAGTAACCAATTTAGCACGCTACGCGGTCGCCAAGCCGTACCAATACCCAGCTACACGATAATAATGCATACATACGTGTCCAATTGATAACCTCCTCTTTTTTAAGAAGTCGGTTAGCAAAAAAAAATCCTCTCGGAAATCATAATATAACCGATAAGGATTGTTTTGTGCCAGAGGCATCATTACCATAAAATCGTTATTCATTATGTATCTCCGAAATGGAGAACAGCGATCGGAAGGTGGCTTCGGGTTCCTGGCCGGTGAACAAAGCCAAAGGCGGCAGGTTCTAGTAAAGAAATCCAATAAACAAACTTCTAATAAATTAAAAATTGGCAGTGTGTTGAATAGCGGAGCGTACAACCTCCAAATAATTCTAACTGAGAGGATTTGCCTTAAGGTTTTAGGAGCGTGTAACGAAGTCATTACACACGTTACACACGGTCGATACAGTAGGGAATACATTCGAGGACAAGGACAACTTGTGATGAGTCGATTAGAATTTGGGTAATTAAATTCTGGCAGCAGTTAGAATAACTGGTGCTTGTCTTGTGCGTGCGCGTAAATACGGGAGAACGCGCTAAACCTTGTGTTTGTATTTTTAGGTGGCTAACAACTGAAAACCAGCCAAGTGCGAGTCGTCCTCGGACACGGAGGGTTCTGTACCACCATAAAATATTTAGCAAATAAATAAAAATACTACACATATATATTATTATTATTTTTCATCTTAAATTTTAAAAATCGCAAAAATTGATTTGTATTTCACAATGATACTATGAATTAATTTTTTGCAGTTGCAGTTGCAAATCACCCATATTTAAATAAAATACCTTATGAATCGGTGTTTTTAGTATTTGTTGATTATATTATATTTGATATGGTACAGTTGGTACAAGATGTACAGAAGTTTAAAATTCCTAACTTGTTTAGTAGTTGAGATAGAGTTCGTACCAAAATGGTCTAAAACTGACAACTTTTACGGCCCCCTATTTCTTCATTTTTTAAGATCAAATAAAAATTATATTTGTTCTCTACTCGATAAGCTCTAGACAATGATACCTCACATGCCAGGGTTAGATTTTTTTCAAAGTCATTTATTGTTTGGTTTATTAAAATTTTAACTTAATTTAATTATTATTATTTGTTGTTATAGTGGCAATAGAAATACATAATCTGTGAAATTTTTAACTGTCTACCTATTACGGTTTATGAGATACAGCTCGCTGACAGACAGACGGACAGCGGAGGTTTAGTAATAGGGTTCAGTTTGGCATCCTTCGGGTACGGAACCCTAAAAACAATCAAGTTGTTAACTTAAAAGACCGTCGATCCTTCAATCCTGGGTAATTTGAATTTATCAAAGTAAGCACTTGACCGTTTATAATTCCATTTAAGTACGATTTAAGTGTGGCTCTTAACTTTGTTGATATCGTTGTATTGATATTTTATTTGATTTTTATGTAATTTGATGGCAAACAAGCTGATGATGACAGCCTAAACAAGCCGACGGATGATAAGCGGTGCAGTACTCAAAGACTAATGTCTAAGGTGCCCGTAATTTCTCTGATTATTTGTTTGGTTGCCAATTCTGACATCTTTGCCTCATTCCTGCACCCTTATTGCGTAACACACGATCAATCACAATATGTTTTATTTTGACAGTTCAACAACAATCATTGCGTTATTTACGTTGTTGAGCAGACAAATTTTTGAACAGAAAATGAATCAGATTATGATCGATCGTGTATTGCGCAATGGGTGCTGGCCAATGGTTTTGCTCCGTTCCCTTTATTTTAAAATTCTCCCTTTTCACTCACAAAGATAGCCTGTAATGTCCTGGTGCGGAGCAAAGACCTCTCCATTCTTAACACCGGCCACGATTCTGCGCTACTGACTTATTGCCAGCTCTTAAGGAAAACATCCAATTCTTCCCGCCATAACCTTTGTGGTCTACCGGTACCCTAATTGCGTAACTTGTTTTCGTAAACAATTTTGCCTAATTTGTTTCATTTTGACAGTTCAACAACATTAATTGCGTTATTTACGTTGTTGAGCAGATTTTTTTTTCCAACTTATGAAACTATGGACAAGCAATCTGTTTTAAATCGAAACAGATTGTGATGTGTTATATAACGTAATTAGGGTACAGGACCCAAAGTTGCTGTTTCAAGGCATCAATCCCAAGTTCTGCGGGCCCACACCTCACCCGAAATGCAGCATGAACTTCTAATTATTTTCGGAAGAACCTTGACACTACATAAGTAATGTTCTTTTTAGCTATGTATAAGGTGGATACGGACCTCCATGTCATCACTGAGCGAAGGCCCTCGGTGCCATGTCCATAGCGCAGCACATAAGTAATTCAGTCGACATGTACTTACAGTGAATTTCTTATGATGTTTGGCTACTCCAAGTGGTTGGGCGGTTCAGCCACTCGACGAATATATTAGCCATTAATATTACAAGCGTATGATAGAAACTGAGCATGTTTGCCCGTAAATAATCGGAAATTTATTTATTCGATTAGAGATCGCTTTTCTTTGTTCCATTTACTTTCTGTTGAAGTGTATTTACTACGAAAGAAGTCTTTGTTAGCAAATATTCTCTTATTATGTTCGTGGTCTTTGAACGAAGCTTGTTAAGGATCTTAGGGGAAAAATCTACGTTATAATTACAACGCTAATTAGGCGCACAAATGAATTTTACCTTGCGGAGTGCGCAAGGTAAAATTCAAATCGATCAACAAAACGATTTGATCTACAAGTATAAGGGCGGAAGAAACACATAGATTTGATTCCACGAAAGACGTCTGCGTAATAATATGAGCAAGACCTAGTTATCATTATTCCTGATTTCCATTTGACAATGAACATCTATGAATATGTATTATGTATTCAATTAATCCGTACAACAATAACTGCAGAAGATTAAAAATTTATGGACCTGCTCATATATTTGCAGTCTGTCAAATGCGATATTGTAGTGATGGAATAGCTGTAGCTTCCGTGTCATGGATAAAACGAGCACATGTAAGGCCAGACGGAACTACGGGCATTTTTGAGCACGTGCCGTCTGATCGATGACACGTCTAAATATTTCAAAAGTTCCACAAACATCGTTAAACTTGAAGCAGCCTCGTTAGCTGTAATTTCAATTGATTTTGTTGAGATTGCTGGACTGACGGCATCAAGGTTGCCACTCCCAACCATTGTAGTTTATTATTTATGGTCTACACTTTTTTTGGTAAACGTTTCCTGATTTCTAGACAAACGATCTATAAATGTCAATGCTGACATGAAAACAAGCAAAAACCAAATGTCCATTTGATATTTTACGGCACAAACGCTGATTACATTGTCAGTTAGCTCATAACACTTTCACACCTACTCCGTGTTGATAACGATTGTCGGTAGTTAATTATTATAGACACGCAAATAATTGTTTTATAATTACACATACAGAAACCCAGCCATTCGTCATCACGCACCGACACTCAAAGAAAATTGACCAATACAATATACAACAAGGCTTGACCAAAATCTCGGTCTTGGCATTCTCGGCTACAAATCCAACCGAGAACTGGGTGTCGGTTCTCTGCAAAAAATCGCCGAGATTCTCGGCCATGACCGAGATAGTTGTACGGTAATAATTTACTGCATCGTCAGCTAGCTCATCAAACATGGCCGCAACAGACGAATTCAGCTTATGGTCTCGTGATTCCATATGAGTTTGAACTTTGAAGTTGAGCCATTGATGAAAACAGTTGAAATTCTATAATCGGAATAGCGCTTGATAGCTTTCTTAGAGAGCCAAGACTGCAAAGAAATACAAATATTTTTGAGTACTTACTGGTATTCGTCACCTGGTAAAGTACTTAGACCTGCAGCAAAAACGTTTTTATCAGCGCCGCCTATTAGTGTAGCAAGTGAACAGTTCTTTAGCTAGTTATATTTCATTTCATTCGACGAGAGGCGACTCTCTTTGAACGCCGAAAACGCCGAAAAATCATTCTTTTGTGTTATAATTATAAGTTTATAACATCATGTTGTTTAATTTTGAATACTTATTAAAACTTATTAATTATGTAATATGCAAAATTTGCGCATTTTTTTTTTTCACGATTTTTCTATTCTCGGGCAAAAACCTGTCTCGGTCGACCCTTACAATTCAATAAGCCAAAGCAACGTATTAACTAGACAACCTTCATTGTTATTAATGACCACTTGTTAATTAAGTCACGCTAATTTATTCTCCTTTCTCGTTGCATCGGTGTGTTTATTACATCAAATTGATTAGATCGCATTGTCCATGGTGGCTGAGCGTATAATATTTCAGTCGGGTCTAATTGACGGATTATAGTGGATTTGGCTTATTGGTGAATCGTCAGAATTTACTCGCCCGGAACGGGCGAATCGACTCAAAGTCAAATAATTTATTTCAATTAGGCACTTAAAAGGCACTTTAGAACGTCAAAATTTACAAAAAAATGAATTGATTCTAGTCGCCCCTTCCAAAAGGTAGTCTTCGTATGGAGAAGAAATTAAATTTTTTTTTTTTTTTTTTTGAACTCCTTTAAAATATTTTGTATAATATATCGACACTGGAAAGGAGAAAATGCTAAAGCGCCATTTGCCCAAATGGCGCTTTAGCATTGACGATATCGTTGGCGTAGGTGGAGAACTAGATAACAAAAAAAATATTGTTTGGAGAAAAATAGAGATTTATTTATGCGGCATGATTTGGGTGTTACGAAAATGGTGAAAAGTCAATTTGACCAAAATCGCATTTATTTAGTTCTCCACCAACGCCAACGATATATGAAGACGATGCACCTGGAATAAGATTACTATACCTCAATAGTTAAAAATAATTAAAAATGAAGCAATGACAGAAAATGATTTATGTGATGGAAACATGGTGGTCACATATTTACAAACATTGTAAAAGTACGATATTTCTAATTTTACAAGTAATACTAATAAGTCAGTGTGTGAGTTCAAGTAATCACAGAATGTAAAATCAATATTATAATAATAATAAATATTATTTGATTTTGTCTAGACTCTAAAATGTCCTATGGAGCTAGACCAGCATGTTTCCAAGCATTCTTATCTTGGATAATAATAAATAATCCTCTAATTTGTAATATACCTACTCTTATGGCTTACGCGCTTTTGTTCCTATCATGTTGACTGCTTCGTTGGGGTATTGGTAGCAAGCACTACTGCTGTGCATGAGGTCCTGGATTGCAGTCTCGTGTCGGGCAAAGTGTTATGGAGTTTTACCATCTGGAATTTCTCAGTAGTAGCCCGGTTGATGGCAATAGGCTCGCCCCCCTATTACATGGGAATAAAACATAACTGGCGAAATGTGGGTGTACCTGCTACAGGGACACCTCTGCCCAACCCTTCGGGGAATACAGGCGTGATGTTATGTTATGCTGACAGTATGTA
Organism: Agrochola litura; assembly: GCA_949152395.1. Taxonomy (NCBI): domain Eukaryota; kingdom Metazoa; phylum Arthropoda; class Insecta; order Lepidoptera; family Noctuidae; genus Agrochola; species Agrochola litura. The sequence continues at coordinate 1,998,408 of OX424496.1, forward strand.
AACATTTTAATTAACATAACATTTCAATGCTTCTAATTTTCCTCTTCAAACCGCAGTCCAATTAGATGATTCTATTTTAGAGATATTTTGCACTAGATTTAGAATCGTTATTCATAGTCTAGTTACTGCAGTGTGAATGTGAACTGAATGTTGTAACCTAGCCACATACACACATTACATCACTCATGGAAAGATTTTTTGCAGACTGCCTAGTAAGTACTTCTATGCTAAATATTGCATAATTTTTCCATAAAAGTAGCTCCGTTGCTGCAAACTTTTCTGTAATTAAGAAAAACCGGTCAAGAGCGAGTCGGACTCGTACACCGAAGGTTCCGTACCATTTTAAAGTTTCATCGGCGAGGCCAATATTCGTCAGAGAATTTTTAACTTTTTTTTTTTTTTTTGGGTGGGAAATTATCAAATAACTTCTCCCGCTCTGGGTGGAGCGGGAGGGCGTGTCAGACTCTTACTGACTAAAACCCACCCGTGTTCCTTCGGTTGCCCTGTTGCCGGGGGCCACGATGTCCCCATCGGTTTTCTTCGAACCCCCGGCAGGCATTGGCCCTAACGGACCCCGTCAATTCTGCTGACATCTCTTTGAGGCGCGCGTGGAACACAACGCGCCGTCGACCCGGGCTTGGTCCTTATCGGACGGCGAGCTACCCATTGCTCACCGTCCGCAAGCCCATGCCTACGGTGGCCGGAAATCGGCCTGGGATTCCCGACGCATTCTGTACCCTATTTCTAAAAAGTCTGCTATTTAGAGAACACACAAAACACAAAATCCGAAAACTATGCGGCCTAAAAAAAAATTTTTGAGGATGTTCAAATAGCGCTCTTTCATATTTCACATTCCACAGCCGCACTTCGAATTTCTAAGACCCCCGTTCAGTACGTGATGCAAAAAAAAAAATTTTCTTTCTTATTTGCAAAATTGTTGGGTAAACGTCATCTAAAACTATTCCAAATTTCAATTTGATAGCATTAGTAGTTCTTGAGATATCCAGCTGTGACAGACAGACAGACACGGGCTGATTCAAACCATAAGGGTTCCTTTTTACCATTTTGGTACGGAACCCTAAAAATGATAAGGATCCATGGTAAAATCACGCAGTCAAATATTATGCGACTAGGTCCTGCCCGCGACTTCGTCTGCGTGAAGTTTCTTGTTTTAACGTATAAAATATATCCTATAATAGCTGTATAGCATAGCATAGCATCGCCCGCCCGATCTATTACTTCGCTTTCTCTTAGCGTTGTTTCTGACTTTTTTTTGTTTTGCTCAACTCCTAAGGATCATAGCGTAATTTTAAATACCCTATATAACCTTCCTCAATTGGGTTATCAAATGCCAAAAATAATTTTTCAAATCAAGAGTGTTAGTTCCAGAGATTAGCGCGTTCAAACAAAGAAACAAAATCATTCAGCTTTATTATATACAGTAGTACCTGTTCGACCGAGCCCTGCTCGGGTGAAAATAGAGAAAATCAATTTTCCCAGATATGAGACTTAGCTAGATCGATTGTTCGCCCCCGTAAACCCCTATATTGCAACTTTCATCGAAATCGTTAGAGCCGTTTTCGAGAACGTGATAATAAATATTGCTCATTTAATAGTATAGGATAAGTAGTTAGTTACATTTGAGGAAATGCCCTGATTTCAAGCACAATCATTATTATCACATCCTTGATTTCTGGCAATTATCGGATCGCGGTCCATTGGTATAATGAAAAATAAAGTTATGTATGATGTACTACTTTGTATAATTTTCTGAACTTTGCACGAACGTTCGATATATTTGCACTGTTTTCTAAGACTTGGGGAACAACTATCGGTCTGTATTAAGCTCAATAACCCCAACTCATAAACTACATAATCAATGGTTCATTAGATCTTTCAATTACTCCCTCCAAATGGATAGATTATGATCGATAAAGGAACGTTTTATGTCCACAGTAACATTAGCGTCAAACTATAACTATTTTATGATGCAGTGGCATAAGTGGAAACCTCCATGAATGCCCATTAGTGGGGGACAGTGATTACGTTTTGAATAAATGTGGAATGAGGGTGTAGATATGTACACCAGAAAAAATAGACAAATATACAGGAAACTTATTTTCGACTACATTTAATCAATGTTCTGTATGTGCTGAGTAGTCGAGTGATAGTTAGATCACTCTTCTAAGTGTGTCTTGTTGACAGGTCCACCCAAATCTGTACGGTTCTTTCGTCCTGTTTGTTTTCTCTGTGGTAGAATAGGAACCGTCGATCACATCTAGATTTCAAAAAAGATTTAACGTAGTAAAACGTTACTTCTAACAACTTACAAAATAAATATCATTAAGTATTTATTATAGCATAATCAGCCTATAATATTCCCACTGTTGGGACACAGGCCCCCTCTCTGTGAGATCCAATGTACCGTAACCGTAATCCACCACGCGGTATTTCTGGTATTTACAGCGAAAGATGATTATTTTTGCCAGTCGACAACCTCCTAAGTTGACTAGTGAGATACCATAAATAAAATAAAAATGTGCCTGTACACCTAATTCATTTGTTGAGTGTACTGGATTCCCTGGACACGCAGCTCGTCTCTAACTGGGTCATTGGTCAAGGTCTGTTGGGACGTGAAACACAATGTCTTTCCCAAAGTCCTCGTAATAAAATGTCTATGTGCGTGTTTCACAGGCGTACAGTAAGTTGGTGTTGTGGTATAAATGGTTAAACTGAAAACTTTTTTGTGGACTTCTATATTTATTTCAGTCGTTTAATTGAGTTGTTAAAATTTTATGACTTTTTAAATGTTTTTTTATGGTGAAAATAATTAGACGTGCTAAGGATTGAAACGTTATTTTCTCCTTTACTTAAGGGGGAAGCGTCAGGGTAGCCCGTGAAATTCAAATCTTCTTACGTTTTTTGTATTTTGCAGGTCAGTGTCAGGTTTTATGTTGATTAAAATATGATTCGCGGTCGTAACAAATATGATACACGCGCGCCTCAAAGAGATGTCAGCAGAATTGACGGGGTCCGCTAGGGCCAATGCCTGCCTGGGGTTTGAAGAAAACCGATAGGGAAATCGTGGCCCCGGTTTAGTCAGTAAAAGTCTGACACGCCCTCCCGCTCCACCCAGAGCGGGAGAAGTTATTTGATAATATCCCACCCAAAAAAAAAAAAAAAAGTGTTAGGTTTTATGTTGATTAAACTATGATTCGCAGCCGTAACAAATATCGCTTTACTCAATTATAATCATTACAATCAGCAATACAACTCCATAAGTTATCAAAGGTGTCAAATGTCATGATTTCATGAAAATTTTAATTTCGCGGGCTACCCTGACGCTTTCGCCTTAATGAAGTAGACTAGCTGGTCTTTAGTTAGAGAGACGAGGTTAATGTTCCTTTAACTCAAACCACGAGAAATCGTCTTCAAATAATGACGTATAGTGTATGTCCTGATAACGGTATCAGCTCGGCGATGGACGCAGATTATCTCAATGGGTTGATTCACTTCGTACGGTGAACGTATTTTATCAATTATGATAGTACATCAAAATCAAGGTGAGATAAGTGATGCTATTTGGTTTACTCGTCGTGCTTCAAAGAAATCCCCCAGCGATGTATCTGTTTGAATTGTTGGAATGTTTTGTGAGCTCATTCTGTACTGTTCATTGCATTTCTTCGATACTTGAAACCTGTTGTTTGCTCAGATGCATCTTATTTTATTGCTTAATTATTTATTTTATGGTTCTGATCACATGTTACATGAAGGTGTTAGTACCTTGGTATGAATGTGGATGGCTATAAGAGTAGGGGAAAAACAAAGAAACGATGGATGGGCTGTGTGGAAGATGATATGGATAAAAAGTGGGTGACTACCGAGACATAGTATAAAGAGAGGTAGTAAGCTATCTTCATAGAAACGCACCGCGCGCGGCTTGTATGTGTGGGGCCATAGTATCTATGCGTCTCCGCACGCACACTTAACAAAATCTCGGCTGGTTTCTCACGATAAACGGGTCGAGATTTTGTTAAGTGTGCGTGCGGTGACGCATAGATACAAGCCGCGCACACATACAAGCCGCGCGCGGTGCGTTTCTATGAAGATAGCTTACTACCTCTCTTTATACTATGACCGAGATGACGACTTGTAGTATGGAAGAATAAAAACTTTTTACATAAAAAAAAAATAACCGACTTCTAAAAAACACTACAAAGTGAAAAATAACTTTAATTTCGGAAGTCGGTGTCTTTGGTTTTGAATTTTGGTTTTTTGCCGACTTCCGAAATTAAAGTTATTTTTCACTTAGTACTTTGTGTTTTTTTTGGAAGTCGATTTTTTTTAAGTTTTAATTTTTCACTTTTTAATTGTGGTACCTACCCCTTACAAATTTGAATACCACTACTTGTTATGTAAATAACAGTGACAGGAACTTATCATATCATCCACATACTAAATGAGAAAAACACGTATTATTGAAGCTAAGTAACTCAAAAACTACCCAAGCTGAGTTAATCTTTATATGGAACCACCTCTGAAGTATGACTTATCCAAACAAAAAAAGAATCATCAAAATCAATTCATAATTGGCGGAGTCATCGCGTAACTAACATACAAAAAAACACTCCGGGAGTGCCGACAGAAGTGAAAACTTGAACAATTTTACTGTGCAGGAAATACTTTTCTTTTTTGAAGTCGGTAAAAAAAAGGGAAATCTCAATCATATCTCAATGTTTGGAATGTCATTAATCCTGTATCGCGCGTTGATGTTTTTTTAATGGTCAAAAGCTGGTGTACGTAACAGTGTCGCGAGTTCAATTGTTTTTTCCCATCTCAAAAATGCCCAACGCGCCTAAAGAAATTTTCACTTCAAAAAACATGCAGTCGAATTGAGAACCTCCTCCTTTTGGAAGTCGGTTAAAAAGACATGTTGCGCTTGCGCCGACCCCAAACCAATTGAGATAAGGGCTAGAGAATGATGATGATTCTGATCACACATCTTATTCATGAGCATAATATTCAAAGTTTAAGAGAATGTCGCGTAGGCCGCACAAACCCATAAAAAAGAAATCGTGTTTAGAAAGTAATATTTCAACTGCTAATTAACGGAATTGGCAATGTATTTAATCGTAACGTAGTCGTTTGTAGTTACATCTGGACATGACAATAAAATAGTGTGTTGTTTTATGTCCTTTACATGTGTAATTAAATCAGCAGCCAAGTTTAATGTGGTATAAATAACGGAATCGGAAATTCCCAGTTCCACACTACTATGTTATGTGCTAAAACCCAAATCCTTGAAACCCTATAGCGTCGCCGTGCAGTTAAAACTTCGTGATTGCAATAAACGTTATTTTGCAGTACAGGGGAAGATAAAACTGTCTGAGAAAAATGGCCGTCATTGACGTTCCCCGAGGTTTAATTTCATTATGTGAAGGCATTAGAAGCATGCACGTTTGATCTTAATATGCATTACGAGGTTTTCTACCCAACAAATAAATAAAAAGAAAAAAACTGGGTATGCATGCCAGTAGCACGTGTGTGAGTGACGTATTTTTTTTATAGGTGATAGTAGCATGCAGCATGCAGGTCGCCTCATGCACACATGAAAGCAATATGGTCCCTGTGACTCTTACAGCTAAACATGAAAAGCCCAATTCCTACTTTAACCTCACCTGATATTTCCTAACTTCCAAGAAAGAATAAAATGACTAAGGTAAACGTCAGCTTGAATACAATCAGCTCAAGAATATTACGTGACAATTCTCAATACGGAAACGATTATTTAATACGACTCCGTTTAAAGTTGAAGTCTTCATAACTAATTTAGATACATAGGTGTTTGCATATCTTAACAACTTGGATTCGGTTTCTAACTGCAGCAGCTAGAGGTGATATACTGATTATGGAGTGGAGAGCCGGTCAATGCACTGGACAGCTAGTAAAAGAGCACTCAAGTGCCTAAACAGTCTACCAGGAAAATATAACAGGAATATATTGCCAACGGCACATGTATTATTTGCGTTGGGCTTTCCACAAACGAATCATTTTTAACCGCTACTGCTCCATATTGGATTTAATGGTAAAAAACTTATTTTCAACACAATTATATTGAACAGGAACTCTCGGAAAAGTATGATTTTTCCATGATCATATTTTATTTGAAGTTGGGCTTTTCAGGTTTTTATTAAGAACGTCACGAATTCAGTTCCATAAGTCAAAAAGATGATCCAACGGAGAATGCAGATTAGCAATTTAGAAAATACTCTTTAAAAATGTTTTAAAAGAATAAAAATGTTAAGCACCAGGGGGCCTACCACCAGCTCAAAAGCAGTATTATTGTAATATTACTTCAGTGAGAGAAAGAGATGGAGCTATACGTCCTGTAGAGCTTCATCTCTTTCCCACACTGAAGTAATATTAAAATAATACTGCTTTATGAGCTTGTGGTAGGCCCCCTGAACTGTTTTGCCAACATTTTGAATGAAAATGACAATTCGAAAGAGTGACAAGCGTCCGCAATGTGGGAAAGAAAATTGTTTGTTTCTGCTTGACAATCTTGATAAAAGATTTTTTAGGTACTCCAATAGATCATACTTGGAAGGTGCGTCATCCACATGTAAAAATATTACTAAAAGTATGTATACTACGTGGGCAGTGTAGCCAAACAACACTTGTGCAAACTCCGTGCTCGTGAACGTCATCACATCGTGACAATCGACTGATAGATACAATTTCAGTTTGGTACGTCGTTATCGTAAAACGTTTCGTTACAAATGCATCCTCGCTGTAGAACGTTAATTACTATACTATAAAAATGTACATATAATTATTACAGTTGCATATATTTCAGAGAAGTGCCAAACAGTTATGTCTGTTAGTATGTAGGACGTAGATAACTATTTTGCATTTTATGTGGAAGAAACATACACTGGTTACTAATTCTTTTAAAATGATTTGGTATTGTTGCATTGTTTCATATTGGAGTTTTCCCTAATTGATTCACTTGTTCGTGGTTCTGCCACGTGCGCAAGAGTGCTTAATTTTCCGTATTTTATTATAATAGCTATATATATTATGTATGTTGTGTGATGATGCGAAACTATAGGCACTTTTTACAACCTTTGTAAGGAAAATAATGTTAATAACCCAATTCCAGTGTACGAATGCACATTATGAAAGTAGTTTGTTCAGAATCGTTTACTGAATCGATTTTTGACATTTTTAATGTATGTAATTTTTATCACAAAAATAATTAAAACTACGTAAATTACAGTCACACTTCTGAGTGTACAGTCAAAACAAACGAAAATGGACGAAGTACTTACTACGCTAGTACGCTAGACCCTGATAATGTGTGCGGCGTGCGTAGATTTTGTAATGTGACCACAATTTTTTTCCAGGATCAGTATAACTAATTTAATAAATAAACAATGTTTTATACATAATAGTTAAAATTCAGCGTATGTATTATGATTAGTACCTGGGCGACCGAGCTCTGCTCTGGTTAAAATAGAGAATGCTCATTTAATAGTATAGGAAAGTTCATAAACTCAAAGCATTTATTTCAAATAAACCAATTACAGGTACTTTTGAATTGTCAAGGGGTCGGTCAGTCAGAAAAATGAAGCTAGTTGCCCATTCCAAAGCGTAGTAGGTACCTATGGAGAAGAACGGGCAAGAAACTCCACGGACACTCTTTTAAATCAAAATAATGTTACAAAATATTGGTTACATCATTCGTGTTGAACTTATACATGTGAGAACAATGTAGAAAGACGTGCACGTTAAAAGCGTCCGTAATAAAAATATAATATCAATTCAAAAATTTAAATAAATTAAAATAAACCGTGGCAGCTAAGAGATGACCAGTCCCTACTGACGGCGCGATGACCAGTCCCTACTGACGGCGCCCGTTCACGAACATGACGCATGGATCAGCACCATTTAGCTCAACCATTTTGAAGGGAACTTAATGATCCAACACACACGCCACCATCAGCGAGACATTTGAGTGAGCATGACATACTCTCAGCCGCCAGGGCACATTCAAGTCAATGAAAGACGTACCCAGTAAATGGTAGCTTTATGGAATGTACAACATGGTCACAGTGCTCACACATGTGATATGCAATTATACAATACAAAGAGATTGAATTTATACAAAGGAAAGATAGTTTTACAATCTTCAGCAGCTGCAACAATACTTTCGAATGCTAATCAATTAGTTTATTCGCCCTTGTGGAGCTGGACCAGCGCTGAGCCAAGCATTTTTATCGGCGATGTAATCCCCCAACTTATAATATGCTTGGCAGCATAGTGTGCGTTTTATACATGATTTAAATTTCGTTTCGTTCAGTTGGAGTATGTGGGAAGGTATTTTATTATAACACTAATCCATGTAGTGTACCTACTTATTCCATGCTGCTATAATAGTAGGTACTTACTAATTCCATGCTGCCATGTCATTATTCATTATCTTGTTCTAAACTTTGGGCGATCGAGCTCTGCTCGGGTGAAAATACGGAGAAAACGATTTTTCCCAAATACGAGACCTAGCTAGATTGATTTTTCGCCACCGTAAACCCCTTTATTGCAACTTTTTCGAGAACGTTAGTACAAATAATAGAATTATAAATATTTATATATACTTACAAATATTGCTCGTTTAATAGTATAGGATAACATAATATTCTAATTGGGATATTTGGTGGTATGCGTTAACTCTCCAGGACATGTATACATGTATAGGCTTTAAGTCAATCATCCATATATCTATTACTCAGTATAGGTAACTTTTATTTTTTGCGGTCTTGTGTTATTGCGCAAAATACACTAGTGTCCAGTGTTTTCTATGGCCCATATACTCGGCTATAGCCTGCAGTTGTCCCATGTCCCTCATTTATTCGTTGGTTTATCTAACAGGGTACTATAGATAGGTACTTGTAGCAGTTTTCCAATTAACCGTTTTATAGATAAGAGTCGTTGTAGTGTTTGACAACACTTAAACGTGATTACACCAGTATACAAATCTTTACCGTTAGTATAATTATTAATTCTGTGTATTACAAAGAAAAATGACTCCGCAAAAAACTCCATTAATTGTATTAGCTCTTTCACCAGTCACCATCGTTAAATTGACTCATTGAACCAATAGAATTATTTAAATCGTTTAATTCCAATCAATACTAACCATATCGTTGATATGATATCGGTCATTAACGACTTATTAAACAATCATACTTTTGCCTTGCCTGTTTACTTAAAACTATTAATTTGATGATTGCTTTATGTAGAGTTAAAAATTGGACACGTTATTGTACATTCATTTACATCATTTTATTGTGGAGCACATGGACGCCCTACGTCAATTTGCCGTGTTAGAGCAAAGTCAAATAATTTATTTCAATTAGGCACATAAAAGGCTCTTTTGAACGTTAAAATTTACAAAAAATATACCTAATTGATTCTAGTCGCCCCTTCCAAAAGGTAGTTTTCGTTTTCGTTTTAGCCATTTCATACGACTGACAAATAATTATACTCGTATGTTCTGATATTTCATATAATATCTATAGTTTACGATTAATTTAAGTTGTTACTATTGTTAGTCAATTTGCGTATCAAACAAGTTCCCTGACTTCACATTCACTTACCTATCGATATGTAATCTGTGATATTGCTAACCAAGATTCTTCAGAGGTGAGGGTGAACCATGATTCGGAACTGTAATCCGTGGATGTCTCAACATTATAAGGTATTGTTTAGCTCTCACCATCATCTTCCTGCCCTCGTCCCATATTACTGGGGTCTATTGGCTATCATTTACTCCCTTCTCTTTCACATCGTTCCTCACACAATCCATCCAACTTTTCTTTGGCCTGCCTCTCCCTCTCCATCCATCAACATATTATTGTCTAGCTATATTGTGAAAATAATTGGTGAAAATAATAAGGTTCGGGTATATTTACGTTTTACACGAAAAAATCCATGCACAGCACGCGCGGGTTGGCGATCTTCTGAATATGGTAGAATTAAATTTCTTGGTTATTAAAATAAAATCAAATAATGAGTAATAATACCCAACACATACCTTGATTGTAGTGTACGTACTCAATATCATGTGTAGATATGTATTTTATTTATTGAAATTGAACTGTACAATAACTGGATTTGTTTGTAATGTTGTGCATGTTTTTTTTTTTGAATTAATAAGTAGACGTAGTTCTATGCCCACAACCACATGTTTATAGACCTGAGACAGAGACGAATGACCCCTGTCTCCGTCATTAAGCCGGTTACCTCGATACCCAGATGTTTACAAGTAAATTTTGATACAACTGGTTATGCTAAAACTGCATTTTCTAACATGCAAATGAATCACAAAAATTTCGGAATTCTACTTAATTTATTATGTTTGTTTTAGAGGAAGGAAGGCTTAATAAATGTATAGGTTTTTACCTACTATACTGGTGGGCCATAGGAATTTTAATTTTAAAAGTCAATGTTATTATGCCTGAAAAGCTAAGCGAGAAAATTTGTCGATATTTACAACGTCCAGTACAATTGGCAGTTATCATCCTTCAAGTTCAGGCTACTACGTAATTCAGTTGGTTCTAGTATTATGAAAAGTAATTGTAATAAGCAATGGGTGTTAATTTGAAGCCTAACTAATGAAACCACTAATTGCGTGCTTCGCTGCGGCCTTGGCAGCGTGACCTTAGCGGCCTACGAAGTGAGGCCATTGGCATTTACTGCTATATGTAAAACAGTTTTTATCAACAAAAATACTGTATGAACTGAATATCGGTCTGTCGTTTTTTGATATGGAAAGATTAAACGTGTTCTGATTAATTATTCCGGAGTTTATAGTATTCCGTACCCGTTGCTTCGGGTACGGAATCAGCAGTCAAACGCCGCTCAAAAAAAAAAAATGGCTGTAACTTTTTAACCGTAATTATGGTCTTAATTTTGGTATTAAGTATTCAAGTAAACAAATCAAAACAATCAATTTGTAAGTGGCACTACAACTTGTCATCCACAGGTACGTTTTCTGATCCATAATGTTTACACTTTCTGCATATATTTTTGGAACAAACTATAGATGGCCACTTGGACGTGTCACTATGCTCTCTATCTGTTATCAGTGCAATTATATTACAAAAGGGGATTCCCCAAGAAATAAGTAACAAAAACATGTATTATTATCAACGCGAGCACAACTTGCACTTGTCTGGATTTTTATTTGTTTACCAATTTTTTTACGAGAATTTTTGGGAGTCCCGCAGGGAATTATAATTTTATTCGTTGACAATATTGACTCCCTCGGGTCTGAGTTAAGAATATTAGAAAGATGACAAATGCTTTTATTGGCATGAGAACAAGAAGCACCATAACTATGAAAATAAAAATAAAATAGAAGAAAGATCATGCAATTATACCGAAGGACATGATAGTATTCTTAACTAAATCTCTAGTGGTACTCTAAAACATGGATAAGTAAAAGATTTAAGTGATTGGCTTGTTAAAACTAATAACTAACCAAGCATTTAAATCCTTGTTCTACGTAAATATAAGTAAATAAATATGTTATTATTTATATAATGATAATGATGTGAAGGGAAAGGCCGGGCGGGGACGCCCTAGGAGGACATAATACTGACCTTATTGGTGATGTTCTTCAGAAAGGCCAGGTGCGTAGTACTTGCAACCGGCGAGCGTGTTTGACTAGATGTATGAACGTAAAGGAGGCAAAAGGAGTATGTAAGGATCGTAGCAGGTGGCGTTCTGTACTTTCTGCCTACCCCCATGGGAAAAAGGCGTGAGTTTATGTATGTATGATGGTCTGACCTTCGGAAGTTGACAAAATAAATGAACTTATTTTCCCGGTAAATTCAAAATTAATTAGCATGTGTGCATTAAATGTGGGTAGGTTCAGGTAAACCAATGTTATCACGTCCTTCTGTTTTATCCAATGATTGTGTTCAAATTTAATTAAAATATTAATATTGGGATTAACCCTTAATTTTAATTATTAATAGTAGGTAGCTATATTTTTACTTGTTTGAATCGCTTCCGTATTATGCCACATCATTTTTACTGCTGCTAATTGTGTACCTATTGACTACTTACATGTTAATTGTTAGTGCTCGCTGGTTGCTGCTAATCACTTCACATTCTCTTAATATCTTTCCGTCGAACAACACCTTAAAGAGTTGAGTTCATTTGTATAAGCTTCAGTGTTGCAACTTGAACTGACTAGAAAATTGGTAACAAACGCAAACAATTTTGTATTCATATGCAAGCACTATTTGATTTCATGTTTTTTTTGTTGGTTGACGACTTCTTTTAGTTAAAGTCAAAGTCGAAGTAGTTATGAGTTGAGAAAATCTGTTTTTGTTTTATCGTGTTTAGGCTTCGAAACCGATCATGTCTGTGAAGTTTACTTAAACAAAAAGTACATATTCAAGTAACTACTACACTACCTGCGGTTGACGACACCAAAAAAAAAACAATTAATTAATTTCTTTTTGGTTTTATTATATTTTGTTATCAATACCAATCACGTCTGCGTGCGTAGTTTCGCTAGCTAATTTTATTTGACCCTGTATTGTTTACCCGAGTTCCCCAGTTGTTCCGTGTTAGTTATAGTAATTTTCATACGATAGATAAAGAATGACAGTTGTCCTTTCTTCTTCTCGGCGTGTCTATGACAGTCTAAATGGAGTCGGCTGAGACTGTTGACAGAATGACCATTGTGATTTGAATATACGAACGATTTAACTTGATAGTCAATTTGCCTAACAACCCGTTTCCCTGACGGTACTTTCAAACCACCAAAGTCAAAGTTAACATCAAATCATTTATTTCAATAAGGCACATTAAAGGCACTTTTGAACGTCAAAATTTACAGAAAAATATAATTGATTCAAGTTGCCCCTTCCAAAAGGTAGTTTCGTATGGAGAAGAATGAGCAAGAAACTCCACTGTTTACTCTTTTAAAAATGTTTAATAAATACACCTAATGCTTTAGTTTTGTCTGAGCAACTAGCATCTTAACATTGAGCATTTCTATAATTGTATGGCATCCATGACATGACCCGGACTAGTCACCGGTGATATCTTAATCGGATTGAAATCGGACGGTTCGAACTCAAACCGAAGCTATCTTTAAGAAAAGAAACCTGTCGAACTATTTTGCCAAGTATACTTAGTCTGGAGCAACGTACTATAACATACACACAAAAATCGGAGCAAATACTTTTATTTATGCGTCATCGGTGAAATTTTCTTGTTATTCACAAGGCGTGTCTAGTTCAAAAGCTAGAATTTAAAATCTTTAATATGAAAACAGCTATAAACGGTCCCCACTCCCTTGGTAAATGTATGTGTATTGCGGTCACGGCGACCTTTGTCGGAGCTATGAGTCTGGCTGGCTATAGAGCGTGCGACTCCGTTCGCGTGGATTTTGGAAAACAACATCGTGAAGCAAGACTAGTAATTACTGTTCGTAATGATGTTGCAGAGTGCGATTGACAACAAATAAAGATAGGTAGGGTAGTCAGAGTATGTTGAGGGTCCAAGAATTGAACCTTGTGCCAGCTAGAACTTATTTGGCAAAGCGTTACGTTTCTCAGGAGGTAATTACTAAATTTCATCCTTTCTACTCTGACTTTTAGTGCAGAAACGCGTTTGTTGACCCGAAACTGTAGTTCGGGAATTGGTTAACGGTCCCTCTTCAAAGGTTCTTAGCCTCGTTTAGGGTTGTCGCGATGTCACCCGTGTGACGTTGTCTTCAGATCAAGTTCACCTTCGCTAAGCCTTCCAAGTCCTTCGACCGGTCATCAAAGTCATGTCGTGATCTACTGACGTCATATCGCCGCGCCCGTGTTGTTTGAAGTGTAGTAGAAACATAATGCAATTAACTATGAGTTGCTAACAAGTGGGCGTGTTTATACTAGATAGAGCTCCTTATGAGAAACAGAACTGCTCGAGGAGGCGATACCTTTGAGGTTGAATGAACGGGATGTTACGTATGTTATGGAAGACGGTATTTATATTATCATTTATGACTAATTATTTATTTATTTATTGGCACCAACAACAAAAAGTGACCGCTCTGGATCAACAATAATAAATCGTGATCGGAGACTGCGTTGTCTGCGGTCATGGTTGATTGGTTGCTTGCAGCAAAATTATGACTCAAACTCAAAGCATTTAATTATTATACTTTTTGAATTGTCAACGAGTCGATCTGTCAGAAGTATGAAGCTATTTGTCCATCAAAAGCGTGGTAGGAACCTATGGAGAAGAACGGACAAGAAACTCCATAGACACTATTTTAAATTATATTGTTACAAAAATATGGTCATCTGCAGTAACTCTGCGATACTAAACTGATGTCAGAAAAAACCAAAGACTTCATGAGATAAACAGACAATTACTTTCGATTTCCCAACCACAAGAGAGAGAGAAAACATACTCTCATCCAAAGTAGGTCATCCCCGTGATATGAAAAGTCTATAAATAGAGGTAAATGTCCTTGATCTAGTTCTAGATTATATAAATGTTAGCGTCCATTGTTCCATGCCCCCTATACCTATAATGTCGTCCATATAGACTCAACTGGCGCTAGTCTACCATATCAGACAGAACCGAAAATATCTGGCCGTTTGTCGGTTGTGACCGGCTAGCGTCATTCAGAATTCATGGCACTCTAGAATTATCACTACCAAAGTTGCCAGCAAAGGAAAGTCAGTAGAAACGGCAGCTGTATCAGAATCAGTACCTGGGCGACCGAGCTCTGCTCTGGTGAAAATAGAGAATGCTCATTTAATAGTATAGGATTGTACCTGCTAATTCCATATTGCCATGGTAGTAGGTACTTACTAAGTCCATGATGCCATAATCATTATTCTAATGTCAATAATGTCATGTCATTATTCATTATCTTGTTCTAAACTTTGGGCGACCGATCTTTGCTCGGGGGAAAATACGGATAAAATGAATTTTCCCAGATATGAGACCTAGCTAGATCGATTTTTCGTTATATTGCAACTTTTATCGAAATCGTTAGAGCCGATTTCGAGAACGTGAGTAGGTACCAATATATGTATATACATACAAATATTGCTCGTTTAATATTATAGGATGTAATAATCAGCATAATTAATTTATTTGTATGCGTAGAATCAAAATCTGAGCTTGATAGCCTTTACCTTTTAGCAATATAATCAATTATGCACACTTCGTGTACAACATTCAGGACAAAGGAAATAGAAATCACAATTACTTCCAAAAAATGATGGCTAAAACTAATTACATGAATATTGAAGTGGACACTAGTGTATTAATTTCTATTGACCTCAGAGCCAGCACTGTCACGGAAAACTGAACCTTGAGTCAACCTAGACAGCACTTCTAATTGCTTTTTTTTCCGTGCTTGTCCATTATGAACAATTGATTAACGGAATTGATTGACTTTCTATCAGTATTGGGTATCTTAGCAGTGCACGCTAACCCGATAAACAATGTATTCGTTTGTGGTTTAATCTGAATAAATAAACAGCAATCATGAGTGTTTGTTCCTCGATTTGTAGCTAGCATGTCTGCCTGAAATCATTCACCCCTCACCTCTAGATAATGAAATGACTCACTGTTTTTTCCCCTTTACTTAGACACTGATACTACATGGGTTTCTATTTTTTATTGCTCATGAGATCGTACTGTGGTAAAAGTTTCACCAGGAGGCAAAGTATATTGCCCAGTGTGCACCGAAAGAAATGCATGATTCATGCTTGATTCACTGTTAGTATCAACATTTTAGCTTGCGATAGGAAAAGGACCATTATATAGCACCCAAAATAAACCTAACCTGCATGTGTTCATCCTTTAGTTCTGACCTCGCAACTGAGCATGAAGGTCATGTTCTGTCAAACGCTTTTATCTCTACGGTCTAGATGCGCTATAAACATAATTGTGCTATGACTATTGTGCGACTTAATGTCAAAAGTGCCTTTTCAGCACTAAATTACATTTACTAAAATATTTGACCTATAGACCTACTCTTAAGATAATGTCTCGGCGTGATAAGCAGCTTACGAAGTCATGATTATTACTTCTGTCATAAAGAGATGTATTAATCTCACCCATTTAAAAGATAGTGGTAATAATATTCTTTTTTCAATGTAACGTTAGTTTTCCGCACGTCAGCTTCTGATACGATACTTTGCACTGATTGCATTACAAAAAACGTAAAACGGTGATCTTCATCGTACCGTACTAGACTAGAATATTCATGACACTCGTCGCATGCGGCAAAGAGAACGGTGACCACGAATCACGATGCACGGTCAATGTCAATCGATACAGTTGCGTGTACAACGAAGCCTGCCGGCGACGCGACGTATCCGGGTCACCTATAAGGTTTTTACTGTCCGGTTCATGTCCAATCATAAAATAGGAACTCAAAGAACCTAAATTAGCCACAGCCGACATTAAAATTATTATTGTCAGAAACGCATTTCAACCTTGATCGTGTTAAACTGTAGACAATTCCGCAATCTTTTTCGCTTACTCGCTCAACATCATTGTGTGTTCCACTTTCGCTGAACTGCTAGTTTTGTAACGGTTTCCAATCAGCGTGGTTAATAAAGTAGCTATTAACTGTAAACATTAGCTCGATTAAAATGAAGACTATCCATTAGCTCCTGTCTACAAGTCTGATTCGATGCGCAAAACATTGTCTAAATTAAAAATTGGCGCTAGTATCTGTCACGCCGAATTGGTTTAATTTAGTGCATAAGTTGTTGAAATTGGTCTTTAAATGGCATACATTATATGAATAGTATATAAACGAGCTGAATCGCTGGCGAAGGTCTTCTGAGATGGGGACGACACGGGGCAAACTAATAAAATGATATTGACGCTTATGTTTATGAGCTCGGCGCCATTGGCACTCACTGATTTTGATGTAACGTCGTTCGATGGTACGACCTTCAATAAACTCGGTACGGTTATTAAAAATCAGAGGGATGCAATGCACATAATAGTATCTTCGTGTTCAAGGAAAACAATTGGCCCAACTCCAATATTGAACCTAGATTGGTCAATCTATATGCAGATTTATCATTCCTTGGAGCTAGAATGGGTATAAAAATCTCGCATTCGTAGATAAACAAGCTTAGCATACAAAATTGCGGAGAGTTGACTTTGAATTGCATTGGACAATTCAGCAAGTTTTTCAGCTTGTGTTGTTAAGAGTTAACACAGTTATTGTTACATTAAAAACACAATTTCTATAGTAATAGTCGGAAATTGTTCCAAGTCCCTGAGGTGGATGAAGGTTGGCCAGCATCCGGTTTTAGTCCGCGGTACAATAAGTCTCGCGAGGCATAGCTTAGAGCTGTTTTTTCTGCGGGTACGACTTTGTGAGTTTGCCGAGGCCAGACGAGATGTCGACTGCCTGTTACTTCCTGCTGGTAACTGTAGCGTTCAAATGTTAAAATTACTTTTGAAGTTGCTCTCCTCAACCTTAAAAGATACACGGATTGCGTGGCAATGACCGAGCAACATTGCATTTCGCTCATAGGTCACAGAGTACGTCAAAGTGTACAATGGCCAGCGGTTTAACCGCTTTTCAAACATTTGTGTAAAGCTTTGTTAAACGCTTAATTCATTGCGTTGGTGCGATTTTCTCGTGAAGAAAATGTCTGAAGTGACGTTATAGTTGAAATGTATCGTTCAGTTTACGTCAACAATGTTAACAATACTCCTCACTCCATTAATAATGTCACAACGGAACATTAACTTGCGACTTCACTTAAGCTATTGTTTGATTGTTTGTGAGGCAAAAACTTAAACCTGAGTAATGGCTTATCATTTTTACCTGCCTTTCCGTTTATATTAATATTCTCTGTTTTTACGTTGGTTTGTTAGTGGAACCAGCATTTAAATTCGGTGTTACTTTGTATGCTTATTATAATGGAAGTGACAAAACATGTTACATGTGGATTCGATCCCTTTCTTGTTGATAACTAACCTCGGCCATTAGATTATTCGGAGTTTCATAAATGATTTTTAAATACACCAATATCTGTACATAAGACCTGCAAGAGCTGTTTAGTATTTTTCTAAATGGTAATTGTGTAATTTAAACAAAACATGTTTTTCTTCATTCACCATGTAGTTGTTCCGCGAAATCGTTCCGCATGTGTTTGGATCATGAATTTCTCCCGGCTGCGCGCGCGCAGGCTCTCGTCAGAAAAGAAAGCGAATAGGTAACGGTACTGCGCGACTCAGCATAATTACTCGTATTTTGTTAAACCATGGTGCCGTACCTTTTTACCTTGTTTTAAGTTACCTAACATATGATTTAACTGCTTGAATTATCTCTACCACAGTATAATAAACCAACCGTATTATATATCATAAATAAAAATTTGGTTATTGTGATGCAATTTTGCCTAGACCATTAAAGGCATTAATTTTCCTCAAGTCCTTATTTATTGACAGCTGTGTATGGACAAACGTGAGCGTAGGTTTAATATGAAATCACGTCATCTAAGTTTAGTCTCAAGGTGCATGCCCAGTAAGAAGTCATCGTGTGGGCAGAAGGTTAATACGATCCAATTTCAGTTAAGTCATTTAATTTAATCAACTGGACAATATCTACGACCACAGCTACAACTTGTGTGCGTATGTACTGCCACTCCTATCATAAATCGTTTCATAAATCATCCAACAGTGTGCTACAAATTGCAATGTCTGGTGAAAAATAAAAAGCTAAAAGCCACTAATTGAAATCGACGACGAGTGCGGAGTGACGTGACCGCATCCGTGCCATGTGACCCAATATAAGCGAAAGTGTCAAATCTTTGAGGCCCGCAAGCAGCGCGTGCGCCTTTCGTAGAAGACAAGACAGTAGTGGGTTTGTGCGATGAATTAGCGCACTGATCGTTGCGCTGCGCTTTATCATAGGTCGCTTAGCTATTTATACAGGGTCAAATTAAATTAGCTAGCGAAACTGCAGACGTGATGGGTATGGAATGATTTTGAAGTGACATCTTCTTTAGGCGCGTTAGGCATTTTTGAGATGGGAAAAACGACACTCGCGACACTGTTACCGACACCAGCTTTTGACCATTAAAAATACATCAACGCGCGATACATTTTCTTTGGGATTAATGACATTCCAAACTTTCAATTTCAAAGAAAAGGGAAATGTCAATTATGTCGTTGTCATGTCTCAATAGACATGACAACGACATGATTGACATTTCCCTTGTCTTTTACCGACTTCAAAAAAAAAAACAAATTAATTACCTACAAATAAAACGTAGGTACAGTCATGTAAATGAATTGTGAATGAATGAACGAAACCACTTTAATGCCTGAAATACCTCTATATCGGTAGATATTGCACAATAAATGAACCCATCCGTGATCAGTAAAAAAATAATTATTTGGTCGCCATTTCAAAACAGTAGGGCCAAAAATTAATCAATTTTATCGACAAATCCACCATAATAAGGCACATATTGCTGCACCTTAACGGGTCAGACACCGGTGACCAGATACAGCGTATATACCACAACCTTCGTAACTACTGTTAGTGTAGGTGTAATTATGAAGTTAACCAATAGTTCTTGTCTTTACTCACATTAATGTCCTCAATACAAAATACCAATATTATTTTTGGTATTTTATGTTAATTCGAAAACGGCGAACCTACTTTATCTGCCTCGATTCCAAAACCCGTTCGTTTGAAACTTCATTAGAATTTTATTACACACAACGTGTTCGTCACAGATCCGTCGATTGTACCAATTTGTTTATATTCCTACCAGTGCTATTACTTTGTTACAATCAGATCTCCAGCTGTTGATTGATTGCCAATTCATGTAAATCGTTTTGTTGACAAACCTTTGCCTTGTATTTGTTTTCGATGATTGTTTCAAGTATATCATCTATGTAGATCAAATGTGACCATATTATAAATGCCCTGTAGTCAAATACTAGGCAATTGTAACAAAACAAACGCGTTCAATGTCACAGTGCCCGATAGCCCCCTCTCTTCATCGCAATTTTCGCATTGGTCTATTGAAATTGAAACTCAATTCATTTAATAAACCTCACGCGCTGGTGTCATGGTAGCGAGTTAAATTATATGGCCATAGTTCACACTAGCAATTTGAACGAAGGATAGTAATATGTGACATGCATGACATTACAATTTGATTTCTTTTCGTTTTCGAATTCACTTTAGATATTGACAAAAAAACTTTTTACAAAAAAAAAACAACCGACTTCCAAAAAAAAACACTACAAAGTGAAAAATAACTTTAATTTCGGAAGTCGGTGTCTTGGGTTTTTTGTTTTTGGTTTTTTGCCACCGACTTCCGAAATTAAAGTTATTTTTCACTTTGTAGTGTTTTTTTTTGGAAGTCGGTTGTTTTTTTTTTGTAAAAAGTTTTTTATTTTTCACTTTTTAGTTGTGGTACCTACCCCACACACATTCGAATACCACTACCTGCTACCAGTGACAGGAACTTATCATATCATCTACATACTAAGTGGGAAAAAAATACGTATTTTGTAGCTAACTCAAAAACAACCCAAGCAAAGTTAATAAAATTTATATGGGACCAATTTGGGAGCATACCCTTTCAAACAAAAAAAGAATTTTTAAAATCGGTCCACAAACGACGGAGAAATCGGTGGACATACATAAAAAAAAAAAAAAAAAAAAAAAAAAAAAAAAAAAAAAAAAAAAACATACGCGTCGAACATATAACCTCCTCCTTTTTGGAAGTCGGTTAAAAATGGTAGATTTTCGTTTCTTAGTCAACTACTAGGCACCATTTCCCTACGAAATGGATCATGTCTGTTATGCTCCTGCTCAAGTAATCTTGTAAATTTACTAAAATATTCGCTTGGGATTAATCGCTTGCTAAACCAGTTAAATTGGTTACATCAGATAAACCCATACAAATTACCGTGGGTCGTTCAACACATAACTTTCTAATGGTGGAAAGTAAAAGTGAACCATACAGCCGAACCACAAATGGAATGATATAAAATGATGTCGAATGACATCAGCATGATATAGGTATGGTCCAACATAAAAGTATCGTTCCATTTTTAGAACGAATAAATTGATAGAAATTAAAGGAAACAAACTGCAATAATAGCAGTGAACAGATGAGTCAAAAACGAATTTGGAAAAGGTGACTATATAAATAAACTAGTAGCTACAGTCAGACACTTGGTAAACTCACAGTTAGCAAAAGTGTGTTTTGATCGCTCAAGTCATCAAAAGTCTAGCTTGTGATATGAAATGTGTTACAATTATGGCGTACTAAAGTAAAATATATTCTATCTATCTAATACCCACCTAGTGGTGGCGACTGGCGATGGCGCGGGTGTTGAAACCTTCGATTCTCCGAAATGGTTGAGTTCAATGATGCCGATAAAGTCGTCAAGTTCGTGAACGCTATCAGTTTTGAATTGTACCTTGACTCCGACCATGAGTTATAAAGGCCCAAATTTACCAACAGAAATAAGGTATTATTTTACAAGCGATCATGGTTAGAATGTTATACTCATAAAGTCATAACAAATATCTTCCTTGTGCAGTGTTGAAATAATGGGTGGTGCAACTGCAAAAATACGTTTACTGCCAATAACATACGAATTAACGGTCTAAGCCATCAACAGCGTTCATCTCAAAACAATTTTATCTTTACACTCTTGGATTAACCATCCATAAAGCCATCGTAAAGAAATGTCAATATTGTGCAAAACAGGAACTTTATGCGCTATTCTGTAAAGTGTCAATTTTGCACTTTTGGACAGGCGACATGGTGGAACATGGTGGACACGGGGGAAACTTGGTGCCGTTAAAGCCTGAATCACATCACAAAGCATTTTATTATTTCAAGAATAATTATCAAGTAGTTCTCAGTCTTAGAGTCAAGGCTAGTAATAATTTAATTAGCTAAAATAAATAAGGCTGAACGTATTACACGTGTAGTGATGGAAATGAAACGGGTGCGTTGTTCTTTATTTATTGTTCTTTAAAATGTTTAACTTGCATGTCCTTGCCAAACTTCGGATATTTGATAATATACGTATTTTAGCACACGTTTTCTGTACTTACCAACAAAACTTATTAGAATAGAACAGCACTGAATTTAGTCCATTGTGTTCTGTAAAGCCACAATCAATATTGTGTATTAAGTATTTTCCGTGGGTCCTAAAAACAAAGAAACCTTCAGTTCAGTTTTAGTTGCAGTTAGGACAATAGTTTGCGACTTACTGTCTTCAAATTTATTAATTTCGTCACAGTTCATTTTGAAATTCACACATTTTTAAACGGCAATGACCATTTTTTATATTTACCCATTCTAGCATTGTTTTGTTAATCAACAAACTCGAATCCAATCTAATCTTCGCTTTCACAATAAGTAATGCACTTTATTAATTATTGGTATACATGTATGTAGGTGCAGTGTGTGCCGCGTCAATCATGAGTTTTATCGCTATTCGGTTATTCATAGTAGTAATTTTCTATAACTGTTTGATGACTAACTCTTTACCATGAACGTTAGCTGAGTTCCTTGTCACCTATATTGTTTAAACTAAGTATGCTGTACACATAAACGATCGGCCAATTACTGCTAAAAAAGTAAAGCAATTTGCAAATTATGCAAATGTTTGTTCACTGTCTGTAATTAGCAATTAGCTGAAGACAAAAAGCGTCCAATTCCTTGCGCAATAAGTGTTTCGTTCGTGCTCTCTGGTGACAACTGACGAACAATGCTTTTAATAGTGTGTATTTAAAAAAGCGATCTTACTAATGAATGGTTATAAGAAAATAGGCAGACTGAAGACGAATGATGGTAGGATTGTCTGATATATGCTAATATTATAGCTAGGAAGGAAGTAAATACTGAGATGATAGCTGGCAAAGATGTAGGTATGGAAGAAAATGACTTATTTCATAGCTGCGCCGATCTCATATAGGTACATTGGAAAATTGGAATAGGGGCAAAAATCGATCACAATCAAAACATTACCTATAATGTATACTCGATTTTACCTTATTATTTAAATATTCGTTATACCATATTTAGGTATTTAAATGTTATTCTTTTTAAAGAACCATAACATGGCATTTAATCAGTCTATTTGTTTTATCAATGATTTGCATGCATGGAGCATGGCGGCATTGATTGGTCGGCATTGAGTTTAGACTGACCGAGGCCGCTTTCTTTTGAAAATATCGAAGGATAAACAGGCGATAACATCAACGCAACTGGTAGGCATGGAAATACCGGCCTCGTGACATTACCTCGGAAAATAAATATTTGGTAGGTTAAAGGCTCGTTCAAATAGGCGCGACACAAAGTCACCGCTCGTCGCGCGACGAGCGGTGCCTTTGTGTCGCGTCGCGTGTCGCGCTGATCTGCACAAGCCTTTATAGGGGTCGATGAAACAGTATTTTCTGTGATCGGAAAGTTTATAAGTCGACTGGCGTAAAACATACAAACAATACGTCATTCACTCTGTTAAGGAAAAAGATTCCGCAAGGAATTATTCTTGGCCCCGTTGGAAGCTATGTGCAGGAGAACAACATATAGTATTTCGGAAACTTCAGTAGTGATTAGTTTCGGTACTCAGGTGTTGTAAAGTTCCTCTAAGTACTTAATTTTGTAATACAGATTGTAACGACCTATATTGTACTTTATGCGAGGAAATCACGTTAGTTCGACGTTTGATACGTTATATAATTTTTTAATGAATTCAGAATGTAGCTGATGTAGAACGTAAGATCTCTTTTTTTAACATGGTTTCTGCAAACTGCCGTAACTGAATATAGTATGTAACAATCACCACCAGTAAATTAGTCTTGCAAGAATCATAAAGTTTATTTTCAATCGGAAACGATCAATTAAAGTTTGAAGACTTGCACGAGTTCACAAAATTTTCGCCTTTTTGCAAAATTGTGCGACATCATTTTCGAAGAGTACGTTTTGTAATTACACGAGATTACCGACAGGTTGTTAAGGCCAATAGTGAACGTTTCGACCTTCACATTGCCTGTACTGACCAGCCATGTCGTCACTACGGCTTTCGCAGACTTAACCGACTGTGGAATCTTGAAGATTTACAGAATATTTTACTCGTTTACGCCTTGCCCTATAAAACTTTATTAGAAAATAACCTATCGACCTAGCACGTTTGGGAGGTTTCATAAAAAATAACAAGGTTGTGTAAACAAAGAATAATGAATCCGATTACTCTGTAGACGCAAAATCTTTCAATAAAGATTTCTGCTTGGATATTAAACTAACAGGATTACAATCGGTACACTTACATTTTGATGATATGTAAATAGTGGGCCTCTGTTTTGCCAATATCATATATACATGTATTTACTTTGAGAGCAAAGTAAACTCTTTACATTTTAATGGCCTACATTACATACGGTTTTTGTATTACCTTTGTTTCTACTTTCATTCGAATATCTGATTAATAGTTTCTTTTTCATATATGTGATTGCTTTACATTACTCACATGTTAGAAATACAATGGCGGTGGAATCTCTTAATACCAATTTTCTTATATAAACTATGCGAAGAAACCTGAGCATTGATTGTCGGGATCTGCAGACAGTGAGCTGAGATGTTTCATTCAACGGAGAGATAAATTGCACATCTTACGAGGCAGTCGCCGCACGCCATCCTATCATAACGTTATTGAGCTGTTATACAATCGTTTTTATTATGTTTATTAAAGAATTTTCCTTTATAAATAAGGTTTTATCTTACATCTTTATTCTAGTGTTTGTGCAGCGTTTATCAAATGTTGGTTAGGATTTGATGCTGTTAACACGGAAAGATGTTTGCGATAACATGCGTAGAAGAGATGTCATTTATCTCTTTTTTCGTTTGTACTGTTCCGCGATGATTCTACAGGCTTACTCTGAATTCATCTGTATCTTCCTGGGAGTAAAAGTTCTCAAAAAAAGCAAACTTCTCTGCTGTTTGATACAAAATTTCTAGATGAAATTGTATATGACAGATGCTTTTTTCACCATTTCGGAGTAGTTCCCTTTGTATAAGTTGTTCTACAACTTGTTACTTGTTGTTGTTGCAATGGGGATGAAAGTAATCACTTTCAGCCCCAAAAAGGTTGCAAAATGATTCAGTGTCAGCTTGTATTAGTAATTTAGTACCTCTTGCCGAAGCACTACAGGGAATGTCACACACAAAGCATAAAATTGAATGTGATGGAGTATTGGGATGATAACATTAGTGCTATCTAGTAGTAGGTAGCTTACTTACTTATCTCTGAGTCAGACTAGCCCATCCTCAGGGCTTAGCTGACTCATCCAAATAGTTGATAACGTCCTATGTTTTAGAATTGTTACGAAACAGTTTTATATCTTTATCGGCTGACTACATTGACATATCTTACTGTTTTTAACGAATCTTTCCTTGATCCACAACTTTACTCTTACAAATCGCACAATCAATTTTTGTTTTGGCTAAAATGTTTTGCAACCAAAAAATAAATAGTAGCAAGTGTGTTTAGATTATGACGTAGCCACGTAAGCCCCTTTGGTTTTGTTTTTCACGAAGTCTTGGAACTGCTGTGCAAACACTTATATTTTTCGTAAGATGATTCATGCCTGTACCTTTTAGTACTTTACAAATTCGTTTAACGAGCCTTACATCATCGATAAGACAATATTCGGTAAACAAGCAGTTTTTACAATTTCCGCCTTTTAACGCTCTGTGATGTAGACTGTAAATGTTGCCACCAGCGATTAGTATTAATACTATTTTTGTATCCATGTATTAACCGTGTATACGTTATAGTTTTATTTGTAGTTCATCACAGTGACTTTGTTGTTATTTACAATTAAATATTGTAAAACAATAAACGTCAGACAGCAAGCATGGGACGACCAAAGAAACGATGGATGGACTGTGTGTGAGATGATATGGATAGAAAGGGGGGACTACCGAGATGACGAAAAATAGAGAAGTATGGAGGAAGGGGACATGTTGCGCCGACCATAGATAAATTGGTATAAGGACAGGAGAACGATGAATGACTGTGTACTCATATTTTTTTTTTTTTGATGAAGGTCTCTTCAAAAGATGACAAATAAGTAATCAGCCGCGATTGCTACACGTCTGATGCGATCGTGTGTGCTGTTTATTGCTTAGGTAACTTAACTGTCGGTGAAAGATTCAATATTTCACGTATGCAGTTCCGTTTCTGGGATGGCAACGCACAAGCGATTTTTCTGAATAACAAAGGTCCATAGGTGTCGTTGAAAACCAGTTAGACCTCCGTCTGCTTCTGTGCCGTCCAATAACGTACCTAGTGGTTCACTTCTACCTCTGCAACAATTGCATTCACTATGAACGTTTTATAAGACTCACAATGCTTTGTTTTGTTGGCTAAATAAACATAAAGCTCGGTTAATAGTTGCATTGTGTCGATGACACAGATTCCCAGGCGTCAGTCGTTGCTCAAGTCGAGTAAGCCACCACACTTCAAATATTATTGTTTTTAATGGTATTTATTACAGTATTGTTTCATTTGATTCTAACGTCTCTAAGAACTACGGTACTTTTAGCAGTAGAAGGAGCTCTTTGTAAAAGAATTTGTCCGAGGAATCATAGTTCCTATTTCTATCGTTACGTAGTGTGTCTGTGTTCCGGTTTGAAGGGTATGAAGGCCTTTAATTCCACGCATAATCATTAAGCTTCTTTACACCCGCTTCGAATGCCGGTTAGCTGGCGCCAGCGACGGGATCCCGATGGCGATATGTATAGATCATCATTATTTAACCTCATGCCCAGCCACTACTGACCTCCTCCCTTGTGCTGCCTTGGTCTGGCTGCTAGTCTAATTTAGCTCTTACTCTTCATACCCTTAGTCCTTTGTGGGTCTTCCACCAAATTAGTTGTTAATTTGCCAACTTTGGTTCTACCGTCTCTTGAGAAAAATTCTTATGCAAGATTTGTCATCAGTAAGTACTGTGCAAGCTTCCATTCCTACTTATAAGCAACTGCAGGACTGTAAAGGGGGCTTACCCGGAATACTTCGGCTCTGTTCTACCATTCGGCATTACTTTGGTTTTGTCTAAGGCATTTGAGACGTGCTCGTGCTCTATCGAGTATTGTGTCGGATATGACTCATGTAACGGCTCGCGACAGGATTAAGCACACTTTCGAATATTACTTCATTGTTGTTTAGTCACAACAAAATATTTCGAAGATTTATTACCATTTGTTTCTTCTAACAGTGTTTGGCAATAGAAAAAAGTTACAGCTCATTCAAAATTAAGTGCCTCCAAGTTAATTATTGATACTGTCGGTAGCCGGTAAAATAAGGTGTGCATTGATTTCATAAAAACTTCAAGAGTGGCGTGACACATAAAGTAAGACGTCTATAGTTATTATTACTGTTCTATAATAAATTAATAATTGAATGAGTGTACGCGTGATTGTCAGCAGTAAACTCATTGTTATTCCAACAAACAACAACAAAGAAAGACAGTTATGTCGGAAAGTCAACTTTTATCGCGAAATGATCTGTAAAGTTCATTGAAACCGTAGAAAGTATTGCCCGAAGCGGATATCATGCCGCAATCTCAAATCGCGACCTGTTGCTCGACTCACGAATTTGGCCGAACAACTTACAAGTAGTTGGAGTAACTTGGAGTGTCAGACAGCGTTCGCTGGATCCCACCGATAACATTGACTACAATGACGTTGTTGAAAATGTGTATTTACATAGATAGACCGACAAACATCTCCGTGAATGTAATGGCAGCGCTTTAAGGGGGCAAGCGTCAGGGTAGCCTGCGGTCGCTCGATTCGCGGTCGTAACAAATATGGATTTACTCAATTATAATCATTACAATCAGCAATAGTGATTAAGAAGAAGATAAAGGTTTCAAATGTCATGATTTCATGAAACCCTTGCTAACTTATGGAGTTGTATTGCTGATTGTAATGATTATAATTGAGGTAAGCCATATTTGTTACGACCGCGAATCATATTTTAATCAACATAAAACTTAACACTGAACTACAAAATGCAAAAAACGTAAGAAAATTTGAATTTCGCGGGCTACCCTGACGCTTCCCCCTTAAAGGGAACAATAAATACATTTCATGATAATTCTCTATTTCGCTACGTGCATCATGTCGATCTATACTTTTATAACACCCTTTGGCATATAGTACTAGTAGAATTTACGCACTCAAACAGGTTACTTAGCTGTACTTACTACCAACGTACTTATGTGCGTCAATGACGTACTTGAACGTAATCACATTTCACTACTGGTCTCGCGGTATCACGGTAATACGCGACATTGTAGGCTGCAAAGTAAATTGTCTACGCATGCAGCTATGGAAAGGCAATTTCATTTCAATGCGTTGATCGTGCAACATTGATGTTAACCCTTGCATTGCGTAACCCATAGATATTGACGTGCGTGACTATACATGACGTAAGTTACCTGTGAGATTTTGTCACGGTAGTTCTGTAACCTGTCAATGCCGTTACATAGCCTGTTACATGCATTTGTAAAAAAAAAACCATTGTATGGAGATTAACGCAAGTGTTTGGGAACGATTGAAACTGCTGCTTGGCTCATTCAAGTCAATGGTGCCGAGTGCGCGATTAAACATAGCCAGATTAAGTTAAAAAATCTAAATTTTTGGTGAAAAACGTCAAATTCAAAAAAGCAATATTGCCATTTTCACTAAATTAATATCTCAGTCCCATCTTAGTGCTGTCAAACTAAAATATAGTTAAGTTGTGCCACTTTAGTCTATTTCAGAATGGGAAATCGTCGTTTGACAGGAATAAACTAAATTTTGGTGATTTTTAGTCTAGTTTAGAGGCATGACAAGAGAATCTGCACCATTGAGTGGTTAAAAAGGTATCTATAGCCGCAAACAGGTTGAACCTACACACAGTTTGAAACAATAAGTGTGCTATGATGACTAAGTAGCGTCTGAACAATTTTTTCTTGCTGATGTTATTTCAGAATTTCTTCGCTATTTCTAACCCGGAGGCGTGAAACGAAAACAACAACAGCACGAGTCAGTCCTGTTAGCGAAAAACACGTGTTGTATAAACTGATTACCTACTGCATCTCAGTCTGCACGAAAATCTGTTGAGCTGTTCATAAACCATTATTGATTGTTTCTATTTGTGTCCGGCAGATCAACAGAGCGGTACATGCGAGTGAAATGGTGCGATGTTCGCGTCGGGGATGTCGTACACCTGTCGAACAACGAAGCGGTGCCGGCAGACATCGTGCTGCTGCATTCTTCCCACCCCCTCGGCTTCTGCTACTTAGACACGTGCAATCTAGACGGGGAGACCAATCTCAAGCAGAGGCTAGTGGCTCCTGGATTTAAGGAAAAGGTAAAAAAATCTCAATCAAAATCAAAGGTATTCAAATTAGGCTGGGAATCAACACTTTTTGGACGGCAAAATTATATCGACAGTCCCCCAAAACCTCCGCCCTTCACCACTTCCTAGTGCTTAAGCTGGGAAGAAGTGGCGCAAGAAACCAGACAGCCCGAACATCTCTACTGATCATCGGCATGCTGGGCTTATTAATTCGAAACGATTCATTTAGGTCATCACACTAGATATTCCAACCCTTGATTTTCTCCTGTTACACTTCTAGGAAATAAAATGGGTGAAGCTAGGCAAAACAATTATAGAATTTCTTAAAGAAATACAAAGATCGAAAACTCAATAAGTAGTTTCAATCTTCTAAATTCGTCCGGATTTCTATAGTGTCACTGGGTCGACGGTTTTATAATTGGATGAGCATCATAATGCTGTTTTTTTAGTTTTTGTTTGCTACGCGAGCAATGCAAACCACCAAAAAAGCAGAGCGTGGGAACACTTTCTCCAATACCTTGTAGAATATCACAATGGTCGTTGTAGTACCGCGACCCAGTTTACTAAATCATTTGTTTGGACTAAAAGGTATAATATATAAATAATATTTTTCAGCAAGCAGAGTTCAATCCAATGAAGTTCATAAGTTCTGTGGAAGTGGAACGACCGTCTACAAAAATATATAGGTTTACGGGCTACATCTCACACCCTAACGGAGCGCGCGTGCCGCTGTCCACGGAGAACCTTCTGCTGAGGGACTGCACGATCAAGAACACCGACTATGTGGAGGGCATCGTCGTATACGCGGGGCACGAGACAAAGGCGATGCTCAACAACGGAGGACCAAGATACAAGTGTTCAGGCTTAGAGAAAAAAATGAACACAGATGTGATATGGTGTGTCTTAGTGTTACTTTTTCTTTGTTGCGCCGGCGCAGTCGGTTGCAAAACGTGGTTGGACAAATATTATAATGTAGAAGAAAACTCATACAATTTAACCCCATTCATAACTATGGTGAGCAAGCCGGCTTTCGAGGGGCTTCTCATATTCTGGACTTACATCATAGCGCTGCAAGTAATGATACCTGTGTCGTTGTATGTGACGATAGAGATGACGAAACTGTTACAAGTGTATCATATACACAATGACATTCAGATGTACGATCCCGACACGAACATGCGGACGGAATGTCGCGCGTTGAACATTACGGAGGAGTTGGGTCAGGTGGCGTACTTGTTCACGGACAAGACGGGGACGCTGACGGAGAACAAGATGGTGTTTCGACGCTGCGCGGTGAGCGGCGTGGACTACGACCACCCGCCGGGCCCGCCCGCCGAGCCCTCGCCCGAACTGCCGCTGCTCGTCACGCCCATCACCAGCGTGTCGCCTAACAGACGACTGCTTCAGCATTTAGTAGATAACAACGATGCACAACACACGCAAAAGGTAACGACTCGACGATTCATTCAAATGAATAGGATATTTGACAGTATTTTTTTTTTATGAGTTTTTAAAACCTAGAAAAATCGTAAAATTTACCTGTTTTCGTGGAACATATTGAGAGTACCGTAATAAAATTCCAGGTTCGCGAATTCCTCCTAATCCTGGCTGTGTGCAACACAGTGGTAGTTAGTCAGCCGCACGTAGACACGTCACAACTGAGCGCCTCTACCTCGGGCGAACCCATAACCTCGGGGAAGGCCTCCCGGTCGAATGGAACCCTACGATCTAACGACAAGTAAGTAACTAGTAAGTCAAACATCTTAACCTTTTCATTAGTATATTGTAGTGTTTCTTGTAAAGGCTTAAATGCTACTGCTGACAACGGAAGGCGTGTAGATTGCCACAGTGGACGTTCTCTGACTATAGACTAAAACTACCACACGAACGAACCATTTTGATTAAAGGATTGGTAATTGCAGAATATGTTCAACATGTTGTAACATGGGCCTCTCACTTGCCTTCACGTGCCGTCGAGAAATATCTCTCGGGCATGCCGGTTTCCCCACGATGTTTTCCTTCGTGTTATAAAATTTGATATTGTATGGTCAAGTAAGGTATGAAAGTATTATTGGAGACTTTTCATTAAGAAGGATCCATCCTTGTTATACCATCTCTTAGCAACAAGATAGTTTTGAAGTATTTTTGCTGATCACACATTACAAATGTCCGCAGTCATGCATTTGTAACTGATATATTCCAACAAAGTAAAAATAAAAAGAATGGGTAGTCGTTAATTAATCCTTGGCTTGTGATTCTGTATGCTATAAAGACCCTGTAGTAAATAATAGTATAGAGGTGTATTTATCTCAGTAAAGACCTCAGCTTCAGCACTTAGTGATAAGGATAACATTCTGACAGATAAAATATCAGTCGATGACAGTGCAGGGCGTACAACTTGTCTGTCAGATGGTGTTAAACACGCCTATAAAATGAATCACTTGTACAATACAATGTAATATGGAAGTAGTTTGTTCAGAATCGATTTCTGTCATTTTTAATATAGGTACTGATTTTTTTCTAAGTACCAAGCCATGTGCACGACGGGATTTCCCATCGGCAAAAAATGTGAAAGTTCCATACAAACTTTCATCCCCTATTTAACCCCTTTACTGGATGAATTTTCAAAACTCCTTGCTTAGTGCTCACTGTCGCTATCTAGGGCACTCTTGTGCAAAATTTAATGCTTCTAGACTCAGAGGTTAAGGCTGTGCGTGCGTTGTCTGCCTGCGAATGAATAAATATATTTCCTCGTCTCGCCATCAGATACGCTCGTCTGACTGAGTCGCGGTCTACGACTCCGTCGCCGCCGCCATCCACCGGCTCACCTCTCAGAATAAGACTGCCGAAACTCATTCGAGGTAGCAAAGAGAACACCAGCGAGCCCAGCACCTCCGCGGACCGCATTGTGAGTACCTTATCGCCATGTGTATTCATCATCATTATCCAACTTAAAGAAACTCATTAAGGTTCAAAATCACTTTTGGAATTGTCACATCAAATTCGTTTAGGTAATACGTTACACTTTTCACTTCATCTTTATTGTATCGTGTAATGGTTTTCGTAAGTACGGTAGTAAAAAAAGACGCTTAATGAAGCCGAGACTCACTGGTTCTTCCTACATTGTGTTTTTTTTTTTTGTACTGGCCCTCCTGTGAACCTTCTGGTTATGGAGATATTGAAGGTCAAACTTCCAACTTATGTTATTGGCGACAGTGGGACTTTAGCGGTTAAGTAACCCCACGACCTGTACCCTTGCATGCACCTTAAGCACAATGTGTTGCGTGCGTTACATTGAGCGCTACTATAAACAGCGATTTTCACACCAAAAATATTAATTTCCGAGCAATATTTTTTGTGCAATGTCAGTTTGATGTACCTATAGAATTCGAAGTTAACAGCTATGTGATGGGTTATTTACACCATGTATTGTTTGTCCAGCTGGTTCGCTACGAAGCGGAGAGTCCAGACGAACTGGCTTTAACGGAGGCGGCGCTGGCATACGGTTATGAGCTGCGGAACCGCAACCCAGAAGAGGTGGAACTGGGCATCCGAGGGGAACTCACCACGATGAAAGTCATAAGGGTGCAGCAGTTCGACGCCACCCGAAAGTGCATGTCTGTGGCCATGAGGACGCCTAATGGACAGGTGAGCACTTACATTTGTAGTTACAAAAAGCATCAATAATAGCCGCCATCTTGGATTTATATTTTGACCGCATTATCGGCGTCAGCGCCCTCAAAAACCATGAAAA
Source organism: Agrochola litura (assembly GCA_949152395.1). Taxonomy (NCBI): domain Eukaryota; kingdom Metazoa; phylum Arthropoda; class Insecta; order Lepidoptera; family Noctuidae; genus Agrochola; species Agrochola litura. The sequence continues at coordinate 2,031,619 of OX424496.1, forward strand.
CGACAAAAGGAGCAATTTGATTGCGATCAATCGATAATTTTGTGACATATTCGAGGCGATCAATATCTCCTGGTCGACGTCGAACGACTGCAATGGCAATATTACACCCCCCCCCCCTTATTCGATTTATATGATTTATTTTGCTTGAACACTTTGTATCATCGAATGCCTTTACGTGCCTATTTTAAATAAATGACTATCTTTGACTTTGACCATCGATTCAGACCTCAATTGCCTGTCTTTTTGGTGTATGATATTTAATTTCAAAATACGTTCCTAAAAATAATCGCTGAAATTAAAATAAATATTGGGCTGTACAGAAATATTACTCTTGAGACGGCATTGCCTCGACATTTGGGGAAATTAACAAAAAAAAATTGTTTTGGCAGAGCACAAGTGTGACACATCACCACTGTATAATGTAATACTTTCGATGTCACGGACAAATGGACAATCCTACTGGCGCTGGCAATTTAGCCCTCGGTGCTTTAACTACATAATAAAGTAGGACTGTAAAACTGCGCGGTTTTAAAGTAATTTGCATGAATGACTAGCTACTAGCTATTTATACTGCTTTCGCGTTTTAGTTCCTAAACATGTGTTTTTGGAAAAACAAGATTTTTGCTCACACATAAAGTTCAGTTTTCGCTACAATTTCAAACATTTTTATGACTTTTTCAAAAGTACTAGTCATTCTGAAATTAACTTAATTTACATAAGTATTAAGTCCTTTAAGTGGAAAATCAATTGGAAACCAAGAATTTGAATAGACTTTAGCTGCGATTTTCTTTATCGTCAATTTCCAAACACATTCCTTTTGCGCATAGTGTCTAAATAGTGTTGATAAGACAGTACGCAATTGAAAAAAATATAATTCTCATGCACTGGGCATGTAAAAGTAGCTCTAAATGATACCATACTTATAGTAATTATATCCATAATGAACTGCAAAAAAACGTTATACTATAACTAAAACATCATTAAACTATTTCTATATCAATCTACCCACATGTCCTATCACCAGGTAGTACTATACGTGAAAGGCGCCGACACCACCGTCCTGGGAGCGCTAGCGCCGATGCGCTCAGGCTCGGCGGAATCTGCCGCGTACGACCGAACACGATCCTTACTCTCCGAGTACGCACGCGCCGGACTGAGAACACTGGTTATGGCCAAACGGACCATGCAGCCCGCCTTGTGGGAGGAGTGGCTGGCCGGTCATCACCGGGCCATGGAGATGACAGAAGGTATGTTTTAAAGATCTGATAGTCATTGGAACAGAGGAGTCCTCGAGTGAAGATATCGGCAATATATCATTCCCATCGGAAAAAATAACGAACTTCCATACAAACTTTAAACCCCTATTTTAACCCCTTTAGGAGATGAATTTTCAAAAAATCCTTTATACTGGATGTTTGGTAGAAGGACTGACGCAAATTTCTGAGGGATAGGGGGAGTCATACGCTATAAGTTTTCACCCATAGAAACTATGTTTTGAGTGGCACGGTAATTGAGATATTTTTTCTTCATGTCGTCATAAATTTTTTATTTTACGTAATAACTTTTGGTGTTATATTTACAATGCACATTTAATATTTACAATTGGTACTAGAAAATGACTTAATTATGTTTCCAGACTTAAAATGGTGTTAAAGTACGAAAATTTTAAATTTTGAAATTCATTAATCAAATGAATAAATAAAATATATGCCAGCAAATGGTCTTTAGGTCTCTGTTTAATCTGTAGATGTTATAATTTGAGGGTATCCATTGACGTTTTCTTTATAATTTTTTTAAAATTTTTAATTAAGATTTTGTATGTTCAGGTTTTGTTGTACCTATTGAATATGTAATGTGAATTTAGTTTAAACTTGAATGTTATACTGTTTTTTTTTCTCTCTCTTCTTTTTCTTTGGTAGCTGTGTTGTGTTGTTCACACTTTTTATTTCCAATCTGTTTTTAGAAGTGATTACTTTTAATTGGCTGTCAGTCTCACATACAATTTTTTATTGTGTATACTGTTTGTTTTAGCTGTAAGTCATCCTTAGTTAATAAATAAATAAAATTAATCCATACCCTCAAGTTATAACTACAACGTGTGATGTACATGTTCACTAAAATTATTGTTTATTTCTAGCGCTTCCTATTTTATTGTTTGCGTTAACATGATATTACTTGTCTAGGGATCCGTTTGTGTCAGTTGGCAAAATATGTATATTATGATAAGTTGATAACTATAAATTATCAAATCAAATTGTAAAATATAAATCTTTGTAGTAAAATAAGATCAAAGTTTTGTTAAATAGTAGCAATAATCAATATTATTAAATGATTATTAAAGTATTTTATATTTCTGGATTTTTAAATGATTTATAAATGTTACTAAAACAAAATAGAAAAAAAAAACGATTAAAAAGAATATAATAAATGACAAAAAGTACATTTCTTGCCGAGGATTTAAACCTTAGTCTTGAAACTTCCGGTCCATTTACATTTTATAATAAAATGTTTTTGCAAAATACTAAAACATACTTGGGCCTATCATGGATTTGAACGCACATGTGGTTGGGGGGAGGTAACTACTTAATGGCGCTGTGTGTACTAGCGGTTTAGGATGTTCGTTGTCTGACAGTGAATTTATGACTTTTATTAAGTAGATTTTACCAATATTCATTTAAAAAACAAAGTTTATTAGTATCCTGAATCAATACGTACCGTGATTGCCAACATTTTACGAGTGCATTCTCAATGAATAGGTTATGTTTCACTATTTATTTCTACGAACGAAAAACTATCCATATTTCGTCGTTTGAATTCTTACAATCAATTTCTGCTATACCTTTGTTTGAGACCTATACCTAAACTTCATTCTCTCAGGTCGAGAAAAACGCGTGCGCGACTCACTGGCCCGCCTCGAGAGCGCGCTAACACTGGTAGGCGCGACAGGCGTCGAGGACCGGCTGCAGGACGCCGTGCCGCGCACCGTGCGCGCGCTCCTGGACGCCGGCGTCGTGGTGTGGGTGCTCACCGGCGACAAGCCGGAGACGGCCATCAACATCGCCTACTCCGCCGCGCTGTTCTCGCAGAGCGACCGGCTCATGCATCTTATATCGAGGGACAAGGTGGGCGAGAATCCAGCGAGAATATCATTTCGTATAATGTATATCATTCACTATACAGAGTTATTTTTTATTAATTCCGAAACTTCACAATGTGGTTTTGTCTATCTGGTAGCAATAAAATAAAATACTGATGGAAGTCAATATCTCGTGTTGCGCATTATTATTATGTTGAGCCCGTATAGTCGCGCATATACACTTTGATGTTTTTATTTATGTTATCAAATATGTGAAGTTTCGCATAAAAAATCCCTATGAAAGTTTAACAAGCGAAATAGTATTTGATGTAAATGTATGTGTACAGGAGCACGCTGAAGCCACGATCAAGAACTACCTGGAGAACGGCACGGTGTCCGTGGGCACGGGGCGAGCCCTGGTGGTGGACGGGCGGACCCTGACATACATCCTGGACCGGCGCTCCGGGCTCGTGGCGCCCTTCCTGTCGCTGGCGCGGCGCTGCTCCGCCGTGCTGTGCTGCCGCGCCACGCCGCTGCAGAAGGCCTACATCGTGAAGGTACACACACACACACACACACACGCTCCGGGCTCGTGGCGCCCTTCCTGTCGCTGGCGCGGCGCTGCTCCGCCGTGCTGTGCTGCCGCGCCACGCCGCTGCAGAAGGCCTACATCGTGAAGGTACACACACACACACACACACACGCTCCGGGCTCGTGGCGCCCTTCCTGTCGCTGGCGCGGCGCTGCTCCGCCGTGCTGTGCTGCCGCGCCACGCCGCTGCAGAAGGCCTACATCGTGAAGGTACACACACACACACACACACACGCTCCGGGCTCGTGGCGCCCTTCCTGTCGCTGGCGCGGCGCTGCTCCGCCGTGCTGTGCTGCCGCGCCACGCCGCTGCAGAAGGCCTACATCGTGAAGGTACACACACACACACACACACACGCTCCGGGCTCGTGGCGCCCTTCCTGTCGCTGGCGCGGCGCTGCTCCGCCGTGCTGTGCTGCCGCGCCACGCCGCTGCAGAAGGCCTACATCGTGAAGGTACACACACACACACACACACACGCTCCGGGCTCGTGGCGCCCTTCCTGTCGCTGGCGCGGCGCTGCTCCGCCGTGCTGTGCTGCCGCGCCACGCCGCTGCAGAAGGCCTACATCGTGAAGGTACACACACACACACACACACACGCTCCGGGCTCGTGGCGCCCTTCCTGTCGCTGGCGCGGCGCTGCTCCGCCGTGCTGTGCTGCCGCGCCACGCCGCTGCAGAAGGCCTACATCGTGAAGGTACACACACACACACACACACACGCTCCGGGCTCGTGGCGCCCTTCCTGTCGCTGGCGCGGCGCTGCTCCGCCGTGCTGTGCTGCCGCGCCACGCCGCTGCAGAAGGCCTACATCGTGAAGGTACACACACACACACACACACACGCTCCGGGCTCGTGGCGCCCTTCCTGTCGCTGGCGCGGCGCTGCTCCGCCGTGCTGTGCTGCCGCGCCACGCCGCTGCAGAAGGCCTACATCGTGAAGGTACACACACACACACACACACACGCTCCGGGCTCGTGGCGCCCTTCCTGTCGCTGGCGCGGCGCTGCTCCGCCGTGCTGTGCTGCCGCGCCACGCCGCTGCAGAAGGCCTACATCGTGAAGGTACACACACACACACACACACACGCTCCGGGCTCGTGGCGCCCTTCCTGTCGCTGGCGCGGCGCTGCTCCGCCGTGCTGTGCTGCCGCGCCACGCCGCTGCAGAAGGCCTACATCGTGAAGGTACACACACACACACACACACACGCTCCGGGCTCGTGGCGCCCTTCCTGTCGCTGGCGCGGCGCTGCTCCGCCGTGCTGTGCTGCCGCGCCACGCCGCTGCAGAAGGCCTACATCGTGAAGGTACACACACACACACACACACACGCTCCGGGCTCGTGGCGCCCTTCCTGTCGCTGGCGCGGCGCTGCTCCGCCGTGCTGTGCTGCCGCGCCACGCCGCTGCAGAAGGCCTACATCGTGAAGGTACACACACACACACACACACACGCTCCGGGCTCGTGGCGCCCTTCCTGTCGCTGGCGCGGCGCTGCTCCGCCGTGCTGTGCTGCCGCGCCACGCCGCTGCAGAAGGCCTACATCGTGAAGGTACACACACACACACACACACACGCTCCGGGCTCGTGGCGCCCTTCCTGTCGCTGGCGCGGCGCTGCTCCGCCGTGCTGTGCTGCCGCGCCACGCCGCTGCAGAAGGCCTACATCGTGAAGGTACACACACACACACACACACACGCTCCGGGCTCGTGGCGCCCTTCCTGTCGCTGGCGCGGCGCTGCTCCGCCGTGCTGTGCTGCCGCGCCACGCCGCTGCAGAAGGCCTACATCGTGAAGGTACACACACACACACACACACACGCTCCGGGCTCGTGGCGCCCTTCCTGTCGCTGGCGCGGCGCTGCTCCGCCGTGCTGTGCTGCCGCGCCACGCCGCTGCAGAAGGCCTACATCGTGAAGGTACACACACACACACACACACACGCTCCGGGCTCGTGGCGCCCTTCCTGTCGCTGGCGCGGCGCTGCTCCGCCGTGCTGTGCTGCCGCGCCACGCCGCTGCAGAAGGCCTACATCGTGAAGGTACACACACACACACACACACACGCTCCGGGCTCGTGGCGCCCTTCCTGTCGCTGGCGCGGCGCTGCTCCGCCGTGCTGTGCTGCCGCGCCACGCCGCTGCAGAAGGCCTACATCGTGAAGGTACACACACACACACACACACACGCTCCGGGCTCGTGGCGCCCTTCCTGTCGCTGGCGCGGCGCTGCTCCGCCGTGCTGTGCTGCCGCGCCACGCCGCTGCAGAAGGCCTACATCGTGAAGGTACACACACACACACACACACACGCTCCGGGCTCGTGGCGCCCTTCCTGTCGCTGGCGCGGCGCTGCTCCGCCGTGCTGTGCTGCCGCGCCACGCCGCTGCAGAAGGCCTACATCGTGAAGGTACACACACACACACACACACACGCTCCGGGCTCGTGGCGCCCTTCCTGTCGCTGGCGCGGCGCTGCTCCGCCGTGCTGTGCTGCCGCGCCACGCCGCTGCAGAAGGCCTACATCGTGAAGGTACACACACACACACACACACACGCTCCGGGCTCGTGGCGCCCTTCCTGTCGCTGGCGCGGCGCTGCTCCGCCGTGCTGTGCTGCCGCGCCACGCCGCTGCAGAAGGCCTACATCGTGAAGGTACACACACACACACACACACACGCTCCGGGCTCGTGGCGCCCTTCCTGTCGCTGGCGCGGCGCTGCTCCGCCGTGCTGTGCTGCCGCGCCACGCCGCTGCAGAAGGCCTACATCGTGAAGGTACACACACACACACACACACACGCTCCGGGCTCGTGGCGCCCTTCCTGTCGCTGGCGCGGCGCTGCTCCGCCGTGCTGTGCTGCCGCGCCACGCCGCTGCAGAAGGCCTACATCGTGAAGGTACACACACACACACACGCTCCGGGCTCGTGGCGCCCTTCCTGTCGCTGGCGCGGCGCTGCTCCGCCGTGCTGTGCTGCCGCGCCACGCCGCTGCAGAAGGCCTACATCGTGAAGGTACACACACACACACACACACACGCTCCGGGCTCGTGGCGCCCTTCCTGTCGCTGGCGCGGCGCTGCTCCGCCGTGCTGTGCTGCCGCGCCACGCCGCTGCAGAAGGCCTACATCGTGAAGGTACACACACACACACACACACCCATACTCTTGCACACTTGTGACGCCATCTATGACGCCACATGCGATCTATGCGTCTCACCTGACGGCACGCCAAAATCCTACATCGCGCAAGCAGAGTTAGCTGCGCGATTGGTATAAATATGCAACCTGACAACAACCATCGAGCAGTTACCCGCCAGATACAACACAAGATCTTCGGAACGTCGGAAGATCATCCCTCTTCTATGCTATGCAAGGGAGAAAGCCCTGTCCCCCTGTTCCTCATCTGTTCGCCCTATAGGTCGGTAGCGGGTGACGATCCTGTTCCCACATTGTGCGCCCGACGCTTTGCCTACATGCAGTAATTACGGCACACTACAAAAAGTTCAGCACTGTAAAGCGTCATCTCTGTCACTCATTCCTGTGTGACAGTCTCTTTCTAAAGCCCGGTGTGTCACATGTCATATTGACGCCTTGTTACTTTATTATGTGTATAAAATAAAATTAGTTTGATAGTAAATTATTATTTCCTCAGGCTGTGAAGGAAGAGCTCGGCGTCACGACGCTGGCTATCGGTGACGGCGCGAACGATGTGTCCATGATACAGACCGCGGACGTGGGCGTCGGTGAGTTTTTCATCCACTAGCTTCCGCCAGCGGCTTCGCTCGCATGATATCTTTATAAATTAAAGCCTATGTTACTCTGTGATAATATAACATACTACTGGTGAAAGAATTTTTAAAATCGGTCCAGTAGTTTTTGAGTTTATTCATTGCAAACAAAAATACAAATCTTTTCTCTTTATAATATTATTTTTATATTATAAGTGTAGATGTACAGCTTTTCGAAGATAAGTATGCGCTTCGGGAATTATCGTCTATCTTCGCAAATACGAACGAGCGATGATGAGATCTAGTATAGAGCTGTTTCATCCATGGAAGTGCTTGTCTGTTTTATATTACTATGTAATTCAATTCAAAACATTTATTTCAGACGTAGTCCATATACAGTTAGTAATACAAAAAAAAAAAAACCTTATAAAGCTATTGTTAGCATAGACAAAAACAAAGCCACATGAAGAAATAAAAATTTAAAAATTAAAATTAAAACCACAAAGTGACACCGCACAGGAGTGCCAGTTTATACCAAGCCCTGGACGCGTCCACCCACAGTGTGTAGTCGCATCCAGTGCTGCCACATCGGCGAGTCCCAGCGACCCACGAACACGCTCAGAAGGCTGTTCGAACTGGCCCGCATGCACCTCATAAGAGACGCACAACGCTTCCGCATGATGGCATGAAAACTATCCACGTTTTTAACCGCAAACATTGCTGAAGCGCTGCAGTGCCGCGCCAGCCCGAACAGTACCCTGAACGCGTTATTGTACTGCACACGCAGAGCACTGTATGTACGCTGCGTGTACTTAGTCCACAGGCTGCAGGTGTAAAAAGATTGACAGAAGGCCTTAAATAATGTCACTTTGACCTGCTCGGTACACCGTGCAAACCTGCGGGCCAGCATGTTACAGCGCACAGACAGCGCCCTACGCTCCCTCTCCAAATCAATGTTGTCACAAAGATCCTCCGAGACCCAGTGACCCAGATACTTGAAATTAGACACACTGTTTAAGCTGGTACCGCAAAGATACAAAGGAGGCACATTAGCGAGGGATTTATTACCAGCCTTAAACAACATCACTTCACTCTTCTTCACATTATATCTGAGTCCATGGGTTCGTGCATACTTTTCACAGATATCCAGCAATCTGCGCATGGCACTGATCGACGGGCTCAGCAGCACCATGTCGTCCGCGTAGCTGATATTATTGACACATTGTCCATCTATATGGCACCCTATGCTTGTTCTGCTGAGCTCGCCGATCAACTCGTTCATGTACATGTTAAAGAGACGAGGAGAGGTTAACCCCCCCTGCCTGACCCCGCACTCCAACCCATACACGTCCGAGTGTGAGCCTGCCCACCGCACAACATTCCTTTGATACGAATACCAATATTTCAACATTGCAACAACATTACGTGGCACATCTGTTTCACTTGTCATCTTTTGCCACAATACATCATATGATACCAAATCGAATGCCCTGGATAAGTCTAGGTAACAGGCATAGACCGGCGTTTTCCTGGCTGTATAATACTGCACAGTCTGCTTGAGGCACAGGATGGCACTCTCGGTCGAAAGGCCAGGTCTAAATCCAAATTGAGCATCATGAAGTTCTATGTGCCTATCCAGGTGTTTGTCAAGCAGACTGTCCAGCACTTTTGCTATCACAGTTGCCAGCGAGATGGGTCTGTAGTTTGCCAAGTCTGAGACATCCCCGGTCTTGTTTTTTATAACCGGAACAACCACGGTATGTATAAGTTCATCCGGTACCAATGACTCATACATAAGCTGAAAAACATAGCAAGCACTCGAGACAAATGGAAACCAGCATATTTCAAATGCTCAATGCTGAGACCATCATGACCAGGGGACATACCTCGCACCATTTTATGAATTACGGAGGCAACTTCCTTGGCACAAAATCGAACAGTAACGTCCCCTGTCACGATCTCAGCACCACGTGACAGGTCGGTCGAGCCTACAGGAGGAGATTCCACCCTAAAATGACGCTGAAACAGGTTGGCTATATCACTAGGCACATGCACGCCCGCAACGCTCACAGGAAAACTCGATTTCGGGTTCAGTTTATTTGTCTTTTTCCAGAATTTACCAAATTGTTTATTCCAGTGATGCTGTGCAATTATATCTAACTTGATTTGTTTTTCATAATACCAAAATACTTTTCAAAACTTCTGAGTAAGAAATGACGTTCTGTAACCGAAGTAGGTAATCCGACATACAGAAAACTTCGTACAAACGCGCAATTATAGGTGCACTACTCGACTACAAAGCGCAGCAGTATAAAATTCTTAGAAGCATTGTCTCTATGGGGAGTTACTCTGTGACGCAACGTTCGTGCTAATTCGGAAACACGAAGATTACCGAAGCGCAGACCTTTTCTGGTTTGTCTATAATTCTGTGATTAAATTGTAATGTAGTAAATAAAAAGTGATAAAGCTTCCGAAAAAAAAATAACTTCCGAAAATCTGTGGCTGACTGTAATACAAATTTTCCAATAAGTCAATATGTTGTGCTACAAAAGTTAGTGACAGAAACGAATCGCTGCAAAACCGACTCCACGTAGTCTTGTCTGCCCTACCCCTAGAGTGTGTAGCGGTTACACCGCCACATACGAACTACGCATCATAGACATGACGTCACACAAATCAAAAAAAGTTTACCGAGCGATCAACATAAATACAAGATTTCAACTTCAAACCGATGGGCAGTTGCCCGCCAGACACAAAACCCGTCTGGTCGGAGGATCCTCCCTTTTCTATGGTGGATGAGTGAACTTTACACCCTGTTCCTCATACCCTATAATTTAAGTCCGCGTAGGCGCGAAGGGGCTAGGCGGCCCGCGAGCTGAGGAGCAGGTGGTTTTATAACGCTCGCCGCCCGCGGCTGAGGCTGCAGCAAGCCGAAGCTGCGGTGGTGAGCGTTAAAACCATCTGCGACGATAAGCTCGCGTGGGACCGCCGGAGCCATGTCAGAAACCATGCCTACTGCATATTGCATGCTCGCTTGCATGCTGCATGCATGGGTGTATGCTTGTTTGTTTGCATGTTTGAAAAATATTACATCAGCAAATTCTGTATTGATTTTTCGGAATTTTCAGTATTTTATTCGGTCGTTTCTTTATTTGTATTCGCATATAAGTTGTCGCAAAATTAGTATTTATAGCAGTAAATTTTAAATTTTGAGTATGCAAATATAAAAAAAAAATCCGGGGCGTTTATTACTACCCAATAAAAACTGTGGTTGGAGATCTCTGTTATCATTCAAAAGGCAGCGTTTACGTCCAATTTATTGTTATGCCTTTTAAACAATGATGACCAATTAATCCTTAATCACTTCATCTATTTCAATCAAAGTTGTCTACGTACTTCGTTAAGATTTTGATGTCTTATAAATCTGCGATGACGTGCGTTCTTCTCTTCTATTTTTAACACATCAAGATACTTGAAGGTAACGATTTAACTCAATAATGTTTTATGTGCGTGCTTGTTATTCGACACAATAAAATTAATAAGACAAAATTGTGCCAATGATTCGGTAACCTTAAATAAAGTGGTTACAATAAAATGTCACATGATGTGAGTCAGGAGAAAGAGGAGTGCAGTGGAGACGATATTCCGATGACATTGAATAATAAACTTTACAATCAACCATTTGCGCCCTGCGGTTTCACCCGCATAAATCTCGATCCCATTGGAATATCGGGATAAAAAGTATCTTATGTGTTAATCCAGGTTATAAAATATCTGTGTACCAAATTTCATCCAAATCCGTTCAGTAGTTTTTGCGTGAAAGAGTAACAAACATCCATCCATCCATCCTCACAAACTTTCGTCTTTATAAATATACAGGGATTTTTTTATCCAGTGCGCAAACTTAAACACGTGACTTTACTCATCATTATGAACAATTTTTACTATGGGTCCAAACCTGAAATCGCGAATAAAAAAATCTGCTGTTCCCTACATTTTGACGAGTTATGCGAACATAAATGTAGGAAACAGCAGATTTTTTTTGCTGAAAATAGAACCAGCATAGCTATTCATAACCATTCGACAGGCTGTAGTTCAGGCGGCCGTAATTGTCTTTTCGCCAACTTCAACATGGTATTTTTGTTTTTGTTCCCCAGGTTTATCAGGGCAGGAAGGCATGCAAGCGGTGATGGCGTCAGACTTCGCAGTGTCGCGGTTCAAGTACTTAGAGAGATTGCTGCTGGTGCACGGACATTGGTGCTACGACCGACTAGCCAGAATGATACTCTACTTCTTTCTTAAAAATGCTGTGAGTCTGTTATTCTTCAACTGAATTTCAAGTTGAGAACTTTTCAAACTTTACATATCTATTTTGTTTACGTTACATTGTATTTTCATTTTATTTGGTCAATCCTGACACTTGCTCAATAGACGTGAAAATTGTGTTTTTAGCTTCTATAAATAATAAATTGCGTAAGCAGGTTTTGAACCTGCCTATAAAATAATATATATATCCTTAATAATATAATTATAATAATTGAAAATATAATTATATATACACTGTGAAATTTGAATCACAGTTTTGCTAGAACAAACGTTATTCAGACCATGGTCTACTACCATTCTACAGCATCCAATAAAAAAAAAAACATAATTGGTTTTTGAAAAAAAAAAAAGATTAAGTTTAAAATGTCAAGATTATCTACTGCTTACTAAATTTCGTTTATGGAGGTACATTTCCCTGTAGACAATGCTGTGTCCCGTGCGTGGTGTCTGTGTTGTAGGGAGTAACGATAATCTTGACATTTTAAACTTTGTCTTTTTTGTGTTTTTTCAAAAACCAAATATGTTTTTTTTTATTGGATGCTGTAAAATGGTAGTAGACCATGGTCTGAACAACGTTTGTTCTAGCAAAACTGTGATTCAAATTTCACGGTGTATAACCCTACTGCAAAAACAACTAAACATTTAAAACAAAAGGCATTCAGACACATTACATTCAAGCAAAGACATTAAATGATGTATTTACTTAGCATCTTAAATTTCTTTGCATTCAAGTAATGTCATTACTACTGGCAGTGTAGTGATTGGAATGATGATGTGATCATAATATTTTAATAGTTTTACGTCAATATTGTAAGGAATGACAGTAATATTAATGTCATTGTTACTGATAGTGATGAAATATCACTTTTTGAGCAGTCTGATATACAGACGTCGGTGTTCACTGACTGCTTCAGACTCCTTGAAACCTAATCTTAGAACTTACTGATTCTTATCCGTAATCCGATTTATACTATATTTAAGCTCGACATACACATAAGGTGGGTGCGTGTCGGGCGCGGGTCTGGACGGCACTACGGCGGGCTTGTATTTATTGTAATTCATTGTATATATGGATGTCAGCACACGAAACGCGTGCGGGTTTCCCGCTCCTGACCCGCTCCGTGCTCGACCGATCGTCGATCCATATAATACAAGGAATTACAATATATACAAGCCCGCCGTACTGCCGTCCCGACCCGCGCCCGACACACACCTGCCTTGTGTGTGTGTTGAGTTTAAGAGCGTTTATTCTGCAAGTGGGCAACGTCGCAAATAGATGTCAAATATTTCGCTGTTTTGATTAATTAGGCAATATTACTGTATGAAAATAAGAAATGTGGCTAACTAGTTCCCTAGAATATTAGTAATGAATGAATTTGATGATGTAACAATTTTAGGTGTAAAAAAAGCATTTGGAATGTTTCCAAATGCTTTTTTTACATCTAAAACTAAATATTCGCTATTACAATATTAATTATTGCATTTAAAACCAAAATTTTAGTTCCCTAGTTAGCTACATTTCTTAATTCCATACAGTAATATTGCTAAAATATTATAATATTTGACAGTTATTTACGTCATTGCCAACTTTTAGGATAAACCCTCTTAATCCTAAAACATGCGTAAATCCGTGCGTGCTTCCTGTAAGTAAAATAAGTAAATGTTTGTGTCTGCAGACGTTTGTGTTTCTGGTGTTCTGGTACCAGTTCTACTGCGGCTTCTCATCCATGGTGATGATAGACCAGGTGCACCTCATGACCTACAACCTCATGTTCACCGCGCTGCCGCCCATCGTCATCGGTATGTTAACAGTTGTTATCGTTTAGTTATAACTTGTTTTGGTACAGCTAAAAAACGTGTCCAACATCAGCATAGTGCGATTTAAAGTACCTACGCCCCCCCCCCCCCCCAGGCGCGTACGACCGCGTGGCCCCGGCGGCGCTGCTGTCGGACCGGCCGGGCCTGTACGGCGCGAGCCGGCGCGGCCTGTCGTACCGCGCGCACTCGTTCTGGGCCGTGCTGGCCGAGTGCGTGTACATCAGTGTGGTGCTGTTCTTCACGGCCTGCTACGCGTACTGGGACACCACTGTGGACATCTGGTCCTTCGGCGTGTGCTGCATGACCTGCTGTCTCGTTGTCATGCTGCTGTATGTCGCTATTGAGACTCGGAGTTGGGTGAGTTGTTGTTTTTTCTGTTTCTTTGTAGCGTTATATTTGTTATAAAGATTGATGAAAAAAATTGGGAATACGCACGTTTTTAGGGTTCCGTACCTCAAGGTAAAAAAAGGAACCCTTATAAGATCACTCTCTTGTCCGACTGTCCGTGTGTCACCTCCGATTTTATCAGGAACGGGTGGACCTAGCAAGTTGAAATTCATACCAGATACTGAAGTCTATAGTCCCTATTAGGTGTATACAAATCAAGGTCCTGAATCAACACGATAAAAAGATATGAGCAAATTCAGATTTTCGCGAAAACTTGTAAGTACCAAAATTTACCTTAATTTTAAACTTTTTTTATTTTTCGGAATTTTCCCTTTACTTGTGCTGTAAGACCTTGCTTTTATCCAAAATTGACAATTCTAGGTCAACCGAAACTACCCTATAGGTTTTGGGTCGAAAACCTATATGGTAGTTCCCGTTAACATAGAATCACGAAATTTGGCAAAAAGCAAGGTCTTACAGCACAAATAAAGGCAAAATTCCAAAAAATATAAAGTAGAAAATTAAGGTAAATTTTGGTACTTACAAGTTTTCGCGAAAATCAAATTTTTTTTTTAATATTTTTTTTCACTTGATCAATAAAATACAGTAATAAGTATAAACTCAATAAAATATTAAAAATCAAATTCAATTCCTGATTGTCGCTCAAAAAAATAATTCTACTACAGTTTAAATATCCGTTATTGTAGCGTCCATGATGTGACGTCATTATCAACAATATAGATCTCTTTTTTAACTCCAAATCTTATCAAATTAAATGATTTTTTGTGCTTTATCTGTAGAAATATCGCACTTACACTTTACCTTAATGATGTTTATTCACATGGTTTTTAACGTCACTTCCGGCATTGTCGAAGTCACAAGTCAAAGTCAAATAATTTACTTTAATTAGGCACAAAAAGGCACTTTTGAACGTCATAATTTACAAAAAATAGAATTGATTCTAGTCGCCCCTTCCAAAAGGTAGTTTTCGTATGAAGAAGAATGGGCAAGAAACTCCACCGTAACTCTTTTAAAATGTATTACAATATTTGTATACATTAATTATATAATTATATGTGAAGACTACGTTTTTCGAGTTTGCATTCCGTTCTACCAAAAAAACGCAACATTAAAATAAGGAATTGTAAAATGAAACCCCTTCCCCCAATTTTACAACGTATTTTTCAATAATGAAAAAGTTTTAAATTACTTGCATATACCCTAATGGAAAAAAAAGTACGGTAACCTTAAAAAAATATTCATAATATATACTTATTTATCAATTGATTACATGCAGCTTTTTAATTTCACATTCGTAAGTGTATATTACAGAGTGTGTGTGTATGCATGGAATGAGGAGTTAGAAAGTAGTAGTTTGAGTGAATTAGTAGTACAGTCAACCACGTATCCGTGGTAACAATTTTGCATTTACAGCACCTTCATGTCTTAGCATTAAAAGCATTTATACAAAAAGTTGGCAACGTCGCAAATAGCTGTCAAATATTTACCTATTTTGATTAATTTGGCAATATTACTGTATGGAAATATGAAATATCGCTAACTAGTGAACTAGAATATTAATAATGAATAGCAATTATAACACTGAATTTGATGTTGTACCTAACCGCTTTATGTGTAAAAAAGGCATTTGGAGAGTTTACAAACACTTTTTTAAAATTTAAAACTAAATATTCGGTATTACGATATTAATTATTGCATTTCTTAATCAATATTTTAGTTCACTAGTTAGCCATATTTCTTATTTCCAAACAGTAATATTACCGAATTAATCGAAACAACGAAATATTTGACGGCTATTTGCGACGTTGCCCACTTTCTGAATAAACGCTCTTAAGGGCAATTTTCGTAGTGCACTTACTATACATACGGTTGATTGTACGACTTTATAGAAAACTAACACGAGTGACAGTTTATACCAGGAGACCAACCACCACCTCTTATAGCAGCATTATTTTAATATTACTTCAGAATGGGAAATAGATGGAGATATACATAGACATAATGTCATGTTCAGGTCCATCTCTTTCTCGCACTGAAGTAATATTAAATAATACTGCTTGTGGTGCTGGTACAGGAACTGTGTTTACAGAAAGTGTGTGCTAAAACAATTTCCTATCACATGTACAAAGAGTCGTTTGCCAAACTATTTATTAAGGGGACACTATAAGGTGGCCCGCGAAATTTAAAATTTTCTTACTTTTTTGCAATTTGCAAGTCTTAACAAGCGATATGTATTAACAGAATTATAATAATCATTCATACACTTCTCTAACTTCATATTATGACATTTGAGGCCAATTCTAACTGAGAGAGTTGTATTGATGATTCTTATTCAATAAATACATATTTGTAACGGCCGCGAATCATATTTTGATCAACATGCAACCTGCAAATTTCAAAAAAATAAGGAATCCTGAATTTCGCGGGCTGCCCTGACGCTTACGCCGTAAAAGTAACTAATATTATAGTCATAACATTCTCAGACGGTGATCCATCTAGTGGCACTGTCGGGCTCTCTGCTGTCGTTCTTCATCCTGACGCTGATGTACCAGGCCATCTGGCCGTCGTTCCTGAAGCTGCCGTCCACTTACCACGTCATGCAGAACACTATCCAGGAGCCGGTGTACTGGCTCGTCGTGATCCTTACTATTGTGACCGCGTTGGTGCCCAGGTCAGTATCTTTTATTTATTACTAGCTGACCAGGCAGTTGTTGTCCTGTCCTTGAATCATGAGTCATGGTCTTGAGGTCATACAAAAATCCCATAGCGAAAAGGACGTTCAGTTTTTCCTGAATTTGAACATTTTCCGGAAAACTTTTAAATTTTCTTTTTCTTTCTATAAAAACCAACTTTTTCTTTCTAAGAAACATTTTTTTTTATTATAGGTATAGATATTTTGTTCAGGAAAACAAACAGTTGAACAAACAAATATCTTAATAAACCGGTAGTAAGAAAAAAAGAGCAGTGGTGGCCCAGTGGTACTCGTAACGGCCGCGGTTTACGAGTTGTAGGTCGTAGGTTCGAACCCAGATAGGCGCTTTACTTTGTGTAAATTATTTCATCACCACTGCTCTCAAAACGGTGAAGGAAAACATCGTGAGGAAACCGGCATGTCCTAGAACCGAAAATTCGAAGACATGTGACATCTACCAACCCGCACTGGGCCCGCCTGGTGGATTACGGCCCACTCCCTCACACAGAGAGGAGGCCTGTGTCCCAGCAGTGGGAACATTATAGGCTGATGATGAAGAAAAAAAAAGAGATTACATAATGTGTAGCTCACAACCTTATCCACATCTTAAATACTACAAAGTTATAAGGAAACTGTTTGCACACGAGTGACACTTAAAAGGTAAAATATAAAGAAAATAATTAAATGAAAAGAAAAAACATTGTTTCTTTTTTTAACAATAATAAAGAAAAAAAGACTTAATAAAAGATCTTATATTTACTGACAGACAACGCACAGCGTTAATCGCTGGGTCTAGAAGTATGAAATTTTGCACAAGAGTTCCCTAGATACCGACAGTGAGCACTTAGGAAGAAGTTTTACAATTCATCTCCTAAATGGTGTTCCACAGGGCAGTATGCTAGAACCACCACTATTTTTCCTCTATATAAATGACTTGCCACGTTATATTCAGCATCCAATGATCTTATTTGATTATGATAGCACCACTAATATGCATTGACGCAAAAAACTATGAATATGACATAAATTATACACTTAAGGACATAGTAAATTAGCTTGTCATTAACTATTAATAATAAATTGATCTAAAACGAATATAATGCATTTCTATCAACGCTCACGGCAACAAATGACTATAGAATACGACGGACAAAAAATTTACCAAGTGGCGAAATTTTTAGGAATATTAATAGACAGTCAGTTAACATGGAAACCCCAAGCCGAAGAGATGTTTAATAAACTAAGCACTTCTGCACGTGTGCTATTCAATTTAAGTAAAAAAGTGAGTATAACTACGACATTGGTAGCTTACAGTGGCGTATGGTGAATTTATGGAGGAGGTAAGCAAGAGCAGCAAGAAAAAAAAAAATGCCCGCGTAAAGTTACTTTTTGTTTACCCATCAAAATAAAGATGTCAATACACCGTTCCATTAAATTCCGATTTCGATCTACTTTTCTATTATGAGCTTCATGCAAATTAGTGAAAATAATTCAATCCTACCAGTCTCGAACTCATAAAACAGTTACGAATATGTTTTTCAGTCTGCACATCTTTTTTGATGAATTCGTCAGGTAAAAATATAAAAAAAAACCCTATATTCCATAAACAACTACAATCTAAGAAAAGTAAATACGGGAACAATACATTTTACATACACATACAAAACCATCGCGGTGTTTGTAATTTATAGTCATATATTATCTGGGCGAGCTTAATTATGTGTTTCTTATTTTTAAAACTTAACCTTGAAAAGCATGTTTCTTCACAAAGCAAATAATCTGTCAAACAACATTCTAAAACTCTTAATGCCGCCATCCTAATAAGATCGTACTAATTACTTTTCAAATCTACTCTAAATAAGTAATTTCAGCTTATTAAACTATCTACTTACCCCAAATACCTAATTACAACGTACTTTACTTTCACATTCACTAAACTCAAAACACTATGTTAATCACTGTCCTATAACTACAAACACACTGATGAATTCAATGAAAACTGAGCGAACAAAATGCAAATTAATAAGGTTCTAATGCGATTACGTCAAAAAACAACCACACATTGTCAAACGAATGATGAAATGTTTACGAACTCTTAGCCGAACGCATTAGGAAATTCAACGAAAACTACCGAACCAAATGCGTGTGCCAGGAAGAGGTGGTGCAATAGCAATAATTCCTTCTCGCTCCCGTGCGCACGTTACTCCTACTGCGTCCCTATCGTAACTCGTTGCAGATCGGCTTACCCGGCTGCTTGAAACCGCGGTGTCACGTGACCAAAGTGACGTCATGATGGACTTTATTTTGTAAGGAAATTGAATTCACGATAAGCCGGACGCGCCTACTAGTTATTTTAGGGCAAAGTGTTTTGTTATTGGGTTATTAAGACAATTTTTTTAATGTATGTAGGCGTTTTGTAATATTTAAATTTTATGGTGTATCAAATACTTATAGTTTGATTATTCAATGACGATTTAGTGGTTGTGTTCCGAATTTCCAAAGGGAAGCCGGTAGGAATCGGCTTATATGGACACGGCGCCCCTGGTATGCATGACATATAATTTACATTGTCAAGCAGTTGGTGTGAAAATAATGTTCTATTTATACAGAATGGTGTACCACGCTATCCGCAACTCGGTGCACCCCAACACGCTGGGCCGCGCCGTGGCCGCGCGGCGCCGCTCGCGTTTCTACGCCGCGCACTACCGCTCCGCCCCGCCGCACGCCACGCTCTACCGGTACGTACACACACACACACACACACACACACACACCAACACGCTGGGCCGCGCCGTGGCCGCGCGGCGCCGCTCGCGCTTCTACGTCGCGCACTACCGCTCCGCCCTGCCGCACGCCACGCTCTACCGGTACGTACGCACACACACACACACCAACACGCTGGGCCGCGCGGCGCGCTCGCGCTTCTACGTCGCGCACTACCGCTCCGCCCCGCCGCACGCCACGCTCTACCGGTACGTACACACACACACACACATACCATAATAATAATACCAGCCTATTGTCCCACTACAAGGTAAAGGCCACTTCTCATACAGAGAAGGCACGAGCATTGATCATCATGCTTGCTCAAGCCGTGTTGGCGATTTCAAACTTATGTTAACTATAAGTCCAGTACCCTAATTGCGTAATACAACACAGTCACATTGTTTCGATTTGAAACAGATTGCTAATCCATTGCTTCATAAGTTAGAAAAAAATCATGTCCGTGACCACCGCAGGACCACCAACACCAATCGCTTCCATATTTAGTAAATAATTAGTACCCAATTAGTACTAATTAGTGCTCGAACGACAAAATTGGTACCTTAGTAGTTTTCGAGAAACTCGACTTTGAAGGTGGTCCGGCGGTAGTCACGCTCCCTTCGGGTGTTTCCCAGTGGTCAGATTGACGGTTAGACTAGTCTTTCCAACGGGAATTTTTTGTTCCCGTTGGTCAGATCAGCTCATAATGTAGTAAAGTACTGTTGAATACGAAGAGGTTATAAAACTATTAAATAGGTTTTATTTGTGACATCATGGAATTTGTTGACACTGGTTGAAATTATTTGGTTTAGTTTATTTTTATTTATTTTTTACATAAGTGCACATTACTAAATTGTATGTAACTTTTATAACATCCATAATGGACGAATGGATGACCCCTGTAACACAGGTTTTTCCTAGCATAGGGGTCATCGTTCAATATTTTGTATCAAGCTATTTCCACGTGTAATTAAGTGTCAACCTGTATCTGTGTACTTTTTTATGTCAAATAAACTTTAACTTTAACTTTATTTGCAAGTTGTTTCATGGTTTTATAAAACAAAATTTTCCTGTTTGTCATGAAATGTCAATCACATCATGTACTATACTATTTTTAACCAGAAGTTGAGTAATGTGTATCGGTATTATGGATCTTAATTTTATAAATAGAAAGGGTGGAGTTGTCTTGCTTTATAATGGATATCAATTTTATAAAAACAAAACGTACACAAACGGAAACGAATTTTGGCTTTGCGGTCAGTTCAAAAGAATGCGATGCTTGGGATCTGTGACGATTCAAGTGAGTAAACTGGTTGTTACCTCAAGGAGTTAATTCTGTTATTTAGTTCGCAGTACGTTCAAGATCCTTGGTCACACCTTGATCACTTTATTGCCAAACTCATGTCCGTCTCAATGCCCAAGTATTATGTAGGTATAGGTATATGTATGTAGATACGGGTCCCGACCGCTAGTAAGTGTCTATGTTTTTTCAGAACCGCAATCAACTTATTAAGTCAAAAAATCACACCTGCGTTCGAGATGTTGGCAAGAATGACATAGAAGTTTCATTCCATAACATGCGGGAACAAGCTTGCAAGGAGTTTCAACTAGTGTTAACAATTTATAAAGAGTGTGTCACAAAATTAAAAGATTCCGGCTTAAACTTAACGAATATACCGTCTTTTCAATCTATTAAAAGTACGGTGTACCGTCAACGAAATAAAGCCGCTAAAGTTACCAAAATATTTCATAACAACCCTATTGACGTTGAAATCCCTGAAGAATTTCAAAATTTCATTTTAGCGGATTTTATTGACCAAGGAACACGTATAATTGTTTTTTGTACGCCGCAATCGAAGGAATATTTAAAACGAATAAAACATTTTTTTTTGTGACGGAACATTTAAGAGCGTGGCCTTTACATCATTTTCACAGTTATATAGCATCCATGGTGATATTGGAAGCAGCATTGACACCACTAATATTATACCATTAATTTATGTATTGATGTCCCATAGATCGGAACAAAGCTACATCAGTCTTTTTAGCATGCTACGATCACAACTGCCGTATATGGAACCAAAACAGTTTACCCTGGATTTTGAAGTTGCTGCTTCTAATGCGTTAAAAAAAGTATATCCTGGTGCGGAAATAAAAGGTTGCTATTTTCATTTTTCTCACAACGTGTGGAAGCAAGCAAAAAAATTTAAATTGACAAAATCAAAAGCAACAAAACGCAGAATTGCACTTTCGGGAATTCTGCCATTACTACCGCCACATTTAGTGGATGAAGGTTGTCAATATATAATTAATGATGCTCCTGATTCGGCCAACATACAAAAATTTTAAAAATATTTTCAAAAACAGTGGCTAGAAAAGTCTAATTTCAAGCAAACTTGGTCTGTTTTTGGGCAGAGGCACAGAACTACTAACTGTTTAGAAAGTTGGCATAAAGAACTAAATAAAAAAATTACAAGAAAAGGACCCGGGATAATCAACTTACTGAGAATTTTACTGAAAAGTGATTTTACGAAAATAAAAAATAAACGGACAAAGGAAAATGTAATGAGAGACGAATTCATAATGTATTCACAAATGATGTTAACTAATGGAGAATTGAATGTTGGTCATTTTTTAGAACGTTTAAGATAAAATTGTGGTTTTGTTCAAATCCGCGCAATAAGCACATTTCTTTAAACATAAAACAAATTCTCCTCTAATACTTTCTAGCCTGCTTTCTAACATGTACCTATTAAAATGCAAAACTGTTTTTACTTTCATTGTACTTTTTTTCTGTTGTTTTTCAAGCTGTCAAATAAATCTGACCAACGGGAAAAAAAATTCCCGTTGGAAAGACTAGTCTGACCACCAATCTGACCACTGGGAAAAACCCCTCCCTTCAGCAGGACCACCATGAACGCCGAAAAAGGGGGCATGCTGCAGCTATTCCAAGTATACAAATAATTAGTACCCTATGTGATACATTGCTTTAAAAAAACAGAACTGAAACATTTGTATTTACCGAGAAATCAACGATGATAACTTTCGCGCGCTCGTTCAGCAGGACCACGACTTTGAATGTTGATTCCAAGTTTGACGAGCCAATTGGGTAATAATTATTTACTAAATATGGAAGCGATTGGCGTTGATGGTCCTGCGGTAGTCACGGACATAAAAAAATCTGCTCAACAACGTAAATAACACAATGAATGTTGTTGAACTGTCAAAATGAAAAAAATTAAGCATTGTTTACGAAAATAAGTTACGCAATTAAGTTACTGGTTTCCTCAGTATGTTTTCCTTCACCGATGTCAGTATGTCCAAGATAACCTTCCACTAGATCTTGTAATAACTCCGGCGTCACCCACAGGGCGCGGGACGAGGACGGGCTGCAGAAGCCGCAGCCGGAAGTAGCGGCCATCACCTGAGCGGTGACGTCACGCGCCCGCGCCGCATTACCTCCACTGTTACACTGAACTAGGCTGTGATCTGTCGATAGACCTATTGTAATACATGTAGATTATATTGTGCTTTTATACTGCAAAGCGGGACCAACGCGTCCGAGACGCGGCCGGCACGTCGGAAAGACGCCAACGGTACGTCGGAAAGACGTATCCGGCACGCCGCAGCCACGTGCGCTCGGCGAGACTTAGCTAGCATTTATCTTGGCTCACATTTTTGCAAATTGAGTGAATTTATGTCGTTTCTCACTTAGTGCGAAAATAGTTTTCAGTGAGTCAAGAAATTAATTATATTGTACTACACAACTTGAATCTGAATTCTTTTAAATACACTGTTCTTGTTTCTTTGTAAATATTTCATCGCAAGTGTTCAAAACGATAACGTATAACCTACCATATCATCGAAATTGCTTCCGATGTTGTTAGTTACCATAATTATATGTATAACATTATTATTTGTGTAGTATTTATAGTACATAGTACTTACGCGCCGCATAACGCGGTATCTCATAGATCTGCCAATGTTATTGACGATACACGAGGTGTTACTGATCGTACCGCATTCAAATATCACGCATTCTATGGTAAAGAAACACCACTTTCGACGACCCTTCGCCAAGAGGGATGAGTTAAATAAAAAATCCTGCAAAAAAACATTCTTGAAAATATTTTTTTTTGTGGTTAACAGTTTCAAGTCGCGTAGAGCGTATAGTTGAACATGAATATAGTACGGTCAGCACCACCACGTATTTCGTTTGTTAATTTTAATAATCAGTATTCTGCATCTCGATGTACTTTGACCATGGATTTAGAACCGATCACGATTTACGGTTCATACAATAAGCATGATGTAAATTCCATATATTGTGTACAACGCCTTAAACATGTTCCGACGTATTTTAAATCCATGACGGATAACATCATGCGACATTAAACGTCTAACTATACTTGAATGTGAACCTATTATGTTATAGTAGCTGCATTTCACAAGCGTGTCAATCATTGCAATTTAAACCTTATTTCTATGACTTAAAGTCACATAACGAGCGCTCGTGACTTGCAACGACTATATCTGCTTCGTGTTACTGTTAAGACAGCAATATGTTTTGTTTCGCTGCTTATCATTTTCAACAGTATGTGTTCAATCAGACAGAATCTTGGTATTTAACAAATTAATGTTTGGATGTTGTATTCAGACTAAAATCTCGTGCGCGCTGTCATAACATAACAACAAACCTCATGACAATGCGGTCATTAAACGTGCGAGAAGGACGGTGAATGGAATATTTAGTGCGAGATTTTTTAAAACTATTCCGAGTCTCGTGTCGTCTCGCTCCTACGTTTCATGACTGCGCATGACACCAACGTTGACGTTTAGTTAAGTGCGCTGTACAATAATATTAATTATAAATCGATCTACGATTTACTACGTCTAACTATGAATACCCATAAGTAGGAGAGAGCGCACAATATGCGCTGTCTCATTCCCACATTTGATTGCATTGCGTGCAGCAAGTTTTTACCGAATATAGTACAGTCGTCAGCTTTGTTATAAGGTTTGCATCTGTGTGAGTGGCCGCCAAAGATACAAGGGCCATTTCACTATTCCATGTAGCTTGTGCGAACTCATCCAGAATTTTGTAAGAAATGACATTAAGGGAGAAGCGTCAGGGTAGCTCGCGAAATTCAAATTTTCTTACGTTTTTTGCATTTTGCAGGTCAGTGTCAGGTTTTATGTTGATTAAAATATGATTCGCGGTCGTAACAAATATGGATTTACTCAATTATAATCATTACAATCAGCAATACGACTCCATAAGTTAGCAAAGGTGTCAAATGTCATGATTTCATGAAATCATGACACCTTTATCTTCTTCTTAATCACTATTGCAGAATATAATGATTTATAATTAAGTAAAGCCATATTTGCTACGACCGCGAATCATATTTTAATCAACATAAAACCTGACATTGACCTGCAAAATGCAAGAAACGTAAGAAAATTTGAATTTCGCGGGCTATCCTGACGCTTCCCCCTTAACAATAATATTTCAAGTATCGAAACAAGGGGTAGTTTTCTTACTTCGCAAATCGATTCTCAGCCCTCTGTGCAAATTGATTCTCACACATATAAGCAAACCTTATGATGCGATATTTGAGGAATGCAGTATTTTTTGTAGGTAACACATTGACTAACAGGGGAAGTGACAAGTGGACTGTCGTTAGTTCTTAGTCTGTGTTGAACTATGCTAAACGCCAACATTTGTGATGCGGTTATAAAACGTGCGAGTAGGATAGTGAATATTGAGCAACACTAAACTCTATACAGTCTCGTGTCGTCTCGCTCCCTCGTTCTATGACCGCGACTATGAACGTTGGCGTTTAGTAAATAGACGTTATTGTTTGTCTATTATATACCTGGTATGTAGTACCGTGTTTTGTGGCAACGTGCGACACGATTGTGATTGTTGATGAAATCTTGTATTTTAGTAGGTTACTAGTGTGTGATAACGGTTGACTTCCTTCTCAGAATATTTATATTTATTTATAGAGAAACGCTGCCTTGCCTGAGACTGCACCCGTTATTGGGGCATACATATTAATCGTAGCGAGGAATACACTCGGGGAACTGTCGCGTTTACGTTCAAATGTTCGTTATGACTTGGTAACTTTGTCCTAACGATAGGCGAAAACGCCAGAGCTTTAATTCAGTAAACAGAGAGTATCCTAAGTCCCTGATTGGATCTTGGATCTCTAATATCCGACAAAGAGCTAGTCCGTGTCGTTACGGTCCCTATTTTATGTTTAAGCAAGCATTTAGAGATATTTTGAAATGTAATTTATATTCTAAAATAATTCAACACATTGAATTGAGGTGTATAAGGTTAAAATAATATTAAAATACCTTCCTATTCCCCATTGATCCCACGCAAACGTCAATTCAATTTTGTTAATACATAAAGTGCCTTGAACGCATTTGCCGAGTGTGCTTCCCGCGACGTACCGACGTGTAGAGGATTCCTAAAGATTTAACTATTTTTACTATCGTTTCTAGTTTTGTACATAGAAACAAATATATTTCTATATGAATGAGATGATTGTTACGTGTACAGTAGGATATTTTTATATGAAACAAATCTTTGTGTAAATAACTTGTATGTTCTAAGACTGTTGTTTACTTTAGAGCTTTTAGTTTGTTCAGTTAAATTTAACTATGTAATAGGGTATTGTGATGAACACATGTATTTTCCAGTCATTTTGTTATCATGCTGACCAACTTTGAATGTTCTTTCCGATTTTCATTCTTGCCATGTTGTTAACAAGGTTTAGTACAATTTCTGTATGTTAATTAGTACTTGAATGTTTACGTACTTTCTTCGTTTTAAAGTGATGCGAATGTAAGCAGTGCGTCTATATTGCCAGTTTAAAATTATTGTGTTGTTTATTGGAGATATTTTGTATTAATAAAGGCCTGTTTTACATTTCCTACACGAAATTACCTACCAGATAAGTTAACTGGAACTCGGAGGTGGTAAAACAAGCCGTTATAGTTTAAATTTTTACTAGTCTTATCAACGAAATATAGATTTTGTTAAAATCTTTTTAGTATTATGAAAATTAAAATCTTCCATGAATGTATTTAAAGGTTTTATCAATGTTCAGTATTACGGAACCAATTTTGCGTCTCGACAATCAAAATATTTCAGGAAATTAATACGAGAATCATGTTACATTCGTATTTTTGAAGCCATACGAAAAATGTCGTTGCTCTAGCTTGGTTACGTAGTACTTTATGCATTTAATCTGTTGCTTATTCCATTATATTATAAATCATGTTGATTCTTACTACTAATATTGTGCATTTAGTTTTTGTGATATTATCAAAACAAAAATCTCTTTTATAGTCGCTTTATCAAAATGTAAGCACGGCAATGACTAGAAAATACATCATATAGATGTGTTGTTTTATAATAATAACAAATTATTTAATTTCATTACAAATATTGTTTTATTATTCTCCTCTTCATACATATCTTTTAAATTTGTCACCATTTAATTTTAATAGTGGTTTGTGCAGTCTAACATTGCTACAACAGTTTTTAAGCAAGTGTATAAAACATTAAAAAACGCGTCATTCTAACTTTACACGAAATTCTACATTTCACAAAAGTTACTCGGTGACTGATGAATATTTTTTGCACTCCCAACTGTCATGTCCGTGACTACCGCAGGACCACCAACACCAATCGCTTCCATATTTAGTAAATAATTAGTACCCAATTGGTACTAATTAGTGCTCGAACGGCAAAATTGGTATCTTAGTAGTTTTCGAGAAACTCAACTTTGAAGGTGGTCCGGCCGTAGTCACGCTCCCTTCAGCAGGACCACCATGAGCGCCGTAAAAGGGGGCATGCTGCAGCTATTCTAAGTGTACAAATAATTAGTACCCTTATATGTGATTCATTGCGTTAAAAAAACAGAACTGAAACATTTACATTTACCGAGAAATCGACGATGATAACTTTCGTGCGCTCATTCAGCAGGACCACGACTTTGAATGTTGATTCCAAGTTTGAGGAGCTTGTCGCTTTCCTCAAACCTTCTTAGAAAATTAGTACCCTGCAAGATAAAATTAGTGCCCAAAATTCAAAATTAGTTCTTCAGTAGTTTCCGAGATATACCATGCCATTGGGTGGGGTGGCGGTAGTCACGGTGTTAAATTTTCATTTCAAGATTTCCCTATTAAAAACTCTGTGATTTCTTCCAAAATTTATACAAAAATTAGTGCTCCTAAAGAAGTTATAGCGACCAAAAATTCAGATTCCTAAGTGTTGTATTTTAAGAGAAATTAGCTTTCATTACTTTTCCATACTAAACTACAGCGTATAACCCGACCAAATTAAGTTGTCAATGGTATTGAGCAGTCATCTATTCTGTAAAAATCTCACCGTGAAAACTTAGGTCGGGAAAATTTAACACCGTGACTACCGCCACCCCACCCAATGGCATGGTATATCTCGTAAACTACTCAAGAACTAATTTTGAATTTTGGGCACTAATTTTATCTTGCAAGGTACTAATTTTCTAGGTAGGTTTGAGGAAAGCGACAAGTTCCTCAAACTTGGAATCAACATTCAAAGTCGTGGTCCTGCTGAACGAGCGCACGAAAGTTATCATCGTTGATTTCTCGGTAAATGTAAATGTTTGTTCTGTTTTTTAACGCAATTACTACTAGTAGTAGTACTAATTATTAGTACTAAGTACTAATTATTTGTATACTTAGAATAGCTGCAGCATGCCCCCTTTTACGGCGCTCATGGTGGTCCTGCTGAAGGGAGCGTGACTACGGCCGGACCACGTTTAAAGTCGAGTTTCTCGTAAACTACAAAGGTACCAATTTTGTCGTTTGAGCACTAATTAGTACCAATTAGGTACTAATTATTTACTAAATATGGAAGCGATTGGCGTTGGTGGTCCTGCGGTAGTCACGGACATCCAACTGTCACATCCGCTAAAACTACAGAGTGACTGGATAAAAATCTTCTGCCTAAGGTGAAAGCGTCAGGATAGCGTTGTTACGGTTGTAATCATATTTAGATCAACATACAATCTAATACTGACCTGCAAATTGCAAAATACTTAAGAAAATTTGAATTTCGCTTAGCGCATCATCCTATAAATATATCGCATATGGGCAGACAACGGAACAGGCCGCAGCGTATTTTCACCAAAATAGTAAGAAATTAGACAATGGTGCCGATTCCCTTGTTCACAAACTAAACTAAATTTAAGTTCAGTGCATCTTTTTCTTTCTATTTCATTAAGAAAAGGACAGAAGATACATTTTAGTTTAGTCCTGTCAAATTAATCAGCGCTTGACGTAAATTGACGTAATTTTAGTAGGCAAGTTTTTAATCACGTCTAAACTTGTATGGAGTAGTCTCCATACAAGTTTAGACGTGATTAAAAACTTAATTTAAGTTCAGTGCATCTTTTTTTTTTAATTTCATTAAGAAAAGGACAGAAGATGAATTTTAGTTTAGTCCTGTGAAATTAATCAGCGCCTGTCACTAGACAGTCTGCACTGCTCTAGTCTGTTCTGTCCTTTTCTTAATGAAATAAAAAGAAAAAGATGCACTGAACTTAAATTTAGTTTAGTTTGTGAACAAGGGAATCGGCGCCATTATCTGCACTTCTTGAACTGCGCCAGCGCACAGAATTGTATATGTTGTACTTTCGAACACAAGTATACTTATCATTTTTATCTAACTCTAAGCTGCGTCCCAACTTGTAACATGTTCGCCAACTACACTTCTAACATGTGAAAACGAGTAGCAAAATGTGACGTCACAGTACAGTTCTATCTTGTTTTAGAGATATTTGCGAAAACTTATAAAGGGGATTTCAAGTTATCCACTTATCCATTTTAGAACCTAGCTTCATCGGCGTCCAGTCTAACCGGATGCAGCTGAATACCAGTATTTTACATGGAGCGACTGCCTATCTGACCTCCACAACCTAGTTACTAGGTAACATGATACCCCTTGGTAAGACTGGTTGTCAGACTTGGACTTTTAACTACCCGTAACGACTGTCAAAGATCTACAAATGACCGCTGGGACCAACCGCTTAACGTGCTTTTCGAGGCACGGAGGGGTCTTGGTATGTAAAGATGGTCACCCATCCACGGATCAACCGTAGCGAGTGTAGCTTAACCTGATCGATCGACCCGTGCGGCTGTTATTACTTAACCATATTTTGATTTAAAAGAGTGTCCATGGAGTTTCTTGCCCGTTCTTCTCCATAGGTACCTACTACGCTTTGGGATGGGCAACTAGCTTCATCTTTCTGACTGACCGACCCCTTGACAATTCAAAAGTGCCTGTAATTGGTTTATTTGAGTTCGAGTTTGACCAAAAAGCCATTTTAGAACCCAGCTTCGATATATTAATGATACTTATCAAATTTACATATTATGTGTAAGATTATGCGAACTGGTTGATAATAATCAGTTTGAATATCTTATATGATGGATAATCAGATCTTGTAGATAGTCGGCTCAGTTCAAACTGGTCAGATCAGTTTGAAAAGCTTTCTGCATAATCACATCAACTTATTTATAGATGTCTTATCTGGATCATAGAGAGTTGTTGGCGTGTTTGTTACAACTACAAGAGGGCACGCAGCTTTAGAAAACATTTTCAACAAAAATATAATTTGTAGCTGTCATTGAGAACAGAATAACAAAATAAAACATATACGATAAACTTGAATATTCTGCATGTATTGAAAGACATAAACCAGATGATATAGTAGAGTGCGCGCCACGAAAGAAGGCCCGCGGATAATTGTGGATCTACTTTTTTTTAATGCAATGACATAGACCCTAGCGCCGCGTCAAATGGACTTCAGTGTAGGCGCGGACTCTAGGTATTCAAAATATCCATTGAAGTTATTTATAACAGAAACAACAATAACAAAAAAAGAACTTTAAAATTCAAGGTAGCTGGGCAACTTTGTATAACCAACAGACATACAGTCTGACTATTTTCTTAATGTCCCTCGGGAATCATCGTAT
The DNA here is from genome assembly GCA_949152395.1 of Agrochola litura. NCBI lineage: Eukaryota > Metazoa > Arthropoda > Insecta > Lepidoptera > Noctuidae > Agrochola > Agrochola litura. The sequence goes on from OX424496.1 coordinate 2,062,058, forward strand.
TTCTGAATACAAACGAATACTAATTTCCATGTCCATCAAATTATTAGATTTATCGTGTATAATAATTTGAATTCGGAACTAAGTAGTTTATTGTTGTTTTGATTTCCGTGTGAACTATATAGAGCTGTAAAACTATTTTCGTGCATGCGACTTTAGCAGCTTTCCTTCCATTTTTTTAATAAATTACATTCAGTTAAAAGAGTATTAACAACTCTTTATACTTCCAAGTCAATGTCATTAATTGAGTGAATTGACAGACGAAACACAAAGTTTGCCGAGGGACATTAAGAAAATAGTTGTACATGCTGTACATGACATAGGCTACTATACCAATATCGGTCAGTTTCCTTTCTTCGCGTAGATACCTATTAAATACTTATACATAATTACTAAATCTACTAAGTAGAATCGAAAATGCCGAGGATAAGAGAACAAAGCTTCCCACAACGAGTTTGACTCATCTACTATCTGATAATTAAGCACACATGTATGTACAAGAGGTCTATGACCTTTAAAAAGATACAAACAAAGCGCAACTCACGGCTTACAAAGAAGCTACTTAGTTCATAATAACTTCAGAGAAATTATCGAAAATATTTCAATAATATGTCGCATTTTAGCCAGACCCACAATTTAGTTATAACCATGCCTTTCATCACAAAATCCGCTTGCACAAAGTTAGCAAAAGTTTTTCCCATTGAATATAGTTGTAAAAACATACGAAAAATGGCTCGAATATTCTATTGGACATTATTATGTATTTTGTTAAAAAATTAGTCTTAAAAAATGCAGCTTCATAAAAACACGAGGCACTTAATTAACATAGCGATCACTTAGAAGATAGATAAAGGCAGTAAGTACAGTATAATTTAAACATAATTTTTTACGTATGAATTTTTTAATCTCTAGGCAAGTTGGGTCTGGCTGATTTACATAAGAAATAAACACTATTGCACAATCTTCTAACAAGAACGCTGTCACTAACAATAAATTATTAGCACCCAGTTTCTGAAAAGATGAAACTTATGTCAAGTGATTTGATTGGCTTCTGTTATTTAAGTCAGCCAATCACAGCAGTGAACGTGAGTTTGTCAATCTGTCATCCAATTTATTGATCATCCTTTCAGAAACCGGATGTTAGTTTCTTTAGCTACAATCACAATAAAAAATCACAGTATAAATTGCAGTATGGCGTTAACGACGTCGACAGACGGTTCGTTTACCAGTACTATGTCGAATTTGTTGAGATAGTTTCTCAGGTTGCCTTCAGCATTGTTTCCTAGGAAGCCTACTTTGACGACGACATCGCAGTGTTCCATGCCTTCGGCCATGCCCGCGTCGCCAATGTTGTCGCCCATCAGTATGACGTTGGACCGCTGCTGTACCAAGTCGTAGTACTCTGTGTGTTTGATCGCGGTTTCGTTCTTGTTGTAGGTGTGAATGACCTCGCCTTTGATGCCGACTATGTAGTCGTCGTCGTCCATAGCTAGGAAGTTCGATACTACCTAGAAATTCAATATTAGTTGTTAATATTATGTATGCTGATATAAGCTGCCATAGTAACAATAAAACTATACCAATATATTTCGAAGGCCGACAGCTGGTCACTATGAGTGGAGGTACCTGATCCTAAAAATTTTGGACATCCTCCTTCATTTAATGTTCATTCAGTGATCCATGGAATCATCATTTATGAGAGACAGAGAAACTAGAATATTTCGACGGCAGTAAAGTTCAAAGCTGCACTGTTCTCAAAACGGTGAAGGAAAACATCGTGAGGAAACCGGCATGTCCTAGAACCGAAAATTCGAAGACATGTGACATCTACCAACCCGCACGGGGCCCGCGTGGTGGATTACGGCCCACTCCCTCTCACAGAGCGGAGGCCTGTGTCCCAGCAGTGGGAACATTATAGGCTGATGATGATGATGATGATGAAAGTACAAAGAGTCAATTACACTACGAAATTCTCCTTGGTAATGCCCTATAAACTAAATGTTGTAAAATAGAAGAAGATAGCTTTACACTTCTATTAATTATCAGTTTTGCGTTCAAAACGCTCTCCTATAAAATCATGATTTTGTAAATAACCATATGTACTTTGCGGCCGTCGATTTAATAAGGAGTTACAATACGCGGCACGAAAGATGAGACTTGACCGCGCCTCCCGCCGCCGCCCCGATGACGCCCCAGCGCAGTCCTCTTACCGCTAAAAACACCCATAAACCGTGTGGTGTGTCAAGTCTAATCTCTAGTGGCTCAAACTCATCATCATCATCATCAGCCTATAATGTTCCCACTGCTGGGACACAGGCCTCCTCTCTGTGAGAGGGCCGTAATCCACCACGCGGGCCCAGTGCGGGTTGGCAGATGTCACATGTCTTCGAATTTTCGGTTCTAAGACACGCCGGTTTCCTCACTATGTTTTCCTTCACCGTTTTGAGAGCACTGGTGATGAAATAGTTTACACAAAGTAAACCGCCTGTCTGGGTTCGAACCTACGACCTACAACTCGTAAGTCGCGGCCGTTACCACTGGGCCATCACTGCTCGTGGCACAAACTGTACACAGGTAATAGGCTTTTCATACATCCAAAGTTCTTTCCATATGCCATACCCTGTAAACCTCTAATACACAAATAGTTAGGTACCTTGACATGTGGAAGCAAGAAGTTGGCAGCTTTCATAGCAGCCAGCACAGACTCCCCAAGACCTGCTGAGAACACCAGCACTGGCACTTGCTGGGACTTGCTCCACTCTATCATGTTTTCCACTCCTTTTCTGTTAATATATTTAAGTTTTTTATTATGACTACAACAAGAATGGTCTACTTAAAAAAAACCGGCCAAGTGCGTGTCGGACTACGCACAATGAAGGGTTCCGTAGTTGGGATGAATTTATCCCAAAAACAAACTTAACATAGTAGTTGAACAACATGTTCTCCCATACATTCCAACTGTAAATGTAAGTTTGTACGTACAATATTGAGAAATTTACCATGTTATTTTAAGGGTTTACTCCCTTTCTGCTCCTAAAATTGTTTGTCCGAAAATCATTATCCATAACACGTTTGCTGTGAACTTCAGTAACCATAATGTTCAAAAAGTCGAAATTTTGTTTGACATAATTATCTTTACTTCTAAAACTATTCTGTCCTAATATCGAGTACTATAACAATTGAATCTCCTAATTTTGCATGAAATAAAGTCATATGTCCTAAGTATTGTATTATATAATGTGTATTATTCTGAATGTTCAAATAAAATTGTTAGTCCTAAAACTTTTGCAAAAATGAGGTTTTAGTGACAGAAACGAATCGCTGTGAATCCGACTCCACGCAGTCTTGTCTGCCCTACCCCTAGAGTGTAATTTAAGACGAAGCTGTGGTGGTGAGCGTTAAACCATCTGTGACGATAAGCTCGCGTGGGGCCGCCGGAGCCCCGCAGCGCCGGAGCCGTGACAGAAACCATGCCTGCTGCATGTTGCATACTTGCTTGCATGCTGCATGTTGCATGCTCGCTGCATGCTTGCTGCATGCATGGTGTATGCTTGTTTGCATGCTTCTTACAGGGAAATAAAAACCACATGTTCACGACCACCTGCTCCTCCACTCGTGGGCCGCCTCACCCCTCCGCGCCTACGCTATTTTAAATTACACTTTAGGGGTAGGGCAGACAAGACTGTGTGGAGTCGGATTCACAGCGATTCGTTTCTGTCACTAAAACCTAATTTTTAGCATGCAAAATTAGGAGATTCAATTATTATAGTACTCGATATTATGACTTTATGGTAGAATAGTTTTAGAAGTAAAGATAATTATGTAAAACAAAATTTCGAATTTTTGAACATTATGGTTACTGAAGTTTATAGCAAACGTGTTATGGATAATGATTTTCGGACAAACAATTTTAGGAGAAGAAAGGGAGTACCACTTGAGATCCTCACAATAAGCCCTTTCATTTTATATGTCGCTCAGTACAATTTGCATAACTTTTTTTAAAATTTTCCCCTTTGCCCCCGAAAAGTGACCACCATATTCAAAATTTATTTATTAAAGTTACATGTCCGTGTTTGGGTCACAGAAATATTACATAATGTGTACCAAAGTTCAACTTGATTGGTTCATTAGATTCGGAGTAAATTGGCTGTGACAGACAGACAGACACACGAGTGATCCTATAAGGGTTCCGCTTTTTCCTTTTGTGGTACGGAACCCTAAAAATACATTGCATACACGGAGTAAGCAATGTATTAAAAAAATATTTTTTCGATTAAATCCTAACGTTGTTCGTTACGCTTTCACCCTAAGACAGCTGAATGGATTTGGATGAAATTTAGCAGATGGGTAGACCATGACCTGAGTTAGGACATAGGATACTTTTTATCTCGATATTCCCACGGGATCGAGACTTATGCGGGTGAAACCGCGGGGCGTTGCTAGTTTAATATAATGGGTTGCTGCGAGATGCAATGCAAATATTTTATTTTCCGGAAATGCTTAGATAAGACATCCATTAATTTTAATTTACAAAAAAACTGCTTTCAAATTAAAAAGAACACCAGATTCTTACGAGTAAATAAGTATTCAGGAAGTAGTATTAGTAGTAGTAAGTACTTTTACTTCTTAGATTGTTTCAATACTTTACATATTGCTCAGAATTGCACGACTAAACACTGCCAGGGCCATGTTGAATACATAATGGTGACATGCGTGCACAGATGTAGCTCAACCAATGCCTGTTTGCATTGTTTAACATCTAATAGTTAACTATTTATTTTATTATACCTGAAGCAATCCACCATTCTGTGAGCTGAATCCATTAATTCATTTCTTGGGAACTTTACACCTCTGAAAACATACAAGATTTTTTTTTTTAAAGAACTTTAAAGGAAATTGGACAACGTGTTAATCTGATAACATTTAAAACAGATAAGCAAATTGATGGTTTACTAATGATAAGCATTTACATTGGCATAACGAAATTCAGCATAATGATCATTATGCATAATATTATTGGGCATAAATGTTTTGCCATGTTTATTGCCATAAATACTGTTGGCATAATAATAATGATGCATAATTTTATAAATCATAATGGTAAAAACGCATAATGATATTTACACATAATGTTCTTTGGAATAAAAATAATAAAACCTTAAATAACTCATATAAAAACAAATATGTTCACGACTCGCCGCGCCTTAACCTAATCCAATAGAGTAATTCCCAAATTCTAATAAATAATGTTTATATTTATGGCTCATGATTAATAGATGAATAAATAGTAAGCCTTTAAAAAATGCATGCAAATCCAAATTATGCCAAAACAAATTATACAATGTTTAATTCCCAAAAAACTTACAATTAAAAAACATTACCATTATTAATCAATTAAAAACAGTCACAATCAGAAGGCCAATTCCCATATCTAACAACATTCAAATTCAAGTCACAATATCATCTCAGCTAAATTTGAGGCATTTTTGGCAGATTGAGACCAGATTAGAATGTGAATATTTAAAAAAATACAGGAATTGCTCATCAGATTAAAAATAGTTAACATTGCAGAGACATTAGCTATCTTCAGATTTGGTGCTCAACAACATTTCTACTCTAGCCCCCCCGATATACTTCAGCTGAACGGATAGATAATAAATTAAACGAACACTTACTTGAGCAATGCATTTGCAGCCACGTACCAATCAATTATATGTTGGGTTTTCTCCTCTACACTCATCACAGGGTCACACTCTATGGGCTTGTACATGTCCGAGAGCCGATTGTCCTCATCTTTATAGTGCTGCGGTATTGATGGACACTCACGGAACATACCTACAGTAAAATTTTAAACATTGAATATAGTATAACTACTATTTCTTGGAGTTTTTTTTAGATCAGTTTATATCTTTATTCATCAATGGAAAGAGCTGTTGATGGAAACGATAAAAATCAACTCCCTTGAATATATGAATACAAAACTTTATGATATCAGGAGTTGTCGTAAAAATCTCATTAATTTTTTTTATTAAACAAGTTGAGATAAAAATTTATTAGTTTACCAAAACTTGTGAGTACAGTTTTTCCATTGTCCAGAGTGTGTCTTGTCAGAGTGTGATCGAAATCTGTTACAATCTGTAGCTTACTATGTCCATCGTTTATCATTTTATTTAATTTTTGTAACAACTCAGCTTCATCCCTGATGTGAACATTCTCTTTCTTGAGTTCGGGTACATCGTTCAAACTCGTCAGAAATTTCATAGCTACAACAGAAAAATCAAACAGTAAGCGATAGTTGCTGATTACGTTAGTATTTTGTCAACTAGTTCTAACAACAAATTCGTGTTGAATCTACGATACACAAAAATCAACAATCACCAAAGCAAACGAATTTTAAATGCTTACCTGTTAGAGGAAAGGTTACTGGAATCAGTCACAAAGTTTTCTAATGATAGACTATTTATTATTTGGTTACGCTAAGTAATAAGTAGCGTTATTATTAGAATATTAATTATTGGAGAACAAGACGACCAGCCCACATACGACCTTGATGAAAGAAACCACACTGACTGACAAGTGACATCTGTCAAGGTGTAAATAGATTAAACAGTCACCTGTCTGTCAGCTGTCATTTCTTGGTAGTCTATGGTCAGTTATTTTCAGACTCTGGTCTTTGGTCCCAATACAGTGCGACATGGATCATAATGAACGTACGCAAAAATAGGGAAACTCTGCGACACGGCACAATAATGTACTCGTATCTGATTCAATTTTTAAGACAGGACCGTCTTTCCAAATCAATAAAGGAGACCCGCTGTCTCCCAAATTATTCACGGCTGCACTGGAAGAAGTTTTTAGAAAGCTGGCAGCAAGCTGGGCAGAAAGGAGCATTAAAGGTTGGACATAGGAGATTGTCCAATCTCCGTTTTGCTGACGATATTGTCCTTTTTTCGTCTTCAGCCTCCGAGCTGACTCAGATGCTAGAAGATCTTAGCACGGCAAGCCTAGAGGTCGGGCTACAAATCAGGTCACTCGGAAAGCTGCCACGCTTAAATGGAATTGGGCTGGACACATCTACCGCATGTCAAACGATCAATGGGCCAAACTTACGACCCAGTGGGTCCCGCTTAATGGCAAACGACATCGCGGCAGGCCCAGACGGAGATGGCGGGATGAGCTGGACTCCTTTAAGAAAGATTGGTCCTTGGACGCTCTGGACAGAGAGAGGTGAAAAGAGGGTAGGGAGGCCTTTGCCCAGCAGTGGGACAATAATGGATAAGAAAAAAATAATAATAATCTGATTCAATTATTTATATGGCGCTGCATGTCAAAGCCTGCCGTGCTCAAGACTCCCTGTGATGGTGTCAACGAAATGTAAATGCTAATTTCAAAAATTCTAAAGTCATTTAGTCAAACTAGGCTGAGAATCAGCACTTTTCGAACGTTAAAATTACATATGACAGTCCCCCAAAACGCCCACCCTTCACCACTTCCTAGTAGTGATGTGACGAGTCGGGATTTTTTGGACTCGAGTAACTCGAGTTGATATCGCTACTGACTCGAGTCGCAACTCGAGTTGACTCGACTCGGTGCCTATAGAAAGCGTATACAGATGTGCGAGTCGACTCGTAATGAGTCGCTCGAGTCAGACGATTTGCAACTCGAGTTGACTTGTTTTCTTTCTTTGTTTGTAGTCGTGCTACGAGTACAAGCCTACAGCAAAAAACAAACACTACAGCATATGATCAGGTGTACCTGGTGTACTTATCATGCTGTGAAAGAAATAATAGTAGGTATTTGTAATAAAAAATAATTAATTATTGAAGTGAAGTGTAGGTCACTTGGAAGTATTACTGACATCACTTATCAGCCTAATCAATCAGCCTTTAGAAAACCCTTATTACAGTGATAAAACACAGGATTAGATTAACTACAAACATAATATTATGTTATGGGAAACTGATACATAAAGTAAAAAGACCGTAAAAGACGAGCAAGGTAGTATTAAAAAATCTCAATTAAAACAACAAAACGAAACTAAAATAAATAAATCTCTCCTTAGAATAAAATAATTCTGCTTTTAAATTTTAATTGAAAAACATTGAAAGAACGTGATCACAAGTAGGTATTTAGACAAAATATGATGTAAAAAAAAAACATTACTTCAATAAGTCCTCTTTTCGGTACAGAAAGAATTTAAAAATAATATTTGGTCAAGTTTTTTTGGCATGAGTCTGTTCCTTCTTTGGTTCGTAAGTAAACCAGCCTTTGAAAAAAGTAAATATCATTCATATCGTTTTGACGAAGTGAATTAGTAGAACTTTGTAAACTCTGTTCAGGGACACAATCACGAGGTAAATTTTGTCCAATGGCTTCACTGTACTGAACCAAATGTTTTTTCGGTTGTTGTATTTCCTATGTATTTATATTCAGATGAACACAATTTGCATGTCACTTTGTTATTTTCATTGTTTTTAACAAAGAACTCCCACGCCACACTTCTTTTAGGTGCCATTATAAACATACCACAGACTAAGTAGTACTCAGACGGTAATCTCCCATAGTAGAAAAATCGCTTTACGATTTGCGAGCTTTGATTGTGACGTTTAGTTTTTTTTTAATTTTAACCATTTTGTTGCTCGTTGTTATGAGACCGAGTCTTTTTGCCATCGTTTATCGAGCCTATAATATTTTGGAAAATAGCCTTTTAAGCCTTTAACCAACTTCCAAAAAAGAGGTTCTGCTTTAATTCAACCCGAGGTAGGATTGTGTAGACAGGTGTACGTATAGTACACCTGAGGTGTGTGTGTATTAGAAAGAGGAATATTAGTCCTGTGATGAAAATAAAAAAACATTCAATATTATTTATAATATTTTTATTTTTGTCTTATATTTTATGAAAGCTTTCTTATGCATTGGTGGCAAACTTTTGTTTTCTAACCATAACACATCTGTGCAAGGGCACAGATGTGTTTAGGTTAGAAAACAAAAGTTATATATTTTAGATTATTTAATTATCTTATTTATTACATTGCACCAATTAAATACTGCTAATCAATGACTTAAATCTAAAAAGCATTCCTCAACAGCATCCCTGTGTATCACATAATCCAGAAAATCAAACAAATACTTAGATTTTATTTTATAATACCTGTTTATGGTGTGATTTCCAAGCATTCGTTGTGTGGATTGTGGGGATATTCTCTAGAACTGCACTCCGAAGGTTAGAGGATCCAGGTGATAGGCACTGTCGGCGTTTGTTTCATTATTTTTCGTGGCCTTATTTGAAAATAAGGCCTTGAGTTTTACTAGTTGCTCACCTGAATCCTCTTCACAATTGTAACCATCGGAGTGAAAGATTATAAATCTTATGATTAGAAGTGTCTTAAAGGTGTGGCAATTAGGATCATTGTTTCTAAAATTGTACGCTCAGACTTGTCCAAAAAAGTTTTCTATTGGATCAGAGTTGAAATATCTTGGTCTCAAGATAGTTATCATTTTTATTCTTGATTAATTGCCACAACCTTTGATAGCTTTTCAGCATAACTATCCAGTTTTATTTTATACAAATTTTATCCCTTGCAGTTTTTTGATAGCCTCCCTTCAAAATCTATGGTGCCGAGACGCGGCTGTTACCGCATTCCGCAAAGGTTTACCTTTATTCTTTTTACTTGTAAGAGAGGCTCCATTGACCGAATCAAATAAATCATCAAAAATAGATACCATTTCTGCCGTATTCTTTAAAGTTGGGCTGACTTGTTTGCCATCTGAGCTGCAACAAAAAAGTAACATGCTATAATATACTTATTTCTATGTGACACAGCTTGCAGTCAGTATGAAAACTACATTGCAGACAAAATACTTACAAAACTGAGCAGTGTATGAAAGAGTAGCTGCCACTGTTTTGTTGAACACTCACGCAATTCTTAACCTGCAATAAAATAGACTATTATAAGTTCTCACTTTTGAACACCTTGAAATATTGATAAACAACACTATTTCCATGACTCAGTACAGCTGTATGCATGATTATTGTAATTAGACCGAACAGACTAGGTATCCCTAAACAACCATCTTCAGAAACATTTTTAATTCTAAAACAATAATTACCTTCGTCTTTTTAATTTGATCTGGAACTACTTGTTTATCATTCAATTTGTGTAACAATCGCATTTAAATATTACGCAAAGAAGTGCTTCTATGCAATTGGGCAAAATAGCCATCAAAAGACAATGCATTCAGAAATTATAAAAGTACTAGCTTCTGCCCGCGATTTCGTCCACGAGCCTAGCCCGAGAAAAACTTCTTCAAGAATTGGGCTAACCAATGCAAATAGAATTTTTCAAATCCGACTGGTAGTTCCGGAGATTACCCCTTGCATACAAACTTACAAATTTTAGTGTAGATTTATTATATTATTAAAAACAAAAAAAAAGGTAAAAGCTGTGACTTACCAGTTTTAGTCATTCTATGTTTTTTTGTAGGTTCAAAGGTACAGTAGGTATGATCATCATGCTGCCTTTTCTTAGCACATGTGTGATCAGAAACAGCATTGTCTGTAAAGAAATATAAAAACAAAATAATTAAAATACGTAACTGCCCAAAATGACTAATAAGTAAAAAGCTTCCAAGTGCAAGTCGGACTCGCACACAAAGAGTTCCGTACCACCGTACAATAGATACTTTTCGTTTTTTATATACCCCTCAATTTTTAATTTAACTTTATTTCATTTTAATTTTTTTGCTATAGAGGCCATTGTGGTACACACTGAATTTCAAGTGTCTACCTATTATGGTTCAAATGATACAGCCCTGTAACAGACAGACTGACAGAGGAGCTTTGGTAACAGGGTCCCGTTAGCACACTTTGCTTATGGAACCCTAAATAATAACTCTGTTTATACTTTACAAAATATTTCACAATATGAGTTTTTATTGTGAACAATTATTTAATTTTATCCCGGGTATTAAGTTCATGTAGGGCCACAAACGACCAACTGACCTTTGGCCCACTTTTAAGGCAGAGCAACATAGATGGACATAGTATCTTATTATCTTTAGAATGTATGGCTTCTGTTCTTCCACAGTGGAACTAAGACGACCCACTGACCGAAAATTCAAGTTTTGAAACCCAAATAGCAACTATAATTTTTTTTTAAAGTGTGTTACACGGTGCACTTTTCATTTGAGTACCTATGTGAGGAATATATGAGTCAATTTGTACTATATTACATACATAATTATCATATTATTGAGGTACTTACCAGTGGTGTAGTCAGTGTCCATAGTTTGAAACCGAGGAGTACCACTACTGATTTCGGTTTCGGAAAACAGCGTGGGATAGGCGCCAACACACAGACGAATCATTGCATTGGTCGAGATGATGAACTTCTGTCCAAAGTGCTTTTAAAAAACATAACGCTTGCGCAGATACTGTGCCCTCATGTTTTGCAATTCTTCACAGTTTTTACACTTTATGAGTCCTATCTCACGTTTGGGAAATTGAAATAATCTAACGTCCTTTCGTTTACTAGCACAATTCACAACATAGCAAGAGTGGTTCATACTGAACGTTATAATTACACTATTACAGATTTAACTTTGAGAGGATAAGTTATTGATAAGATAGAAATTATAATGTAGAACTTCACTCAAACTGTAATGGCGCATAGACGTATAAATCATATGGACATGAAATGTTTGACTATAGAAAACACAGTTATACAAATACGAGGCATATCGACGCCAAAATCATAAAAATATTGCTGTCTCTTTTTAACTTTCATAATTTTGCGTAAGTAAACAAGGATAATAGTATTTTTGATAGTTACCATAATGACAACCCTACATTTCTAGAGTCATTGAAATACCTATTTGCGGCCGGGTCGCCATTTTATCCTCTCGCTGTTTGGTACCAAAGTTGGGTACGTCGACTGTCAAATCCTCTTGAGCTGTGGTTGTATTTTGTAAATTTTGGAGTTATTTGCTGTGTTATTGCGTATATTCTCGGTTCTCTATTGGAAATCATCAATAGCAAGATGCCTAATTGCAATATAATCGGATGTGGCATCAAAAGAAGCGGAAATCACCCGAACATAACTTTGCACCAGTACGTATATAATTTCAGCTGAAATATCTTTAGATTTAGATGATAAACAAAAGATTCTGCATTCGTTGAAGAGCTTCAACAGTAAAGCATTCATAATTTCCCTTTTACTTTTATTTTCAACAGTTTTACTTCATGAAATCATTTTCTTGTTATTGATGGGATAGAGTAGTGCATTTAGACATTTTAGATTTGTCGATAATGCTATTATATGGTTCTTTATTGGTTTTATGTTTTACTTTCAAGGCTGCCTACTAATAATCGAAAAAAGAAAATTTGGCTGGAAACAATCGGTGTGGAAAATTTAAAGATGTCAACAAAAATCATACATATTTGTTCTCTTCACTTTGAAGAATCGTGTTTCAACCGGACACTCAATAAAGTGACATTGCGAGACGATGCTTTACCTTCACGAACCTTATTGGTAAGTAACATTGCATGTTATAAATTTGTCCAACAAAATTCTGTACTGACTGATAATGATAAATGATGATAATGTCCTCAATTGCAACACTTGCCTAAAAGACACAAAGAGTGATGTAAAGAATGTGTTAGAGTGTGGTCTTAAGATTAATTAAAATTTATGTTAATAAAATCAAGAAACATCAAAAATACTAATAATTTTATTGCTTGTTTACAGCCTGCCATTCGAACAAGTATGTCTGGCATTTTAATGAAGAATGATCAAAATCAGGCAAACGCACAATCAATATCTGTATGTGGTGCTCCTAATATGGTAACTTTTTTTTGTAATTAAAAACAGTAGGATCACCCACCCTACTGTTTTATGAGTGATTTTTAAGTATTATTTACTATTGAATTTTTATTATTCGTTATGTTAATAATAAAGAGTGGTTTTCAGGTCGAAACTGTTTGTGTGCCTAGCATTCAAAATCAACCTGGAGACATTTTAAAGAAGAGTGGCATAGGTTTAGCCCCTAGCACATCTGCTACGCTAGATTTAATCACTAGCACCTCCGCTGTGCCACATTTAGCTGCTAGCACCTCCACTGCACCAGATTTTGCCACTAGCACCTCCGCTACGCCAGATTTACCGGTATGACCAGCTTCAGTTTTTTTATCTCATTGATTGAATTGAGACTGGGTAGGAGATATCTCTCGCTTGTTTTCAATATCTATTAAAGCTTAATTTAATTTAATTTCAGGTACACACATTTAAAATGATCAAGAAATTAAAGGAAAAATGTCAAAAACAGTCCAAGAAAATAAAGAGACTTAATGAGAAAGTTAGAAGACAGACAAAAAAGATAGCTCATTTTAATAATATTGTCAAAGATTTGAAGGAAAGAAATTTATTAAATTCCGAATCCCAAGCTTTGCTTGCAGAATGTGCAGGACCCCAAGACTTTTTAAAAAGGCAAATTGCTAAATCTAAAGGTTTGCCAGTAGAGAGGCAATATTCTGAAGAAATCAGAAAATTTGCTTTGACCTTACATTTTTTTTCCCCAAAAGCTTATGAATTTGTGCGTAGTACTTATAATACTTGTCTTCCACATCCACGTACCCTAAGTAAATGGTATCAACACATAAATGCTGAGCCTGGCTTTTGCAGTGAAGCATTTGACACTTTAAAAGCAAAAGTTCAAAGTAGTAATTTGCCAGTACTATGCGCATTAATGTTCGATGAAATGGCAATAAGAAAGTCGCTGTGCTGGGATCCGCAAACAAAAAAATATTATGGACGTGTAAACTGCGGTATGGATTGCGACAGTGATGCCCTCGATGCCGCCAATCAGTGCCTCGTGATATTACTGAATTGCATAAATGGAAGATGGAAACTACCCGTAGGATATTTTTTTATTACGTCTCTAACGGGAGAACAAAAGTCAACTTTAGTGGAAATGTGCATCCGAAGGTGTGAGGAAGTGGGTGCCAAAATAGTGAGTATAACATGTGACGGACCAGCTGCAAATTTCAGTATGTTTTGTTCACTAGGCTGTGATCTCATGAAGAATCAAAATGTCACTACTTTCAAAACAGGTGAAAATAGAATACACATTTTTATAGATCCATGTCATGCTATTAAACTGATCCGGAACGCTTTTGGAGAAATGAAGGTATTTTTTGACAATTTTGGCAGGAAAATTGATTTCAGCTACTTAGAAGAATTATTAAAACTGCAAGATAATGAAGGTTTGCACATGGCAACTAAGTTGACGAAGGCACATTTGATGTTTGACAAACAAAAAATGAAGGTCCGTTTGGCCACTCAACTATTGAGTAATTCAGTCGCTGACGCCTTGCACTACTGCGAGAATGAATTAAAGCTTGCGAAATTTGAAGGTTGTACAGCGACAGTCAACTTCATACGTATAGTAAACGATGTGTTTGATGTCTTGAACAGTCACTCAGTTCGACCGCCGGGCTGGAAAAAAGCAGTATGCCCTGAAAACATCGGACTTATAGAAGCACTGTTTGAAGGAGCCATAACTTACTTTCGCAATTTAAAGCTGGAATCTGGTCAGTTAGTCATTTGTTCCCGGAGAAAAACTGGATTTATTGGCTTGATTATAAACATGCAGAGTACAATCCAGCTATTTAAATATCTAGTTGAAGAAATGAAAGTATTAAAATATCTTCCTTTATATAAAGTGAGCCAGGATCACCTAGAATTGTTTTTTTCTGCCATTAGAGCTCGTGGTGGATTTAATAATAATCCTAATGCAGTCCAGTTCAGAGCTGCATTTAAGAGACTGTTAATAAGAGCTGAAATTCGTGACGGTGGTGTCGGCAACTGTATTCCTTTGCAACAAATTAATATATTAACTTGTTCCAGTAAAGTTGGCCCGGTCACTACCATAAATAATTTAACAGACAAGAAATCATTTGTAGAAATTCCGGAGGATGATAGCGACTTGTTCGAAGAGTTACTTGATTGTATGTACAGTAACCTTTCAGGATATACCGAAAGCGTGTTAACTTATATTGCTGGCTTTGTGGCTAGAAAATTGTCACGTTCACTGAAATGCGAAACATGTAACAAACTACTTTTTGGAGTTTCTGAGCAGTTTAAAACAAGTTTAATTACTTTAAAATCTCGGGGTGGTCTGGTTTATCCTTCGAAAGACGTTGTAAACATTTTGAAAAATGTAGAAAAAATTTTAAAAGGTGTTTTGCATGTAAAAGACAGAGAGGAAAATTATTATTTGTATGTTTTTAAGTTTTTCGTAGATTACTATGCCGAACCAAATAATTTATTTGATTCTGGGGATTGTGAACATGACACAAATCATAAATATTTATTAATTAAAAGTGTAATAGAGGTATACATGAATTTGAGATACAAATATTATGGGAAGAAATCTACTGAAAGAATATCACATAGAAATTACCTGAACAAAATTGTATTGTTCAGAAATGAATAATAACATTGATTTCTTTAATATAATTTTATTAAAATTATTGTTGACTTTTAATTAAAACCCACAATCATTTGCGTGTTAGAAACTTAGTATCAAAAGATTAACTAAGTATGGTGGTTCCGTCAATCTTCAAAACTTGTTTTTCACTGGTTATCCGTGAAATTCAAATTTTCATACGTTTTTTGCAAATTCTAGCTCTGTATTAGGTTGTATGTTGATCAAAATGAGATACGCGACAAAAATAAAATAATAATAATATCAATCAGAAATCATTTAAAAATTACCAACTGCGAGACATTGACGGAACCACCATAAGCTAACAGTATAAAGAAACCGTAGGGACAGCAAGTCAAGCAAGAAAGTCGATTAAAAAATTACTCCATGCCAGTAGGTACAAGTCATGTCATTAAAGTTGAGACTTGACGCACCACGTGGCTTGAATTGTGTAGTAGACGATTTATAGGTTTTTAGTGGTATGAGGTCGCTCTTTCCGGGGCGGCGGAAAGAGCGGCGGGAGGCGCGGTCAAGTCTCAACTTTAATGGCACGACTTGTACTTACTGCTTTTAATTTCTTGTAATAGCTAAAATCATACATTCCAAGAGCATATAATAAAAAAACCGACTTCAAAAAAAGAGTAGGTTCTCAATTCAACGGGCAGGCAACGAGATAAACTTGTTGCTTATAGTATACAATGGAGTGAACTCAGTTACTAGGTCGATAAAAAGCAGCATATATCTGTCCTCCAGGTTTCAACCTATCTCAATGGGAAACATCAAAATAAGTTCTACGGTTTAGCCGTGAAAGAAGGAAGAACCAACAAACAACTTAAATGAAAGACTTAAGTTAGAAAACTTGGTGTATTTTTACCGATAGATATGGTATCGTGACATTATGAAAACATTCTCACAATCTTTTATCGATGTTATTTTGTAAAAATATCGATATGGGCTGCTCTATTACCGCCATTTTATCCGCTCAGATAAGTGTAGGTATGACACGTTTTTCTTGTAGGTATGCCAAGTCCATATGATTTTTAAGTCATTGTAATGGCGGGATATAGATAACCACAGACTACAATAGATAGACTTACAACAAACAAATATGGCGTCGATTTCACAGGCGATAAAGGGGAAAGGTTCGAGGGGCGATTGTCACTTTGGAAGATAGTCCATAGACAAAATACGTCTATTAAGCCAGGATTTTTTGTTCCGAGATTACCAGCCGTGAAACATACAAAACACCACTAAGTAACAAGGCAAGGTCAGGTCGCCAACAAATAAAACAACAAAATGTTAAAATACAACACAAAATAAACATTACCGCGGTTTTTTACTCGCAATTCCGATCCTGACCGAGCCCCCCGAAAGAGTAACGCAACTTACGACGCAACGCGCATGCTATTGCTATTCACACAACTCACATCGAGTAGAGCGAGATGTGAATCATGCAAGGCAATAGGCATTATAAAGGCGCGCGGCGAGCGAGCGGCGGGCCGGCCGGGGATCGATCGACCGAGTTGACTCGACTCGGTGCCTGTAGAGAGCGTATACAGATGTGCGAGTCGACTCGTAATGACGTAATGAATTGTATTGTAACGACGAGTTGGTAAAAACTGAACTCGAGTTGACTCGACTCGGTGCCTGTAGAGAGCGTATACAGATGTGCGAGTCGACTCGTAATGACGTAATGTATTGTAGTGTAGAACTCGAGTCAGTCTGACTCACGGCGCGTGGCGGGCGATCGGGTGCGCGGGCTCGGATCGATCGACCGAGTTGACTCGAGTTGGTAAAAACTGAACTCGAGTTGACTCGTTTGCGATTTGGCTCGAGTTACTCGAGTTAAATAACTCGACTCGCCCATCACTACTTCCTAGTGCCTTTAGCTGGGAAGAAGAAGTGATGCAACAAACTCCCCAACAGCACAGATCAAGTTAAAAAAAAATATTAAGCAAAATAATTTACATTACGCAACACAAAACATAATTTAAATGATAAATTGTTGGCCATGTCAGCTAGCACACACCAATATACCAACCAAAAACATCGAGAACTATACTCAAGCAGAAAAATAAACGTAAACATAACTAAATATCTAAATAAAAGCCTCCGGGCATAAAGTGCGTGCCCGCTTACATAAAGCTATATAAAGCTGTAATTGGAAATTATAAATGGTAAACTAGGACCATCGAGGTAAAATAAATAAACAGTTAAATTAACTAGTAACAATAACAAAACCATGATCAGCAAGACGACCAGTCACCACAAGCAGCACCCGCTCACGAGCATTACGCAAAGATCAGCCATTACCCCCTCGCCATATTTGAGGGAACGAGGCAATCCAATCCCCAACGCTACCGCAAGCAGTGACATACAAGGCACGGCGCCCACTATCAGTGGGCATCGGTGCGGCCACAGACATATAAAGATACCTCTGTGGGTGCGCCTCGGTACAGCTCGGGCGAAATAATGTGTTTTTTTTTTCTTTTTTCCTGACAATTACCAATAGACTCTCAGTACGATACCTAACAACACCCTCACGGATCGGATAGGTTTTTTTTTACATGTTGTATAATATTGTAATAAATTCGATTTAGTGACCTTGTTAGTACCTAACAGTTGCTATTAGAACAGAATAGAAGAGAAGGCGCACTCCGCCAAGGGCGGGCGGATGCAGCCTTAGTGTCAGGGTCACATAGTCGGGGTCCAGTCAGGACAGGCTCCAATCAGTGGCGGACCAAGCCTGTCGGGGGCCCGGGGCGGCAAAACAAAATGAGGCCTTCTCAGAAATTTTAATCACAGTTTTGCGAGAACAAACGTTGTTCAGACCATGGTCTACAACCATTCTAAAGCATCAAATATTTTACTAAAACAAACTAAACTAGGCGTTCTCAAATAAGTCTTATGTTACTCAAACGTGTTCAAACATTTATCGTAACATCAAATTACTCATCGCGGTAGTGATATGGCATTCAAGAGTTACGAGGAGTCCACGTGGACTACAAGGATGTCCGGCCAATGCTGGCCTAAATGCCGAAATGCAAATAAATCATTAGCCATTGACATGCAATCGCGCGAAGTTTCGTCCCGCCCATTTCTTTTGTTGACAGTCGCGGGTCGCCCCCGCCACCCGGGCGGTAGCCAGTCTACCGAAATGCATGCATCCGATGTACTTACGTCACAGGCACGTATCGCGCATATTTTGTGAAAATGAGTTCTAAGTGTTATATCTGTCACCGGGCCTTGAGCGGTTGTGGAGTGGTGTTGGTTTAATTATGGTGCATTTTGCGTGCAATTTTGTACCTACATTCTGAACTGTGATGTAAGAAAGTAACTAAGTAGGTGAGGGGGAACAGCAACAGCATTCTGAGGGTTTTTGCAGAGAGGCTGGATGGGCCTACAATGGGGAGGTTTACCAAGCTTCATGTTGGCAACAAAGCTTGTTGAACCTTCCTGTTATTATGATTTTTATTTTTCTTTCTTCTTTTTGTGTTTCTGCATGTTATCTAATATCTACTCTAGTGTCTAGTGTCTAGTGGTCGCAAGCGCTACTGCTGAGCATGAGGTCCTGGGTTCGATTCCCGGGTCGGGCAAAGTGTTATTGGGTTTTTCTATCTGAAATTTCTCAGTAGCAGCTCGGAGTCTGGATTTGTGCCCGGTTGATGGCAATAGGCTCGCCCCCTATTACATGGGACTTAAACATAACTGGCGAAATGTGGGTGTACCTGCTACAGGGACACCTCTGCCCAACCCTTCGGGGAAACAAGGCGTGATGTTATGTTGTGTTGTTATGTTAGTTTTTTAAGTCACATGTAATACTTACGTGGGCCTTGATGCCCGACAATTTTTTTTTTTTTTTTAAACCATTGATTTCGCGACACCACGATACTCGGGCCACACCAACGGGAAACGCCGTTAATTATCACGATGATGGACCTTAACCCGTTGGAATAAAGTCTATCATCGCGATAATTAACGGCCTTTCCCGTTGGTGTGGCCCCGGCATTACGATACCTCATTTGTGTAAACGCGATTATGCTCTTTATTTATATTGTGTTACAGATCAATATTCCATGCAAGTATTTTTACTTGGTAGGTTTCGGAAGTATTTTTTTTTTTTTGTTAACGCGGTTGTGCTCTTTATTTAGAGAAGGTTACGGACCAATGTTCTATACAAGTATTTTTCTTCCACCAAGGCGATCTTGTTCAAGTTTTCACTTCTGTTGGCACTCCCGGAGTGCCACAAATTTTTGTTTCAGGGATGTGCATTTTCGTCTCGTCAATAGGCTATTTATGGAAAGCAAGAATGTAGGGGAGCGAGCATTGCGAGCTCGATATTTTTTGCATCTCGTCTCGGAATTCCCGGTTAGGTTTCAATTGAACATCCATAAGGAAACAGAAGTTGCTTTGTGGAGTTATGCTGAAAAGTTTGAGAGTTAGAAGAATATAGAATTCAAGAGCGAGCGGAGCGAGCACGAAATTTTTTTGCACACCGCCTTGTTTATCTAAGGTACTTTTTTTAAAGTCATAAAGTCATAAATAGGAGTTCCTTTGTCGACTTATGCAGAAAGTTTGAGGATGTCCAAAATTTTCATCCTAAGCCTCCAACTCTAAACTGATTCTTACTGAAAATATTTTGTGGGCATCAAGATGACGGGATCAAGTCCCCAATTTGAAATTTATCACATTCAAGTTTTTGTACTACATATGTACTATTTGTACCCAAAACAAGACATTTGTACCTCTAAAGGTAAAGAAAGTACGTCAAGATGTCCCTGGATCCGCTACTTTGACCACAAAGTGGCGGGACCTTCTGGAAGCGCTACTCGGAGGCAGGTAATTCACACCCGAAAACATAGTACTACATATGTACAGGTATATACTCAATTTTCAATACAATTATAAAGTGATAAATTCAAGATATGTGATTAAAACATTGGCCCCGCCAATTTGACGATTCTTTTTATCGCTGAATTCATATGAAAATCGTTAGAGCTCGTGCAAAATCAAATGTGGAAACTTAGTACGTCCCAAGTACATGAAGTAATACAATACAAGTGTGTAATTTTCATATTCATGACTTAAGTACATAAAAAGTTATCTATCATTAACATTAACACGCTCCACCCAGAGCGGAAGAAGTTATTTGACAATTTCCAACCCAAAAAAAAAAAAAAACCATTACCCCTATGACCCCCCCCCCTGGATCCGCCCTTGCCCTCCGCATTTTAGGTATGAAGCTACAAGTACGCGGCGGGCTCGTCTTGTCGGGCCAATTCAGTGAGTGTAACGCAGTCAGAAGATAAGAGTTACGCGATAGACAGAGAGGCAACTTCTAGGTGAAAATAACTGTAGGTAATAATTAGCGCTGTGCGACCTTAATTGCACTTTATTGTGTCGTAGCAAGAGTCACTTTTTATTTTAATGATTTTGCGGAGTAAACCATCTGTATTTTAATATGTGCTACTAGTAACACGGTCTTAGTCGACTTAGGCCATGTAAGTTATTTTTTGGCAACTCGGGACACACCCCACACACTGGATCATCCACTGCAACGGACAGACAACGCACCAATGCAATGTATGATAACGACTCCGATTCCTTGACAATTCAAAAGTGTCTGTAAATGGTTTAATTGAAATAAATGCTTTGAGTTTGAACGTCTTGACGTCTTTTGGCAGGAGTGTCGTTAGAGGAGTGCAATAGTAAAACACTATTTTCAAAATATTCATCATATATGTATTTATATTTTTGTTATTTTTCCTCTTCAGTATCACAAAAGTATACAAGATTTACATTCAAATAGGTTACATTAATTATGCTTTCATAGTATTGTATATTAAAGGCTCATTTACACGAGGAGATTGTCGACTTTCGACATGCGTGTACCTTACATAGGTACGTACCGCATACGGGAGTCGACTTTTTATCTCCTTTCGCTAATCGGCCGTTTCTACGGGAGAAGCTCTCCTCACGTTAATGAGCCGTTAAGATTATCAATTAATATAAATATATTTTTCAACTTTCACAAGCACAGCACACAGGTGTCAGGCCACTGCGGGAATGTCTAAATTAAAAGATGAAAAATTCACCACTGTGAATACAACAGTGTGGAAAACAAAATTAGAACCATATAAAAAAAGATATATATGCACATGCCATGTGCAGAAAATATCTTGTGTGATGCTCGTTTTTTTTCACACTGCATGTAACAAAGTATAATATTATAATTGCCTTTCTCACATGGTTTTATTTATACATTTATAATACATAAGTCATATTATATTGGGGCAAGTTAGACTGTGATTTTATTTATTGTGTCTTTTTATTTTACGTAATAAATTCAGAATAATGTAATATTATACATAAAATTAAGATAAATTGATTCAGGCGTGACCTTGCGGAAATCCATTATAAAATACAATAGACGTGGATATATTTAGTAACCTGTTCCGCTTAACATTTCTAAAGAGCCATAAAAAACCCTGAAAGAAATCGACACGTGTTTCACCTCTCAACGAGGCATCATCAGGATGACGATTGACTTGTCGCGAACCCGAACAAGCGGAACAGGTTACTAAATATATCCACGTCTATTGTAAGGCTCGTAAACTTACCACGCGTGACCACCAGTAGTGGTCAGTCTGACAATGGGTGCTCGCGAATGGTCCGCGTGCGGTTACACTATGCTGTGACGTAGCGTTCGTTACAACGACCCAGTATATTGCAAAAATTTAAGAACTTTTTTAAAATACTGTAAGGCATAATGAAACAAGGACATTCTTACAACAGTATGCAACAACAGGCTTCAAGCATGAAACATATGCAAAAGTACTAATTCTGAAACAAAGTCGCTAGAATTAATGTAACTCAAAGTAATTAAACTAATAAAATAATATAACTTAATCAATTAATTATTTAACAAACCTCTACTAGCTATCATTGAACAGACGTTATTAAGATGACCCTATTTGATTTATTTGCGATAAATATACATCTTCTGACGATAGGATTGTCACGCAACAAACAATTTTTTTTTTATTATTTCAAAGTTACCAAAATTCCAATGTTTTGTAAATGTTTCAGGGATGCTAAGAAAACAAGTTTTTGTGTAGCATCATTTCTGTTTGTAAATTTTTATATCATGAAAAAATTGACAGTTACGTTTATATGGATGCAAAAATAATTATTTATTATCTATTTTGCACAAGGTTTTAGGTTATTATTATGACACGCGACCCAGAATAACTTAAGTTATGCAGTGTGACAACCCTGGCATACGTGGGACTCCTGTATGTTCTGTCCAGATTAAGAAAAAAAACTAAAAAAAAAAGCAAAACTATACAAATAGTTGTTTATTCCAATTAATTTGTCAGAATATCCCAACAAACCCAACTTAGCTTGGTACCAGAAATATATAATATAATAAAACTATGAACAAACTTATATGTAATCGTAAATAAATATTTAATTATTGTGGTAAAGTTGTCTATTGCAAGTGTAGAATAGATCTGATAATCATAATTATGTAATTAATGTTGATCATCTCATGGTGGTAGATGGGCTAATCGGCCCAAAATGCGCATTAAGGCGCATTTAAGTATCGCCAATAAATAGATAAATATAAGTACTCACGTTATGAACTGAGTCGTCCGGAATGTGCAACGCCTTACGTCTTATAGATAGTTTGCTACCTACTCCATAAGTGCGAGCGACACAGACTAATAACAATGATTTATGGCCCGACGACTCGGTTTTTAACGCGGCGACTATAATAACGTATAGTGAATCCGATGAGTTACTCCACTATGACAGCTAAATATCAGTGCTTGTTCCGGTAAAAAAGCAGACAAAATGTACACACAACAACATGAGCGAAAAGAGCTATTCATTAACAACTCAAAAACTAATTCACTTTATACAAATACACAAATTATTTTAATGTACAGGTAACTAATTGAAATGAGACTATTTATTATTGGGAGACAATCAGTTGCAATTATAATTGTTTAAACAATTAATTGAGTTTAATTGATCCCTTGTAAAAACATGACTACCTAGTATAAAATACCTTGTAGTGTTAATTAACATATCGCAAATGATTGTCTTCTAATTGTCTGTGGTCGTTAGCCGGTTAGTCATCGCTAATACGTCGCCCTTTTTTAGGTTTTTTCTTCTCCATAGCCTCCATTCTCATGTCTTCTAAATCTTCCATAATACCTGGACGAAAAACAATATTATTTTTTTAAAGGTTTGTTTTCAGGAAAAAAATCAGGAACTTCTCAGGTTGTCATGGTATTGGCGGGTGATGCCGAAGAATGAGGAAAATGTCGTGAGGAAAGTTTCATTTGGAACTAATATTGTAAACACTTCAAAGGGTTCCGTAGTTGGGATGAATTTATCCCAAAAACAAACTTAACTTTGTAGTTGGTCGATTATTACTCGTTAACTTGTAGAGCCTACTTAGCTGTGATAGTTTTCCTTTTAATTTCGTTTTGTAAACTACCGCTGTGATTTTTTCACACATTAAAAATCAACCATTTAGCCGGCAGAGGGGGGGGGGACACACACACTTGACTCCCACCTGAAATTAGCACTTTAAAGCTTAATATTTCGCAAACGGATTCCTGAATCCAAAAATGGTTTTCACATAATTTAATTTTACCACTTTGCCGGCGTAATTAATAAAATAAAATAAATTTAATTCAGGCAAAACCCATATTACATCAAACAAAATTTAACTAAACTGCAACACACAATAGAATAAAAATAATGTCAATGCAATCAAAATAGGTACACATTACAAAGTTACACAGAATTCAAATAAAAATAAAATGTCAAACTCAACCAAAACAAACGAATAAGCAATACGAATTACAGGGTCACAGAATCGAAATTAAAATGAAATATACCCATACCAAATTACAGCTTTCTAGTACTAAGGGTCAGACAGACAGACAGACGGACATGACGAAACTATAAGGGTTCCTTGTTTACTACGGAACCCTAATAAATGTCGATGGCTATAAGACTAGGGGAAGACCAAAGAAACGATGGCTGGACTGTGTGGAAGATGGTATGACTAGGAAGAAGACTTGTTACACCGACTGCAAATAAATAAACAAGATAATGATGATGACATTACTCCTATCGTGAGACAGCGAAAACTTACCAATCTTTTTACTGATGTACTCCTCACGCTGCTGCCGCGCGAAACTGGACTCCATCATCGGATCATCATCGTCGTCCATGTCCCGATATCTGAAATATTTATTCAGACGTGATAAATACAAAATATGATGCCTGTATCTCCAAATGAATCTTCTTCTTACGTGTAAATGGTTTGATTTTAATAGCATTTGGGTAAAATGTGGCCACAGCACTTAGTAGGGTTATGTTGTGATAATGTTATTGCTCGGCAGTCGCGCTTGGGCACACTAGACCGACGAGGCAGTCAAACACAAAACGCGCTCATTTAAGGTGCTCTTGCGAAGGCGACCGCAACTGGCAACGTCGTCCAATCGCAATGACAGACTCCCGCGACACGACTGGTTTCTATGTAACTATGAAAACAGTGACAGGCGGCAATGTCGCTATCTTAGGAAACGTTTTCATAGTGTTACTTAAAAATCAGTAAGAGCACGTTTAAAGGTCACAGTCCATCTCATCCTATAAAATCTACATTCCTGGATAATATACTACCTAGGAAATATGCTTAAAAACATTTACAAAACTATTTTTTGACTGAGACTGCTGTACCGCGCGTTAGGTATGTGCGCGGCGAGACGGGAGAGCAGTACAGGCTGCTCATTCGTCAACGCTCACGGCGTCCCGCCGCTCATTCATCAACGGTACCCCCCGCCTCTCCGCGCATTCCTAAGGCGCGGTACAGAAGTTTCGGTCAAACTGTAGTACACGGTTTGTTTAACAAAAAAAAAACCACTTTATTTACTTACGCAAGCAAGGGTGGCGATCAATGCTCGTGCCTTCTCTGTATGAAAAGAGACTTTTGCCCAGCAGTGGGACAATAATAGGCTGGTGTTATTATTACTTACTTAGACTTGTCATAGCCGAATATCTCCTTGATGTGTTTGGAGTAGTCCATCTCATCGTCGCCGTCGTCAATGAAGTCGTCGAGTTCAGAGTCGTACTCCGACTCAGAATCTAGTGCACGACCTGTTAAACAAAGATCATTATAAAATAAAGAAGCGTCATTCGTCAACACAATTTGGGTGCCTTTCCACCAGAGATGTGCTATGCAGCTATGCTGCGGTGAAAGCTAAGATAAGAAATTATGTGACCGTTTCCGCTAACACATTTTACTGTGTAGCGGAGTGAGTAAGATGTGCTATGAAAATGCCCCGCCGCGAGGTAGCTGTGCGAGGAAGATGCGCAGCTCGACCTATGCGAATCGACAGTAGGGAAGGCGCAGGGAGCGGCTGCAGCTGGTCTGTACATAGCTACACAACTCGCACATCCAGAGTTCGCATTACTTTGTTGAACCCCTGTCCACCAGTGCTATACTATGTGGACCATTGAATATGATTGGAGCATGGGATATGTCTGGTGGAAAGGCCGCCATATTAATTGAGAAACAAAGTTGAGCAACATTGTTACAGCAACATGCTTTCGAG
Organism: Agrochola litura; assembly: GCA_949152395.1. Lineage (NCBI taxonomy): Eukaryota > Metazoa > Arthropoda > Insecta > Lepidoptera > Noctuidae > Agrochola > Agrochola litura. The sequence goes on from OX424496.1 coordinate 2,088,175, forward strand.
TTGCGGGAAATACAAATATGTTGCAATCAACATGGTACGTTCCAGTGTTGTTGGTAGGGAATGCAATCTCTAGCCATTTTTCGAGATTCAGTTTCGGGGGAAAGCAATCTCGTGCGAGATCTCGCCCGTATTGGTCAAAATTACGCAAAAATGATGAAGTTAATTTTAGACTGACTAGTACTGTTGAAAAAGTCATAAAAATATGAAGTTGTAGCGCAAACTGAACTTTATGTGTAAGCATTACAGTTGTTTTCCCTAAAACTCGTGTTAGTTTACGTGTTTGGCAAATAAATTGCGAACGCTGATTAGGTTGGCTTAGCTACCATCTAAAAGTAAAGCCAAAATCACACTCTTTTTACTCGACTGCGGCAAAGCCAAAAAAGGAGGGTTATGTGTTTGACCCGCACGCGTAGCATGACCACTGTAGAAACGAGTTTTGTCGACGGAAGAATAGACAAAAATGACATTCCGTGTAGACAGGACGGCAGGAAAGTAGAAAGACTCAACTGCACTTTTTACGAAATTCAGCTTTTCATAATTCGACTCAGAATTCTTTGTTTTGTCATAGGATTTTTTTTTCTGTTTGATTCTCAATTTTTATTGATATAAAGTCACGTCAACTACAGAAAAAAATCTCAAGAGTGTCAAAATATTGTATTTTGGAAGAAAAAAAAATAGGTACAGTATTTTATATGGAATTTTTCACTTTTTGTATGGAAAATAAGAAAAATGATTACCTACGTGTTGAGTCTTAGGGGTTTAAGGGTTTTATAAAGGGGGTCGAAATTTTCATTATTTTTGCGATTGGACACGCCATTTTCGAGATATAAGCAAAAGAAAAAAAAAGAGACAGTACTGTTTTTGCACCTGAATTCAAGGTGTTGGTGTGAATTTTAGTTCATATTTTATTCCACACCTTTTTAATCCGATTAGAAATAGTCAGAATTAGTTAGACAACCAAAATTTTTAAAATTTGTGGCCGTCGAGTAAAAAGATTTCTACTGTCTTTAGCATGGGGATTACAAAATCAAATTGTCTTCACTACCTTAGTGATTTTGACAGTTTGGGATAGAAAAGTTTCTTCTACAATAGTCTACATGTAAAAGGACCTAGACAAAGATCGTTAGAAACGATAGGCAAAATGACAGATTGTAGAAAGATTTCTATGGTGCGATGTCAAAAATGGAGAAACGAAACGTCACTTTGTATAGAAAGAGCTATGTCTATTCTTCGTAGAGATAGAAAGCGTCATGCTACGCGTGCTGTATGTATGTAGGATGTATGTCCATGTAACTACTAAACGACTGAACCGATTATGATGAATGATAATGTCGGTAGATTCGTCTTTATTGCGCTAGTGTCACTGGGTATATTAAAATTATAAAAAAACACTTTAATGGCGGATTTAGGCGCCAAATTTTTTTTCTGAGTGCGTTAATAATACCGACTTGGGTTTACGAAACGGAATATATATTGGATAGCAAGATTACCTTGGGGTCTTTAACTACATTTTCGTGCATCAGTTCATCGCTTCGAAATATTTTCACTATAACATGTTAAAAAACACTTACGTTTCTTGTTCTTCTGATCCGGATGCCCTTTTCTCTTGACATCGCCTGGCGGGAACTGCCGCGACCCATCCGGCTTTCTCGCACCATTCTTGCCCAAACAATTAATATGTTTATCAAAATCAAATGTATTTGTTACCTTGGGCTTACTTGGGCCTGCTTTGTCACTAGGGGCACCAACTTTCCTGTCATCAGGTCTTTTGGAAGGCACTCCTTTACTGTCAGGCATTCTCTTATCGTTCTGTTTCTGAGATCCTTCGCCCGATGCCCTCTGTTTCGCTAGTAAAGCCTTGTCCTTGAACCCGTTCTGTTGTGGCTGTTCTCTCTGCTTTGGCACAGGTTTACCTTGGCTGCTATGGCCGTTTAAGTATTTACTATCAGACTGCTTACTTGGTACGGATAATTTTCTTTCATTAGAATTCTTATCTATCCTGTATGTGTTTTGGCTCTTTAAATCTATGTTTTTATTAACATCTTGCTTTAAGCTATCTTTATAATTTAATTTTGGTCTATCTACGGATTTGTCAACATTTTTGACTACCTTGTCAGAAGACCTACTACTACTTTCTAGTTTAGATTTCGCCTTTTCTAATTTTTCTCTGTCTCTGTTGAGTCTGTCTATGTCTCGTTCGATGCGTTCTCTCTCTGCTTTCAACTTGTCAAGTCTCTCTCTGTCTGTTTTTTCCTTTTCACGTTCAGCCTTATCTTTGTCTAGTCTTAATCTATCTCTTTCTTTCTGTAGTTTTTCAATTTTTTCCCTCTCAATTCTCTCCCTGTCAGCAAGCTTGTCAGAAGGTCTGTCGGGTCTTTCAGAAGGTCTTTCTGTCCTGTCAGATGATTTATCCGGTCTGGAAGGACTGTCGTTTCTAGAGTTGGAGCTGTTCAATTTGTCGGAAACTTTCGGGATGCGGCCGAAACCAGTAGTTGGTTCTGGTCGTCTCTCTCTTTCCACGTCCCTTTGTTGTCTATCATCTCTTGGAACTGAAATACACAATCGAAGATTAATTAATTAATTATTTGATGTAAGATCGAAAATGACTTTATAGAATAATGAGTTTATAACGCGTTGCGGATTGAAGCGTACTTTCGCACTACCTAAATTCGTGGGTGTCCAAAACACCATCTGTATTTGATCCCAACCCCGACGTACCTTTCTTACCACCTCCTTTCTGTGCATCCAGTCTTTCCTGTCGACGTTGACGTCTCGCCTGTTCCTCTACATACTCCCTCCTCTGTTTCTTAGTCATCGGCCGCTCAGCTCCTGGTTCCATCTCAGCTACAACCTCTTTCCTTTTACCGATCTCCACCGGCTCACTTTTCTTTTGCTCAGCCAGTTTCAACAATTGGTTGAAGTCCATAGGAGGCGGAGCCGGTTTACGGAACTTGGGTTTATCAGGCTTAGTTTCTTTTTTCTCAGGCTCATATTTTGTTGGGGGGCTCGACTCTCGTTCTTAAACAAAAAATATAAACTTGTTACACTATCGACGAGTTTTTTTGAATATTCACTACAACCTAGTACCATCATTACTGTCTGTTTAAGGTATTATTTGTTGTATGACACATCCATAGAACATACAACAGTGTGTGATGGATCACCAAACATTAGTGTTCAAAAGAGGTAGAAATTCACATGTAGAAAAACTTAGTAAATAGGAATGCGAAACATCATGTGATGTGATGTGGTGTGATGTGTGTGTGGTGTGTGTCAGCCATTTTTATTTCATACTAGCTTCCGCCAGCGACTTGGCCCACGTGATATCTTTATTAATTATAGCCTATGTTACTCAGCGATATTATAGCATACTACTGGTGAAAGATTTTTTAAATTGGTCCAGTAGTTGAGTTTATTCATTACAAACAAAATAAAGCTTGTAAATACTAATCTTTATAATACTTTTATCTTTATAATATTAGTGTAGATAAAGGTCATTAAAGGTTGCTCTTCCGAAAACAACAGCAACCGGAAGCGGAAACGTAGCCCAATCACATGACAGACCGCAGCTATACAACATGCCGTTGCGGTTTTAATCTGTTTAAAGTTTAAAATAGTTTATAATTTAAATGTATGACTGAAAACTATGGACTAAAATTATGTCTGAAATAAATTAATAACCTAAAAATTAAATTAAATTAATTAACCAATGTCGTCCTGGCGATGATCGCGGACCGGATGGACTGCTCATACATACGGCACTGCTGTGATAGGCATGTGGCCGTCAGCAGGGCCGGTTAGTTATTAGTCTTAGTTTGTTTTATTTTTATTCTGTTTTCTGTATTTGTGTGTAATCCACTTATGAGTCAAAGTTGCTCGAAAATAAATGTATTTTATTTATTTATTTTTATTCCAAACGTGGCGTCACAACTTCGACGACAGCGGCATTTCTCTTCTTCAGTTCAGCGATACACATTTTCATAGTCAAAAATACGTCTTGTCGGCCTGTTAGTGACAGCCAGTGACGGCACTACTACTGGTCTGCGGTCGGCGCAGCGTCAGGCGACAACGTAGCGCCGGCGTCGCTATCTACGGAAGCATTTTCATAGAGTTACATAGAAACTAATCGTGTTGCCGCGGTCAGTCATTGCGATTAGGCGCCGTCGTCGCTTGCAGTTACCGTCGCCTTCGAAAGAGCACATACATGTATCAAAAACTAAAATTATTATTTTTACCTCCCATTTCACCTTTCCGCCTTCTCTTGTGAGGCACAGGGTCATCTTCATGTCTCAAGGCGTGTTTCACTCTCTCTCTCGTACCATTCAGATCCTTTTTCACAGAATTGTCTAGAAAAAAACAAACATAAACAATTTAATTAAATTATTTTTCTCAAACATGATTTTATTTTGACAACCTTTTTCGAGATAAATCGAAAACGCTGTACTGGCCAAATACATGCGAGCGTCTCAGGCCGGCAACGCTTGTATGAAAATCCATATCATTCCGTTGTGTTTAGCCGCCGAATAAATTACTATGACCCATACCAATTTTCTCAACCGTAGCAAAAATTTTTGAGTCTCAATCTGACCCCACATTCGGAATCACAGCTGTACTTAAGCGTAATTTGTGCTTAAGCAAAGGGCAACATGGCTTCGTGGAGTCTAGATCCACAAGTACTAACCTGATACTGTTCACTGAGCTATTAACAAAGACAATAGACTCAGGTTACCAAGGTAATGTCATATTTACAGATTTTAGTAAAGCTTCCGTTAGCCCTACGTTACATCTCGTCTGGCATGCCACAGGGATCTCATTTTGGGCCAGTTTTGTTTAATTTCTTTATTAACGATATTCCCAATTGTTTTCAGTTCTCTATTATCTTTATGTATGCAGACGACTTAAAATTTGTCAAAATGGTTAAATCTAAAGATGATGCCTCTGACCTACAGTGCGATGTAGAAAGGTTTGTCACACCAACAAGATGCATCTTAATCCAAGCAAATTTTACCATGTTGAATACACGCGAAAGCATTATGTGATAGACCAATACTAAAAAAACTTGCTGAACAGAACACAATGAGATATCTTGGTGTTACGTTTGATCGAAAGCTAACGTTTATCCCACACGTAGACAATATAATAAAAAGTCCTCTAAAATGCTAGGATTTGTTATAAGGAACTCCAAACAGTTTAGGTGTTCTAAAACTAAAATTATGCTTTATATATTTTGTTAAATTCGAAGCATTTTGGAATGTTGTAGCGTGATCTGGCGTCCACAGTATGCCACACACTCGTTGCGTCTAGAACGCGTTCAAAAGCGTTTTCTATTCTAGCGGAATAACTAAAAAAGTACGTTCATACAGTAACAGACTGAAACACTTTAAATTGGTTTCGCTACACAATCGTCGACGCATTAATGACGTAATGTTTGTTTGCAAAGTAATGAACCATAAAATTGACTGCCTACAAATATTGCACACTTAATTTCCGTGGTCCCTCAAGAATTCCTCAAAACCACTCTGCCCACCGCAGAGAAGAACGGTTCTAGGCGCCAATTCCCCCTATGCAAGGTTATGTGAAGTCGTAAATAGGTACAGTGATAAATCGATGTGCACTTTGAAAGTTTGGGCAAATTGAAAGCCAAATTTCTAAAATGCCTTCCTAAATAAATGTGTGTGTTTACATATAATAAGCACTTTACTTATATTGTTAAATGTCATTATATCGTTTTTTCATTCATTATTTACACTTTTAGATAAGTCATTTAAAACGAGATTAATAATTATTTTTTGTACAACTCCTTGCAGAGTTTTCCTGTTAGTGATTGTTGCACAGTTGCATATTCACTTTTGCATGTTACCTTTAGCATAGAACCTGTGTAAACAATTGTTGGCGAACCAATAAAAATAAATAAATAAAATAAAAAACTATGAAAACTCTTATCTGTAGTGTAATTTAAAAATGGAACGAACTTTTTACTTCGACACATTTTTACGACGTAACCAAGGACGTAACTTATCAAAGATTTTATTTAAATTTCGATTTGGCTTGCAAATAGAGCTGTTTAAAGTAAAGAAGAAACAAATGAACATATTGGTACGAGAGCCCACGACCAAAACCATGTCACATCATTTTACGGTCAAAACCCTATAAAATCGTTAGTTCAACTGATTCGGAACCCGACTCGATGGGAAGTACCGGTCAGAAAAGTCCCAGATTTACGGGAGCCCATTTCTACTATGTCAAAAACAATAGGCAGACGGTTTCATCACAATGTCTACTATTAAAAATGTACATCGGTTTCGTAATTCCAGCCCGTCCCAACCTTGATGTCCTCCCTCCGGTTGACGCCCTAAGCCGAGATTCGTACCCCACAGGGGGTGCCCTTAGCGAGCGTTCACCTAGTTTTAATTAGCATAGTTGAATAACCCCTGGCTAGAAGTTTAAGTGTAGTAGCTTAAGGCACAAAACAAGGAAGCCCGGTTAAGTAGTCATGATCTCAGAGGTCAACTACGAGATGAAAACAAACGAAAAAGTTTGTTTTCATCTCGTAGTTGTCCCTAAGTCCGTGTCCCTAACTAAAAAAAAAAAGTATGAAAACAGTTTGTTTTCAGACATTTTGCGTGTCAAATGTGGCCTGAGCGCATTTTCAATGTCAATAAATTTAACCGATCTGTCTTTAGCAACCTGTACCCTAATAGGCATGATGCCTGGGTCAAAAAAAAGAAATTCTATTTAGTTCGTCAGTCAGATAATAAAAAAATATTAGACACGTATTTTTTGCTTTATCATATTAATAAAAAATGACTTAGATAAAAAGCGTTAAAGTTGGGGAGTGGGGGTCGCTACGTCACAAGTAAGTATAAAATCTACATACAAGTGACGTCACGGCACATTTTAACTCAATGTATCGCCGTAATCTTTTGACAACGTAAAAAAAGAAAAAATATGTGTCCAATATTTTTTAATAATCTACAAGACGGACAAAAAATATTTTTTTAGTCATCATCCCTATTGCGTACACTTATTTTCGTAAACACTTATGCCTAATTTGTTTCATTTTGACAGTTAAACAACATTCATTGCGTTGTTTACGTAGTTGAGCAGATTTTTTTTTCCAACTTATGAACCAATGGATTAGCAATCTGTTTCAAATCGAAATAGATTGTGATTGTGTTGTATTATATTGCAATTAGGGTACTGGTATATTTTTTTAAAATCTTTTGTATTAGTTCTCGGAGTTGCTAACAACCTGTTTTCAGACATTTTAAATTTCACCTATAATTTAAAAAACCAAAACAACGTTTCGGAGTCGTCCGGCAAATGCGCGGTGCTTGTTCAAATTCAAATCTTTATTGCATATCACATGTGTTTACAAGGTCTTAATAATAATTATAAAGTTCACATGGTGTCGGACACAACAATTACATAAAATATGAGTAGTAGCACGATTCAAAATTAATGCAGTAAATAGAAATTAAAAATAGTTTTCATAAAAAAATTAATAAAATTACATTATACAGGGTGTCCCTGGAAATATAGATAATAATAACCCCAGCGCCGTATCTCTACGTTGACGTCGTGGTGGGGCTTGCGCGCTCCGAACTCTGGGTCTGTGCCGGTAAAGTTTACTTTGCTGAAACAGGTCTAGGGTGAGGAGCTAGACCAAGAGAGATACAAAAACCCGCAGGGCAGCATGTGGCGAGCTGTTGGGTAGTAGCGACCCCACGGACCCTATCTTCCGGGAGAAGTCTTGTTCCTCACCTCTGGCTTGCCTTTGGCCGGCTAGAGTGAACACTGACGAGGAATAGAGCTCCCACCTCATTCTTGCCTTTATTGGCTGGCTTGAGTGGAGATTCGCAAGAGCAAACATGCTCGGAGGAAGGAAGTATTCCAGTAAGATGCTGGTAGGGATCTTGACCGTACTTCCGGGATTGTCCTGATAGCCGTGGAATACCTCTCCACTCTTCATAAGCACCTCAGGACGTGTTGCCCCCTTGTCGCTACGACACTATGTGCTAGCGACCGTTTTCGGGGGCCCATTATTGAGTCTGCAAGTCACCCCTTGCCACTTTATCCGTGTGCATATAAAACATAGATCAGGCAGGGGCCATAGTCCTTCCATAGTTCCAGGTGACCAGTCCACTTTAGCAACCCAAACCCATAGTCCGATATCTTTGTTTCCATATCTTACAAAAGTCCTACACCAACCGGGGGTTGTCCTTGGCTGCACTTGCATAGTGCGAACAGGGATAATCGTCGGTTGGTACCTCATTTCATTAAAAACGTCTAAGGGGCCTCTGCGAGTTGGCTTCGGCCCCTCGTACGCCTTCCAAAGGTCCGGGACCCCTGGGTCCCGAGAAATGTCAAAGACGTATAATAATAATAATAAATTTCCTTTTATTCAAAAAGCCAAATACAATTTCTCTATCTCAAACAAAACATACGAACGCACTATATTAAATACATCGCTAAGCATTATTTGAGGCAGAGTGAACGTCTGTGTCTGTGCTAGTATAAACTGTGTTACAGACACAGGCGCCTTCCTCTTACAATTGATTAACAATTTGCTGAACTATTGTAAGCATAAACTTAGTTTATCTTAAGTAATCATTTTTTTTTTTGCAACTACTTGTTGTTTGTGGTGTGGGTGTATGTTTGGGTGTGTGTGATGTGGGTGTATGTATGTGCGGTGTGTGTGTGGTGTGGGTGTATGTGTGTGCGGTGTGGGTGTGTGTGTGTGGTGTGGGTGTATGTGTGTGCGGTGTGGGTGTGTGTGTGTGGTGTGGGTGTATGTGTGGATTTGTGCGTGGGTTTAGTTGTGTGTGTCGTAAGTATGCGTCACAGTATAAAAACGGATAATAAAGGAGCAATTTAGATCTGTTCTAAAGCGGGTTAGTAAGTTTTTTTTACAAAGAGTTGTTCAGTCTCATCGTACCTTAACTTTTGAAGAAAACCACCAACAACAGTTTTACATTTAAATTTAGGTAAAGGGTATACGTTGCAGGTTTCGTTTATAGTGTTATAAAGTTGGCTGCTAAGATACGGGTAGCTTCGCTTCGCCAGCGCACTTTTGGTGGTGACAGGTGGGCATACGGGATCTTTACGACGCTTATTTTGTTCTAGCAGCCTTGGGTCATAGGTCAATGATGAGTGTACACGTAGGGTGATAATAAGCGCACAGAGTTGCCGGACAGTGAGTACAGATATGTCTTTATAAAGCTGGGTAGTCGGGTATCGGTAAGGTTTGTGAAGCATGACTTTCAAGACTGCTCTCTTTGTGCCCTCTCAAGACGAAGTAAATACGTTTTAAATGTACCTGTAGATCAAATCGAATAAGGGCGTGGGCAAGATCATTTCCAAACTTTTTAACCCTGAGAATGACCGTGCAATTTTTTACGGTTCAAAAGTTATGCCCATTTTTGTTTTTTTTTTTAATCATTTCGCATAGAACCAAAAAAAAAAAACTATCAGGGCTATATATTTTTTTTTTCATGACCTGGAAGAGTGGGCCTTTCCTGTGGTAATACTTTTACGCAGCTAGAAAACATGTGTTCTGGCAAAAATTAATCATTTCGTTATTGTTTACGACCCGTTCTAACTGGTTCTTTTGTTTCCCTCCACCTGCACAATCCTAGCTAGGGCAAATAACATGACTCATAAGATAGCAAAAAGTTTACCGAAAATATTTAAAAAAAAACCACATCGTTGTGTCCAGATAGGCAACCAATGCCTAGGCATTGGTTTCAGTCCCTAGGGGCTGAAAATAAATAGTTAATTAAAAAAAGGAAAAAAATTGTTATAAAAATTCAATTCATTTAAAATAAATAAGTAATGTCACAGATTAAAATAGTATCATAAATTCGACCATAGCAAAGACTTTTAATGCAATAAAATAAAAATCGCAAAAAAGTAGATCCGACAATGTTAATTGCTACCATAGAAATATAAAAAACAGGAGAAGTGGCATGGGGGCGTATCTGTGTCCGCGCGTAATGATCAAAGTGATCATTGCATACGAAAATGGCCGTCTCCGCGAACTAGTGTGCTTTCGGCCGTGATCGGGACAATTTATAAGAATGCCGTGTTGTTCAGTGGTTTCTTGTAAAAACCGAAGTCAAAACAAAAACTTTGTGAATCATGGAATCACTTACCATATGTAATTACAAGTATTTTACTATATTTGTCTTTAAAATAATGAAAAACAACAAATCGTAAAATATTTCTTGCTTTTACTACGTTATTTTTGTTTCCAAATATCACAGCGACTGTACTATTTTTGCACTACATACATTGCTCGTTAACCACTACCTAAATATGTCGCTCAGTGACTCAACAAGCAATGTAAAAATCACAAAACGATACTGTGGACTGCGGATGCATCGCGCAGTACGGCCGCTGTGTCTGGCGACGAGCTAGTGATGTGGTTGTGCAGATCCACTAACGTAGGCTATCGACAACAATGTCGTTTGGCGAATGAATTTATTGCTATTATACTTTATTCTTCAATTTGTCAACTCTTTTACCCGGGTGGAAGATCGATGTGAAATAATGTGTTTTACTTATTTTGATTATTTTACAGCGTGATAGAGAAATGCGTAACCAACGGTCGTAAAGTTAATAAAATTTTTGGTTGAGTGTTTTGGGTTTGAATTATCGCTGGTCTATTATGCCTTATACTCGTGCTATTTCCTTACTTTTTTATGGTTTTGGTATTTTACTTCCGTTAAAGTCTTCAAAAGCTTCGAATGCGTTATAGTAATCGGCATGGTTCAGATAATTACAAATATGAAGAAACACATCATTTTATAAAGTATAAGGACAAAGGTGGGCTTATGTACCCATCTCCTGATGTCGTCATGATTTGTAAGATAGTGGAAATAATCATAAAAACAGCTTGTCTCACCAATAATAAATTAACAGTTAAAACTAAAAATGTCAAACAGGAACTCATGGCAAAGGCTTTGCCTCACTTCATAGGATTAGATTTCTTTGAAAATATTAAGTTTCACCAATTTGAGCTTTCTCCGATGAATAATCACATAATATTTCAAATTAAAGCAGTCATGGAAAAATATATTAATTTAAGATTACACTATTTGACAAAAAATGCCACTCCAGTAATATCAAAGCGTCAAGTGCTGCACAAATACCTCCACTTTACAGGTCAGTGAGTAAACATCATAGCAGGGTTCAACAATATCTACTGTTTCAAATAAACTATGACAGGTTAAACCAACGTAACTGGATTTTTATTGTTTGAATTTTTTGCTTATTATTTATTTTTATTATAGTATTTTCTGGACTTATCGTTTTTATTTATTTTATTTTCAGGACACCAAATTTTTTAAAGTACAACGACGGTGAAGTATCAATATCTAATAACTACAAAAACATGGTTTTACAGGAGGAGAAAAAAACGTTTAATTTCTATAGTTTTTGACCATTTGAAGAAAACATTAGTAAGTAAAAACCGCCAAAATGTTAGTTATTAGATATTGCTACTTCACCGTCGATAATATTAAATGGAAGAATCGATACCTTTCCGATTTAGTCAATCACTAGCGTATAATGTAAAATAAATTGTTTCTGTACAGCACAACGATAGAAAAGATGTTTTCGTGTGAGTGAGTTGTACGGTGCATGGTAAATGCACGCTGTGTTTGATGGGATAAGGTTCATAATTGATTGTGTAGTACGTTCTGATTTATGAATTGCACGAGTGAGCGCAGCCTCGTTTCTATTTGGTTTACTGATCTGCATGTGTAATTGTGGCGAGGTAGTGGGGACAAAGTGGAGACATTGGGTTTCGATACATTTTCAACTACCGGGCATATCTCCTTCTTTCTTATATCTATGATTGCTACGGTCGAATTTTAATAAAAGTCAAATAAAGTATAATGAACTTGTGACATGACTATCTTCAAGTATTGGTATACGCATCAGGTCAACAGCGTCAGATGGGCGGAGGCAATGTCGGAACCGTATCAGCTTGAGTGTAAAGTGACTCAGGGTGGATTGACCTCGCCAACCGTTTTTAACCTCTACATGGATGCGCTGGTCGTTGCGCTCAGCAGTCGTCATGTCGGGTGCTACGTTGATGGTGTCTGCGTCAATAATCTTAGTTATGCTGACGACATGGTGCTGCTGAGCGCGTCGATCTGTGGCCTAAGGGAGCTGACGCAGGTCTGTGAGGAGTACGCGCGCGAGCATGGGCTGAAATATAATGTTGACAAGAGCCAATGCATGGTCTTTGGAGCCTGCGGAGCTAAATCGCTGGAAATGTACCACCAGTCTTTCTCAATGGTGTTCCCCTAGACAGAGTGGACCATTTTAATTACTTAGGGCATATAGTCACGGCTGACTTCAAGGACCATGCTGATATCGAACGGGAGCGGAGGGCATTGTCGAAAAGAGCGAATATGCTAGCTCATAGGTTTGCACGCTGCTCCGATCAAGTTAAGGTCACCCTTTTCAAAGCATATTGCACCTCACTGTACACGTGCAGCCTGTGGGCTCGCTACACACAAGCGTGCTATAGCGCCCTTCGCGTCCAGTATAACAAAGCATTCAGGGCAGTGTTGAGGCTCCCCCGCTTCTGCAGCGCCTCGGGCATGTTTGCGGAAGCGCGCACCGACTTTTTTCACGCCACCATGCGCAAGCGGTGCGCGTCCTTAGTGCGCAGGGTGCGGGCCAGCTCTAATACTGTCCTGAAAATGATCGCTGAGTGACTGCCCCTACCCCTACATACGACAATGCTGTAACAGACATGTATAGCCAGGGCACTTAATCGGATTGACACTGACCTATATTTTTATTAATGACTTGTTTGATGAAATTATTATTTTTAATTTAATATTAATTCTGTGACCCTTATATTTTGACATAATTATCATTTTAATTTCGATTTTGTGACCCTATAATTTGTATTACTCATTCGTTTATTTTAATTGCATTTGACATTTTATTTGAATTTGAATTCTGTGACCTTTATAATGTGAACCTATTTTAATTGCATTGACATTTTATTCTATTGTGTTTTGTTCTATTGTGTGATGCAGTATAGTGAAATTTTATTTTATGTAATATGGGTTTTGCCTGAATCTTATTTTATTTTTATTTATACTAAAAATTATACAAAACTATAGTTTGCAATGTTTTTAAGAGATTAATAGAATTTGACTACCAAAAAGAAAGAAAATCATTATTATCTAATTGGAGCATTAAACAATTTACTTGGTAAAATAAAAAAATAAACATTAAGTTCGTAATGTCAAAAACAAAATTAAAAAATAAATGTCTAAAACTGAATAAATGGTGGAAGTCATTGCATATTGATGTCATCATTCAAAAAATTATTTTGTGAATAATAGCATTTATTTCTGAGTCGTTTAATAAATATTTTTTTTCATTTTGTTCCATTTTTATGTAATTTGGTATTTTATTATTGCATGTTTTAATTGATGTTACATGAGGACTTGTGCTGTGTAATTTTTTAGCTTAGATTGTGGTATTACGAGCGTATTTTCAAACCGCGAACGTGGTGCATATCGGCGAGGTTGGTCTGTAACTTTAAGGTAGAAGTGTGGATATTGTCTAACAGATCTCTAGAATATAAATTGATCTACAACTTACGTCATTGTCAATATAAACCATTTCCTTTACCAAATTTTTTTTATAGGATAAACAAGTCGTTGAACTACACTATTTCCCCAAAGAATTATACCATACTTAAGCCATGCGTATGCATATGCATAGTAAGTAGATAGGGCAGTTTTTAAATCTGTAGTTTTTTGAGCTCACGTAATGCATAAATATAAAACTAGACAGTTTTGATAAAAAAAATTGTGTGAGCGCTTTCCAGGTCATGTGGATATCTAAGTCTAGACCCAACAAAGTAAATGTATTTACACATTCCACTTTTATACCGTCTAACGTAAAATTTATAGACAAGGGATTTTTTTGGTAGGCCTAAATTGCATAGTTTTTGTTTTCGAAAAGTTAATTTCTAAATTGTGATCATTCATCCAATTTTGTGTATTAAACATTTTAATTATTATTTAGATTCCCATGTAGATATTGATAGTCATTACAAAAAGTTATTAAAGAAATATTCATCGGCAAACAGTACGCACGACTCTGTCATAATTTTAGGGAGTTCGTTGATTTAAATTAAAAATAGCAAACACCCGACAACACTACCTTGCGGAATCGAAATTTTAATGCAATTGCCTGTTACGCTCCTATCCCTCACGACACCGACGATGACTCCGAAATGATGATTTTTAGGGTTCCGTACCTCAAAAGGAAAAACGGAAACCTTATAGGATCACTCGTGTGGCTCTGTCTGTCCGTCTGTCACAGCCAATTTACTCCGAATCTACTGGACCAGTTTAGTTGAAATTTGGTACACATATGAATTTCTGTGACCCCAGCACAAACACATCAATAAATTAATTTTGAATATGGGGGTCACTTTTTGGGGGCAAAAAGGAAAATTTAAAAAAAAGTTTTGCACAAACTGTACCGTGTGACATATGAAATGAAAGGGGTTGTTGTGAGGATTTAATTTTTTTTTTTTTTTAATAATTGCTTTGAAAGATATTTAAGAAAATAGATGAAAATTGTGAAATAAATACTGATTATGGTTCTTTACTCATAGATTACAGGAAAACCTATAAGTCTATGGTCTTAAAATAACATGGTAAATCTCTCAACATGTCTTCTTAATAAATTGGACTAAAGGAAACTGGGATTGAAAATTACTGTTTATTGAAAAAAAAAACCCAACAAGTGCGTGTCGGACTACGCCCAATGAAGGGTTCCGTAGTTGGGATGAATTTATCCCAAAAACAAACTTAACATTGTAGTTGAAAAACATGGTCTTCCATACATTCCAACTGCAAATGTAAGTTTGCATGCACAATTTTTTTTATGTGCTCAGGTCAGACTTTACACGGAAAATTTCTGAAATTAGGATTTTTGGATTCAGAATAACCTCCTTCCAGAAATCTATTGATTTTATACGGTTTTAAAATACAATAGACGTGGATATATTTAGTAACTTGTTCCGCTTAGCTATTTCTAAAGAGCCATAAAAAACTCCTGAAAGAAATCGACACGTGTTTCACCTCTCAACGAGGCATCCTCAGGATGACGATGGACTTGTTGCGAACTCGAACACGGCGTGTTGCCACACCAAGCGCTGAGTGCAGACTGAGCCTTATCGCCCGTGAAACCCACTTATATAGTGTCGCCGTTATCAGTGCGACCGTTATTAGTGCGATAAGGGGCGAACAATCGCAGCAAAGGTGACCTAGGCATACTCGTATTTAATTCGTTCAACAGTGTAATGTTTCCGGTATTATTTTTGACAATTTCTAAACTCTCTAATACTGACATTCTGAAACCTTTATCACATGTGTGTAAAATTTCGAAAGTGTTATTATTATTTAACGAATGACCTGTATCTATTAAATGTTGTGCAAAATGGGATTTTTCTGGATAATTATTCCTGTACGCTGCAATATGTTCCTTATATCTTGTCTGAAAATTACGACCAGTTTGACCTATGTAAATACTATTACAATCATCGCAATGTAACTTGTATACACCTGATTTTTTGTGGTTTTCTAATCGATCTTTTCCGTTACAAATCTGTCTTAGTGAATTATTTGTTTTAAAAGCTACCCTTAATCCATTTCGAAACAAAGTTTTTGAAACCCTATCACTAATTGACCCTAAGTATGTCAAACTTCCTAAATATTCATGTGGTATTTCTGGAGGCAGTGGATACAAAAGTGAACGAACTATGTTGCGACGTTTCGTTTGAATCAAATCATCAACCATTCTCTTATTATATCCGTTACTTTCAGCTATATGATAAATAATGTTAAGTTCTCTGTCATAATTATCTCGTGAAAGTGGTACTGTCATTAATCTATGAGTGAAACTATGATAAGCTGCTAATTTATGTTGAATCGGATGACAAGATGACGCAGGAATCGTAACATCTGTACAAGTTGGTTTTCTATAAATCTGAAAATCGTGTTTATTGTTTTTTCTTGTAATAGTTAAATCTAAAAAGTTAAGGGATCCGTCAATTTCTAATTCTAATTTAAACTTTATTTTAGGGTGTAAACTATTGATTTTATTAACAAAAACATCAATTTGACGCAATGTACCGGTCCAACACATAATTATGTCGTCAACATAACGGTAATAATATAAAATTTGAGGCTGTCCTACAATGTATTTATTTTCAAAATGGTCCATGAATATATCTGCCATAAGGGGGCTGAGTGGAGAACCCATGGCTAAACCTTCTTTTTGTTTGTAATATTGGTTTTTGAACCTAAAATAATTTTGTTCCATACAAATCTTGGTCAAAGATAATAATTCATTAACCTCACCAGGATGGATTCGCCGTTTCTCAAAAAGATCTTCTAGTATTTGTAAACACTCCTCATATGGAACGTTTGTGAATAAACTTTCAACATCTAATGATAATAATTTTGCACTAGTCGGTAAATCAATATCCTTAACTTTCTCTATTAACTGTAAACTATTTTTAAGACTAAACTTTGGTTTATAATTCGATCTCGACTTCAATAAACAGTTCAAATGTTTTGACAAATTATATGCTGGTGCACCGATATAAGAAACCACTGGCCTTATTGGGATATTATCCTTATGAATTTTAGGCAAGCCGTATAGCATAGGAGACCTTGGGTTCATTGGTACAATATATTTTAACGGTTTCTGATCGACGTAAGAAATGTTTTTAGTAATGTTTTTTAATTGTGAAGTAAATACTTTAGTGGGGTCCGAACTTAGTTGTTGAAAATCGCTGCCCTGTATTACGTCATTTACCTTTTGGTCGTAAATGTTTCTGTCTAAGATAACTATTGTGTTTCCTTTATCGGCCTTAGTAACAACTATACTGTTTTGATCAATCTTGTTCTTCAAAGATCTATAAATACGTAGGTCTGATGATAAAGTCATTGAATTTGATGAGTTAAGAGACTGTTTAATATGAACAGATACCTGGTGTGCTACTGTCTCATCTTTTTTACCTCTAACTATAGCCATTTCTGAATCTACCGCCAAAAGTTCCAAAGGTTTTTGTGACAAGACGGGCTGGAAATTAAATTTAAGTCCTTTCTCCAGCAAAGAAGTTTCTTCACTTCTTCGGAACAAGTTACTAAATATATCCACGTCTATTGTATTTTATAATGGATTTCCGCAAGGTCACGCCTGAATCAATTAATTATCTTATACGGTTTTGTTAGTAAAACGATCACGAACAAAAATTTTGGTCATGGGCTCTCGTACCATATTGGCGCGTGAAAAATTATGGTTGTTCGTCATTGATTCTGTAATTTATAATTAATTTACTTAGTTTGAATTTCCGCGCATTATTTGATTGAGAAAAGTATTATACAAGCCTTGGCCGCAACCAGGCATTGATAGACTTCACATATGTGATCACGATAGTACCATTGAAGAAACCCATACCTATACACCGTAAGGACTATTTCTGCTTGCAGCGCTCGGCCACTATAGTAACGGTTACCTACGAAAAAAAAGGGTCGTGTGCACGGGATTTTGTTTTCAATTTGCTTAGTTATAGGTTTCTTCGATGGTACATCAATGCCGCTTTTGCAAGCCGCGGCAATATTGTACTATTTTATCGTATTTTGTGACCAAATAAACAATCTTTAACACAAATTAATAAAATAAAAAGCAAACAGAAATGATGAAAAACCTTCTGAATGTATGTACCCAAACAAGGCCTTCCAATCAGATCAAATACCAAAGTAATAATTGTTTATTTGTAACAAAAAACAAATACAATCAAAGAAAAAACAATGATAAATGACTTTGCCTCACGTATATGAAACAGGCAACTAAATCTTACAATGTCATAAAACAATATTATTAGCTTTTCTATTAGTAGCCAAATTAATTTCAGTGATTATTATCAAGCTGTAGATTATTACTATTTTGGGTCAGTAGGAAAAAATTTATAAGTAGAAAAATAATTGATAGCATAGACAAAGAAAAAGGAAAATGGGTGCAAAGTATATCAGCCATTCATACAGGCCATGGGAACAGGGAGACAAGACAAGTTTAAAATTGAGGATGTGGTTTCTTATAACAAATTTTTCATCTATTTCAGGTTTAATCATTTCAGATTTTTATCATACTAAAATTCGTCACAAAGAATAAACCTTACTAAAAAAAGAATGACATCCACTGTGTAGTGAATTACAATTATTTCATAGTTATTTTACGTCTGACAGCAACCCAACAGCAACCTTATGGCATGAAGAATATAGATCACTGTGATGCAAAACCAGAGGTAAAATAACTACTATGAAAGGACTGTATCACCACTATATCAGGCTTATCATAGACAATAAACTTTCTTCTAATGACATCTCATGAAGTACAATCACAAGCACCAATATGTATACAATTGTCAACGTTTTTTGAGTTATTTTCTCCTACTGTATTAATTGTAATTGTATGTTGTTAGGAATATAGTATTTTGGAACCCACAGTCCCACACTACATGGGGCTTATGTCAAGATGCAATTGTTATTCCATGAGAAAATCATTTTGAATTTTGCTAAGTGTATGCATATTTTTGCTTGTGACTGTACTTCATGAGATGTTATTTTAAAAATCTTTTTTTTTTTTTCGGGAGAATTGAAAATTTCATCATCATATCAAAAAATATTAAGAATAAGCTAGATGAGGTCAGCGTTTCCTATCTGACAACTCTGAGAAGAAAAGCCAAAACAAACTCAGAGGTCTTTAAGAATCCAGACATAATCTTGGTCAGGCCATATGAGGACCATGTAGATTAGTGTCTGAAATGGACATTGAAGAAAGAACCACACAAATTTGAGTGGACTTGTCTAGTTAGTGCAAGCATTCATCAGTAATCGTGGGAATCGTGGAATATTTGTTGACCTACATACATAATTACTAGAAATAGATGTACACTTACTTCCAACAGGGAATTTTGGTACATCAGGCATTTTACTGTACTTTTCCATCATTTTTTCATATATAGCGGCTGCTTCCTGGGACTCATAGCCATAGTCATCCTGATCGGGCTGATCTGGCCCCTCACGCGTGACTGCAGTGTTGTCCCGATCAATGGCATCCGCAATCACAGACTTGTTGGCTGACTTGATGACCTTTAAGGTCTTCTGTATTTTCCTCAAGGCTTTAGGATCTCTCAAGGCACTCAGCTCCTCTCGTTTCTTCTGGGCGTCGATTCTCTTTTGCTTTTCTTCCTCATCTTTCTTTGCCAAAAACTTTTGAATGTTTGCTGACAACTTATCTCTTTGCTTCTGCTCCTTTTTGGGAGGATCGAAGCGAGCCTTGTAATAAGCATTTTCCTGAAAGCACATCAGAGAGTTAGTGATAAGTACACATTGACAATAACGACAATGTAAAAGTACGTCCAGGTGCATGTACAAGTTTGTAACGAAAGTCCTTAAGTGTTAATTATTATTATTATTGCAAAGAAACACTCGCATTATCATCAAATTACTTATCTGATCAAAAAGTATGCGCATAATATTTCGCCAATTATGTACTGAAGTCTGAAACTCACAGATGACTTTTGTTGTTGATTTCGTTGAGCAGCTAATAACGTCTCACGGAACTCCATGTTTTCGCAATTTAACAATTCTGCAGCGGTAAAACTTCTACGAACATAACAGCATTGTAAAATTTTCACAAATTATTTTATAAAAATCGTAAAATACGTGTCATGCCCGATTTTGATACACAATCCCACCATTTTCTGGAAACGTACTGATCAGTGTTGCCACTTGCTTGCTCTAAGCAACCAGAGAGAGATCACAGACCTCTCTGCTTAAATTGTTGCCAGATACAGGCCTATGTTTTGGCCAGAAGGACAAAGTAAGCAGGTAATTTGCCTACTTTTTAGTAGAGTACTAGTGAGTGGAAAGACAACGGATCTAAAAGCCGGGTCTCCTGCGCGTGTTTTTTGAAACATAACACAAAAAACCTTACACATAAACATTTATTTTCATACAAATGTTGTGTTTGGTGTTTAGCCACGCTTCTTTGTTGCGATGATTTTGTGTAAAATCACGCGCAGAAGACCCGGATTTATGTTTTTTTTTTTAATCGTACCTTTCATTCACTCCATCCATCGTATCTTCGGTCTTCTTCTACAGAATAAAACTATTCACATTCAAAGATCACAATAATAAATAACAAAAGTAGCAGCTTGCCCACAAAAGCCACAATTTAAAAAAATCAATATTGTTGAATTCGGCCAACCTGACAAATAAAAAAAAATTGGTTTGCATTATTATAGCATTATACTTTTGTTAGGCCGCACTGTAATTGTGGTTGCGTGGTATTTAGCCGTTAGCCGCATTAGATTTTGTGTATCACTACAAGCGCACGCCCTGGCGGTTTTGGCCGCAGCACATTTTTGTACAGACACCAGCACATCAAGCTACTACAATCTGTCAAATTTATTTAATAGATTTTCAACTTTATCGCTGATTATTAAGGTTCAAAGTTGATTAGGAAAATTTGACAGTTTCGGGTAGCTTGATGTGCTGGCGTCTGTACAACAGTGTGTTCACCTAAAGCCGGGTCTCCTGCGCGTGTTTTTACACAAAAACATCGCAACTAAGAGGCGTGGTCATACATATTTGTCTATGCTTTGTCTGAAAACAAATGTTTATGTGGAAGCTTTTTTATGTAATGTTTCGAAAAAACATGCACACGAGACCCGCCTTTACAGGATTAACAATCCAGAATCAAATTATAACCAAATTGGATCAAACTACTACCTGAATGACCGTCATAGGCCCCCTATATTGAAAGAAATCGACTACATAATGTGACAGAGTGACAGCACTAGTAAATTACCATAGACTGGCTGGGCTCTGACAGTGACAGTTTACACCATCTCTTTTTCTCTTTTCAAAACTTGACGGAAGACGAAAATATGGTTCGTGTGTATTTCTACGATTTTTATCTGAATTTTTCAATAAAATCACTTATTAAATATGTTAAATTAAGTGTGGCTTACATGTTATAAGTGGTATCAGTGTCATACAGCACATTATTTCTAGTTATGATGTGGAAACATTTTTGTAAATCCTATTTGTTGTTCCGCTGCAGGCCACATCCAAGAAGAAGACCAGGAAGTTACGAGGACACGTGAGCCATGGCCACGGTCGTATCGGTAAGTTCTATTTCTAATTACTATAATTATTGTGACAAATACAAACATCACATCCAACTTGTTAAACTTAACCTATAAATTGTTTCTAACTTTAGGCCGGACTTAACATGCCTCCTAAACAAGTAATTCCTGGTTCTATAAACTCCTAAGCGAAGTGTGTAATGTGTCGATATTGATAAGTTCCTTTTCTATTAATATTTTCTTACGCATGGCTTTTGTTATTCATATTCTGTTAGTTTACCATGACATGATGTACTACCTGGTAAACAAAGATGAGGACTATGAGGAGTGAACCAAGACATTTTACTTCTTTGAAATTGATCTATGAGGTCCAATCCATTTACTTAATTTGAACACAACTAGTGTACCCTACGATTCCCATTTGAACTTTTGGATTTTCATGTAACAATGTTATTGTAATATTCTAGGCAAGCACCGCAAGCATCCTGGAGGTCGCGGTAACGCTGGTGGTGAGCACCACCACAGAATCAACATGGACAAGTACCACCCTGGATACTTCGGCAAAGTAAGTCAATGACCTGCCACACATTTTAGTTATTCCTCAAGTGTCAGTGTAGACTATAGTTAGTTGTTTTTACCTGTATTTTAAAACTAACTCACCACAGTAAATATGTATACAAGGATCACAATGTTCTTGAACACACAACAACTAGGCTCACTGATAATTTTTATAGAAACAATAGTGCTAGGTAATTCATAATAGATTCAAATTTAAAACAAAACTGATGATTGGTCAAAACTTTTTAAATATAAATTCATGAAATTCCTGATTGAAGGGTAAAATTACTGAAAAAAAAACTAAACGAAGAAAACGGACCAACTCAAAAAATAAAATTGCATTAATGATTACAAGTATTTGATGTTGTTTAGCTAAATATCTAGCTAAAAGACTAAGCTCATCTTGCTATAGAGATTAATATTTCTCTAAATAATAATGTGCCATTATGTTTGTTTTAGCTTGGTATGAGGAATTACCACGAGAGGAAGAACAAGCTGTTCAACCCCGTGTTGAACCTGGACAAGCTGTGGACCCTCGTGTCTGAGCAGTCGAGGCTCAAGTACGCCACGGCCACCGATGGCAAAGTGCCTGTCATCAACATTGTCAAGGCTGTAAGTATACTGACAATGATAAGCTATTGAATATTCAGGGTATTTTTGAATAGAGACTTCTTGTTAGGGCTCCAGTAGATGGCCTACTAACATAACAGTTTTTGTTATTAGGAATTTCGAATCGCCCAATAAACCATTGGGTTGGGGTTGTTTAGTGAATAGAGGATGGTAAACAGATTTGAACAAAAAAAACAGTGCCATAAAGGCTATGTGCCCTCAGAAGGTTCGATATGAAATCGAATGTCTACGAGTCTCATAGACACTCAATCTTGCTCTCAAAGTGTGATAAAAAAAAACTTGCTATAAAGAATTCCTCGGAAAACAAAAATCATGCGACATGCACGTTCTACGTCAACCCAGCATTCATCACTCATGTGTGGCGTGTGAGGCGTGCGTCGAACCTTTACAAATGCACTAACCAAATTAATTTCTATTAATTTCAGGGTTACTACAAGTTGCTAGGCAAAGGCAAGCTCCCCAAGCAGCCCGTCATAGTTAAGGCCAAATTCTTCTCCAAGACAGCCGAGAGGAAGATCAAAGCTGTGGGTGGTGCCTGTGTTCTGTCTGCGTAATTTAAGTATACATTAAAAAAGTGAAAATCAGTCTTGCAGTACTTCTTATTTTATTGTTCCTATCCCCAGTATCCCCCAAATCTATCGTCTACAATTCTACATCCACTTTAAACTACACAACACCCATCAACACCAACTGGCAGAACATAGTGAAAATAAAGCCACAGTTCTATTGCTGCCCACTGGCATGTGATAATGTAGGTGTGATCATCCAAAATTGAGTCTACGACCCATGGCTAGGCTACGTACGGATGCTTGACAGGCAAATTAACCTGCACAACTGATTTTGAAAACTAGTTTTATATAGTAGTTACAATATTTATAATAATATATTATAATGAGTGCCTCGTTGGTCTAGTGGTCGCAAGCGCTACTGCTGAGCATGACGTCCTGGGTTGGGTTCGATTCCCGGGTCTGGTAAAGTGTTATTGGGTTTTTAGGGTTCCGTAGTAAACAAGGAACCTTTATAGTTTCGTCATGTCCGTCTGTCTGTCTGTCCGCGGTCTAGCTCCAAGACTTAGTACTAGAAAGTTGTAATTTGGCATAGATATATATATTAATCATGCTGAAAATATTTTTTTTTAGGGTACCTCCTAATCACGTAAAGAGGGGATGTTTTTTTTTTTATCCCTTGTGGGGTATCGTTGGAAAGGTATTTCAAAAACATTGTGAGTGTGTTAAAACCATTTTTCAATTCAGAGATCCGTTTGCGAAATATTAAGCTTTAAAGTGCAAATTGTTGTTAGAGTCAAGTGTCCCCCCCCCTGCCAGCTAATTGGCTGGTTTTAGATATGTGAAAAAATTCACGGCAGTAGCTTATATAACGAATATAAAGAAAGAACTTATATAAAGGAAAACTATCACA
Organism: Agrochola litura; assembly: GCA_949152395.1. Taxonomy (NCBI): domain Eukaryota; kingdom Metazoa; phylum Arthropoda; class Insecta; order Lepidoptera; family Noctuidae; genus Agrochola; species Agrochola litura. The sequence continues at coordinate 2,111,996 of OX424496.1, forward strand.
GTTGAGTAGGCTTTAACGGAACCCTACATTGTGCGTGGTCCGACATGCACTTGGCCGGTTTTTTCTATCTGAAATTTCTCAGTAGCTGCTCGGAGTCTGGATTTGTGCCCGGTTGATGGAAATAGGCTCGCCCCCTATTACATGGGAGGCGAAATGTGGGTGTACCTGCTACTGGTACACCTCTGCCCGACCCTTCGAAGAAACAAGGCGTGATGTTTATGTATGTAGTACGAGGGTGTATATAATAATACAACCTCGGTTTTTAAAATACATATTTCATATTTGTTACGGGCTTGTCGTATTTGATTACCCTACTGACCTGCAAACTTAAGAAAATTTGAATGTCGCGGGCTACCCTTGGCGCAATCCCCATAAAGGCAGAATATAGAACGCCCGCAACGACCGATTTAATCTTAATTAGGACTGCATCGTTAGTCTAAAGGTCACTACCGCGGGGTATACCTGGATCCGATTCCCAGGTCGTTCCGTTAGTAATTTTGCGTAATAGAATATTCTGGACCATTTATTTCAATTAAACCATTTATTTTTGAACTGTCAAAGAGTCGGTCAGTTAGTCAGAAAGTTGAAGCCCATTCCAAAACGTAGATCTCTATGGAGAAGAACGGGCAAGAAACTCCAAGGCCACTCTTTTAAATATAGATATTACAAAATTCTGGGTACACATTATTCTTGTTGCTTCTATTAGTGAGAACAATGTACAAAAAATAATCGAAAGTAATTGAAAATATAAGATTAAAAATAAGTCCTGGCAGATAAGAGATGACCAGTCTCAACTATTTAACGGCGCTCGTTCACGAACATAACGCGTGGATCAGCACCATCCAGCTCAACCATTTTGTAGGGAACCGAATGATCCAACACACAAACCCGTAGGAGAACACAAGTCTGATGTTTGATGCTATGTAACAAACCAGAACTCATCGGGCATCACCGATGTGCTTGCGAACATAAAGGTAAGCACTGCACGGGATTGTGGCACTGATTAGCACCTAGGATTTTTTGGAACGAAGTTTCGTTGCGGTAGGATGGCGAATGAGAAAATTCACAAATTTTTCGCTATGAGTATCGTTTTCATGGTTTTCGAGGGTGCTAAAGATACTGAAGTCAAAATAAAAATCCAAGATGACGGCTGCAAAAATGTTCAAATCCTTCAATATCGGTATCGGTTTCATGGTATTCGAAAGTGAGGTCAAAATGGTAAGTCCAAGATGGCGGCTGCGGTGTTTTAAATCATACCCGAGAAGAAACTCCGTTCCTGTAGTCCCCGTCTGCATACTTTTATTTTTCGTGTAAGTTGATGTCCTCTTACCTTTAGCAGGCTTCAGTCTCTTACCAAACCACACCACCACTGCAACAAATTCATGGGAAACAAGTTGCACAATATTGTTTCAGCAACATGCTTGTTTGGCTGGGTGTTTTTTACAGTTTGAGTGCATATCTTGCTTATTACTGTTTCTCAACACACTTTGTTCTACATTTACTGTCTGCCAGGCCACATGATTGTTGTACAGACCTAAGCATCGGTTTTTCAAGTTATAACAATCTCAGAATGATAAAACTTGAAAATATGGTGGTACACACGGCTACACAACAAGCTATACATTTCCAGTATGAGCTGACCTCACATTGTACGGAAACCGTTTACAATGCGAGATCAGCATAAACTGGAAATGTATAGCTTGATGTGTAGCCGTGTGTACAGACACGCCAGCACATCAAGCTACCCGAAACTGTCAAATTTCCCCAATCAACTTTGAACCTTAAACTTTGGCAATAAAGTTGAAAATCTATTAAATAAATTAGACAGATTGTAGTAGCTTGAAGTGCTAGCGTCTGTACATAACTGAGCCAGTTATTTGCCACTAAGAGGGTAATCAAGACGACCGACCCCATGTAATAAAACAGCAGTCTTATAATATAGATAGCGTCACATTTAATAATACTTAAAATATGCTTGCTTAAGTAAAATTAAGGTTAAGCATGATACATAACTATCGGTCATGCAAAATACTCAATACAAACTTAAATGATTAATTAATTCATAGGATTCTTAAATATATGCAAATAATGAACTATATGCAGCATTTTAAATGCAATTTCATGTAAAAGCAAGACAACACAACATCGTGTATGTACTAATTAAAATTATAACTACGATTATGGACATACTCTTAAGGTGAGTGCACAACTATAACATTTCCATGTAACGTACTTTCGAATACTCGACGGTGTGTTCGACAAAACCGGGGTGTGTCACCGTTGTGATGTGGCCGAGCCCTGAGTGACGCGAAGTTCTATTACAAATGCTCAAATGTGGATTCACCTTTACAATAATGTACCTATTTATTATAAGCACTGGGTTTCGAATTATTATAAAGCAAATTATACCATGAGATCAGTAAAACAATATCCTTCAGATTTTTCTTATTTAGTACTTAAATTAAAGAGATTTGTAGCAGTTATGTAGCTAATTCTATATGTGTAGTACTTTATGCTGCAATGACAAAATATAAGGCGTTACATATAATTAAACATTGTTAGTTCATGGCCTACGAAAACGATTATTATAGCTGTATGTAGATTTAATTAAAACTGTACCTATATCGTCAAAGTATCAAACTTTCTCCCTTGATTTGGTGTCATTGGAACATTTAAATCGCATGTTTTCATTCTGCATGTAAAATTTGTATACAAGGCTTATAGATTCTACTTGTCAAATAATTTTGTTCAATTTGAATGAAATCCAAACAAAATTAAGCTGATTCCAAGTAACAAATGGTAACTGCTTTGTTTATGGGAGACAATATACATGATTTTGTATAATTGGTTTCTGTCCTTAGCAGGTATAATTTAGTTCTTGCTTTTCCGCCTTTTTTGCCTACCTCATTTAATTTATATGCCGTACTTTTGGCCTTGCATTCAGTAACTAGAATTGTAAGTTATTGAATCAATATTGTGTAAGTATAGAATCTACAAAGCCAAGATACAAACATACATGACTGGAATTGCCCCCAATAAGTTGTGATAACAGACACATGCCCAAGCATTACAAATTCAAGTTTTTACGATTCAGTCAAACATGTTAGTCTTTGTGGCGTTAAGTGTATATTGTTACTGTATTGTGTGTCTGCCTCATCTGTGGGACTTGCTCTGGGGGAGCTTGTGTCTGGACCACATCTGCGGGCCTAGCCTGCTTGGCCTTCTTGCGAGCAGCATCACTCTCAGCATAGTACATCCCCAGCCTAGTTTTGATAGCTGCCAAAGCGGCTCCATTGATTTCATCATGGAAAATATTTGTGTATCTCCACTGTTTCACCATAGGACCCCTCCTCCGTTCTTTCTTAATTTTCTTTTCTGGTTTCGGTTCAATATGATGATGCATGAGCTCTGCAGCATGTCCATAGGGATTTTCAATTGTGATGGTGTGTTGTTGGGGCTCAGGTTTAGCCTGAAGTACGATGAATGCTGTTGTAGGCTGTGTTGGTCTTGGTGCAGCTGACTGAAGTAATATCCCCATGCTCTGTCCTCCATTTGGAGTTTGATAAAAGTTAGTAGCAGTGCTTGTAGCCAAAGTAGCTGTTTGATATTGGTTTTGAAAGTAGTTCTCGGCTATGTTGACCAGATGACCACTTCCTGGATATGCAATGGTCCCCAGAGAGTCTTGTGAAGTTTGTGTTGTTTGTTGCTGTGGGGGTTCCACCTGGGGCACAAGATCCATGCTCCTCTTAGATTTAGGCATAGTTGCTGATATGTTATCTGGGTCAAAAGTTTTGATGTAATCTTTCCACATTTTGGAAATATTAATTTCTAAACCAGCTATTTTATCCAACCTGATAAAATCTTTTAAACGGTGTGTGTGTACAATAGAATAAACATGATTTCTTATTTGATCTAACACTCCAGATGGCAAGCGGACCTCCCCAGAGCGACGATGACTATTCTTTCCACGATTGTCACTGGGAAACATGACACCATCATCCATTTTCTTACAAAGAACTCTGACTTTTCTCTCAGTTATGGCATGAATATTTTTGAAAGCTGTTTGGCACACCTGAGTCTCTCTTCCCTTCACTCTCACAAAGTATTCGAACGTGCATGTGCGGCGACTGCTCGTTTTCACCCTTTTTCTCTTAACATCCACTTGCCTCATAAGTCCAAACAAATATGCATTTTGTTCATCATGGGTTTTCATTGAATAGAAGCCTTGAAATGTTTTCAGTCGTATCTCTTCTGGAACTTTTTGGAAGCATCGTCTTCGGCAGTTACAGTCTGGACCAGGGTGTTTAGGTGGCACCACTTTTCCATTTGCGTTTATGTACTCTAGTCCCGCTATTCTTAAACGCTTTTGTTTTTGTTTGTGCCATTCTGTAAATAAAAAATATGCATAATGTACGAGTAATACGGACGAGTTAGTAGTACCTATATTTAGGTACCTATTCTATAGACTACATTATTACTGAAACACATAAGTACGTACGATAAAAATATTGCGCTAGACTTATGTAGTTCCTGCAGTGTTTATTGAGCGTTACTATCAAATAAAGTCAAAGCAAACAGTTTCAGAACAATCAACAACTACTTACACAAAAATGTAGTAAGGTAGTAAGAGTCAAAAACTGGTTGAAGTAATAAAGACCTAACAATGAGAACAATGTCTAAGCAAAAGTTAAGCGACGGATCATGTGCCTCTATCTTGATAATCATGTAACGATAAAACTCACCTTCTGGATTCCTTAGACGTCTTTTGATGATTTTCCCATTTTTAGTTAGCTTTACTTTTCGTTCACTGTTTGAGACATCAGCCATTTTCGTATCAAAGCATAATGTTGCTGCGTTTGGTTCATATCCAAATCATCGCAACTACCACCACAACTCACGAGGAAACAAAACGTACGAACAACAAAACGCAACATAATGTCATTTATTTTACATGATTTAACTACTCTATTACGAGACTCGAAAGGGGTATACTTTCAACCAATTAATGATTTAAAAAAATGTTTTCTGAAAAACCAATCAGACAACAATCATCATCTTCCTTGTCCCATGTTACTTGAGGCCATTAAAAAGTACTCTGTGCTTGGGGCTCAGACAGACAAAGAGTTTATTACTATACAGACACACAGAGCATGTAACTTTTACAGACAGAGTGAGCATGGTAAGCGCAAGCGCAACACCGCAACACGTTTTCTTCTTCCATTCTTCCCCCCCCCCCTGTCAACCATCACGCTATCATTCACTCCCTTCTCTTTCCTACCATTCCTCACACAATCCAACCATCTTTTCTTTGGCGTTCTTTCATCTACTTAGTCTGTGGCTTGGCTGGCTACAGCATCCAGGATTGGCTCCACACGAGGAAACTCCTCAGCGATCAACAACTGAGACACTCAATTTTATATACGCATTCAATTAAGACATTCCGTTCTAAAGTCTACCATGACCTGGCTGCTGCACCCAGGATTGGTTCTAGAAGAGGGAACTTTCAGCGGTTAACAGCACAGACACAAAATTTTTATATATACGCATTAAATTATGATAGCCCATGTTCACCATGATCTAGGTGCTGCATCTAGAATTAAGTCTAGACGACGGCACTCAAACGGTCAACAGCATAGAGGCAAATTTTAATATACGCATTTAATTATGTTAGTCTGTTCTAAAGTCCACCATGACCTGGCTGATGCACCCAAGATTGACTCCAGATGAGGTAACTGCTCAGCGATCAAGAGTACTGACACGAAATTTAATATACGCATTTAATTATGATAGTCCGTTCTAAAGTCTACCAGGCTACAGCATCCAGGATTGCCTCCACACGAGGAAACTTCTCAGCGATGAACAGCACAGACACAACATTTTATATGCGCATTCAATAATGATATCCCGTTCTAAAGTTCACCATGACCTGGCTGATGCACCCAAGATTGGCTCCAGATGAGGTAACTGCTCAGCGATCAAGAGTACAGACACGAAATTTAATATATGCATTTAATTATGATAGTCCGTTTTAAAGTTTATCATGACCTGGCTGCTACACCCAGGGTTGGTTCTAGAAGAGGAAACTTCTCAGCGGTGAACAGCACAGACACAAAATTTTAACGCATTCAATTATGATAGCCCGTGCTAAAGTTCACCATGATTTAGGTGCTGCACCCAGGATTGGGTCCAGATGAGGGCACTCCTGAACGGTCAAGAGCATAGAGACAAAACTTAATATCCTACACATTTAATTATGATAGTCTGATCTAAAGTCCACCATGACCTGGCTCCAGACCTCCAGCACCCAAGTTTGGCTCCAGACGAGGAACTGCTTAGCGGTTAAGAGTACAGACACGAAATTTAATATACGCAATACAGTCAGTTCTACAGTCTACCATGACCTGGCTGCTGCAGCCAAGATTGGCTTCAGACTAGGGAACTCCTCAACGGTCAACAGTACAGACACGAAATTTGATTTACGTTTTCAATTAAGATTGCCCGTTCTAAAGTACACCATGACCTTGGTGTTGCACCCAGGGATGGTTCCAAACGAGGGAACTCCTAAACGGTCAACAGCACAGACAGTTAATTTTATAAAGTTACGCATTCAGTAATGGTAGCCCGTTCTAAATTATAGCATGACTTAGATAGTGCAAATTGGTTGGTTTCACACCATGACTTATGTAACGACTAGTGTTGGGATTTTATCCGGATAAATACTCATAAATATCCGTTTTTACTTGAGTATTTTTATCCAAAACAGCGGATAAATATCTACAGTTTTCGTATAACGTAAATTTTGTCATTTTACAAACAAAAGGATTGAAATAAATATAAATCAGAAAATATTGATTTGTACCGTACTTTTAACAATAACAAAAAGCCTATAATAACAATGATTTCACTCGATCATGCATATTTTCGTCAATCACTCTCAAAGTTAGATAAAATTATACATTTGTTCGTTACTTAAATCATTGTAGTAATAAGAAAAATACTAAATTAATAATAAAACCACTACAATCATAATCTTTTTCATCAAACGCTGTCAATTTATGTAATATGTATGAAAATATAGATAAGTGCGTAACTTTGCTCAGTTTAACAATGACAAAATCTTATAATAACAATGGTTTGTTTGTGGTGGCATCTACTTCGCCATATGCGAACTGGCATCTACATCGCCACAGGAACTATGCATTTCACTGACGTCACGCAAAATCCTGCATCGCGTTAGCAGGGTTTGCCGCACGACCCGCATATATACAACGTCCCAACATCAATCGTCGACCTTTTTAAAAACAAGCTTTTAAATTAACTAAAAAGTACAGTTTATTTTGTACTTTTTAGTTCATTTAAAGCTTGTTTATAAAAGGTTTTTACTTTAATTTTATTTAACTTAGGATCACAGACATATGTCTGTGCTTAGGATAACCTTATAACTTAGATAGCTTACCATATTAGTTAGAATTACCTTTCAGCGTTCTTTCTTCAAGGTTTCAGCGTTCAGCGGTTTTGTTTGCAAATAGTGCAAAGATTTTTGTATAATGGCAACTGATTTTAACCGTCATTGTCATGAGTTACGACATCATCCATTTCATTCGTTTTCATCAGTTCTGTCAGTGTCAGGTCAGCGTCAGCCAATAATTCGTAAGTACACGTTTGCGTTTGTCGGTAGTGATAGACTTGTTTTATCACGAAGAAAATAGAAACGCGTCTACAAAGAGTTTATCATTGTTTACCATAGAAATAACCGTTGAACGCTCTTTACTGTGAGTTACTAGAACAATACCTTAATCGTAATTTAAGTGTTGAAACAACAGTAAAACCAACAGGTGAGTGAGTCAACAGTACAATACAGACTACTTAAAAAAAAATAGAATGTTAGATCTTTGTGTCAACAACTTAGCATCGTTTTTTTCATTAGTGTGTCGTTTGATCATCCTATCTTTTTGTTTATTAATTGATTTTAAAGAAAGACTGCCTTTGTTTCTGTATTACATCTTGGAGTTTCTTTTGACTTGCAATTTAATGATTTTCACAATGAGTGTTCATACAGATGCAAAGCAAAGTACATTATGTTAGTGAAAATCTTAATTCATCTCAACTTATGGAGCCAGTGATTGGAGATATATTTTGTTTTGGTTTGGTAGAAATCTAATTATTTGTTCATACTAATGTTTTAAACTTCGGATGAAGGCTGTCTTAGTTTTTGCAGGTCAAGTAATAAATAAACTATCAAAAGGATAAATCTTCTTAATAACACATGATTAAAATGGGTATCTTTATTTATTTACAGACCAAGATGACATTCCAATCTCCTATGCCGAGCCGGGAGTTCCTTTGGGATGTATTTAGGAGGTAAAATTTAATTTTATTAATTAGTATTAGGCATTTGTTTTGTGCAAAAATTTATTTGAGTTATGACTCAGCTTGTAGTAACTAAATAATTGTTTCACCACATTAACTCAATGTTAAATGTGTCATGATTAGGGAGTGCAGCCGCACTTTATGGAATTGATCCCATTATTTGAGTGGTCTCCTGTCCTATGATTTGAAGTTGAAGCAACTCTCTAAATTATGGTGGATCCATTATTATGTATTAACACTTTCACTGTCCCAAGGTAATTCTATCCCCATACGTCCTATAATAATATTCAAATTTATTTATTTTGGGACAACTAGATCCAAAGGTTAGTATACAAACTTAGAAACTATTGTTAGTACTTAAATACAATTACAAAGGACAACACTCATTACATACATTCTATCTTCGATCAACAATACCAACTATATAACGGGTCACGTACAAAATCAAAGCTAAAAACTGTCTTTGTGAATATATAATTATTCATCTTCATTTGTTTACTAACGAACTGACATAAAAGTTTTAAAACAGTTTTAAGTTCAACCTAATCACAACCATGGCACCTAGTAATAAAGTCACAAATCATCAAAATATTATGTTATACTTACGATCACTCATCACAAAAAACGAGCAAAGTAATATTATTACTCCTGTTACTTAAAATAACATTTAGTGTGAAATCAACCTTAAGCCGCAACAAATAAAGTACTTTTTCCAGTTATTGCCTTGCGAGTTACATCGTTTTGTCTTTGCTTCTTCCAATTTTATTACAGGAGGTACCATGGAGTCGCATTGAACACTAAAATAATTTATAAAATGAATGTGAAAGTTAAGTTGGTTAGTTTTTTTAATGTTTTGGGCATCTATGTTTGTTAGTATACTTATTACTTTATTAGCGTTATGTTGTTGTGTATAATATGTTTATTTACTTTAACAGTTGTTTTATGTGTTGTACACAAAATGTAAGTATGCCTGTTGTTTTTAGGGTTCCGTACCTCAAAAGGAAAAAACGGAACCCTTATAGGATCACTCGTGTGTCTGTCTGTGCGTCTGTCACAGCCAATTTGCTCCAAATCTAATGGACCGATTAAGTTGAAATTTGGTACACACATGTATTTCTGTGACCCAAACACGGACGTGTAACGTAAATAATAGAATTTTGAATATGGGGGTGGGTCACTTTCGGGGCAAATAAGAAAAAAAAACTGTATCGTGTGACATATCAAATGAAAGGATTTGTTGTGAGGATCTTAAAAATGTTTTTTTATTTAAATTTAAAATAAATACTTTTAAAGATATTTAAGAAATTCGATGAAAATTTACCCCCCTATCTCCGAAACTACAGGACCTAAAATTTAAAAAAAAAATACATAGTATGGCTTTTTACTCTTAGATTACAGGAAAACCTATAAGAAGCCTATAGTCTTAAAACAATATGGTAAATCTCTCAATATTGTGCGTACAAACTTACATTTGCAGTTGGAATGTATGGGAGAACATGTTTTTCAATTTACGTTGTTAAGTTGGTATTTGGGATAAATTCATCTCAACTACGGAACCCTTCATTGTGCGTGGTCCGACACGCACTTGGCCAGTTTTTCAAAAATATGTAATGTCTGGCCAAGGTCGCTGGATGTCACAAATAAAAATATCACTAAATTCCACATTTTTATAATCATCTTTACAATCTTAATAATACAAGTACAGTTTAGTGCAATTAATAAATGAAATTGTTTAACGATTAAACACCGACAGAAGTGAAAATGTGAACAATTTTATTGTGCAGGAAACACTTTTAATGAGGTGTCGGTAACGGTAACAGTGTCGCGAGTTCAATTGTTTTTCGCATCTCGAAAATGTCCAACGCGTCAAAAGATTTCACTTTAAAAAAAATACAATACAAATCTACTCCGTACATCTACTGTTCCGTTACACAAAAGTTTGCGTGTGTATTGGCCAACCTTGGCCAAACATTTGTAGCGGTGGTTTAATTGGTAATTTTGTTCAAAATTTGATATTATTCGTTAGTTAAAGCTTAAAATGTAACATAGAATAGATGTGGTACTTACCGAAAGTAAGAAACTCCAGCCGTTAAATTGCTTTTTCGGGCATAATTTTTTACAAATTTCGGCAAAATGCGGCATTGTGAAACGTGGTTATGTTGGCTGTGTATCAAGCGAACTAAACAAAATAGGGGCTCAACTTTCAAGTGAGGTGTTATTTGCCGAGACGTTTTTTTCGCGCCGACCCGATATCTAGTTGGTATTGTTGATCGAAGCATTCTATACACAAATACCCCTGTGCTGAGACATTCCGCCCCGTCTAGATAATCAATAGGGAGATATTGTACCTCCCTAAGAGATCATCAGACTAACGAAATGCCTCAACACAGGTGCACGTACATCTTCAGCTATAGTTTTACTGTGAATATTGCACTGTGATGTTTTATAAGGTATTTATTAATTCTACGATAGTGAAAATTTGTGTATCACCCTCAGATATCCACTACATATCTTTTATAATATAAAAATTAATTACAAGGCGTGCACAGGCGTATGAGCTTCACTTCCAGATAAAAGTGTTGTTTAAAAATGTTGAAACACAATAGAATTGGTTCTATTATTTAATTTTGGTTAATTTTGCTGGAATTTAAACTAATATTATAAAGAGAAAAGATTTGATTTTTGTATGTCTGTTTGTAATGAATAAACTCAAAAACTACTGGACCGATTTTAACAATTCTTTCATCAGTAGAATGCTATATTATTATCACTGAGTAATGAGCCAAGACACTGGTTTGGATAAAAAAAAAACACTAGTGCATTACATTTCATGTAGTGACTTATAGGGCTACATCTTCAGGACTAGCGTTGCCGGAGAGTAATATTCCGAAGTATTCCCGTCGTATTATTCGCGTAGCATTCGGAAGTATTGAGTAACATTCGGAATTATTCGCCAAGAGTTCGACTGTTCACCGCTAGATGGCGACACAATTACCATTACAAATCACAGTCCTAAATGTTGCGTGTTGGTGATTGTGTATTCATACCCACGAATCTTCCACCATTCTTAATTATCCTTATCAGCAAACCTTGGTCACTGGAGCAGCAGAAAGCGCATGCAGGCGAGCACTACCGACGGAAGTTGTATAGTTAAGCTTTTACCCGCTCGATGGCGCTAAGACCAGCGACACAATACTACGCGTTCATTCATAAGACTGAGAATAATACTATTTGAAAACTTCCGAATGTTACTTTCATCTACCTAGCTATGTACTTACGTAACAAGTTTTTATTTGCGGTTTAGGTGTAATTTTGCGAGAATACTACCTATGTACTTAGAGACGTTAATACATAGGTAGGTAGGTACTAAGATGTGTTTATATTACATAAATATTATCATGTACTTCGGTACCTACCTAATAAAACAATAACTATTATATTATGTAAGTACTTCAATTGTTTTCATAAGTAGGTAGGTACTAGTGCTGATTCTCTTGTCACAAATGCCTCTAAACTAGACTAAAAATCACCAAAATTTTGTTTATTCCTGTCAAACGACGCTATTCTGAATTTGATGTTTTTCACCTAAAATTTTGATTATCTAACTAAATCTGTCTATTTCTAATCGCGATTAAAAACGCTTGGAACAAAATTGGTTGTCATGAACTTTAAATTCACACCAACACCTCGACTTCAGGGTAAAAACAAGGCAAAAACAGAAGTGAATCTTTTTTTCTTTTACTTATATCTCGAAAATGGTGTGTCTTATCGCAAAAATAATGAAAATTTCAACCCCCTTTATAATACTCATAAACCCCTAAAACTAAACATGTAGGTAATACTTTTTCAGATTTTCCATACAAAAAGTGAAAAATTCCTTAAAAAACACGTCGAGGCTGCTCACCCTGCGCGCCTCCACCACTAAAAAAATCACGGGGTAAGGCAAACAAGTACCTACCACGTGGATTCGCCATTGTAAAATTCGATTTAGTTGTGCCAAAAGTAAAGAATTTTAGTGATAGTTTAGTTCGGTGTACAAGAGAATCGGCACCACAGGTACTTATACTACCTATTCTAGAAAGAAGGAAACAATTATTTTTTTGTAAAATATCTTCTTTTTGTTAATGTTTCCCTACCCTACCTACTTACCTAATAATTTTAATTTTTTCCATTATGTAGGTACATCGCAAAGCAAAACTTTTTTACGAAATACTTAAATTAAGCTTGTAGGTAGGTACATAATCTGCAAAAATCGACATAAATTCTAAACTCAACCATATAAAAATAAAATAATAAGTAGTCACAAGTAGATAACTACTTACGCGGAAATATTCCCGCAGAGTAGGTACGTACGCATCGAATAATACTTTGTTGATTTTATGAATGAACATCCACGAGGCTCGGGCTGCCACGTGCATGCAAGCCGGGTACAGTACGACACAACTTAGATGTAGCATCTGCAAAATTCGTAAAACTGATCACCGTCTGAACCGAGTACGCCTTCAAAATCATCAATATTTATTACTGCTTTAGGTAAAAATGATCTTAACGCAATAACTAGTGAAGTCATAATACCCAAATACATTCGTAAAATTGAAATAAATGAAAGCAAATTTTTAAATTTATGCTACATCTAAGTAGTGTCGTACTGTACTTATTGGATTACCTATTAAAGTTCAACCATTGACTACTAGATGGCGTTAATGCCAGTGACTTTATACCATTATGCGTTCATTCAATAAACTGAGTAATTTACGATTTTGAAAACTTCCGAATATTTCTTTTCATCTACTTAGATAAGTAGGTACTTACGTAATAACTTTTTATACACGGTTTAGGTGTGAAAGTGGTATAGAGGTTTCGACATAGGTAGATACTAAGATGAGTTTGAGGGGCTTGTGGCTAAGTAATAACAGCCACATGGATCGATCGATCAGGTTAAGCTACGCTTGGCGCGGTTGCTCCGTGGATGGGTGACCATCTTTACATACCAAGACCCCTCCGTGCATCGGAAAGCACGTTAAGCCGTTGGTCCGGGCTGTCATTTGTAGATCTTTGACAGTCGTTACGGGTAGTTAGAAGCCTAAAAGTCTGACAACCAGTCTTACCAAGGGGTATCGTGTTATCTAGTAACTAGGTTGTGGAGGTCAGATAGGCAGTCGCTCCATGTAAAATACTGGTATTCAGCTGCATCCGGTAAGACTGGAAGCCGACCCCAACATAGGTAGTTGGGAAAAAGCTAGGCAGATGATGATACCACAGATTGATGATACTAAGATGAGTTTATAAAATAGCTTAGTACCATAAGTAATTAGGTAGATAGGTACTTATTACCAAATAAAAGGTAATTCTAATTAAGTATTACATGTAATCTGTGGTATTACATTATTTCAAGTGTTTCTATAAGTAGGTACTTGTTTGAACTATCGATTTTAGTTGAAAACTTCTACAAAAAGAAAAGTAAAACATAGTCGTAAAAACTAGGTAAGTACCTACTCATCTACTTACCTAATTATTTACGTTTCTTTCCATTAAAAATCGTAAAGTAAAAACATTTTTACAAAGTAGACTAAACTTGTACCTACTTACATAACATCCACCCGCAAAAAAAATCGACACATTCTAACTCAACTATACAAAAATAAAATAATAAGTAACAAGTAGATAACTACTTACGCGGAAATATTCCCGCAGAGTAGGTACGCAGGCTAAATAATACTTCGTTGATTTTTTTATTGAATGAACGGCCGCGAGGCTCGTGGGCAGTGCCACGTGTCACACACACAACGTGTAGGCGAGCGCTGGCATCGCGTCGTCGAGCGACTAACGAGGGAAGTTCGCCATTTAAAGTTCTGCTCCTGCCCGCTAGATGCCATTAATTCAAGTTTTTAAATTTATTCTTGCTGCGGTATTATTACATCCAATCGAAGTATACTTTTGAATATTTCCGAATGCTACCGAATTATTGCGAATTCTACCGAAGTTTTGCAACGCTATTCAGGACAGTGAAAGTGTCAAGTTCAACACCATTAATGTATGCTTACTAATAGCTTGTGAAACCAATGTCAACAATAAAAATCTCCGATGATTTGAAATTATTTATCTGTAGCTACACACACAATGTTGTGAAAATAAAAGGTCAAAAAAATTTACTGACAAAACTTCAGAGATGGGTATCAGTAATTCTACTGATGATAGAACTGAATGGTTTTCTAAACTCATTATTTCAAGTTATATACTTGTAGCGGCCGTTGACCCTGTAATCAGTTTACTTGAAATTATGAATTTAGAAAATCAATTTTATTTTTACCATTTTAATGCATATTCGGATAATTTATGAGGAATTATATATTGCAGAGTTGACAAGGACCGTAGTGGGTACATTTCAGCTGATGAGCTGCAACAGGCACTGTCCAATGGAACATGGAATGCATTCAATCCTGAGACTGTGCGCCTCATGATAGGTATGTTTACAGTTTAATTTCTAGACGTTTTATAACTGCAGTGTGTTATATTGAACTTGGCGTCTAATACTACAATTCTAGGAAAGTGCAGGGTGTATTAAGTTTCTAATTGATAGGAAATTAAATTTCCATTTGTGTTAGGTTGCCTATAGTGTATTTTGATAGGCATTTCTGGCAGTGAATAAGTTAATTATTTCTATCATAATTTTGAATATGTTTGGACATTTTCCTTTAATTTTTTTCTATTCTTTGGTTTTCCTGTACCTTTGTCAGTGGTTTAGGTTTTCCCATACTGTACTTTCCCCGTTCGTTCTGAAGGAAAATTGAATCGAAATATTTTTAGTTGAAATCAAATAAAATGTTTCTTTATTTTTCCAGGCATGTTTGACAAACAGAGCAGAGGCGTAATCAATTTTGAGGATTTTGGTGCCCTATGGAAATATGTGACTGATTGGCAAAACTGTTTCCGGTCGTTTGACCGAGATAGCTCCGGGAACATTGATAAGCTGGAGTTGAAGAATGCACTCACAGCATTTGGGTATAGATTGTCAGATGAAGTGGTCAACATCATGGTCCAGAAGTTCGACAGATTTGGCCGCGGCACCATCTTGTTTGATGATTTTATCCAGTGTTGTGTCACTTTATATGTAAGTTGAACTATTTTTTTTATCAGTTATCTTGTATAGCATAATTACAATGATTATATAGACGATTTCGAGCCAAATTAAGATTCAAATATTCCTTTTTTTTATACAATGGACGTAGAAAAAACCCTGTAAGAAATCGAAAATCGACACGTGTTTCTCCTCTCAAAGAGGCATCCTTTTTTTTTTTGTGTGGGATATTATCAAATAACTTCTCCCGCTCTGGGCGGAGCGGGAGGGCGTGTCAGACTCTTACTGACTAGAACCCACCCGTGTTCTTTCGGTTGCCCTGTTGCCGGGGGCCACGATGTCCCTATCGGTTTTCTTCGAACCCCCGGCAGGCATTGGCCCTAGCGGACCCCGTCAATTCTGCTGACATCTCTTTGAGGCGCGCGTGGAACACAACGCGCCGTCGACCCGGGCTTGGTCCTTATCGGACGGCGAGCTACCCATTGCTCACCGTCCGCAAGCCCGCGCCTACGGTGGCCGGAAATCGGCTCGCGATTCCCGCCCCGGGCGTCTCCTGCGGCGGTTAGGGGCGTGAGGGCGCGAAATTTGCCTCTCCCTCACGCGTTCCGCCTCCTCCTTCGCGAGCATTACCGCTTCGCAGAAGGAGGTGACGGCCTGCCATTTCCTCTCGCTCCGTACCATGGCCTGAACCAGGGCCGGACGCGAGAGATCACCGCCACCGATCGCCTCTACGAGGACACGGCGTTGCTCCGCCCAAGCCGGGCAGACCTCTACCGTATGCTCCACCGTGTCCTCAGGCCGATCCACACAATGGTGACACCCGGGTGTTTCCTCCCGCCTTATCCTGAACAGGAACCTCCCGAAGCAGCCGTGTCCGGTGAGGACCTGCGTCAGGCGGAAGGTGAGGACGCCGTGGCGCCTCTCAAGCCACTCCTCAAAGAGGGGTCTTATCGCCGCAATTGTGGCGTGCCCAGCGCGGGGTTGCAATCGCACTCTCCATGACGCCATGAGATCCCGCCGGAGCTCTGTCCGCTGTGCCGCGATTTCTTGCGGCATCGGAGTTAAGCCCTGGCGTTTCGCACATCTGGGAGTGGCGCGAGTACCTTTGCCTCCAGATCCCATGGCGGTAATCCGGCAAGGAGGCTCGCCGCCTCGCAGGAGACCGTGCGGTATTCTCGGGCCAGCCGGATGGCCATGACCCTCTGGAACGCGTTCAACCGGCGGCCTGGCCGCAGCCTCAATGCCACAAGCCCACACCGGTGCCCCGTAAAGGGCCATGGACCGCACGATCCCCGCATAGAGCCTCCGGCAGGAGGCGTTTGGATCCCCACAAAGAGGCATCCTTAGGATGACGATTGACTTGTCGCGAACCCGAACATGGATTGTTGCTACGCTGATCGCCGGACGTAGAGCGGCCATACCGCGGCGGGGCTCTGCGTCCGGTAACACGCCGTGTTCGGGTTCGCGACAAGTCGATCGTCATCCTAAGGATGCCTCGTTTAGAGTAGAAACACGTGTCAATTTCTTACAGAGTTTTTTTATGACTCTTTAGGAATAGTTAAGTGGAATAGGTTACTAAATATATCTACATCTATTGTATTTTATAATGGATTTCCACAAATTCACGCCTGAATCAATGAACTATTACTTTTTTTTTCGTATACAGTATGGCTTATTTGGGTTTTTTGTTTTCAGACTCTGACGTCAGCATTCCGCAGTTACGACACGGACCAAGATGGCGTTATAACTATTCACTACGAACAATTCCTTAAGATGGTGTTCGGATTAAAGGTAAAAGTATAAATGTCTCCTAACTGACTATCAATATTTTAAGCTGTAAAATATTAATAGTCAAACTCAATACAATTTTCGCTACAGTCGAAACTTCCCATCAATCTCTGTATGTTCTGTCAATCACTCTCGTTTGTTGGGTGACTGCGAAATATACGCCTCGCGTTGTGGGTCCTCACCGCGAGCGTAAGGATACTCAAATGCTCGGAGCCGAATGCTCGCAGTGCGGACGCGCCTTGTATTTGTATAAAGTGCTGGCCTAGTAGGCTTAGTACAGACACCTGCATTATTTAGATAACCCTTATGCGTTGAAACACTACACACCTACTCTACTATAAAATGTGATAACTAATTAATGCAGGCTTCCTTATACAGAGTGAATTTTTAAAATCGAATAATCGAAAAATATTTTATCGATTTAAGGCTGATTTTTAGTAACATTTAGACCAAAGTAGATGGCATTTTTTTAACAAAAACCTATCTCTATCAGTTAGCGTAGCTGCTGTGAGATCCCTGCTTATAACTTGGGTAGATGATACGTTTGTTTTTGTGCATGGTAGAGATATTACCTTCATTGTAGAATTTTAAAGGGCGTATCTTCTGCAGTCATCGCTAATGTATCACGATTATTCACGATTACCTTTTATATATTAAAATTAAGCTAATTAATGTTTGTGAACAAAGGAGAAGGTTAAACTTTTCAGAGAAGTTTTGTGATATAAAGAGGTAGAATGTGTTTTATAAATGTTAAGATAAAAATGTTATTTACTTATAAATTCTGATTGTATTTTGTAAAACTATATAGGTCTGAATATAAAATAACTCGATGTAATCTATGTTATATGTAAAGAAACGCCGCTGGTCTTCCAACTTAGCTTACTTTCGCATAAAGTCTAGCTCAATAATACTCAACCTATTTCTGCCTCTGACGCATGCGCTGCGCTCTCTTTCGAGGCCATGCATGCAATAAAACGTTTTTTACACAACGTTACTTTTAATTAGTTATCAAGATTCCAAAAATGTGTTTCGAGTAAGTAATTCTAAACATAATAAAAAATGTTTTTCACATTCCTGTTTGTTTTTATTACCTATAAGAAACTGTCCCATCATGCCTGTTTTAAGTTTCGCCAGCAAATTAAAAGTAACGTTAGGGTTATGTTCTTACAGTCTTCTATTTTCTTAATGTCCCTCGGGAATCATCGCATTTCCGAATACAAACGAATGCAAATTTCCAATTATTAGATTTATCGTGTTTATTAATTTGCTTTCAGAACTAAGTACTTTATTATTGTTTTGTTTTGATTTCCGTGTGAACTATATAGAGCTGTAAAACTATTTTCCTATCTGTCGTGCCTGCGACTTTAGCAGCTTTCCTCTCATTTTTAAAATAAATTACATTAAGTTAAAAGAGTGTTAACAACTCTATATACTTCCAAGTGGATTGAGAGCGTCCGGTCTGCACCAAGTGCAACTCATAGAAATCCGACGACTGACGAAACACTAAGTTTGCCGAGGGACATTAAGAAAATAGTTATACTGTACAATCCTGCTGCGTGTCTATTGGATACCTATTCATAAGTTAAATTACTTCTTTGTAACTGTGGCTCAGTTATTGACTGCTTGCGCTTCGACACGCGTCTTCGTATCGGGCACGAATATTATTGCATGTCAGAAATTAATGTAGTAACATAAATAAAAAATAATGTCACTAAAACAGGCTTGGAAATGTTGAGTATTTTTGATCGATACTAAACGCCAACGAACGTTCGTGGCAGGCGCGGTCAACGTGGGAGAGAGACGACACGAGACTCAGCATTAGAAAACTCATTACTAAATATTCGCCATCCTACTCGCACGTTTTATGACCGCGACTGCCACGTGTCTTGGCGTGTAGTTGTCTTTAAATGATGCTAGCTGTTCAAAAATGTTTATTAAGATAAGGTCTCTTTTTAAATTTACTCTTCTGGAATTAAATTGCTATTAATATCGTGGCTCGATACACTAATAGGAAAATTTCTCTTTCGTCCAGTGTGTGCCGTAAACATCGCAGTTGAAATGGTCCCGGGAAAATGCTTTCAGGCCAACTGATACCCACCAATTTTATAATAAAATTGTAAAAGGTAATAATTAAATAAGAAATATTTCGATGTATTGTAAATCTGTGAACAAATAATTATCTTAGTACTTACTTAAACGTTTC
Organism: Agrochola litura; assembly: GCA_949152395.1. Classification (NCBI taxonomy): domain Eukaryota; kingdom Metazoa; phylum Arthropoda; class Insecta; order Lepidoptera; family Noctuidae; genus Agrochola; species Agrochola litura. The sequence goes on from OX424496.1 coordinate 2,131,435, forward strand.
CGTGGGTTTCTCCTCTTGTTGTAATTCCGGAATTTCGAGGTATGACGGGGTATTCCCCAATAAAGTTTTCGAGCTAGCTGTGCCCGCGGCTCAAACCTTCTCAGGTAACCAATTTAATATGCTCAAACATAAATTAAACTCAAAATTATACTAGATATGTATTTGGAATAACTTTTTTCTCGTTATAATCGTATTTAAAATAAGACAACTTTTACATGAAAACTTGTTTAAGAGTTGCCTTGCCAAGTGATTTAAATTATAGATCTTATTTTTTGTTTTATTATAACTATTCGATTTTTTTATTTATGATGAGAGAGCTCAAAAAATGTTTCTGCGCATTTACCTCAATTTGTGAAAGCTTTGTATACCTACAATTTGTATAAATGTATAAGAATATTACACAATACAGTACACCTACAAATTTTAACATTTATTCTGCTATATGCTATTGGTGTACTTGTCGATAAAATAAGTATCAAGTTTAAATGAATCTGCTTTGTGTAACTGCTAACATAAAAATAAAACAAATATACAACATTATTTTTGGTATAGTTATGCCCCTAATCGTTATTACCGACTCTCAGGAAACTACTTGCAGGTTTGCACTATACTAAAAATAATGTTGTCCATGTATAATAATGTGTCTATGTAAAATATATTAACAAAAGATTTAAAAAGTACATCCTTATAAAGTAGATATAACATGTAAGTACTAAAAAGAAAGAAAACTTTTTCCTATTGCGTATCAATATCAAAAATAAAAGCTTTGGATCCGGTCAATCATTTTACAGATTAAAAGAAAATCATTGATATTCTTTTGCAACAGGAAAAATAATATTTTGTAATTGCAAAGAAATTGCAACTGAAGTTCATAAAATTATTTATTACTTTTTAAATGTGTAAAATAATTTTTACAGCTTATTAAGAATGATCACAATGTGCAAACTATATCTCTTCTGTTTAGGGTAAATACCTACAGACTTTTCAATAAATGTTTTTAAATTAAAGCGTTAATTTTAATTCTAGTAATTCTTGTTTTTAACAAATGCGTATGTATGGAATATCCTACGAATAAACATAAATGAAGTAAAATTGGAAAAGGCATCAGTAACTTGATAATTAAGATGCCATCCATCTTATTCTTATAATTGTTCATGGTGTTTATTAATAGAAGCCCATATATAGCCTTATAATAGTTCGATATATCAAAAGGTTGGTCTAATCTGTCTTCGGACTCTTTATTTTCCAAGCTCCTATGGTATATTTGAGCCAAATAAGGCCCAAGTCACGGCCCATCTGTAACCACGAAATTACCGGCGTCACTTTGGAGCCCTCTATCTCCGTCCATCTAACTGGAATCTCGGCAATTGGAATGTTTAGTTTTTGTGCTATGTACAGTAGTTCTACGTCAAACGCCCTGAAAAAAAACGTCAACTTGAGTATTGATTCATATTGTAGGTAGTGATGTGCCGAATATCCATGATTCGCGGATATCCGCGGATCTCCGAGGGAGAAAAAAGATCTGTATCCTGTATCTGTATACATTTCATTACGTATATGTAATGAAATGTATTAATATAAAAGATCCGCCAAAAAGTAACGGATACAGATATTTTTCTCCCTTCGGCACATCACTAATTGTAGGCAAAACACACGCGCAAACAAAAAGTATGATATTAAATATAGGGTGTTAGGTTAAACGAGCAATGAACGCACTGTAAGGGAGTGAAGTACTCATGAAAATTATCAAATTTCTACGAAGTATGAAAAAAAATCTGCTGTTGTATTTGTCCAGTTAAGGCGCTCCATCACCGGGAGCATTCGCCAGTTATGTAACAGTTCAGATTCGAGCATTACATCAGTGAGTGAGGAGAATGGCTAATAATCAGCTAAAAAAAAAAAAACAATAGACGTGGATATATTTAGTAACCTGTTCCGCTTAGCTATTTCTAAAGAGCCGATTGACTTGTCGCAAACCCGAACACGGTGTGTTGCTACGCTGAGCGCCGGACGCAGAGCGGCCATACCGCGGCGGGGCTCTGCGTCCGATAACACGTCGTGTTCGGGTTCGCGACAAGTCAATCGTCATCCTGAGGATGCGTCGTTGAGAGGAGTAACACGTGTTGATTTCTTACAGGGTTTTTATGGCTCTTTAGAAATAGCTAAGCGGAACAGGTTACTAAATATATCCACGTCTACCGTATTTTATAATGGATTTCCGCAAGGTCATGCCTCAAGCATTACTTAAAACTAGTTTCAACCAATCAAAAGGCTTTAAACGAGTTTTAAGTAATGCTTGAGTTTTGAGTGAGGTTCTGTAACACGGGCCTTAGATTCGATTTTGAGCATTACTAGCATATTGACTAGCTGATTATTATAGTTAATTGATTCAGGCATGACCTTGCGGAAATCCATTATAAAATAAAAATACAATAGACGTGGATATATTTAGTAACCTGTTCCGCTTAGCTATTTCTAAAACTTTCTAAAACTCGTTTAAAGCCTTTTGATTGGTTGAAACTAGTTTTAAGTAATGCTTGAGTCTTGAGTGAGGTTCTGTAATACGGGCCTTAGATTGTTACATTATAGTGAATGCTCCAGTTGCGGGAGCGCGTTTATGCGAATATAAATGTATGGAGTGGCTGTTTTTTTATGTAACAGCCTGTATATGTTTTTTGTGACTGCAAAATAACAAGGAAAATGTAAAAAAAAACAAAGCTTATTACAATTTTAATGTACTGGGAATTTACACAATGGCGAAACTAACTTGGTTAGTTCTATCAAAGATTTTAACGCATTTAGTTATGTGCTAGATTCTTACCATCTGTTTACATGTAGACTTTTGAAACAAATGTCAGCTGCTTTCCTAGTGAATAGCTTGAAGCCGCACTGTGTGTCCTTAATGCCTTTGACTGTGAATAGCCACACGAGGAAGTGGAAGCCATACATCAGAATATTCCTAATAAAGAAATAGAAAAATTTGAGTTTCAAAGCTTATTTTACAATACTATAAAATACCATTACATTTTTTATTCTTTAAGTTGGATTCAATATATTACTTCTAAAAGGAAATTAAATAACTTTAGGTTCTGTTCTGTCCGTTTGAAGACCTTCTATATTTTATTGACATTTTCCTTTCTCTATTTCTAAAACTGTTCAAGTTGTCCTCATGGTATGTACCTGCATCCGTTTAATTATTTATTCATGTATGTATATATAGGGTTGCTGTCTGCAACTCTACGTCTAACCGCGTAATTATTTGCGCACGTCATCCGTTTCATATCTATGGGCGTTTCACTAATACTATGCGCATAATTATCATAGAGAGGACTAGTAAGTAGTACTTATTATGATGTAATTTCTATGTAGTCATTAACTGGAGCATATAAATGGCGATGAGCAAACATTGCTTACAAAATAATCAGGATGTCGAATAGTGATATCAACAGATTTAGAAGATAGGAATTATGTTTCTGTATTGATTATATCTGTTAATTAATTAAAATTTGTTAGGTTGACTATTGCAGAACAGATTTTTTTATTATTTAATCTCACTGGTCATTGAAATTACATTCAAACATAAACTCGGGATTTTTCCTGAAGGAGTTGGCAGAAACTACAGAACGCCACGTGCAACGGTCTCGTCATGCAGCTGTTCAAATAGCGCGCCGGCGCCGCGAGTAATAGATCACATTTTTTAAGGACATCGTCAATAACATCAGTTTATATTCTAGAGTTTTTTTACCTCTGGAAAACTGAAGCGAATACTGCGCTAGATGCGGGCTGAAATTAGCACGCGCCGATTGTGTCAACTAACTTGATATGTCGAGTGAACAGTCGAGTGACTTCCTGCGTGCAGTCTCGTCCCGCGTGGTATTCGCTAGAGCTTTATGCCTGCGTGTTGATTAACAACTGCCTAACAAATTCCTTTTTGCACACTTTAAATTTTTGCCATTACATCCTTCTACATATTTCTTCAGTTTATTATGCTGGGGCTACATAATCGCGTTATCGTATTCGCGCGCTCTCTGTTGCTCAGCGAGACGTCGAGCGGTGTGCGAGAGAGAGAGCGCGAAGTTTAGTTCGCCTTATCGCGACAATGGTGCCGATTCCCTTGTTCACAAACTAAACTAAGTTTAAGTTCAGTACATCTTTTTCTTTCTATTTCATTAAGAAAAGGACAGAAAATAAATTTTAGTTTAGTCCTGTCAAATTAATCAGCGCCTGTCACTACTCCATATAAGTTTAGACGTGATTAAAAACTTGCCTACTAAAATTACGTCAATTTACGTCAAGCGCTGATTAATTTGACAGGACTTAACTAAAATTTTTCTTCTGTCCTTTTCTTAATGGAATAGAAAGAAAAAGATGCACTGAACTTAAATTAAGTTTAGTTTGTGAACAAGGGAATCGGCACCAATGTGACTCCAGCATTACAATAATAACATTTATGAGAATTGAAAAGCATGTCCGTGACTACCGCAGGACCACCAACGCCAATCGCTTCCATATTTAGTAAATGGTTAGTACCTAATTGGTACTAATTAGTGCTCGAACGACAAAATTGGTACCTTAGTAGTTTTCGAGAAACTCGACTTTGAAGGTGGTCCGGCGGTAGTCTTGCTTCCTTCAGCAGGACCACCATGAGCGCTGAAAAAGGGGGCATGCTGCAGCTATTATAAGTATACAAATAATTAGTACCCTTAAATGTGATTCATTGCGTAAAAAAAACAGAACTGAAACATTTGTATTTACCGAGAAATCAACGATGATAACTTTCGTGCGCTCGTTCAGCAGGACCATGACTTTGAATGTTGATTCCAAGTTTGACGAGCTTGTCGCTTTCCTCAAACCTATGTAGAAAATTAGTACCCTGCAAGATAAAATTAGTGCCCAAAATTCATAATTGGTTCTTCAGTAGTTTACGAGATATATCATGCCATTGGGTAGGGCGGCGGTGGTCACGATGTAAAATTTTCATTTCAAGATTTCCCTATTAAAAACTCTGTGATTTCTTCCCAAATTTATACAAAAATTTGTGCTCCTAAAGAAGTTATAGCGACCAAAAATTCAATTCAGCTTCCTAAGTGTTGTATTTTAAGAGAAATTAGCTTTCATTACTTTTCCATACTAAATCTCTGCGTATAACCCGACCAAATTAAGTTGACAATGGTGTTGAGAAGTCTATTATTCTGTAAAAATGTCACCGTGAAAACTTAGATGAAGTGAGCTGTCACTCCACTTGATGCTAGGGATTGGCACTATTGTCACTTCACTTCGAGCTCACTTTACCTAAGTTTTCATGGTGACATTTCAGAACAGATAGACTTTTTAATACCACTGACAACTTAATTTGGTCGGGTTATACGCGGAGATTTAGTATGGGAAAGTAATGAAAGCTAATTTCTCTTTAAATACAACACTTAGGAATCTGAATTTTTGGTCGCTATAATTTCTTTAGGAGCACTAATTTTTGTATAAATTTGGGAAGAAATCACAGAGTTTTTAATAGGGAAATCTTGAAATGAAAATTTTACACCGTGACTATGGCCACCCCACCCAATGGCATGGTATATCTCGTAAACTATTGAAGAACCAATTTTGAATTTTGGGCACTAATTTTATCTTGCAGGGTACTAATTTTCTATATAGGTTTGAGGAAAGCGACAAGTTCGTCAAACTTGGAATCAACATTCAAAGTCGTGGTCCTGCTGAACGAGCGCGCGAAAGATATCATCGTTGATTTCTCGGTAAATACAAATGTTGCAGTTCTGTTTTTTTACGCAATGAATCACATTTAAGGGTACTAATTATTTGTATACTTAGAATAGCTTCAGCATGTCCCCTTTTTCGACGCTCATGGTGGTCCTGCTGAAGGGAGCGTGACTACGGCCGGACCACCTTCAAAGTCGAGTTTCTCGAAAACTACTAAGGTACCAATTTTGTCGTTCGAGCACTAATTAGTACCAATTGGGTACTAATTATTTACTAAATATGGAAGCGATTGGCGTTGGTGGTCCTGCAGTGGTCACGGACATTTGAAAAGCTTAAAAAAAATGTATACATAATTATCTCTTACCTAAAAACGCTACGCGTCGCCAAAGATTCTTTTTCTAGATGCGCCCTAGATCCGATTACAATGGCTTTGCAGTCGCTGACATCACTTTGCTGGGAGAATGGATCACACTTTGTAAGGCTCTTCAAAGCAACTTCTAGTTTTGTTAAGTCTTCGAATTTAGACGCCCCATCTGCATCAGCAAATAATATGCTGGCTCCTCTACAGCTCTCAATACCCTGAAATATAAAGATGATTGATTGTTACACAGTAATAATTTATTAAATCATTTTGATGAGTGTGACAATTTACAGTTCTGTAAATTGCAAGCATGCTAGATCTGTGCTTTTTTCCTAGGATCTAATTTAATGTCAGAATTGTAAATTGTCAATAAATTAGAGCCTAGGAAAAAAGCACATGAGTGCCATAAAAATAGTGCCGTGATGATTATATGCATATTGTTTTAAAGTCATTAAGTGCCAATCTAGCATGCTGCCCACCTGAAGGTTAGTAGTCTCCTCTACCAGAAACAAAGCTGAAATGTTTCATATGCCTGTAATTCAACCTTTAAACTGAAGACTGAACATAGCAATGCTGCAAGTTTAGGGACACTTCCCTGGATGTGTTCCTTCACAAAGCTCATGTACTATAGTTTGACTTGGACTGCTGTTCCGCGCTTAAGAATACACGGTGAGGCGAGCATGAGCGGCGGGCGGGACGCCGCGCACCGTGAGCATTGAGGAATGAGCGACCTGCACTGCCCCCTTGTCTCGCGCACATTCCTAAGACGCGGAACAGCGGTTTCGGTCAAACTATAGTCTTATACCCTGTTCCAAAACTTTTTGTGTCAGTTTACACAAACCTGGTCTGCAGGGCTGGATTTAAAGGCGTCGAGGCCCCGAATTTTTATTTTTTGAAAAGACGAATTTTTGGTTACAGTTTTCAATCATTTATAAGTAGGGTGAATTTTTGAGACGGGGTAGTTAATAGGTACCTTAACCATTGTACCTACAGAAAAACCATCTAGGAGACTGCAGAACTTTTGAGAAACTTTGATCTGTATTCTCAGATTTTGAAAAAAAAAAATACAGTCAGCAAGGAAATGGGCAATATTCACAAAATCTTTTTACATGTCAATCGATCTTGTTTCTTATAAGAATCAAAATACTATCGTACCAGATGAAGTTTGAGTAGGTACTAGAAAAGTCAGAAAACGCAAAAAACTTTTTCTATACATTTAGTAGGAAATGAGACTCAAAGTTACTTTTTCATGATAGATAGACTGACGCTGGGCGCTGACATGAAATCTATTTATTTCGGTTTTTGAGCCCCCGTTAATTCAACATATTTCATCACCAACTAACAACATAGGACAAGAAAATGAAAAAGGTGAAACTTTGTGAATGTAAACTTTTTTCTCTTTGACACAAAGGATGTATTTTTTCTCTTATCTAAAAATACAAATTGTGGAGGCCCCTTCCTTGTGGAGGCCCAGGGCCAGAGCCCCTGTTGCCCTGCCCTAAATCCGGCCCTGCTGTTCTGGTAAAATTCATACTTACATCAAATTGTTTTAGAACAGATAAAATAATTGCAAATAAGATCAGAGAATTCCTATCACAGGAGCAAGTTATCCTGGAGGAGCAGCATGGATTTGTCCCGAGACGATCAGTCACAACGAATCTACTAAAATGCGTACACGAATGGACCAAGAATCATGACAAAGGGCATCCCACAGATGTAATATACTTGGATTATGAAAAAGCATTTGATCGCGTCCCCTTACGACGTCTAATACACAAACTTGAACACTTTGGCGTACGCGGTAGTATATTAGCCTGGATAAGTGATTTTCTTACCGGAAGAACTTTCCGTGTGCGGATTGGAGAGGTTCTCTCTACAGCTCGTATAGTGCTCAGCGGCGTTCCTCAAGGATCGGTGCTCGGTCCACTGATATTTATTTTATACCTCACAGACTTGAAAAATACGCTCCGCCTGCCATTCTCATTATTTGCGGATGATACAAAGTTTTTTGGGAATCCTCTTGACCAGTGGCAAGACATCCAAAATGATCTAAACGCCATATACAAATGGACTCAGGACTGGTTGTTGACGCTGAACGTTGACAAATGTACCATCTTACACATAGGTAAAAATAATCCTCGAAAATCTTATCGTCTCGGACTCCAAAAACTCTCATCTGTTGAGTCATAGAAAGACCTAGGTGTTATCATGTCCAACGACCTCAAGTGGGAAGCGCACATATCCAGTATTGTAAAAAGAGCAAATTCGAAACTATACATCATCCGCAAGGCATTCAAGTGCCTGACGCCTAAAACATTTGTCAGGTTGTACAAGGCCTACATAAGACCTCTCTTGGAATATGCCAATGTCATCTGGGACCCATATTTCAAAAAAGACATTGTTCTACTTGATAATGTTCAAAGAAGGGCAACCAAGATGGTTCGCTTCATGCGTAATCTACCATACGAACAGCGCCTCAAAGACCTTGGCCTTATCACACTGGAACAGCGTAGACAAAGGGGTAGGCTCATTGAGACGTACAAAGTACTATCAGAACACTATGAAGTGCCCAGCCTTCAAGACCTTTACACTCTGAATGCCAACAAACATTTGCGTGGGCATTCCTTAAAGTTATGGGAAAATTCATCTAAGAAAAAGCCTTTGAAGCAATTCTTATCTAACCGAGTTGTAACAGCATGGAATAGACTCCCGGAGAATGTTGTGACGGCTCCCTCACTGAACTGCTTCAAGAATCGACTGGACAAATTAAATATCTCCAAGCTATTTGATACACACGCATCAGCTAATTAGCTGCTAGTGTGTCTAACCAAATAATAATAATAACCCCACCGCCGTATCTCTACGTTGACGTCGTGGTGGGGCTTGCGCGCTCCGAACTCTGGGTCTGTGCAGGTAAGTTTACTTTGCCGAAACAGGTCTAGGGTGAGGAGCCAGACCAAGAGAGATACAAAAACCCGCAGGGCAGCATGTGGCGAGCTGTTGGGCAGTAGCGACTCCCACGGACCCTATCTTCCGGGAGAAGTCTTGTTCCTCACCTCTGGCTTGCCTTTATTGGCCGGCTAGAGTGAACACTGACGAGGAATAGAGCTCCCACCTCATTCTTGCCTTTATTGGCTGGCTTGAGTGGAGATTCGCAAGAGCAAACATGCTCGGAGGAAGGAAGTATTCCAGTAAGATGCTGGTAGGGATCTTGACCGTACTTCCGGGATTGTCCTGATAGCCGTGGAATACCTCTCCACTCCTCATAAGCACCTCAGGACATGTTGCCCCCTTGTCGCTACGACACTATGTGCTAGCGACCGTTTTCGGGGGCCCATTATTGAGTGTGCAAGTCACCCCCTGCCACTTTATCCGTGTGCATATAAAACATAGATCAGGCAGGGGCCATAGTCCTTCCATAGTTCCAGGTGACCAGTCCACTTTAGCAACCCAAACCCATAGTCCGATATCTTTGTTTCCATATCTTACAATAGTCCTACACCAACCGGGGGTTGTCCTTGGCTGCACTTGCATAGTGCGAACAGGGATAATCGTCGGTTGGTACCTCATTTCATTAAAAACGTCTAAGGGGCCTCTGCGAGTTGGCTTCGGCCCCTCGTAAGCCTTCCAAAGGTCCGGGACCCCTGGGTCCCGAGAAATATGAAAGACGTATAAATAATAATAATAACAGAGTATACATATTACTTTCTGATCAATTCAGACTTACCAGCCGCACAGCACCACCTTTCCCTCTATTCTTGATCAGTTCAAGGCACCTCACTTTCTCACTGCCATACTTTACGGAGTAACCCTCGGTCACTTGCACGGTGTTGTCCCTACTGCCATCACTTACTACTATTATTTCATATTTGTATGAAGGCTGCTGTTTCACTCTGCCTTCTAAAAATTCTATGGCTTCATCAAGCATAGGTGGTACTAGAAAGATAGTATTGATGTACAGTAATTTTACAGAGGTAATGAGAAAGGCGTGTAAAAAAAAAGTTATAAAATTAGTCATTGCTGAAAAAATTGCAACAAGACAGGGTGTTAATGAACAAGCAGGCTACCATAAATAACTTACATCTCTCTTCCTCATTGTAGGCAGGCACCACTACACTCAAGTGTACACTTTGAGGGTCTGTAATGTTTGGGAACTGTGCTTTACTCTTTGTTTTAGGATCATTGTATGTGGTCTCTTCTTGAAAGCGTTCCACTATTGGATATGGGTTTGTTATCACATATATTATGATGGATATCTACAAAATACACAAATAAAAACTCATCAGTTAAATCTAGAAGAAGTCTTCATTATTTAACTATAATACATTTTTATGAATAAATACTTCTGCTAGAGAGAATTTTAGGTTATCACCGATTATTTGTTTATTTATAAGACATGGATACGTGGATTAATCCACGTATTTATTTGAATTGTTCTACTCACCGAAACAAGTAAGGTTACAGCGGCCGCAGAACCGTATAGAATAATAGTCCAAATAAATGTAAATAGATCCATTTTACTATTTTTAACTACTAGCTTGTTATAATTGCTATTTTTTTTATTGTTCTTTCTTACTCGTTCAAACACAATTTGCTGAAGTTTAAGATTATTCAGAGGAAATATATACTGAAAATGAAAAAATATGTCTATTCTGCTGTCATTGATGATTTGTGTGTAGTTTCGTGACGTTGACACTCGACGTTTAGTTATTTTACACGTTTGTTGTTGCACTTTTAGGCCGGCCACATACATATGGAATTTCGTACCGGTGTTATTGCGCAACGACTCCCTCATGTTCCAAGCCGCCATAAGTTTGAATCGGGGATGTAGTATGAGTTGAGAAAATCAGTTTTTGTTTTGTCGTGTTTACATATCGCCACTGCGTGATGGACTCACGCAGTGGCGTAGTGTGCCTTAGCGGGGCCCCGTATAATTGTTTGGGGGCCCTTATGAAAGGTACAATTTATCAAAAAGAAAAAAAAAGTTTGCATAAAATTAAAAATAATATTTATTCATCATAATTATTAAATACACATTTACATTATGTAGAAATGTATAATTTTTTATTAGCCATTTTTTATTTTTTAATCAATGTCACAGGTCGTCAATCTGACAGGAGTCCTTCTAGGTGGCCAGTACATAGACTACTATCCAGTATTTATCAGTCCTCCGCCGTGATTCCTAGCACTAGTACTAGGACACAAGCACAGACGCTTCCCGTCATTCCGACCTCGCCGTCGAGGTCCTTTGCGATCGCGACCACCGCGCCCCCGAGTAAATGATACCCCCCGACCCTTGCTCAAAAACGAGGTGCCAGCAGTTGTTGCAGCTGAGCACGTAGCTTTAAATTCCCCGATTAATAATCATGATCAAAACTTTGATCCAGCCCGTCCCATCTTTTATGTCCTCCCTCCGGTAAACGCCCTAAGCCGAGGTTCGTACCCCACAGCGTTCACCTAGTTTATAAGTTTTAGTTTAGTTTGTAAGTCCCTGGCTGGAGGCTTTGAGTGTAGCAGCTTAAGACACCCACAGGTTTACCCGGTTAAATAGTCATGGCCTCAGAGGCCAGCTATGAGATGCCCTGCAGAAAAAAAAACTTGAAAGGTGTCAAGGGACACCCGGATGGAACGAAGTTCCTTTCGATTATTAGTGAAGGAATTGTAATAAAATGAGTAGGTAAGCGAGTGCATACGCCACACACACAGCGTACACCGCAGCACCACACAATACCAAAATAGGGAATAATGCGGCGTTTTCCCGTGATTTTAATGGAGTCAAAAGAGAGGTCTTTTTCTCCTGATTTCGGGGACCCCAAACTTGATAAGTCTACGACCTCTGGCTCCAAAGTTAAGACCCGGGGGGGGTGAGGTGTGCAGGGGGTGTATCGGGATCAGGGAGTCGCGGGAGTATATTGAGGGGGGTTCGGGGGGAGGTTATATTTATAAGAGAGTTGTAAGATATACTTAATTACAGATATTGGGGGTCAAAAGAAAAGGTGGTCAAAAATGGGGTCTAAGGGGTCTAACTGAATATAGGTTCTAGCTGAGAGGGGGGGGTACTAGGGGGGGAATTTTATCCGAGCCGTTTCCGAGATATTTAAAATTTAAAAAAAAAAGTGTCTTTACAACTTTTGGTCTTAAAACAGTGTCGTTACAACTTTTGGTCTTAATTTTTTCCGTCTAGCCCCTTTTCGCAACGCGCGATAAAGAACTTCGGTCCAAAAAAAATATATATATTCCTATTATTCCTAGCTCACTCTACGTTCGGCATCGGTCGCGGACGGTCGTGCTGTGCTGCTGTGTCTAGAGTTCCTGATTCCGGCTCAAGTGTTCCTGAGACGTCTTCATAGTCACCCGACTATCTTCAAATATTAATTGGTGTCTTTTTCAAGACACAATTAATAGCGTTATTTCCTACGATTATCGTCAAAAACGTTCGTCGAGGTATTTGGCCCCTTCCGAGCAAAACCACAGTTTCGTGGTCACTCGGTGGATACCATATGGTGCCAACGAAGCCAAGTAGGGTGTTGACCCAACACACCCGCCGAAGCCCCCTCAGGGTTAGGCAGTTACTTGGACGGGTCCTAGTTTTCGGCCTTGGGGGATCTCCAAGTCGGCATTGGTGACAGTGACAGTGTTCCCTCAACAGCAACTCACCTAGCGTGGTCGGGTATCTTCATACCCTTCACGCTAGACTGGTTAGGACCCCGTTGCACATTAAGATAGGCAACGGGCAAAAGCAAGCTTAGGGCTCACCGATAGGCACTCATCCTCCCTGTCTTTACCCGACAGGCAGGGATTGTTACACATCCCCGGCATACCCACCGGGGAGTTAGGTATAGTTAGGAAAAATTCCCTCTTTTAAATTCATTTTCCTCCCCCTCCTCCCTCAATATGATTAACTATGAACGATGCACTCAGCTGATCATACAGTTCTTCCAGGGCATCCTTGAAAAGGAGCCAGCTCTTAAGGAGAAGTATGGAGTTCGGTCGCCAAACTCCAGACTGACCTTCTAAGTTCTTCAAACACCAGCGTCGCTAACTTTAGCGATACACTAGATACCCCCCCGGCCTTAGGGCCACCTAGACCTCCCCACCCGTCGGTGTCAATGGACACTGACGCTTCCATCACCTCCCCCGCTTCTTCAAAGCGTCCCACTACCCCGTACCCCTATGGTTCGGAGGAAGACGAGGAAAAGTCCGCTGCCTCTTCTACCTCTTCCTCCCCTTCCAACGACGGCTACATAGGCGTCCAAGGAAAGGGGAGAAAGAGGAAGAATAGGAAGCAGAGCTCCGCTCAGGTCAGTAAGGTCGCCGCAGTGGAGGACTCTGACTCCTCTTCATCCGTTATTACGCTAAAATCCACCCCTGTAAACTCACGCGCTACCACCGCGACTTGCACTACCGTAGCTTTCCCCTCCACCACCCCTCTGACCGAGTCGTCATCCCCCGCGAAGGATACCACCGCGCCCCCCCGACCGTGTCATCCTCCGCGAAGGATTCCCCCGCACCCCCCGCTAAAAAGATCCCCCCTCCACCTCCCTTGTTCATTCAGGACAAAGGGAAGTGGACGGACATATCGAAATGGTGTGCCGATGCCGATCAAAAGATTGGTTTCACCAGTGCCCACAACACCCAACAGGGTATTAAAGTCTCCGTTCCTACATCGCGCAATTATAGGGACCTAACCCGACTTTTGAGAGCGAGAGGTGTGTCTTACCACACCTACTCCCTCCCACAGGAAAAACAAGTCCGCGTTGTCATAAAACGTATCCCTCGAGAAATGGGTTAAGAGATATGAGGAAGGGGCTTATTATCGAGTAGCAGCGACGTCAAATGGTGAATGAATATGAAACAAATGGTTTCATATCAACGAGATATTTTGCTGAATTATTAAAAACACGTCATTATGAACCGTTCGCCGTGCACTCTGAAGGCTTGCATCACTGAAGACCAGCAAGAAAACCGTTTTTGACCTTAAAATATTGACCGTACCAACTTAATAAACAACAGATTCGTTATCGCATGAATTTATGGTAACGAATTTTTTAAGCACGTTTCAATATGGTGTTTGTCGTATTTCTTGCAGATAGACCGAAAATGTTTAATATTATTTTAGTAATATTATTTCCTTTATTTCATTTACAAACATATAATTTACATTTTTAAATATTCTTATAAAATTATAAAAAAAAAAACATTTAAAAATATAAAAAATAGTAGCCCACCGGTATCGGAAACAGGGTCCAAGCCACCGGTGGTCAGGGCTCCTGAGAGAGGAACTTCCTAACAATACGGGCCGTGTCCAGGAGTACCGCTTTCTGGATCAAGCCCTTGATCCAGCTGCCTAACGAGAGCCTCCTCAGGTGTTGGTCGAGGCTCTTGGCTATTATGCCATTGGCCGTCACGACTATCGGCACAATGATTGCTGTATCCACATTCCACAAGTCGACAACCTCGTGAGCCAGGTCAAGATACTTAATCTGTTTATCTTTTTCAGCTTTCACGAGGTTCTCGTCATGCGGGACCGCTATATCAATAATCATTGTGCGACGCTCTAATCGATCTATCACCACTATGTCGGGCTTATTGGCAACAATAGTCCTGTCAGTGATGATAGATCGATCCCAATACAACGTGATATTGCCATTTTCGAGGACTGGGTCGGGCACATATCTATAGTATGGTACTTCCGATTCCACAAGACTGTATTTCAGAGCAAGTTGCTGGTGGATAATCCTGGCTACAAGGTTGTGCCTATGCAAGTATTCTCCGTTAGCCAGACGAGAACAGCCAGAAATAATGTGTCGGATTGATTCTCCGGGACGGTGGCATGCCCGACAGATGTCAACCGTGCCGTCCTTCACAATATATTTCCGGTAGTTGTTCGTCATCATAACTTCGTCCATAATTGCAAAGACAAAACCTTCGGTTTCCCCAAAGAGGTCACCGAATCGCAACCAGGATACGGACGCTAACAGGTCTACATCGGGCCCATGTAAGGCCCGGTAAAAGCGCCCGTGAAGCTCTTTGCTCTGCCATACCTCCCTGCGGTCATTAGTATCTAATACTATAGGTTTGCGCCAGTTCTCGTTAGCCAAGGATAGCGGGGTGAGGCCCTTGTCCACTGAGACTACATCTCGGTGCATCCCCACGTCGGTTTCTAGGAAGTATTCCCTGAGACTGCATACCTCACGGTTGTGCAGGGTCTTAGCATTTAAGAAACCTCGACCTCCGCACTTCCGTGGGATATACAGTCTCATCACCGATGAACGTGGGTGATGCATCCGATTTGCGGTCAGCAGTGTGCGGACCCTCCTATCCAGGGCGTCAAGTTCCGTCTGAGTCCATTTGAGTATGCCGAAAGAGTACATCAAAACTGGCATGACCCAACCGTTGAAGGCGCGCACCTTGTTTCCGCCTGATAAAAGACTATTTAATACTTTATTCAGGCGGCTAAAGAAGCGCTCCTTCAGCGATTGCTTCATGTCAGCAGCGTTGATACCTAAAGCTTCCGACATACCCAAATACTTGTAGGTTTCGATTGAGGAGAGGGATCTTAGGTGTATGGAATCCGAGAGGTGGGTTCCCACGGATTCCACAATCTCCCCTCGTTTTACATGCATGACCGCACATTTGTCCACACCAAATTCCATCCTGATGGCACTACTGAAAGTTTCGGTTACCTTCAGTAGCTCCAGCAGTTGCAAATTGTTGGGGGCAAAGAGTTTTAAGTCGTCCATGTAAAGGAGGTGAGATATAACCTGACCACCTCTCCTCAATCGATAACCCAGCCCTGAATCCTCCAGCAGTGTGCTTAGAGGATTCAAGGCTAGGCAGAACCAAAGTGGACTCAAACTGTCACCCTGGAATATACCTCGCTCGATCCTTATCGGTTCGCTATTCCTCAGGATATGTTGACACCCTGGATAGCGAAGCACCGTCCTCCATTGCCCCATACATGACATCAGGAAGGTGCGTAGAGTTGCATCTACTTTATACAACTCCAGCACCCTCATGAGCCATGTATGTGGCACCGAGTCGTAGGCCTTCTTATAATCTATCCAACATGTCGACAGATCCCTTCGGGAACGACGAACCTGCTGGCTAATGGCCATATCGATGAGGAGTAGCTCCTTAGTACCGCGGGACCCGTTCCTACATCCATTTTGAGAGGCAGACATGATGGAGTTGGTGTCTATATGTTTGTTAATTTTAGCTCTCAAAATGGATGTAAAAACTTTATAGACCGTCGGTAGACAAGTGATCGGTCTATAATTTTTGGGTTCCGCAGTACTACCTGATTTATGGAGCAGGTGGGTTATTCCTGTCGTTAGGAACTGGGGCAGCGACCCTGACTCTAAAGCTGACTGGAACTGGGATGCCAAACGGGCGTGCGATCTTTGGAACCATTTTATCCAGGAATTGTGCAGCCCGTCCGGCCCTGGTGATTTCCAGTTAGGTAACGGACGGACTGCACGAGCTACATCTTGGGGGCTGATGGTGAGTGCCCCCATTTCCGGTATTTGTTCGCACGCTCGTTCGATCTTCCTAGTCCAGTCTCCTTCGGTGTGATTGACAGGCGCCGACCATATGCTTCGCCAGAACGAGCACATTGCGTCATCATCCGGTAGGCGCGTGTCAATCACACTTTTGTCCGGTCGCTCCCAAGCCCTGTAAACCCACCTTTCATCGCTCTGGAATGTGCGATTTTGAGTGTACCGCTCCACTCTCCGCCTGTACCGTCGAATGCGATTTGCCCATGCACAGATCTTCTGCTTCAGGAAGTCGATACGCTCTGTGACGCGGGTCAAATAATCTCGAGAGCTAATTTCAGTTCCCGAGAACGCCCGCTTCACAAAGCGCATCACTCTAGGGCGAGTATTGCCTTCCCTGAAGCAGATTAGCTTGCCGATGAGTACTCTAGCCTCACCGATACGACGCTCAATCCTGCACTGCCAAGCTGGTACAGCTGGTTTTGGTCGTGGAGCTCTGTCACTGTTGGCAAATTTAACTTGAGCTACACGACATGCTGCCACAGCTGCACAGTACAAGATCGAGTGGGTATCGGCGAGGTCTTTGCTGCCGTCAAAACAGTTTGACAGAAGCGAGTCTAGAGTACACACCAGCGCCTTGTTTTTCTTGTGCATGGGCAAACGAGGTAATTGTGGTCTAAGTCCAGGTGGAATAGAACGGTACTCCCGAAAAGCATCCTCCAGAGCGCTCCTCAATCGTGCATTGCATTGGGAACTCACGGATATAACCCCGTCATCATCCTCTTCACCAACGCGGTCGGGTCGCGGTGAAGAACTGGGTAAATTTTGCAATTGCACCGCGACCAGTGGCGAAGTAGGTGTAATATGGTTATTCCGTGATTCGAGGCGTAGTCGATCAAGTACGGCGTCATCCAGCATATGGTTACGCTGGATGACCCGCACCTGATCCGACAGTCGTTGCGCCGACACGTTGATAGCTGGTTCAAGCACCTGAAACAGAGAGAGCATCCGACCACGGTACGCAGTCAGGTTAGTTCCCCCCTCTGTAGCCCCAAAGTATGCGCGCATGACATTTTCATTGACAGTTTGTGTCCACTTCATGCGCTGCACACTTCCACCGGGAGCGGGGACCCTATCAGAGGCCGGTGGGCCTCGGAGTCCTAAGCTGGCCGGTGGTCGGCCTCTTCCGCGCCGACGTACTGGTGGTGGTGTCGTCGGCGGCGAGAAGTATTCGTCGCTCGAGCTCGACGCAACTGCAGCGGCCGGTATCACTGGACTCACGTCTGGAGCAGGATCCGGCAACTGCGAGGCGGAGCTGAGCGACGAACCCGAAGATGTTGGGTGTGTGTTTTGTATTAATCGTCGTGCCCGACTTCGTGTCAGCATTGCATTCTTCTCCGTCTATACTTTTACTTCTTAGATCAGGGTGGTGAATCTTTTGGTTTTGTTGCCCATTTTGGTTTCCTCTGGGGTCATTTTGGTCTCACATTTCACAACTTTGTGTCATATTTAATTGGTAAAAATCAAATATTATTATTTTAGGATTAAAATTTGAGGTTTAGTTTCAATCTTCTTTTCGTAAAGAAAATGAATATTTAAGCTATAACCTCAATACCAACCAATCTAATAAAACTTAAATAATTAACCGCTCAAGGACCGCGGGCGGTCCGCGCCGTGACAGATTTACGACCGCACTTAAATAAACAATTACTCGGGTTTCATTATAACGTCTCAAGTAGTATTGTTTATGTTTTTTGCTACTCGAATAGATTAGGAATACGTTTCAAATGGTTGCAGTCTTTGTAAACAACGTTCACTTATCTTTATTACCCGCTTTTGTTATCATTTCTTTTGTTCTTTGTGATAACGATTTCTGATAAAACTAGCGTACCAATTCACACGAAATTTTGCAGGGTACATTATGGATAGTTATGTTATCTAACAAAAGCGTTTTTAGAGACAAACATTGAAAATAAAAAATGCTAAAAATCTAGATTTTTTAATATCTAGAATTTCTTGTGCTTACGTAATTTTCTCCGTTTCAAAAAAATATTTTTTTGCCGTATTTAGGTGAAAAAACATGCTAAAATTATTAGAAATCTAATATTTTGTATAAAAAATGGGACTTACACATAAAATATCGACGATCACACACCAAAATACCACAAAATCACAGCACGGTCACGTTTTCATTCAAATGTTTGTTTACACTTTTTGTTTGGGTCAAAATAGGTATAACATGATGTTATTTATATCTAAAACGATGTAATATTTACTTCAAAATGAAAATATCACCACTTTCCGACGATTTACACACAAAAACCATTAAAAAACGAATTATTACAGCGAACGGGAGTGACATTTGACTGACATTTTACCGCGCGGGAACGTGATTTTCAACATTTTTTTAAAATGTTGCCTATTAATATTTTTGCTTTTAGTCGATTTATTTGACGAGAATATCTATCCGACCATAGACACAAAAATTCACAGACAATAATAGCCATTACAGCGAATACAAATAGAGTTGTAAGCCGCGTGGGTACTTGGACGCACCGGTGCGTCCGCGGTCCTTTAGCGGTATATAAACAAACTGCCTATACTTAACCTTAAAATTAACTATTTTGTCAGTAGTTTTTTTTACATTTAAAATGTAAAAAAAACTACTGACAAAATAGTTGATAATAGAATCAAATATTCTTATTTATAGCTTAATTACTTCGACCATGATCAAAGCTTTATATTTATGGTGAAAAAAATCCATTTCATATTTAAAACATTTCAAAATTTAAATATGTCAAAATAATACAAATTGCTTCTAAGTTTCTAGACATCTATTTCACATCTTATTCAGCTGAAGTAATGATAAATAATTTACTTACTTTCGAATTTTAGCAATGCCATACACTGGCCAAGGTCTCGCGTATGATGCGTGTCTAACAATAAAGTGCAGCGCTCGCGAACCGCGACGATACGACAGTGTGTAGTGCAAAACTGCGTTCTATGTGGTGTGTGTACGGCACACACACAACAGACGTCTGACTGTTTACACATACAAATGTACGGACAACACCGCGTGTTCACAGCAATACGACTCTTAGCGTGCCTATGCACTTTTGAACGCTTACTGTTCGCGCGCAGTTGAACGATGAAAGTTAGTTAGCATTTGAAAGGGAAAGAATAGGTGAAATGAGATGAGCAGAAACAGCAGAACAGAATCAATCTCGCCTCGAAGTTGAACGAGCTCGATACCATCTGACCAGAGTTATAATTAGCGACGCTGATGAATCTTTGGAATATGATGTTTCAAATATGTTTCTACCATGGGACAATAGGGAAAAAGCAGGATTTACGTATTCATCTAGAATTGTCTATGTCTTCGCGTCTGTAGGTGGTATGACCGAAATTTGCAATTTTTGTGATGCTCTGAAATGGAGAAAAGAGTCAAAGGTATGTGCTGTTCAAGTGGGAAAATTGTTCTCCCATATTTCCAAGATCCCTCACACTTCATTAATTAAAACCCTTCTAAATTTCCCATGGTCAAGTATACGTAGCTCTTTCACGCGTAAACAACCCCAATAATCTTTTTCTGTACGCTCCAGATGGTTCCACAGCTAATATTGTATGAAAAGAATCACTTGCATAAAGAAAATAAAATTAATTGGCGGTATCCTCCAACAGCGCTTCGCACTAAAAACACATTGTTAAGTTCCGTCATCCACGCGAACGAAGTCGCGGGCACAGCTAGTCCTAACTAATATTATAAATGCGAAAGTGAGTTTGTTTGTTTGTTACGCTTTCACGCGAAAACGGCTGAACGGATTTGGATGTCATTTAACACATGGGTAAACCATGACCTGGGTTAGGACATAGGATACTTTTTATCCCAATATTCCCACGGGATTAAGACTTATGTGGGTGAAACCGCGGGGCAAAACACTTAAATACCGGATGCGGGGCGCAGCTAGTAATAATTAGTACCACTTATTGCCGCGGGACTTTTTCGTGACACGGACTCTACCTGAAGGTTAGCCAGCCAAAGATTACTTTCTTTTTCGTTTCTCTCTTGACAGAGCGGTCGTGGTCACAATGAACTGTGTTCAATCGCAGGTGTAGTCGTTGTCCGCCTCACGATTTCCCTCCATCTGGTTCTGTTGCATGACAGTCTGGCGCATTAATTAACAGGGCCTCCAACCGTGGATTTTATTTGATCGGTCCACCTCATCGGCGACCTGCCGCGTGGCCTATTACTATTACTATTATTACCTTCCACTCTGCACAGCACCACTAGACGTTCTATGGAGTCATTATTCCGCCTGGAGACATGACCAAAAAACTTCTTGTTTAGTTTAAAAGGGAATTCCGAGTACCATAGATTGTAATATAGCCCATATTGCAATCTATGGTACGGGGAATCCCCTCTGCATCATAGATATTATAATTAATAAATAGACCCATCGCTTCATGTGATGGCGCCTTCGATCAACAATACCAAATTGTTGATCGAAGGATGGCGCTTCAAATGCCATCTATACACAGAACAAAAAAATATTATAATATGAAATGAATGTCACAAACTGTGGTATGTTCGGAAAAGTTTAGATACCTATCGCTACAATTTTTTTATCTCAAACTATGAACAAACAATTTAAATATCTCATCACCAGTTAAGCAGCCTTATAAAGGCGGATAACAATTAAAATTCTATTGTGTCTCGTTAATGACAGTTGAAGGGTTATAATAGTTTGTCTTTGTTTTTGGTATTTTTAAGGTAGGGCATTGTGATTTCAAGGTAGGGCATTGCCCCACAATGCCCCTAGCTACGGCCCTGCCGACCTGGGGATCGAACCCAGGACTACATGGTCAACAGTCGACCTTCGTCGGCTATCGACCACTGAGAAAAAATCAGCATCCGAATTGCGTAACACACGATCAATTACAATCTGAATCATTTTGAAGGATATTGCTAATCCATTGCTTCATATGTTCGAAAAATTTGTCTGCTCTACAACGTAAATAACGCAATGAATGTTGTTGAGCTGTCAAAATGAAACATTGTGACTAATCGTTTGTCACGCAATTAGGGTGCTGATCTATGTTATCTGGAAGCACTTACCTAAACTTTGATAAGCAATTTAATTTGGAAAGGTAATTAATAAAACACGTTTGATTTGGTTTGTTTAATATATTTTACTAATTTGCATTAAGGTTCAATGTAAACGTGAACCTCAATGTTAATATGAATTGTTTTACATTTTTCAAAAATAGAACACTTATGTAAGTAATAAAGATATAAAAAAATAATTATAATAGACATTGGCGAAAAGGCTCTTCAAATAAGTTTAAAATAATATAATAACAAATCTACTTAATTTTCATTCTACTGTAATTTTAACACCGATGCCACTGACATTCCAAGGTATGTTCTTACTGTTACGTAGGTATAACAAAAGTCTAAAAATTTTCTGTCAGAATTATCTACAAAAAACTAAAACAACAATACACTTTACAAATAACTTATAACATAGGAGGTTGGTATCTACTATGGGATAATATTTAACTGCATAGGTACACAAAGCCAATATTAAAGAAATACTAAAATAAACGAAAACTATTGAAATCGTATTACGTATAAGATTATAACGCTCTGTGTTGACGTAGTCTTCTAGGTGACATAATGTTATGATTTGCAATATAACCTATTTGTCTAGAATAATAGAAACAATAGTAATTAAATAATACAAAAAAGGCTCTTATCATCAAAAAGCTCTTCCACCTCGCTAGCGTGGTGACAAGACTGGCAGTATTGCCGTTGGCATTGCCTGACCAGAGGGTTCGCCCTCTGGTCAGGCAATGCTAACGTGTAACAGGACAGGATAGACCTTGGTGTCCGAAGCTGGAGCAACTCAAGAAGCGCCTAAACATAGGCACTACGTGGTTAATTCTAATTAATTATTAACATTACGTCATTTGAATCACCTATGCTGCCTGTAGTGCTATTCTGTAAAAATCTCACCGTGATAACTTAGGTGAAGTGAGCTGTTAATAGTGTCAATCCTTAGCAACTGACAGCTCACTCCACGCTCACTTCGCCTAAGATAATACGGTGAGATGGTTACAGAATAGCAGTAGGTCATTGGAGGGGAAAAGTGCAAAGCTAGAAAAATATTACCTAACCAATAGAATTATACAAAAAAATACATCTTAATTTAGTGGAATTCTTTTGGTTAATGTTTGTACTTCTTCGCTCCACTCCACCACGCTCCTGAAGACAAATTCTTAAGAGGCAGTTTAACCTTAAAGAATTCCAATAAATTCAGCAACCCACCCCGTGCCGCCATTATTCATGGTGGTTACAAACACTATCTTCACAAAGTTATCCTCACTCGTGTAGTCGGCAGGTACGTCCTCACAGAACGTTCGAACTACTACACCCTTACTGTCCACTAGCTGCACATAATTCTGATCGCAACTGATACCCAAGTCGAATGTAGGGAAATGTAGCAGTAGACGTGTCCCTAAGGGAGTCTCAAGCTCCCACTCGCAGCTCGATACCCGCCTGTAAACGTTCGGGTACAGCGGACTGGTGACTTTACCCACCACACTTTGTAGTTTTCCACCGCACCCAGGACCCTTATCAGATATCACGTAAACCAAATCGAACATGACACGATCACCAGCATTTTCATGATTGTGCAATAACAAATATCTACCAGTGGAGAAGACAGGGTTATTATTGTCATATTCTGTGAGAATTTTAGAAAGTGTTGGCGCACTAGCGTTATTACCGTCAAGAATTTCGAGATAACAATCTGCGTTCCAGTAACTTGGGATGGCGTTCAAGAAATACGCGGATATTGTATAGTTAACTGGAGCAGTGATCAGCGTGTAACAGTCATGGTTGGGGTTACTATCAAAGTCACTTATATAAGTAGCCTGGACTCGTCCGTGAGGCTCTGTATAATTTCTGCCACAAAATCCTGTGAACACTGCTTCTATTTCCATACCTTTATATACATTAGAATCTGAGTCTGCTGATGTGATTAAGTTTATAGACGTAGTTCCATAAACATAAAACTCCGTAGGCTCCTTACGCCCGCATAGCTCAAACCGATTGGGAAAGCGCAAAGAGCCGTCATAAAAGGAACTACGGCTAAAGAAGTCATCCGTGTGTTGGTTCAAAATAAAATCTTTCCCGAGCGTAGTATTTTGAACGCCTGGACTGCTGGATATCAGCAGCTTGTCTCTATTGCAGCGCTTTACGCCTGTACTATCAGTGACAGGGGGCTGTATGTCTAAATCTTTAACAGTGATACGTAGTAAAATGTAAGGAGACGTACTAACATCCAAGCGATATACGCAATGAAGCCCCCGAGGAATGGACCCTGTTTCATAACCGGGAGATTTCAAGCTTTGTGGCGTATTGCTCACTGAAATGACCGAAGTCCCACATACTGCCGGCTGAGCTGTTAATGTGGACACAAAGCCTTGACTTCCTATTTCACCATCCGTGGACAGCCTGACGCTCATCACATTTCCAGATGAAATTAATTCTGGTGGGAGGCTGTGACCACAATAGGTTCCTATTACTAAAGCATTAGGATTTAAGCCGTCCATTATTTCAACTAAGTCGCAATCACATTTACTGTACCCTATAGCAGTTTGGTTTTTGACATTTTGGCAAGGGGCTACGTGGAACGAGGTGAATTTGATTTTTATAACAGTGTCATGTGGTGATATTATTGACCAATGACAATCTAAGAATTCTTCGTATACAGTATGATTCATGAAAGGAGATTTCAGATCTTGCGATGACGCGGTTGTTAAATTAATAAGTCCACCACATTTAGCTGCTTCAGAATAGCTAAAGTAAACTTGAACTTTGAAGCCTCTAAGGTTTACACTAGCGTCTGATACAAACTGTAACAACGCTGTGGTTCCTTTGCTTCTAAGTGTTGTCGTTGAGTTGATATTACCACACATTAGCGCTAAACGCTTATCATCATCAATTTTGTGTCCATCGTACACTGCAATATAATCATTATAACAATCACTTTGGCTTTCGACGTCAATATAAAGGAATTTAAGTACAACAATCTTGGTAGGTGGTGCTTCAATGAACCACGTGCAGTTCATATTTAATTCGTAATTTTCAGAAAGCGATGATGTTAGTATAGCACTCTCGTTTACTCTGCCTCCACATGAATATATGAAATAAGCAATTCTAAATCCTTTCCTCTGTATATATCTATCACTATTAAATGTTAATGATACTTTTTCAGACTGAGTTGTGACGGGAGGAATTTTGTCACCGCAGTAAACTTCGTATAAATAGTTATAATCTGACTCGCCTGATACTGTTAAATTATCAGACAAACAGTCAGGAGTAGAGCCTTCTAGTTCAAAATCAAGGAACTTGAGTACAACTTTGTTGTTTGGAGCAGATATTTCATATTGGCAACTCATACGTGGTCGGTAAAATGGAAAACCTGGACTGTATAAAAATTGTTCTTTAAGAGTTGCTGTATAATTTCCACCGCATATAGAATCCCACTCAGCTTTAAATCCATCGAGGTTTTTATCAGCATCTGTACGTAAGACAACTTTCATGCGATTAAAAGTTGAATTATATACAGGAGGTGTGTTTCGTCCACATACCCTTGCTATCTCCGTATAATCTTCGTCGTTCCAATCATAAATGATGACAACATCTTTAGTGCAATTAGTTGTTTCCTCAACAAAAAATCGTTCTACAAATTTAAGAGATACTCTGTAGCCTAAATCAGCCTGTATTTCCCAAGAGCATTCCTGGTTAGGTAAATAATTTTTAGGATAATTTGGCGATACAAATGTAGTTTGATATGAACTAAGATATCCACCACATTGGTCAGTAACAGTTCTAACCATAAGCTTTATATTTGTACTGTTTTTCATATTCGAGTGATATTGAATGTACATGTTACTGAAATGCGTAACTAATGGGCTATCTAAAAGTGTTTCTTTGCAATATTTACCAATTAACGGTGTGGTTTGTCTTGTGTTTGCACTTATTTTCAAATACTCGTCATCACAATTTAACGTAAAATGCCCTTCCAGTTTAATTTCAACTCTATTAGTTGGGCCTGTAAGAATCCAAGCACAATCTAAGGTATCGTCATAAGAATCAGGTAAATTTAAAATATTTAAAGGATCTTCTCCTACTTGAATAACACCACCACATGGTTGAGGTTTCAATTCTATATGAAAGGAAAACGAACTCAATGCACTTTTTGTTGCAGTAACATCAATCATTGGTGATGGAATTCTGTATTCAAATTCTTCAGTGTTCCCACAAATTTCCAGAGAAAACCTATTTTTAAAAGGTGACCTTATAATGACTCGAGGGTCAAAAAATTTACAACGTGTTCTGGTTATTGTTGAATTTATCTTGGCCGTCAAAAATATAGAATTGTAAGTAAGATTTGTTATAAGTGCATTATAATCATTATTTGTGTTTGCTTGACTGTTATAATGCCATTCACAAGTATAAGATCGGTTTAAGTCTGGTGATACGAGAACCTGGTTCATATCAGATAGATCTCCGCCGCATAGTGCTTGTTCGTCAGAGCTAAATCTAGCTTTGAAGCGATGAGAGGAAAATGTACGGTTGCGCCATACATAAAGTGCCAATGTGTTCCCGGAAGACTCAAAAACGTTTGTTCCAGGAATATAATCGTCGCCAGGAATTGATTGTATAGCAGTATGAAAGGCAACGTCATTGAAAATACCAATTTTTTGCTTTTCTATGTCCATGTCTATAAGCTCTAAACGCACTCTTCGAGACTTATTTGGTACTTTTACTAGCCATTGGCAGTACCTTAATGTGGTTTCTTGAGGATAACTTGGAGAAGTTAAGTAACCGTCTGAAGCCGTTATCAACCCACCACACATGGGTCGGGAAGAATTAAAGGTGATTCGAAATCCTCTATTGTTTGATGTCTGATCCCATGAATCCGGCTTACCGATATGAAGTTTAATACTAAACTCATTTCTTGAAGTTTCAATCAGGTCATGGGAGCGATCATCATCATTACATATGTTTTTTAGTACAGTGATAGTGTTATTGATAAGCACAGTTTCTTCAATTGTTATTTTGGTTCCACAAGATAATTCAGATTGAGGTAACTCAATATCATCGGGTTTAATTCGAAAAACGTGACTTGGAGGTCCTATAATGTGCCACTCACAGACTGTCCCGTACGGTAGCACTTGCAGGTGCGGGTACCCAGGCGATGTCAGTTCGCCGGCATCGGTGACAATGGTTCCACCACACGTATCGATGGATACGTTGGCTTTGAATCCATTTCGCGGTTCTGCCAACTGAGTCATGTATTTAATATACATTGTATTGCCAGTACTCTTAATGGTTCCAGGTCTATCATTGCCACAATATTGGCCGTGTAGAAGAGAATATTTCGATGATCCAAATCGTATTTCGACGGCTTCAGTTCCGCAATCATCTACGGGATTCAAGTCAAATCTATCAATAAAATCTATTCTAATAATTTCTCCAGGTGGGCCAGTAAAGATCCACTCACATTCTGAATACGGAACTGGCACTAATGGATAATTTGGTGAATTTATTATTTCCCAATTGTGGTCAGAAGTAAGAGATGATGTTGAACCGCATTCATAATTGTTCTCTTCGTAATTAACCACAAAACTTTGATATGTGAATGATCCCTTCGTATAACTTATAAATAAAGTATTACTAGACGTAATTATGTCTGCTTTATTTTCGTGATCGTAACCGCAGTACTTTCCACTTGCCAAAAGGGGCGCTTCCTCAGAATTGCCATTCCGTAAAACAACGTATGTTGCGCAATCGTCATTTTTATTTGTAATATTAAAATGATTTAATTGTAATTTGATAGTCCTGCCGGAGCGCACTTTGATGACCCAGTTGCATTTAATTTTGGACAAATGCCGATACTC
Organism: Agrochola litura; assembly: GCA_949152395.1. Classification (NCBI taxonomy): domain Eukaryota; kingdom Metazoa; phylum Arthropoda; class Insecta; order Lepidoptera; family Noctuidae; genus Agrochola; species Agrochola litura. The sequence goes on from OX424496.1 coordinate 2,158,981, forward strand.
CGGCTGTACATCCCACCAAGTCGGACCGACTTCACCGGACAAACTAGTCACGAGTCCTCCGCACTTAGACTTGACTCGAGCAAGAAATCCTTTCCTAGTAATGGATGCATCTGTTTTGAATTTAATTTTCATGTAAGTGGATGAATTAAAGCCTATTTTGGATGATTCTGTAGTACATATATTTTCATTGACAGGCTTCCAATTTCCAGGAGTGTCAGAGGAATAAATAGAAACTGAATCTGCAAAACAAGAGTGGGTTTCTTCGATATTAAAATCTACGAAATCTAAACTTAAATGTCTTCCCATTTGTGATTTGTAAACCCATTCACAATTTAAATTATCTAAATAGTCCTTTGGATAATTCGGTGACGTTAAAGTAATCGTACCGTTTTCTGGCAAAACTATTACAGTCTCATTCGAACCACAGTTTATTCCATCTCCAGTTTCAAGTTCAGAATTTCTAGAAGTTTTTGTCCAACTCATATGAAACATCGAACCTGTATTTGATTCATCAGTTGTAAGGGTCATGAAAACTACACTGGAGGAGCTCTGAATGACTTTTGTTTCAACCAGTACACCATTTAGTTCTTCTAAAATTGGAGCAGTTGAATCATATCCATCATAGACAGTTAATTTATTGTAGTTTACGTCGCTGTGTGAATAAATTTCCAAAACATCAAGTCTAATGGATATAGTATCTGAACCGGTAACGAGCACGCGCCAACTATATTCGCCAGATCCTAAATATCGAGTGGGGTACAATGGTGAAGATACCTCGCCACTATCTCCCGCGATGTCATTTTCTCGTTGGAATCCATAATGTAAGAGAAAACCTTGACCACTGGTTTCGGAATTACTGTGGAACTTAACATATATTTGTGATGCTGTGCTATGATTGCTAGGAATTTCACTACTACAATATACACCCAATAGCCGACCTGCACCGTTGTTTTCGCGAACTTCTACGTAGTCGTCGTTACAACCTTCAGAGAATTCTAAGTCAAATTGCTCGAATTGGACGTATGCAGTGTTTCCAGGGGATGATTTTAGTATCCATTCACAATCAGTGTTTACAGGATACGGGCCAGGGTAGTTCGGAGACGCGATTGTTCCTTCTTCTGAAGTTAATGCACCTCCGCAGGCGTTACTAAGTGGTGAATAGTGAGCTGCGAACATTCCAGTAGTTCTACCGGTATAACTGCCGAACTCTATCGTCAAGGCACTGCCGCGGCTGACAATCATAGGTGGAACTTTACGTCCACAATATTCCCCGATTAGTGGAGCATTACTGTTATCTCCGTCGAGAATTCGTAGAAAAGAGGAGGGACATGTTCTATTTGTAACTACATTACTGTCTTTTGGCAACGACATTAGAGTTAATGTTAAATATATTTTTTGATCGGGTGAATCCGCAAGAATAGTCCAAATACAGCTTTTGTTGGTATGTTGAACAAAGTTATCGCTATGTATGATACCCTCATGTGCAGCACTTATAAGAGCACCACACGTAACAGTAAAGTTAGCTTTGAAACCTTTGGCCGTTCCATAAGCATCGGTTTTGAATTGCACAACTATGCTATTGTATTTGCTAACAAATTGTGTTTGATTTGAATTTGGACATATTCGGTACGTGTAATTTGAGGAAGGTCTATAGTTTTTATCATTATCGTAGATTTGAATCGAATCTCCACAGACACGTTCACCATCGTCGAATCCAAAAACAGAATAAAGATCAAGATCCATAAAGTTGAGTTCAACACGGTGATATGCGGGGACGGAAATATACCAAAAACAATCCAAATTATTGTCGTAATTCTTTGGGTAATTCTTAGAGTATATGAGCCCAGATTTGGAATTCATAACACCTCCACATTTCGAATTGGCAGATCGAAATTGTGATGAGAAGTGAACATCCCTGAGCGTTGACCGTTTGGACAAGCGCACCAACATGAAATTGCTATCAGATTGCACAGACACGAATTCTCGATGGCAAATTTTTGTAAGAAGCGGAGCCATTGTATTTTGACCGTTATATATTTCAATAGCGTCAGTAGAACAATTAGCGGTATCTGTCATATAAACGTCTGTAAATGAGATTGTGATACTCTTACCTACTTGTGTTTCTATTAGCCACTCACAATCAAGTTCCTGGTCGTTAGTTTTACTTTTATCGAGGATTATGGAGCCTGTGGGTTTTTTAATATGTCCTCCACATCCATAACTAATCCATTCTAAACGGAACCCGGTGCGGGGCATATAAACACCAGAGACAAATTTTATTTGCAATGTATTACTCTTTGTACTAATTGGACGCGGAGTTGTACTGCCACAGATTTTACTTGAATAATTTGGATCAGATAACTCTTTTGTTTGCAAGTAATCTAGATGGCAATCGTCGTTGCCTACAATCCGAGATCTCATCCAATTACGATAAAATCGATGGGTTTTGTAAACATCAAAGTGTGTAAAGGTCACATTAATTTTATTTCCTTTGGGAACTGTGATGCTCCATATACAATTTAAGTTCAACGGGTAAGTACTTGGATAACCCGGACTCTCAATTACTCCGTATCTTCCGGTTATATTGTTATTACATATTGTTTGATAATTAAGCAGAAATCCTTTACCGCCCTGGTATATATCAGATCGAAATTTAACGTACGCATAATTAGTTGATGTTTCGATGCTAGCTAGTTCCGGTGACATGTAACAATGTTTTCCTAAAATGGAGCCACTCGTATCGCGACCGTCATATATTTCAACATAATCGTCTCTACAATTAAGAGTTCTTTCAAGATCAAGCTCTGTGAATGTAATACGGATTCGTGAACCTTCACTTGTAACTATTCTATAGAAACATTCGGCGTTTTCGTTATAATCATTTGGATAGTTCGGCGATGATACAGAGCCGGAAGGGCTCGTCAGTGTTCCACCGCAGCCTGTTATAGTACCATCCCATTCAATTTTGAACCCAGTTCCAGTTAAATAGAAATCAGAATGAAAATGGAGATGTATGGCATTAGATAATGATACGATTCGTTTTGATTGGAACGTCCCACAATACTGACCAATCAATGCTGAATTTTCGTTGCCACCATTTCTTATTTCTAAAAAGTCTCCGAGGTTACATTTGTCTCGTATAGGTCGTTCTAGATTAAACTGTGAAATGTTGAGTATGATCTGTTGGCCAACCGGCACCGTGATGACCCATGTGCAGTCGCGATTGGGTTCGTACGACCGAGGCCAGCCGGGAGAGTATATGAAGCCATGAGTTTTAATATACGTTCCACCGCAATGAGACTTTTCATCTAAAAATGTATACGATACAGAAAAACCAGAAGAACGAATACTGCCATCAGACTCAAAATTTAACATGAGCCGGTTAGTGGATGTTGTCAAGGCAGGAGGCGCGTGCGAACCACAGAATTTGCCCAATGCATTATTTTCATTGTTTTCGTCTATCTCTAGCAGCTCCAGGTAATCGCTGCCACAGCTGTGCATGTCCTCAATGTCAAACCTGTTCCACGTTAACTTTATGTGCATTCCTTCAGGAGCAATTAGTAACCACTTGCAGGTCTGATAGTTTTTGTAAGTAGCAGCATCTCCGGACGGATGATTTATTAATCCAGTGGTATCTCTGTGAATACCCCCGCACTCTGTATCGATAGTAGTATAGTTAGCATAGAATCCCGTGCCCGAAAGACTTAAATCAGATTTGAATGTTATGTACATATAATTAAGAGTGGATGTTTGAACAGGCGGCGTATGCGCGGCGCCGCCGCAGTATCTGCCTAGTAAAGTAGAGTTCTGGTCGTGGCCGTCCCTGACCTCAACGCTATCGTACCGGCAGTCGTAGTACCGGTTGTCTTCAATATCAAAATCTTGAAATGTTAATTGTATTGCTTTGCCGGGAACTGTTTTGATGATATAAACACACAATTTGTTCTCTGGATAACTGAACGGATATCCGGGTGATTTTATAATTCCACTATCACCTTCGATAGTTTTTTCGCATAATGCCTCGTACGTGATTCGAAAACCATCGGCGGGCATACTTCTATCAGTTTTAAATTTAAAATATAGTTCATTTGACGATGATGTATATGATTTCGGAAAAGTAGTTCCACAAAATTTCCCGACGAGTCGTGAATCCGGAGATCGACCGTCGTAAATTTTTAAATAATCGTATTGACATCTAGAAGACCGTTCAAGCTTGAATAATTTGAAGTCGATTTTTATCTTGGTATCCAAGCTAGTTTTAATTTTATACTCGCATAATAAATTACTTAGGTAAAGCCCATTATAAGTAGGAGAAACAAGTTCCCCTTTATCGGCAGTGTAGTATCCTCCACAGCCAGGAATGCCTTCGACGGGCGCGTAAGCAATTTGGAATCCATGTCCCGCACCGTAAGCGTCTGAATGAAAGTGTATTAACATATCAGAGCCTGCCGACTGCACGGGCGCGGGCTGTGTAGTGTTACAGTACCTATTGATAAGTGGATCCGTCATATGTTCACCGTCATAAATCGCTAAATAGTCGAAACTACAGTTTGAATGTGATTCAATATCGAGAGCAAAGAAATGTAAGTTAATCCTTTTACCGAGAGTGGTCGTTAAGCGCCAATAGCAATCACGGTTAGGAGGGTACATGCCGGGAGAGCCTGGGGAGCTGATGTGACCGTGCGTAGTGGCGTCCACCTCACCCCCGCACACTGGGCTTATACTAGTCCAGTGTAGTGCAAACCCGTCTTTAGCTACAGTTTTGTCTGAATGGAACCAGAAATATAAATTGTTATGACTTGATACAATGTTACCACCTTTAGGATAATTATTACCACAAAATCTTCCTATAAGTTGACTAGAAGATTTTCGACCATCGTGAATTTGTAGGAAATCGTACGTACATTCGGGACTTCGTTCTAAATTAAATTTACTGAACGTAACATTAATTACTTTATCAGGAGCTGTGTGTATTACCCAAGCGCATTGAGAATTATGATTATACGTCGTATTAGTCAAAGGATAAACAATACTGCCTTCTTCGTTATCTAAAACACCACCACAAGACTTTGTCCTTACCTGACATAAGGCGCCCGAGTACTGCGCCGCGCACTCACAACGGAAGCCATCAATTGCACTGTCGTCTGGTCTACAGATTCCTCCGTTGTGGCAAGGATTCACTCCGCAAACGGCGGTGTGCATTTCACAGTGAGTGCCGCCGTAGCCCTTGAAACAGATACAGGTGTAGCCGGTACGAAGGGAATGGCATTGTCCATGGACGCCACATGGATTGATTTCACAAACATCAGTGTAGTTGCCCCCGCCTGTAGCAACGTAGCAGCCACTCATTCCTACTCCATCGCCTTCCATGCCGTCGGGGCATATACATTGTGCTGATTGTCCAGTTGGCGATACGCTTTCTATGCACTGCGCAGATGGGTGGCATCCTCCATGACCGATGTTGCACGTACCTCTCCAAGAGCACGTAATTCCGTCACCTTGGTAGCCAGGTGGACATGAACCACATATTCGGGAGCCGATGATGTTGTGACATGTCACTAAAGGGCTGCAGCCTCCGTTAGGAATAGTTGTACATTCGTCGATATCGTAACAGCTGTGACCGTCGCCCTCGTAACCAGAAGGACATTGTCCACATCGGAATGAGCCCGGCAGATTGATACAATCAACCTTGGGGTTCACGGAACACCGAGGACCTTGATATGATTCACATTCGTTAATATCGGTTAAGCAAGCGACACCGGTACCATTCGTTGTCCATCCCTGGTTGCATATGCATTGAACGCCCTCTCCTGAAGTTACTTGTATACAGGTTCCATGGCCACACATTTCAAAGTTACCACCGGAACAATCCTTTTCCTTTCTAGTGCAATGTAAGCCAAACCAGCCAGATTTGCACAAACACTCATAAAATCCTGGTCTGTTGATGCACGTAGCTCCGTTTTGACACCCAAGGTCCGTACCAGCGAAATTCCGGCATTCGTTAACATCGACGTCACAATCTCTGCCTTCCCAATTTGAAGGACAAAGACAATGGTAGCCGTTTACTAAGTTGAGGCAAGTTCCACCATGCTCGCACGGATGAGATTGACATTCGTCTTTTCCTCTATTATTTAATTGAATTTGCAGATTTAGCACTTTTCTGTGAATACTGTTAACTTTTCGCCAAAGCATTGATATGTTGAAAAGTAAGTCATTCGGAAGCGTAGAATCTTTGTTCTCCAATCTCTCAAGTCTTTCTAATATACCATTTATATTCTTGTCAGTGTTTTCATTATTCGATGGCTGGTACTGCGTTCCCTCACTCGGGATGTTTGGTTTGAGTACGTTAATATCACCAACAAAGATGCTCGATTTCGGTCCATTTGGGCGTAGATATATATTTTTATCAAATGCTGGTTCTAGAATTAGATCACCACCCGAAGTCTTGATTTTTGGACGGTCCTGGTAGATTTCACAATCAAGAGGAACAAAACAAAGTACGCCTACCAGGAAAAGACATTTTCCAATTGTGCTGGACATGGTCCATGTGTCTAGGTAGACGGTTGTATTCGCACTATGTGCTACACTGGTGTTTCGAGTACCACTATAACTAGTAAGTATTATCAAAGGGGGCGTATTGCTGTACGCCCCTAGCGATGATTACTTGTTTATGAGTAACCAATTCGGGCCATCTGGTGTAATCGATAATACGTGTTTTCTACAATATCATGAGATTATATTACTTTGTATGATTAAAATTTAAATCGATATCGGGCTGTGGTTTTTGTGGTAACCAACGATAACTTTGTCACACCTCATTTTGATTGAACACTAAGTAGCTTCTTCCCGCGACTTCGTCCGCATGGAACGTTCGTGGACATTTTATAAACCTTCTCTGTATACTACGTTTGTAGTTTGTTTTGAATACAGTAAAAAAAAAACTTTATTTTACATAAACCTACATGGGCACTTATGAAGCGTCAGAAGCTAGGTGCACGGTTCCAATTGGTTGTTTTCTATTAAGAAGAGCCGGCAAGAATCTTCACGGTTACTTTAAAAAAAAAAAATACTTTTACAATGTTTTCAAATTACACTGTTAATAGGTATGAGAGGACAGTGTAGGCCTGTCAATGTCAAATAATAAAAAGATTATTTCAAGGAAGTATATAAAACAAAGAAAAAAATTATAAACATCATAATTTGGAAGCAGATAATAGACATTTACACAGTTATGCCGTTAATAAGGTAGATAGCATATAAAATATTTTCCAAGATATTAAGAGAAGGCAGAGTTAGTATATCAATTTCTTTGAATTTGTTTCTAAGGGACTCACGAGCTCGCCGTGTCCTCGTGGAGGCGATCGGCGGCGGTGATCTCTCGCGTCAGGCCATGGTACGGAGCGAGAGGAAATGGCAGGCCGTCACTTTCTTCTGCGAAGCGGCAATGCTCGCGAAGGAGGAGGAGGAACGCGTGAGAGAGAGGCAAACTTCGCGCCTTCACGCACCTAACCGCCACAGGAGGAGACGCCTTGGGCGTCGGGAATCGAGAGCCGATTTCCGGCCACCGTAGACGCGGGCTTGCGGACGGTGAGCAATGGGTAGCTTGCTGTCCGATAAGGACCAGGCCCGGGTCAACGGCGCGTTGTGTTCCACACGCGCCTCAAAGAGATGTCAGCAGAATTGACGGGGTCCGCTAGGGCCATTGCCTGCAGAGGGTGCGAAGAAAACCGATAGGGAAATCGTGACCCCCGGCAACAGGGCAACCGAAGGAACACGGGTGGGTTTTAGTCAGAAAGAGTCTGACACGCCCTCCCGCTCCGCCCAGAGCGAGAGAAGTTATTTGATAATTTCCCACGCAAAAAAATAAAAAAAGGGTCTCACGAGCACCCATTTATATGTAGAACGTGCGGATGAATTTACGTCAGCTGCCGATCCCCACAGCAGAATGCCATTAACATAATACTGTGGAAATAAGCAAAGAATACTAACCTAGCCGTGGCTCCATCAGTCAACTGCCTTATTTTTCTTACTGCATATGCAGCTGAACTTAATCTACCTGAAAAAGCTCTAAAGTGGGCGCCCCATTGCAATTTCGAATCTAAAGTAATTCCTAGAGATACAGTTTGCGTAATAGCATCTAGTTTCTTGCCATCAAGTTTTAAATTTAGACCTACTTGGGGTCCATTTAGTAATGAGAACTTAAGACATTTCGTTTTATTCGCATTAATTAAAATAATATTAGCTACGAATCATTTCGAAAGAACTGCTAGACTATCATAATTTTTGACGTGTACGAATCCTATCTATTTTCTATCTATTTTAAATATAAGAGAAGTGTCATCAGCGAATAGAACTATATCCGATAAGTTAGCCGTTACTTAAGGGAGGTCATTAATCGAACTAGGAAGTAGGAAACTCGAAGTAGGAAAGGGCTAAGAATTGAACCTTGAGGCACGTCTATCTTTACTAGAGACCCTGAAGCCGTCGCCCCATAAACGCTTACTTTTTACCCGACTACGGCGAAGCAAAAAGGAGGGTTATGATTTTGACCGGTATGTATGTATGTATGTATGTTCATCTGTTACCTCATAACTTCTAAACTGCCAATCATAATTTGACAAATGAGGTATCATTGGAAGCGCTTTGATTGTCCGCTGGTTATAGGCTATGTGACGCCACATTAAATGCACTAAGGCGCCCTCTAAAGGACATAAAGTAACGGAATAAAAAATAAAAATAATTGAATTGTGCCATGTTGGGTATCAAATGAAAGATCTTGACGAGCACATAACAAATATGTATATATATCATATTTTCCAAGTAAATAAATATGTTTAAATTGTTAAAAACAAGCAAAAGTGAGACTGCTACGTACGGCGCGGCTGTACAATTAATACCTATTTTATACCATAAATGCCGTGATGATCCTGTGATTAAGGCCTCGCCTCTCATGCACGAGGTTGTGGATTCGAATCCGGGCAAGTACCAATGTAACTTTTTCAATTCAAATGTACTTTCTGAGTTTATCTTGAACATTACTAACATCGGTGAAGGAAAAACATCGTGAGGAAACCTGTACCCTAATTGCGTAATACAACACAACCAATCTGTTTCGATTTGAAACAGATTGCTAATCCATTGCTTCATAAGTTGGAAAAAAATCTGCTCAACAACGTAAATAACGCAATGAATGTTGTTGAACTGTCAAAATGAAACAAATTAGGCAAAATTGTTTACGAAAATAAGTTACGCAATTAGAGTACTGGACTTATAGTTAATACTAGCTTCTACCCGCGACTTCATCCGTGTGGAATAGTTTCTTTGGTGCTCCGTTCCTATTGGTCTTAGCGTGATGATATATAGCCTATCTATAGGCTTCCAAGATAAATGGGCTATCTAACAATGAAAGAATTTTTCAAATCGGACCAGCAGTTCCTGAGATTAGCGCGTTCAAGCAAACAAACAAACAAACTCTTCAGCTTTATATATTATAAGGCTAAAATCGCCAACACGTCTTGAGCGCGCGTGGTGATCAATGCTCATGCCTTCTCTGTATGAGGCCTTGGCCCTGCAGTAGGACAGTAATAGGCTGGTATTATTGTACCAAATAACCCAAAAAAAAATGTTTTTAAGCTGCTCTGCAAATAGTTTATTACGAAACTATAACCACAAAATAATTTAAATAAAAAGTAAGTTCAAAAACTAAAACCCGACTAAAAGATAATTATGAAACAAGAAAATGTTTCAGACAGAAGTCAAGACATAGGTACAAAAATGATCAAGGTAAAGCCGTGGTCGCATGCTTGTACACCTATAAAATTATAAAAAATAAGTTCAAAAACTAAAACCCGACTAAAAGGTATGAAACAAGAAAATATTTCAGACAGAAGTCAAGACATAGGTACAAAAATGATCAAGGTAAAGCCGTGGTCGCATGCCATTATAATTTTGTAGGTGTACAAGCATGCGACCACGGCTTTACCTTGATCATTTTTGTACATATGTCTTGACTTCTGTCTGAAATATTTTCTTGTTTCATACCTTTTAGTCGGGTTTTAGTTTTTGAACTTATTTTTTATTTACATTATTTTGGGGTTATAGTTTCGTGATAAAGTATTTGCAGAACAGGTTATTTTTTTTTAGGGTTATATGGTATAATAATACCAGCCTATTATTATCCCTCTGCTGGGAAAAGGCCTCTTCTCATACAGAGAAGGCACGAGCATTGATCACCACGCGCGGTCAAGACGTGTTGGCGATTTTAGACTTATATATATTAACTACAAGTCCAGTACCTACTCTAATTGCGTAACTTATTTTCGTAAACAATTTTGCCTAATTTGTTTCATTCTGACAGTCTCACAACATTCATTGCGTTATTTACGTTGTTGAGCAGATTTTTTTTTCCAACTTATGAAGCAATGGATTAGCTATCTTTTTCAAATCGAAACAGATTGTGGTTGTGTTGTATTACGCAATTAGGGTACAGATTTCCTCACGATGTTTTTCCTTCACCGATGTTAGTAATGTCCAAGATAAACTCAGAAAGTACATTTGAATTGAAAAAGTCACATTGGTACCTGCCCGGATTTGAATCCACAACCTCGTGCATGAGAGGCGAGGCCTTTACCACTGGACCATCACGGAATTTATGGTAAAATAGGTCAAACTCAAACTCAAACTCAAAGCATTTATTTCAATTAAACCATTTACAGGCACTTTTGAATTGTCAAAGAATCGGTCAGTTAGTCAGAAAGTTGAAGCTAGTTGCCCATTCCAAAACGTAGATCTCTATGGAGAAGAACGGGCAAGAAACTCTGTGTTAATTTTACAGCTGCATCGTACGTAGCACAGTCTCACTTTTGCTTGTTTTTAACAATTTAAACATATTTATTTACTTGGACAATATGATATAAATACATATTTGTAATGTGCTTGTCAAGCCCTTTCATTTGATACCCAACATGGCACAATTCAATTATTTTTATTTTTTATTTCATTACTTTATGTCCTCTAGAGGGCGCCATATTGCATTTCATGTAACGTCATATAGCCTATAACCAGCGGACAATCAAAACGCTTCTAATGATACCTCATTTGTCAAATTATGATCGGCAGTTTAGAAGTTATAAGGTAACAGATGAACATACATACATACATACATACATACATACATACATACATACATACATACATACCGGTCAAAATCATAACCCTCCTTTTTGCTTCGCCGTAGTCGGGTAATAATGGCATGCGACCACGGCTTTACCTTGATCATTTTTGTACCTATGTCTTGACTTCTGTCTGAAACATTTTCTTGTTTCATATCTTTTAGTCGGGTTTTAGTTTTTGAACTTACTTTTTTTGTATTATCCCCTATTCATTATTCTTTTTGTATTCCCCTATCCTTATCCTTCCCGCCGCGTCTGTCTGTCTGAATGCAATAAACTCAAAAACTACCGAACGGATTTTCAAACGGTTTTCACCAATGGACGGAGTGATTCATGCGGAAGGTTTAAATGTATAATTCATTAAAGTTTTGTGTAAATTGGCTGAAATTTTATGATTATTGTTGGAGAAGTCGGAAAAAATCATGCCGACTGGGTGCTTTACTGGCGTGCGCTGCGTTAACCGAAAAAGGTACAAAAAATTTATGTTCTACGGTATTGTTCATCTTAAAAAGTTCAACAAAAAAGTCTGCAATGGCATATGTCTATCTTCTAAGGATGACCCAAAATAACCATTTATATCTTTCAGAATTTGATAAAAATTTGAACGTTATTTCCGAAGCTTTTTTGACCGGTATAGTATTAATCCTTATCCAAAAAATATGTTATTTAAATTGGGCATTTAATTTAGATTAAAATATGCCTTAAATCATGTAATTTAAATGAACAGTTTAAAAGATATCACAGTTTCAAAATTACGCGGTGCAACGCGGGCGCAGCGGTAGGAGTCAATGGCGTTTTCCTAGTAGTACGTTCCCCTGGGATATTTTCCGATATCCACGCGGGCGAAGCCGCGGGCAAAAGCTAGTTTATAATAATAATAATAGACCGCAGTATCTCTACGTTGACGTCGTGGTGGGGCTTGCGCGTTCCTAAACTCTAGGTCTGAAACCGGTAGAGTTTACTTTGCCGTAACGGGCCTAGGGTGAGGAGCCAGACCAAGAGAGATACAGGAACCCGCAGGGCAGCATGTGGCGAGCTGTTGGGCAGTAGCGACTCCATGGACCCTATTTCTTGTTCCTCACCTCTGGCTTGCCTTTATTGGCCGGCTGGAGTGAACAATCACGAGGATCAGAGCTCACACCTCCTTCTTGCCTTAATTGGCCGGCTTGAGTGGAGATTCGCAAGAGCAAACGTGCTCGGAGGAAGGAAGTATTCCAGTAAGATGCTGGTAGGGATCTTGACCGTACTTCCGTGATTGTCCTGATAGCCGTGGAATACCTCTCCACTCCTCATAAGCACTTCAGGACGTGTTGCCCCCTTGTCGCTACGACACTATGTGCTAGCGACCGTTTTCGGGGGCCCATTATTGAGTGTGCAAGTCACCCCCTGCCATTTTATCCGTGTGCATATAAAACATAGATCAGGCACGGGCCATCGGGGTCCGCTAGGGCCAATGCCTGCCGGGGCTGTGAATATGGGCCGATAGGGATATCGTGGCCCCCCGGCAACATGGCAACCGAAGGAACACGGGTGGGTTTTAGTCAGTAAGAGTCTGACACGCCCTCTCGCTCCACCCAGAGCGGGAGAAGTTATTTGATAATTTCCCAACCAAAAAAAAAAAAGGCAGGGGCCATAGTCCTATAGTTCCAGGTGACCAATCCACTTTAGCAACCCAAACCCATAGTCCGATATCTTTGTTTCCATATCTTACAATAGTCCTATACCAACCGGGGGTTGTCCTTGGCTGCACTTGTATAGTGCGAACAGGGATAATCGTCGGTTGGTACTATAGCGAGTCGTAATAAGAAAAAGGCGTTGCCAGCTCGCGTCACCGCTCGCGTCCCTTCGACGCCACCGCCACCGAGTCGGCGTTCGGCTCGCCTCCGCGCCCGCGCCGCTGCCGCTCGCCCAAACAGTCCCGCATGAGTCACCCAACCACGAACTCGGCGCGCGCAGACGCTGATCGTCGTCCGACAGCATAGTTACAATAATAATATTTGTGTCCATGTTCTATATAATTATAGATCATCCGCTAAAACCGTAGTTTCCTTGCACATACCAAGCCTCCTATAGTACCTCATTTCATCAAAAACGTCTAAGGGGCCTCTGCGAGTTGGCTTCGGCCCCTCGTACGCCTTCCAAAGGTCCGGGACCCCTGGGTCCCGAGAAATGTCAAAGGCGTAAAAATAATCATCATCATCATTTATAGGAAATAATAAGATACATGTAGCAAATAGCTGTAAGTTAGTAATTAACTCAATGCATTACGATTTTTCGGTAGAAGTTGCAGAACTGCATGATCTTGCCAAAAATTACGAATATGTTACCAAATATAAAGGTAAATGTAAATGAATTGAATATTCCGGGTGACATATTTGTGAATTTGGCGGATAGTAGATTTTATGAACCTGCCGACGTAGATATATTAATAGGGGCAGATTTGTTTTGGGATTTAGTGACCGGTCAACAAGTAAAGTTAGGTAAGGGTCTCCCCACACTGCAGAATTCGAAGTTAGGTTGGCTTGTCACTGGTCCGGTGTATAGTAGGAATGCTCCACGATATGAAGTAAATTGTTATTTAACTAGAAGTATTAGTGACCAATTAGAAACATTTTGGAAAGTTGAAAAAGTATTAAATATAAATGAAAAACAGTATCCTTAGCACTGAAGAAGAATTTTGTGAAAAACTTTTTGTAGAAAATACCTGTAGAATGGACGACGGTAGGTTTTGTGTGAAGATACCATTTCACACATCTCCGGCCGTAGTTAGGAACAGCAAAATCGCATTTAGTTAATTTAGAAAACCGGCCAAGTGCGTGTCGGACCACGCACAATGAAGGGTTCCGTAGTTGTGATGAATTTACCCCAAGAACAAACTTAACTTTGTAGTTGAATAACATGTTCTCCCATATATTCTGTGTGGGAGAACATGTTTTTGCAACTGCAAATGTAAGTTGGTCGATTATTACTCGTTAACTTGTAAAGCCTACTTAGCTGTGATAGTTTCAAACTCAAACTCAAACTCAAAGCATTTATTTCAAATAAACCAATTACAGGTACTTTTGAATTGTCAAGGGGTCGGTCAGTCAGAAAAATGAAGCTAGTTGCCCATTCCAAAGCGTAGTAGGTACCTATGGAGAAGAACGGGCAAGAAACTCCACGGACACTCTTTTAAATCAAAATATTGTTACAAAATATTGGTTACATCATTCGTGTTGAACTTATACATGTGAGAACAATGTAGAAAGACGTGCACGTTAAAAGCGTCCGTAATAAAAATATAATATCAATTCAAAAATTTAAATAAATTAAAATAAACCGTGGCAGCTAAGAGATGACCAGTCCCTACTGACGGCGCCCGTTCACGAACATGACGCATGGATCAGCACCATTTAGCTCAACCATTTTGAAGGGAACTTAATGATCCAACACACACGCCACCATCAGCGAGACATTTGAGTGAGCATGACATACTCTCAGCCGCCAGGGCACATTCAAGTCAATGAAAGACGTACCCAGTAAATGGTAGCTTTATGGAATGTACAACATGGTCACAGTGCTCACACATGTGATATGCAATTATACAATACAAAGAGATTGAATTTATACAAAGGAAAGATAGTTTTACAATCTTCAGCAGCTGCAACAATACTTTCGAATGCTAATCAATTAGTTTATGCGCCCTTGTGGAGCTGGACCAGCGCTGAGCCAAGCATTTTTATCTGCGATGTAATCCCCCAACTTATAATATGCTTGGCAGCATAGTGTGCGTTTTATACATGATTTAAATTTCGTTTCGTTCAGTTGGAGTATGTGGGAAGGTATTTTATTATAACATTTTAAACAGCACCCCATGAAAGATGAGTCTACTTTAGCCGGTCTGAAACCCGGTTGAACTAATTGGTCCCTATTTCTAATCCCATAATTGTGTTTATCACCTCTTTTACTGAAAAGACTTAGATTTTTCCTTACGTACATGATGTTTTCATAGATATATTGACAAGGTACCGTCATGATGTTAATATCTTTAAACAGTTCCCTTAGAGAATCGCGTCTGCGGAGGCCATATATTGCTCTGATGGCTCTCTTCTGCAGAATAAAAATAGACTCGATATCTGCAGCCCGTCCCCATAGTAAAATACCGTAAGACATGATACTATGAAAGTAACCAAAATAGACTAGCCTCGCGGTATCTACATACGTTTGCCTTTTAATTTCGTTATATTTGCTACTGCCGTGAATTTTTTCACATACCCAAAAACCAACCATTAAGCTACGCTTGCAGGGCCCCGACACACACACTTGACTCTAACAAAAATTATATTATATATATTTTATTATTATATTATTTTATAAATATTATTATTGTTATATTTCGTAAACGGATCCCTAAATCCAAAAATGGTTTTAGCAAACTCAACGACACCCCACACTATGGGATTATTGAGAGAAAAAAATCATCCTCACTTTACGTCTAGGGGAGGTACCTGAAAAAATATATTTTATCATGATTTTATTTTACCACTTTGTCGGCGTGATTAATATGTATACCCATGTCAAATTACAGCTTTCTAGTACTAAGCGTCTCTGAGCTAAGCCTCGGACAGACAGACAGGCAGACAGACAGACGGACATGACGAAACTATAAGGGTTCCTTGTTTACTACGGAACCCTAAAAAAGGTTTAAAAAACAACCTAGTGTAAGAAGTTCCTATACGGAGTTTATAAAGGAATATGAACTATTGAATCACTTGTCTGAGACTTGTAAGCCTGCCTTTGCATGTTATTTACCGCATGGATGATGCGGTAAATAGCCATTCGCAAAAAAAGTGAAACAACAAAACTTCGTGTAGTGTTTAACGCGTCACAGAAATCAAGTAGTGGGTGAAAATGCACTGACGCAAAAAAATATGAATATGACATAAATAATACACTTAAGGACATAGTAAATTGGCTTGACATTAACAATTTAATAATAAATTTATCTAAAACGAATATAATGCATTTCTATCAACGCTCACGGGTACAACAAATGACTATAGAATACGACGGACAAAAAATTGACCAAGTAACAGTGGCGAAATTTTTAGGAATATTAATAGACAGTCAGTTAACATGGAAACCCCAAGCCGAAGAGGTGTGTAAAAAACTAAGCACTTCTGCATATGTGCTATTCAATTTAAGCAAAAAAGTGAGTACAACTACAACATTGGTAGCTTACCATGGTTTGGTGGCATCAATTCTACGATTTGGAATTGTATTCTGGGGTAATTGTAGTATGAGAGAACAAGTGTTTAAGGCCCAAAAACGATGTATAAGGGCAATGTGTGGCCTGAAAATGACAGACAGTTGTGTACCTATGTTTAAGTCCCTAAAAGTGTTAACATTTCCGGCATTATATATTTTAGAAATGGCAATTTTTGTGAAAAAGCATAAGAATTACTTTCTAACAGTGTCAGAAACTAGAAAAGGGCCTGTTAGAAGTCAATATAAGAACCTATTACAAAATGGTAGTTACAATACAGCTTTACTAACGAAAAGTGTTTTCGGCATGGGTCCCACCATTTATAATAAAATACCAAATATTTAAAAAAATTACCCAATCCAAATGTTTAAAAAGAAACTGACAGCCCTATTGCTTGATAAGTGTTACTATTCAATTAATGATTTTTTAAATGACCCTAATCTTTAGATTTAATTATTGACATTGAATATTTCTTTATTATTATTATTATGCTAGTTTTAAATTATATAATTTTTTGATTAATTTATTTTTTTGCTAATTTTAATTTGACTCTGATTTTCATTTGTTTTTTTATTGTAATAAAATTTCCTTTTAATGTTTGCATGCCTTATTGGTAGATTGTACAGGGATCTCAACATTTTGTGAACACCTTCATTTATGTACCTACTCTCAAAGCGAATAAATGATTATGATTATGATTATGATATGGGTATTCGTTAAATGATATACAAATGGTGTATTCAGTATATTGCTCAGGATGAGGCAACATAAATTTGTCATGACGTCAGACATTGAACAAATGTATAGGCAAATATTAATATCTGAAAGTCAAAGACATTTGCAAATGATAATATGGTGGAATAATGAGCACGACCTGTTTACGTATTTGAGGTTAAACACGGTTACCTACGGAACCGCGTCTGCCCCGTTTTTAAGTATTCGTTGTCTTTTGCAGTTATCAAATGCGTGTGATGATTTAGAAATTAAGGAAATACCTAATGAAGCGTGATTTTTTTCATGGACGATTTAATTACCGGACATCAAACTGAGGAAGGTTCAAACTAAATCGAATTTGTAGAATTAGGTATTACTAAAACCTTAAGTTCTGCCGGATTTAATTTAAGAAAGTTTTAGATCAAACGCTACTAAGTTATTTTGTGAAACCAAGTCAAATGAAATGCAATCAATCACTGAATTCATAACGGTTACTAGTACTTTAGGTATATCTAATGATATATTTTTAATAATTTTTTCTTTGTTTCTCTCAAATAGAGCACCTGCCATCTAATCTCTTCACCACCCTTGGTTGACTGGTAGAGAATGCCTATGGCATTAAGTTCACCTTTGTACCTTTTTGTGTGTGAGAAGTTTAAATAAATAACTTGGTCCCAAAGTTCAAAGTTTTCATTAATGCAATTTTTGGTGATACTACAGGGTCTTAAAAATATTTTACAGTAGCTCAAAAATCTACCCTATAAAGGCATGCATTTTTAAATTACAATATTAGAAATTAAGTTAAAAATTACATGAAACGTAATGAACAATCAATAAAATCAATAATCAATAGAAATTAAAAACAAGATATATTAGATTGTAATAAATTTGTAGACATATGAATATTACATTAAAAACATAAATACCTACATAAAATGGTCAGTCACATGAAATTTTATCAACTAGGAATTCGTCAATAGTATAGTAGATTTGTCTATTACAAATTTATTTAGTTTACGTTTAAATTGTGTCAAGTTTAAATCTTTTATGTCATTTGGTAGCCTATTAAATTTTTTTGGAGTCATGCAAAGTATGCTCTTGTGCATAAGGGTGGTTTTAGAACTTCTTCTCCTCAGTCTGATGTATTTAAAATAAATTTTGTATACAAAAAAAAAACCATCAAAAAATTACCAAGCGAAGTATGTTATCTTCTATTGCAAAGATTTTCGATCCATTAGGTCTTATCAGTATATTTATGATTAAGGCTAAATTAATTTTACAAAAGTTGCGGTTATGTGAATATGGGTGGGACGACTCCGTAACTGAAGAAATACAAACTTTGTGGCATAACTTTATTAAAAACATGAATTCTCTTATCTGTGTTGAAGTACCTAGGCATGTCATGTGTGAAAACGCCGTACACATCGAAATTCATATTTTTTCGGATGCTTCTATGTGTGCATATAGGACGTGTGCCTGTGTGCGCTCCATCAATCGGAACGTAGACATTCATGTACAATTACTCTGCGCTAAATCAAGGGTCGCTCCATTAAAAAGTCTAACTATACCTAAACTTGAGTTGTGCGGCGCGTTATTGTCCGCAGAGTTGGGAAAAAGGGTGACTCACTCCTTGCGTTGTAATGTAGTTCGTTGTGTTTACTGGACAGACTCGATGATCGTGCTCGGATGGTTGCGTACTGATCGCGCAGTTTCAAAACAATTAAAGGTGTTTTCACTCCTCTTGCTTAAAAAGGCCGTCATTGTAGAGTACTACCAGAGCGGGGAAAAAATTGCATTTCTTGCTAGAGGGGAAAAAGTATTTTTTTTTAATTTTTGTCTGTTCCAACGAGCCTTGAAAAACGAAAAAGGCTTTATTCTTATGTAGAATAATTAGTTATGATCATGGACTCGACTTATTACTGGTTCACAAAAAAAAGAACATTTTATTTTTGAAAATGGAACTAAATGCGGCTATCTCTTCGGTAGAATGCGTTAACCTACATTACGTTGTGGCTACGGTGGCTACAGAAGAAATAAAAAAAGGCATCTTTAGTTTTTTTTTTCTAATTACGAATGACCGTATATAATTTACAACAGTGAAAATGTCATTATGTAGTGAGAACATCTTCATAGAGGACTGAAATTAAGTTCCCGGAAAAAACATCTCGTTATATAATCTGAATTGTACAAATTGTACATTTAAATAAAATAAACAATTGTATTGGATTATTTTATTTTCTCGCAATCGTGGTGAAAAGTAGAGTGTAACACACGGCGCTAAAACCCATTATAACTCGGTTTCTATTTACTCCCTCGCTAAAGCTCGGGAGTAAAACTACCTCGTTACAATGGGTTATTTTAGCCCCTCGTATAACAATCTGCTATTGTTGCGAACAGAGTAAGTAATTAAAATTAAAAGTTTAACGAAAGATAATGAATGGCGATACGTACGTCAACCGGCGTAAACCTGATTACATTTCACGAGGAGTAGATCAAATGAATGATTCAGTTCAGAAATTATGGTGGAGTGGGCCATCCTTCCTATCGTTAACAGAGACTGATTGGTTTTTTTTTTTTTTTTTTTTTTTTTGGTGGTAAATTATCATAAATTATTATAATTAGGGGCGTGAGGGCGCGAAATTTGCCTTTCCCTCACGCGTTCCGCCTCCTTGGCCTAAGGTAGATAAGAATAAATTAAAAAGTGTACAATTACCAGAAGTGAAATTCGTAGGCACATTGGTAGCAAATGTAAATATTAAAAATACTTTAATAGAATTTACACGTCATTCTAAAGTGAAAAGATTACAAAATACAATAGCCTACATACTTAGATTTCTAAAGAATTGTAGAATTAAGAACCGTGAAAACAGACTTACTTGTAGTTATTTAACTGCTGATGAACTAAATGATAGCATGGTGTGTTTAGTTAAATTGTCGCAGTTAGATTAAATTTAGTAATGAGTATCATCACTTATTAACAAATAAGCCTGTAAACTAGTAATAAACGTAAAATATTACCACTTAGCCCGTTTTTGAATTCTGAACATAAGGTAATGCGGGTAGGAGGTCGTATCCGTAATTCACCTCTACCCTATGATAAAAGCATCCCTTTCTTTTGGATTCCAATCACCGATAGTCAAGGCTTATTTTTGAAAACGAACACATTAGGTTATTTCACGGTGGATGTCAATTAATGGTATCAGCTGTTCGAGAAAAATATTGGGTCATTAATGCTCGTAAAATAGCTAGAAGTGTAGCTAATAGTTGTGTAGTATGTAAGCGATTTAGGCTTAAGTCAATAGTGCCCATTATGGGAAACTTACCCAAGCAGCGTTTGATTCCAGGGACACCTTTTGAAACTTCTGGAGTCGACTTAGCTGGGCCTTATCTTATAACTAATAGAAAGGGTCGCGGTTGTAGGATCAGTAAATGTTACATGTGTTTATTTGTTTGTTTTACCACTAAAGCTCTGCATTTAGAAGTTGTCAGTGACTTAAGCACTGAAGCATTTTTATTGGCTCTCAGGAGATTTTCAACCCTAGTTCAAACCCTAACACACTATATTGCGATAATGCAACAAATTTTTTAGGTGCTAGTAATGAACTTGATATTTTTTATTAATAAACAAAGGAGAAATAAATAATTTTTGTTTAGATGAAGGTATGAAATTCGCCTTCATACCACCATATGCCCCAAATTTTGGAGGATTATGGGAGGCAGGGGTAAAATTTGCCACAAATAAAAAGAGTTTTAGGAAACAGACACTTGACATATGAAGAACTTTCCACATTATTTGTTCAAGTAGAAGCCAAATTGAATAGCAGGCCTTTATTTCCCATGTCATCCGATCCTAATGATTTCCAACCCCTGACTCCTGGGCATTTTCTCGTCGGTAAACCACTGATAGCTCTTCCCTCTCCTAACTTGTCAAATATTAATTGCAATCGACTCCACAGATATGAACAATTAGAACAGATGAGACAATGTTTTTGGATGAGATGGCAGCATGATAACGTCACTGAGCTCCAGCATCGTACCAAATGGCGTAAAGCGAATATAAAAATTACAAATTGGAGATATGGTCATTATCAAGGATAACAACTTTCTTCCCTTACAATAGAAAATCCGACGAATACAGGCCTTGCACTTGGGCAATGATGAAGTGGCCAGAGTAGCAGACGTGAGGACAGTAAATCGCTTGTGCGCCCTTTGTTCAACTCAGGCATATTTTTGAAGGAGCCACCTTCAAGGGAGGATGTTGACGCTTAGCCCTGCGATGCGCGGGGGTTCGGCTCGGCCCCACTCCGCGACGCCGAGCCTATATATACGAGTTCACTGGATCATTTAGCGTGACCGAACCCTAGTTTTGTATTAATTCCGCATAAAAAGAACAAAGCAATATTGTAAATTTAAAAATAATATACCAGCACGCGTAGTATGACCACCGTAGAAACGAGTTTTGTCGACGGAAGAATAGACAAAAATGACGTTCTGTGTAGACAGGACGGCAGGAAAGTAGAAAGACTCAACTGCACTTTTTACGAAATTCGTAAAAAGCACTTTTTTTCATAATTCGACTCGGAATTCTTTGTTTTGTCATAGGATTTTTTTTTCTGTTTGGTTCTCAATTTTTATTGATAGTCACGTCAACTACAAAAAAAAAAAACTCAAGTATCGAAGTATCATATTTTGGAAGCAAAAAATATTACAGTATTTTATACGGAATTTTTCACTTTTTGTATAGAAAATAAGAAAAATTATTACCTAAATGTTGAGTCTTAGGGGTTTAAGGGTTTCATAAAGGGGGTCGAAATTTTCATTATTTTTGCGGTTGGACAGGCCCTTTTTTGAGATATAAGCAAAAGAAAAAACAAGATACAGTACTGTTTTTGCACTGAATTCGAGGTGTGTTGGTGTGAATTTTAGTTCATATTTTATTTCACACCTTTTTAATCGCGATTAGAAATAGTCTGGTTTAGTTAGACAATCAAAATTTTTAAGACGCTCTTCTGTAAAATCATGATTTTGTGGATAACCGTATATACTTTGTGGCCATCGAGTAAAAAGTTTTCTACTGTGTTTAGCATGGCGATTACAAAATCAAATTGTCTTCACTACCTTAGTGATTTTGACAGTTTGGGATAGAAAACTTTCTTCTGAAATAGTCTACATGTAAAAGGACCTAGACAAAGATCGTTAGAAACGAAAGACAAAATGACAGATTGTAGAAAGATTTCTACGCTGCGATGTCAAAAATGGAGAAACGAAACGTCACTTTGTATAGAAAGAGCTATGTCTATTCTTCGTAGAGATAGAAAGCGTCATGCTACGCGTGCAGTAGTATTTTGGCATCCGGAGTTTATTTTCAGCTCTGCACGCTTACCTAACACACTAAAAAGTCTAGCCCTAGACATACCTTTACAAAAAAAAACAAATAAGGTTTAGGCCAATTACATGTAAAAGTTTAGAGAAATTAAATAATTCTTTGGCCAATAAATTATGTGTTCAGAGTTTTAATAATATAGGTGACTCAAATGAGATCTACGCCGAGTTCTTTTCACTATTAAATACGCAATTTTATGACACTTTTCCACTAAAGACTAAAAGTATTTACACAAAGTTCTTATTTGGTGATTGGGCGACTCCAGTTATTCATGGCGGAATGGAGAGTGCGATTGTCGCAACCCAGCGCTGGGTACGCCACAATTGCGGCGATAAGACCCCTCGTTGAGGAGTGGCTAGAGAGGCGCCACGGCGTCCTCACCTTCCGCCTGACGCAGGTCCTCACCGGACACGGCTGTTCTGGGAGGTTCCTGTTCAGGATAAAGCGGGAGGAAACGCCCGGGTGTCGCCATTGTGTGGATCACCCGGAGGACACGGTGGAGCATACGGTGGAGGTCTGCCCGGCTTGGGCGGAGCATCGCCGTGTCTGTGATCTCTCGCGTCCGGCACTGGTTCAGGCCATGGTACGGAGCGAGAGGAAATGGGAAGCCTTCACCTCCTTCTGCGAAGCAGTAATTTTCGCGAAGGAGGAGGCGGAACGTGTGAGGGAGAGGCAAACGCGCCCTCGCGCCCCTAACCGCCGCAGGAGGAGACGCTCTGGGCGTCGGGAATCACAGACAGATTTCCGACCACCGTATGCGCGGGCTTGCGGACGGTGAGTAATGGGTAGCTCGCCGTCCGATAAGGACCAGTCGACGGCGCGTTGTGTTCCACGCGCGCCTCAAAGAGATGTCAGCAGAATTGACGGGGTCCGCTAGGGCCAATGCCTGCCGGGGTTGCGAATAAAGGCCGAAAGCGACATCGTGGCCCCCTGCAACAGGGCAACCGAAGGAACACGGGGGGTGGGTTTCAGTCAGTAAGAGTCTGACACGCCCTCCCGCTCCACCCAGAGCGGGAGAAGTTATTTGATAATTTCCCACACAAAGAAAAAAAGAAAAAGTTGAACATTTGGATTTTTTGACACATCTAAATCGAATTTGAAAATCGCGACTCCATACGTGATACCACGTGAATCTTTTTAGAGTCGGAGGCGCGCATGGGGGGCAGCCTCGACGTTTTTTATATGGATTTTTTCACTTTTTGTATGGAAAATAAGAAAAAAGAATTACCTACATGTAGAGTATTAGGGGTTTAAGCGTTTTATAAAGGGGTTGAGATTTTCATTATTTTTGCGATTGGACACACCGTTTTCAAGATATAAGCTAAAGAAAAAAATATTAATTGCTGTTTTTGCATCTAAAGTCGAGGTGTTAGTGTGAATTTAAAGTTCATGACAACCAATTTTATTCCACACGTTTTTAGTCGCGATGTAAAAATAGTCAGATTTAGTTAGAAAATCTAAATTTTAGGTAAAAAACGTCAAATTCAGAATAGCAAAATTGCCATTTTCACTAAATTAATATCTCAGTACAATCTTAGTGCTGTCAAACTAAAATATAGTTAAGTTGTGTCACTTTAGTCTATTTCAGAAAGGGAAATCGTCATTTGACAGGAATAAACTAAATTTTGGTGTTTTTAGTCTAGTTTAGAGGCATTTGTGACAAGAGAATCGGCACCACTACCGATGCAACTGCTTTCAATATTTTTGTGGCAATACCATCATAGCCAACGGTATTCGTGTGTTTTAGCTTCATTATAATATTGATGAGCTAGCTAATTAGCTTCATTATAGGGGCTATAGTCCTACCATAGTTCCAGGTAACCAGTCCAGTTTAGCCACCCAAACCATAGTCCAATATCTTTGTTTCCATATCCTGCAATAGTCCTACACCAATTGGGGGTGTCCTTGGGGCACTTACATAGTACATACAGGAATAATCGTCGGTTGGTGCCTCATTTCATTAAAAACATCTGACAGGCTTCTGCGAGTTGGCTTCGGCCCCTCGTACACCTTCCAATGATCCGGGACCCCAGGGTCCCGAGAAATGTCAAAGACCCTTTAAACAATAATAATAATATTGATTTTTATTTCGGAACAGAGTCCATAGTGTGTTAGTGACATAATATAAAAGTAACATATTATCTAGTTTTAGTACCAATCACCTTCTGCACAAACTGCTTTACAATTGGAGATCTGAAGTTCTCCGCTACAGTTTTCAGGATGCTGTTGCGACTATCTCTCACTCTTCTCAGTAGTGAAGCAGTTTTTTTGCGAACAATCGCATGGAAACCGTCAGTACGGGATTGCGCAAACGTTTCCGACGCGCTGCAGTAGCGAGGAAGTCCCAAAAACATCCTGAAGCCATTGTTGTACTGGACGCTCAGGACATCCAGCGATCTTTTGGTGTAATTGACCCATAGATTGCTTGTGTACAGACTCTGGCAATAAGCCTTGAAAATCGTGATTTTTACTTGGTCCGTACATCGAGCAAATTTACGGGTCAACATGTTGCACCGGACGGCGAGTGCCCTGCGCTCCCTCTCTATATCGACATGGTCCTTCAGGTCATCGGAAAGAAAGTGACCAAGGTATTTAAAAGAGGATACCCTTTTAATTACTGACCCGTTTATAAGTAGCTCGGGTCCCACTTCACGGCATTTGCCGCCAACCTCAAAGACCATTTGTACTCACACTTTTTAACATTATAAATTAATCCATGTGCGGCAGCGTAGGCTTCACAAGTCTGAAGCAACTCTCTGATTGCCCCCGCGTCTGCGGAGCACCATGTCATTAGCATAGCTGATATTGTTAATGCTAACCCCATCAACACCGCATCCGACACGCATGTTGCTGAGTCCCTCTATGAGGTCATCTACGTAGAGGTTGAAGAGCCTGGGAGACGTCAGACCTCCTTGTCTCACCTCACAGTCCAACCTATACGGTTCGGAAAGCGAACCGTCCCACTTCACATGATTGTTCTGATTACCACACCAATGCTGCAATAGTCCACATATTTCCGCGAGTATACCCCTGCTTACCATCTTTTCCCAGAGCACATCATACGAGACAAGATCGAAGGCCCTGGAAAGATCAAGGACACAGGCGTACATCTTGCGATCTAAATAGGATTGAACTGTATGCTTGACACTCAAAATAGCACTTTCAGTTGAAAGTCCGGGACGAAACCCGAACTGCGCAGCATGAAGATGTAGAGGGGTGCCAAACCATAACGTTTTAAATGCCAAAAAAACAAGTTTTCAGTAGACACATAAAACTGTCTTAATTGTTAAATAAAAAACAAATTCATTATTACAATTTTTATTATTAAACTGGCATTCAATACACGTAATTAACATATGAATTTGTAATCTTCCGAAACACAGAAATCATTTTAATATTTAAAACAAAAAATTAAAACGGTAAAAACGTTTTAAGTGCCATTATTAATGCAAGTCATAACGTTGTAAACGTATTTTTTACTTGCACTTATTAAACTTAACTTACATACACACTTTATTACTTATTTTATAAGGTTTTCATAAAACAATTTACTTTCTCCTGCTAAATACGGCAACATGGCACTAATGTCTTTCTTTTTCTCAGCAGATAAAGATACGGGTGTTTCCTTCATCTCGATTTCCAAGCCCTCGAAACTCGCCTTAGTGATTCCAGGTTTAAGCACTGATGTTGCGATCCATGGGGCGTATTCGCCGTAACTTTTTTTTGTATAAATTACACCAATGTTTTCAGATGTTACTCGAATCATAGTAGCCGAAGATATCTGCAGCTTTTTAGTGTTAATCATCGTTCTAGCAATAATAATAATAATAACCCCACCGCCGTATCTCTACGTTGACGTCGTGGTGGGGCTTGCGCGCTCCGAACTCTAGGCCTGTGCCGGTAGAGTTTACTTTGCCGGAACGAGTCTGGGATGAGGAGCCAGACCAAGAGAGATACAAAAACCCGCAGGGCAGCATGTGGCGAGCTGTTGGGCAGTAGCGACCCCACGGACCCTATCTCCGGGAGAAGTCTTGTTCCTCACCTCTGGCTTGCCTTTATTGGCCGGCTGGAGTGAACACTGACGAGGAACAGAGCTCCCACCTCATTCTTGCCTTTATTGGCCGGCTTGAGTGGAAATTCGCTAGAGCAAACGTGCTCGGAGGAAGGAAGTATTCCAGTAAGATGCTGGTAGGGATCTTGACCATACTTCCGGGATTGTCCTGATAGCCGTGGAATACCTCTCCACTCCTCATAAGCACCTCAGGACGTGTTGCTCCCTTGTCGCTACGACACTATGTGCTAGCGACCGTTTTCGGGGGCCCATTATTGAGTGTGCAAGTCACCCCCTGCCATTTTATCCGTGTGCATATAAAACATAGATCAGGCAGGGGCCATAGTCCTTCCATAGTTCCAGGTGACCAGTCCACTTTAGCAACCCAAACCCATAGTCCGATATCTTTGTTTCCATATCTTACAATAGTCCTACACCAACCGGGGGTTGTCCTTGGCTGTACTTGCATAGTGCGAACAGGGATAATCGTCGGTTGGTACCTCATTTCATTAAAAACGTCTAAGGGGCCTCTGCGAGTTGGCTTCGGCCCCTCGTACGCCTTCCAAAGGTCCGGGACCCCTGGGTCCCGAGAAATGTCAAAGACGTTTAAATAATAATAATAATGTAATAATAATGTTTATTGCAATAAAAAATGATTACATATGTTACAAATACAGTAGTATGGAACAACATAAAGTGCATTGGGTATTATCTCCTGGCTCCCAAACTAGGTTAATAGCCTGTGACTTGGGGACCAGTGATTCCATAAAGGTATACACATAGATGATCAAAATGTTTTAAAACAAACAAAAACTGCTTTCACCAGTAACATAGTGAACATAACAATACAATAATTTTTATGTGTTTTGAAACAACAAAAAGTAAAAATAATTTGATAAAAAAGTAATACGTAATTGAGTGAGAGTGAGTTAGTCGTGGTAGGTGTAGTAGGTGTGTTGTGAATGACTAGGTAATGTGAGAGTGCAGAGGGTGTTAGGTGTGAACGTGTCTTGGTAGGTGTGTGAAAGTGGGGGTTGTGTATAAGTGTTTGTGTATAAAAATACTTGAATAGGAGTAGATCTGACTTAAGCATGTGGGAAGAGAAGTTTTTCGGTCACTTCATATGATTTCTCAAGCAGCCATTTCTTAACTATGTTTTTGCATTTGTGATAATTTAAACTGTGGATATGGAGAAATTTATTGATTTTATTATATAGAGTATAGCTGAGGTAGGTGAATTGGTGCTTTGCGAAGGTGGTTTTATGTCTAACTGGAGGAAAGGCAATGTCTGTGCGACGTTTAGTACTTTCTGTGAACGGCAGCCGATGTTTCCTTAATACACACTGTAGCACATATAAACCTCTCACTGTCAAAACCCCGCCTTCCCTAAAAAGTTCCAAAGTGGGGTATCTATAGGGCTTAAAGAACATAACTTTGAGAACTGCTCTCTGAGCTCTCTCTAATTTCAAAATGTATGTTTTGCAGGCGCCACCCCAAGCCGGCAAACAATATAGGAGAAGAGACTGACAGAGTGAATAATAGACCATCATCAGTGTTTCCGAGTCAGCCGAACAACGAAGTTTCTTAAAGATGGAAATGAGTTTACGCATTCGAATGACGAGATTATCTATATGACTATACCAGTTCAGGTGTTTATCAATTTGCACGCCCAAGTATTTTATACAAGATGTGGTTGCCAGAGTGGGACAGGTACAGCTGGAGTTTGGAGAACAACTATGTACTTTAACAGTAGGCGATATGAGTGGCTGAGTCCTATTACTTAAAGAAAAAGAAATAAGCTTAGTTTTTTCTGCATTCAAGGTTAATAAATTATCGTTAAACCAGTTCATGACAATGTCCAACGCCATCTGAGTATATTTTTCTGTTTCACTCCAATCATTCCCATGAACAAGTAGGGCTGTATCGTCAGCGTAGGTAAATATAAAGCCGTTAGTTAAGGGAATTGAACACAGATCGTTGATGTAGATGAGGAACAAGGTTGGACCTAGAATGCTGCCTTGTGGCACGCCGTATTCTATTCTAGCTTTATCGCTTGTTACCTCATCCAATTGAACATGTTGGAAACGATTCTCCAGGTAACTTGAGAAAATGTCAAGTGCAGGACCACGAATTCCCATGCGTTCGAGTTTCGACAGAAGTATGGGCGCAGAGACAGTGTCAAAAGCTTTCGAGATATCTAGAAATAAACCAATACACCGCTGCTTCTTATCCATGAACTGAGTCACTTTTTCAGAGAGTGCAATAACTGCATCCTCTGTTGCAATTCCGGCTCTGAAGCCATACTGGTTTTCAGAGAGAAGTTTATGAGCATTAATATATTTAAGCAAACGGTTGTTCAGAATCTTCTCCAGAATCTTCGAAATGGTTGGTAGAATAGATATAGGTCTATAATTCTTGACACTGCCTTTGTCCCCTCCCTTATGAATAGGGTGGACTAACGCAATTTTGAAACAGTCAGGGAAAGCACCAGTAGATATCGCGAGATTGCAGATATGTGTTATGTAGGGGATTAAAATTTTGCGCGTTAACTTCAATATATGTCCAGTAATACCGTCAATTCCAGCTACAGAACTTGATTTCAAGTTAATTATAATTCGCTCTACTTCCGAATCGTCGGTTTCCAGGACACACATTGAGTTAGAGGTTGAAGCTAATCTTGATGGGTGAACTGGTATTTTCACACACTGCCGTATATTTGTAGCTAGATCTTTGCCCACATTTACAAAGTAATTGTTGACGCTGTTTGCTGATGCAAGTTTGTCAGGTTTGAGTTGTTGCAGTTCTTTCAATGGAGGGGGCGCTGATTTTGAGTGGGTTATGGATTTAATTAGATCCCATGTTGCTTTGGAGTTGTTTTTTCTTTTCATGAATTCTGTTTTCTCGAAATTTATTTTCAGTTTCCGGAGCAAAGAATTACAGAAGTTGCGATAGCGAGAATACGTTATTTTGAGGATGGGGTTATCTTGTTGTGTTTTTAAAGCAAGATGCATTTTATCCCTGTTTCTAATACAGCGAAGTAAGCCAGGCGTGATCCAGGGCTTGATGTTACGGTTCTTACGGGAGACTTTGGAGAAGCGAGTGTGTTTTTCAATAATTTGAGTCAATAAAGTTGTTAAGGTGTCAGCTGCCACATTAGCGTCATTAGAAAAAAGGATTGGGGAGAAATCAGTACACTCAATATCTTTTTGGATATTTGAGATATCAACAACTTTGGCCGTGTAGGTGGGCTTGGGCTTAGGAACATCTAGGTTGATACTCAGGAATACAGGTAAATGATCGGTAATAGGTGAGTCTATTACAATGGATGTTCCTGGTTGATTGGTTTTTAAAAGAATATGATCTAAACAGTTATTTACTCGTGTAGGATATAAATGCGCCGGTAATAAACCATGAGAGGCAGTGAAGGTGAAGTATTCGTACGAATGCCTATCATTATTGTTCGGTTTGATATCAATGTTGATATCACCGACTAAAGCAACGTGTTGAAATTTTGTTAGGGGTTTTAAAATGGAATCCAAGCTGTTTAAAAAATTATCAACGTGGGTGAAGGAAGGTGATCTATGTAGGGCTAGGATGGCAACATTATTGCCAATTTTGCAAAGCAGGCAGTTTGCGTCAGTTATATCAGGTTCAGAAACGATGTAGTGCAATGAAGACTTAATATACATAACCACTCCATCATTCTGGTTTTTTGTATTTTTTGTGAAGTGGACATTGTAACCATTCATGTTGGGAATTACAGCAGACTTTAGCCAGCACTCGGTTAATACAATGATATCACAATCAATTTTAAGGAGATGTAAGAACGCTATAAAACTGTCAAAGTTCTTGTTTAAACTGCGTATGTTGAGTTGCAGAATGGATAAGTTTCTTTGTGTCTTCGGTATTTTAGTTATGCATTCACCTAACGGTAATTTATAAGATTTTGATACTTGGTAGGCATCCAATTCTAATTCAAGGGCATTAATGTGGTTAATCATTGAAAGAAAATAATATATTCCAAAATAAAGTGAAGCACATATTTAGGCATGGATAGACGAGGCAGACTGTAACTGTATTAGGTACAATAGCCGTGTAAGGGCGTTCATTGCCAACCGAAATGGTGAGGTTAATATTCTCAATAATAAAAATTGTGATGTACGAGTGGAAATAAATAGTTAGGAATGATATTGACCGCGAGAATAAGTGTGTGAGGGATGAGAGTGTGAGTGCCCGAAGGTTTACGAATAGAGAGTGAGTGTATTGAGGATTATGTGTGTGTGAAGGGTGATTGTAGTGGTGGGTAGTTCTTAATATATAAGCAAAACAAACGGTGTTAATAATCTTAAACATGCGGGGAATACAACTTATAACAAAGTAGGAGTTAGTTATTATGAAACCTGTATAAAAAAACAATAATGTATGGGAGTTCAGTAGTCATTGATTGGGTCGTGCTAGATCCCGTAGCGTCTGCTCAGATTTGACCAGTATTGGTTTGACTCCCTCTTCCTTCCGCAATAGTATGTTACCATTGGCTGTCCAACAGAATTTATACTCTTTAAGTTTTGCAAACTCGCGCGCAGCATAAAATAGTTTTCTTGAGCTGGCCGGTAGGTACTCACTGACATATATCGGACGGTGGTGGTCACCAAGACCTATGTTTGCAGTGCTGAGTCGGGACTCCTTTAGTTGCTTGTTGTTGAAACAGCGCACCGAACTCAACAACACGTTCTTAGTCTCCATAGTGGAAAATTCGGCAACAACCGGCCTGACGGTACCAGGTTTGCCCGGCAGTCGGTAAACGTCGCGGATATCGATGTCTTTAAGAGGCACGTTAACGGCAGCACTCACACGGGCAACAATCGCATATAGGTCTTTAGCACACTCATTTTCTTTGAGTGGTATATTGCGAATCTCGACGCAAGAAGAGCGTGATAATTGTTGCAAATCTTCGACTTTCATCTCTAAATTTTGTATGCAATCCCTGTACATTTGTTTTTCTTTTTGCAATAAATTAATTTGTTTCGTCATGTCGTCGAATTGATTATTGATAAAATTAACTGACTTCTCTATTTCATTGTTAGCTTTTTGAATGGCTAAGTTTTGCGATTTAAGTTCTGCTACCTCCGAGAATAGTTTGGCGAGGGATGAGCTTTGCTCTTGTGAAAACTTTTGAAAATTGGCTTGTTCCTCCGCCTTCCATGAATTGAGCATATCCAAAATTTCCTGCTTGAAGTCTAGCAATTCACCACCAGGCGAAAAAACTTGCCGTGGACGTTTATATCGCGAGGTGGTGTTGACACCATCATAAGGGTTGCTTGCGCTAGCCTGGGGAATGTCCGAATCAGACATTGACTGAATCATGCTACTAGTTGTAGACGCAGGAGTAGCTGGGGGAGTGCGTTTCAAGCGAGGCATTTCGAAGCGCCAGCCGACACTCAACCTTAGCCCACAGGAAATATGAAGCAATGTGCGTAATCTCAGGGAATCTCGTAGCGGCGCAGCGCGTAGCCGATGCGCAGGATCGTAGGCGCGTAGCAGTCACGCGGCACGCCGTAGCATTCACGATGACGTCAGCTCGTAGCACTGCTCACACACGGGCACCGCAATTTCGCCGCTTGAATGACTAGTTCGGTTGGTTCGGGATGACAGCGCGCGACCGCCAATGCACAAGTCACCGGTTCAAATCCACCACGTCCGGGAGCAAATTAGAACGCCACAATTTTAGATGACACGACAACAATCTACTTGTTTCACTCTACGACCGCCCAATAGGCGGAACCAGTCCATTAAAACACTTAAGGTGTAAAAGGGAATTAGAATTTTAAACAACACCCAATCAGATGAGAGCACCCAAAGCCAGTGAGTTACTAGGGAACACAGTCACTGTACACGTCCGCGCGGTGTTGCGACTCACGATGGAATGCAAGATTCATCCAATCAAAAAACGTTTTAGTATCTACTACTAGGAATGGATTTTTCTTTCCAGCATTCGCTACAAGCTCAATGATGTCTTTTGGAATAAGTGGCTTTGCACGTCTTTTTGCTTTTTCTATAATAGCAAAATCACGATCACACGCGAGAAAGGTATGTCCCTTCACGGGGAATTTATGAGTAACTTCCATAAAGAACCCTTTTGCAATCAAAACGAGGAACATAACAAGTAAAGCCTGGTTTTTGTTTTGCCCACCACAATTATCTGACCATAGGATTAGTTTTTGTCTACTTGTAGTGTGTCCTATTTCACTAACTGTAAAAAAATTGTAGAGACAAGAAGCTATTTCGTTGGATCCCCTTTGCCCGACAGTTTCATTCCAGAGAAACATGATACCCTTTCCTTCATCTTCCAAATGAATTCCCATATTGACGCAGGCAAGCTGACGACTATAGTACATCTGTGTATGAGTTAATGTTGGAAGATACATCTGTTGCTGGAGATCAAATTGTACCACTCGAATGTCTGAATCGTGACTTCTGGATTCTATTCCATCTTTACTTATTCGTTCTCTTGCCATGTCAGCTTGTTTGTGATGAATTTCCAATTTTTGCTTAGCAAGGGTTTTTACTTCTTCAGTTGGGGCAGTATCTATTTCGACTTTAAAAGAGTCACACGTCGGGTATGTGTCAACACGCGGAGGCTTGAAAGAAAGATTAAACTCAGTCAAAAATACTTCATTAAACCACTGCCGAGATACAGGTGGCTCAGTAGATCCATCACGGTGTTTTGCCAAAAAACCTTTGTACAACTTGACCACACTTAGCTCTGTTGGGAGATATTTCCTGTTGGGTGCGTCATTTCGACTGTAATGGCTTTCTTGAGCTGGTATTGACGATATGTACTCCTTAATCTTATTTTTCCATTGAGACTCCCGTCTTTGCCTTTTTCCACCTCGTTTATCTTTCACAGATTCGTCATTGCTGTCAATTTTCTCGGACAAAAGCTGCACACGGCGTTGACTGACACCAAAAGTTTCACAGAACGTTTTTTTACAAACCTGGAATTAAAAGGAACTTCAGAAAACAGAAATTATTTATACAATACAAACAATTTATTGACGCTTACCTGAACTTCAGATATGCCTCTGATTAGAAGAACGTATTTGAATGTGCGTTGTCGCCGGCTCTTGGTTGCCTCATCATAACTACCGTGTCTCCTTCGGTTTATTAGGCAAATCAGGATGATTTTTTAGGTAAACCTGCTGTTCATTATGATTGCCTAGATTCCAGAAGTCCCGAAATAGCTTTTTACGGCAATCCAAGGTCAAACAAGTACAAGAAAACTGGCATTTACGGGATACCTAGAACCAAGTAAAAAAACCCCATAATTAGCACGAAATATTATTCTCTGCATAATAGTCATTAATATATAAACTTGAGTGGAATAGCAGGTAACAACAAAACATCGAAATAATGTAAATACCTATTATACTCTCGTAATGTTATATTTTCGTCAAACATACCTCCTTGATCTTGATTTTTCGTGTTCACATACTTAAAACCGCTGTTTTTACTAACTTTTCTTATCGTTTTTTTCCATTTAGCTTTATTTAAAACCCATTTTTTCGACGATCCCGACACTGACGCAGTTCCTTCTTCGGCCATTTTAAATAAACTGACTTTTGCAGCTCACAAGGCACTTACAACGTTATGACTTTTTGTTTTGC
Source organism: Agrochola litura (assembly GCA_949152395.1). NCBI lineage: Eukaryota > Metazoa > Arthropoda > Insecta > Lepidoptera > Noctuidae > Agrochola > Agrochola litura. The sequence continues at coordinate 2,193,209 of OX424496.1, forward strand.
AATATTGATAGTAGGAGGGGGGGGGGGGGGGGTCACTGAGCTTGTACCTACTTCAAGAGTGCAAGTAAATGCCGGCACATACAACGCGTTGCTGTAATAAAACGTATTTGAGTACGTGTGGCACTTACAACGTTATGGTTTGGCACCCCTCATGTATTCAATCATTTAAACAAAGTGTCAAGCATACCGTCCAATATTTTTGCTATTATAGTTACAAGTGAAATAGGACGGTAGTTGCTCTTGTCGGAGATATCACCCGTCTTGTCTACACAATAGGAGTCACGATGGTCTTCATCAAATTAGTAGGTAAATACGCGCTTATGCTTATGCTACGCGTGCTATGCTTGCTAGTACAGAAATGAATGCCAGGCAGAAATACAGACTCCGACTGCTTTTGAGATATTCCTCTTTAAATAACACTGTCCGACCTGGGGATCGAACCCAGTACCACATGGTCAACAGTCGACCTTCGTCGGCTATCGACCACTAAGAAAAAGTCAGTCAAAGAAAACACACGATCAATTAGAGTCTGGATCATTTTGAAGGATATCGCTAAGTAACCCATTTTTACATGTCTGAATTTTTTTTCTCCTCAACAACGTAAATAACGCAATTAATGTTGTTGAACTGTCAAAATGAAACAGATTGTGATTGATCGTGTGTTACGCAATTAGTGTGCTGATCTGTGTTTTCTGTAAGCACTTACCTACCTGGATAAGCAATTTAATTTGGTCAGAAGGCATAAAAGTAATTTAAAACACTTTTGATTTGGTTTGTTTCATATATTTTATTAATTTACATGAAGCTCAATGTTAATTTGAATTCTTTTATATTTTAAAAAAATAGAACACTTAAGTAATAAGGATAAAATAAATGATAATTAATATAGATGTTGGCGGAAAGGCTCCTAAAATAAGTTTATGAGCGGTAATCTAAAAATAATATAATCATAAAACGACATAATTTTCATTCTACTGTAATTTTAATACCGATGCCACTGACAATCCAAGGTATGATCTGCAGGGCGCGTTGTAATATACATTTTCAACAGCTTTCAATTACATATCTAAAGTGTATTGTTGTTTTAGTTTTTTGTTTTTTTGACATTTTACGTAACAGTAGATACTGTTACGTAAAATAAACGTCTAACAATTTTCTGACACAATTATCTCCAAAAAAACAAAAAACTAAAACAACAATACACTTTAGATATGTAATTGAAAGCTGTTGAAAATGTATATTACAACGCGCCGTGTAGTTTTACTAGGTGACATTTGTTATGATTTACAATATAACCTAATTGTATAAAACAATATTACAAACAATAGTTATAAAACAATACAAAAAAGGCTAATATCATCGAAGTGCTCCTCCACCTCGCTAGCGTGGTCACAAGACTGGCAGTATTGCCAGTTTTTTGGTCAAAGAACGAATTGGTCAGACAATGCTAACGTGTAACAGGATAGACCTTGTTGCCCGAAGCTGGAGTAAATCAAGAAGCGCCTAAGCATAGGCACTACATGGTTAATTCAAATTAATTAGTAACATTACGGCTACCTGGCCATTGGAGGGGAAAAGTGCAAAGCTAGAAAAATCAACAACAATCAATCAATCAACAATCAATCAATCTTCAATTTACATCATAATTTAGTGGAATTCTTTTGGTTAATGTTTATACTTCTTTGCTTTACTCCACCACTCTCCAAAAGAATAAAGAGGCAGTTTAACCTTAAAGAATTCCAATAAATTCAGCAACCCACCCCGTGCCGCCATTATTCATGGTGGTTACAAACACTATCTTCACAAAGTTATCCTCACTCGTGTAGTCGGCAGGTACGTCCTCACAGAACGTTCGAACTACTACACCCTTACTGTCCACCAGCTGAACATAATTCTGATCGCAACTAATACCCAAGTCGAACGTAGGGAAATGTAGCAGTAGACGTGTCCCTAAGGGAGTCTCAAGCTCCCACTCGCAGCTCGATACCCGCCTGTAAACGTTCGGGTACAGCGGACTGGTGACTTTACCCACCACACTTTGTAGTTTTCCACCGCACCCAGGACCCTTATCGGATATCACGTAAACCAAATCGAACATGACACGATCACCAGCATTTTCATGATTGTGCAATAACAAATATCTACCAGTGGAGAAGACAGGGTTATTATTGTCATATTCTGTGAGAATTTTAGAAAGTGTTGGCGCACTAGCGTTATTACCGTCAAGAATTTCGAGATAACAATCTGCGTTCCAGTAACTTGGGACGGCGTTCAAGAAATACGCGGATATCGTATAGTTAACTGGAGCAGTGATCAGCGTGTAACAGTCATGGTTGGGGTTACTATCAAAGTCACTTATATAAGTAGCCTGGACTCGTCCGTGAGGCTCTGTATAATTTCTGCCACAAAATCCTGTGAACACTGCTTCTATTTCCATACCTTTATATACATTAGAATCTGAGTCTGCTGATGTGATTAAGTTTATAGACGTAGTTCCATAAACATAAAACTCCGTAGGCTCCTTACGCCCGCATAGCTCAAACCGATTGGGAAAGCGCAAAGAGCCGTCATAAAAGGAACTACGGCTAAAGAAGTCATCCGTGCGTTGGTTCAAGATAAAATCTTTCCCGAGCGTAGTATTTTGAACGCCTGGATTGCTGGATATCAGCAGCTTGTCTCTATTGCAGCGCTTTACGCCTGTACTATCAGTGACGGGGGGCTGTATGTCTAAATCTTTAACAGTGATACGTAGTAAAATGTAAGGAGACGCACTAACATCCAAGCGATATACGCAATGAAGCCCCCGAGGAATGGACCCTGTTTCATAACCGGGAGATTTCAAGCTTTGTGGCGTATTGCTCACTGAAATGACCGAAGTCCCACATACTGCCGGCTGAGCTGTTAATGTGGACACAAAGCCTTGACTTCCTATTTCACCATCCGTGGACAGCCTGACGCTCATCACATTTCCAGATGAAATTAATTCTGGTGGGAGGCTGTGACCACAATAGGTTCCTATTACTAAAGCATTAGGATTTAAGCCGTCCATTATTTCAACTAAGTCGCAATCACATTTACTGTACCCTATAGCAGTTTGGTTTTTGACATTTTGGCAAGGGGCTACGTGGAACGAGGTGAATTTGATTTTTATAACAGTGTCAGGTGGTGATATTATTGACCAATGACAATCTAAGAATTCTTCGTATACACTGTGATTCATGAAAGGAGAATTCAGAACCTGCGATGACGCGGTTGTTAAATTAATAAGTCCACCACATTTAGCTGCTTCAGAATAGCTAAAGTAAACTTGAACTTTGAAGCCTTTAAAGCTTATACTAGCGTCTGATACAAACTGTAACAACGCTGTGGTTCCTTTGCTTCTAAGTGTTGTCGTTGAGTTGATATTACCACACATTAGCGCTAAACGCTTATCATCATCAATTTTGTGTCCATCGTACACTGCAATATAATCATTATAACAATCACTTTGGCTTTCGACGTCAATATAAAGGAATTTAAGTACAACAATCTTGGTAGGTGGTGCTTCAATGAACCACGTGCAGTTCATATTTAATTCGTAATTTTCAGAAAGCGATGATCTTAGTACAACACTCTCGTTTACTCTGCCTCCACATGAATATATGAAATAAGCAATTCTAAATCCTTTTTTCTGTATGTATCTATCACTATTAAATGTTAATGATACTTTTTCAGGTTGAGTTGTGACGGGAGGAATTTTGTCACCGCAGTAAACTTCATATATATAGCTATAATCTGACTGGCCGGATACTGTTAAATTATCAGACAAACAGTCAGGAGTAGAGCCTTCTAGTTCAAAATCAAGGAACTTGAGTACAACTTTGTTGTTTGGAGCAGATATTTCATATTGGCAACTCATACGTGGTGGGTAAACTGGAAAACCTGGACTATATAAAAATTGTTCTTTTAGAGTTGCTACATAATTTCCACCGCATATAGAATCCCATTCAGCTTTGAATCCATCGAGATTTTTATCAGCATCTGTACGTAAGACAACTTTCATACGATTAAAAGTTGAATTATATACAGGTGGTGTGTTTCGTCCACATACCCTTGCTATCTCCGTATAATCTTCGTCTTTCCAGTCATAAATGATAACAGCATCTTTAGTGCAATTAGTTGTTTCCTCAATAAAAAATCGTTCAACAAATTTAAGAGATACTCTGTAGCCTACATCAGCCTGTATTTCCCAAGAGCATTCCTGGTTAGGTAAATAATTTTTAGGATAATTTGGCGATACAAATGTAGTTTGATATGATCTAAGATATCCACCACATTGGTCAGTAACAGTTCTAACCATAAGCTTTATATTTGTATTGTTTTTCATATTCGAGTGATACTGAATGTACATGTTACTGAAATGCGTAACTAATGGGCTATCTAAAAGTGTTTCTCTGCAATATTCACCAATTAAAGGTGTGGTTTGTCTTGTGTTTGAACTTATTTTCAAATACTCGTCATCACAATTTAACGTGAAATGCCCTTCCATTTTAATTTCAACTCTGTTAGTCGGGCCTGCAAGAATCCAAGCACAATCTATGGTATCGTCATAAGAATCAGGTAAGTTTAAAATATTTACAGGATCTTCTCCTACTTGAATAATACCACCACATGGTTGAGGTTTCAATTCTATATGGAAGGAAAACGAACTCAATGCACTTTTTGTTGCAGTAACATCAATTATTGGTGATGGAATTCTGTATTCAGATACTCCAGTGTTCCCACAAATTTCCAGAGAATATCTATTTTTAAAAGTTGATCTAATAACGATTTGAGGATCAAAGAATTTACAACGTGCTCTGGTTATGGACGAATTTATTTTGGCCGTTAAAAATATGGAATTGTAAGTAAGATTTGTTCTAAGAGCATTATAATCATTATTTGTGTTTGCTTGGCTGTTATAATGCCATTCACAAGCATAAGATCGGTTTAAGTCTGGTGATATGAGAACCTGGTTCATATCAGATAGATCTCCGCCGCATAGTGCTTGTTCGTCAGAGCTAAATCTAGCTTTGAAGCGGTGAGAGGAAAACGTACGGTTGCACAATACAGAAAGTGCCAATGTGTTCCCGGAAGACTCAAAAATTTTTGTTCCAGGAATATAATTGTCATCAGGAATTAATTGTATAGCAGTTTGAAGATCAACGTCATTGTAAATACCAATTCTGTGCTTTTCTGTGTCCATGTCTATAAGCTCTAAACGCACTCTTCGAGATTTATTTGGTACTTTTACTAGCCATTCGCAGTACCTTAATGTGGTTTCTTGAGGATAACTTGGAGAAGTTAAGTAACCGTCTGAAGCCGTTATCATCCCACCACACATAGGTCGGGAAGAATTAAAGCTGATTCGAAATCCTCTATTGTCCGATATTTGATCCCATGAATCCGGCTTACCGATATGAAGTTTAATACTAAACTCATTTCTTGAAGTTTCAATCAGCTCGTGGGAGCGATCATCATCATTACATATGTTTTTTAGTACGGTGATAGTGTTATTGGTAAGCACAGTTTCTTCAATTGTTATTTTGGTTCCACAAGATAACTCAGATTGAGGTAACTCAATATCATCGGGTTTAATTCGAAAAACGTGACTTGGAGGTCCTATAATGTGCCACTCACAGACTGTCCCGTACGGTAGCACTTGCAGGTGCGGGTACCCAGGCGATGTCAGTTCGCCGGCATCGGTGACAATGGTTCCACCACACGTATCGATGGATACGTTGGCTTTGAATCCATTTCGCGGTTCTGCCAACTGAGTCATGTATTTAACGTACATTGTATTGCCAGTACTCTTAATGGTTCCAGGTCTATCATTGCCACAATATTGGCCGTGTAAAGGAGAATATGTCGATGATCCAAATCTTATTTCGACGGCTTCAGTTCCGCAATCATCTACGTGATCCAAGTCAAATCTATCAATAAAATCTATTCTAATAATTTCTCCAGGTGGACCGGTAAAGACCCACTCACATTCTGAATACGGAACTGGTACTAGTGGATAATTTGGTGAATTTATTATTTCCCAATTGTGGTCAGAAGTAAGAGATGATGTTGAACCGCATTCATAATTGTTCTCTTCGTAATTAACCACAAAACTTTGATATATGAATGATCCTTTCGTGTAACTTATAAATAAAGTATTGCTAGACGTAATTATATCTGCTTTATTTTCATGATCGTAACCGCAGTACTTTCCACTTGCCAAAAGGGGCGCTTCCTCAGAATTGCCATTCCGTAAAACAACGTATGTTGCGCAATCGTCATTTTTATTTGTAATATTAAAATGATTTAATTGTAATTTGATAGTCCTGCCGGAGCGCACTTTGATGACCCAGTTGCATTTAATTTTGGACAAATGCCGGTACTCCGGCTGTACATCCCACCAAGTCGGACCGACTTCACCGGACAAACTAGTCACGAGTCCTCCGCACTTAGACTTGACTCGAGCAAGAAATCCTTTCCTAGTAATGGATGCATCTGTTTTGAATTTAATTTTCATGTAAGTGGATGAATTAAAGCCTATTTTGGATGATTCTGTAGTACATATATTTTCATTGACAGGCTTCCAATTTCCAGGAGTGTCAGAGGAATAAATAGAAACTGAATCTGCAAAACAAGAGTAGATATCTTCGATATTAAAATCTTCGAAATCTAAACTTAAATGTCTTCCCATTTGTGATTTGTATACCCATTCACAATTTAAATTATCTGAATAGTCCTTTGGATAACTCGGTGACGTTAAAGTAATCGTACCGTTTTCTGGCAAAACTATTACAGTCTCATTCGAACCACAGTTTATTCCATCTCCAGTTTCAAGTTCAGAATTTCTAGAAGTTTTTGTCCAACTCATATGAAACATCGAACCCGTATTTGATTCATCCGTGGTAAGGGTCATGAAAACTACACTAGAGGAGCTCTGAATGACTTTTGTTTCAACCAGTACACCATTTAGTTCTTCTAAAATTGGAGCAGTTGAATCATATCCATCAAAGACAGTTAATTTGTTATAGTTTACGTCGCTGTGCGAATAAATTTCCAAAACATCAAGTCTAATAGATATGGTATCTGAACCGGTAACGAGCACGCGCCAACTATATTCACCAGATCCTAAATATCGAGTAGGGTACAATGGTGAAGATACCTCGCCACTATCTCCCGTGATATCATTTTCTCGTTGGAATCCATAATGTAAGAGAAAACCTTGACCACTGGTTTCGGAATTACTGTGGAACTTAACATATATTTGTGATGCTGTGCTATGATTGCTAGGAATTTCACTACTACAATATACACCCAATAGCCGACCTGCACCGTTGTTTTCGCGAACTTCTACGTAGTCGTCGTTACAACTTTCAGAGAATTCTAAGTCAAATTGCTCGAATTGGACGTATGCAGTGTTTCCAGGAGATGATTTTAGTATCCATTCACAATCAGTGTTTACAGGATACGGGCCAGGGTAGTTCGGAGACGCGATTGTTCCTTCTTCTGAAGTTAATGCACCTCCGCAGGCGTTACTAAGTGGTGAATAGTGAGCTGCGAACATTCCAGTAGTTCTACCGGTGTAACTGCCGAACTCTATCGTCAAGGCACTGCCGCGGCTGACAATCATAGGTGGAACTTTACGTCCACAATATTCCCCGATTAGCGGAGCATTACTGTCATCTCCATCGAGAATTCGTAGGAAAGAGGAGGGGCATGTTCTATTTGTAACTACATTACTGTCTTTTGGCAACGACATTAGAGTTAATGTTAAATATATTTTTTGGTCGGGTGAATCCGTAAGAATAGTCCAAATACAGCTTTTGTTGGTATGTTGAACAAAGTTATCGCTATGTATGATACCCTCATGTGCAGCACTTATAAGAGCACCACACGTAACAGTAAAGTTAGCTTTGAAACCTTTGGCCGTTCCATAAGCATCGGTTTTGAATTGCACAACTATGCTATTGTATTTGCTAACAAATTGTGTTTGATTTGAATTTGGACATATTCGGTACGTGTAATTTGAGGAAGGTCTATAGTTTTTATCATTATCGTAGATTTGAATCGAATCTCCACAGACACGTTCACCATCGTCGAATTCAAAAACAGAATAAAGATCAAGATCCATAAAGTTGAGTTCAACACGATGATATGCCGGGACGGAAATATACCAAAAACAATCCAAATTGTTGTCGTAATTCTTTGGGTAATTCTTAGAGTGTATGAGCCCAGATTTGGAATTCATAGCACCTCCACATTTCGAATTGGCAGATCGAAATTGTGATGAGAAGTGAACATCCCTGAGCGTTGACCGTTTGGACAAGCGCACCAACATGAAATTGCTATCAGATTGCACAGACACGAATTCTCGATGGCAAATTTTTGTAAGAAGCGGAGCCATTGTATTTTGACCGTTATATATTTCAATAGCGTCAGTAGAACAATTAGCGGTATCTGTCATATAAACGTCTGTAAATGAGATTGTGATACTCTTACCTACTTGTGTTTCTATTAGCCACTCACAATCAAGTTCCTGGTCGTTAGTTTTACTTTTATCGAGGATTATGGAGCCTGTGGGTTTTTTAATATGTCCTCCACATCCATAACTGATCCATTCTAAACGGAACCCGGTGCGGGGCATATAAATACCAGAGGAAAATTTTATTTGTAATGCATTACTCTTTGTACTAATTGGACGCGGAGTTGTACTGCCACAGATTTTACTTGAATAATTTGGATCAGATAACTCTTTTGTTTGCAAGTAATCTAGATGGCAATCGTCGTTGCCTACAATCCGAGATCTCATCCAATTACGATAAAATCGATGGGTTTTGTAAACATCAAAGTGTGTAAAGGTCACATTAATTTTATTTCCTTTGGGAACTGTGATGCTCCATATACAATTTAAGTTCAACGGGTAATTACTTGGATAACCCGGACTCTCAATTACTCCGTATCTTCCGGTTATATTGTTATTACATATTGTTTGATAATTAAGCAGAAATCCTTTACCGCCCTGGTACATATCAGATCGAAATTTAACGTACGCATAATTAGTTGATGTTTCGATGCTAGCTAGTTCCGGTGACATGTAACAATGTTTTCCTAAAATGGAGCCACTCGTATCGCGACCGTCAAATATTTCAACATAATCGTCTCTACAATTAAGAGTTCTTTCAAGATCAAGCTCTGTGAATGTAATACGGATCCGTGAACCTTCACTGGTAACTATTCTATAGAAACATTCGGCGTTTTCGTTGTAATCATTTGGATAGTTCGGCGATGATACAGAGCCAGAAGGGCTCGTCAGTGTTCCACCGCATCCTGTTATAGTACCATCCCATTCAATTTTGAACCCAGTTCCGGTTAAATAGGAATCAGAATGAAAATGAAGATGTATGGCATTAGATAATGATACGATTCGTTTTGATTGGAACATCCCACAATATTGGCCAACCAATGGTGAATTTTCGTTGCCACCATTTCGTATTTCCAAAAAGTCACCGAAGTCACATTTGTTTCGAATAGATCGTTCTAGATTAAACTGTGAAATATTGAGCATGATCTGTTGGCCAACCGGCACCGTGATGACCCATGTGCAGTCGCGATTGGGTTCGTACGACCGAGGCCAGCCGGGAGAGTATATGAAGCCATGAGTTTTAATATACGCTCCACCGCAATGAGATTTTTCATCTAAAAATGTATATGATACAGAAAAACCAGAAGAACGAATACTGCCATCAGACTCAAAATTTAACATGAGCCGGTTAGTGGATGTGGTCAAGGCAGGAGGCGCGTGCGTACCACAGAATTTACCCAATACATTATTTTCATTGTTATCGTCTATTTCTAGCAGCTCCAGGTAATCACTGCCACAGCTGGGCATGTCCTCAATGTCAAACCTGTTCCATGTTAACTTTATGTGCATTCCTTCAGGAGCAATTAGTAACCACTTGCAGGTCTGATAGTTTTTGTAAGTAGCAGCATCTCTGGATGGATGATTTATTAATCCAGTGGTATCTCTGTGAATACCTCCGCACTCTGTATCGATAGTAGTATAGTTAGCATAGAATCCCGTGCCCGAAAGACTTAAATCTGATTTGAATCTTATGTACATGTAATTAAGAGTGGATGTTTGAACAGGTGGCGTGTGCGCAGCACCGCCGCAGTATCTGCCTAGTAAAGTCGAGTTCTGGTCGTGGCCGTCCCTGACCTCAACGCTATCGTACCGGCAGTCATAGTACCGGTTGTCTTCAATATCAAAATCTTGAAATGTTAATTGTATTGCTTTGCCGGGAACTGTTTTGATGATATAAACACACAATTTGTTCTCTGGATAACTGAACGGATATCCGGGTGATTTTATAATTCCACTATCACCTTCGATAGTTTTCTCGCATAATGCCTCGTACGTGATTCGAAAACCATCGGCGGGCATACTTCTATCAGTTTTAAATTTAAAATATAGTTCATTTGACGATGATGTATATGATTTCGGAAAAGTAGTTCCACAAAATTTCCCGACGAGTCGTGAATCCGGAGATGGACCGTCATAAATTTTTAAATAATCGTATTGACATCTAGAAGACCGTTCAAGCTTGAATAATTTGAAGTCGATTTTTATCTTGGTATCCAAGCTAGTTTTAATTTTATACTCGCATAATAAATTACTTAGGTAAAGCCCATTATAAGTAGGAGAAACAAGTTCCCCTTTATCGGCAGTGTAGTATCCTCCACAGCCAGGAATGCCTTCGACGGGCGCGTAAGCAATTTGGAATCCATGTCCCGCACCGTAAGCGTCTGAATGAAAGTGTATTAACATATCAGAGCCTGCCGACTGCACGGGCGCGGGCTGTGTAGTGTTACAGTACCTATTGATAAGCGGATCCGTCATATGTTCACCGTCATAAATCGCTAAATAGTCGAAACTACAGTTTGAATGTGATTCAATATCGAGAGCAAAGAAATGTAAGTTAATCCTTTTACCGAGAGTGGTCGTTAAGCGCCAATAGCAATCACGGTTAGGAGGGTACATGCCGGGAGAGCCTGGGGAGCTGATGTGACCGTGCGTAGTGGCGTCTACCTCACCCCCGCACACTGGGCTTATACTAGTCCAGTGTAGTGCAAACCCGTCTTTAGCTACAGTTTTGTCTGAATGGAACCAGAAATATAAATTGTTATGACTTGATACAATGTTACCGCCTTTAGGATAATTATTACCACAAAATCTTCCTATAAGTTGACTAGAAGATTTTCGACCATCGTGAATTTGTAGGAAATCGTACGTACATTCGGGACTTCCCTCTAAATTAAATTTACTGAACGTGACATTAATTACTTTATCAGGAGCTGTTTGTATTATCCAAGCGCATTGGGAATTATGATTATACGTCGTATTAGTCAAAGGATAAACAATGCTGCCTTCTTCGTTATCTAAAACGCCACCACAAGATTTTGTCCTTACCTGACACAAGGCACCCGAGTACTGTGCCGCGCACTCACAACGGAAGCCTCCAATTGCACTGTCATCTGGTCTACAGATTCCTCCGTTGTGGCAAGGATTCACTGCGCAAACGGCGGTGCGCATTTCACAGTGAGCGCCACCGTAGCCCTTGAAACAGATACAGGTGTAGCCGGTACGAAGGGAATGGCATTGTCCGTGGATGCCACATGGATTGATTTCACAACCATCAGTGTAGTTGCCCCCGCCTGTAGCAACGTAGCAGCCACTCATTCCTACTCCATCGCCTTCCATGCCGTCGGGGCATATACATTGTGCTGATTGTCCAGTTGGCGATACGCTTTCTATGCACTGCGCAGATGGGTGGCATCCTCCATGACCGATGTTGCACGTACCTCTCCAAGAGCACGTAATTCCGTCACCTTGGTAGCCAGGTGGACATGAACCACAAATTCGGGAGCCGATGGTGTTGTGACATGTCACTAAAGGGCTGCAGCCTCCGTTAGGAATAGTTGTACATTCGTCGATATCGTAACAGCTGTGACCGTCGCCTTCGTAACCAGAAGGACACTGTCCACATCGGAATGAGCCCGGCAGATTGATACAATCAACCTTGGGGTTCACGGAACACCGAGGACCTTGATATGATTCACATTCGTTAATATCGGTTAAGCAAGCGACACCGGTACCATTCGTTGTCCATCCCTGGTTGCATATGCATTGAACGCCCTCTCCTGAAGTTACTTGTATACAGGTTCCATGGCCACACATTTCAAAGTTACCACCGGAACAATCCTTTTCCTTCCTAGTGCAATGTAAGCCAAACCAGCCAGATTTGCACAAACACTCATAAAATCCTGGTCTGTTGACGCACGTAGCTCCGTTTTGACACCCAAGGTCCGTACCAGCGAAATTCCGGCATTCGTTTATATCGACGTCACAATCTCTGCCTTCCCAATTTGAAGGACAAAGACAATGGTAGCCGTTTACTAAGTTGAGGCAAGTTCCACCATGCTCGCACGGATGAGATTGACATTCGTCTTTTCCTCTATTATTTAATTGAATTTGTAGATTTAGCACTTTCCTGTGAATATTGTTAACTTTCCGCCAAAGCATTGATATGTTGAAAAGTAAGTCATTCGGAAGCGTAGAATCTTTGTTCTCCAATCTCTCAAGTCTTTCTAATATACCATTTATATTCTTGTCGGTATTTTCATTATTCGATGGCTGGTACTGCGTTTCCTCACTCGGGATGTTTGGTTTGAGTACGTTAATATCACCAACAAAGATGCTCGATTTCGGTCCATTTGGGCGTAGATATATATTTTTATCAAATGCTGGTTCTAGAATTAGATCACCACCCGAAGTCTTGATTTTTGGGCGATCCTGGTAGATTTCACAATCAAGAGGAACAAAACAAAGTACGCCTACCAGGAAAAGACATTTTCCGAGTGTGCTGGACATGGTCCATGTGTCTAGGTTGACAGTTGTATTCGCACTATGTGCTACACTGGTGTTTCGAGTGCCACTATAACTAGTAAGTATTATCAAAGGGGGCGTATTGCTGTACGCCCCTAGCGATGATTACTTGTTTATTATTAACTAATTCGGGCCATCTGGTGAAATCGGTGATATTAATAGTAATAGTCCATTTATTAGAGAGAATATTGTTTCAGAGATGTTTACATAGTTTTTAAAGTTCATAATATTCTGCTGTTTCCGGCGTACAAATACATTGTCAGGGTTTTGGTTAGAATATTAGATCACACATTGAATTGACATTGAATTCAATAAATTAGGGTAACATTCAAATTGCAAATTAGTCAAATATTAGCTATGAAAATGTCAAAAATATTTAATTATGTCAAAGAGATAGTTAGAAGTGAATCATATTTATAATAATATTTTATTGTTTCCTAATATTTATGTCTCCTTTTTATTCATAAAATCAGTAGTCGAGTAGTAGCATTTACATAAGAAGTAATTTTTTTTAAACCAATCACAATGTATATACAACTAATTATTATATATATTATGTACAAGTATGTAAAGGAAAAAATAAAAATAAAGGGAACAGCTCATTGGGCGTCAAAAAATTCGTCCGCATCGCTGTCAGCGGGAAAAGTGCCCAAAATGCTGGCAGCGTTGCCACGTTGGATGGCAATGCTGGTTCTTGAATTGGCCAGCCCTCTGGTTAAAACAAATTTGTGTCTATTTCGTCGTATTTCAAGTAAAACATTGCCTAAAACCTTAAGAAACAGTGCGAGAAAGTTGTTATACACTATAACTAGTAGTTCTGCGAACAATAGACCTCGCGAGCACAAACTTTTATGCAACGATATTAACCTTTAGCTAGTCGCGCCAAAATAATCACACTGTTAGTCGCGTGCGGATCCCAGAGTTTATTTGTGAAAAGAAACAAAATAAGTGCAAATATTTATTTTATAAAGGAACTTTAAGTCATCGACACGAAAAGAAGAAGAAGTAAAACATCTTAACTTCAGTCGCTAGCGCGCATTCGAAGCGTGCGCTCGTGTATCTTATTATCGGTGCCCATATACGTCACGCGATTAGTGCTGCCTTGCAGTTGTGAAATAATATTTTTAGTTTATGTAATGGGAAGTGGAGAAGAAGATGATGACTCTGGTGATGAGGAGAGTTTATCTATCAACCAACAACAGATTGACAAATCGTTGGAGCCAAGTAAATTGCGAAATGATATAACAAGTGAAAATGAGAAGAGATTACCTGAGAAAAGAAAAGAAAGAGAAGATGAGAGTAACGAGGATGATGACTTTATTACTGTTAATAGAAGGAAACCCAAACGTTTCATTCGAAGCGCTTTATCGATAGCCGAAAATATGAGGGTAGATGTGGAAAAAAATGTGAACTTCCAGGATAAACATGAAGTATGTATTACGTCGGTTGAAAATATGCCCAAGCAAATGGCACTAGCAAAATTACTAAGAGATGAGAATATCAAAAACGTTATAAGAAAAATTCAAAAGTTTTAACAAGGTACTTGTTCAATTTCAAGAAAAGGAAGATGCTGTTAAACTATTAAATTGTATAAAATTTAAGGAAATGGGATGCAGATGCCAATTGATTAATGAGTTGTCAATATCTTATAGTGCGGTAAAAGGGGTTGATCTTGATGTAAGTGAGGAGGAGCTCATGGGCATCTTTGTATCTAGCACTGAAATAGCATCTATAAAAATATTAAAACGAATTGATTCGGAGGGTAAATGGATTGACAGTGAGTCAGTGAGAATTGGTTTTAAAGCTAAACATTTACCGACAAAATAATAAATACACATCAAATGATACCTCTAAAAACCTAGTAAAACCTACAAACTTCGATAAACGAGCTGAAAACTGCGCTAGTATTGTCTCAGGAAACAAAACAGGATCAATTCAAAATCAAGAAGAATTTGTCGAACAGTCAGCTCAGGAAGAAGAAGAAGAAATGGAAGTATTACAACAAGATAGCACAGAGAGTACAACACATACAGCTCAGAAAAATGGAGGTGGGGGAAAAAAACAAAAATTAGGACAAATCAGAATGCTGTTAAACAACCCATTGGAAAATACCTACCTAAATCTAATAATGCTTATGGAGCGCGGACGTGGGAATGCATGCTACCGTTGTATATGAATGATCTACCAATAAAAATCTGTGATGTCTTAAATGCGAAGAACTGCTCAAAGGTATTAAAAAGATACTTTCTAGATAGAAGTGAGACCTAAAAAAAAAAAAAAAGTATAGATTATACCAAATTGTTAAATTAATATGTACCAAATTGCTAAATTAATATGTAGTGGCACCGAGTTGCCGAGTCTGGCCATACCGCTGTTAAACCCGCGATGGTTTGTGTGGTATGTGTAAAGTGTAAAAAAAAGAAATAAATAAAAAAAAAAAAAAAAAAAAAAAAAAAAAAGAAGTAAGAAAAACTCTGAATGAAGAACACGGGGAAAGAAATGAACAATTACAATATAAGTTTGAACTAAAAAAGTTTATTAATAAGTTTAAAAATATTTACAAACCAGAAGGTACTTTTGAGGATAAAGTTATATTGGTAATTAAAATTATTTATGAAGAAATTAAGGAGATGTTAGTAGGCCTACCTACTAACATCTCCTTAATTTCTTCTTTCTTAAAAAAAAAAAAAATCTCTTAATTTTCTTAAAATTAATAGATATTTTAGATGGATAATACACGCAAAAATATAAAAGTTAACTTATTTCAATGGAACTCTACCCCGATCCCTAACTTTGGCATATTTTAATGCAAACGGCATTAGGAAACAACGCGAGGAGGTCGCGCCGTTCCTCCGCGATCATAATATAGACGTCCTCTTAGTCCAAGAGACTTTCTTAAAACCCTCCCTCCGTAACCCGTCAATTGCCAACTACCGCATAGTTCGCAATGACAGGACGCGATGTCACAAGGGTAAAATTAAGGCATTATTATTGTCAGTAAAATTAAATCAATTAAAATAAAATTAAGTGCATCAAATCAACTCAAATTAAATCAAAATAAATTATAAATCAATAACGTCGTTTAATTAAAAATAAAATTAATATCTTCTCTCCGACACTGGTACAGCAACATGTCTGCTGGAACAATGCCGGATGAAGGGGCAGTCCAGCCTTCCCGCAATCATCGCCAGTACGACGTTGGGGCTAACCCGTACCCTCTGCACCAAGGACGCGGCGCGCTTGCGCATGGTTGCGTGAAAGCAGTCGATGCGCGCTTCTGCGAACATACCCGAGACGCTGCAGCATCGGGGTAACCCTATCACCGCCCTGAACGCGTTATTATACTGGACTCGGATGGCGCTGTAACTTCTATTAGAGTAGTGAGCCCACAGACTGCATGAGTAAAGTGATGTACAGTACGCTCTAAAGAGCGTAGCCTTAACCTCATTAGAGCACCGTGCAAATCTGCGGGCGATCATGTTAGCTCTAACAGATAACGCCCTCCGCTCCCGTTCCATGTCTGCGTGATCTTTGAGGTCAACAGTCAAAACATGCCCCAAGTATGTAAACTGGTCAACCCTTTTCAAAGGAACCCCATTGAGTCTGACGGGAGGTATGCTTCTCGGACATTTTGCACTAGCGGTCTCGAAGATCATACACTGGCTCTTCTTTACATTATACAATAAACCGTGACCACAAGCATATTCCTCACATATCTGTATCAGCTTCCTCAGGCCGCAGACCGAAGCGCTCATCAGCACCATGTCGTCAGCATAGCTTAAATTATTGACACATGTACCGTCAATGTGACAGCCGACATGCTGGCTGCTGAGCGCCACTATCAGTCCGTTAACATACAAATTAAAGAGGGTAGGAGATGTTAAGCCACCCTGCCTGACTACGCATTCGAGCTGGTACGCATCCGACATTGCCCCCACCCACCTAACACTATTAGACTGGTGCGCATACCAGTACTAGAACATGCTGATGAGTTCCGGCGGCAAATCTATGCTCCTCAGCTTGTTCCACAGCAGGTCGTATACTACGAGGTCGAAAGCCTTGGACAAATCAAGGAAGCACGCATACACGGGTGTTTTACGGTCTGTGTAGTATTTGACGGTATGTTTAAGACACAGTATAGCACTTTCAGTGGACAGCCGGGGACGAAACCCGAACTGATTATCGTGCAGTGTTACAGATCTATTTAACTGTGTGTTAAGCAAACCGTCAAAACTTTAGCAGTTACAGTGGCAAGAGAAATAGGCCTGTAGTTACTCTTATCAGTAAGGTCACCAGTTTTATTCTTCACTACAGGCACTACCACTGTTTTCATAAAATCAGCTGGCAAGTAGGAATGGCTCACGCACAGCGAGTAAAACATAGCCAATACCCTAGCAATGTGTGGTCCGGCGTGTTGTAGGTGCTAAATGCTGAGACCATCATGACCCGGGACTTACCTCTCGAGATAAGCCTTATAGCTTTAGCTACGTCCTTAGCCCGGAAGGCAGTCCCCGCATCCCGACTGTTTACGTCAGCATTGAGCACCTCCGTCGCCGTACCCAATGGAGACTTCACTGAAAACTGGTTCTTAAAAAGATTTGCAATCTCCTTCGGGTCATTAACACCATCGACGCTCACAGGAATGCCAGGTCGTAAGTTTTCTTTTTTGGTGCCCTTCCAGAAACCGCGAAAATCCCCCTTACAATGTTTCACAGCTAGAGCGTCCATTCTTATTTGGTCCTGATGATTTTGGCACTATTTTAATCGAGACTTAAACACTCTTCTGCTATCGCACATTTCTTTATATAAAAATCCTGACTTACGCCTACCACACAACACCCATTCTAGGAATTTAGATTTGGCCACCCTGTGAGCCTCGCTGATATGTTTGTTCGACCCGGGTATGCGTGGGCCATCCCCGCCCTTCCCCATGCTTACCCGACTCGCCACTGCCGCGTCTCGAAGGGCAGTCACAATGTCGGAGTAAAGCGTATCCAGAACAAGCCCATGGCCACGGTCACTACAAAAACAATCAGCACAGCTGACACACTTAGGAGGGAAGTCAATTATTTTAAGTCGCTTATGACACTCTTTGGCATACATAAAAACTTGTTCCTCACTTTTTATACCCCACACTACATCTTTATTTAAATTCGTAACTTGAGACGTGACTTTAGGGGACAGTAATTTTAAATTACACGTAACCACAAGTGGGAAATGATCAGACCACAGAGTGTCATACTTAACATCTACATTAACTGGTTTGCCGAGTGAGTTGCTAGACAGTGGTCGAGCCAGCTGCTAGTCCCGTGCACGTCACTAATAAAAGTAAAAGTACCTGAGTCTAACCCTAGCATATCTATGTCTATATATGACCATTGTTGGTCACTACAAATATACATAAGTTCAGTGCAAAACAACTCACCTGTATCCGCATTAAAGTCGCCTAAAATAAAAACAGATTCAATTCCATATTCGTCAATAATGGCACTTATCTCACTCAAACAATCAGTAAAATCTTGTAAATGATCAACAGAGTTAGTTGGTAAGTAAACACTCATTATGATCACTTGTCTATCAATCGTTGTAATTTTAATGGCACAAATACGGACGTTATCACACTCTAACACTGACACCTGTTTAAATGCACTATATCTCCATAGCAACGCGACGCCGCCATAGGGACGCCCGCGCAGTATCCCCACGGATGTATCAACTGCAGACGTCGCAGTGTATCCGAAACTGCTGTCGATCGTGCTGATAAAGGGTATGTCGTGCGGCATCAGCCAAGTTTCCTGGAGACACACCACGTCACACGTTCGGCACAGGTCTCTGACGTCACTGATGGAGCGTTTTACATTCTTGCAGTTGAAAGTAGCAAATCGATAAGGGTCACTATCCATTATTCTGTTTATTTGGACCGTCGGCGCCGGTAAGATGTGCACCGTTTGTTGTCCTGTGTTTAAAGTTCACAAAACGCCGAAATAAGACACCTGCAGGCCATAAAGTTTCGTCCATGTACCTTGATAGATTGGCCTCTGATATGAAAAACTTGTATGCTTTGTGACCCCTTTCAAATTTCATATTTATTTTCTCTAAAGATACAGTTTCCTGTGTCTTTTTGTAAATATGTTTTATTATGTCACTTTCTATAGTCGACATATGCACATTTGTAATAAACATTGGATTTTTTCTATTAGCACCACGAAATGTGCACTCCAAATCTCTGGCTACACCTGAGTTGCCTACGAAACGGTATTTCACTGACTTTTTACGATGCAGTACCATCTGCCATCCTTCGTTATTATTATTATTTGCTTTAGTCGTAGTTTCGCATACATATACCGACTCTTGTAATCCATGCCGTCCCGTTGCAAAACTATGCTCGTCGTTAACAATGACAGTCAGCTGATCCGCTATCTGTAAAGGCATACTAGGTGTGTCTGACGTCAACGCAGCGCTAAGTACAGAACCGGCCCGCGCGCCCGCCTCTTGACTCACGGACGGGCGTTCCTCCGCCACGCCGCAGACGGCGCCCGCACTCGCCTTATGACGCGGCAACGACGACCGGCGATCGCCTCCCGCGCTCGCCAACCCGCATTCTACCGACCGTAACCGCTCACTTGATTCATGCTCGGTTTGTTTCTCCTCAACTACCCTCATTTCTCTATATTGCGGCAAAGGTGACCGAATATTCGAAGATTCAATATTCTTGTTGTTCGCATCTAACTCGTCACTCAGATTATGATAATCATGTGAAAGTCCTATAGGACCACTGTCCAGCCAGGCACCGCGTTTGATGTTTACTTTGAACGCCGACATCGGCGGCAGGGAGTCGTTTTTTACGCGAAGAACGTTCGTTTTTAATTTGTTAACACTTTCCTGTGTAGCATAGGTTGACTTTATACCTTCAATTTCGGCTTTCAATACTTGCATGTCCTTTAACAATTTGGAGCAATCCAAGTTTTATCCAATTGTCTTGCCACAAAAATTGGAATGATGTCAGGTTCTGTCGATTTAAATAAATTTATGATATCTGTGACATCACGCTCCTCCTTCCCTTTGTTTTTACCCGACTGCCCCAGAAGGAGGGTAATGTTTTTCGAGAGTATGTATGTATGTATGTATGTTTGTATGTATGTATGTATGTCTATTTCTTTGGCACGCTCTGTAGCCTAAACGGCTTGATGGATTTTAACGTATGAGCTGTCGTTAGGTTCGGCTTAATAGTAGGAGTGACATAGGCTATATAATATTTATATATTGCATCTGCAAATAAAAAAAAGGAGGGGTAGGTTTAAAAAAATACATTATTGGTATCAAATAAAAGTTAGTAATGAGTCAATTCCAAATACATATGCATAATCTAAATATATAAATGTGAAAGGTCACTCACTCACTTACGCGACTCACACTCACTGACTTCATCACGAAGTATCGAAAACCACTTGACGTAAAAAGATGAAATTTGGTAGGGAGGTAGTTTATACTTGTGTTAATGTTAATGTGATTTGCATTCACAGATTTTGAAAAAATTGTACAGTCAGCAAGAAAATGGCCAATTTTCACAACAACTTTTTTGATACCGGTCGATCCTATTTCTTATTACTAAGATCAAAAAACTATATTAGGCCAACTGAGGTTTGAGTACAAAAAAAGTCAGAAATTGCAAAAAAAACTTTCCATACATTTCGTAGGAAATGAGAAGAGATAGAACACAATATACCTTTGTATGTTGAAAAATCTTTTTAGTGAGGTTACCATTATTTAAATGAACACAATATACTACTATACAACAGTTGAATTATTCCAATACTTCACTGGGCTGAATAAGGAACGAATGTAGCAGATAGTTAAAGATTTAACCTTTTAAATGATTATCATCATGCTATACTTTTTTTTTTTTTTTTTTTTTTTTTTTTTTCAATCATCAATTCATCCATACTAATATTATAAATTCGAAAGTAACTGTGCCTGTATGTTCGTTACCTTTTCACGGCTAAACCACTGAACGGATTTCGATAAAATTTGGTAAAGAGATAGATGGCATCCTGGAGAAGGATATAGGGTACTTTTTGTCTCAAAAATAATCCTAAAGGGCATGAGATGAGCGATCCTACAGGGGATGACAGTTTGTATGGCAAATCCAGCATTTCTTAAGTTACAGATATGAAAATTAAAATTTATGCTTTTGTTAAGAAATAAAGAAGTACACATTTCGGCGTTTTTTTTTAAATCATCCCCCAAACAGGTAAACCCCCTATTTTACCTGTTTGGGGGATGATTTTAAAATTCACATGTTATATTGATTTTTTTTGTGTCTTCTTTTTAAGAGATTTAAGGAAATTGGAAATATAGCCATAGTCTGTATCTTGAATTATATAATTTTGTCTATATTTAATTAAAATCGGCCCACTCTGTCAAAGTTATCACAATTAGTCGTAAACTAACCTTTCTAACATGTGGGTTTTACTTCGGTTCAATGGCGGCACTAGAGTAGATATTACAAATTAATGGTGGTGATAATAGTAAAATGAATAATATTTCGTATTTTAAGTAAGGCATTTAGAATCATATAAACCTGTTTTATTTATGTTAAAAAGCCGGACAAATATGAGTAGGATTTACGCCTTAAAGGTTCCGTGTCAAAGCTGTGCTTGATTGGCTGCCTGAATTCCCAAATCAGGATTGAAGGACAAACTTAACTTTTCAATTGAAAAATAACTTTTAATAGAGTGGAGAGTACCGATTTGAATGAAATACGTACTAAATGTTACTTCAAGACAAGGTCTATAATTTTTGATCCCGGATTGAAGAACAAACTTAACTTTGCAGTTCATAAATTACCAATTTTCGGATTTTCTTCTTTACTTGACCTTGCTTCTCGCCAAACTTCATGCTGCTGGGCCAACGGAAATTACCCAATAGACTGGTTTATTTGCGAGTGTCAAAATATGCGGCATAAATTGCCGTTTTTTTATTGCGTTGACTTGGAAGTTTGATTTCCTTACAGATCCAAGAGACCGTAGATCTAAGTTTTTGATATCTATTTCAACTTGATGCCTCTTCGTTCCTGAGAAAAAAGGTCTTGACAGACAACGAAGTAGAAAAAAATAAGTCATCATTTAAGGGTTAAAATTTTTCATTTTGAGATACGGAACCCTAAAATTGATTTATTATGTGCCTGTTACCTTTTCCTGCCGTAAGGGCTGAACGGATTTCTAAATGAAAGGCATAAGATAGGCCATGACCTAGATAGGTTAGGGCATAGGATACTCTGAATCCCGGTAGCACGTTCCTATGGGTTCCTATGGGAGCAAAAGCTAGTTATTTATATATTAATAAAACTAAAAAGTTTGAAATAAAACAAATTATTAAAAAAAACAAAAAACCCGACTGCAAAAACTCAACAAAAAAGAGAAAAACAAGCATTATAATCTATAGGATTTTGGTATTGCAGGCGGGGACAAACCAATAACCTGAAATTTTGGTGAAACTTTTGTTTGTCCCCGCCTGCAATACCAAAATCCTATAGATTATAATGCTTGTTTTTCTCTTTTTTGTTGAGTTTTTTGTTGAGTTTTTGCAGTCGGGTTTTTTGTTTTTTTTAATAATTTGTTTTTTTCGCAATATTTTTCTTATGTCCGTTGGAATGGACTCAAACAGGAGTGACTTTGAGTTCTTGATTTCATCACTTGTGAAAGTAGCCTTGCAGATACGCACTAGTGATTCTTCGTCTATGATTGACTCTTTATTTTGAATGTACGACAACATCTCATCAATGATGATATTACACACATTGCACTTTGCAACGTTCGTCATTTTATTACAACACAAGCTCCGTTTACAAAAACTGGCCCGACGCTGTCGGGTGTGCGCGCACGACTGCAACGATAAAAGTCAAGCGGTTCTCTTTACGAAACCGCGTACAACTCTTAAAAATCCCCTCCCACGACCACTCACCATGTTCGGCAAGCCGATCCCTTGGGAGAAGCGAGCCAAATATCTAGGTGTCGTTCTAGACCATCATCTCTCTTTCGCAGAGCATATAAAGCAGGCCCGTTCGCGAGCCGCTTTCGCTCTCGGTAGGCTCCATTCCGTCCTAAATGCAAGTAGCAAATTGTCACTAAAGTGCAAATTGTGGATCTATACAGCTTGCATTCGCCCAATCATGACCTATGCGGGTTCCGTCTTTGCTCATGCAAAACCCCATCACATCCATAGGATGCAAACCCTCCAAAATCGATTCCTCCGTAGAGCTACCGGCTCCCCTTGGTTCGTGAGGAACGAGAGCCTCCATATCGATCTTAAAATCCCTACCATCCATCAGTTCCTCAAACGCGCTTCGAAGCGTTTCTTTGAGTCCGCGGCCAAACATCGCAACCCTCTGGTTGTCGATGCCGCTAATTATGTCCCAAGTAGAATCAGTCATATTCGCCGACCAAGGCATATTCTTACCGACCCAGACGACCCGACTACCATCCATCAGGAGTCTAGTAGGGAAACGAGTACGTTAGGACACAAGCACAGACGCTTCCCGTCATTCCGACCTCGCCGTCGAGGTTTTTTGCGATCGCGACCGCCTCGCCCCCGAGTAAATGATACTCCCCCCCGACCCTTGCTCGAAAATGAGGTGCCAGCAGTTGTTGCAGCTGAGCACGTAGCTTAAAATTCCCGGATTAATAATCATGATCAAAACTTTGATCCAGCCCGTTCCATCTTTGATGTCCTCCCTCCGGTAAACGCCCTAAGCCGAGGCTCGTACCCCACAGGGGGTGCCCTTAGCGAGCGTTCACCTAGTTTATAAGTTCCTAGCTGGAGGCTTTGAGTGTAGCAGCTTAAGGCACCCACAGGTTTGCTCGGTTAAATAGTCATGGCCTCAGAGGCCAGCTATGAGATTCACTAAAGAAAAAAAAAAAAAATGGAACTCTCAAAGTCTCCGTCCTAAACTAATTACTTTTTCTAAGCTCCTAAATAAGGAAAAGGTCCACATAGCAGTTCTGAGTGAAACATGGTTAGATATTGAAACCGATATTCATATTAGTAGCTATAACATCTATAGATCGGATAGATATGATGCCTATAGAGGCGTCTCAATTTTTGTGCATAAATCCATACGGTCTCACCCATGTTCAGTTCGAGTTCAAAATAGTGGAATAGAAAATGTTGTAGCTATTTATTGCCCATCTTCTGTACAAACGTAGTCTTCAGACTGGGAACAGGTAGTTACTTTGTTCTCAAAAAATATTTTGATAGCAGGCGATTTCAACGGTCATCACACCAACTGGTCCGTTAAAACGGATGCGAGAGGTACGCAAATATTGGATGCGGCACTTGAAAGTTCATTTGTTTCTCTTAATAGTTGTGCGGCTACACGGGTTAAACTAGTAAGCGGAAATTTGCAAGAAACTTCACCGGATATTTCATTTATATCTTCGGACATTGCGATTAAATTTGATTGGCAAGTATTCAACGAAAATTTGGGTAGCGATCTCATGATTATTAAAATGTCAATCAGTAAAACTGACGATTTTACTATTAAAAAAAAGGACCTATTCCAAAGCTAATTGGAAGGAATACCAGAATTACCTTCCACAAACCCCAAGCGACAATGTTCAAGAAATGTACGATTATTTATTACTTCAAATTAATAATACCACAGATAAATACATTCCGTTTATTAAAAGCAGTTGTCAACCCTCTAGTAATTTTAAGCCAATAAAATACTGGAATCCGGAATTATCTAAAATAGTAGCACAGCGTAGATTATGTTTATCCAATTTTCGACGCAACCCGACCCCTGACAATTTGACCAAACTAGAAGAAAAAACTAGGGAATCTCAAATATTGATTCAAAAAGCAAAGTTCGTAGGCTGGCATAGATTATGCAAAAAGAATTACTGTACGCATTAACACCTGATTATGTTCCAAACCAAGCACCTGTGTTTGTTTCCAACAATGAAGTCTTAGAACGCGAATTTAATATTCAAGAACTTGACAACTGTTAAAAAAAAAGGATTCAGCTCCGGGCGATGATGGTATATCATATTCTATGATCTTTAATCTACCCGTCTTTATTAAATTGAATCTCCTTGATTTATACAACAATATTTTCAAATTTTGTATTGTATCGAAACAATGGTGCCGATTCTCTTGTCACAAATGCCTCTAAACTAAACTAAAAATCACCAAAATTTAGTTTATGCCTGTCAAAAGACGATTTCCCATTCTGAAATAGACTAAAGTGACAGAACTTAACTATATTTTAGTTTGACAGCACTAAGATGGCAACGAGATATTAGTTTAGTGAAAATAGCAATTTTGCTATTCTGAATTTGACGTTTTTTACCTAAAATTTAGATTTTCTAACTAAATCTGACTATTTTTAATCGCGACTAAAAACGTGTGGAATAAAATTGGTTGTCATGAACTATAAATTCACACCAACACAACGACTTCAAATGCAAAAACAGTACTGAATCTTTTTTTTTTCTTTTGCTTATATCTCGAAAACGGTGTGTCCAATCGCAAAAATAATGAAAATTTCGACCCCCTTTATAAAACCCTTAAACCTCTGACATTCTACATGTAGGTAATAATTTTTCTTATTTTCCATACAAAAAGTGAAAAATTCCATATAAAACACCACGAGGCTGCCCCCCCTGCGCGCCTCCGACTCTAAAAAGATCACGTGATTAAGTATCACTTGTGGAGTCGCGATTGTCAAATTCGATTTAGATGTGTCAAAATTATTTTTAAATTTAGAGAATTTATTTTGCAGAATAGCTATAAGATTCTCATAGTCAAAAGTAAGGAATTTTAGTGATAGTTTAGTTAGTTTAGTTCGGTGTACAAGAGAATCGGCACCAATGGCGTCGTATCTAAATAATTCCAATCCCTAAAGCTAGTAATTCTAATGCTGATCCTAAATTAAGACCTATATCTTTAATCTCATGTTTATGTAAAATTTTTCGTTAATTATAGTAAAACGTTTAGAATGGTACGCGGAAAGAAATAAAATATTATCACCATGCACCGTTGGTTTTAGATTTTAGAAGATCTTATTCATGTCTCGATTCATTAGCCCGTTTGGTCACTTATATCCAAATTGGATTTTGCAGAAATATCCCTACATTAGCATGCTTTTTAGATATTCAAAACGCCTATAATAACGTTTCGATTGACGTAGCAGTTAGTATTCTAGATAAGCTTAAAATTGGATCAAAATTTTGTTCTTATATATGGGCGTTTTTGAGTGAAAGATATTTAAAGATCAAATCTGATAACAGTGATGAGTTAACAGGTAGCTGGACTAATAAAGGGTTGGCTCAAGGAGATCCTTTGTCCCCATTACCTTTTAATTTAATAACACACGAACTTTGTCAACTTCCACTTGATGTAGTTGTTTCTCAGTATGCAGACGATTTTGTTCTCCATGTTAAACACAAAGATATTAAAGTATGTGAAGTGTATGTACCTACAAAAAAAAAAACAACCGACTTCAAAAAAAAAAACACTACAAAGTGAAAAATAAGTTTAATTTCGGAAGTCGGTGTCTTTGGTTTTGAATTTTCGTTCTTTGTCACCGACTTCCGAAATTAAACTTATTTTTCACTTTGTAGTGTTTTTTTTTGAAGTCGGTTGTTTTTTTTTTGTAAAAAGTTTTTATTTTTCACTTTTTAGTTGTGGTACCTACCCCACACAAATTCGAATACCACTACCTGCTATGTAAATAACAGTGACAAGAAGTTATCATATCATCTACATACTAAGTGGGAAAAAATACGTATAATTGAAGCTAACTCAAAAACTACCCAATATGGGACCACCTCTGAAGTATGATCTACGAAACAAAAAAAGAATCATCAAAATCTATTCATAATTGGCGGAGTAATCGCGTAACAAACATACAAAAAAAAAAAAAAAAAAAAACATACAGACGAATTGAGAACCTCCTCCTTTTGGAAGTCGGTTAAAAATGCATTGAATTCTATTGTAGGGGTTTTAGATGAACTTGGTTTGGAATTATCTTCAAGTAAATCTACCTTTGTGTGTACAGCAGGGGCAGGCGTAGACTACTTCCTACCTTAAAGGTAAATGAGCAAACCTTGGTTTTCTCAGAATGCATTAAATACCTAGGTATGTGGCTAGACTTTTCAAAATAAGAAGCGATTTCCATAATATAAATACACGTAGTCGACATGAAATTGTGATACCCAAATTTAGATTAACTAAAACAAGCAAGTCATTTCTTATAAACAGTATCCGCTTTTATAACAAGTTGCCAAAGTCTGTGACAGAACTTAGCGATGGGAAGTTCAAAACCCACATCAAACGTGTCCTTATCAAGAATTCATATTATAAAATTAAGGACTACGTTGAAGACAAGGAAATTTGGCAATAATTCCTTCTGCACATGTGGCTTCCCTGGTACCTCTTTAACGGCATAAATAAGTAAGAGTCTATTAACTGCTTCCAAATTACCGAGTTTATTTAAATCTTTATTTTTTTTTACATTCGCCCTTGACATATTTACTATTCTATTATTTGACATAATATACTTTTTTTTTTTTTGAGGCTTTTGTGGACATGATAATTATTCAGATTGATTACAGTTGTAATAGCAATCATATAATTGCGTTTTATTTAAAATAGGTTTTTTACTTTTTTTAATTAATTAATTTTTTTGTATAGATTCTTTTCTACATATTTTGTGAATGTGAGAACGCTGTAGGCTTAGTGGATTGTAGACCTGTTGACCATTTTCTATTTTGTTAAGTACTTGGTACTTATTGAAAGACCTACACTGTCCTCCCATACCTAGAAACACTGTTATTTGAAAGTGATTTACATCAATGTTTGAAAGTATTGTAAAAGCCAATTATTTTTAAAAGAGTAACCGTGGAGTTTCTTGCCGGCTCTTCTCCATAGGAAACGACCAATTGGAACCGTGCACCTAGCTTCTGACGTTTCATAAGTGCCCATGTAGGTTTATGTGAAATAAAATATTTTGATTTTGATTTTGATTTTGATTTTAGATAGAGGTCTACCTACGGTGGGGTAAACATATAAATGAAACAGTTAGTAAATGTTTAAAATTTCTAAATCTATTAAAAGTTCGCTTGCTATTAAAAGCTCATGGGGAATAATACACACAAAGCATATACGTAGGTTATACATTTCACTGATTCGAGGTCGAATTGACTATGGGTGTTTTATGTATGATTGTAGTGCAAAATCTCATGTTTCCAAGCTGGATAAGGTACAGAATCAAGCCTTCAGAATTGTAGGTAGATATATCAGAAGTTTCCCAATACATGTAATGGAATCTGATTTGAGTATCCCCCTTTATTTTTAAGAAGACAGTATTTAGCTTATAAATATTGTTTAAAAATAATGTCCTTTTTAAACAATGTGACAGTTAGCTTAATTGCGGATCTGAGTGCCCTTTGTAGTATCAAATATTGGGAAAGCAAAAAAGTACCCTTATTAGTTAAAATATATAATGATGTAAAACACATAGATGTTCTTTCAACAGATATTCATAAAATGTGTACTTTAGAAACTTGGACAACTGCTATTGAGACAAAAAATTTAATTATTGTTGATCTAGAATGTGTAAAGGTACCCAAATCCAATTATAATCCAAATTTATTAGTGTTCGATGTTTTAGCTGAATAAATTCCATGTATTGTAATTGGCACAATTTTTTTACAGATTTTGGTTCAAAGGGTACTTCCGGTCTAGGTGCAGGAATATTTGACCAAAGCTTAGGAACTAATCTTGGTTTTAAAGTAAACTGTAATGTATCAATAATGACACTGGAACTCATTGCAATTTACTAAGTGATCTTTTATAGCCGAAATCAGAATTTAAAAAACAACCGACTTCCAAAAAAAAACACTACAAAGTGAAAAATAACTTTAATTTCGGAAGTCGGTGTCTTGGGTTTTGTGTTTTCGTTTTTTGCCACCGACTTCCGAAATTAAAGTTATTTTTCACTTTGTAGTGTTTTTTTTTGGAAGTCGGTTGTTTTTTTTTTTAAAAAGTTTTTATTTTTCACTTTTTAGTTGTGGTACCTACCTCACACACATTCGAATACCACTACCTGCTACCAGGGTCAAGAACTTATCATATCATCTACATACTAAGTGGGGAAAAAAATACGTATTTTGTAGCTAACTCAAAAACTACCCAAGCAAAGTTAATAAAATTTATATGGGACCAATTTGGGAGCCTACCCTTTCAAACAAAAAAAGAATTTTCAAAATCGGTCCACAAATAACGGAGAAATCGGTGGACATACATAAAAAAAAAAAAAAAAAAAAAAAAAAAAAAAAAAAAAAAAAAAAACATACGCGTCGAACATATAACCTCCTCCTTTTTGGAAGTCGGTTAAAAAGAGTAGTTATTCTTTCAGACAGTAAAAGCGCACTACAGCATATTGCTCGATGCGTCTCTGGCTTCAGAGGTGCATCGATAGCACATGATATTCTTGAAAATATAATTTTATTATTTAAGAATAATATAGAAATTAAGTTGCAATGGGTTCCAGCTCACATTGGACCACGTGGTAATGAAGAGGCTGACCGATTGTCTAAATTAGCAGCAGTAGAGGGTACAGCAATTGATTACTTACCTGATTATTGGGAATACATATCTAGATATAAAGTGATTTGTTATAAATCCTGGAAACAACACTGATAGTATCAGTCAGCAAAAAGGTATATGGTATAAGAGCATACAAGGCGAGCCTCTTCGTGTGCCTTGGTTCGATGTCGATCAACTAAGTAGGAATTATGTTAAATTAATTTTAAGACTTCGCTCTGGACACTATCCATAAGCGAAGTTTGCATTCCTTATGAAAAAAACTGATTCACCAAATTGCAGAGAATGTAATCAGATTGAGGACGTGCAGCATTTGCTGATGGATTGTATCCCCAACAGGCGCGAGAGAGAGTCACTTTTCAGAGAATTAGACTTGAATAGGCTTAACGTGGGATTAATAATCAATCTTATCCCAACCAACTTCAGAAGGTGCCAAAAAGTTATGTAATTTAATAACAGTCCTGCATCAGTGATTTCTATCTTAATCACAAAGTGTTTCGTGTATTGTTTAATTGTTAATATTATAAGTGATGATGTTACAAGGTAAAATGCACGATGGGGTTGACATATCTATTTAGATAAAAACCCCAAAAACAAATACAGAATAAAAAAAATAAAAAACATCTTAACTTATCAAAAATATAAGGCTTCTAGAAAACAATATAAAATATAATATATAAAAAATAAAAATAATAATAATTTTTTTTATTTAAAACTTACATACATATATTAGCCGCGGTAACATTAATATTTTCTTAAAAGAACGACGTTCACGCCTCAAGCTTTTAAGAAAATAATCAAGTTCTATGTTTACGAAAGTTTTATTTAGTTCATTATAGGATTGTTTTAGAAAGTATTTTACAGTTTACTCCAGCATTAGAATTTGATAAATTATCTGTTCTATCACTTTCCCTTGTAAGGTTCCTACTTGTCAAGACAAATCCAACGAGTCCAACACATTAGGGTTACCATGTAAAGTTGAGGTGTTATAGTGACCTTCCAGATCCATCATGGGGCCCTAGACAACACCTTGGGCTACAGTACTTGGCAAGAAAAAAACAACAAAATTCATAGCGTTATTTACGTTGTTGAACAGATTTTTTTTCCAACTTATGAAGCAATGGATTAGAAATCTGTTTCAAATCGAAACAAATTGTGATTGTGTTATATTACGCAATTAGGGTGCTGGACAGATCGTGCGGTCCATGGCCCTTTACGGGGCGCCGGTGTGGGCGCCTTCATTGAGGCGGCAGCCAGGCCGCCGGCTGAACGCGTCCCAAAGGGTCATGGCCATCCGGCTGGCCCGAGGATACCGCACGGTCTCCTGCGAGGCGGCGAGCCTCCTTGCCGGAGTACCGCCATGGGATCTGGAGGCAAAGGTCCTCGCGCACATTTGGGAGTGGCGCGAGGAGGCGAAGCGCCGGGGCTTAACTCCGATGCCGCAAGAAGTCGCGGCACAGCGGACAGAGCTCCGGCGGGATCTCATGGCGGAATGGAGACTGCGATTGTCGCAACCCAGCGCTGGGCACGCCACAATTGAGGCGATAAGACCCCTCTTTGAGGAGTGGCTAGAGAGGCGCCACGGCGTCCTCACCTTCCGCCTGACGCAGGTGCTCACCGGACACGGCTGTTTCGGGAGGTACCTGTTCAGGATAAAGCGGGAGGAAACGCCCGGGTGTCGTCACTGTGTGGATCGCCCGGAGGACACGGTGGAGCATACGGTGGAGGTCTGCCCGGCTTGGGCAGGGCATCGCCGTGTCCTCGTGGATGCGATCGGCGGCGGTGATCTCTCGCGTCCGGCCCTGATTCGGGCCATGCTACGGAGCGAGAGGAAATGGGAGGCCGTCACCTCTTTCTGCGAAGCAGTAATTCTCGCGAAGGAGGAGACGGAGCGCGTGAGGGAGAGGCAAATTTCGCGCCCTCGCGCCCCTAACCGCCGCAGCAGGAGACGCCCTGGGCGTCGGGAATCGCAGGAAGATTTCCGGCCACCGTAGGCGCGGGCTTGCGGACGGTGAGCAATGGGTAGCTCGCCGTCCGATAAGGACCAAGCCCGGGTCGACGGCGCGTTGTGTTCCACGCGCGCCTCAAAGAGATGTCAGCAGAATTGACGGGGTCCGCTAGGGCCAATGCCAATGCCGGGGGTTCGAAGAAAACCGATAGGGAAATCGTGGCCCCCGGCAACATGGCATAGGAAGGAACACGGGTGGGTTTTAGTCAGTAAGAGTCTGACACGCCCTCCCGCTCCACCCAGAGCGGGAGAAGTTATTTGATAATTTCCCACCCAAAAAAAAAAAAAAAAAGCGTGCTGGACAGCACCTAGTCTAAAAACACTTGTCAAAACATAGACCAGGGAGTCTAAAAACGATGGTTTTAACTTGTTTGGTAGAGGAGTTCCTATGGCCACCTTCCGGCTCTATCATCAGACCCTGAACACCACCAAGTGTAAAAGCACAATGATCTCAAATAAATGATTGGTCTGCGCTCGCAAGACCAATCATTTATATAACTAAGGCAATTGTCGTGTTTCTTTGGCCAAATCTTCGGATTTCGTGGTTAGGGAGTAGACCTGCAGGAAGAAACATGAACGATAGCTTGTAGTTTTCGAAAATATTTATATTTGACGGCAACGACCTACTTTTCTTCTAAATAATTTAATGTCATTGTTTTTTTCCAATCAAAAACATGATATCTACATGACATCATTCAATAAGTCAAATTCAAATTGAAAAACCGCCCAAGTGCGTGAACCACGCACAATGAAGAGTTCCGTAGTTGGGATCAATTTATCCCAAGAACAAACTATGACATTGTAGTTGAAAAACATGTTCTCCCATACATTCCAACTGCAAATGTAAGTTGGTCGATTACTACTCGTTAACTTGTAAAGCATACTTAGCTGTGATAGTTTCCTTTTAACTTCGTTAAACAATATGTAAAAAAAACCCTGTTCTATCCGAAAGGGGCACATAGGTACTTCTTCTTATGGTGTGGTTAATGACTAACCTGGTGTCAGAGTTTTAAAGCCACCCATGGGCCTCTGACTTGGCTTCACATGCCGTCGAGAAATATCTTTCAGGCATTCGTTTCCTCACGATGTTTCTCCTTCACTGTTTTTGAAGCAAGTGATGATTATATATACAACATAGACATATTATTATTATTTATATAAGTATGTTTAATATTTCGGGACCATGGGGTCCCAGTCTTTTGAAAGGCGTATGAGGGGCCGAAGCCAACTCGCAAAGGCTCCTTAGTCAATTTTAAATTGAATGAGGCACCAACTAATGGTTATCCCTGTATGCACTATGCAAGTGCACCCAAGGACAAACCCCGGTTGGTGCAGGACTAAGTATTGCAGAACGTGGAAACAAAACATTTTGGGCTATGGGTGTGGGTGGCTATAGTGGATTCGTTACTTTGAACTATGGAAGAGCTATGTCCCCTGTCTGGTTAATGTTTTATTGCACACTCAATGGACTCCCGGAAATAGTCGCTGGCTCAAAGTGACGTAGCGACAAGGGGGCAATATGTTGTACTGAGGTGCTTGAGGAGTGGAGAAGTATTCCACGGCTATCTGAACAATCCCAAAACCCGGAAGATGGTCAAGATCTCTACCAGCACTTACTGGAATACTTCCTTCCTCCGAGCACGTTTGCTCTCTGGCGAATCTCCACTCCAGCCGGTCAATAAAGGCAAGCCAGAAATGAGAGATAAGACTTCTCCTGCGAGATAGGGTCCGTGGGGTCGCTACTGTCCAACAGCTACTACTTCTGCACATGCTGTGCTCCGGGTTTCTGTATCTTTCTTAGTCTGGCTCCTCACCCTAGACCTGTTTCGCCAAAGTAAATTATACTCAATATCTTATTGCTTTACCATAATGTGTATATAGGTGGTAGGTAATTATATAATTTAGATCATTATGGACCCTGTAGGGCACAGCAAAAAGGGTAGGAGAGAGGAAGCCCTGTTTTAGAAGATCATTGTTTTTGTGGGAACTAGTTTTAACTTACATATAATCAAAGTCTTGAGATCGCGAATAAGATACCTACTAACATTTCGCTTAGCTATTATTATTTAAATTCTACCGGTACAGACCTAGAGACACCCTCACGGATCGGACAGGGTTTTTTACATGTTGTGTACGTCGTGGCTAGATCTTAGAATTGATAATTTCATGAAATGGTTGTGTTTCATGAAATGGCCAGCTAAAATTGACCATATCGTTTAAACATCAACGTTTAATGATATGTCAGTCGACGTTTGGTGATATCATTAAGTAAGGTATCCATGCAAATATTACTGGCATACCTACATTACTTTTAGTAATCTGGGTCAATGGATAAATAAAACATTTTAAATAGCTTTAATTCCAGAAGAAAAATAATAATAAGATTTGAATATTTAAATCCTAACCTGTGAAATACGTTCCAAACTCCATGGTTTTTAACGTTGCGATCGTTTTTCGAGTGACTTTCATAAAAGTCACGTGGCTTGGTATAATAACGATACTTCAATGCACTTTTATCTTCCATTTGCATATTTATAATTGCTTTTCCAATCGAATTATCGTCCGCCGCCATGATGCACAACAAAAACAAAGCGACATCAACGCCTCTACCGGTAGATAATTTAACTATTTTACAATATGATCACTAATTTTTGGCCACATCATGAAGTAGGTAGTTGTGCATTTAACTGTGCATATCGTCAAACGTTGAGTGTTCAATGATCTGGCCAGACCACATCATGATGTGGCCAGCGGTCGATGTTACATTTCATGAAATGATCAATTCTAAGATCTGACCACGACACATATACCTACTACTGCCGTGATTTTTTCACATAACCGAAAACAACCATTTAGCTAGCATGGGGGGCACTTTCAAGCTTAATATTTTGCAAACGGATCCCTGAATCAAAAAATTGTTTTCACACACCCACACGACTAAAACAGGAAAGACGAAAAAAAAAACATGATTTTATTTTACCACTTTGTCGGTGTTTAATGTACCTATGCCAAATTACAGCTTTCTAGTACAAAGATTCTCTGAGCTAAGCCGCGGATAGACAGACAGACAGACAGTCAGATGGACATGGCGAAACTATATGGGTTCATTGTTAACTACAGAACCCTAAATACCAGAAAAATTATGAGTAAAAATTTGTAGGCCAGCTAGAAAAAATTACTAATAAGTTTTAATAAATAGTGAGCAATTTACTCCATTTTGAGAAGCTATTCTGCTCATTATGCCGAAGGTCCTCATCAGATCTTCACCAATTTTTTTTGAGACCAACATAGATTTACTATCTTTAAAATAAAAAAGAACCATCAAAATCGGATCTCATAAGGCGGAGATATCCAATAGCCCCCCTTTTTGCCTTATTTTGGAGGAAGTACCCCTCCAATCAAAAATCCCCGACGACTACAATTACAAAAAATTCGTCAAACCTGTACACCTAATTTCGTCCAGATCGGTTGTAAAATACGACCTGTAGAGGAGTATGTACAAACTGACACACGAAAGCAAAGGAGAATGGGCATTTTGGTACTCGCTCCAATAGCAATCACTGTGGTGCCCTTGAATAGGTCTTTTAATCGGGAAAAATATTTACTATGGCGACTTGTCCCAAATCCTTGTCCGAAAACCGCGGGAAGCCCCCAAAGTTCCAGTTTTAGTTGATATCATAATTGCAAATACGATAATATTACATACCTATCATGGTGGAAAATACGAAAAATAACAACATAAAACAACATTATTTAAAACGAGAAATGAGTTGTGTTACTATTCATGCATAATATATCGTGATATGATATGATAATGGTGATGATTTTTGAAAATATGTTTTTTTTACATAAAAAAGTAGTATTACATTTAAGATTTCTGTTTTTTTACTACGGTGACTATAGACCTCGGGGATAGGGAACCAGTTGCAGGGTGGGGTAGGCGGTACGCGGTGCCAGTGGACAGCCTTTTGTGCCGCGTCATATTTCATTAGTCGTTGTATCGTTCTGTGCGTGAGACGACGTTCCACAGCTATTTATTCTACCTAGTATTTTCTTATACGTTTTCATCACTGACCCCGGCGCCCCTTTTGGATATGTAATATTACACTTGGGAGTGGACCATATGAATAGAAACGACGTTTTAGAAAAGAACCTCACTATACCAAGATGGTTATTTGGCAATGAAGACAACAGTAAAGCTATCGTAATATGCGATGGAACTTATATATATATCAATAAAAGCTCGAACTTTTTGTTCCAGCGTCTATCTTATAGCCTGCATAAGTTTCAGAACTTGCTGAAGCCGTTTTTACTTGTGTGTACCAATGGCTATATAATTGATGTTTTGGGACCATACGCTGCCACTAAGACCGATGCGAACATCATGAGCGACATAATGAATTATGGAGAAAACCCATTACATTGCTTTCTTCAACCGAACGATGTCTTCATATTAGATCGCGGCTTCCGGGACAGCTTATATGCTATCGAAGCATGTATGTATGGTAATGGGGTAATAATCCTACGTTCCGCCATCTAAAGACAGATGGGAGACACAGCTAACTACTGCACAAGGTAATAAAGCTCGTTCAGTTATAATATGCCAGTGGGTAGTGGAAGTGGTGAACGGGAGGTTCAAACGAGATTTCAAGCTTTTGTGGCAAAAATATTTTAATAAAACACTACCAAAAATGTTCATTGATTTTAAAATCGCCACAGCTATGTTAAATAACTTCTAAATACCCATCGATGATAACATTCACGCAGAGGCCTTCCTAAACATAATCAGGAAGAGAATAGATTCCCCGAATCTACTTTATGATTATGTAGAAAGAAACCGTTTGAATAGCAGAAGAGCGGATTTTCAAAGAATAGAAAGTCACGAAATACAGAACTTCCCACTACTGACGAAGGAACAGATTATTTTACTTTCTTTGGGCACCTATCAACTGAAGCTAGCCCGATCCTACTGCAACGAGCATTTATCAAATGGACTATATATTTTAGAAATATATAGAGAAAGCACACTCCAAGATTTAAATGAATATGGCATAAACGAAGATGCTTAGCTTTTACGCGGACGCATACAGTCGCGTCAATTACGGTCAAGAACATATTATTGTTATGTATTGGTAAAAAACAATGTTAATGAAAACGAAACCAATATTCATAACATTTTATGCAATTATTACTGCACGTGTTTGACCGGACGACGAACAGCCGGCACTTGTGCTCATATAGTTTCAATCGTGTGGTATCTAGGATATGCCAGACAGGAAGGCTTCACTGCTCTTGCAGCGTTCCTCAACGATGTCATTATTCATAATAATGTTTAAAAAAATAAATAACATTTCTTACTTTTTCTATTTTTTTTTTCTTTTTTTCCTGAGTGTTTATTCATTTTAGTACCAATTAATCAACACGGACATGATTCTATACAAGGCAACGATATAATATCACCATTATCTTAACAAAATCAAACAAAAACAAAAAAAAATTATTAAACACTTAACACAAAATAACTCCGTTCCGACAGCAAATGGAGACAAGCGACTTAGTTATCATTAATCCTTGTAAAAAGACCTTTCCAATGATATATATATTATGGCTATTGGGCCGAGTACCAGGCTTCATACAATTTTGCCCATGATCCTTTTACCAGACTTGATCCAGAGACGCTTCGCTCGCTACGCTCGCTCGGTCCATAAATAAATACAACCTAGTGAAAAGTGAACGCGAGGATGCATTTAACGAAAAAGTACAATAAACAAAATAATTTCGAAAATGACTGGTAAACTATTGAATTCATTTTGATACTAAGTAAACAGGATTTATATTTATTAGACCTAGGTCCATCAATATAACAGTTTTAAATGTGGAATCATAATTGAATATAGCGATGAGAAATCGCGTGACATCAGTATATAAATCTGTGTTATTAATTTATTATTTATGTAATACAGTTTAACATCCTAGGTTTTCTGGTATGGAAACTAAATTGCCAAATTGGAGTGGCCAGCAAAAAGCCCAGACATAAATCCCATAGAACATGGGGCATGCTTAAAAAGCGAATCCGGTAAAGTCTCAACCCTCCTTAGACCTTCCATGATTTAAAAACCGCTCTGGTGGTTGCCTGGGACGAAATTCCCCAAGTAAACAAGAACATCATCCAGAGCATGCCTGATCGCATGCAGGCGGTGCTCAGAGCCAGAGGTGGAAACACACCTTATTATTTTTTAGGAAAATGTCCTTATTTTGTGTTTTTTGTAACAAAATCTTTATTTCAATGCTTGTGTTAATTGCCATTTTAATTTAATTAAGGTTTAATAAAGTTTTCAATTTTTTTTTGGAATTTGTGATTTAAATTTAGGTATGAGACCATCATCTAAGTTTTATAAAACAACAAACATGTCCTTCGTGTTTCATTTTGACAATAAACTTACAACAATAATTTCTTCCCATGGGTGTCGTAAAAGGCGACTAAGGGACTTACCAGAGAATGGGCAGCAACGTTCTCTATACATTTATAACACCATACTGCGATCGTGCGATTATGGCAAACCCCCCTAAAAATGACTAACACCAAAAAGAAATGGCCCCTAGTGCCCGGCGGCCCACCTACCCTTGGCTACGGTAGCGGTTAAGGTCACGATGAGGCAAGGGGTGCAAAGAATCCCCGGAAGAGATCCGACTACCACAATCACCGGAAACTGGACCTGGCAACATACAACATGCGTACACTCCGGACTGCTTTCCTATTAATCTGTAAAAACAAAAATAAATATTCTGCTTAAAAATATTCAAGTATCAAAAACGTTTTTCCATAGTTGATCCGGGGATACCCGACGTAATTTTTTAAAATTTGCCGTTCTTTTTCACTCTCAGCTTTCATTAGACAGACTCTATATTTGCGCCGTTTGAGGTTTTCTGCACCTGCAGCAGCCGCCCCGGCACTGCCCGCAGTGCTAGAAAGATGGGATGGCGCAAGGGTGTCGACACAGGTTGCATCCCACACCAAAGGCCTACCTACCCAACTTCCAAGGCATTATGCCCAACTTCCATGTCATATTTTGGGGCAACTGCAGTGAGAGAGAAAGAATATTCAGGGCCCAAAAACGATGTCTTAGATCAATGACAGGTCTTCTACAGAAACTTGTCAACCTGTATTTAAATCCCTAAAAAATCTGACATTACCTTGTTTGTATAAATTAGAAGTTGCCCTATTCGTTACAATAAACAAACACTTATTTACCTCAATGGTTGACATAAGACAGCACAGTACCAGTAAAGTCCCTGTATAAAAACCAATTGTACACAGGTGGTCATAAAACAGCCTTATTAAAAAATAACATCCTTTCCATGGGCCCGCTTATGCATATATAATAAAATACCTGCAAATTTGAAAGACCTACCCATAATGATTTTAAAAAGCAATTAACAAAACTATTGCTAGAGAAATGTTATTACACAATTAAAGACTTTTTAAATGACACAACTCTATAGTAAAATGATGTTTGTAAAAAAAAATACGTTCTCTGCAATTTCGAATGTTTATGATTAAATGACATTTTTATTCCTATTATTGAATTTTTATGATTGTTGTTTTATTAGAATAACTATGTCGTAGTTAAACATAATTTAACATTACAGATATTGACATTACATTACATTATGACATTATCATATTTTATATTATATTATTTTATTTGTGATTGTTGTTAATGTTTTGGAATATTTTGATATTAAGCTTTTTGACCATACACATTACGAAATTTATATTCTTCATTGTATGTTATGCGAGAGATTTATATTTTATAAATTCATTTTGTTTAGACTGATCTGGACCTACCTATTAAATTCTGACTGGTGTTAATAAAAAATAATTCAAATTCAAAAGTCATTTATTCAAATTAGGCTGAGAATCAGCACTTTTCGAACGTCAAAATTACATAAGACAGTCCCCCAAAACGCCCACCCTTCACCACTTCCTAGTTGCCTTTCGCTGGGAAGAAGAACTGGCGCAACAAACTCCCCAGCAGCACAGCTGTATATTCAAGTTGGAAAAAAATGATTCAATACAAAAGTATGCAAAATTATTTACATTACGCAACACAAAACATAATTTAAATGATAAATTATTGGCCATATGTCAGCTAGCACACGCCAATATACCAACCAAAAACATCGAGAACTGTATATACTCAAGCAGAAATAAAAAATAAAAACTAAACGTAAACAGAACTAAATATCTAGGTAAATAAAAGCCTCCAGGCATAAAGGGCGTGCCCGCTTACATAAAGCTATTTAAAGCTGTAATTGGAAGTTATTAATGATAAACTAGGACCATCGAGTTAAAAATAAATAAACAGTTAATTAGTTACAATAACAAAACAATGATCAGCAAGACGACCAGTCACCACAAGCAGCACCCGTTCACGAGCATAACGCAAAAATCAGCCATTACCTACCCCCCACGCCATATTTGAGGGAAGGAGGCAACCCGACCCGCGACGCTACCGCAAGCAGTGACATCTAAGAGAGCATGACGAACTTGCTGCCGGTTGCTCAGGCAAAAAATAAAAAATAATGATCAACTATCGAGGTCGCTAGCTAACCACAAATTGCAATACAACTCATAACAAAACATTGTAATGAGTAGATTAAGTCAACAATAAAATAAAATAAAATAAATTGACTCATAAAAAATAAAAATTGACTCATAAATTCAAATAAAATAAACAATTATATAACTGTCAGTAGGTAAACTAATTCTGGAGAAAGAACATAAGTATTGTCTTGAGTTAATCACAGCGACCAACTATTCTTATCATTTATGTAGTCGTTGATACAATAGTATGCCTTTGAACAAAGGTTGGATTTTACTTTAGTTTTAAACGCATTAAAAGGCAAATCTAGCAAAGAAGAGGGTAGCTTGTTATAAAAGTCTATACCAAGCCCAACAAATGAGTTATGAACCTTATGAAGCCGGTGAAAGGGAGCTCGTAGTTTGTCTTTATTTCTAGTGTTAACATTGTGTATATCACTGTTTTTAGTGTATAAGTGTATATTTTGCCTAATATATAAAATGTTGGCGAAGATGAATTGCGATGCCACTGTAAGGATACCAATATCTTTGAAAAAATCTCTTAGTGAAACTCTGGCACCTAGCTGGTAAATTGCTCGAACAGCTCGTTTTTGAAGGACAAATATATTTTGAATATCAGCAGCTTTGCCCCACAGCAGAATACCGTAGGACATAACGCTATGAAAATAACTAAAATAGACTAACCGAGCTGTATCAACGTCAGTGTATTGTCTTACTTTCCTGACAGCGTAGGCGGCCGAATTGAGCCTTTCCGCTAGGCTCGATATATGTGGGCCCCACTGAAGTTTGGCATCTACTGTTATGCCCAGAAAAACTGCCGAGTTCACAGTTTCAAGCACCTCTTTATCTAAGACGATGTTGGGTCCTAGATTTCTAACATTTGGTAGGGTGAACTTTACACATCTCGTTTTCTTGGCATTGAGAACAAGGTTATTTGTCATAAACCAATCCGTAATCATTGAGAGTGCACTGTTTACATCGTCAAAATCTTGTCTGTTCCGGTCTACTTTAAAAATAAGAGAGGTACCATCTGCAAACAGTACAACTTCACAGATACCCTTTAAATAGAATGGCCCATTAATAACACTAAGAACAAGAATGGAGTTCAGTTAGGTGTACCTCAAGGCTCAATACTGGGTATTGAGCCTTGAGGTACACCTAACTGAACTGGTAGCCCGGAAGATTTTACACCATTAACATCTACACATTGGAACCTATTATGTAAATAAGAATTTATAACGTTTAGAGCTTCGTTTTGCACACCGTAATGACGTAGTTTACGCAAAAGCGTATCATGGTGCACGCAATCAAAGGCTTTGGAGAGATCACAGAAAACTCCAATAGCATTTTGCGAATTCTCCCATGCATTAAATATGTGTTTTAGCAGAGCAACACCCGCATCTGTAGTCGAACGACCTTTTGTAAAGCCATATTGTTCATTATGAAGGAGGCTATTTAAATTAAAATGTCTTAGCAACTGCTTGAGTATTAACTTTTCAAATATTTTGCTAAATGCTGGTAATATAGAGATAGGCCTGAAATTGCCAACGTCATTTTTATTACCTGATTTAAATAATGGTATGACTTTACTACTCTTCATGAGCTCAGGAAAAGTTCCTAAATCAACACATTTATTAAAAGTAACAGCTAGATAGGGGGCTACGATGTCTATTATATTACTTAAAAGTTTAATGGAGATGCCCCAGTAATCACCAGTGTTTTTAAACTTGAGTGTGTTAAAAACATTAACTACATCACGAGGTGTTACATGCTCGAAGCTAAATAAGCTACTACATTTAAGCACACTACTATGCAAAATGTTTTCAGCTTTAGACGGAGACGAATTTAAGGAGCGAGTCGTAGTTATAGGTATGTTGGCAAAAAACTCATTAAATGCCTCGGCTACGTCGGCTGCTATATTAACTAATTTACTGTCGACCATAATCTCAAGGTGTTTATCTTGTTTAACCGACTTACCCGTTTCATTGTTAATAATTTTCCAAGTGGTTTTTACTTTATTATTGGAATTTTTAATTGTATCGCTTAAAAATTTAGATTTAGCAAAAACTAACCTTTTTAAATAATTTTGAATAATTTTTGACGTACTCTAGGAAAGGAGTATCAAACCTGTATTTTTTCAAACCATATAACTCGTATAGTTTCGCTCTACTTTTATAAATACCTGGAGTGGCTCATTGGTTAAAGCCAACGGAGGTGCCATTAATGTTAATAGTTTTGGTCTAGAAAGTAGATTGGTACTCTTTTTGCACAATTGTAATGATTGTAATTATATTATTAAATTCAAATGTAATATTTTGCATGCCGTAAGGCAAAATGTATCGGGACAATTTATCCAACTCATATATATACATTATCAGCAAATAAATGATTTCTTTCTTTCTAAGCTTTTCGGCCAGAGCGTCAGCGGCCGAGCCACTGGCCGCACCAGGGACCTCCAGCATCCGGGCTCCAGTTGCCGTGATCTTTACTCAGATGCCTTTAGCGGCGCCGATCTCCTCGAGGTCCATCACCGCGTCCACCTTGTTGAACACGTCCTGGTAGGACACGTCCCTCTTCTCCACTTCCGGCTGTAGTGTGATCACTACAGCTGCGGACTTCCGGGCGCGGAGCCTAGCCGCGACGCTTCGCTTCTTGTACCGCTGCCGCCTCGCCTTCGTTTTGGCCGCCTTTGTCGCCTTACCGGCTTTCTTCTTCGCCCTGGCTACTTGCTATTCGGCGTCGGCCGGAGGAGAAGATTTAGGAGGCGGAGGCGACCGTTTCTCCGTCGCCCGGGCCGGAGCCCTCGCCGTCAGGGCCAGGGCCCTCGCCGCCTGCGTAGCCGCTCTGCTTTTGGCCTGCCCCGACGAGCCCGGTTTGGGCGCGGCAGATGCGGTGCGGCAAACGACGCCGCCTTCCGCTGGCCTAAGGCCGGCTGGCTCGCCACTAACGGGGGGCGCAGGACGATGGCCTCTAGGGCGGAGAACCTGCTCCGCAGGGCAGCAATCTCCTGCCGCATCAGGGTCAGAACCCGGTCCTCAGCAGGCACGGGCCATCCCTGCCCATGCTGCTCCCCCCATGCGGCACCTCACGGAGGCCAGCTGTATGTAGCCCAGCCAGGTCCGCTCGGAGCCCTAGTTAGTTAGTTTTTGTGTTAGTGCGGCGCTAGTTTTTGTTTGTGGTGACCTAAATATTGATCTATTAGTTAACTCACCCGACTTCTTATCAGAAAAATCGAAACACTTCCGTTTTTATGGTTTCTGTCCTAATTTAACACAAAAGAGTTTTCAATCCATGAAAAAATCACATGATGAGTTTGGCCATC
Source organism: Agrochola litura (assembly GCA_949152395.1). Lineage (NCBI taxonomy): Eukaryota > Metazoa > Arthropoda > Insecta > Lepidoptera > Noctuidae > Agrochola > Agrochola litura. Next base: position 2,236,713 of record OX424496.1, read on the forward strand.
GAACATTCTAAATTCTAAATTAGAATTTCATTTGTTAATCCTATAAATGAAATGATTCACCGTTTTGAGACAAATGTGTGTTTAGAGTTGGAGTACATTTCACATTTGAAAACTAAAAATTAGTGCTTATCTTAAAACTTTTTTTTCTGTGTTCTGTATACTGTGTGTGTGCTGTGACTTTGGGACGTCTAAAAAGTTTCTTTTTCTAAAACATATGGATACTTCGCCCGCAGAAGCCGCCCAAGTGGTGGCATTGCTGGATTCTGAACTTAGTCAGTTGTGGCTGAAAGATTGCATCTAAACCTGTCGTCTGTTCATAGAGTCTACAAACGCTATCGGGAGACTGGTTTGTTCACGCGCCGTTCAGGATCTGGCAGGAATCGGGTCACTTCTGAGCGAGATGATCTATTTATTGTAACAACTTCTTTACGAAATCGACGCCTTAATGCTTTTCAAGAGCAGCAGCAGCTTCATGTTGTACGTAGGGTGGCTGTAAGTGACTCTACAATTAGAAGAAGGTTGAAGGAACGTGGACTGGTACCGCACAAGCCAGCAAATGGGCCGAAATTAACTGCAGACCATCGAAGAGCGAGCCTTAACTTTGCACGAGAGCAACTAAATTGGTCAAATCTCCAGTGGAATAAAGTCCTCTTTTCTGATGAGTGTAAAATTATGCTGTATGGTAACGACGGAAGGAACAAGGTCTACAGAAGAGATGGAGAATGCTTTGCACATTGCTGCATTGAAGAAAAGGTCAGCTATGGTGGCGGTTCGTGGACGGTTTGGGGAGGAATCAGCGTCGACGGAAAGACAGAGCTTGTCTTTGTGTCTGGGCCACGTCTGCCTGCACTAAACAGTCATCGGTACATCGAACAGTGTCTTGAGCCTCCTCACGTGATGCCCTATGCACATTTTATTGGCAACGGTTTCATATTCATGCACGACAATGCTAGGGCTGACACCGCGAGCGTCGTACGAGATTATGTTACCGAAGTCGGTATCTCCATTATGGAATGGCCAGGAAGAAGCCTGGACATGAATATGATTGAACATCTATGGGATGAATTAAAGAGACGAATTCGTGCAAGAGATCCTGCCCCAGAAACACTTAGCCAGCTGCAAAATGCAATCCAAGAGGAATGGAATGGAATGCCACAACATTTGATCGTGACTCTCATCCGATCGATGAAGAACCGTAGCTTGGGGAGGGAATACAAGTTATAAAATAAACGTTTCTTAGCTATTTTTTTCATTTACGTATGTTGTTTTATCAATTTCCTTCATACTCCATACAGGGTAAAAATGACTTGTTAAACAAAATACGAAACCTATGAAAATTTAATTTGAATTTAGAACATTAACATTAGGATTTAAAAAACCTCATATATTATTCACTATTAAACGACATGCGTGCGTTGCGTGTGGCAACTCGAACACGGCGTGTTGCCACACCAAGCGCTGAGTGGCAACACGCCGTGTTCGAGTTCGCAACAAGTCCATCGTCATCCTGAGGATGCCTCGTTGAGAGGTGAAACACGTGTCGATTTCTTTCAGGAGTTTTTTATGGCTCTTTAGAAATAGCTAAGCGGAACAAGTTACTAAATATATCCACGTCTATTGTATTTTATAATGGATTTCCGCAAGGTCACGCCTGAATCAATTAATTATATTAATTACCTTCCTTACATGATGGCTAATATATCGGATATCATTCCATTCGCTGATGATACTTCTCTTATTTTTATGTGTCTTATGTTAACGATAGTCTGGCAATTCTTTCGAAATGGTTCGCAGCCAATAATCTTTTACTTAATGCGAACAAAACTAAATGTCCTAAGTTCTCATTACCAAATGTACCTCAAGTAGGTCTCAATTTAAAACCTGATGGCAAGAAACTAGATGCTATTACGGAAACTGTGTTTCTAGGAATTACTCTAGATTCGAGATTGCAATGGGGCGCCCACATTAGAGCTCTTTCAGGTAGATTAAGTTCAGCTGCATATGCAGTAAGAAAAATAAGATAGTTAACTGATGTAGCCACAGCTAGGTTAGTATACTTTGCTTATTTCCACAGTATTATGTCTTACGGCGTTCTGCTGTGGGGATCGGCAGCTGACGTAGATTCAATTTTCATTTTACAAAAGAGGGCAATTCGCGCGATTTACAAAATGAGTCCTGGTGAGTCCCTTAGAAATAAATTCAAAGAAATTGGTATACTGACTCAACCTTCTCTTTAAATCTTAGAAAGTATTTTGTATGTTCGCAAAAACTTAGGACTTTTCAAAATACGAAGCGATTTCCATAATATAAATACACGTAGTAAACAAGAAATTGTGATACCCAAATTTAGATTAACTAAAACTAGTAAGTCATTTCTTATAAACAGTATCCGCTTTTATAACAAGTTGCCAAAGTCGGTTACAGAACTATTCGATGGAAAGTTCAAAACCCACATCAAACGTGTCCTTATCAAAAAAGCATATTATAAGATTAAAGACTACGTTGAAGACAAGGAAGTTTGGCAATAATTCCTTCTGCACATGTGGCTTCCCTGGTACCTCATTAACGGCATAACAATGTGAATGTCTATTAACTGCTCCCAAATTACGATGATTATTTTATTTTACTTTTTTTACATACTTCATTGACATAATCTTTTCATTATTTGACATTATATACATACAATTTTCTATATTTTTTTAATCAAATTAGATTTGTTACAGCTGTAGTGGCAATAATATCATTTGGTCCTTCAGTTGAAAGGATAATTTTGTTCATCTTTTAAATCGATTCTTTTCTATTAGATTTTGTGAATGTGAGAACGTTGTAAGCTGTAGACTTGTGGACCATTTTCTACTTTACTAAGTACCTGGTACTTATTGATAGGCCTACACTATCCTCTCATGCCTATTAACACTGTAATTTGAAAACATTGTAGAAATCATTTATTTTTAAAAGAGTAACCGTGGAGTTTCTTGCCGGCTCTTCTCCATAGGAAGCGATCAATTGGAACCGTGCACCTAGCTTCTGACGTTTCATAAGTGCCCTTGTAGGTATATGTGAATTTATTTTTATTTTTTTATTCTTAATATTCAGTAGAATCTTGTACACACGGGTACATATCAAGCTATACAATTCCAGTATAAGGTGACCTCTCATCGTACGGAAATCCTTTACAATGCGAGATCATCTTATACTGGAAATGTATAGCTTGATATGTAGCATAATAATAGTAATAATCTATCTTCTGTGATATAGCGGTCTCGCATGACAAGAACCTCGTGAAAGCTGAAAAAGATAAGCAGACTAAGTATCTTGACCTGGCTCGCGAGGTTGTCGACATGTGGGATGTGGATACAGCAGTCATTGTGCAGATAGTCGTGACGGCCAATGGCATAATAGCCAAGAGCCTCGACCAAAACCTGAGGAGGCTCTCGTTAGGCAGCTGAATCAAGGGCTTGATCCAGAAAGCGGTACTTCCAGAAGTCCGCGCCGTGTCCGACACGGCGCGTATCGTTAGGAGGTTCCTTTTTCAGGAGCCCTGACCACCGGTAGCTTGGACCCGATACCGGTGGGCTACTATTTTGTATATTTTTTATGTTTTTTAGGGTTCCGTACCTCATAAGGTAAAAAATGGAACCCTTATAAGATCACTCTTATCCGTCTGTCCGTGTGTCACCTCCGATTTTCTCAGGAACGGGTGGACCTAGCAAGTTGAAATTTATACCAGATACTGAGGTCTATAGTCCCTATTAGGTGTATAAAAATCAAGGTCCTGAGTCAACACGATAAAAAGATTGGGCAGATTTAGATTTTCGCGAAAACTTGAAAGTACCAAAATGTAGGTACCTTAATTTTCAACTTTATTTATTTTTCGGTTGTTTCCCTGTACTTGTGCTATAAGACCTTGCTTTTTGCCAAATTTCGTGATTCTAGGCTAACGGTAACTACCCAGTTTGTTTTTTTTAAGAATATTTAAAAATGTAAATAATATGTATGTAAATGAAATAAAGGAGATAATAATCTAATCGTCTTTAATTAATGTTATTTGCCGATGGTTGTTTTATCATCATCATCTGCGCAGCCTTTTCCCAACTATGTTGTGGTCGGCTTCCAGTCTAACCGGATGCAGCTGAATATCTGTATTTTACATGGAGCGACTGCCTATCCGACTTCCACAACCCAGTTACTGAGTAACACGATACCACGCGGTAAGACTGGTTGTCAGACTCACTGGTTGTGGTTGTTCACTTGTTAGTGGCTGGTTGACGATGGTCGTTTTATGTAAAATTTAACTACATAAATGTATCTAATCAAAGACTCACCCCGTTTTCATCTTGTTCGTCGTTCCCCGACTGCAGGGGACACAAACACATGTGGCGCGTCTCCTTTGCGGTCTTCCAAGAGTTCCAGGCTTTATCCTTTAATACTTGGGACATAAGTAATACCTGTCGAAATGCGTTTCGAATCTGAAAACAATGAAAGTTGTACAAAATGATGATTAAATATCATCATTTTGTACAACTTTTGCTACTCTGAAATCATGAAATGTTTCTCACCGTTTTAGGGTTCTGTAGTAAAGCAACCCTTATAGTTTCGTCATGTCCGTCTGTCTGTCTGTCCGCGGTCTAGCTCCGAGACCTTTAGTACTAGAAAGCTGTAATTTGGCATAGGTATACAAATTAATTACGCCGACAAAGTGGTAAAACAAAATTAAGTATATAAAACATTTTTTTTTAGGGTACTCCCATACATGTAAGTGGTGATGTTTTTTTTTTTAGGTATCTCATAATGTGGGGTAGGTATCATTGGAAAGGTCCTTCAAAAATATTGTGAGTTTGGTTAAACTATTTTTGGATTCAAGGATCCGTTTGCGAAATATTAAGTTTTCAAGTGCTAATTTTTATTAGAGTCAAGTGTCGCCCCCCCTGCCAGCTAAATGGTTGGTTTTGGATGTGTGAAAAAAATCACAGCAGTAGTTTATATAACGAAATTAAAAGGAAAACTATCACAGCTAAGTAGGCTCTACAAGTTAACGAGTAATAATCGACCAACTTAACTTTGCAGTTGCAAAAACATGTTTTCCCATACATTTCGTATGGGAGAACATGTTTATCAACTACAAAGTTAAGTTTGTTTTTGGGATAAATTCATCCCAATTACGGAACCCTTCATTGTGCGTGGTTCGACATACACTTGGCCGGTTTTTATTTCTAGCTCGATTTAAATGTTTAATTTAAAATATATTTTAAGCGTGGTTCAGGAAAAATCGCGTGGGAATCGAAAAAGCACGCAACACGAAGAGCAAGACACATCAATGCTAGTTTCTTCTCGCGACCTTTGCTCTGAAGTGGGATAGTTACCAATATAAATATTTACCCATCTGGCACTGATCAAATTATCTTCTTTTGTCTGATGTCAGTTTTTATGCCGCCGATGGGCCTCTAACTTGGCTTCACACGCCGTCGAGATCAGAAATATCTCTGGCATCCTCACGATGTTTTTCTTCACCGTTTTTGAAGCAAGTGATAATTATACAATACGCACATGAATCTGAGAAGTCAGAGGTGCGTGCCTTGGGTTCAAACTCGGGACCTACGACTTGGCATTCCGACGGTCACACCACTAGGATATCACTGTTATTCAAATCATCGAAATATGGTGACGCTAGAAACATGAAAGCGAAAAAAAAAAATACGTAACAGGTACAAAAGTTTATTACAAAAATCTCACAATCAGTCAGTTTTAGATTTAATACGAATCGAAATAAAATTAACTAATCAAGCTTTTTACATCAAATAATATAAATGCAAATATAAATGGCAACTGCAAATAATCACAAATAATTTTCTTTTACTATAAATTATTTTACATTTCGGTTTGTCACAGGCGTATAGAGTAAGTTGTTTTATTGGAAATAATTTTCACGCCTCCCCCTTAAGACCTAGGCCAATTATTTTTTCATATTCGATTAACTAAAGAGGTGCCATAAAGAGTATGAATTAAAAATCTCGACTAATTAAAAAGTTATGAAACAACGTGAAATTTCGTGGGTATTAATACCTTTAAACAAGAAATATAAGTATAATCTGAATCTCGGAAACGGCTCCAACGATTTTCATGAAATTTTGTATGCAGGGGTTTCGGGGGCGATAAATCGATCTAGCTAGGTTTCATTTTTAGAAAACGTCGTTAAAAAAAAACATCCAGATATTATTGTGTAATGTGTAGTTATTTTTTCGGTCGGTAAACCGTTATGCTGTTTTTTATTCTAAACGCTTGCGACAGTCGGAGTGAAAAGCTAAACAATTTTCATAAAATATTTTACGAGTAGCGGGCACATGTCACCTTTAAATTAAAAGAATCATTTTCATTGATCATGTTGGCAGCAGTGGCGGACTAAGCCTGGTGGGGGCCCGGACCAGCAAAATTAAATGGGGGCCCCCACCCAGGTATGCAGATTTTTTTTGAGAAATAGTATATAAGAGTGAGCGAAGCGATCGCGAAATTTTAGCACTGCGTTTATATTTAGCATACGTAGGGGGCTCTCCCAACTAAAAACTGCCTTTTACTTACTGAACATATTTTGGACTTGTTTAGGCTTTTACTCGAGATTTGTAGGGGCCCCAAGACCGGGGGCCCGGGGCGGACCGCTCCTGCCGACCCCCCTAAGTCCACTAGTGGTTGGCAGTACGAAGTCGAAAATATACCTATAATGTCATGCACGATGCAAGTAAAAATTGACTTAACATTTTGATTCCCCGATTGTAAATTAATTTGTTCTACATTGAGTAATATAAAATATCGCCTCTAGTTGACTTGATTTATCTACAGGGTATTTCAGAATTCGTTGAATTCTTTAAAGTAAACACATTTTTAAATCAGAGTATAACATCAATGGGTTAAAGGAATTACACGACTTTGGAAACATTTAAGTTATGTTATTAAACAATAGAGCTGATTCTTTTGTTTACCAATAAACTAAAATTAGAGTACAATCTATCTTTGAATAATAGAAAACGCAAGTAACATTTCAGAGCTGCCAAACTAGTTTACATATTCAACTTCAGTGTGTTCCAGGCTTTACTTTATTTCTACAGTCCGGCCGTCGGAGTGCGTTCCTGACAGCTGTCATTTGACAATTTCTAGTAGTAATAAGGATCAAATTCGCAAAATACATAATCGTTAGTATGGAACTGACAGGTGTCAAGAATGCATTCTCTCGACGCCGACGGCTGGACTGTAATGTTATGCTGGGGCCACATTGTCGCAATAAGGCGAACTAAATTTCGCGCGCTCTCTCTCGCACTCGGCTCGACGTCTTGCTGAGCAAGAGACCGCGTGAAGTGTAGTTCGCGTTATCGCGACAATGTAGCCCCAGCATTACGTACATATTGAAACGAGATTGGAAATACTTCTAAATTTATTTGTTCACTTTTAAGCCCGTGTCTTTCTTGTTTTGTTTAAGGAAGATACGGCAGCAGCCCAAGTTAAGAACACGGCAGATTCAGCGTCATTCAAGTTACTTGAATCAGAGTTGTAAGTACAGTTACTAGGTGTAAATATAACACATTCAGCTTTAATTTATTCTAAAATTCAATAAGTAAGTATTTACGAGCGGGTACTGTTATATCGTTGACAATATGGTTGCATTTTCATAAACCTTATTTTTCTCTCACGATTCGACGCGCGCCTTACTTGTGGTTACCAAAGTGTACCAACACGCTGTGAATGTGTGTGTAAGCACAGTTTTCGGTACCGTCCGAGACAATAGCGAAGTCGGAAGTGTGTCTATATGTGCGTGTGTGTGTTTGTACGTATATGTGCGCGCGCGTGTTATGTGCTAACGCTACTCTTCTTCACGCACACATTCACAGCAAGTTTATATACTTGGTTACCAGATGTAAAGCACGCGTAACTTCGTGAGATAAAAATGCTGTAACTGTTTACAAAACAGTAAATAATGGGGCAAAAATAGCTGCCTTACTTAGCTGCGATACAGGTCTAGTTTCTTTGTGATTCCGTCATTATCACTGGTTACAGTATAAATTGTGGCAAATAAATAGTTTCAGGTTAAGTTTGGTTTTCATAAATTTTAACGTTTAAGTTTTTAACTGAGACTTTGATAACGACAAAATTTTACTAAGCACGTTAACAAAGAACATACGTAAGTAGGTGCACTGTAATCTACTGATAGTAATATATATATAGCTAATTTATAATATGTATAATAACTAATAAACACTTGTTACAATATTTTATTTACAACATAAGGAGAAACACATAAAATACGCGTAAGTTGGTGGTAGAAGTGTTGCAGCGTGTCGTATGTAGTTGCGAGCGTGATGGGTCTAAATCTATATGATAAAACAAAAGAATACAGGTTTTCTCAACTCAAACTTCAAGTAAAAAAAACTACTAGCGATCGTTGACCCCAAAAAAACATAATATTTTTTTTTTAATCGTGTTTAGGTATTGATACCGTCTGCAGTTTCACTAGCTAATTTAATTTGACCTACGATTTAATAAAGTTGTAATAGCAATCATGTAATTGCGTTTAATTAAAATAGGTTTTAATTTTTTATCTTTTGTATGGATTCTTTTCTATTTTGTGAATGTGAGAACGCTGTAGGCTTAGTGGACTGTAGATCTGTTGATCATTTTCTGTTTTGTTAAGTACCTGGTACTTATTGAAAGACCTACACTGTCCTCCCATACCTAGTAACACTGTTGGTACTTATTGAAAGACCTACACTGTCCTCCCATACCTAGTAACACTGTTATTTGAAAGTATTGTAAAAGCCTATTATTTAAAAAAAGTAACCGTGGAGTTTCTTACCGGCTCTTCTCCATAGGAAACGATCAATTGAAACCGTACACCTAGCTTCTGACGTTTCATAAGTGCCCATGTAGGTTTATGTGGATTTTTTTGTCCCTATAAATAAATAAAAAGGAATTTTCAAATCCAATAAAAACTGAACGTCATATTTTCTATGGGATTTGTGTATGAATTATTGAAAATTGAACAGGACGTGCGTCTGTCGGGTCAGCTAGTTGACTATAAACTTAAATCGTCCCTATATTCAAATCACAACTGTCCCTTCGTTATCAGTCGTGTGGAGTTTCTCGCAGACTTCTCTTCATAAGAGCGACTAATTTGGAACGTGCACCTAACTTCTGATAAAATAGAACGTTTTGATTTGTACATAATATGGCTGCAGCACGGCTTATTTACGTAGGGTAAAATTTTTCTAAATAATATATTTGAGACATGTGGCATCCACCAACCAGCACTGGGCCCGCGTGGTTGATTATGGCCCACTCCCTCTCACAGAGAGGAGGCCTGTGTCCCAGCAGTGGGAACATTATAGGCTGATTGTGATTATATATCAACCGATTGTAAGTGATGTGTGTGAGCCTGGAGGTGTTTTAGTATTATTGGTTTAGATCGGTTTGAGTTGCAGGTAACTAAATTATGATTCTAAATGTATTTTCTTTCTTTCTTTCATTCTGCATATACAGGGTCAAATTGAATTAGCTAGCGAAACTCTGCAGACGTCATGGATATCGATATCTAAACAACATAAAACAAACAGATATTAATTTGATGAGTTTTTTTGGGGTCATTATCCGCAGGTAGTGTAGTCATCAAATCCAACAATCAATTAATAATAATATTATAAAGAGGTAAACCTACCAGTCGGATATGACTTTTTTTGGCATTGGATATACCAATTCTTGAGGATGGTTTTAGGTTCGCAGACGAAGTCGCGGGCAGAAGCTAGTCGTGTTTAATTATCGATACCCATAACATCATAGTTTCACTAGGTAATTTATTTGACCCTGTGGTTCAGATTTATTTTTAATACACTTCCTTTTATTTCTACACGAGCATCTTTATGCGTTTCTCCTCAACTTATTTTGTTTAATACTATATAATACAAATAATAGAGATTTATTCTTATAACGATTATTGAGGCACGAACAGTGAAATAGCACCAAGTAGTTATTTCACACTCTAATAACAAAACTTCCAGATCAGTGTTAATTACGTCAAGTAATTATATGCACCATTTTATTGTGCGTTTTATATTTCATCCTGTATTGTTTTATTTAGGATATGGAGACTAGAAAAATGAATCAGTGCCTTAGTGCCATCCACGAAGACGCGCCCCACAATTTTTCCTAAACGCAATTAGGGAGAAGAGTGGGTGCATCTTCCTGAATAGCATTATCTGTATGGGTGTACACTTTTTAATATTCAAATATGACGTATGTCTGGTGCGTCTGTAAATGATTATGTGAAACAACTGTTGTAGAATGGTACATACAGCAATGTTAAAATAACAGCTAGGTCGAGTAATTAGCCATTAACTACGTCATAGGCATATACCAACCTTGGCGATTGTCAAATAATTTGAAGCGGCCAATGTTTGAGTTAAAGCTGGATAGCAGGTAGAGGCGGGACTTGAGTGGATGCGAGAGGGAGGGGGATCGATAGTGGTTTTGGTAGTGATACATCAGTAGACGTGTGGGGCGGGGAGGGACGGGGAGGTGGAGGAGTTACCACACTTATCGATGTGGAATTGGTTTGAACCGATCACGTAACTTCGGTCACTTCGGTCATCGGAAATTCAGCACGATGCAAACGATCGGTGTCGAGTCGCATCGTCTGAAGTCGTCAAGTGACGTCTTTTCACTTATAATGCATGATAAATAAAGCTCTTTCTGACTGGTTCAAGCCGATTCCGCGTGAGTGTGGTCACTTTCGAAAATAATTGGCGCTTTTGGGAGTGATCATACGCGTGGGGCTGCCACGTGGAGCTAACGACGTGGGTTGCACGATGATTGTTCATACTTTACGCGTACGAGCGTTTGCCCCGTTACCCCGTGAGGCTTATACCGCGTGCGTGCAGACGTTTGCGCGCGTGTTTAGGTTAACTTGGGCAGTCGACACCACTGACATCAGTAGAGGGGTGGCGCGGGCGAGGGCGGGGGGGCGCGCGCGGCGGGCTCGGGCTCGGACTCGCAGGCGTCGGTGGAGGCCGGCGTGGGCGGGGGGGGGCGGTTGGAGGCGCGGTAGTGGCGGTAGGCGCGGCGGCGCGGGGCGGCGTCGTCGCTGCCCGTGGCCGGCGAGGGCGGCGGGTTGGCCGTGGGCCGCGGGTAGCGTGCGCAGTTGCTGTCCAACGTGCTGCAACAATGAATTTTATGTTTAAGTACAGTTGATTTGTAAATGACAAAAGAAAAAAGAATTGAAACGAAGTAGGTATACTGACTCGGTGTAGGTGGTGGTGAGGGCGACGAGAGCGGTGAGGTCGCGTTTGTGCAGCGGCACTCGCACGGGCGGCAGGTCGGGCGGCAGGGCGGCGCCGGGCGCGCGGGCGCGCGAGGCGGGCGCGCGGGCGCGTCGCGCGCGGCGCAGGGCGGCCCAGGCGGCGGCCAGGCCGGCGACGCCGCCGGCGACACAGGCGCACACGACGAAGGCGCTGGAGCGGCGCGCGCCGGGCGCGGTGTGCTCCTTGGCGCCCGCGAAGCCGCAGGTGGCCGCGGACTCGTCGGAGCCGTCGGAGCAGTGCTGGTGACCGTCGCACAGCAGCCGCGGCGCGAGGCAGAGGCGTTCGTCGCATCTGCCGTAGAAGACATTTTGTAAAAACTATAATACACTCCCGGACATCTGAATCGAGCCACCCTGCTAATTTATGTTAATAAGTCTCTACCATTTTAAATCAAGGCAGTACAATGAAAAAAAAATGCGGTTTTGAAGCCAATCACTTATTATCGTTCTTCCAAATTTGAAACAGGAATTTAAAAAAAAAACTGTTTAATTGCAATAAGTCGTCTTTCCGCGTTTCTCAGGAGTAAAATTAGTGTGAAATTTTTGAAGAAAACAATAGTTTACATAGAGAAAGCGTTTGTTTTTTAATTATACCACTAAGTTTCTCGAACTGGTTGATTAGTTCGAATATCAGCTCATCTCATTAGTACTCTATTGGATTCATAATATTATGGCTTCTTGCATGCTATTCCTTTTTTGCAATACTATAATAATATATATTTTTTTGTTTTTATATGAATATTTAAAAATGTAAATAATATGTTTGAAAAGGAAATAATAATAATACGTTGACGTCGTGGTGGGGCTTGCGCGCTCCGAACTCTAGGTCTATGCCGGTAAAGTTTACTTTGCCGGAACAGGTCTGGGATGAGGAGCCAGACCAAGAGAGATACAAAAACCCGCAGAGTAGCATGTGGCGAGTTGTTGGGCAGTAGCGACCCCACGGACCCTATCTCTCGGGAGAAGTCTTGTTCCTCACCTTTGGCTTGCCTTTATTGGCCGGCTGGAGTGAACACTGACAAGGAACAGAGTTCCCATCTCATTCTTGTCTTTATTGGTTGGTTTGATGGGAGACTCGCAAGAACAAACGTGCTCGGAGGAAGGAAGTATTCCAGTAAGATGCTGGTAGGGATTTTGACCCTACTTTCGTGATTGTCCTGATAGCCGTGGAATACCTATCTCTCTACTCCATAAGCACCTCAAAAAGTGTTGTCCCCTTGTCGTTACATCACTATGTGCTAGCGACTGTTTTCGGGGGTCTATTATTGAGTGTGCAAGTTACTCCCTGCCATTTTATCCGTGTATTATGTAACAATAATCAGGCACGGGACATAGTACTTTCATAGTTCCAGGTAACTAAACCATTATAGCCACCCAAATCCATTACAAATTCGCCCAGTCTCCTTTTGACGTGCTAAAGTGTCGTTTAACGACCTATAGTTTTACTGATATCGATGTAACGCGTCTTAGGAATGCGGGGCGAGGCCCCGGGGCAGCGTTGTCGAATGAGCTGCCTGCACTGGCCGCCCTCTAGCCACGCACATACTTAAGGCGCGTTACATCGGTTTTAGTGAAATGATAGTTGAAAAGAGCCGACTAGAGCGGAGTCCCCTAGTACCGGAAGGCGTCGGGTAGCGGCGCGCGCTCGCAGTAGGCGCCGGCGTCACAGGCGCCGAGCGCCGCGCCGCACGCGCCGTCGGCACAGCGCAGGCCCGCCGCGCACGCGCCGCACGCCGCCTCGTCCGCGCCGTTCTCGCAGTCCTTCTGCCCGTCACACCTGTACCGCAGCAAACATTGCAGTGTTTCAACCAAACTCAAGCTACCGTACAGCCGGAATTGTTTTTTTTTTAAATACAATTAAAATTGGTTAAAACAAATCATTGAATTTTTCATCATGGATATTTCGTTTTCAAATATTTGGGGGTTTGATACCAAAACTGCTATACCCATTTCCAGATCTATGTACTTAATAAAAATCTTAAATTACTTCACTGACACACAACGTACATTGTAAAACCTGCTCCACAATCTCGGCGGGTGGCCTCGATGAGAACATTTGCCGAGACATAATGAGACGAGAGCGCTCTACATTCTTACCTAGCATAGTAGTATTGGACTCTCGTATCAAAATAGATGTCTCGAAAATATCTACCACTAGCATTATATGCTACTGTAGCCTATTACAATTATTTATTAAACCTTGAAAAAATGTTTACGAAAAAACTTTTGTATAAGGACTCCCACACAAAACTGCGAATTCAAAAATCTGTGAGCTCGGCCTAAGCCGTGCGCACTGCGAGCTCGCAGATTTTTGCGAAAGGTGGTGTAACTGCCATACACCGTAACAGACGATAGTGAGATGCGTTCGCTACGGTGACGAATGTGGAGGAATGGTTTCAAATAAACACAAAACTACTCGAGAGTCCTTTGATGTACCGACACGGAATGGAGATAATAAAAATATACACGAGACAAGAAGAATATAAACGAATATGCTCTCTACACTTTCGTATTCGGCAAGTCTCGCGTAGTTTTGGAGAAAATGTGGAACAGGCTTAAACCACTGGGTCTAAAATAATAACGAAATATTCATATAATAACGAAAGTGAATATTAAGAAAAGTTTTTTATTCACATCTTAAAGAATATCAAAATCACTTAAATACGGGATGATTTTTTTTTTTTTATGGAAGTTCGTAATTTCCCATCGGGCACACGGCTTGTCTTTAAGTAAAGTTGTGGGTACTAACTTCCAGTGGTGCGGAATGCAGCGTGGCTCAGGCGCGGCGGGGTCGCACAGGAAGCGCTGCGGGTGGCAGGGCGCGGGCAGGCCGCAGCGCAGCGCGCAGCCGCACGCACCGCCCGCGCCGCACGCGCCCGGCGCGCCGCCGCACGAGCCGCCGTGCCAGCACGGGTGCGTGCGCGCTATCTGTGCACACAAAAAAACAGGAAGCCGCGAATTTAAAAACTCGATTTTCCAAAAGAGCGATGCCAATAGCGTCGATAGAAAGTGGCCGCAAAATGACGAAAAAGAATAGGCTAGTTGGCAGTAAGAAAAAAAAATTATGAATTTTGTTTTATAAAATCAGCACCATTCTACGAAACAAAATTCATAATGTATTTTTCTAGCTAAAATATCAAAACTACTATCCTGTATGTTACTACAATGATGTGTAGTGTGGCGCCACATACCTTGTGCACGGCGCGCGCGGCGACGAGGCGCGGCACGTGCGGCACGGGCGCGGCGGGCGCGTCGCGCCGCGTCAGCGCCACGCGCATGGCGCCGCCCGCGCCCGAGAAGTACGACACATACCTTGTGCACGGCGCGCGCGGCGACGAGGCGCGGCACGTGCGGCACGGGCGCGGCGGGCGCGTCGCGCCGCGTCAGCGCCACGCGCATGGCGCCGCCCGCGCCCGAGAAGTACGACACATACCTTGTGCACGGCGCGCGCGGCGACGAGGCGCGGCACGTGCGGCACGGGCGCGGCGGGCGCGTCGCGCCGCGTCAGCGCCACGCGCATGGCGCCGCCCGCGCCCGAGAAGTACGACACATACCTTGTGCACGGCGCGCGCGGCGACGAGGCGCGGCACGTGCGGCACGGGCGCGGCGGGCGCGTCGCGCCGCGTCAGCGCCACGCGCATGGCGCCGCCCGCGCCCGAGAAGTACGACACATACCTTGTGCACGGCGCGCGCGGCGACGAGGCGCGGCACGTGCGGCACGGGCGCGGCGGGCGCGTCGCGCCGCGTCAGCGCCACGCGCATGGCGCCGCCCGCGCCCGAGAAGTACGACACATACCTTGTGCACGGCGCGCGCGGCGACGAGGCGCGGCACGTGCGGCACGGGCGCGGCGGGCGCGTCGCGCCGCGTCAGCGCCACGCGCATGGCGCCGCCCGCGCCCGAGAAGTACGACACATACCTTGTGCACGGCGCGCGCGGCGACGAGGCGCGGCACGTGCGGCACGGGCGCGGCGGGCGCGTCGCGCCGCGTCAGCGCCACGCGCATGGCGCCGCCCGCGCCCGAGAAGTACGCCCAGCCGCCCCACACGCACAGCGCCGTGGCCCAGCCTCCCTGCCATATTACGCGTCTGTGGGAGAAAACATGCTTATAATACTTCCCTCAGACTCCGATTGGGCGTAAAGTTTTCGATCTGAACAAGCTTAAAATTACGCTATCGATATCGAAGTTTATGCTGACATCGACGCGCAGTGAATGAATAAAATATACATGTTCGAGTTAGCGATCAGTAGTTGCATGCATCGTTTGGGTAAAAGCAAAAAGAGTCGTTCATTTATCAGTTTCGGGTGTTTGTGCTTTACTTCTAACTTTCAATACGCAAGTTGAACTCAAATCAGTTTAAGATAATTAATTGATTCAGGCGTGACCTTGCGGAAATCCATCATAAAATACAATAGACGTGGATATATTTAGTAACTTGTTCCGCTTTGCTATTTCTAAAGAGCCATAAAAAACTCCTGAAAGAAATCGACACGTGTTTCACCTCTCAACGAGGCATCCTCAGGATGACGATGGACTTGTTGCGAACTCGAACACGGCGTGTTGCCACACCAAGCGCTGAGTGCAGACTGAGCCTTATCGCCCGTGAAACCCACTTATATAGTGTCGCCGTTATCAGTGCGACCGTTACCAGCGCGATAAGGCGCAAACAATCGCAGCAAAGGTGACCTTGGCATACTCGTATTTAATTCGTTCAACAGTGTAATGTTTCCGGTATTATTTTTGACAATTTCTAAACTCTCTAGTACTGACATTCTGAAACCTTTATCACATGTGTGTAAAATTTCGAAAGTGTTATTATTATTTAACGAATGACCTGTATCTATTAAATGTTGTGCAAAATGGGATTTCTCTGGATAATTATTCCTGTACGCTGCAATATGTTCCTTATATCTTGTCTGAAAATTACGACCAGTTTGACCTATGTAAATACCATTACAATCATCGCAATGTAGCTTGTATACACCTGATTTTTTGTGGTTTTCTAATTGATCTTTTCCGTTACAAATCTGTCTTAATGAATTATTTGTTTTAAAAGCTACCCTTAATCCATTTCGAAACAATGTTTTTGAAACCCTATCACTAATTGACCCTAAGTATGTCAAACTACCTAAATATTCATGTGGTCTTTCTGGAGGCAGTGGATACAAAAGTGAACGAACTATGTTGCGACGTTTCGTTTGAATCAAATCATCAACCATTCCCTTATTGTATCCGTTACTCTCAGCTATATGATAAATAATGTTAAGTTCTCTGTCATAATTATCTCGTGAAAGTGGTACTGTCATTAATCTATGAGTGAAACTATGATAAGCTGCTAATTTATGTTGAATCGGATGACAAGATGACGCAGGAATCGTAACATCTGTACAAGTTGGTTTTCCATTACCGTTATGTTGACGACATAATTATGTGTTGGACCGGTACATTGCGTCAAATTGATGTTTTTGTTAATAAAATCAATAGTTTACACCCTAAAATAAAGTTTAAATTAGAATTAGAAGTTGACGGATCCCTTAACTTTTTAGATTTAACTATTACAAGAAAAAACAACAAACACGATTTTCAGATTTATAGAAAACCAACTTGTACAGATGTTACGATTCCTGCGTCATCTTGTCATCCGATTCAACATAAATTAGCAGCTTATCATAGTTTCACTCATAGATTAATGACAGTACCACTTTCACGAGATAATTATGACAGAGAACTTAACATTATTTATCATATAGCTGAGAGTAACGGATACAATAAGGGAATGGTTGATGATTTGATTCAAACGAAACGTCGCAACATAGTTCGTTCACTTTTGTATCCACTGCCTCCAGAAAGACCACATGAATATTTAGGTAGTTTGACATACTTAGGGTCAATTAGTGATAGGGTTTCAAAAACATTGTTTCGAAATGGATTAAGGGTAGCTTTTAAAACAAATAATTCATTAAGACAGATTTGTAACGGAAAAGATCAATTAGAAAACCACAAAAAATCAGGTGTATACAAGCTACATTGCGATGATTGTAATGGTATTTACATAGGTCAAACTGGTCGTAATTTTTAGACAAGATATAAGGAACATATTGCAGCGTACAGGAATAATTATCCAGAGAAATCCCATTTTGCACAACATTTAATAGATACAGGTCATTCGTTAAATAATAATAACACTTTCGAAATTTTACACACATGTGATAAAGGTTTCAGAATGTCAGTACTAGAGAGTTTAGAAATTGTCAAAAATAATACCGGAAACATTACACTGTTGAACGAATTAAATACGAGTATGCCAAGGTCACCTTTGCTGCGATTGTTCGCGCCTTATCGCGCTGGTAACGGTCGCACTGATAACGGCGACACTATATAAGTGGGTTTCACGGGCGATAAGGCTCAGTCTGCACTCAGCGCTTGGTGTGGCAACACGCCGTGTTCGAGTTCGCAACAAGTCCATCGTCATCCTGAGGATGCCTCGTTGAGAGGTGAAACACGTGTCGATTTCTTTCAGGAGTTTTTTATGGCTCTTTAGAAATAGCAAAGCGGAACAAGTTACTAAATATATCCACGTCTATTGTATTTTTTCAAATCAGTTTATCATTTAAATGTACCTTACCCGTATATTTCAAAGAGAACTTGAGGATTAACAAATATTAACATACTCTCTATTAATAGCATAACAAGTCAATATTACGGAACTAGACGGAACGTGAAGTGTCATGCGATTTCCTACCATGTGCAATTGGTAATGTTGACCTGCCCTGCAAATAATTATGAATGAATGAAATGCACCGATCCTCATTTCGATTTCGAGGCCCGGCTTGTAGCTCAAACTTGCAACATGTGATGTGCACATTTCAGTAAACATAAAAATCTCTGATGGAGCACAATTGGGAGGATCGTGCTCTTTAACGTCCAACGACCGAATCCCGACTTCCCCTGCAAACAATTATGGTAGAAAAATTACTAACTTGTTAGAGCCATCTAGATCGACGGCATGAATCTGTCTGCTAACAGCCCAGTACACTGTGCCAGTGGTATGGTCCACTGTGAGCGCGGTGACATTGCTCGCTCGCGCCAGTTCCACTCGTGATGTACCGTCCACGTTCGCGCGCATAATCACACCTAGGGCTGCGTCGTTCCAGATCAGGAACCTACGAAAAAATTACATATTTGACTACTATTTAATATGTACAGACAGAGAAACGTATGGTTTAGCTAAGAAAAAATTCAAAAAAAAAAAAAAAAAATTCAAAAGTCATTTATTCAAATTAGGCTGAGAATCAGCACTTTTCGAACGTCAAAATTACATAAGAGAGTCCCCCAAAAACGCCCACCCTTCAAGAGATTGATATTATCGTAAAGCCGTGTTATAGCCATTTTATTCAACTGTCAAAGAATGACAATTGTGATGTGAATTTTGCAATTTACAGTTATGAGGAACCGGGTGTAAAGTTCACTGATCCTCTATAGAAAAGGGAGGATCCTCCGACCAGACGGGTGTCGTGTCTGCCGGGCAACTGCCCGACGGTTAATGTCGGATGGTCTAGTCTGTCGTTCACGCGGTAAACTTTAATTGCGCGATGTAGGATTTGTGTGACGTCGTGTCTTTTGATGCCTAGTTCGTATTTAGCGGGGATGCTATTAATTTCTGCTTACTGGCGGAAATTCGAAAAAGACAAAAACGTAAATCACGAAACGTCAAAATAAATACAAAAGCACCTCACCTCTTAGTCTGATGAAAAGCCAAAAACCGTGGCATCATATTATCTCCTCTCAGTATCACTCCGGACGACGAGTTATTGTCAATGGAGGTCGCATTGATCGAGTCCGTATCAGCACAGGTCCAGTATAAAGCTCGTCCTAGTATGTCGAGAACCATGTGGAATGGACGACTGAGTCCTGAGATCACTGTTGTAGATTCTGTGATGGCGGAGGTGACGGAGTAAGAGATCGGGACTCGACGGATTGCGTGAGAGTCTTCGTCCATCCAGTAGAAATGTCTGGGGAAGATTCGAGAAATAACTAAATTGGTATCTTTGCTTTGATGTATCGCAAAATCTTGGATAGGAAATAAAATCAGCAGTAAACGCAGTCATAAAATGTACGAGTAGGACGGTGAATATTTTGAGTGGTAATTCTATAAAGTCTTGTCTCGCTCCCACGTTTTATGACCACACCACGAACGTTCGCTTCAGAGCATTTACATATTTAACACACAAATACCTAATGTAATTGCAGATTGTTTCTGATGCTCGGCCTAGGGTAACAAGGCATAAAATGTTAAACAAATAAAATATAGGTGATATTGGAAATTGGAAAAATATGACATGTAATTTTTATTTAATTTAACTTTTATTCAATTTAATTTTTATTTAATTCCAATACGAAGTAAGTTGACTGCAGAATTAATTGTGTACAGTATAAATTACTATTGAAGTACATACTAAGTATTAAAAAAACATAAAACTCTACCCTTAGATCCTAATATATTAGCTAGAAGAAGGAAACATAACATTGCTTCCAGCCCTTTTGTAAGAACAGAATTTGCAAATATTCAGTACGACAAACGCTCGTCTTTCATATACAATAAAATAAATAAACAAATAGATATACATACTAAACCATATAAAGAATGCAAATCATTGCTGATTAAGTGGATAAACAAGTTAAGCTACGATGAAGTAGAGAATATTCTACTAAATATAAGGTAAAACCCTTTCCGTAAAAAAACAACCACACACACACATACTTACATACACATAAACACATACACATAATCATATACGCACCCACACATACTCACACACACACTGACAGACTAAATAAAAATAATAAATTCATTAACTTGTAACTCTTTTTTTTTTTATTAATAACTTTTGTTTAACTTTTGTTTAATAACTTTTGTTTTAATAACATGTTACACTAATAGCAAGATATAAAGGAGCGGCGCCTCCTGGCACAGGCATCTATATGCTTAAAAGGGGACGCCACCAACTGTATAACGTATGTACAACGTGTAATATTGAAATAAACATTTTTGTATTTGTATTTGTATTGTATACTTCATAATTAAATTGTAATTATAGTTAATCAATTTTCATATTGACATAGTTTATAATTATTTATTATGTTACTTAACATCTGTAGTGTACTTTTGCATGCCTTTTGGTTAAATATGGCTGTTGCTTATTATATTTTTTATGTCACCGAGTTTTGTACTTACCCATATTTGCAAAATAAATATCTTATCTTATCTCATTTTGTTAGAAAGGAAGTATGAATAAAATGTATGTGTGTTGTATGAGATTTGAATCGACATTCTACCTCTAATGGACACAAGTGTACGTCAGTAAACTTATTTGTCCAATACTTACTTGTTTACAGGATCGTATTCGATGGCTTTCACGTTTTTCAATCCGGTCAGAGGTATGTAAGCATCGTTGCATTCGCCGTTTGCAACAACTATCCGTCCAATTGCATTTTTTTGAGCGAATATCAGAAATTCCTCGGGCTCTGTGAACAGGTAAATAATTATAGAAAAAGTTATAATACTACGTTTGGAAGGTAACTACCATTCTTCACATCTATATCCTACCGCGTTGTCATACTCAAGCGACAAACCAAAAATACTCTTGACGCGTGGCCAAAATCGGAACTAACGCCGCCATCTTGTTTATTCATTACATTTTCACAAAACAATTTCACAAATGTTTACCAACAACGCCCCCCTGTCGATGTCATTCAAGCGCCAAAAGATTCTTGTAGTACTACGATACGATTATTATTATGTCGTATGGGACTGTGATTAGAAATTCGATTTTTTGTTTACCGATACAGCTTCTTATTTTCAAAGGCGAGACTTTAGAGATATGAGGAACAGGGTGTAAAGTTCACTCATCCTCTATAGAAAAGAGAGGATCCTCCGTCCAGACCAAGACGGGTGTCGTGTCTGGCCGGCAACTATTCAATAATTGATGTCGGGGAAGTTATAATTATGTATATGGTGTTCACGCGGTAACTCTAATTGCGCGATGCAAGATTTGTGTGACGTGAGGATTTTTGTGTGACGTCAGGTTTTATGATGTGTAGTTCGCATGTGACGATGTAGATGCCACCACGAGACTATTCCCGATTTTCGTGATGCGGCTATCCTACGTACAAGTACATGAGTTTTTTTTTTATTATAGCCTTTTCGAACCGTAATATCCTCCACCTTACGACATTAATTATAGTCCGTACCTGTACAAGTCAAGTTATCCTTGTTGAGCCGGTAGTGCTGCGGGCAGGCACAGCGGTAGTCTGCGGGCGCGGCCAGGCACACGTGCGCACAGCCGCCGTTGTCGGCCGCGCACTGGCTGCCCGCGCCGCGCCCGCTGCGCCCGAACACCTTCAGCTCGGAGATGTATTCAACGCCTGAGTGGATCACCTTGCGAGATTCGCCTAAGGTTTTTGATGCTGATTCTACGATGCCTGTTGGTAAAAATTATAGTTTTGAAGGCACGTTTGACTAGGTAATGCAATACCGAGCCCAGATTGGCAACTCGAGATCTGGCGTGTTAAGTCTGGTGTCGAGATTGGCCATTCGAGATCTCGTCCGGCAAGGAAACGACATCTTGTTTTCGAGATCGAGCTAACAACTGTTTTTTGAAATAATGCGTTTAAAAAAATAAAAATATGACAGTAGCGTAGTTGACGACGCATTGAAGAAGCATTGACTACGAGCCGCCGCACCGTGTGTTTGCACTTCAAATGTTACTTTACGTCACACATCATAGAGCCCACATTTCAGTGCTGTTGAGCAACTTTGAGTCGAGCTGTTTGTATTTGTAAACACACCCAAGATACTGGAGAAATTCCTTGGAACAAGACGTCTAACAAATATTAAATCAAAGTCGGCACTTACCTGTATTCCAATCACCCCAGAATATCCTGTCTTTATGCAGCGCCAGCGTATAGGGCATGGATACATTGTTCAATAGCACCTTCCTTCCCGTTCCATTGAGAAACGCGAACTCAATAGCAGGCGGGTCCAATGCTGCCCAATAGATGGCGCGTCGTTCATAGTCTATGGCTATGGAGTGCACCTTGCCCACTTGTTCGAAGAGTATGGTAGGTGACGAGCCATCCATGCCGGCTCGTTTGATGGTTTTAGAGCCCAGTTCTGACCAGTACATGTAGCTGAAATAATGGATAAGTTTAGTATTGTTTGTGAAGTGGCCCCTTCAGTTCTTGTACAGTTAGCTGAAATTCGTTCTTGTAAATCCTTGTCTGTCTGAACACGATAAACTCAAAAACTACCGAATGCATTTTCAAATGGTTTTCACCAATGGACGGAGTAATTCATAAGGAAGGTTTTAGTGTATAAATCATGAAGGTTTTGTGTAAATTGGCTAAAATAAGACGATTATTCTTGAAGATGTCGGAAAAAATCATGCCGACTTGGAGCTTTACTGGTATGCGCCACGTAAACCGTGAGAGATAAATAGAATTTATGTTCTACGGGATTCTATATCTTAAAAATTTCAACAAAAAAGTCTGCGATGGCATAATTATGTGTATCTTCTAAGGATGACCCACAATAACCATTTTTATCTTTCAGAATTTGATAAAAATTTAATTGTTATTTCCGAGGCTATTTTGACCGGTATTATATTAATCCTTATCCGATAAAATATGTTATTTAATTTGGGCATTTAATTAAAATTAAAGTATGCCTTGATATCTTATCATTTAAATGAATAGTTTAAAAGATATCACAGATTCAAAATTACGGGTAACAAAGTAATTATGGTTGACGGCTACGCGGGCGCAGCAGGTAGGAGTCAATGACCTTTTCCTCGGCTATTAGGTATGAAATGAAATCCCGGTAGTACGTCCCGTGGGATATTTTCCGACATCCACGTGGGCGAAGCCGGAGGAAAATAGCTAGTAATATCTAAATTGATACAAAATTATTAAACACGTAACATTATAATTCTGTCTTATGTACCATGTGTTAATGCAAATAAAAATATTTGATTATTTTGGTTTTCGCTATTTCGTGTTCTAAGTACAGTCGACTGCACGTCGTTGGTTTGGTACCACTTATTAGACCTTGAGCTGGCCTATAGCGTAGTACGGAGTTTCAATAAAATAAGAGGCCAGTTTCTACTGATTTAATTACAACTGACATGCGGCCTACATCATTTCGTTATTTTTCATATTAAGTCAAATGTCAATTCAATCAATTTCGCTTTCTTCTTCTTCTCGTGTGGTTATTGACTCACCTGGTGTCAGAGTATTAAAGCCGCCTATGGGCCTCTTAACTTGGCTTCACATGTCGTCGAGAAATCTCTCGAGCATAACGGTTACCTCACGATGTTTTCCTTCACCGTTTTTGAAGTAAGTGTTAATTATACAATACCCACATGAATCCGAAAAATCAGAGGTGCGTGCCTTGGGTTCGAACTCGAGACCTATGACTTGGCAGTCCGACGGTCACACCACTAAGCTATCACTGCTGTACTAATTTTGCTTTACAAATTATTAAGAGTTTTGTTGGTGACTGTAAATACCATTAGTTTGACTTCTAAGTTATAGTTATTCTTTGACTATAAAGTGCATTTTAGACATAAATTTCTTACTAGATTGTGATAAAGTTAAGTTACGGTTGAGAATTCGAGAGTTAGTATTTCAACTTACCCTTTCTTCGGATCCAGAGCAATGCTCTTAGGTTTCTTGAGTCCCTGCCAGACGAGGGCCCTTCGACTGGAACCGTCGAGTCGCGCCACCTCAATACGTTGGGTCGCCGTGTCTGTCCAGTAAATGTTCTGACCCGACCAGTCTATTGCTATACCTGGTATGGAAAATAATAGTTTAAATCATTTTACTCTACGGACCTCCAACAAAAATGACCAAAGTTTTGCCATTTAGTAGTGTCACAACATTATGCTGAGCGATGACCGTTTTGTGTGGATGTGAAGCATATTTCCCCAATTTGTTTTTCTTCTTTTTGCATCTTGTTTGTTGCAAATAAATGTATTTACTCCAAAACGCTTGTAATGTGGTCATTATTTTGACAAACTTTTCGAGCAAAGTCAACCTTTGCGCGCTGCTTGAATAGGCGCCAGCAAAGTTGTGTGGAATATCATTGCTGGTGGCTAAATCCTTTGAAAACCCATTATTGACGAGTTTTGTTCAAAAAATAGTAACATGCAAAAAGATTTTATTCAGAATTTGGCTGTTCAGGCAGTACAATCATCATTGCATCATTAAAAAAGAAAAACAAAAGCGCGGGGAAAAACAAAAGAGCGGCGCAGTGATTAAAGTGAGTTTATTTAAATTACTCGCATTGTTTGAGTAAAGCACTTATACATACAAGCCTTGGTCCGCAGTGACTGCGTTGCTGGCCACGCTCGAGCTTAGCTTATCTACGCTCTCGGCCTTCAAGCTTGGTTATCATTAATCTGTCCGCGCTATAAAGGCCTCGATCCTTGTCCATCAAGGGCTGTAATGCTGACCGCGCTGTGTTGGCCTGGAGCTGCGCTTTCGGCCATCATCAGCGCTGCCAGCAACGCAGTCATTACAGACCTCGGAGGTAATGTACTATTTCTTTCCATTATTTGAACAAGTAATTAATTTATGCCTCGTTGGTCTAGTGGTCGCAAGCGCTACTGCTGAGCATGAGGTCCTGGGTTCGATTCCCGGGTCGGGCAAAGTGTTATTGGGTTTTTCTATCTGAAATTTCTCAGTAGCAGCTCGGAGTCTGGATTTGTGCCCGGTTGATGGCAATAGGCTCGCCCCCTATTACATGGGACTTAAACATAACTGGCGAAATGTGGGTGTACCTGCTACAGGGACACCTCTGCCCAACCCTTCGGGGAAACAAGGCGTGATGTTATGATGTTATGTAATTAATTTATTTTCAGTAATCGACGTCATAATGGTTTTAACTCAAAAATTCGTCAAAAAAAAAGCAATATGCAGTTTTGATTTTCTCGGACACCCAGCTCAAATCGCTTGATACTGCTTTCATAATTAGAACTTAAAACTCTGTACATTTTATCCCAAACACCAAAAAGTTTTGTGAACAATGTTCCACATACCTTCAACCAACCCCATCCACTCCAACACTTTCTCCATGTTGGATCCGTTGACAGAACATCGGTTGATAGTCTTAGTTTTGCTGTCTGACCAGTACAGCTTATTGCCAGATACATGCACTGCTAAGGCACTGAAACAACAACAATATTTATGTACAAACTATCGATAAACTCACCCAGAATCGTTAATGGGGTGGGGTTGACTCTACTTGTCATGCTGAAGACTTTCCCAATGAAACCAAAAAACTTAATACCCGATTTGTGAAATAAGTGAACAATTTGAAATACAATTTACCCCCGATTACATGTGACTAATGAAACCTGTTAACTTTGAAATCGTAATAATGAACGTAAGTTGAACTGTAGTGTCCATATGTAAAAAAAAACATTGGCACTCCGGGTGTGCCGACAGAAGTGAAAACTTGAAAAAAAATCGGCACCTCGGTAATCTACGCGTTGATGTCTTTTACTCCACGGTGTCGGTAAATTACGTTACAGTGTCGCGAAATCAATGGTTTAGTCCCATCTCAAAAATGCCCAACGCACCTAAAGAAGTTTTCACTTCAACAAGAACTATATTTTTTAAATCAAATCTTTGTCTCTGAAATTTTGCGTAAGGGCAGGCAGGAGAATGCTGATGAAGTCTTAAGTAGCAGGTAGTGAGTCTAAATTAAGTGACCAAAATAAATCACGATGAGGACTTTACCTGACTTCTTTCAAGTCTTTGAGAGGCAGTACGACGTCATTCTCCTCGTTCTCAATACTGATGTGACCGATGACATTCTTGCGACTGTACACAAGGAACGCTTCAGGTTCCACACAAGTCTTCCTGTCCTTGCTTAGTTCCAGACCTGGAAGTGACGAAAAGGTGCGATTATTTAGGGGGCGTGTTTTGTAATAACTAAGGGTCGGGTGTAATAACAAGGTTCGATCGATCAGGTTAAGCTTCGCTTGCCTAGGTCGGAAAGCACATAAAGCCGTTGGTCCCGGCTGTCATTCGTGGATCTTTGACAGTCATTACGGGTCGGCAGAAGCTCGAAAGTCTGACAACCAGTCTAACCAAGGGGTATCGATGTTACCCAGTAACTGGAATGTGGAGGTCAGATAGGCAGTCACTTCATGTAAAATACTGGTATTCAGCTGTATCCGGTTAGACTGGAAGCCGACCCCAACATAGTTGGGCAAAGGCTTGGCAGATGATGTGTTTGTAATTTACAGTAAACGAAAAAGTAAGTAATCAATTTATAGCCAGTTTTACCGCTTTCAGATATTCAATTCCGGTTATCTTTTGATATCTGTAGATAATTTATAAACAAAATATTTGGATGACCATTTTTTTTTAATGAACGACGTTTTCTAAAAATTAAACCTAGCTAGATCGATTTATTGCCCCCGAAACCTCCTGCATACAAAGTTTTATGAAAATCGTTGGAGCCGTTTCCGAGATTCAGATTATATATATACAAGAATTACTTGTTTAAAGGTATTAGATTCTGTAGCTTTTTGGTATCCTATATAGAGCCTTATTCACTACATTTTATCATTCAGTTTCTAAGATTATTCTATTTTTTACTGCAAGTTTTAAGAAACTTTACGTTAGTTTTTCACATTTTTATTTTTTCTTTGCTTCTTTTTTGGCAATAATCTTACTAGTGTACTCACAGATATAGATAGACCTAGATAACGCAAGTATCACGATCTGTATGAAAACCAAGCGTGCCATTTTTTTACTACCTACTATGACGTCACAAGCACTAGAAAACGTTTCTTTTATTGTTTCTCCTCGCATTTGTACAGTTTTTACAATTTATAACAGCGTAATTAACCATTTTCAATTTTTTAACTGACTTCCTGCAAGCGTGGCACCGATGCAAACTGAGCGCGAAAGTGGCAGCTTACGATTATTGTACGTAAGCTGGGCACGAAAATGGCACGCAACAACTACTTCAGTTGCTCTTGCGTTATCTAGGTATATCTATATCTGTGAGTGTAATACTTACCAACAGGACAACTGCACACATATTGGTCGGGCGTGTTGAGGCAGAGATGTGAGCACCCGCCGTTGTTGTCGGCGCACTGGTTCCACCCGAGCGACTCGCCCAGGCGGAACGCTTTCACCCCCATCATGTTTGCCATCTGCTCTACGACGGGCTGACGTTCAAGACCTAGTGAATGTGAATAGAATATGTTTATTTGCATAGAACAGCGGTTCCCAACCTTTTAACTTACTCGCCCCCCTAACTTTCTTTTAGAATCACTATGCCCCTGAGTTACTTTGTCGACGTAAGCAGAAACGCATAAGAATGTAAAGCGTGCGAAAGTAAGGTCGAAAATGTTTGCACCCCCTTGGATAGGTTAGATTTTCTTTTGATCATTCCAACAGAAATAGAAGTTACTTTGTCAACTTATATAGAAAGTTTGAAGAATCAAGAGAATAT
The DNA here is from genome assembly GCA_949152395.1 of Agrochola litura. Classification (NCBI taxonomy): domain Eukaryota; kingdom Metazoa; phylum Arthropoda; class Insecta; order Lepidoptera; family Noctuidae; genus Agrochola; species Agrochola litura. The sequence continues at coordinate 2,264,578 of OX424496.1, forward strand.
AGAATGGAAGAGGAAACGAAACAAGCTCGAAAATTGTAGCTAGTCGCTTCGGAAAGGTTCGGTTTTCTTTAGTCCATTCATACAGAAATAGAAAAACTTATTTTGTCGACTTATGCACAAAAGCTGAACCTGACTTTACAGCACCTAAGTAAGTGTTATGAAATATTTGGGTTTTGGAAACTAGTCTTAAACTTTCCTAATACAAAGAACATAAAATTTTATAAATCTATACTTTTTTATTGGAGCCGCCGTGCCCCCCCATTGGTCAAGAGAGAGGCGCGCTCCACCGGTTGGGAATCCCTGGCTTAGAATGTAAGTATTCAGGTGGTGAATTGTACAAGTTAATGGTTGGTTCTAGGTACATTTTACCATTTGACATGCAAAATTTGTACTTATACAATGTCTAATTGGTGACTCTGAGCACAGAATAAATAGTACAGAAGACACACACCGCATTTTAAGTATAAAGCTACAAGTATGCGGCAGGCTCGACTTGTCGGTCCAATTCAGTGAGCGTAACGAAGTCAGATATAAGAGTTACGCGATAGAAAGAGAGGCAACTTCTAGGTGTATATAACTGCAGGTAATTAGCGCTGTGCAATCTGAATTGCACTTTATTGTGTCGTAGCAAGAGTCGCTTATTATTTAAATGATTTTGCGGAGTGAACCATCTGTATTATTAATATATCTAAGCCATATTGCTTTGAAGTTAAAATTGTAAATAATTAGTTAGTCGATTATTCATAAGAATGTACTAGCCGACCAAGTTAATTAGGCAACTGTCAGTTGTGACGTCATACGTTTTGAACGGTAATAAAACGAGTGTAAACGCTAAACGGGTAAGTGGATTATATTTAATAATAATAAAATATTTATTTGCGTAAAACATGGTATAATTGCACATAGTTTCTAATTGCAATGGCCGGTTGGTACATATTTGTTTGCCATTTTTTACAGCAGTTCAATTTATCACACATTCATTTGTGCACAGAATCGGATCATAAAGCTCATTTGGTCATTTTTTATTCCTCAATTTTTCGTAAATGCACCAACCACTGTTTGTCTCTGCATCACCCAAAAGTTGACTGGTAGAAAATGCCTATGGCATTATGTCCGCCTCTGTACATTTGTGTGCTTGAAGTATTAAATAAAATATCTGGATGACCAAGCTTTGATCTTTTTTTTTAATGTTTTCTAAATATGAATCCTCGCTAGATCGCAGTTAGCTTTCGTACTCAGAAGTGAGCAGACGTGTGCGCGCCGCGCTGTGACTTTTAATTTGTGTGACTTTCTGTGCTCCGATTGGCTGTCGCTCTTATTTGCGATTCCTTGTCGCTCTTGAGGTGCTGTTACGTGCGGTCTACGCCCAGTGGGCGGAGCTGAGGTGAGATAGAAGATTTCGGTGAGCTCACACTTTGAGTGACAAGATTAAAATCTTCATTGGAAAACTTACAAAAACTTTTGCGTTCGCCTGGGCGCGAACTCGCACCTTTTCGACGCACGGTGTTTGAGTCAACGCTTGTGCACCCTGAGCCAACTCGACATATAGCTGTTTGTACAAATTAACTGACTCCTATCAACTGCCGGGTACTTTTTACGTTTCTACGGATTTTGAGCCGGTTGGCCAACCATGCCTCGCATGATTCGCTCACCCCCACAGGGCTCCCCAAATGCCCGTGTTCTATCGGAGACGCAATCGGAACCCGACCTTTCTCCTGCCATGTTGGCCCCGGAAAGTAGCACCTATGGTTCGGTAAAGGCTACTACAAGGCCGAGCAATAAGCGTTTTCGAGGCGACGATGGCTGTGTGGAGCCGGATGGTATCGAAGAATTAAAGAGCATGCTGCAGTCTTGGAAGGCCGACCAGGATAAAATACTTGAGAAATTAGTGACAGATGTCTCTGAGTTAAGGCTGCAGAATCTATCTATTCAAAAATCCTTTGTAGAGATTGAGAAATCTATTAAATTCTTTAATGTAGAATACGAGGATATGAAGACTCGCTTAGATACCGTAGAGGCGGAGCATAAAGAATACGTGAAGCGCTTCCATGAATTGGCCAACAATAATTGCGATAATAAGGTGGCCATACTTGAAGCAAAAATTGACTCCATGGAACAGCAGGCACGCCAGTGCAACATCGAGATTTGCAATGTGCCCGAAAAACGGAATGAAAACCTTATAACCATTATGGAGTCTATAGGAAAAGCCATTCATTCGCCGGTGCCGCAAAATGATATCGTGTCAATACATCGAGTCCCACATGCACAGCAGCAAGATAGCAAACCTAAGAACTTAATTGTAAAGCTCAGATCGCGGATCGTTCGTGACAATATACTCAGCGCCTACCGTAATGCGAAGGGTCTCAAGTCTGATCAGATAGGAATCCCAGGCACTACTACAGTATCTGTCTACTTGAATGAGCATCTAACTCTGAAAAATAAGGCTTTATTTCGTGAGGCCAAAGTACTCGCCAGGAAACATGGATTTAAATATGTTTGGATCAGGAACTCGACGATACTTGTGCGTGAGCGGGATGGAGAAAAGTCTTTTGCGATTAGATTCACTGAAGATCTCAAAAAGATCTCTGCTGGTGAGAAGACCGGAACCGAGAATTCAATTTAACGACTCGATGTGTGCTACTGTTTTATTTTTTGGATTATTGTTTTCCTTTTGTTTGTCGCTTTTATATATGGTATGTGCTCTAATCTACGCTTCCTCAGAGCTATGTATGTACTGCTGTCCTTTTTCAACTTGTGATATTTGCTTGTTTTCATGCTATGTGCTGTTAACGACAGTTCCAAAGTTATATTTCCTCCAGTTTTTTAATTGTGTGTTGTTACAATTTTATATTTTACTGCCTAAGTGCCGGCATAAAGTTTTACATAGTAATGTACCGGACCTCAAATTTAAAATTGCTTTTTCAGTGTGTGCTTTGAAAGTAAATATGTTAATTATTATTATTGTTGTAAAATTCTAGTTATCAATGGCTACTAATAACATTGTGATTTATTATCAGAACTGTAGAGGGGTCCGCACGAAGTTACACACATTATACATGAATATTGTGGCGAGTTCCTATGACATCATTATACTGACGGAAACCTGGCTGATTCCCAGCATCCAGGATAACGAATTTATTGACGATCGTTATGTGGTCTTCCGATGTGATCGTGATCGTTCTGTGACAAATAAGGGTGATGGTGGAGGAGTTCTAATAGCTGTTCTCCGTGAACTGCGTCCTACTAAGTTACCGACACAATTCGTCCGGGCAGAAATTGAACAAGTAATTGTCCAATTGCCTGCTTCCCAGCACAATAAACGCCACATCATAAGTGCTACGTACATGCCACCGCGAACGCATGAGGTAATATACACACATTACTTAGACATGCTGCAAGACTTAGCTAACGATCCTACTACCGACTCTTACTTTATTATAGGTGATTTTAACCTACCTGACATTGACTGGTTGGACCGTGGGAATCAAGCAATCGCACAAGTTTCGAACACAATCGGGCAAATATTATTGAATTTCATTAATTTAATTGGTGGCTCACAATTCAATATTACTAAAAACAAATTGGGTCGAATACTAGACTTGTTTATCTCAAATGTTGACTGCCAGTCCATATCATGCAATGCTCTGCTTGACCCCGATGGTCATCATCCAGTTTTTTCTGTATTGACTTGTCTGAACACGCATTACACTCCGCTAAAGTACCGCTCGGTCCGTAGACATAACTTTCATAAAGCTAATTACGATCATATAAATTTTGACCTGAGTAAAATTAACTGGAACTTGGTACTATCCAACCTTGACTCTGATCAAGCTGTCAACGTCTTTTATGAGATATTATACGGTATTATCAAGACACATGTTCCACTGACTAGAATAAGAAACTCAAGTTTTCCTGTCTGGTTTACACCCTCTCTCATAAGAATCTTTAAAACAAAAGAACGGGCTTGGATAAGATGGAAGAAGTACAATAATCAATCCGACTACTTTAAATTTTCTAACCATCGCAAGCTTCTCCACGGAGAGTTAATTGAATGTTATCGGAAGTACATTGATTCGGTCGAGGACAGCATTCCTAAGAATATAAAGCATTTCTGGTCCTACATCTCATCTAGAAAGGGAAAAGCTAACTATCCGGCTAGTATGTATTTCAGAAATGTTTCTTCAGAAGACCCCACAGACATTTGTAATCTATTTTCATCTTTCTTTTCTTCTGTCTACGAACCCTCGACTTTGGACCCTGTTAAATGGCAGCCATCTGGTCGCTATGCAGATAGCTCGTCTTGCATGGCCGAAATCTCTCTATCTACGGAAGTTGTGCACGCGGCTTTAAAGTCTTTAGATTCCTCTAAAGGGGCCGGACCTGATGGTTTACCAGCCAGCTTTTTCGTAAGAACACGTGATAGCTTGTGTACTGCATTACATATAATTTTTAATAAATGTTTGCGTGCGGGTGTTTTTCCTGCGATTTGGAAACGTGCGTTTATAACCCCTGTTTATAAGACTGGTGATAAGAACAATGTAGAGAATTATCGCCCCATCTCTATCCTTTCTACTTTGTCTAAGGTTTTCGAGAGTCTTGTGCATGGCGTCGTGTACCCCCACATTCATCAGCTTATTTTACCCGAGCAACATGGTTTCGTCAAACGTCGTTCAACTGCAACTAATCTGTTAGTATTTACCAACTACTTATTTGAAAAATTGGATCAAAAAGTTCAAGTGGACGCTGTGTACACTGACTTTCAGAAGGCTTTCGATAAGGTGGATCATACACTGCTTTTAGAAAAAATTGCTTTCAACGGAATACGTGGTAATCTGCTTAGATGGTTTATTTCATATATTTATAACAGGACCCAAAGAATTGTTGTTAATGGTTACGAGTCAGACCCTATAGTTGTTACATCTGGCGTACCACAGGGATCTATTTTAGGCCCTCTTCTCTTCATTATATTCATTAATGACATTAAACAATGTTTTCTCAATTCTAAGTTTTTAATGTATGCGGATGATATAAAAATTTACAGATCTTGCAAGAATATACAAGACTGTCTACTTCTTCAAATGGACCTGGATAGATTATATACATACTGTAACGATAATAGGCTCTTTCTCAGTCTTCCCAAATGTCATGCCATCTCATTTACCAAAAAGAAAATTAAAATAAATTTTAATTATTCCTTTCATAACGCTCTCTTAAATAAAGTTAGCTTTGTTCGTGACTTAGGTGTTACACTGGATGCCAGTTTACACTTTGACAAGCACGTTGACAATATAGTAAACAAGGCGTATCAGATGTATGGTTTCATCATGAGATCGTCACGTGACTTTGTGCGGCCCTCTACGTTCTTATTGCTTTATAAGACTTTGGTACGATCCCAGTTGGAATATGCCGTCCCCATCTGGAATCCTTTCTACGACAAATACGGCACTAGAATGGAAAGGGTACAGAAGAAGTTCTTACGGTCTATGAACTATAAGTGCTTCCGATCAAAGGTTCCTTACGTGCAGCTTTTGAAACGGTATGGCGTTCTGGAATTGAAATCTAGGCGGCTGTTACTTGATGCTATGACACTGCACGGCATATGCAATAATAAATTTGACTGTATTGACCTTACAAACAAATTGTGTTACAAGGTACCCAGAAGTGTTATTCGAAGGGGGGTGCGCGTGCCTCAACTGTTCCATACAGACATATGCAGGACTAACGCTGGGGAACGTGTACCTCTTCGTCGCCTTGTGGATTCTTACAACACGCATTTTATGGGACTGGATATATTTTGTTTATCTAAGCAATTATTTAAGAAAATGGCTCTGGATATTTTGTTAAGCGAATAATTTAAGTTAAAGTAAGCTAAGCTAACACAGCAATATTGTGGCAGCGACTTTTGTTTTATTTTTATTATTTTTTATCACTTGTCTTCAGCACTTCTTTTAACCTTTTGTTAAAACGTGGACAATGGTGTGGGTTGCATGTTTGTTAAATCTTAGTTTATTTCTCTGTAATTTGTAGCATGTAACTGTTTTTTGTCCCTAATCAAATAAATAAATAAATAAATAAATAGATCGATTTATCGCTCCCGAAACACCCTGCATACGAAAATCGTTGGAGCCGTTTCCGAGATTCAGATTATATGTATAATATATACAAGAATTGCTCGTTTAAAGGTATTAGATAAATAATAAAGCTCAAGGATAAAAAAAAATCCTTTCTTGCTGCAAAATCGTGGACACACATACAAGGCTCGCTAGAATACATAACCGTCTTTTTTTAAATCATTTAATTAAAAAGAAAAATGCGTTTACCTGTATTTTTGTTAATCCTGTCTAACGTCCGTTTCTGCATATCCGTCCAGTAGAGGTGTTCGCCCAGTAATGTAAGACCGAAGATGTGTAAGATCTCGCTGCTGTGTAGTTCTTTCCGTTCTGTGCCATCCATGTTGCATACCTGTATGAATGGGAGAACTTACCAATTAAAAGATGTTTCCAAGATGGGACATCAAAATTAGAAAGGACATGGTGCTTTAAACTTTATTTCAATAACAATAGGGTATATTATTTTTATATTGGCAACATACCACCAATAGGGGAAGTGCTAGCATATTTGGTTTAGTCCAAATATTCGTTACTTAGCACAGTTGGTAATGTATCATACGCTCTGAACGCATTCAGAATCGCAGTATTACTCTCAAGTTTTGGGGTGTATAAATACGTTCTCGCATTTAATTGTACATTTTCTTTGAAGTTACCTCAATTTTATGCGTCCTCGCGTCTCCCCAGTAAAGCTTGTTTTTCACTGTGTCAAGTGCGATGCCGTTGGGCCACGTGAGCTTCTCATAGACCAGCAGCACTCGGCCACTGCCGTCCAAGTTGGCTCGTTCTATCTTCGGCTTCTTGTCGTTCCAATCTGACCAGAACATCCAGCCGGCGGTTGGGTGGAGAGCTATGGCTCGAGGATCGTAGAGCTCGTTGTGGATTATCACCTAGAATTACACAACATTACATCAAGCTTGTTTTTTCTGAAGTGGGAGGCAAAAGTGTATGGTACACTCATATTGTATCAGTTGAGCTTTATTTTCATGTATAATCGGGGGCCTCTAGTCTAAGGCCTGAATTCCTTTTACGCTGATGTCGGTCGCGTACGCAATGTACGTACGTGCGCGCCGCTGACGTCAGCGTCGCGGTATGGTGCTATATAGAACACTATGTATATACGCACGCGCGATCGACATCAGCGAAAGAGGAATTTAGGCCTTAAGCATCAACAGAATTATGGTAATACGCACGCCCCGGACTATTACCTTCAACCGCGTAAAAATCCACACCCTGCGCTGCTACAGAAAATAACATAACATTACACCTGTAATTCCCGAAGGGTTAGCCAGAGGTGTACCTATAGTACACCCACATTTCGCCAGCTATGTTTCAGTCCCATGTAATAGGCTACTGAAAATTCCTGATTGAAAACCCAAGAACTGCCCTATTTGGGGATTGAAGCCAGGATTCCTGACTGTCACCCTGGCGAACACTTAACTTACGAGGCAGATTAATCTGATCGAACATCCTATGTGACTCGACGTCGATCTAAAAAGATCTTGCCATTTTCGATTGTTCGTAGTAGTTAGTTAATTATACCTTCTTAGAGGTGCCATCAAGACGGGCCACGTTAATGGTGTCAGTGACGGGGTCTGTCCAGTAGATGTTCCTGGCCAGAGGGTCGATAGCAATGCTGTCAGGCACTCCACTGCTGTGTATTACTACTGTTTGTTCGCTGCCATCTAAACGCGCTCTTGATATCGTCTTTGCCTGAATAAATAAAGATTAATTTATTTACCAAAAAGTAAAAATACAATTACAATTAATCAAAAGTAAAAAGAGCAGTGGTGGCTTAGTGGTAACGGCCGCGACTTACGAGTTGTAGGTCGTGGGTTCGAACTTAGGCAGGCGCTAAACTTTGTGTAAATAATTTCATCACCATTGCTCTCAAGACGGTGAAGGAAAACATTGTAAGGAAACCAGCATGTCCTAGGACGAATAATTCGAAGACATGTGACATCTACCAACCCGCACTGACCCGTGTGGTAGATTACAGCCCTCGAAGAGAGGAGGCCTGTGTCCCAGCAGTGGGAACATTATAGGCTGATTATGCTAAAAATGGAGAAAAATTCCAAAAAGGAGCACAAAACAGAGTATGAGCTGATGACATTAAATAATATACTCTGTGTGAGTGCCATAATAAAGTGCAAAGTTGTAAGCACAACGCAGTCATGAAACGGCGCCTCGGATATTTGCGGGCGCTGTTTCGTTTGCACTTTAAAGCACTTATAACAAAGTTTATAATTCAATATCCATACTATGAACATGAAACAGCCATCTTAAGCGTTGTTTCATTTTTGTTCGATGTTCGTACAACTTTGCTCTTTAAGCCACTACATTAAGGTTTATTATTCACAGTTAGCTCAAACTCAAAGCATTTATTTCATTTAAATTATTTACTTTTGAATTGTCAGAGTTGGTCATTCAGAAAGATGAAGCTAGTTGCCCATTACAAAGTGTAGTAGGTTCCTATGGAGACGAACGGGCAATACACTCCATGGATGTTCTTTTATATAAATTATATTGTTACGAAAACCACCAAAATAACCACCAAACGGCCGCCATGGCCCACGCACAATGGTCCACCCTACGGACTAAGTGCGGAAACCAAACCCTATAACATAGACATAGAACATTGTTACGAAATATTAATTACATCATAAATGTTGAATTTATAATTTGTATACAGTTTACCATGGATTCAGTACATGATTTTGAACCCCACTGCGTTGAAATTTTTCGTCGGTTATAAAAAAAAATCTGCTGTTTCATAGAAAAGTGCGGTCAAAATGTATGGAACAGCAGATTTTTTTAACAATAACCGACGAAAAGTTCAGAATCATGTACTGAATCAATGGTAACCATTTTCGCGTCGATGGGGTGCCACCCTGTATGTGAGAACGATTTAAATAGACGTGTCCTTTAAAAGCGTCTAGAGAAAAGCTACTTTGCATTCCCCTTAGCTTATAATTGGCATAAATCACTTACCAAACTATCAGCCCAGTAGATATACTCAAACTTAGGATCAAAGTCCACAGTGAGTGCCCTCTTCAGATCTTTGAGCGGCAGTGTGTAGGGCGTGAAGTCGGGCGAGTCTAATGATATCTTGGATATGGCGGAGCGTTGCGCCACGACTAACAGTGACTGAGGACTGTTGTAGCAGGTTGTGTTGCTGCTCTCGCGAAGTTTAGAGCCCGTTGGACAGGCGCACTGGTAGCCTGGGTGTATATAATAATAATGTGTCATGATCAAAAAATCAGAAACGTTTTTGGAGTGAAAAATCATCTTTTACAAGTGATAAACAGTACGATATAGATCCGTTTCTAACTAGTGTGTCGTCAGCCAGGAACTGCTTACGCCGTCACTTTTTCATGTAGTTAATTTTGTTATGATGGTTGTTAAGCAGTGCGAGCACAGATATAGATATACCTAGATAACGCAACAGCAACTACTTCGCGTGCCATTTTCGTGCCCAGCTTACGTACAATAATCGTAAGCTGTCACTTTTGCGCTCAGTCTGCATCGGTGCCACGCTTGTCGGAAGTCAGTTAAAAAATTGAAAATGGTTAATTACGCTGTTATAAATTGTAAAAACTGTGCAAATGCGAGGAGAAAAAATAAAAGAAACGTTTCTTAGTGCTTGTGACGTCATAGTAGGTAGTCAAAAAACTTTTTACAAAAAAAAAAACAACCGACTTAAAAAAAAAACACTACAAAGTGATAACAATACAATAACTTTGATTTCGGAAGTCGGTGACAAAGAACGAAAATTTAAAACCAAAGACACCGACTTCCGAAATTAAAGTTATTTTTCACTTTGTAGTGTTTTTTTTTTAAGTCGGTTGTTTTTTTTTTGGAAAAAGTTTTTATTTTTCACTTTTTAGTTGTGGTAACTACCCCACACAAATCCGAATACCACTACCTGCTATGTAAATAACAGTGACAAGAAGTTATCATATCATCTACATACTAAGTGGGCAAAAATACGTATAATTGAAGCTAACTCAAAAACTACCCAAGCAAAGTTAATAAAATTTATATGGGACCACCTCTGAAGTATGAACTACCAAACAAAAAAAGAATCATCAAAATCTATTCATAATTGGTGGAGTAATCGCGTAACAAACATAAAAAAAAAAAAAAAACATACAGACGAATTGAGAACCTACTCCTTTTGGAAGTCGGTTAAAAATGCCACGCTTGGTTTTCATACAGATCGTGATACTTGCGTTATCTAGGTTTATCTATATCTGTGAGTGCGAGCAACATAGTAATTATAATTATGCTGTAGTATGTAGTATTTTGGTGTGAATATCCTTAGAATTTACTTTTGTTTTTTCTGTATTTTATAAGTGAAGACCTGTAATTGGCTTTCAGACTAATGTACTGTACTTGACCTGTTTATGTTAGCTGTAAGTCTCCCATGTTATTTAAATAAATAAAACACGAATATCGTGTTATGGATAGTCTCAAAAATAATTCCTAAGTACATAATTTTATTTTAAACCATACTACTGAATACTTACAATGCAATAGTTTTAACTCTTAAAACTGTTAAAGATTGCCATGGACAAAGGACATGCTAAGCAGTAGAAGAATGTTATGTTTTAACTGCCTCTGTGGTCTAGTGGTGACCACCTGTCTCAGACCCAGAGATCACAGGTTTGATTCCCAGTGGGGGCAATTTTTTTGCTGAGTTTGGTTGGAGGTAGGGCTTGAAGTCCACACTGTTAGCTAGTCTAGCTACCACCATCTTATCAAAGTCTGTCGCCATAACAACAATGTTAACAGCATTGTTGTGATATGGCAGTTGAGGTAGCAAGTTCCTCTGTGGTTGAGGATTCCGGATAAAGCTCGCTACCACCTTCGGCCTGATCGTCACTTACCATCAGGTGAGATGCAGGCCAAGACCGTCTCAATTGTGGTAAAAAAAAAACAGTGGCACTCCGGGAGTGCCGACAGAAGTGAAAACTTGAACAAGATCGCCTTGGTTGAAGAAAAATACTTGTATAGAACATTGGTTCATAACCTTATCGAAATAAAGAGCACAAACGCGTTTACAAAAAAAAAAAAATTTCCAAAATCTTTAAAGTAAAGTACTTGCATAGAACATTGATCCATAACATAATATAAATAAAGAGCACAATCGCGTTTACAAAACTGGAGTGTCGGTAACGGTGTCGCGAGTTCAACTGTTTTTTTTCCATCTCAAAAATGCCCAACGCGCCTAAAGAAGTTTTCACTTCAAAAATAAAAAAGTGTGAATTTTCTATCAATGGTTGACATGAAATATTACCTGGTGGAGTAGGTGCTAGAAGGCACAAATGTGAGCACCCTCCATTATTTCCCTTGCATGGATAGTCACCAGAGGGCAACACTTGTCTGCTTCCATCATATACCTTTAAATCTACAGGCACTGGGTCAGATTTTATTATCTCCTTCATTGGACCCGTTGTTGATATGTCCCAAGTGTGAATTGACCTTAAACGGGAATTGATAATATAGCTTAAACAATTATTCTCAATGAAGAAAATAAGTGATTAAATCTGGATTAGTAAAGAACACTTATTTATGAAAAGAAAATTGCAACTGATAACACAGACTGGCAATTAAGTGTTAACAAATTGTTAGATCTCTATTTATCTTGCTATAGTTTGACCGAAATCGCTGTACTACCACGCCTTAGGAATGCGCGGCGAAATCGAGGGCGGGGCACCGTGAGCGTTGATGGCGGACTGACAGAGTGGAGCGGCCTGTACTGCCCCCCGTCTCGCCGCGCACGTACCCTATGCGGGCTAATAGACGTTCAAATTATTTGATCAAAAAGAAATACGAAAACTCGTATTTCTTCATGCCATTTGAAAACTCATTCGATCAAATTTTCCCACAGACATTCATGCCAATTTGATGAAACTGTTTGAACCAGCCTGTTTGATCAAATTCCTTGAACGTCTATGGCCCGCATAAGGCGCGGTACAGCGGTTTTGGTCAAACTATAGTTGAATAATAACTATAATAAGTAAAACCTTACCACGTTTTCCAATCAGTCCAATAAAGCTTATAGTTAAAAAACGCAAGTGCATATGGATACACAAGATCCTCTTTAACAACACTTTTCCTCTTCTCTCCATTAAAATCAATAACATCAACAAAATGTAGCTTTGCATCCACCCAGTATATCAGGTTGTTGTCATAATCTACTGTGATACCGTTTGGCCAGAATATGTGGTCTTTGACTATAATTTTACGTGTAGCTGGATCACCGTTCATGCCAGCTCTCTCTATTTTGGGTACTTCGCCCCAGTCTGTCCAGAACATGAGACTGAAAATAGAGATATGTATTTATTTATTTATTGGATCTCAAACAGATGCTTCACAATTACAAGCAATTTTACAAGAACAGGGAAAAATACTGGTGAATACAATGAAGTTTTGCAAGGAAGAAAAAGATCATCACCGCCTTTTCCCAACTATGTTGGGGTCGGCTTCAAGTCTAACCGGTTGCAGCCGAATACCAGCATTTTACATGGAGCGACTACCTATCTGACCTCCACAACCTAGTTACTAGGTAACGCGATACCCCTTGGTAAGACTGGTTGTCAGACTTTTGGGCTTCTAACAAAAAGTAACAACTGTCAAAGATCTACAAATGACAGCCAGGACAAATGGCTTAACGTGCTTTCCGAGGCACGGAGGGGTCTTGGTATGTAAAGATGGTCACCCATTCACGGATCAACCGTGACAAGCGTAGCTTAACCTGATCGATCGAACCGTGCGGCTGTTATTACTTAGCCACAAGCCCTCAAGGAAAAAAATATTGAAATAAATCAATGCACATTTTTTCAAATCATAATTATAGAGGAAAACAAGAGATTAGTAGAGTATTTTTTAAATATCGGTTTGGAAGAATGAAAAATAATTTATACAAATCAAATGAATAAAGTTGCTATCTTACCCTTCTTTAGGAACAACGGCAATAGCCCGAGCGAGGTCTACCTCTGACCAGAACAGTACTTTTCTATACCTCTGATCTATGCTAATTACTTCAATTTTATTGGTCTCCCCATCTGTCCAGTATATTTTATCTGTGTACCAGTCTATCGCAATACCGGTTGGTGTTATTAGTCCCTCTGATACTATTCTAACCTGCAAATAAACAATGGTAAACAATGTAGTAAGCAGAGTTCAATATTTCTTTTGAATTTAATATTTCTATAAATTTAATGTCATCACTCCTGTATTCACAAAGTCTTAGGGTAAACAGGGGTTCACCTAGTCATTAAACGGGTATTACACTACACTGAATCAGGGCCCTGAATTACGGGAGCACTAACTACTAACTACTGCCGTACTATCGTTATACCTCTCTTATTAAGGGTTTAGGGACCCTGACTCAGTGTAGTGTAATACCTGCATTAGATTGGATTACTACATTAAAGTTGGAATTTGGTGTAGAGCTAGGGTTGCCAGATAAAGGCTTATCATTTCCTGGACAATTCTAGGGTAGCGGAGTCTGGCAGTAGTAAAATATATGAAAATAAATGGGTATTTTATTAAGCCTTAATAATGTTTTAATTGTTGTATTTTTAAATGGAAAAGAACAATGCAAGTTATTTTCAAAAATAATAACTCTCATTTCAAGTAAAAATTACTTACCTCAATACATATTGTGTATTATACTAATATTATAAAAAAAAACAACCAACTTGAGCACCTCCTTATGGCATGTTGATTAGTTAAACAATGGTAGGAAATCAAAACGAGTTATCGTATTTTTTTTTAAACCTCTCTTTGTCTTATAAAACTTTTGACAGACTACTTTTTCACTTGATTTCGATTTTGATCAGTGGATTTTACAAATTTGATTAGTTGTTCTACGTCACGGGCTGTGTTCTATTATCAATTAAGTCCATGAACATTCTTTTTCGCTCTTTTTAGTCCATAAACTATTCAGCAGGCTAAATATTCTTTCCCAAAAGGAGAAAAAGTAAAAGGTGTTTCAGAATCTGGGTCTGTCAAGTCTTATTACTGGATATGGGACAAGGCGCAAAATTCCGGGGCAAACCCGGATTTCCCAGCCATCTAGGAAGCCTAGGTAGAGCAGAATGTATTTTGTTTACTGCCCACACTTCTGGCTATTTATTATTATAAATTCCATTTATTTTCTTACCTTATCCCCTACATGAGTCTCATTATAACTCATACATTGTATCAGTTCTGCAGTCTGATCTGACCAGCATATTAAATCCTTTCTGTGAAGGAAGTCTACGGCTGATCCTTGCTCCAGGTCCTTAACTATAGTGTTCACTTTACTGAGCTTCGACGTGTTCACTACACGTATGTCTGATGCCGTTGAGTATAATAATATTGGGTTACTAACTACTGCATAGAAACCTGAAACATTTTTTACATAATTAAAATATTTATGAAGTGGTTTATGATTATGGTCATAAATTGTTTCTTAGGTGTCAAGTTTAATCTAGCAAGTGCAGTAAAATTGGTTCCATAAATTTTGACACAATGCGGTTCTGCACATTACATAAATAGTTTGAATTATATGTTGTGGAATGTTTATAAAAAATCAGGCAATATGTTAAAAATAAATGATAAATTACAATTTAACACGATAATCTTGATTGTATGTGTGAAATACATGTTAATAATTAATAAAAGAACAACACGAGAAGCTAGCAGCGGCTAGTTATCTTTAAAACCCACTTGATGGTTTAATTTTAGTTCTCGAAAGTCGCAGGAAAGTTATCATGTCAGTTATAAACAAAGTAGCCAATAACAACGAATAAACAACATACTCATTTGTAAATTATGATTATGATGTCTTGTAGAAACAAGGAAAATCTTTGCTATATCACGAATTATTTATCTTTCAACAATAAGTCAAGAAGTTCACATCTTTGGTGATAAGTATGCAATGCAATTCGTACTCGTTGTTTATTAAAATAACAAGCAATCACAATGATTATGGACTAACCTTTTAGCTGCAGGAACATTAACAAACAAAACACATTCATAATATTTTGAATTATTTTGTCCGCGTGAAGTATTCTTCGGCGTTTTGTCATAATGAAAACAAATGCATATCAATCGTCCAATCTTTCATGTATTTATTTCACTTTGACACTAACTTGTTTAGCACGTAAATTAATTAAGGCACGGTTAAAAATCATCGGGCTGCATTTTCGTCTTTTATATAGACCAGGAAATAACTTTGTAATACTTTTTATGAATTTTGGTTAGGGCTAACAATTTCTCAGACAATGAGTTTGAGAGATCAACAAACGCAACAGTGTTGCCAGTTCAGAAAGTTTGTTTCGGACAATTTAAAAAATGAACAAACAACTGAAAAACAAAAACACGAATGAGCTAAACTGAGAAGATAAAAATATTCTTGTCTGAAATTATTAATTATAGCCATTGTCGCATGCCTTCGTAATTATAACGTATTTATTTGTCTTTGTTGATTTGGCACTTACACACTGGGGCACAGCAGCATGATTTATTCATGTGCTGGTACCATGACTACTGTTTCAAAAATAGGAACATTTTTTTGTTATTATATTACTCGGTTTCTTATGAATTTTGTTCACAATAATAGTTCATAATCCATAATTGTACATCATTAATCTACGAGATGGCGCTAGTTGCACGAAATTCACAAGCACCCTAACCATTTTCGAGATTCAGTACCTTATTTGCGTAACTTATTTTCGTAAACAATTTTGCCTAATTTGTTTCATATTGACTGTTCAACAACATTCATTGCGTTATTTACGTTGTTGAGTTGATTTTTTTTCCCAACTTATGAAGCAATGGATTAGCAATTTGTTTCAAATCAAAACAGATTATGGTTGTGTTGTGCAATTATGGTACAGGTTGTTATTGTCTAGAACAGAACTGTCGAGACAACGGCCCGCGGCTTGTTTTCAACGCATGTTTTAATCACAAAATAGTTTTACATAAATAGTTTGGATAATAGAATTAAATGTCAAAACATAATCAATATTTCTTTATCTCCAGCTTTTGTAGTAAATTTAATTAGCCCGCGAAGGTATGTAGTTTGGACAGCCCTGGTCTAGAATCAGAAAAATCCAGTGCACCTCATTTATTGAAATTGGTTCAGTAGTTTTGGCTGTGCAAGTTTACACACTATTATCATGTAAGGAACGTGAGATCTACAGGGTTATATTAAATAGAATATTCTTTATTATGTACCTACACCATAAAAATTACAGACTTAATAAAGACATTTAACATTGGGTAAATTAGCTAGTGAAACTTTTCAAACGTGATGGTTATCGATATCTAAACACGATAAAACAAAAACCGGCCAAGTGCGTGTCGGACCACGCACAATGAAGGGTTCCGTAGTTGGAATACATTTATCCCAAGAACAAACCTTTAACATTGTACTTAGTTGAAAAACATGTTCTCCTATCAAGAATGTATGGGAGAACATGTTTTGCAACTGCAAATGTAAGTTGGTCGATTATTACTCGTTAATAGTGTTTGTACTTAACTGTGCTAGTTTTCCTTTAATTTTCGTTATACATATATACTACTGCTGGAGGAGCCCGTGGCTAAGTACTAACAGCCACTCGGGTCAATCTGTCAGGTTAAGCTACGCTTACCGGGGTTGGTCCGTGGATGGGTAACCATTTCTACATACCCAGACTCCTCCGTGCCTCGGAAAGCACGTTGAGGCGTTGGTCCCGGCTGTCATTCGTGGATCTTTGACAGTCGTTACGGGTCGTCAGAACCCCGAAAGTCTGACAACCAGTCTTACCAAGGGGTATCGTATTACCCAGTTACTCGATTGTGGAGGTCAGATAGGCAGTCGCTCCATGTAAAATACTAGTATTCAGCTGCATCCGGTTAGACTGGAAGCCGACCCCAATATAGTTGGGAAAAGGAAAAAACCATATATTACTGCTGTGAATTTTTTCACATATCCAGAATCAACCATTTAGTTGGCTGGCACACTTGACTCTAACAAAAATTAGTTAGAGAAACGAATGCCTGAATCCAAATATGGTTTTCACAAACTCTCAATATTTTTGAACGACTTTTCCAACGACATCCCACACCATGGGATAGACAAGAAAAATAAAAAAACATCCCCACTTTATGTGTGGTAAAACGCCTAATAAAAAATTTAAAAAACCACTTTGTTGGCGTGATTAATATGTACCTTTACCAAATTACAGAGCAGTGGTGGCCCAGTGGTAACGGCCGCGACTTACGAGTTGTAGGTCGTAGGTTCGAACCCAGACAAGCGCTTTACTTTGTGTACATTATTTCATCACCACTGCTCTCAAAAACGGTGAAGGAAAACATCGTGAGGAAACCAGCATGTCCTAGAACCGAGAATTCGAAGAGATGTGACGTATACCAACCCGCACTGGGCCCGCATGGTGGATTATGGCCCGCTGCCTCTCTCAGAGAGTAGGCTGATGATGATGATGCCAAATTACAGCTTTCTAGTATTAACATCTCTGAGCTAAGCCGCGGACAGATAGACGGACATGCCGAATATATGGGATCCTTGTTGACTACAAACCCTAAAAAGGGGTCGTTGACACCAAAAAAAAACATCATAACATTTTCTTTTTGTTTTATTTATTATATATGTTTAGATATTTAAACCCATAACATCTATCAAGTTTCGCTAGCTTAAGCCGGGTCTCCTGCGCGTGTTTTTTTACACAAAAACATCGCAACAAAGAGGCGTGGTCATACACATTTGTCTATGCTTTGTATGAAAATAAATGTTTATGTGTAAGCTTTGTTGCGTAATGTTTCGAAAAATCATGGCTTTATTTACGCGCATGATTTTTCACATGATTTTACACTGCAAAGGCTAGTGCTTACTGTAGTACCTAAATAATTAGCACACTTGCGTTGGTATGGTGTTTAAGGCCGCGCGCACTTTGGATGCGGTTTCGTACGAATTTCACTCGTGTGCGTACACGTACTACGACTATGGTCGTACGAATTGAGTGCTCACACTGGATACGTTTTTCTCCGTCAAATAGAACAAATCCCAACAAGTTCGGATTGTTTTCGAACGTCGGAACTATACGTACGTATACTTACAACTAAGTCGCACCCAGTCTACACGCTCCCTTTGTACTGGAAAGGTCGGGATCGTTCGTGCGTGTTCGTACGTGTACACACGTCACACGAGTGAAATTCGTACGAAAACGAATCCTAACTAAGGTGTTTCAAAAGGAGCTCTACCACTATTACATACATAAATGCCAGCTAAGCAACGTTCCAAAATACCTCCCCGAAGCAATAACGCTTACTGCACCAAAACGTACTAAGCGCTATAAGCGCTCAATTATCTCCACAACACGCGATGTTCGTATATAACAGTACAGTAAAGTACTAAGTAAATAGTGGTTGTTTCGATTTGGCTCGCTGCAAAATTGACTCGATTCTCGATCACCAACAATAACAACTAAGCACCGCACTATTCAATGCAGCCGCAGCGCGATTGGCCGCTGTTAATGTTAAACTTGTTCCAACACTGCCAATGAATAGTTTAGCTTTTGATTTGGATTTTAGAGAAAGCAAATAATTTGGATAGATTATGATCCAAACTCTTGGTTTCTGAAACCGTTTTCCATTTTAGATACTTCTTCTTCCCAGCTAAAATATTAGTAAGTGATGAAGGGTGTGTTTTGGATGTAATTTTGTCATTCGAAAAGTGTTGATTCTCAGCCTAGTTTGAATAAATGACTTTTGATTTTGATACAGAAAAAAAAAGCAATTAAAGTTAATGTTTACTTCTGATGCGAAACATCTATAGGCGCTCCTTGGGATAATAACTTCTACTCGTAGGTATGGCGTTTCATGGAGTTTCTTACCTGCTCTTTTCCATAGGTACCTACTACGATTTGAAATGGGCAACTAGCTTCATCTTTCTGACTGAACGACCCCTTGACACTTCAAAAGTGCCTGTAATTGGTTTATTTGAAATAAATGCTTTGAGTTTGAGTTTAAGGCGTGGCGGTAAACTGCGTGACGTTCTTTTATGCCGTCGTGCCCCCTCTCCACCATGTTTCAGAAGAAAAGGGGAAAAAATCGGCATCCTATTCAATATTAAAAGTTTTTGTTAAATAATGGTAGAACCTTCTATATGGTCAAAGGCGCTAAAAGTTAGTAGGTAGGTACCTACTTAAAATTAAAAACCCTTTGAATGCAAGTCCTGACAGTATTGGCGCGGTGTCAAACACGCAAGCACGTAAACTTGGCCCGAAAATATCCGACAGTAGCCGTCAACGGCCGACAGCCGTGTCACACTTCGTGCAAATTAGTGTCAGCCGTGATGCCGCCACAAGCAAACTGACTGCGTTACTGGATGAATGTGATTTCAATATCAAAGGACCTGTAAACTGAACATACACTGCTGGTAAAGTAACTACGGGAGTATTATATTATCTGTGCTACGGGTTTAGTTACGACTAATTTAATTGATAAACTAAGCAAGAAAAGCTTGATGCAAAAAAAAATATAAGTATGCTTGAGTCAATTTTAAAAGAACTAAAAAACAATGGTGCATTCATTGTTTTCTACTTTTCTTTTTAAGAAGGAACGCCACCCTATATTGCGTTACACACAATCGGTTTCATTTTGACAGTTCAACAACATTCATTGCGTTATTTATGTTGTTGTGCAGTTAAATTTTTCGAACATATAAAGCAATGGATTAGCAAAATCCTTCAAAATTATTCAGATTGTGATTGATCATGTGTTACGGGACAACAATTAGGACACTTGTTTTACTATCGTAGCACCAGGATTAATTCGTATGACAAAATTAAGGGAGTTGATGGGTCTCGATGCGTTTATTCAAATTGTTTTGGAATAGGTAGGTACTTTCGTATTCATAAGTCCCTTTGGACTATAAGTGTGGGGGAAGAGAAGGGTGCACCTGTGTCTGCGCACACACTTGTGCACTTTGAAATCTCCCGCATCGAGGGAAGTCTCTGCTGAGATTGGCCGTCATGGCTAAAATACGATCGACAGGACTATGTTCATATAGCTGTTCACTGTGAGCTGTGGTGCGAATAGCGCGTCGGTTTCAGCTGATCGTCAAGAGTGAAGGGCAAGGGGGCGGCCACACAGGGCACCTAAAATTTGAAAGGTGTGTGGCAACCCGAACTCCTGTCCTGTGCTTATTTTTAGGTTTCCGTAGCCAAATGGCAAAAACAGAACCCTTGTAACAGCGGGACGATATAAATAATTCAATGTACTTATGCTTGTGAGATGAGATCGCCTTAAAAACATTATAATGTTTTATTTTTCTTAGTGACTTTGCTATTTAAGTCAACAGTTTTTGAGTATTTTTGGTAACAACTGCAGAAATACCTAACTTTGTGTTTCATAGATTTTTTCGATTAAATTAAATTTTTACTATGAAATACAATCTTAATTTCGCGGCCTGTAGACTCAACATTGTGCATGCGTTAATATGGATCCCAATTTTCAACTACGGAATCCTTCACAACTTTACAATGTGTGGTCAAACCACACATTGTGAAGGATTCCGTAGTTCACGGACTTAGCCGGTTTTTATTTAAAGTACTTACGTCCGACTTGTGCTGACATTAGGTAGGTACTTTAATCTAATTGTGTAGAGTTTGTCGACTTCGTTTGTTAAACACGGATTTCATTGTTGGCCGCGGCAGATTCGTCGGGCGTTTGAGTGTTCATGTTGTGTGCGAAAATAAGATTAGTTTCCAGAAGAAATTAGAGGAGAATGGCTTTTTATTGAATTATGTTGAAAAATGGGGACATTATTCTTTGATAAGCTTATAGAGAATTAAAGTGTTTTTACGTTGGCTTTTAGCCTCTAGTCAACGAAGATAAAAGTTCTCTCTAGTTAAACACTTTCCGGGAGACTGAAGGAGACACAATAGAAGTTTTATTGTTGTGACGTCTATGGGCGTTAAGTGTCCCGGAAAGTGTAAATAAAGGAGAAAGCGCCAGGGTGGCCCGCGAAATTATTGTATTGTTGATTCTAATGATTATAATTCTGTTAATACATATTTGTCGCGGTCGCAAATCATATTTTACACAACATACACCCTGGCACACAGTGGAACGAATGTATGGGAGCGGTTGGACGTAGACATTTCCGAAAAAAAAGAGTAAAATTATGCCAAACTAATGATGCCATCTTATTCGATTACTTAATGCCTTCATAACTTGTGGTGATGAATTTCTTCATAACTCCCATATTTCGGGAGTAATTTGAGAAAATGTGAAATTTTACTATGAAAATGAGTGTATCGAGCTCTCTCCCTCCTGATTCCGGGCTTGTTTCAAGTAGCGGTCTCTAATATCATAATGCTAATACTAAGAGCTATATTTAATACTAAGACACATAGTGCGCCAAATGTGCACTTTCTGGGATAAAGAGTGATGTTTATTTTATAACACAATTTTTTTATTTTTTGTTTATTTTGTTGATTAAAACCGTTTTTCTAAAGGTTTACCTTATTACAATAACATTTCTGAGCAGCCAATTAGAGAAGATATAAGCTAATTAGGATATATAATTAGGGACTTAAGGTTTACATATAAAACTGATGCACTAATGATTACTGATAAGAACATTGCTATTATTTAATTACTAAATGGCTCTTAATACACTAATTTAGCATGCATCATTTACTAATTATCACAATAACTAATTACCTTGCAATATTTAACAAAGGATACCTGGGATACCTGGATTTTATATAAATAGGTCACTATTAGTAACTTTAAAATCAGTGTTGATTTACACCTCGTTGTATCCAAGCTAATCTCGCAATGTATTTTCCAAATTTTAATACAAATCTTGATATTCACGTTGCTTTATGCGCACGCGCACATAAAGATTTACGCGACTTTAACTATTTGTTCAGTGTTTTAAAAGATAACAGTTGTGTTCAGTTATGTGAAAGTGCTGAAACAAGTTTAAAAGACTGGTGTCGTCGATTTTGCTACCGCATTTATGCAAAATGGACACAGTCTGGAAGAAGCACAGATAAGTTTCGGAAGAAACATGAGATTTGGCTACAGGCTGCAATTCAATGGCCGGAATTACAGAATGAAAATATGGAACCTTCTACAGAAAATATAAGTGACGTCATCGAGCCCATAATTTCTCCTGCTAAATCTGATGCTTCAACTTGTACACATCCTAGTCCTCGTAAATCTTTTGAGGACCTTAGTAACCGGCAAAAAAGAAGACGCACTGAAGATAGTCTTTCATGCAGCAGTAGCAGCGCTGAAATTATGTTTTCGGCCGAAAGGGCGCTTCAAAAGGCAGGACAAAGCGATACAGCTTATGTTATGAAATACTTGACGGAGAATCCAGAAGAGGCCTCAAAAATCAAAGCCTTCATTGAAGGTAAATCAATTCAGGTACGGGAAATATCCCCTTTGAAGGCATTGGCTCTTTATGTATCGATGAACTTATCGAAATGGCGCTATAACACTCTTCGGGATTTCAACACTCAAGAAGGAGCTCTTCAATACCCGAGTTACTACATGTTGGTTAAAGAAAAAATTAAGTGCTATCCGGCCAAAGAAGATCTCACAGTTACAGAGAGCTCTGCAAAAATCAAATTACAAGCCTTGATGGATTTAACCTCAAGAAGACTTATTAGGTCGTTAGAAACCCCTGTTGATCCCAATCAACAGCTCGTATTGACCAGCAAATGGGGTTTTGACGGATCATCTAGCCAAAGCATTTATCATCAAAGGACGAGTGAAGATGAGCAAATCGATCTTGCTAGTAATTTTATGATTAGTCTTGTACCACTGCGGCTCGTCTCAAAAGGTGTAACAATTTGGGAAAACGAGCGACCATCTTCCACTTCATTTTGCCGGCCAATATTGTTTAAGTTTATAAAGGAAACCAAAGAAAATGTGCAGAGAGAGATGGCTGAAATCGAAGCAGAGATTGAAGCCTTAACTCCATCCACCATCACTGATGGAATTAGTGTCAAACACCAACTGCTGTTGACAATGATTGATGGTAAAATTCATTCCATTATATCCAATACAGCAGCTTCAGTGTGTGACATATGCAAGGCTTGTCCTAAAGAAATGAATAATTTAGAGTTAATCAAAGATAAACACGCAAACGAGGACATGTATAAATATAGCTTAAGCACCCTTCACGCTTGGATTCGCTCAATGGAATGCTTATTACACATTTCCTACAAATTAGACATAAAATCATGGCAAGTAAGGGGTGATATAGCAAAAAGGCAAGTTGATGACAGGAAGAAAAGAGTTCAAGAGGCTGTAAGAAGAGAAACGGGCTTACTTCTCGATGTTGTGAAACAAGGCAGTGGATCCACCAACAATGGCAACTCGGCAAGGAGATTTTTTGAAAACTACACTAAATCTGCTGAACTGACCGGAATAGATGCTATGCTTTTAAGAAAAATCTGTGTGATCTTGCAGTGTATTTCATCAGGAGAGAAGATCAACGTAACTAAATTCCGAGAGTTCTGCTTTGATACTGCTAAGCTTTACGTGGAGTTATACCCATGGTATTATATGCCTTCTTCACTTCATAAAATTTTAATGCATGGGCCAGACATAGTTCAGAACATGTCAATTGTGCCCATTGGTTTTCTATCCGAAGAGGCATCTGAGGCTAGAAATAAAGATTTTAGAAAATATAGAGAGGGGCATTCTCGAAAGCATAGCAGTATCTCATGCAATGAAGATATTATGCACAATCTTTTACTGTCTTCTGATCCACTTGTTACAAGTATCCGTCCAAAAGGAAATAAGTTTGTAAAAAAATCTTCTTTTAAGGAATTTTATGAGCTTACGGATTCTGAGAAAAGTGATATCGAATTTGTTAACATAAATGATTTAGCGGACATCGATTCTGAATTTGAATTAATTGATGATGATGATGATGACGAAGATAATTAAATGATGTTATTGTTTTAAAATGTGTAACTTAGTAAATTAGAGCTTACATCTTAATTATTTATTGTACTTTTAATGAAACTAGGTAATTTATTATCAACTTACTTAAAAGTCATACTCTCATCAGTTCTTGTGAATATTTTTGTTAATATATATTTCTGTATATATATAATATATTTATAGACCTCTTAATAAGTCTGTCTGCGGTTTAAAGTAAATACAAATGGGGAAAAAACGTTTTTTTTTTTAAATTTTCATTTCCTTTTATCCCAGAAAGTGCACATTTGGCGCACTATGTGTCTTAGTATTAAATATAGCTCTTAGTATTAGCATTATGATATTAGAGACCGCTACTTGAAACAAGCCCGGAATCAGGAGGGAGAGAGCTCGATACACTCATTTTCATAGTAAAATTTCACATTTTCTCAAATTACTCCCGAAATATGGGAGTTATGAAGAAATTCATCACCACAAGTTATGAAGGCATTAAGTAATCGAATAAGATGGCATCATTAGTTTGGCATAATTTTACTCTTTTTTTTCGGAAATGTCTACGTCCAACCGCTCCCATACATTCGTTCCACTGTGTGGCACTGACGTGCAAATTGCAAAAAACCTAAGAAACCTTGAATTTCGCGGGCTACCTTAACGCTTCTTCCTTTAAATAAATATTACAGAATAATTAATAGTAGATTGTTATACAAGGGGCTAAAATAACCCATTGTAACGAGGGAGTAAATAGAAACCGAGTTATAATGGGTTTTAGCGCCGTGTGTTACACTCTACTTTTCACTACGATTGTGAGAAAATAAAATAATCCAATTAGTTTATTTTATTTAAATGTACAATTTGTACAATTCTGGATATTTAACGAGATGTTTTTCCGGCAACTTAATTTCAGTCCTCTGTGAAGATGTTCTCACTAGATGATGACATTTTCACTGTTGTAAATTATATTACAGTCACCAATTTTCGATTCGCGCCAATGTTTTTTTTAACCGACTTCCAAAAGGAGGAGGTTCTCAATTCGTCTGTATGTTTTTTTTTTTTTTTTGTATGTTTGTTACGCGATTACTCCGCCAATTATGAATAGATTTTGATGATTATTTTTTTGTTTGGTAGATCATACTTCAGAGGTGGTCCCATATAAATTTTATTAACTTTGCTTGGGTAGTTCTTGAGTTAGCTTCAATTATACGTATTTTTTCCCACTTAGTATGTAGATGAATGATAACTTCTTGTCACTGTTATTCACATAGCAAGTAGTGGTATTCGAATTTGTGTGGGGTAGGTACCACAACTAAAAAGTGAAAAACAAAAACTTTTTACAAAAAAAAAAACAACCGACTTAAAAAAAAAACACTACAAAGTGAAAAATAACTTTTCACTCCTCTTGCTCAAAAAGGTCGTCATTGTAGAGTACCAGAGCGGGGAAAAAGTTGCATTTCTTGCTCTAGGGGAAAAAGTAATTTTTTTTTAATTTTTGTCTTTTCCAACGAGCCTTGAAAAATGAAAAAGTCTTTATTCTTTTGTAGAATAATCATGAGTATGGACTCGACTTATTACTTGTTCACAAAAAAAAGAAGAACATTTTATTTTTGAAAATGGAACTAAATGCGGCTATCTCTTCGGTAGAATGCGAGCATTGCGTTGCGGCTACAGAAAAAATAAAAAAGGCATTGGCGCGAAATCTTTAAAAAAATTCTCTAATTTAATGCTTAAAACAATTTTATTTAATTTTTCGATTTCTGATATTCGACATATTAATTAATCGAGTCGATCAAAATTGAAAAAAAAAATCGTTTGGCATAATCGTTTTCGCACATCATTACAATAAAAAAAAAATGGTCGGCGATTTTTAACACAAATTGAGTAGTGGTAATGAATATTACGTGTTATTGGACCTATGTTCGTATATTACGTTAAGATCTGGGCATTTTCTAGTTGTGTTTAATATTTTTAATAATATTTGTCACATTTTAAATCGTATCTACATGTGTATGTGTGATATTTGTGAAAAGTTAAAATGTAAACTCGCACGATTGGCGCGAAACTTCGACTTTGGATATCAAAAATCTAATTACCACTACTTATTTAACTTGAACAATGGATGAACTCGTCAAATAATTAAATAATGTAGTATTCACTGCCCCTGTGGTGAAGTTTGGATGTTCGAAATCCCCAATTTTTATGTTTTTAGCCTCGACCTCGACTGTCATCAAAATGGCGATAATCGCATTTACAGATTTGAATTTTATAAAGGTAAATTAATATTGTATTGGATTATTTTATTTTCTCGCAATCGTAGTGAAAAGTAGAGTGTAACACACGGCGCTCTCGGTTTCTATTCTCTCGGTTTCTATTTACTCCCTCGCTAAAGCTCGGGAGTAAAACTACCTCGTTACAATGGGTTATTTTAGCCCCTCGTATAACAATCTACTATTAATTTCGGAAGTCGGTGACAAACGAAAATTCAAAACCAAAGACACCGACTTCCGAAATTAAAGATAAGTTGAGTTCATAATCATGATTATTCTGCATAAGAATAAAGATTTGTTCGTTTTTCAAGGCTCGTTGGAACAGATAAAAATTAAAAAGATATTACTTTTTCCCTAGAGCAAGAAATACTATTTTTTCCCCGCTCTGGTACTCTACAATGGTGTCGATTCTCTTGTCACAAATGCCTCTAAACTAGACTAAAAATCACCAAAATTTAATTTAATCCTGTCAAACGACGATTTCCCATTCTGAAATAGACTAAAATGACACAACTTAACTATATTTTAGTTTGGCAGCACTAAGACGGTACTGAGATATTAGTTTAGTGAAAATGGCAATTTTGCTATTCTGAATTTGATGTTTTTCACCTAAAATTTAGATTTTCTAACTAAATCAGTACCCTAATTGCGTAACTCATTTTCGTAAACAATTTCGCGAAATTTGTTTCATTTTGACAATTCAACAACATTCATTGCGTTATTTACGTTGTTGAACAGATTTTTTTTCCAACTTATGAAGCAATGGATTAGCAATCTGTTTCAAATCGAAACAAATTGTGATTGTGTTGTATTACGCAATTAGGGTGCTGACTATTTTTAATCGCGACTAAAAACGTGTGGAATAAAATTGGTTGTCATGAACTTTAAATTCACACCAACGCCTCGACTTCAGATGCAAAAACAGTACTGAATATTTTTTTTTCTTTTGCTTAGGTATATCTCGAAAACGGTGTGTCCAATCGCAAAATTAATGAAAATTTCGACACCCTTTATAAAACTCTTAAACCCCTAACACTCTACATGTAGTAATATTTTTTCTTATTTTTCATACAAAAAGTAAAAAAATCCATATAAAACACGTCGAGGCTGCCCCCTCTGCGCGCCTCCGGCTCTAAAAAGATTCACGTGGTTAGGTATCACGTGTGGAGTTGCGATTGTCAAATTCGATTTAGATGTGTCAAAATTATTTTTAAATTTAGAGAATTTATTTTGCAGAATAGCTTTTAGATTCTCATAGTCCAAAGTAAGGAATTTTAGTGATAGTTTAGTTAGTTTAGTTCGGTGTACAAGAGAATCGGCACCATTGACGGCCTTTTTAAGCAAGAGGAGTGAAAATATAATTTTAATACTTATTCTCTATTATCAACCAAGAATACGAAGCTTGCGCTAAGTACCTTTATATTAAAAGACATTAAACTTATACTAGAGTGCCTCACCAAATTAATTAATTAAGCTATATTAAACAGGGTGAGGTTTTCGAATGAGGATCGCAATGGCAGCATTGGCTGACAATTCTCAAACCATTTCGGTGACGGCTAGTTTATGAAAATAAAACAATAAATTCATTTAATTCAGGTAAAACCCATATTACCTCAAGGTACACATTATTGTAATAGAATAAATTAGAATAGAATAAAATAAAACGTCAATGCAATTACAATAACAGGAGTCAGTAGAAAAAAAAAAAGAATTTCAAAGGACATAGAATAAAAATTTCATATGAACTCGAATTAAAATTAAAAAAAAAGCAAAAGCATGCAGTTTTAATACAGGGTGTCAGGGCATCGACGCGAAAACTGAAACCATGGATTCAGTATATGCGAAAAATTTCAACGCAGGGGTTGAAATTTTTCGCCGGTTATTAAAAAAAAAATTCTGCTGTTTCATGTCATCAATCATGTACTTAATCCATGGTTTCAGTTTTCGCGTCGATGTTCCTGCCACACCGTATTAAAACTGCATTTGAAGATTTAACGTAGGCCTTAAAAAAAACTATCATTGTGTTTTCTAAGTATTTACAAAAAAAAAAAACAGATGGGTGTATATAACATTCCAAAAAGGTAAAAATGAAGTTTTAATAAATTTTTTTTGAGTACCTATGTACAGTGCCGACCAAAAGTCCATGAGCAATCTCACAAAGCAATAGACTGACGCTTCGGTTTGACTTACGACCTTCTTCTATAAGTTGTTACAATACTGTAGACACGCACATTACACACACACACTCACTTTGTCTGCAACCAATGACTAGTTCAATAATCATCATTCGTTTTTAGTTTCATTCGTCTTGTTCACATAAATATTAAAGTTTAGCAGGTAGACCACAAAAAACTAAGTAAATTATTTCGATTTCTGTGGGGTAGATGCAGTTTGTTACGAGTATTTAATTAATAGAACTTTGTTGGTTCGTGGATAATATTGGTGACGAGTATTTAGCCCAGTGTTGTGGTTATTATTATCAAAAAGCAGGCATAAAATATATTGAAGAGATCAGATCAGATCAGAGAATATTATTGCGCTGCGTAAAAGTGAAGTGAATATCTAATGAAACCGGACTAAGTGTGAGTGTTATCATTAATATATTTCATATTTTACTAAACATAAATCTTAATCAAGGGTATTGTTGATAGAACAGAGGTATTGTTGAGACAGAAGATGCCTTTAAAGTTTTAAATTCATTGTGAGGTTTAATTCGATTAGTGAATAATAAATAATAAGGTATTATGTGTAATAAAAACAATGTTTTTCTTTGTTCTAGAGAAATACTGTGAGGGTTAAGAGATATGAGGAAGGGGCTTATTATCGAGTAGCAGCGACGTCAAATGGTGAATGAAACAAATGGTTTCATACCAACGAGACATTTTGCTGAATTATTAAAAACACGTCATTATGAACCGTTCGCCGTGCACTCTGAAGGCTTGCATCACTGAAGACCAGCTAGAAAACCGTTTTTGACCTTAAAATATTGACCGTACCAACTTAATAAACAACAGATTCGTTATTGCATGAATTTATGGTAACGAATTTTTTAAGCACGTTTCAATAGGGTGTTTGTCGTATTTCTTGCAGATATACCGAAATTGTTTAATATTATTTTAGTAATAGTATTATTTTAGGATAAAAATTTGAGGTTTAGTTTCAATCTTCTTTTTGTAAAGAAAATGAATACTTAAGCTATAACCTCAATAACAACCAATATTTACTAAAGTCAAATAAAATGTAAAATAATTAATACAAATAAAATATAAACAAACTACCCATATTTAACCTTAAAATTACCTATTCTGTAAGTAGTTTTTTACATTTTAAGTAGTCTAATATTCTTATTTATTACTTAATTACTTCGACCATGATCAAAGCTTAATATTTATGGTGAAAAAATCCATTAAAAATTTAAAATATTTCATAATTTAAATATGTCTAAATAATACAAACTGCTTCTAAGTTTCTTGACATCTATTTCACATCTTATTCAGCTGAAGTAATGATAAATAATTGTAGCAGTTTATTAACTTATGTAAAATAAATATAACGAATAAACATATATTTTTTAATTTTGTTATCATATATCACGCATTTTTTATTCTAAAACCTTTATTGCAATAACAACATAAAAAAGCAGCAATATTTAAAAAATATTATTATCGAAAACAAAAATAATAATATTTGCAAAAAACCGCACTGTATTTCACGAGATTAGAACCTGAGGCAGATTGAATTCCATACCAACGCTTAACGCTTTCTGCTATCTGCGCTTGTTAAGTAACTATCGAATTTTAGCAATGCCATTAACTGGTCAAGTTCACGCGCATAGTGCGTGTGTGCTAGCATGTTTAAAGCGACGGAAATATATTGTTGTTTCGTGTAACTGCGTTATCTGTGGTGTGTGTATCGTGTTGCTTACACATACAAATGTACGAGCTATACCGCGTGTTCACAGCAATACGACTCTTAGCGTGCTCATGCACTTTTGAGCGCTTACTGTACCTATTTCTGACAGAGTGAATCCTGCCACCACATATGATACATAAGTAGTAGTATACCTGTAGGTACCTATAAAGAGCCTTCAGTAACGTCAGTCAAATAACTTACCCTGTATATTGAAAGGTTCATGAAGTGTGTAATGGCGACTGACAAAATTAATAATCTCGAAGAGGGTGTGAGCGTTTCAAATGATATCATTATGCGCTATTATTCGGATGATGAAATTAATTACGTACCTACATAAAATTTACATATTTTCTGCTGTGTCATGCTAAGCTGTTCCATCGAATTGAACGAGGAGGTAATCTGGTTAGATTTAGAGGTGCTTTATCAAGCGATAATGTTGCCAATAATAAAAAAAAAATGGATTCTGCGTAGTCTGTAATTAATTGATTTGGCAACTTATTTGTAGATTTTTAAGGTTCGAACTTACTTATCACTTTTTTGTTTATTTTGATGCAAAAGTTTTGCGTCTATTTGCCTCCCTAAATACTTGATTAAAATCTTAGACCAAATAAAAAACCAAGACAGCGCTGTCAACAGTGACGTGAGGCCGGTTTCGTAAACATGTGGGCACTTAGTGAGGTGTAGTTTGATTATAAATGGTTGTAAAAGTGGTTGTGCGTGTTTGCACAGAGCGGAGGTGTAGTTTTGGCATGCTTCACTGTATTGTTCGCAGCGCTATGTCTTGGTTTTTTATTTGGTCTGACATTAACACGTTCAGTGCCGGGACCCTCTTGGAGGGTTCACCTAGTCGCATATAGGATGCCGGGAGCCCTCGCTGAGGGCTCATTTTAAATTTAGGTTTTTCTTAGCAAAGAAGATCGGCAGTGTCAGTGTCGCTCTATTTGAGAAACGAACTTAAACTAAATTATATGCATTTTATAGATCAAGTAGAGTAGTTTATTTTCCTGATTAAAGTTTTTTTTTATTTTGTGGGAAAAGAAAAAAAAATTATAAATAAACATTTTGTTAAATCAGAATTAAAAGTAGCAATAACTAAACGGAAAACAGCGGTGTTGAAGTAATCATTGCCATTTTCAATATAATATTACTTATTAGTAGAATATGAATGTTGGCTGGCTGGTTAAAAACGAACAATCATTTTATAATAACATTATGAACACATTTTTTCTTTTTATATTAATAGACATTAATGTGATTGCAATATTCCAATCTTAACTATAAACTGTATTCTAAAATAATTAAAGAAAGCATAACATAATCGTTAGTTTTTACAGTTTGTACCTGGCAACATTAAACAATTCGCATTTCATAACAATTACTGTCATCCTGTGATCTGTCACACTTACAGTCGTCGTACGTATCCTTGCGATTTGTTTGTCGTCTGTTATTTGTTTACTTTCCAACTCATTAGTGTTTACTTCATTGTTTATTCCGCGTTCAGTTGAGCTTTCGAGTTCCTGCGTGTTGAGTACTTGTGATAGTGAACACTTTTTTTGAGACAGGACTCTATTTGTTAATATAAACATGTCTCGTTCTAACGTTCGGTGTGTTAACTGCGAACTTCGGTTGACGAGACCACGTCATCGTCTTTCAAACGAAAACGAAGACCTTCTTAATATTATAAGGTTATGGACTTATCCAAGGGAGGTGAGTAAAAATATTCGGGTCATTTTTAAAATAATGTCTACAGTTAAGTGCTGAAGATTTTGCACCACTTTCAACTCCCTCAAAGTTCATAATAAGTAAACGCAAGTGGAAAAAAAATATAAACAAGTCATACTACTTTGTAAGAGTGTGATTAAACCTTTGTCACCGACGGGGTCCCAAGATTTCCTCAAGATGTTTTCCTACCCTGTTAGCAAATGATAAATATAGTAAAATATTTTATTAATCTGCTTATATTGACAGGCCATGTATTATGATCTATTTTTCTAAGACTAGATTTTCTCTACTAATTATACCTATACCTAGCATACTTAAATGTTTAATTGTTTATTCTATAAGAAGATGCTTTGTATGACTTCTACTGTGTATGACAATGTTTTCTTTTTGATATTTCACTGTCATTATAACTGGACACTACTGTATTTAAAAATACCCAAATGAGTAACACAAAGACAGTGTGTGTTCAACCTCTAAGTGTGTGCTTGACGAGGCTATTCAGAGTGTTACAGAGGCTAACAATTTTTTTTATTATTATGTTACTCGCAGACAACTGATGCTGACTTCGTATGCCAGGCTTGTTGGGAATTAGCAAGTCATACAACTAACCAAGTTGCACCTGAAAGACAAGTTGGACATCAAAATGTTTGTGTTGGATGTGGCCGTTCCATTCTAAGAAGCAGAAGTCGTTTAGTTCTGAGAGAAAACAGTACAGACGAAGAACAACAGCTTGCTGCAATAATTTCACAGTGGATACAGCACCGTCAAGTAAATATATTTTTTGTCTTTAGATGTGTTTGTTGATGTGTTTTTAACAGAAATGTGTCTTGTCTCTAGACCTTGTTGTTATAAATATTGATTGTATTAATTATTGTTTTAGCTTACTCCTACTGATGAAGCATGTGGGCCATGTTGGCTACGAGCTCAAAGAATATTGCGTCGCAGCACTAACACCCAAAACGCCCAATTTAACAGTGGTGCTTCAGAGGATATGGCTATATCCCCGCACGAAAGCCATCAACATGAGGAAATTAGAGATTGCTGTGTGAATTGTGACATACAGCTGCTGTTTGCAGAAAATAGGCATTGTCTGTCTTCAGAAAGTGAACATTTTATAAGAGTTATAAAG
Source organism: Agrochola litura (assembly GCA_949152395.1). Classification (NCBI taxonomy): domain Eukaryota; kingdom Metazoa; phylum Arthropoda; class Insecta; order Lepidoptera; family Noctuidae; genus Agrochola; species Agrochola litura. The sequence continues at coordinate 2,297,676 of OX424496.1, forward strand.
CTGTGGACATATCCTAGAAACGTAAGTTGCAGGCTATTATAATCATATTTTTTTACTGTTCAGTAAGTTAAACTCAAAAATTCAATGAGAAATAAATTGTACATACTTTCTTTTTAGATTGTGGACACCGATTATGTGTGCCAGTCCTGTTGGGAGCTTGCGAACCACCAGGTTTTATCTGAAATTCCAGAAGAAAATCCAGTGCAACAATCTAGAAATCAGGAAATACCACAGCAGCAATACATTACACTGCCAAACATTAGACGAGCTGCTGACACTAGAAGGCACTGCTTGTTTCCTGACTGCAGGAATCCTGAGCGATATCATATTCCGGACACAATACGTAGACGGGTGCTGAATGACTGCAACTTTTATATCCCTAGAGGTGCAAGGATATGCGGTTACCACATGGGTAGAAACATATTTGGTGAATTGTACACGTCTGAAAACACACTAGACCATTTTAATTGTTTCCAAATTGAAGATATGGTTTTCATACTATCAGAACCTGTAAGTGTTTTTAATTTTGAAGACATCCAGAGTCTGCCAGAATATTTGGCACATTATTTTCTGGGAATTTCCTTATCCCAACATCAACAAATAATGAACGAAACAAGAGGACTTCGTGAAATGCACAGAGGAAGTTTTGCATTAACTGCATTATTATGCAAGTTAAGGACGGGAGACTCGGGAGACAGGCTATCGAGTTTATTTCAAACGCCAAGGCGCACTGTGGAAACCCTGATGAACAAGGCTAGGGACATATTAGCTCAGGAGTATGTGCCTCAACATTTGGGTCTGCATCATATAAGCCGGAGTAATGTCATCAGTAAAAACTCATATATAGCAAATAGTTTATATGGCAGACCTGATCTCCCTCTGGAAAGACAAAATGCAATTGTTATCTGTGATGGCACCTATGTTTATGCCCAAAAAAGCTCAAATTATTTATTTCAAAAAGAGATATTCCCTCCATAAGTATCGAAATCTCATAAAGCCATTCATGATTGTATGTTGCAATGGATACATCCTGGATGTTAAAGGGCCATATCCTGCCACTACTAACGACGCGACGATAATGATGGATTTATTAAACAAAGACAGTTTTTTGGATTTTTTTAGAGAAGATGATGTTTTTATTCTCGATAGAGGCTTTAGGGATAGTGTAGACGCTATACATCAGCGTGGCTTCCTCGCCCATCTACCAGAAACCCTGTCACCAGGTCAATTCCAGTTATCTACGCTAGAAGGGAACAGGTCTCGCTGTGTGACAATAAATAGATGGATTGTGGAAGCCGTTAATGGCAGAATCAAAAGAGATTTTAAAATATTCAGGCATGAATATTTTAATCGTGCATGCCCTCACATGATGAAGGATTTTTCCATTGCAGCAGCTCTGCATAATGCATTTGCCAAAATGTTTGTGGATCCAAGTAATGCGGAACAAATAGTCAATATTATAAATGAAAGGCTTTTTGCAGACAACACTTTAGCAGAAATAGTACAAGAAGAGAATCTTAATAGAAGAAACTCTGTATTTACAACTATAACCAGTTCAAATATTGTGTTCCCCAGCCTGTCTATAGAAGAATTGGTCCTCTTTGCTTGTGGCACTTATCAAATTCGACAAGCTAGGTCTTACATAGGTGAACAATTACGCTTTCATGGCCTTTACACAATAGAAGTTTGCAGAGAGGACCATGTCAATTTAAGCAGGTTAGGGGGAATAAGTCCTTATTTGATTCGAGCAAAAGTAAAGTCCCGGCATGTGTCACGAAAATCTTATTATGTTTTTATATCAATAGATCGGCAAAAAGTGCATAGGAATGCCATCACCGGATATTGTTGCAATTGTGTTGTTGGTTTGCGCACTGTGGGATGTTGCTCTCACGTAATGAGCATAGCATGGTACCTGGGCTACGCGCGTCACCAGGATAATATAACTCCACCTGCACAATTCCTTGACCAAGTTTTACTCAGGCTAGATACATAATTGTTAAACCTATTAAATGTTTGTAAAAAGTCTTTGTTTCATTTTATAAAATTAAATATTACCTTACCTACCTACCTTATTGCTGGTCCTGGCTTACATTGCTAGGGATACATATTATCCTTTCAACTGTCATTAACGAGAATAGAATTTTAATTGTTATCCACCTCAATGAGGCATCCTAACAGATAATGAGTTATGTATGAATGCCGTGCTTTAGGAGAAGCCTATGTATATTATATACCTAGAGATGGCAAACAAGTATAGGTATGGTTCGCCTGATGATCCAGCAACATTCAAAGGCATAACCTTTTGGTGTAAGTAACAACCTCCTTACACGTACATCCTATACTTTTCGCCTCAAAGGAAAAGCGCTACCTATTATACTATTATTAAGCATACTGAATTAATCTGCTCCGTAATCAATCATATTATCAATACATATTTCACAACATACCTACATAACCTAACCTAAATGGTAAATCTTTAAAACGATTTTCTGCCAAAATCCCATTACAAAAAAATATGCTATGATTACACTTTATGTTATTAGGCCTTAGATCCATCTTTTTCGGGTATTTTCAATAATGCACGCGAAGTATAAATGCGACACTCAAAGTACATGGGGTTTTGCCAATCTTCTTTAGCATTATAAACCGTGAAAATAAAATTGATTTGTATTTTAACAAGATTTATTAGTATAAGCGTTGGTTTTAAAATCTAAGCATTTTTATGTATTTTTTTAGTTTTTGTTCACACTTACAAATATTCACAAAAAATTTAAAGGTGAAACTACTTATAGCGACAAGACCCCCTGAAAACACTATTTTACTTCGTTTTCCAGTGTTTTATAACGGTTTTAAATCTAATGCCGTTGACCGTCCGCGATGGTTAACTTTAGGGCAAACGTAATGCCGGTAACCCTCCCGGAGGGTTCACTTCCAATATGTATGGTGGCATGGCGTAGGAGTTGTATGAAAAGTGGGTGGAGTCGAAAGTTTTAAATGTTAAAAGCTCAGACATCTCCACCTATCTTCTCTCCTCTGGTTCCATTTCCAGACTCACGATAGGTAAGTACCTAGTTATACAAAATAGATAGGTACAAAGCTATAAACAAGTTAGGTACATGGCAGATACGCTATAATGTGTACCAGCTAAGTAATAGTTGGCGCTCGTTTGCGCCACCATTGTCAAATTAATGGCGGGCACCGCTATTTGGCGACTGGATACGGGGTCACATTACACCAAATGGTTAATTAAAATATCTACGGTTATTAGTGCGTGTATCTGAACTGTGAAATCATTTCAGTGGAATGGAGCTATGAAAGAGCGTAAACGGCGTGGCCGTCCATTGAGCCTACTCATTATGTTAAAGTAATGCATTTTACAGACTGATTTAAACTTTTCAATGAGAGCATCTGTGTAAAAGCAGGACCAATTTTTTTTGATATTCAGCTTTAGGATTTTTAGCCATCCACTTTCTGAGATCCTAAGCAACACAACTGTTCATGGGTTGTGATTGGCTGACTGGGATAAAAACAGCCAATCAAATCACTTGACATGTGTCTAACAGTTTGATTTGATTTAGACCATAGACATAGAGAATGGTCTGAGCGTTAGTCTCACAAAAGTGACCACTCTCTAGTAATATACAAAGTGACTGTGCGACTAATACCTGTCTCTTTTCTGCAAGCCTAAAGGCGCAGTGCCTCGAGAGAATCATTTTTCAAATTCTTAAATTTCGAATTCTAGAAAGAGTTGACTACTGGCCGCTCATTCGCTTTGTCTCTCTCGTACTTCTCGGTCTGTCTTCACTGCACAACTGAATACGGAACACTCAGTCCATTATCTATGTCTATGATTTGGATACTATTTATTTCATCGCCAACCTAGTCTATTTGGGAATCTCAGGCCGATTCCCGGCCACCGTAGGCGCGGGCTTGCAGACGGACGGTGAGCAATGGGTAGCTCGCCGTCCAATAAGTCGATGGAGCGTTGTGTTCCACGCGCGACGGGGTCTGCTAGGGCCGATGCCTGCCGGGGTCGCGGGAAAGTCCGAAAGGGATACCGTGGCCCTTGGCAACATACAGGCAACTGAAGGAACACGGGTGGGTTTTAGTCAGTAAGAGTCTGACACGCCCTCCCGCTCCGCCCAGAGCGGGAGAAGCTATTTGATAATTTCCCACCCAATAAAAGTTTAGCCTATTCAGCAATTCAGCCTTAATAGTTTTTTTTTTGTTTCTACACTTTGAGTGACACTAAACGCCCATAGGCGTAATAACAATTAAACTTCTTGTCTCGTTCAGTGTCCTTCAACAGATTAAATAGCAGATAAAATCCTTTCACTACACGGTACGTTAAAATTGAAAAGCTTTACTCAAGTGTTATGTTACGTCACGTAGAAACTTAATAACATTACGCTTAAGAACTAAAGTGGAGATAATAGATGTCTTTACACATGAGACAATAAAACACTTAGAGTAAGTGTTACTTCGACATGGAACTTGAATTTAGTAAGCGGATGGCGGTGATCAAATCCAAACGCATGATTTTTGGTTATTAGAATCTTATTTTAGACTAGCTTCTGCCTGCGACTTCGTCCGCGAGCCTACAACCGTCCTGGAGAATCTGGCTATCCAATGCACAAATATTTTTTCAAATCCAACTGGTAGTTCCGGAGATTACCCCCTACATACAAACAAACAAACCTTTTACCTCTTTTTATTATTTAGTTATAATTTTTTTTCTGTTTTGTTCACAACTAGATATGTTGTTTTGATAATAGTATAAACCAGTAGAGTCTTTTATGAAGGAGTCCGTCGTCCATGTTTATCATCCTAACTATAATATTATAAATGTGAAAGTGAGTTTGTTTGTTTGTTACGCTTTCACGCCAAAACGTCTGAACAGGTTTGGATGAAATTTGGCACATGGGTAGACCATGACCTGGACATAGGATACTTTTTATCCCGATATTTCTACGGGATCGAGACTTATGCGGGTTAAATCGCGGGGCACAGCTAGTTGTTCATATTTCTGCCACCAAATTAAAGCCACATTTGATTTTTCAGATTTGTCACTGAAAAAATCACACTAATATTATGGCATAATTAAGGCGAAAGTTTGTGAGTGTGTGTGTATGTTTGTCTCTTCTTCACGCAAAAACGACTGAACGGATTTGGATGAAATTTGGCACACATATAGTTTATAACCTGCATTAACACATAGGATACTTTTCATCCCGATATTCCTACGGGATCGAGACTTATGCGGGTGAAACCGCGGGGCGCAGCTAGTAAATAATAATTAGTATACTTAATTTTAATGTTAATTGTTTTAAATGTTCCTTTTTTACTGTTTGTATTTCCTGTACGTGGCCCAAATAAAATATTTGTATTTCTTTCTTTCCTATCCCGGATCCGGAAACAGTTCTATCCAAACACTTTTCTCATTTGAAAGTAGGCACAATAGGTACTGCAATTACCACCATAAACAATATTGTTCAGCATCAAAACCTCCTTTTTAATTCCCGCGTAGAAAATTAATGAGTGCTTTACAGCGACACAGCGCTTCACGGCCGATGTGCTCTAAGTGGACCAGACAGGTAACTCTGCTACACTGGCTACATTTTCACGCCCAGTTGCCACCAACATATGGCCCCGCCGAGACTTTAGAATGAGTCCTCACTGCGGAAAACTGAAATAGTGGGCTGTTTTTAGAGTGACTTTAGATTGTTTTGTCCCTGAGTAGCTGTGAAGACAATGAAATTTTATTTTGTATTGTGTAAAATGACATTCCATAATTTAATTAATTACTAACGATAACTTCACAAGACAATGATTGTAATTATTACCTACTTATTATTATTTTATTCTACATTTTTTATTGCAGTCTGATTAAATATGACTTTATGTGTGTTATTGTATATTGTTCATTACTGAGATTACTAGCTTTTGCCCGCGGCTTCGACCGCGTGGATGTCGAAAAATATCCCATGGGAACGTACTACCGAGATTTCATACCTAATAAGTAATAACAGAGGAAAACGTCATTGACTCCTACCGCTGCGCCCGCGTTGCTCCGCGTAATTTTAAAACTGTGATTTCTATGAAACTATTAATTTAAATAGGCATATTTTAATCTAAATTAAATGCCCAATTTAAATAACATATTTTTTGGATAAGGATTAATACTATACCGGTCAAAAAAGCTTCGGAAATAACAACTAAACGTTTGTCAAATTCTGAAAGATAAAATGGTTATTGTGAATCATCCTTAGAAGATAGACATATGCCATTGCGGACTTTTTTGTTGAACTTTTTAAGATGAACAATACCGTAGAGCTTAAATTTGATGTATCTTTTCCAGTTAACGCAGCGCACGCCAGTAAAGCTCCCAGTCGGCATGATTTTTTCCGACTTCTTCTACAATAATCGTCATATTTCAGCCAATTTACACAAAACCGTAATGAATTATACACTAAAACCTTTCGCATGAATCACTTCGTCCATTGGTGAAAACCGTTTGAAAATCCGTTCGGTAGTTTTTGAGTTTATCGCGTTCAGACAGACAGACAGACAGACGCGGCGGGGGACTTTGTTTTGTAATATCTAAGGATGTATTATATATTTTTATAAGTTTTCATTCAATTTATGTCACAAATTCAAAAGCAAACCTACATTGTGCTTTGTAGTGCCCTGACAGGGTTCATGTACAAAAATCTAGTAAAACATTATAAAATGTGTTAAGTGCATGAGAAAAAAAAACAGATTTGAAAGTGAGACGTGGAAGTTTTATGGGCTTTGGAGAGACTCGTGCCTAAATAACAAAGCACGGGTCTATCGATCAAGTTAAGCTACGCTTGCCGAGGTCGATCCGGGGATGGGTTACATATGGGTTCTCGGTATTTAAAGATTTATATACCGAGAATCTTCCGCGCTTCGGAAAGCACGATAAGCCGTTGGTTTTACAACCAGTCAAAATTTACAGCAAACAAGCAGTTTCACCAAGGGGTATCATGTACCTAACCCTGTAACTGGGTTGTGGAGGTCAGGTAGGCAGTTATTCCGTATAAAATACTGGTATACTGATGCAAATGATAACGTAGAAGCTTGGTGATATTGGTTGAAAAGTGACAGTTCGTTTATTTACTTGCCAGTGGTTTTGAAAGCCGTCTAAAGAGACATAAGAAATCAGCAACCATTTCTGTCAATATAAAACACCAATCAATAGCTCTAATCAGGCTTTTAATTTTTGTCAGTTTCTGTTGGCAAGTCAAATTAAATTAGCTGATGATAATGACTGGCTTATAAACGGCAAAATGTAATAACCATTTACCTTTTGTTTCCACTATGACTAACTCCTCGCTAGCCGGAGATTTCCGTCTTCTATTATAACTGGCTTAATAAACACAACGCCGCGACAATACTAACGAGATCAAAGTATTTACACAGGACGCTTAAATTAGTGCTAATCTTATTACTGCGTTAATATAAATTAAATTACACGATGTTTGAATGTGAAACAATGTTGCAAGTGGCAGCTGGGAGCGAAACAACGGAGTTCGGGATAAACCTCTTTTAGTTTGTTAAAGGGTTACATTTTAAAATACAACTGCTCGGTTCAAACTAGTTATTTGTTGTTGAAGTCGGACCATAAGACGGTTTATTGGGAAAACATTCGAATTGTGTTCTTTCCAGACCATTTAAATTGTCGGATTAGCAAGAAGATTTAACTATTTAAAAGCGTAGATTCCTATACATTCAGGAATTATTGCCAAACTAGAATCTGATGATCTATGCCAGACTTGCCAGTGCACTTCGTGTAATACGCCATAGAACGGTTATGTTTGACAAGAGTGCATTTTGTATGGGCCCTAAAATATATAATAAATTACCTAATAATATAAAATAATTTTATTATTATAGCGTTAATGATTATTTAAATGATAAATGTAATTACTGTTTTTAAATAAGTAATAATAATAAAATTATATAATTAATTAATGTTATAAATACCCCAATAATAATATTTGTAATAGATAAATGTATGATTATTGTAAGATTTACTCAATTTTATTGTAATATATATTTGCACACTTATTAAGGTAGGATATGGTTTAAAGATCTGTTGTATGTATCACCTCATGCACAGACGCCAGCACATCAAGCTATCCGAAACTGTCAAATTTTCCCAATCAACTTTGACCCTTATGTTTCAGCGATAAAGTTGAAAATCTATTAAATAAATTTGACAGATTGTAGTAGCTTGAAGTGCTGGCGTCTGTACATATTCAAGCAAATAAATGATTTGAATTTGAATATGATGTGAATCTAGAAGATGATGGTCTGGCAGTTTGACTAGTTTATGCGGCCTACACAAATATCCTTTCTTTGGTATTGTTCGTCAAGTTGAGCGCCTTAAGTTCCGAGTTTAGCTCCACGATTACTGACAAATGCTTGCACTGACTGGACAGGTCCACTCAAATCTGTGTAAGTAGTTCTTTCCTAAAAAGACCATTTCAGACACTAATATAAATGGTCCTCACTGAACAAGATTATGTCTAGACTTTAAAAGATACTTTTTTTTTTAGATAGATAGATAAAACATTTATTTAGTGCACACAAAAGACACACATAAACACAATTAAATTATAACAAATTACATGGATATAAATAAAAACAAGATGCCAATGTACAAAAAAGAAAAAAACATAAGTATAGAAATGGAGTGACATTATGACATACTTTGGAATAATTAAATATTTATGGTGCGGTGTGCGTTTCAAGGTTGCACTAAATGGGAGTCCAACTCAGCATGTGTCAGGCAAATATACCTGACGCTGATATTCTGCTGGATCCCTGCAGTGACATACGGACGTCGAGCAGACGAGATAAATTGGTGTTGTGATTGTGACAAAGTGTTATGCGTGGAGTACAATTATGTAAGTACTTATAAGTACCCGCAATTTAAATTATGTACCTATCTACAACACTCTACTTTGACCCTTGAGTCTGTTTCGCGATTTCTTCACAGGTCGTGTTCAGATAGGAAATGTCGAGTTCATCTAGCTTAGTTTTTGGAAGTGAAAACTTCTTTAGGCGCATTGGGAATTTTTGAGATGGGGAAAAAACAATTGAACTCGCGATACTGTTACCGTTATTGTAAACTCCTGCACAATAAAATTGTTCAAGTTTTCACTTCTGTCCTGTCGGCACTCCCGGAGTGCCACTGTTTTTTTTATATGGCGTGTAAAACACACATTACTTTATAATTATATATATTGTAGTGATATTTATTTTAGAAGTATGTATGTATGTTTATATTTAAATTAGTGAATTGTATTTTTTTCCTTCTTTGTTTTTTTTTCTCTTCTGCTGTTACACACGTTGTCTTCATTCTTTTCTTCTTGTTTGTTTATTATGTGTGTGCATAAATGGTTTAATAAATAAAAATGATTCCGATATCCTATTTATAGAATAAACAATTTAATTTCAATGAAATTGAAAATTCTGTCGCTGTATTACTGAAAACGACCAATTAGCCTGTTAGACCAGAGACAATACTATTAGTAGATTTTAAGCGGTCAGTTCCGCTATCGTCCGTCCGTCGGGTGGTTCTCATTCGATGATCATCCCCTTCTGAACGGTATTTGTGGAGTGGTTATCGCTTCGTTTATGGCCACGCAAACTGTCATAGAAGATATTATCGCTAGTTTTAGTATCAATCGCGGTGTGAGCTTCCAGATTACGGTCTTAGAAATTGTTGGGATAGCGTTTGTTGGGCGTGTAGTTTACATATAACTCTCTTATCCTTTTTAGGGTTCCGTAGTCAACAAGGAACCCTTGTAGTTGCACCATGTCCGTCTGTCTGTCCGCGGCTTAGCTCAGAGAAAGCTGTAATTTGGCATGGTTATATCCGACAAATAAATCACGCCGACAAAGTGGTAAAATAAAATCATAAAAAAGGTTACATTTTTTAGGGTAACCCTACACGTAAAGTGGGACTGTTTTTTTTTCCCCATCTATCTCATGGTATGGAGTGACGTTGTGAAAATTCGTTCAAAAATATTTTGAATTTGTGGAAACCATTTTTGGGTTCAGGGATCCGTTTGCAAAATATTAAGCTTTAAAGTGCTAATTTTTGTAAGAGTCAAGTGTCCCTTTACCAGATAAATGGTTAGTTTTGGATATGTAAAAAATTCACAGCAGTAGTATATAATAAAGAAATTAAAAAGGTAAACTATCACACCTAAGTAGGCTCTATAAGTTAACGAGTAATAATCTACCAACTTACATTAATTTGCAGTTGCAAAAACATGTTCTCCTATACATGCAACAATGTTAAGTTTGTTCTTGAGATAAATTCATCCCAACTACGGAACCCTTCATTGTGCGTGGTCCGACACGCACTTAGCCGGTTTTTCTTACTTATTTTAAGAAACCTAAGAACCTACCCTTTCAATATCTATTGATTATTAAAATGTTGCCCTTCTTTCTTCAAAACGACATTTGAAATAAACTTACTGAAAAAGTTTTATAAAAACTTGTCTAACTTAACGTAACTTTTCATAATAATTGTTGTATAAGACAGCAGACACTTGCTTAGTAGCTTAATATGCCATTTGCTTAAAAGGACAGAACCTATCGCTGTATGTTATACCAACTTAATAGATCTCATTCCACCTGTGTCACTTAGAAATCTCTAGTTTCAATGTTCTGGATAGCAATAATTTGTCACTGTCTTCTACAATTGATACTGTCATAACTCATAGCATTCTGGAGTGAGTTCAACGGGTGCTTACATGTAAGATATGTTACCCTGTCAGAAACGTGTCCACTTCCAAAAAAAAAAAAATGGAACAAGCCAAAAAGTTCAATCTCGTCCTGTGAGTCTTCCATCAAAATAATGTAAGCTGACTTTTATTACAACAAAAAGCCGGTAATGCCCGCAAAAAAATGATAGTTCGCGAGATACGTGGCATATGTGCGGCCACAATTCAGGAGAAATGACCCAGACATCGCGTACGAATACTAACAATATTTACAGCGGCTATTACTGCCTTTTATGTGACACAAATGCTAGTCGCTGTAATCTGGGACGGTTTTTACGAGCATTTTAAATAATGTCTAGTGGTTGCAGGTATAAATCACAGGCACAATAGTTGCAACATTTGCATTAAACGACGCTTTGTATCCGAAATTGCTGTCATTTTAATTTAATATTTAACGTGGTCCAGTTAATTTTATTTAAAGAGTGCCGCACTCGCTGTAAACATCGTTTTACCGGGACTTTGGTAACCGATAGGTGGAATAATTTGAACATGGTTTAAACTTTACGGTTTCCAGTGAATGCAAATCAATATTTAATTACTAGTCTTTCAGTTTGTGGCTCGCGCAGATTTTATTGTGGGCATGAGTATAATTATTACAGTTTCATGATTTTAACTTTTTACAAGTGCCAATGAAAGCTCGTGGCTAAGTAATAACAGCCGCACGGGTTAAGCTACGCTTGCCGGGGTTGGTCCGTGGATGGGTGACCATCTTTTCATATCGAGAATTCTCCGTGCCTCAGAAAGCACGTTAAGCCGTTGGTCCCGGCTATCATTCGTGGATCTTTGACAGTCGCCACGAGTCGAACCAGTCTTACCAAGGGATATCGTATTACCTAGTTACTGAGTTGTAGAGGTCAGATAAGCAGTCGCTCTATGTAAAATACTGGTATTCAGCTGCATCCGGTTAGACTGGAAGCCGACCCCAACACGGTTGGGGCTGTTCAGATTGACAAGTGCCAATGAAAGTGAAATTTCATGAAAAATTTAATGGCAACTGGCGGTTGCTAGTGGTTTTCTGTTCGACAACTGGTAAAATTAAGTTTTAATACACCAAAAACAACAAATATTATTTACTACACGAATAACATAGCTATGTACCTCAAATTAAAATTTTCAAATTTCAAATAGCCTTTATTAGCAATCTTAAAAAACTAGTTTTACAGTTTATATAAATTAAAGGTTTAGTTATACATCAGAATTCTCCAGACTGCTTTGCTCTTTAGCATAGGCCTCCCCCAGGCTTTTCCATAGCTCACGATCGTGAGTTTTTCTCCTCCATGTCCCTCCCGCAGTAGTTCTCAAATCGTCTTCCCATTTTTGACATGGTCGTCCTCTTTTCCTCTTTCCTTCTCTGGGATACCATTCTGTTACTTCTCTGGCCCATTTTCCGTTTCTATCCCTGATGACGTAGAAGAATCTTATAAGAAGAAAACAAACTTAGCAGACGTGACTAACAAAAAAAAAAAAAACTGAAATGGAAGTGGGCAGCTATGTAAAATAATATCGAACACATGGTCTCTCCAAAAAAAAAAAAAAAGAAACCTGTTTAATTACATTGTTCGCATAAAACTCACTTGGAAAACAACGAGCTTAGAGAATATTGGGCACAATGATAACATATATAGAAGCGAAGGGCTTCAATTAAGAGCACTACCTCTATTAGCCGGCAAGACGCGCTTTACTGGCAATAACCGGCTATAACCGGCTGTAACCGGCTGTAACCGGCCCCGGCCGCCCTCGACAAGCCTAATCCGGATAAATGAGACGCGAAAGATGACATCCACTCGCTAATTAGAGGACGGAATTAAGTGTGCACCTTGAGGAAATGTTATTAATTTGGTTTTTTGACGTTCTTGTATGATGATCGCTTGTTTTTAGATTGGTTTTCAGTCTTGTATTGTGTGGCAAAGGCGTCCAGTACTACACGTCGGCTGATATGATGGAAGAACCAATACGATCTTCGGCAACTCTCTTCTAGCTGCCACCCAGCGAATTTCGCGATTTCACTCAGCAAAATAGTATGTCTTCCCTAAATAATAAACTGGCTCTTAATAAACGTAGGCTTCATCATCATCATCATCATTTCAGTCGAAAGACGTCTACTGCTGGACATGGGCCTCCCTCAACCACCGCCGCTTCGGACCGGACCGTGCTTCCCGCATTGAGCGGATTCCTGCGGCTTTCACAAGGTCATTCGCCTCCTTCTGGGAGGCCTTCCAACGTTATGTCTTCTGGTACGAGTCTCCATTCCAGAATGTAGGCTTAGTCGACACTAATAAATCTAAATCAAAATATTTTATTTCTTATAAACCTACATGGGCACTTATGAAACACTACCTAGTGGTGAGACCGTCGGACTGCCAAGTCATAGGTCTCGAGTTCGAACCCAAGGCACGCACCTCTGACTTTTCGGATTCATGTGCGTATTGTATAACTATCACTTGCTTCAAAAATGGTGAAGGAAAACGTCGTGAGGAAACAGCATGCCTGAGAGATATTTCTCGACGGTATGTGAAGCCAAGTCAGAGACCCATGGGTGGCTTTAAAACTGACACCAGGTTAGTCACTAACCACACGAAAAGAAGACTTATGAAACGTCAGAAGCTAGAGGCACGGTTCCAATTGATCATTTCCTATGGAGAAAAACCGGCAAGAAACTCCACGTTAATAAACGAAAGTTTGTATAATGAATAAGAAAAAAAACAAATTATTTAATGAAATAGTAGTTTATGAAGTTGCATAATGAGGCACACGAGTGTTTTAATATCTAGATAAGTGCAGTTTCATACACTACTTTATCTTCTCTCATACATTGGGATTGAACCTTATAGGTACTAAATAAAAGATCAAAGTTAAAGATCAAGAATAAATTTTAAAATCCTACGATATTCAATACTACAAAACAAATGAATGTCACCTGCACCAGCATATCACTACACATGCGCTGCAGCGGGTGCTGCTGTCCCCCGCTTAAACGTTCCATTACAAAAATTGATGGAAACTTTTTAGTGATATTAACTTCTTGGATTAGCCCTGTATCGAAATAGAAAAAAAAAATGTATGGCATTATTTTGTTAGATAATGTGATTCTATTTTTAAATTTCGGTATTGTGTTAAAGTATGTCAATATAAACTCGTTTTGAAGTTTATAATTCGAATATTACGCTATGACAGTAGATAAAAGTAATTAATTAGTCTAACAATCCATTTCCGCCTTCAATATTAACATACCGTCCTACATAACATATGAAACTTCACTCACTGTTTGCTTGCAGACTACTTGGATAGAAATCACTGAAAGGATTCGAGCTATCACGGCGAGAAGATAAGTTAATTTCCTAGGTAAAACTGCTGTTTGTTTAAAGTTGTGATGGATGCTTTTCTCCTTCATCGAAAACTAGTTTTATTTGAGTTATTTTAACACTTTCGACTCCACCCACTTTTCATAGAACTCATAGGCCATGCCGCCCGGGTCACCCAGAGCCTACACAGATGTTCTGAACAGACTAGGAGATTTAATTAGCTTCTGAAGGGAGGTGGGCTGGTTGGAATAACCACCAAACGGCCGCCATGGCCCACGCACAATGGTCCGCTTTATGGACTAAGTGCGGAAACCAAACCCTATAATATAGAACATAGAACATAGGCCATGCCGCCATAATAATTGTAAGTGAACCCTCCGGGAGGGTTTCCGTCATTACGTTTGCACTAAAGTTAACAATCGCGGACGGTCAAACGGCATTAGGTTTAAAACCGTGTTATAAAACCCTGTAAAACCAAGTAAAATAGTGTTTTCAGGGGGTCTTGTCGCTATACGTAGTTTCCAACCTTTTAAAATTTTAGTGAATATTTGAAATTGTGAACAAAAAAAAATCTTAATTTTAAAACCAACGCATATACTAATAAATCTTGTTAAAATATCCATCAGATTTTATTTTCACGGTTTATAATGCTGTATTCGATAAGAAAAACCTACATTTAAAATGAGCCCTCCGTGAGGGCTGCCGGCATCCCAGATGCGACTAGGTGAACCCTCCAGGAGGGCTCCCGGCGCTGAACGTGTCTATGTTATTAGATAGTTAACAAGCATGCAATCCAGGTCTGATGGTAAATGTCCACTGGCTCACCGCAGCATATGAACATCTGCTAAAATACTACAGGCATCACATTGAGAGAATGGCATCCCTTTTTTTTGGGTGGGAAATTATCAAATAACTTTTCCCGCTCTGGGCGGAGCGGGAGGGCGTGTCAGACTCTTACTGACTAAAACCCACCCGTGGTCCTGCAGTTGCCATGTTGCCGGCGGCCACGATTTCCCTTTCGGTATTCTTCGCAACCCCGGCAGGCATCGGCCCTAGCGGACCCCTTCAATTCTGCTGACATCCCTTTGAGGCGCGCGTGGAACACAACGCGCCGTCGACCCGGGCCCGGTCCTTATCGGGCGGCGAGGTACCCATTGCTCACCGTCCGCAAGCCCGCGCCTACGGTGGCCGGAAATCAGCTCGCGATTGCCGACGCCCAGGGCGTCTCCTCCTGCGGCGGCTTAAGAATTACATTTTTTAATTAATTCCCGAAGAGTAATTCATTCAAGAGTTTGTCTTTAACTGATTTACCACGGTTCACGACTGATAGAAAGTTATGTACCAAAACGTACGAGATAATATTTGAGACCTGAACCACTGACTTGTACGTTACGATCTGTCTGCAATCTGCATACTTTAACTTTCTGCCGATTTAACTTGGAAACAGAACTGTGTGATAATGCTTCCGAACTTGTACTTTCGCTGAAGTTTCAGTCATACATGCGTACCTACGACTTTTCACGGGTCATTAGTTTCAAATATCTTGTTTTCACTGAACATTGTTGAAGATTATAAGAAGACTAGCTTTTTCCCGCGGCTAAGCTCGCGTGGGAGTCGGAAATTAGCCCATGGAAACGTACAAACGGCTACACATCAAGCTATACATTTCCAGTATAAGCTGACCTCGCATTGTACGGAAATTCTATGCAATGCGAGATCAGCATAAACTGGAATTGTATAGCTTGATGTGTAGCCGTGTGTACTACCGGGATAAAAAGTATCCTATGTGTTAATCCGGGTTATAAACTATCTGTCTGCCTCATCTAAATCCTATTAGTAGCATAACATAATGATTAAATACTAACGTGAATTCATGCGAGCCTAGTACCTACTTTTTGTTAGGTTATTGCTCAGAAATTGTGCACAACGTCTAATGATTGAAATACTATCTTGAATTCATGCAAGCCTAGTACTTTTTGTGCCAAGTTTCAAGTTTATTACTCAAGGAATAAGATTTTTCATACAAACGAAATTTTCCTTTTCACCCCCTTAAAGGGGAAACTTTCAAAAACCCCTTCTTAGTGCTCCTCTACATTATAATAGGAACCCGTGTGCATTTTACGTTCCTACAATCCCAGTAGTTTCGGCTCTGCGTTGATATGTCAGTCAGTCAGTTTCTCTTATCGGTCATAGCTAGAAATAGAACATGATTTGACATGGATTTGACTGCATCGTTGGTCAAGTGGTCGCAAGTGCTACTGTTGAGCATGAGGTCCTGGGTTCGATTTTCAGGTCGGGCAAAGTGTTATTGGGGTTTTCGACCAGGAATTTTTCAGTAGCAGCTCAAAGTCTGGATTTGTGTCCGGTTGATGGCGATAGGCTCGCCGCCTATTACATGGGATTTTAACATAACTGGCGAAATGTGGATGTATTACAGCTACACCTTTGTCTAACTCTTCAGGAATTCGTGATGTTATATTATGTAAAACATGTTTTTTTTTGCGAAAGATAGCTGCCCTTTTGTAGAACTGATTGCCATTGTTGTTGATCAATTTTATTAAAAAACAGTCATGGCGACTAGCGACAGAAGTCAAAACTTAAATCTATGAAATGCGCAACACGTAAGTAGATAAAGAAATACTGTTAACATTAGCATGTCGATGACGCGAACCCGTAAGATTTTCCCCTACCAAAAATCTCTCAATGCGCGTAAAGAAGTTTTCACTTCAACAAGTGCCTTTTACTGAAAGATTTCAAATGAAACTCATGTTACGTAATTTGATTGGCTGTTTTTATTCCGTTCAGCATGTAAATAAGTTCGTCAGGAGGCCTTTTAGAAACTAGGTATCAATCATGTAAAGAATTGTTAAAAAAATTGTGTGCTTTTTTTTGTCGTTTCAGTTTTTGTTGTCTAATAAAAAGAGGTGTGGTCGAGGTAAACTTTTAGAAACACAATCACCATATAGTCACCGGATGTTTTCCCTGAAGGCTTACTGAAAAGGGGAAAAACTATATCCGCATCCCTTGATAACAACCATTCCAATATATTTTCATAAAAATATATTCCGGTCACAGCTTCCACATCCCTAACCCAAACTATCACCATCACAACTTAAAACAAAATCTATTTTAAGGGTCCTGTGTAAGGCATTTAGATAAAAAACGAAGATAAACATCAGCAAGAGTTTATATACGTCGCGATATCCGTGTAAGAGCGTGGCTACATGAAGGGGCCCCCTAGAGGACACTTGTTCATAAATTAAGAAGAGCCCCACTCATTCCCGTCTTATCTTTATGAGGGTCCCTGCCCACTAGCCGTGGAATTAAGTAATCACACAACATACTACTGAAATTGATCTTGAGAGGCGAAAAGGGACTCTAAAGACGTAGTTTGGCACAAGAGAACTAAATAATTAGGAAATTGCATTTCATCAGAGACACAGTCAATCCTTTTTCATTTGGTATAAGTACCTATTTGTTCCTGGGAACCTGTACCCTAATTGCGTAATACAACACAATCAAAATTGGTTTCGATTTGAAACAGATTGCTAGTCCAGTGCTTCATAAGTTCCAGGCCCGGGTCGATGGCGCGTTGTGTTACACGCTTGCCTCCAAGAGATGTCAGCAGAACTGACGGGGTCCGCTAGGGCTGATGTCTGCCGGGGTTGCGAGAAAGTTCGAAAGGGATACCGTGGCCCCCGGCAACATGGCAACTCAAGGAACACGGGTGGGTTTTAGTCAGTAAGAGTCTGACGCGCCCTCCCGCTCCGCCCAGAGCGGGAGAAGTTATTTGATAATTTCTCACCCAAAAAAAAAAGTTCTTCATAAGTTGGAAAAAAAAACCTGCTCAACAACGTAAATAACGCAATGAATGTTGTTGAACCGTCAAAATGAAACAAATTAGGCATAATTGTTTACGAAAATGAGTTACGCGATTACGGTACGGGAGACTTCAATTACAGAGTCCGTATAATAATGTCTTACCTGGCCGAACATCATTGGTCTGTTTGACTGCCTCACATACAGTCACAGTTTTCGAAATATTCCTTGAGACCACCATCCTTGTTCAAATTTTTTCTTCCAAAAAATATCTATTTGCCGCTATCACAAAATTCAACTCCAAATCAAATCAAATCCATTTAATTGCTAGAATGTAGGTTTACAATGTATATGATCTTAAAATTCTAATAATCTTAAAATCTATTAAAAAGGGGTCCTTTACATTCTACCATTACTTAGGGTATTGGATCATTTAGCTCCCTTCAAAATGGTTGAGCTGAATGGTGCTAATCCATGCGTCATGTTCGTGAACGGGCGCCGTCAGTTGGTATTGGTCATCTCTTAGTTGCCATGGCTTATTTTTAAATTATTTTAATTTTAGGATTGTTCATTGTTTTATTTTATCTTTCTACATTGTTTTTACATGTATAATTTCAATATGAATGATGTAACCAATACTTTGTAACAATTTTTTATTTAAAAGAGTATCCTTGGAGTTTCTTGCCCGTTCTTCTCCATAGGTACCTACTACGCTTTGGAATGGGCTTCATATTTCTGACTGACCGAATCCTTGATAATTCAAAAGTGCCAGTATGTAAATGGTTTAATTGAAATAAATGCTTTTAGTTTGAGTTTGAGGGTGTGCAAATATTTAATTTTATCCTGCACAGTGCTATTATTTTAGTATATTTAAAAAAGTTCAAAGGTAAATCTTTAAACACATCCGGTAACTTGTTATATATATACCTTTACAGCATTTATGTAAAACTCTCCCACACTACCCATCCATTTCTTTGGTTTGCATCTTTTCTTATTTTTATTCATATTTATCACCTTTCTTGTTAAAATGCTCATCATTCCTCTACATCACAAGTTCTATCACTAGAATAATAGTGTCCACTTTAAAACAAAAATCCACTGACGTCACGCGTGTTCCATAATCAATTTCAATGTTTTTTTCCCAAAGTAAGTCGTGTATGTGGTCTCCGTGCATGTTTGATCGTGTCGCCGCTATGGGGGTATCGTAAACATGTTCACCACGAGTTCTGTTTGAGTTCGATGCTGGAACTCCATCCCTGGAACGATATAAACGACACGGTCGGTACACGAAACTCGTTGTTTTGTTATGTAAAAAAATCGCATAATGCAAACACGTTTTATCTTTTATTTTAAGGGACATGGTCTTACCTCAGACTAAATAAAAAACCAAGACAGCGCTTTCAACAGTGACGTGAAGCCGGTTTCGAAAACGTGTGCACTTATTGAGGTGTAGTTTGATTGTAGTGTCATTGTGAATGTGTGCATGTGAGCGCGTATGCACAGAACGGAGGTGTAATTTTGGTATGCATTTTATTTGGTCTCAGGGTCTTACTTTGTCGCGATGTTTCTATTGTTTGCTCATAATTTTTGACCCTTGAATATTGTTGGATTTGCAGTGATGGTGTCCGTGTAGCCTTCTTTTGATTGTCAGTCCATAAAGCCACTAGTTTTTCCACTCATGTCCTTGAATGGTAATTTCTTCGTAACGGAGAAAAGGCGACTAATGACGCATCCACGTTGTTTCCATTATCCTCGCTCCACCCACTTAGTCTCCTTGTAAGTTAGTTGTTGTTGTCTTTATTTTAATTGAAATACTGTGTTCTTTCGCTGGCGGATCACTTTGAAGTAATTACGGTATGGAAAGATTTTGAAAGACGTCAGTTATATTATTAAGAATATTTTGTGGCCCTCTATCCTGTATAGACGTCCTTCTTCAGTAGGTACTGAATACCCTGAAATGGTTTACCAGATGTTTCAATAATTAAAGTTAAATTACATTATCTTATAACAAAACCGTATCTATAAGAGCTGACGTTCATGCTGTGTAGATTGCCTTGTAAAATTTTGGCGGGAACAGTAAATTTGGCAAAGCAGCATGGCAGCCGGCTCGTAAACACTATGATAACGGTCACATTAAGTGCTATTTGTCTGAATTATTAATGTATGTCCCATTCTACGGTAATAGCAGTGCTGCCTTTTTCAGTGGGCGAGTTTAAAGATTATTCTCTATCTTTCTGGACTTAAAAATTATCTAAAAAAAAACTAGATATAAAAACGATATGCAAAGATAGTTTAGACTGGTTGCTTTAGTCACTGAGAGTTTTTGCCGATTTCGATTCGAAAAGCTTTCCTATTATAACTTTCTAAGTTTAAAAAATTGAGCTGGCGGCGGGGCGCCTGGCAGATGTGAAACATCGAAACAATTTTTTATAGAAAATATGTATGAAAGGATGGTTTATTAAAGGAAATAAATGTGGCAATATAAAAAAAAAAAAAACATTTAAGTTTCTTTTGGATGTATGCTGTTGGCTGTTGGCCGCGTCGCCACGCCAACAGGCCACGGTGAGACTGACTGACCCGCCGCATTAGATGTTTCACATCAATATTATAATTTTCAATAGGCCAGCGTGATCACCTGGAAAGTCCGAAAGGGATACCGTGGCCCCTGGCAATACAGGCAACTGAAAAAACACGGGTGGGTTTAGTCAGTAAGAGTCTGATACGCCCTCCCGCTCCACCCAGAGCGGGAGAAGTTATTTAATAACTACCCAACAAAAAAAAAACAGTGGCACTCCGGGAGTGCCGATAGAAGTGAAAACTTGAAAAAAATCGGCACCACGGAAATTAATGCGTTGATGTCTTTTACTCGACGCACTGCGGTAATCAACGCGTTGATGTCTTTTACTCCCCGGTGTCGGTAAATTGCGTTACAGTGTCGCGAAATCAATGGTTTAGTCCCATTTCAAAAATGCCCAACGCGTCTAAAGAAGTTTTCACATAAAAAAAAGTGTGATCAACTGATCACTAATATCGAAGTTCAATGATAAAAGTTTCACGAAACAAACTGAGGTCACTAACCAGGTGCTTCCAAAAACCAACGAGTTTCGCATGAAGATAAATAAAATGAAAAGCAGTTAAAAATAGCCAATTAATCCCAACAATATAAAGCCAAACACCCAACCAATCTAACAAACAGAAACTAATTGCCAACAACGTATTTACACGAACTACGAACGAAATCAATAAACAAAAAGCTGTGGGCCACAGTTAAATGGCAACGATAACTAAAACGCCTTGTTTGAAAACCCGTGAATCTGTGCGGAGAGTTATTGGGGTTCAGTTTCTATAAGATGGCGGACACAACTCAGGTCCCCTGTCAATTTACCGCCCGTATTTATGTCCGGCCGTGTCAAGTGATTTAAAAGTTTACTGGACCACTATTATTGTAATAAATCTGGTGGAGGTGCCGTGGACTTTTGACACTATTGGAATATGATTTATGGGATTTGTTAGACTCGAATAACAACTAACTGCGACAGGCACAACCTTGGTTCGACAATACTTTACTTCGAAATTGTTTTCTTCATCAAGCTAGTGTTCTAATAAAATCATCATCATCTACATAGCCTTTTCCCAACTATGTTGGAGTCGGCTTCCAGTATAACCAGATGCAGTTGAATACCAGTATTTTACATGGAGCGACTACCTATCTGACCTCCGCAACCCAGTTACTTGGCAAGACTGGATATCAGACTTTCGGGCTTCCGAGATGTACAAATGACAGCCGAGACCAACGGCTTAACGTGCTTTCCGAGGTACGAAAGGATCTCGATTATGTAATAGATGGTCACCCATCTTCTGAAAATCATTGTTTTAATTATGTGACAAATTTGAATACTGTAATGTTTGAGACCACTATAATATTTTACATATTGTATTGATATTAATTAACTTACGTTCAATTAATATTGTTACTTACAAATAATAAAACTAATTTGAGACATTCCTCATTCTTCTTTTTGCGGGGTTAGTGACTAACCTGGTGTCAGACACACACCACAACACACCACATACACACACATCCACACACACACATCCACACATACTACACATCCATATGCTACCATATCCACATTGAAACACCCAAACACTTCTTGCGCGACCTGGGGATCGAAAATAAGTTGCAACGACTAGACCAGCGAGGCAGTCTTTCAGCAGAAAAGCAGTTTAATCCAATGGTATTTGGAGATTATTGGATTAATGGTTTACGCTGTTTTGCCATGACACGTTTAAATTGTTTTGGTGGTTATGTTGTTGTCCCATGGGGGTGGTAAAGGTGGATTAATGAGTGAGAGCATGGACAGTATGGGCAGTGTCCACCTGTGAACTAATAGCTACAGGGATGCCGCGCGGTCATTTGTCATTGTTATGTTCACATTCTATTAGGGATGTACTTTCGGGAATGGTTGTGTTTTTTTTAAGCTATTAAAACCATTAAATAAAAATATAAGTATGCTAAGGATCGCGTAAATGATGACAAAGATAATTAAATTTGAGTTAACCCGTAATTTTCTTCTTCATTTTCAATTCTTGTCCTGATTCACCCCTGCATTTCTTTATATGTACGACAATTTAGGTAGCAGTACTTTTAAATATATATATATATTACTAGCTGACCCGGCAAACGTTATTTTGCCATATAAATGTTTGGGGTGTACCACTCTTATCACTTAGGGGTATAAAAAATAGATTACGACCTATTCTCAGACCTACCAAATATACATATAAAATGTCATAAAAATCGATCAAGCCGTTTCGGAGGAGTATGGTAACTAACATTGTGACACGAGAATTTTATATAGGTATCTAAAGAAAGATAAACAAATTAACTCGAACACAAAAAATTATCAAAAGTTTCTTCCAAAACATTTCAAAGTCAACATTCCTTTCAAAGTACATCGCAATCCAACAAGCCTCTCTAAAATCACTGGAAATCCGGCAGTATTATTTAAATGTTGACCCAAGAGCGTTGTCACTTGAAGCGAAGTGGTGTGCCATATTGTCTTAAATCCGGATCACACGAGTTCCGGAGTTCCGCTTTGACAAGGGGCCCTCTCACGGACGTGGATGAGCAAACACAAAGAGGACCAACGTGGCGAGGAATACTGCTGGCCGGGCTTGCAGCCTGCCAGGACTTGGGTTTTGTTATGAAGTGAAGATTGACTTATGGAGTAATCTGTTTGATTGTAACTGGATGCGGGCTGTTTATTATTTGTTATTATTTATTGGAACGAAGTTCTTTAACGCGGCTTGTAAACTTTTAGAAATCGTCACGCTAAAAAGTGTTAATATTTGCGACTGTCTTCTTCTAATTCAAAGAGAAAGAAAGAGAGAGAGAGAGAGAGAACGCTGGCAGAAAAAAACAAAAGAAAAGAGTAAAGTGATTACAGTGTCGTGGGATAAAATTGTACACATCAGCCCGAGTACACTGCGTGCCGGAGGGAGAGAGAGTGAAAGTGTGAATTTGGTCAAAATGAAAATCCAAGATGGTGGCTCTGAAAATTTTCAAAATTTTCGTCGTGGGTGTCGTTTTCATAGTTTTTGAGTGTGCTAAAGTCGATGGTGAAAATGTAAATCTACCTAATATAAATTTAAAAAAAATCGTGTTTTAAATCATACGTGAGAAAGAACTTCGTTCCTGACTGGGGACTTTTGTTTGGTAGGTAATACTTCAGAGGTGGTCCCATATAAATTTTAATAACTTTGCTTGGGTAGTTTTTGAGTTAGCTTCAATGATACGTATTTTTTCCCACTTAGTATGTGGATGATACGTTAAGTTCCTCTCACTGTTATTTACATAGCAAGTAGTGGTATTCGAATTTGTGTGGGGTAAATACCACAACGAAAAAGAAAAAAAAAAAACTTTTTACAAAAAAAAAAACAACCGACTTCCAAAAAAAAACAGGACAAAGTGAAAAATAACTGGGGACAAACGCACAGACGAATAAAAGAAGCTGTGCAGTGCAGACTTTAATGTTTGCAAGTGTTGTAATGGAAAACTACTTACGTGGAATGAAGTAGTCGGTTGACCTGTTTGCTAGTTAAGTATTTTATTGTTTGTATAAAATTCTTAGTGAAGCAACCTGTAAGAAAATTCTAGCAATCGTGTTAAAAAGAAACAACTGCACAAAAATCGATAGAGTTCTGATCAAACCACAAGAACATAAAGAGAGTGTTTGTATTTATCTTTACAGTCTGTTCATGGACTCGGAGACTAAAGCAATCCCATTGAAATGTCCTGCAATGGTCCCGCTTGGCTTATGCTATAAGAAGAAACCGATAGTGACGCAACTCCTGCCGGATATGTGCACACTGCAGCCGTATTCTCTTACTGAGAAATAAAATGCTTAGTGGTAACAGAATTTTGTACATTTCAAAAGCACTACCGATCTTTTTGGCGCAGCCGTGAGGCACACTCCCCTGCTAATTTCTTAAATCGCACTTTATACTATTTATTTTTAATTTTTGAAGTGTTAACTCTTCAATCAATTGAATTTGCGACACCGTTACCGACACCTCATTTTTGTAAACGTGATTGTGCTCTTTATTTATATTACGTTACGGATCAATGTTTTATGCAAGTAGGTATTTTTACTTTAAAGGTTTTGGAAGTATTTTTTTTTGTAAACGCGATTGTGCTCTTTATTTAAATAAGGTTACGGACCAATGTTCTATATAAGAATTTTTCTTCCACCAAGGCAATCTTGTTCAAGTTTTTACTTCTGTCGGCACTCCCGGAGTGCCACTGTTTTTTTATCTACTGTTTATCTATAATTATTGTGTGCTTTTTAGTCTGTGCTAAATAAATGTATTTTCTTTCTTTCTCTTCTTTCTTATACTTGTACCAAGACGATTATTTATTTTCTTCCAGTCATTTGTCAGTTTGAGAAATGTACGTGATTTATAACAACAAAGCATAATTTTCTTATGTACGCATTAAAATCACGTAATATCATTAATTATAGCACCGAAGTCAATATATTAGTGCTAACGAGCGACCATTATCGCGCCTAAATCACGGTTAAATAGCTGGCAAAATAACAAAACTAACTAAACGCAATATATTACGGAACAATAGGAGTTAAACAATTCTAACCGAAATTAGAGACTTCATTTAACAATCGTTTAAATTTAGTGCGCCATTAGCGATCAACTGCGCGGAACATGGCCGCCCAAGTGTTGCTGCTCCGCGGAAAAACGGAAAATACCAATTTGCCCAATATTTACTTTAAAATGTTTAAAGCGTTGCGCGCCGCTCAATTTACTACTTTGAAACGACCGAATTTCGTTCTGATACCAATTTGTGCGGGATATGTCCGAAAACTGCGCTATAGCTACGAGTATGATGGAAACAAACATTACAGAATTAAAACTTCATATAGCAAACGGTTTGGAGTTCCCGCAGTTAAGTACAAATGTTACAATTCCATTCCATATTATTGCCTTTGGACCAGTGGTGTACAGAACATTCCAACTGTTGCCGCTCTTACAAATACCGCGCCGCTGCACTATATATAACCGATACATTACTAGTAGACACACATATCAGACTAAACTAGTCCTTAACACAACGCAATAGAGATTAGCGTGTGTGGATTCCCGTGAATAGATTTCCTAAGTCATTGTTCAAACTGGATTGTTTTGGAACTGCGTTGTTACATAACTTAAGATAAGTCCTGTACACAAATAGTTTCATGAGCTTCAGTAATGAAGGGTAAATTTTGTTTTATGACAGTCTGGGGATGTGAAGGCTGAATTACGAAGTGTTAGCGGAGATAGTGGAAGTGTGGGGAATTGGTTAATGCCTAAGTTTTGCGTAATTTTACAGCGCTGTAAAATTATTTAATGTTTATTATGAGTTTATGACTGGGGTTTGAAATGGGTTTGGCACACTGGTGTTTGTCAGTTTGACCACTTTCTCTTATCTTATTTTGTTTACTCTAAAAGTAGTATTTCTATTTTTACCCGACTATGGCGAAGCAAAAAGGAGGGTTATGATTTTGACCGGTATGTACGTATGTATCTGTTACCTCATAGCTTCTAAACTACCAATCATAATTTGACAAATGAGGTGTCATTGGAAGCGTCTTGATCGTCCGCTGGTTATAGGTAAAAATGGTCAAGGTAAAGCCGTGGTCGCATGCCTGTACACCTAAAAAAATTATAATGGTATGCGACCACGGCTTTACCTTGACCATTTTTGTACCTATGTCTTGATTTCTGTCTGAAATATTTTCTTGTTTCATACTTTTTAGAGCGTGATTTTTCAGTAGGTAGTCGGGTTTTAGTTTTTTTGACGGGTGAATTTATTGGTGTATTATTTAATGGCAATTTATGCCACCTTGGAATACTAACACCAGCGGAAATAGATAGATAGAATATACACACACACAGACAGACACTGTACATTAACCTAAGGATGTATTGAACGACCATTATTAACATAAAACACCTCCCTATATCATAATTACTACCATAGAGTAAATACCAACATAGTCACACAGGGAAACACTAGCACATTACATTACGAGCCAAAACTAGAGCATTTTAATTAACGCGGCATCGATAGTGCTGTGTCCACACCGCCACGCCGCACAGTGGATCGAAAAAAATACTCTCGAAGACAAAGTAGCTTAAATTTTAAAGTGTCGGTTTTTTGGTTGAAATGGTTTCTAATAGCCAATATTATGTATAAATATATCGTAGGTTACAGTCTGGTAGGCAAATTGCCAACTCATATTTTTTTTGCAAAATAAATGTATGGTGCTAATGGTCCGGAAAGGAGAGAACAACCATAATATCCTTGAACACGGTGATGTAACGATTTATTTATGATTTTTTGACATATTTGTTTTTTTTCAGATTTAGAGCGGTTTTTTTTAAACCGCACTTATTCTGAATAAATCAAGTTTTTGCTAAAAAAATATAAGTAGCCAATTTGTCTGCCAGATTTTATCCTATGATATATTGGCTGTTAGCCCACGTTTGCACGGACGTAATAAAATTGCGACGGGATTTTATCACGCACTGGATTTTCAACTCTCGGTATTTAGCCGAGCGTTGAGAATCCAACGCGCTGGGACACACTCTCGTCCCAGCGTGTTGAAAAAACACAGTTAGATTTTCAACTCTTGGCGCTAGGCAGAGCGTTAAAAATCCAGTGTACGAAAAAAAATCGCCGCGATTTTATTACGTCCGTGCGAACGTGGGCTTAGATAGAAGTCATTTCAAGCAAAAAACCGACACTTTAAAATTTAAGCTCCTATGTCTTCGAGAGCCATTTTTCGATCCACAGTGCGCCGAGCCGCCGCGCCGCCGCCGCCGCCGCCCGCGTTGTCGCCGCCGCCCGCGCCGCTGTTAACCCCCATTTATCATACAGGATTAAGCCGATCCCCTGTATATTATTTTTATTCGTCCCCGGGGGTGAATTCTGTCCGTTTGCTGGACAACGGCTGTTTATTATTATTTGCGGTGATTTTTCGGGTGTTGCTTCTTGGGGAAACGTGGGGCAGCTTAAAGCTCCCCGTGTGTAAAATTTGCTGATTTCTGTGACTTTGTTTGCAAACATAAAGTACGTTGACAAGACATGTATCTTTTATTTGTGACTTTGTGACTGAAGATGCGATCGCTTTCCGTAACCACGATCGACTATCGGGTGAATACGCGCTCATTATGAAATATAACAAACTCGTGCTATCAATCAATTCGCATATGTTCAGGTAAACAATCGCATATTCGAGAGTTTTGGGTTATTATTTAAAATCGTGGTTAGTTCTGTTATAGATGCATCAGGAAACGAGGAGTTCCAGCTCCTCAGGTGTTCTGGTTTTTTAAAATGATTTTACGTATAAAGACACTAAATTAAACCTCGATTTTTACTAATCTAACTTTTCAACCATGCTCGGCTGACACCTGAGTCAAAGTTCTGGGTTTGTATTGCATGTTGTCCGATAGTTCTTTTATACGTGCATCAGAAAACGAAGATTTTTCGCTCCTCGGAGCTACAAAATTTTTTTAGTATATTTTTTACTGATACACTGAATTAAATATCAATTTCAACTTTATGAAAATTTTACCCATGCTCTGCAGATACTTGAGTGAGAGTTCTGGGTTAATATTGCATGTGTTCGGACAGTTCTGTTATAGGTAAATGCATTAGGAAACGAGTAATTTCCGCTCCTCGGTGCTACTAATTTTTTTTTGATCCTTCTTACTTAAACACTGAATTAAATCTTGGTTTCTTCTAATCTAACTTTTCAACCATGCTCTGCTGACACCTGAGTTACAGTTCTGGATTATTGTTTCATGTTGTTGGATAGTTCTATCATAGATGCATCAGAAAACGAGGCATTCATGCTCCTTATTCCTATTCAAATTCTTTTTTGATCCTTCTAACTTAAACACTTAATGAAACCTCGATTTCTCCCAGCCTTTCTTTTTCACATGGCTCTGCTGATACTTCTGCTGATCTTCTGCTTTCATTTAGTTTTTTTTTCTGTTACTGGAATCTTAGTAATTAACCCAAAACATCTATGAAAATCCACAAATTACGTTATTCATGGCTATTTTATCAAAATGATTGTCTTTTTCAAGTAAAAGGCCAATTTTTTTTTTTTTTTTTAATTTTTTTCTGCAGAACTCTTCCGGAAAAGTATTAAGAATTATAGAGCTCACCACTGTGCACCTAAACTAGTTTTAACATTTTAATTTTGGAAAAAATGGTCTGCTAACGGAAGTTAGCAGAGCATATTTTCATTCGACTTTTTTCAGGCAAAAAGCCAGAACTATTTTTTTTAAGTATAAGGAAGTCTAGAACTCACCCGCATGCCAATAGAACTCACATTTTTTCATGCTCTGCTGGGAAATGATCTGCCAAGTTCACGGACATGACACAGAGTTCGTTTAAAGACACTGCGTCACTAGATAGAATAGTGACAAGTCTTATTTTAGGACGGAACGTTCTTTTCGTTATGCTCGTGAACGGGTGCTGCTTGTGGTGACTGGTCGTCTAGCTGAATTAGCTGATCATGGTTTTTTTATTGTTACTAGTGATTAACTGTTTATTTATTTTACCTCGATGGTTCTAGTTTATCATTTATAACTTCCAATTACAGCTTTATATAACTTTATGTAAGCGGGCACGCCCTTTATGCCTGGAGGATTTTATTTAGATATTTAGTTCTGTTTACGTTTAGTTTTTATTTCTGCTTGAGTATACATCGTTCTCGATGTTTTTGGTTGATACCTATATTGGCGTGTGCTAGCTGACATACTGGTCAATATTTATCATTTAAATTATGTTTTGTGTTGAATGATGTAAATTATTTTGCATACTACTTATTGTACAGATTTTTTTTTTTTAAGTTGAACAGACAGCTGTGCTGCTGGGGAGGTTGTTGCGCCACTTCTTCTTCCCAGCTAAAGGCACTAGGAAGTGGTGAAGGGTGGGCGTTTTGGGGGACTGTCTTATGTAATTTTGACGTTCAAAAAGTGCTGATTGTCAGCCTAATTTGAATAAATGACATTTGAATTTGTAAATAAATGAAATGTGGGTAAAACCTATTAGAAATACTATGTCCATTGTCCAAATGTCCGTTACCGCAGCTCTATTATTTCATAGACAACTTTACATACAAGTCGATTTGCCGCCGATGCCTCTTTCAAGTCAATAACCATGAATGAAAGGAACTCAGAAAAACGGCCATGACAGGTAGGCAGACATCAAAAGCTTATCATAAGAGTTTAATTAAAATAGGTTTTTATTTTTACATACATACATACATAAACTCACGCCTTCTTCCCATGGGGGTAGGCAGAAACTACTGAACGCCACCTGCTACGATCCTTACATTCTCTTTTGCCTCGTTTACGTTCATACATCGTCGGTTGCGAGTACTGCGTACCTGGCCTTTCTGACGAACATCATCAATAAGGTAATGTATCTTTTGAATAGATTCTTTTCTATTTTGTGAATGTGAGAACGCTGTAGGCTTAGTGAACTGTAGATTTGTTGACTATTTTCTATTTTCCTAAGTACCTAGTAGTTGTTTTAAGACCTACACTGTCCTCCCATACCTATTAACACTGTTATTTGAAAATATTGTAAAAGCCAATTAATTATTTTAAACGTGGAGTTTCTTGCCGGCTCTTCTCCATAGGAAGCGACCAATTGGAACCGTGCACCTAGCTTCTGACGTTTCATAAGTGCCCTTGTAGGTTTATGTGAAATAAAATATTTTGAATTGAATTAAATTGAGTTCCTTTTTAACATTTTGCTCCCTTAATTGGTTTATTTTTGTATTGTTTGTTTTGCAGTCTCGAAGAGGTTAACGAGTTTAATTGTCGCAAATTTCAACTTTTATTAAAACATGTTTTCTATAATGGTGCGCCAAGATACAGGCTGTGCCTAGTTTGGGACCAAGGCTATAGTAACAATAAACATAGACAAAAAAGATACCTATTGTAATTTTAATATTTAAATAAAAAAATTTTTTACTTACTTTACTTTTACGTACGGAATCCTAAAACAGGGATCAAACAGGACTTCTTAAAATAAGGTAGGTAGTGTTTTTCGGAGTTCGTTTTAATCCCGCCGAAATACACACACGGTGGGAAATAAGAATCTTCTTTTTGTGGAACCAGTTAAAATTCTCATTCGACTATTTACTACTACGCTACATACGGACGTATATTGGCTACTGCAGTGGATACCGGGCCATGAATAGAGCTGACTCAGAATTCACTGGGAAACAATTTTAGAACTTCTATATTATTTTTGTAATAAAATTCAGTCCATCAAAAACTCATGTTGGTGTAGCAATTTCTTTGGCTACACTAATATTATAAAGAGAAAAGATTTATATTTTTGTTTGTAATGAATAAACTCAATAAAAAAAGTAATTAAAAAACTAAAATACCCGACTGCAAAAACAATAGGTAACTGAAAAGAGAAAAACACGCATTAAAAGAATTTAGGTATCGCAGACCTTTAGTTTTTTTAATAACTTTTTTTATTTTCAGTTTTTTTGTTTTTTATTATTTCTCATTCCAAATTACATTTGATCATATTATTTGTATGTATTTGTCACTTCTTAAATCAACTTTTAAAATCCTTCATTTTGATATCTCACTCGATAGGTTTGGAAGATTTTTTTTTAAATATACATTTTGGCGCCGTGAATCCGCCATTTTGATTTTTTTAATGTACCCAGTGTAGTACACTCGCGTAATTAATACAAATTTAACGACATAAAATCGGTTCAGCCATTTAGTAGTTACGAGCGAACATAGAGACGGACATACACACACACTAACATACATAAATACAGGTCCAACACATAACCCACCTTTTTTGCATTCGCCGCAGTCGGGTAAAAACTACTGGACCGACTTTAAAAATTGTTTCACCTGTTGAATGCTATATTATCACTGAGTAACATAGGCTTTAATTTATTAAGGTATCACGCGGGCGAAGCTGGTGGAAGCTAGTTTATTATATTCAAGCCGCAAGACGTCTACTGCTAGACACAGGCAACTTCCTAACAAAATTCAAAATATTTTATTTCACATAAACCTACATGGGCACTTATGAAACGTCAGAAGCTAGGTGCATGGTTCCAATTGGTCGCTTCCTATGGAGAAGAGCCGGCAAGAAACTCCACGGTGAAAATAATTAATTGGCTCTTACAATACTTTCAAATAACAGTGTCACTAGGTATGGGAGGACAGTGTAGGTCTTTCAATAAGTACCAGGTACTTAACAAAGTAGAAAATGGTCAACAGATCTACAGTCCACTAAGCCTACAGCGTTCTCACATTCACAAAATAGAAAATAATCTATACAAAAGATAAATAAAAATAAAAACCTATTTTTAAAACGCAATTACATGATTGCTATTACAACTGTAATAAATCTGAATAATTATCATGTCCACAAAAGTCACTAATAAAGAGTTGAAATTAAATCGTAATATCGCCACATTTAGGCCACATCGAAGGGTCATGTGCTTTTTATATCCAGCGGATTCCCGAGACCTTCACCGAATCATAGGTATAATTCTTTTTGCTGCTTGTGGGTCACATTTACTTTTCGCTTTTTATTGCTAATAGCCTGTTACTCAGTGATAATATCTACAGCATTCCACCGGTGAAAGAATTTTTAAAATCGTTTTTAGAGTTTATTTATTACAAACAAAAATAAAAATCTTTTCTGTTTATAATATTAGGGTAGATTTAAAATAAAAGTTTAAAAAATTTTTTACAATTTTTTTTTTTTGAATTTAAATTTTTTGCCACCGACTTCCGAAATTAAAGTAATTTTTCACTTTGTAGTGTTTTTTTTGGAAGTCAGTTGTTTTTTTTTTTGTAAAAAGTTTTTATTTTTCACTTTTTAGTTGTGGTACCTACCACAAATTCGAATACCACTACCTGCTATGTAAATAACAGTGACAGGAACTTATCATATCATCCACATACTAAGTGGGAAAAACACGTATTATTGAAGCTAGCCCAAAAACTATCCAAGCAAATTTAATACAATTTATATGGGACCACCTTGAGAGCATCGGTCCACAATTTGGCGGAGAATTCGGTGGACATACATAAAAAAAAGAAAAACAAAAAATAAACATGCTATGAACATAATATAACCTCATCCTTTTTGGAAGTCGGTTAAAAACTTACATTTATCATTTTTAGTCCTATCTGGCAAACAACTATGAAATTTTTGTCAACGAAAAATATAGTTCTTCTAATCTTACCTACCTACACAAACGATCAATTTTAATTTCTTTAATTCACCTTACTAAGGAAACTGGCGCCGCGGAAGGGTGTGGTATTAAACAATATTTTAAAAGCGGCTAATCTACAGCTCATAACTCATGTGTGGAGTATTTTAAAACGTGTTTTATATGGGAAAGCAAAAAGTTCAAGCTGGATGCTAGGCACGATGCCATGCCGTCGTATTTGCGACTCCTTCTTCCATAATGGTGCATTAATCATGTGGTTTTAGACGAGGATTATTTAATGGTGGATTGCAGGCTTCAGGTTCAATATTTTCATATTTTAGAAAGATTTTTAAGGTCTGGTTTTAGTGAAATCTTTTTAGGGTTCCGTAACCAAAGGGTGTCAAACGGACATCGGAACGGAACCCTTTTACTAAGCCTCCGTCTGTCTGTCAGCGGGCTGTATCTCATGAACCATAATAGTTAGACAGTTGAAATTTTCACAGATTGTGTATGTCAATTGCCGCTATAACAACAAATAATAAACAAAATAAAGTTAATAATTAAAGTGGTCCCCATATGTACCGGACGGGCGTGATCGCCAGACTCAATAACGGGAAGTTTGTAAGGCTTCCCAGTCCAAGCGGCGCTGACGTCCTGCACCAATAGTTCAGGGTATCTTCAATACTCACTGCGAAATCTCTTGAAGGAACACGGGTTTTTGACGGGGGGAATAAAATACCATATTTACTGATAAGTCTTCATAAGTATTCAGGAAGCGATTTCAGGACTCTCTAGTATTACTACATTGCTATTTAGGTGGAATTAGTTTCCATATCGATGACTACAAAGTTGGCAGGTGGCGCGCTAGCTTAAGTAGTAGCGAACCTTTACCTTATTGAGAGCCGCGAATCGCCTCCCGTTTTACAATCTTTATTTGATAAAAATCACTTAAGTTTCTATTTGTTTTATGACTAAACACCCTTATTTTAATAACTTTACATGGTGTGTTATATATCACGGGATTCGTAAAATTATGGCCTTTCTAATGAGGTTTCGTGCATGATTCTAGCTATTCCCGCTGAAAAGATATTTCAGTTATAACGGGAATTATTTAATTAATTAAATATTAAATTATTTGCAAGTGATTTTACGGGTAAAGTACTGAACCGATCTTTACCATTCCAAAAGAAACCTCAAGCTAGTCTATTTCCCTAGAAAAATCTAGTATTTTATTTTTTGTATCTAGATTTTTCAGCCCGCTATGAGCCTCTGAATACAGGTTGGGTAGCCTTTATTTTACGAAATCCGCTTTGCGGTTTTCAGACTCGATTAGGTAGGTATCCTGAAGGGCTAGATTTCAGGAAGTTAGGTCCAGGGCTAGGTCTCGGTCTAGGTGACCTGGATACATTAAAAGATTTTACCTTTTTACTATTTTACCTACCTAATCGAGGCGTACAATGGTCGAGTTCACGACTTTCATCAAAATTGTTATTTTGATTTTGTTTTAATTGCTAGATAACACTATCAATAGCTATAATTTTTACATATTTGAGTTAGTATAGTGTCTGCACGCACTATGTATTGTTTTATTTCGCATTGTTGCGACATTAAATTATTTCCTATCCGTAGGCGGGTCACACTTTGTGCAAAATTGTGTGCAAAAAACGTGTGCGCATACGTAAATAGAAAATTCTCCAAATAAAACTCATTTCTGACGGCGCATTGGCGCGCACATCATCGAATTACATGATTTATTATGTTAATAAACATCTACAGAGGGGAAATTATATCTCCTACATACTTAGGCTAAGTTAAAATTATTGATTTTAAAACAAACTAATTGTTGATGACACATCATTATGGCACCTATATACTTAAGCTAAGTTAAATTACTGATTCTATATAAACCATATTGTTGGTGACGCATCGTCGCGAACATCTCTCCCGCCGTGCAGCGCAGTGGCGACTCGTAGCGACGTCGGTACGGCGCTGCATCGCACCGGTGAGCGACGACCGTAGCCGCGACGCTCGCCGTCGCGACGCCCGCCGCCTCGACGCCTCTTCTTTACTTCGGTAGTGGGACGAGTTTCTTCACCGGACGCTTCAGGGTGCCGCCAGCAGTGCGCACCTCAGCAGTCCGGATTTCACCATCAGCCCCTGGGAACACGGCTATTATGCGGCCTCGCGGCCATGTGTTGCGAGGCAGTTGGCCGTCAGCAATAAGAATAGGGTCGCCCACCTGTAATCCTGGGCCGCGGCTATGCGGCTCCCGCCGGTTTTGTAACTCCGGCAGGTACTCTCGCACCCAGCGGCGCCAGAACATGTCAGCGAGTATTTGTGAGCGCCGCCATAGTTTCTTGCTGTCTATGTCCTGTTCGGTGAATACCCCGGGTGATGGGAGCCGGGCCGAGCCACCAAGTAGGAAGTGGTTCGGTGTCATCGACTCGTCGTCTTCGCTGTCCACGGAAACATGTGTCAATGGACGACTATTTACTGTGTACTCTGCCTCACACAATAGTGTGGACAACACCTCTTCATGTGGGTGTTTTTCAAGTAGCACAGTGTACAATGCAGACTTCACGCAGCGCACGAGACGCTCCCAGGCGCCTCCCATGAATGGCGCCGATGGCGTAATAAAGCGCCACACGATGCCTCGGCGACTGGCCTCCTCTCGGAAGGCGTCTCGAAGCTCCTTGTCAGCACCGTGCATGTTGGTGCCGTTGTCGGAGTGCAGCTCGGTTGGGCAGCCTCTGCGAGCGGCGAACCGGCGCAGCGCCAGTATGGCGGAGTCCGCGCTGAGGCTGGCGGCGATCTCGAGATGGACGGCTCTGGTGGTTAGACAGGTGAATAGTGCTACATACCTCTTTTGATGTTGGCGTCCGACAGTAACGGACAGTGGGCCGAAATAGTCCAACCCTGTGTATGTGAACGGCCTCTGATGATGAGCGAGGCGCGTCTTCGGGTGGTCGCCGGTCGCAGGCACGGGTGGTTGTGCCTTGCGAATGCGACACTTCAGGCATCTGGCCAGCACCATTTTCGTAGTTGGCCGCATCTTGACAACCCAATAGTGTTGTCGCACCTCGTTGATAGTGAGCTCTACCCCACTATGTTGTAGGCTGCGATGTGTCCAGTCTATGTATAACTGGGTGATGTGATGGTCGCCGTGCAATATCGGCGGACGCTTCACGTCATCTGTTACTTCGTCCGTTGCGGCTATTCGGCTTCTCAAGCGTAGAACATTGTCCACTACTTCTATCTGTAGTGGCCGCAGTCGACTATTTTTCTCTAATGTCTTCTGTTCACGCAGCTTCGCTATTTCATGAGCGAAAGATTGCTGCTGCACGACTTGAATGAGTATTCTCTCCGCTTCGTGGAGATACTCTGCTTCTACTGTTTGCTTCATGATTTGAATATCAGACGTCTTTGCTGTCTTTTTTGGAGGAGTTGGCGTCGCCTTCTTCTGTTTACGCCAGTCTGGATCTTTCTCTGCATTCTTTTTTGTTCTTTTGTAGAACGTTTTCTCTTTTCGTTCTCTGCAGAGAGCTATGAACCGTAGGACGCTTGCCGTCGCGCGGAGTAACCGTTCCCATCTTGAGAATCTAACCGGATCTGGTATGACTTCTGATAGCTTTCGCGTGTCAGCTGCTTCGACGGCTACGAGGGTCCTTTCTTCCCCCGTCTCCTCTTTGATGGGGGGTTTTTCTGATGGCCATGACGACGGTTCTTCGTACAAGAAGCTAGGGCCGCAGTACCATGCATGTTGTGAGTCGAAGTTTTGTGGTACGTCACGGGTAGCGATGTCTGCGATATTCATCTTCGTTGGTACCCATCGCCAATCTTCGACTTTGCTGTTTTCTTCTATGGCAGCTATGCGGTGAGCGACAAAGGGTTTGTACACTCGCGCTCCTCTTCTTATCCATGTCAGGACGGTCTTGCTGTCTGACCAATATGTCACCGATGCGGGTTTGATGTTGTGTTCTTGCATCACGGCTGCAGCCACGCGGGTTCCCATCACCGCGGCCTGCAGTTCGAGGCGCGGTATCGATTGCAGCTTCAGTGGTGCCACCTTCGCCTTTGCCATGACGAGGCTGACTTGCTGCTTGCCTTCTATTGATGTGGTCCGCCAGTATACTGCTGTCGCGTATGCCATTTCGCTTGCGTCGGTGAACACATGGATTTGTGTTTCTACAGCATCGCTGTATCCCGGATAGCATCTTGGTATGCTGATATTCTTGAGCTGTTGCAAATGCTGTATCCAAATTCTCCACTGGGTTGCCAGGTCCTTATCTAGCGCCTGATCCCAGTCGACTCCTCGCCTCCATGCCTCTTGCAGTATCTGCTTGGCTCTTATCGTAACTGGTGAGGCGAGTCCGAGCGGGTCGTACAGTGACATTACGATTTTCAGTGCCTCTCTTTTTGTAGGTACTTCCTTTTCCAATACACCTTTTGGTAGGCGCGCGAGCGTTAGATTGAAGCCCAGCGCGTCTTCACCCGGTCTCCATATTAGGCCGAGTATCTTTTCAGTGTCTTCTGTATTTCCGATGCTGACGACTTCAGTTCGGATCTGTGACGGTTCTATGTTTTCTATGACTTGCGCACTGTTCGATACCCACTTCTTGAGTTCGAACTTCGCTTTCAGGTGTATGTTTTTCACCGTCGTTGCGATACGCGTTGCGTCCTCGACCGTCTTGTAACTATCGAGGTAATCATCCATATAATGATTATGGATGATAGCTTCCACTGCTTCTGGATGCTCCTCTATGTGCCTTTTCGCATTCCAATTCTTTGCGAATATGGCCGTGCACGGCGAACTTGCCGCACCGAATATAATGGACGTCATACGGTATTCTTCAGGCGCTCCCTCTCTTCTGTCGCCTCTCCACAGGTATCGAAGTGCGTCTCGGTCTTGAGCTCGCACCTTGACCTGCATAAACATTTCCGTTATATCGCCGGAAATGGCTATGCAGTGTCGACGAAACCTCATCATAACGCCGGGCAGCGACTGTAGCAGGTCTGGTCCAGTTAGAAGGAAGTCGTTGAGTGACACTCCTCTTGATTTGGCCGCAGCGTCATGTACTATGCGGAGCTTGTCTGGCTTCATCGGGTTGAACACGTCGAAGTGTGGTAGGTACCACGTTCTGCTCGGTGTGCTCGTCTTGGGCGCCTTTTCTGCGTATCCCTTCATCATGAGGGAGTCCATTTGTTCTGTGTATCTATCTCGAAGAACAGGGTTTCTGTCGAGCTTCTTTTCGATTGAGACCAGCCTATTGAGTGCGGTCCCATAACTATCTGGCATTTCTATGCTTTCATTATTCCAAAGCATAGCGGTTTCTATATGCCCATCTTCTAGCTGCTGAGTGTGCTTATTCAGGATGTCTTCTGCTTTCTTTTCAGGATCGGAGTTTGGTCGCTTCGGATTGATAGTCAGCGACTCTAATGCGAAGAATTCACGAAGTTGCTCGTTCAGTTGTTCATCGCTCGTTGCCAGTCGGTTGACGTAATGCACCTGTTGACCCAAGATTCTGGTGTGCGCGCCGTGTAAGGTCCAGCCCATCACGGTGAGTGATGCGATAGGCTGGTGTCTCGGACCTCTGCGGATTTCACTGGCCAATAATAGGTGCCAGTTATCTTGACCGATGAGTATCTTCGGTGCGCCAATGTTGTACGTCAGCTGTTGCTTCAGGTCGTCCAGATGTTTGCATTGTGCGATGTCTTCTTCGCTGACTGTTTGTGGTGCGAGGTTGAGCTTCGGTATGGTGCGCGCCCTGAATGGCACTTTGCTTCTCAGCTGGCTTGCAAGGTCGACGGTTACTCGACGCGAGCAAGGAGTGTCGATCGTGGTGTCACCGATCGCACCTATCTTCAGAGGGTCGATGCGGCCCTCTGCCCCGATTTCCTTTGCGATGTCTTCATCTATCAGTGAAACGGTTGATCCATCATCAAGCAGCGCAAATGTTGATGCTTCTCCCGCCGGTCCGATTACCCGGACCGGTATGATCTTCAGGTATGTCTGGTTTGATGTTGACCTCGAGCTTGCTACTGTTTCCTGAGGCTCCTTCTTGTCTGGGGCATCAGGCTTCTCGGCATCCTCTGCAGCAGGCTTCTTGTCATAATGAAGAAGCGGATGGTGCGTGGCTGGACACTCCTTGTGGCCACACTTCTTTTTCGGACATTTATGTTCCGATCGATGGACTCGCAGACAACGGAAACACAACCTTAGTTTCTTTGCAAGTTCCCATCTCTTATTCCTGGTTGCTTCTTTGAACTTCTTGCAGTCATAAGCTTCATGCCCTTCTTTCTGACAGACACGGCATTTCAACGCCGTCTTGTCTGTTGCTGTATGTGTCCTTTGGGTGACACGTCTGGTTGCTGTAGCTTCGACCGGACTAATATTCTCGGGCGGAGCGAAAGCACTGCAGAAACGGGCTTGTTCGGTGATAAAGTCGCTGAACAGTGATAAGTCTGGCAGCGATTGGTACTTCTCGGTATAGGTCCTATACCATTGTACCCGGAGGGAATTTGGCAGCTTCTCAGTCAGTAGTCGCATCAATTCAGCGTTGATCAAGTAGTGTTCTTTCTTCAACGCACGTAGCGTGACTATGCCGCTTCTGACTCGGCTTGCGAACGTGCAGATATCCTTTGGTGATTCACTGCAGCGCGGCAGCCCACGGAGTCTATCTGTTTCAGCTTGAGCAATTGAGTCTGGACGGCCGAACTGCAGCTCGAGTTCTCTCATGATGTCATCTGGTCTTGCATGTCCGATGAGTTCTGAGCTCACTGTTTCCAATGCTCGTCCGCGCAGGCTCCTTCTCAGCCTAGCTGTGTTCTCAACATCGTTGAAATATCGACGAGTTGTTTCGTAAATGGCGCGAAACGAAAGCCATTCGGTATGAGCCCCACTGTAATTTGGTAGGGTCATAATCACCTTCGACGCCGAGGGGTTATTCGATGACCACTGTTCTGTTTTCTTGTCGGCTAGCGACGCTATAGCGGACGTCAACTCCGTTATGAATGGACGGAGTTGTGTTTCCCCCGGATCCTTCGATGGTTCTATATTTTTCACTTCGTTAACTATAGAATGAGGTAACATGTGTACTTGCTGTTGTTGATGGAGGTTCACTATCGATCCGACTTCCACGAAGGGTTGAGCAGCGACGGCCCCTTGGCTTCGGTTGCTCCGGTTTCCTTCATCGGCATCTTCCTCCGGGGGCGGTTGAGTATCGACGGCCTTACGGCTTCTATAAAAACTGCGGTTCCCCTCGGCGGCATTGTCCTCCTTCATTGTCTCAGGCTCAGGCTCAGGTGCCTCTTCCAGCCACGATCGCACGTACTCGTTGTTCGAATTTCGATCATCCATGTAGCCGTCAGAATCTTCTTCTTCGGCTCTTTGAAGTGCTATTTGAGCAAGTTCCAACCTAATTTTCAATAAGTCTTCACGCGCTCTTGATAATTTTCTATTTGACCGTATCGTCCTATTTGTTGACGGCGGTCCTCTATGTTCGTTACGGGCGTCACCCCGGGTAGTCATCGGTATGATTCCTCTATAATTTCCATCCTTTCTCTCAGTTGAGTGCTTCACTGCTTTATCCGGATTCACTGATTTATCCGAAGGTTTCAATGTCTTATCTGAAGTTCCTTCCAATCTGGTTTCCTTCCTGAATGTAGTCGGTTGTTCTATTTGTTCTGTTTCCTTTGATTGTGTTGGTGCAGGTACATCTTCACCCCCGTGCGGGGCAGGGGGGGGCGGCGGCGGCAGCGGCTGCTCGGTCCCTTCCGTAGTGGACGGCGAACGTGGAGGTATCTCATGACGTATGGCTGTAGAGGTACGCGTTCTGTCCAACTCCACCGTCCATGCTTCAGGTGCTTTGCCTTGTGACCTCGTGATCGGCATGTTGGTTTAGATTCAGAGACAGCACTTCACTATGTACGCACTAGCTGCAATCCTTCACACAGATCTTCAAACTTCCAAGATGTTTCTTCAATCTTCAAAACAAATATTCAAACGTCAAAGTATTTCTTCTATCTTCAATGTTAATTTTTCAAAGTCCAAAAAATAATTCTTCAGGAAAAATTAACTCTTCAGGATCCAAGAATAATTCTTCAGTAAAAAAGTTTTCAGGATCCAAAATAATTCTTCAGTCTTCAAAATAATCCTTCAGGAAAAAATAACTCTTCAGTCATAAGTCTTCAGGATTCAAAATAATTCTTCAGTCTTCAAAGTAATACTTCAGGAAAAATAACTCTTCAGTCATAAGTCTTCAGGATTCAAAATAATTCTTCAGGATTCCGGGATTTGACAATAATTCTTCAGTGATAATTCTTCGGGATTCGAAAATAATCCTTCAGCTATAAGTCTTCAGGATTCGAAAATAATCCCTCAGGAACAGGTCCTCTTATTCCAGAAATATTCCTTCTTCGGTAACCCTTCAAGTGATTCTTCAATGTTGAGTCTTCAGGATTTCGAAAATAATCCTTCGGGAACTGGTCTTCTGATTCCAGAAATATTCCTTCTTCGAAGATATCCGGCTCGACAGGACCAACAGATGTACCGGACGGGCGTGATCGCCAGACTCAATAACGGGAAGTTTGTAAGGCTTCCCAGTCCAAGCGGCGCTGACGTCCTGCACCAATAGTTCAGGGTATCTTCAATACTCACTGCGAAATCTCTTGAAGGAACACGGGTTTTTGACGGGGGGAATAAAATACCATATTTACTGATAAGTCTTCATAAGTATTCAGGAAGCGATTTCAGGACTCTCTAGTATTACTACATTGCTATTTAGGTGGAATTAGTTTCCATATCGATGACTACAAAGTTGGCAGGTGGCGCGCTAGCTTAAGTAGTAGCGAACCTTTACCTTATTGAGAGCCGCGAATCGCCTCCCGTTTTACAATCTTTATTTGATAAAAATCACTTAAGTTTCTATTTGTTTTATGACTAAACACCCTTATTTTAATAACTTTACATGGTGTGTTATATATCACGGGATTCGTAAAATTATGGCCTTTCTAATGAGGTTTCGTGCATGATTCTAGCTATTCCCGCTGAAAAGATATTTCAGTTATAACGGGAATTATTTAATTAATTAAATATTAAATTATTTGCAAGTGATTTTACGGGTAAAGTACTGAACCGATCTTTACCATTCCAAAAGAAACCTCAAGCTAGTCTATTTCCCTAGAAAAATCTAGTATTTTATTTTTTGTATCTAGATTTTTCAGCCCGCTATGAGCCTCTGAATACAGGTTGGGTAGCCTTTATTTTACGAAATCCGCTTTGCGGTTTTCAGACTCGATTAGGTAGGTATCCTGAAGGGCTAGATTTCAGGAAGTTAGGTCCAGGGCTAGGTCTCGGTCTAGGTGACCTGGATACATTAAAAGATTTTACCTTTTTACTATTTTACCTACCTAATCGAGGCGTACAATGGTCGAGTTCACGACTTTCATCAAAATTGTTATTTTGATTTTGTTTTAATTGCTAGATAACACTATCAATAGCTATAATTTTTACATATTTGAGTTAGTATAGTGTCTGCACGCACTATGTATTGTTTTATTTCGCATTGTTGCGACATTAAATTATTTCCTATCCGTAGGCGGGTCACACTTTGTGCAAAATTGTGTGCAAAAAACGTGTGCGCATACGTAAATAGAAAATTCTCCAAATAAAACTCATTTCTGACGGCGCATTGGCGCGCACATCATCGAATTACATGATTTATTATGTTAATAAACATCTACAGAGGGGAAATTATATCTCCTACATACTTAGGCTAAGTTAAAATTATTGATTTTAAAACAAACTAATTGTTGATGACACATCATTATGGCACCTATATACTTAAGCTAAGTTAAATTACTGATTCTATATAAACCATATTGTTGGTGACGCATCGTCGCGAACACCATACAAGAAACGTGTTTTTTTCGGCGTTTTTTGCTCAATCTTAATATGGTACGGAACCCTTGGTGTGCGAGTCCGACTCGCACGTGGCGGGTTTTTTCGAAGTGAAAACTTCTTTAGGCGCGTTGGGCATTTTTGAGATGGGATTAAACCATTGATGTCGCGACACTGTTAAGTACTGAATTTACCGACACCGTGGAGTAAAATACACCAACGCGTTGATTACCGCGGTATCGATTTTTTTCAAGTTTTCACTTCTGTCGGCACTCCCGGAGTGCCATTGTTTTTTTTTTCTTGAAGAAGCCAATTTAGGCTTTTTTTTAAAACCTATCTAAAAGAAGAAAGAAAATACATTTATTTAGCACAGACTGATGGGCACACAACATATTCTGCAAAATAAAATGTATACCGTACCACTAACCTACACGGTCCTCATATGGCCTGACCAAGATTATGTCTGGACTTTAAAAGAGACTGCGACCTCTGAGTTTGTTTCGGCCTTTATTCTCAGAGTAGTCAGATAGGAAACGCTGAACACATCTAGCTTATTTTTAATATAACGTGTAAAAGTGATTCTGATATCCTATTTACAGAATAAACAATTTCATTTTCGTTGTAAGAAATTGGCAGGAATCTCTACCTAATCATAAACCTGTTCCAAGGAATGAACGTCTATTTCTAACGATACTGGCAGGTACTAGGTTTCTGCAAAATATTAAATAGAAATGTGGAAATACGATTTTTCAAGATATTAAAGCAGCAAGTACCTCACCAGCCGTACCTATAATATAGCTTTAGGTTAATACTAAATAGAATTTGAGCTGGACAGCTCAAGAGATGTGCGCTGTAACATTACCGAAATAACTTTGTGTAATAGAGCCTCCAGGCTCGGGTTGTTGTTGAGATAATTTCGGCCTTCCAAATTGTCTCTAAATTATTCGAAATTAAGGCAGCAAGAAGCTTGGCTGAAGTTAGATGTGGAATTTGTATGTTGGTATATTTTTTATAATGCTGAAAACTCTATTACGTTTCCTGAAGTAGTCATAATTTTTGAAAATGTTCAGCAATTAACCTAATTTGAACAGGCAATACTTA
This sequence comes from Agrochola litura, assembly GCA_949152395.1. Lineage (NCBI taxonomy): Eukaryota > Metazoa > Arthropoda > Insecta > Lepidoptera > Noctuidae > Agrochola > Agrochola litura. The sequence continues at coordinate 2,341,405 of OX424496.1, forward strand.
ATCCAAGAAAATCTAAGAAAAGGAATGTAGATACCATTGATTGGCTATTAAAATGTTGCTACACATTACTCCGTAGAATTTCTGAATTCGCTAATGGCAAGAGGACTTTCGGCGCACATCATCCAGCTGAAGGTCGGGTGTTCTGATTATGCTTCTTTGGAACTTAACTCCTCCGAAGCTGTGTAACGGAACCTGGCTCAAAGCCGTGTCTTTGCAGAGAAACGTCATCGAGGCGGAAATTCTAACAGGTTGTGGCGATGGCGAGACAGTGTTTATACCGCGTAATACCTCTAATTCCCCAAAATTACCCGTTTAAGCGCGTGCAGTTCCCTGTGAGCATACGCTTTCAAGTTACAAGGGTCGACACTGAAGGCTGAAAGCTTCGGGTGTTGACCTCAGGGCAAGTTGCTTCTCACACGGACAACTGTACGTCAATTGCTCCCGAGTCACACATCCTGACTATCTGTATATTTTGGCTGCTGACAACAAAACTACAAACAGGAAAGTTTTATAAAAATGTGGCTGTTATTGTAGTATATTGTGGTGTACGACTTTCACGCGAACGAAGTCGCAGGCAGAAGCTAGTTAAAAATAAAGGCAGCAATAATAGTCGTTTCGCCACATCACTTTCTCCGAGATCTCTTGACGCACTCGTTTCATCTCGCCCCTCAGTCTCGCCTGACAGACGGATGGCTACACTACACCATAGCCATACAAAGCCATCTTAAGCCGACGCAACAGAGCACAAATCCAAGCGGACAAATTGAAAAACCACTGAAACATCGAACCCGTAGACGTGGCGTACCGTTATAACCACTACGCATTACGACCGAATTCCCGTTTCGGTCATCCGTATACGGCCCGGAATAACACAGATCGGTAACGAAACACAATGGCCGCTGTTCCGGGGGATCTATTCCGCCCCCTAATCCAGAAAGGTCGCTGGAAGCTATTCGATAACCACTTAGAGTGGGCACGATTGTACCGCGCTGATAACGGCCGGCGTCCGCGAGCCCTACGCTTTATTATGATTAGAATATGAAGAATTACGAGTATCGGCAGATTTTATTACTACGCAGGTTGTAGGGATCAGGGACTCAGGTATTTTTATAGATAAACAGATAATTTAATCAAAGTTTTTCACTCGGGGTACAGAAACGAGAGGCTGGCTTGCTAATACAGAAGATTTACACGAGAGGATTGGATTTTGTGTTGTCAACATAAAACTTAAGCTTATTGTCAAAACCTAAGTTACAAAGTAATAAAATGAAATTATACAGCACAAACATGCTCACAGCGTTAATACCTTCATATGCACTCACAGCAAAACAACTTTCTACGACTGAAACAAACGAATGAGCCTGCTTAATCTGCAAACAGGAAGACTTCAAAACGTCTGTTTAATACGTTGTCTAACAAGACGGTAAGCCTCGAAACAAAGTTTCCTTCATAAACGGTTCTCTTTATGCAATCGCTTCGGTCTATTTTGTAGAATTTATTCGAACCATCGGACTGTTAATGAGGACCTTTCCAACGCTTGCATTCCCTCTTTATGGATCCTCTGTATTAAATGCGGGGTTTTTTATAGCTCTAAGTCCCTTTTCTAGAACGATGCTCAAGCATAAACATCGATATGAAAATTAGATTTGTATCAAGTTTGTCAGATTCGAATCTTTTCACTAAGTTTAAAGGAATGACATGAATCCATAGGATACCTACCCTGTATATTTTTTAGTGAGGTATTTTTACAGTGATTAAATTTCACCAACAATGGTGCCGATTCCCTTGTTCACAAACTAAACTAAATTTAAGTTCAGTGCATCTTTTTCTTTCTATTTCATTAAGAAAAGGACAGAAGATAAATTTTAGTTTAGTCCTGTCAAATTAATCAGCGCATGTCACTCTCCATACAAGTTTAGACGTGATTAAAAACTTGCCTACTAAAATTACGTCAATTTACGTCAAGCGCTGATTAATTTGACAGGACTAAACTAAAATTTATCTTCTGTCCTTTTCTTAATGAAATAGAAAGAAAAAGATGCACTAAACTTAAATTTAGTTTAGTTTGTGAACAAGGGAATCGGCACCAATGTCTATTGTTTTTTAAAGGTCCTTTATATTCACAGAATGCTGTCTATTGATCTAAGATTAACCTGATTACTTGATCAGTAATATCAATTAATAAACCACCAAATAACACTCACTTTACCCCCAAAACAACGTTAATAGAATTAATAACATTGCAACTAATATGAGTCGACTTAGCAGGGAGTTGGGCGAAACTTTTATCTTTTATTAGCCCCGCTACGAAAACTGCCATATTGGTCGCGAACTTTCGATATTAATACCGCACAAACTAGCGATCCTGGCCGTTCAATCATGTTTTCTATTGTTGTGTACGAAAGATTCATAAATGTATTGCGGATATTACGTATTTAATCTTTTATCTTTGTTTCCGCCGGGATTTGGGAAGGACATTGGATTAGCTTGTTATTTTTCGGAGAGGTTTTCTTTGTTTTTGTTGTTAATTGGGTTCTTGCTGTAGGCAGAATTGGTATTTATAAGCTGCTTTGCGGACAAAGACAGAAGTCTGATACCACAGAGTACTTTTTTATATATTGGAAACTGTCTGATGGTCAGAGAAGTTTGACAAGTTCTATCAAGAACCACTAAAGGCATAGACAAGTAACTGAAAAAAAAAAAACGACATTTAGACTTCATATTGTATTTCACACATCTATTTTTTATTTAGTATTTATTCTGTATCCATTTCTCCGTGACATCACTGCGGGCTGCCGGGCTGAGATGGAAGTCTTTTGGCTTCGTACAGGACTTTCTGCTTTTATTTTAATTTTACTTTGTTTTTTTATTTATATATTTATGAGCGTGTTTTATTTTAATTTGTGATTTCCTTTCCTCAATAAATACATTTTGTTTCTTTTCTTTCTTTAATCAATATCTACTATTACAAGGAAACTGCACGAAAAACGTCGGGCAAGATACTTATTGTGGATGCGATTGGCCTGATACTGCCAAGAGCGGTGGAAACTTATAAGTAGGTACCGGTACTCAGTACCGTAAGTTCATTTTGCAGTAAGTAGGAGACAATTACAACATCATAGTTTTGCAGTCTCTCCCCATTAAAATTTAGTTCAGTAAATCTAACGAGACGCGGCTGAACGGAAGTCTATATTCCGTATTATGTGCTCTCAAATTAGTTGATAAGATAAGTCTTTATTTGCCTTAAACATGGTATAAAGTTGTTACAGTCGGGTATCATGTTTAGCTATACAGGATATGTATCAATTGCATGCAAAATAGTAATTATTAGTTAATTGTTGTTCAACGTCACAGATATAAGGTTAATACAATATTATAATAGTTTCATGTTAGCATTATCCGTAATGACAAAAGTCCAGAAATTTGTAATTTATTGTTAAAAAAAAACTTTAATAATATCATAAAACATATGTAGGTACTTTCAGCCATTTCAATAATTTGTTTTTAAATGAGTTAACATTATATACCAATTTTATTTCTTTTGGAATTTTATTACATATGCGTGTACTGACTAGGAAACTTTTCGCATACTTGGCTGATTTAGGAGTATCATACAAGTCTGCATGGATCTCTATTTCGAGAGTTCAATTGATAGGCTTTTTTGAACAATCCCTTATTATTATAAACATAATTACAGATTTCGTAAACGTAGAGTGACGAAAGTGGTAATAAACCTAGCTTTTTAAAGAACAGTTTACATGACTCGTCAGGACGGATACCACAAAAGGCTCTGATGCATTTCTTTTGCGCAATAAATGCTCTGTGTCTATCCATGCCAAGATATTAATTACCATTAACAGTATTGTAGTAACGTTAATTGTTCTAGCATTCTCCGTATTCTGAATAGGAAGTCTTGCACAGGAAGCTTATAGAATTTCAGACCTGCTACTGGGAAATAATCCTAGATATTTTGTGCTTGCGAGTCCTGCTAATGAAAATATTTCAGAGGTACGGGTGGAATAAGATATTAGGTTGATTGATTGTGATTTCAAAAATGGGCGTTTCAGATCCTGTTGATACAAAGACGAGTTTGGAAAACATGCAAAACTATTAAAATGTGAAAGTAATTAATTCAATCCACTTTTCTTAGCTTTTCGGTTGGTAACCAGTTTAGTTCTGCGTGTGAGTAAATCCAATATGGCGGCTATTCATTAATAATTCCCGCGCAAATCTTGCGGACTCATTGTTTAGTGCGCGGCATCACTCGCGTTGCCAAGCGGTTTGTTGTGTTCTCCAAACTGCCGATGTAATCTTGTTGTGCACTTTGTTTGTTAAAACAATTTCTTGATTATTGATAACTGGTGTTGAGTTTTATAAAAGTAATTTGGTTATGATGATGTAAGATATTATTTTCATAGGCTTTTTGTTTTTATTAAGCATAGCAACGAAATAATTAATGGCCACCTAGCACAACAGTCAAAAACTTCACAGAATTTGTGATTATTATTATCTATCTGCGCCTCACGATTTCAAGCCTTGGTCCCGTGGGAATATCGAGATAAATAGTATCCTATGTCCTAACCCAGGTCATGGGTCTACCCATGTGCCAAATTTCATCCAAATCCGTTCAGCCGTTTTAGCGTAAAAGCGTAACAAATATACAAACAAAAACTCAAATCTTTTCTCTTTAAAATAATAATAATTATTATTAAATTTAGATTAGGTTCGAAATCAAGTCTCAGACTTTCATCTGACACTGAATGCAACATGATTTCGGTGATTCATTTTAGTTACGAAAACTAGGTTTGCTAGGTTAGCGCTCATTGGAAAACATCGTAATGTGAGCATTGAACGTAATGATCAAACTTTTAAACTTGACTTTAGAATTCTCAACAGCTTCCAAAAATCGAGGACTGAGGATACGTAATGACGAAACACACATAAAAACAGCAGTATAACACATAAACGCTGTTATTAGGAACGCAGGAGTATCATAATACGTCATCATAATAATAAAAACGACGTCCCGAAGTAAACAATCAAAAACATTTTAGTACTAAACATTGGAAAGTGCGGTGTTGCCGTAAAAACTCACATTCCAACTTTTTTCTTTTTGGCGACAGATGTGCCGATATTACGGGGTTGTTCTTTATGGTGTCATTTAAATAAAGACCCTCTTAAAGTGTACTACGTATGGATATTATGATATGTATTATGGTATTCTTTAATGGACGGTTGTTGTGGTAATATTTGGAGGATATTATGGAAGATTTGGAGGGCCTGTCTATCGAAGGTTTAAGTTACGCTTGCCGCGGTTAGTTCGTGGATGGATGACCATCGATCTTATATCGAGACCCTTTGTGCCTCGGAAAGCATGTTAAGCCGTTGGTTTCGGCTGTCATTCGTAGATCTTTGACAGTCGTTACGGGTAGTTAGAAGCCCAAAAGTCTGACAAAAAGTCTAACCAAAGGGTACTTATCGTGTTTCCCAGTATCTGACTGGGTTATGGAGATCAGATTGGCAATCGCTCCACGTTTGTAGTGGTATTCAGCTGCATCAGAACCCTAATTGTGTTGGTAACACACGATCAATCACAATCTGAATCATTTTGAAGGATATTGCAAATCCATTTCTTCATAAATGTTCAAAAAATTTGTCTGCTCAACAATGTAATAATAAAACAAACAAAAAAAAAATGTGATTGATCGTGTGTTACACAATTAGGTGCTGGTTAGACTGGAAGCCGATCCCGATATAGTTGAGAAAAGGCTAGGCAGATTAATTAATTTGGAGTATATTTTTGCAACCTGTCTCCAACATAACAGTTTTCTGTGGACTTAAATTTTCTGAACTCGCTATCATTCTTAATATTTACTTTAAATTCATGATCTTTAGATTCATTATCTATATTCTGTAGAATCTTATTGAACCAATTGAACTATTCGAATTGATTTATAACTATGAGCCGTTATGTTCAAAGAAAGTCACTGTTCAAAGGAAGGAATGATTTGTAGTAACCTGTGATCTATATAGTCTTTGATGTCCGTTTTAACATACATAGTTACATAAAATATCTTGGCGAGCAACTTGTCATATAAATAATCGACCATCGGACATTTGGGTCGAAATGAAATGAAATTGTTTATTCTCTAAATAGGATATCGGAATCACATTTATACGTCATATTAAAAATAAGCTAGATGAGTTCGGCGTTTCCTATCTGACTACTCTGAGAAGAAAGGCCGAAACAACTCAGAGGTCGCAGTCTCTTTTAAAGTCCAGACATAATCTTGGTCAGGCCATAAGAGGACCATGTAGATTAGTGTCTGAAATGGTCTTTTGAGGAAAGAACCACACAGATTTGAGTATACCTGTCCAGTCAGTGCAAGCAGGGTGTATGGGGCAGTCGCCAATTTTTTCTCGATTACGATGTTGGTGCCATAGAGAAAGTTGTCCAGTTTGATGGTCTGTCATATGTGAAGGATGGGCGTTTTTGGGGGACTGTCTTATGTAATTTTGACGTTCGAAAAGTGCTGATTCTCAGCCTAGTTTGAATAAATGACTTTTGAATTTTCATACCCTTGAATATGACCACACCTTTCTGATACATGCTGTATAGTAAAAACCATATACATAATTACGAGTTATGTACGTACTATAAGTCAAATAAATACGATCAGTGGCTCGGAAAATAGCCTGTACGGTAAAGTTGTCGAGAGACGGTAACGGTTGAAGTCACATTTTTCTTCAGAACTATTTTGTAATATTTGGTACAAACTAAAATAATATATCTATTTGTTTTAAAACTTTCAAAACATAGCATAACGCCACGCCTGTAATCCCGGAAGGGTTGGGCAGAAATGGCCCTATGGGTACACCCACATTTAAAACTTTCAGTAACTCCATAGAGATGGAATTTGGTATGTGTGCAGACGTGCATGAATTTAAAGCAAGGGGAGATTATGGAATTTATGAGAACATAAGTAACTGTAACTTGGGAGTGTAGAAAGCATTGTGTATCGATGTAGGTATTTAAAGTTTGCGTACGCGAAGGAGATTTTCTATATTTCTGTCTCGTTTATTCTAACTTATTAATATTGTTCGGTGACTTGTTTATTACGACACTCTCTTTACGTGTAGCTAACATGCAATCGAAATGCTTCTTTAGTAAATAAAGTCAGTATTTGACGACTTAGATTTTTTGTAGCCTATAGTTAGAGTATGATTCGGAAGTTTCTGCGAGGGTATATGTACCGAAGGTTTTCTCTGAACAATCACAGTCGAAATTGCGAATTGACCACCAAGCTATCAAATAAAAAGATAGCATTTTCGACGCTTGTCAGGCACTCAGATTTTGGATATTTGTTATGAGAATCTTATTAAAAAACTGCGTTCCTATTTTTATTTTAAGGATATATTAAAATATAATCACCTTTTTGTATATTATTTCATTCACAAAATAATTACGGTTGTATTTTACAGCATCGTCACTTAACATACAATAATAATGAAGACACCAAGTTATTAAAATACCAACATAGATGGGATGGAAGTTCATTTTCCTTAGGATCATAATAATTAAATTTTTGTTTTATTTTCGGAAAAATTATGAAGAGAAAGTCCACCGAGGAATGTTGGTATGTAATTTCTGTAGTCACGGTTCATGTCTCGGAAAAGCGATTGAGATAGTTATATCAACTGAGGAAGCCACGAGCACAGTATAAATAAGTAACAGTATTATTTCTTCATAGAAAACGGCCGAAATGATGCACTTCGAAATCTCAGTGTATATTAGTATCTACGCACAGGATCAAGTGCGCGATAGGTATGCACGGACAAGAAGACCGTAGGTAATTATTTCAAGGTCACTGCCGAGATATAATACTGCTACTTTATTATACTGTGCCTCGAGTCTCACGCAGTTATATATTGTAATAGCACTTTCACAAGAAGTAAGAAAATTTTAGTTATCACGTCCACCACAATTTAAACGGCTGCGTCCTTCCATCGAACGAATAAAAAAGAAACTAAATAACCTAAACCGCTACCCAAAACTACGTGGTGAACTGGCAAACGTATTCTGATTTAAATATCGCGACCTTTGGAACTCTTCGTAATATTGGAGACAGGATGGGCCCAAGGTATTGGTACTATATAGTAATGCGCTAGGGATTTCTGAAAGGTCCGGGCGACGGCAAAACGTGTTAGTTCGCCTTATTGAATATCGGGAATATGACGTGGTCCCGCAGGACCCCAATATCGGAGGTCGGCAGAGTTGAGCATACGTTGCATTCTCAGCGGGTTTTAGGGATGAGTTTTACACGTCTAGGTAATGGATTTCGGATAGTTATTGCTGTTACGTAAATAAAAAATAAAGTGCGTTACGTAAAAAGTTCAGTTTTCTTTTAAAGAGTTTTTACCCGACTACGGCGAAACAAAAAGGAGGGTTATGATTTTGACTGGTATGTATGTAAAGCCGTGGTCACATGCAGATTTCTGTACAGACACCAACAAAATTATAATGGCATGCGACCACGGCTTTAACTTGACCATTTTTGTACGTACGAGTATGTCTTGATTTCTGTCTGAAACATTTTCTTGTTTCATACTTATTAGAGCGTGATTTTTCAGTAGTCGGGTTTTTTTCTTCATGAAAACAACATATAAAATCTTCTTTGTAGTTTAATATTAACATGTCCTAGTTCTTGCCAGGTCCTCTTCCCAGTTAATAAATTGTTGTATTTTCTCCGCTCACTTTCATCTGCAGGATTTCAACAATAAACAAACCATAAACAAAAACTTAAAACTCGAAGCTGTTTCATTTCCCCAATCAGCGCAAACAATCAACAAATTGATTTACACAAACTGCAATTCTAAATACAAAACTTAAGTTTGTATTTCAGCCAAAAACAATTGCACGAACCCAATATCAGAGAACTAAGCCCAAGGTCTGTACAGACGAGCAAAATCTATAGCCACACCACAGCTGCAAAAATGTGGCCGGGAACAAAAATGTATGAGCACGTGTATAGTTTTAGTTCCATTCACCTAAGGCATTTTGCAGTCGCGTTCAACGGCTGTCGTAAATATGACGTGGTCAATGCCGACGACATCGTGGCCACAAGCACAAAGTTGACTTGAGTCACAAGCTGATGCTAGATTAAGTAAATTCAATTGTAGGTAAGTATCTTGTTATTTATAATTTTATTCCAATTTTTATCCCAATTCTATCGAATTTTATAAATTTTCTCATTTTGCTTAATTTAATTTAATTTCGTAAATTTTTGTCTAGTTTTATGTAATTTAATCTATTTTTTTATTAAATGTGTATAATTTTATTACTAATAGATATTGACCGATAACGTGCAAACGGTAAATATAAGTCTGTTTTTAATAAATAAATAAGTGTCCGAAATAAGATTCAGTTAAGAAGTCTTGTTGGTTAAACGACATCGCTGTCACAACGTAACTTCACACAGCTACCAGCGATACCACATTCACACTAGCCACTGCCCGGCGACTTGTTTGTCGCTGTGCTGTGGTGTGGTTGTGGCGCGTCTGTATACGAGTTAAGTGGGTGAAACTTGGTAAAACAATAACGGTAGTAATATTTCATTGTTTTCTCGTATCGAAGTCGCGCGGCCTACGTTCCAGATATTTGAGCAAAACACATTTGTATTAGTTAGTAAGTTTGATACGGACGTACGGACGCGATGCAGATGCTACTTTCATGTTTTATGACCGAAATACTTGTTTATGTGTACGATGCGTGGAGACATATCAAGTTTGGGTGTAATTGTGTGAAAATTGGGGTTAGATGAACTATACACATTTCATATATCTAGCTTGTTACAGAAATAGGTATTAATAACAATTTATATTGCAGCAGTAGTGATAGCCTAGTGGTGTGACCGTCGGACTGCCAAGTGATAGGTCTCAAGTTCGAACCCAAGGCACGCACCTCAGACTTTTCGGATTCATGTGCGTATTGTATAATTATCACTTGCTTCAAAAACGGTGAAGGAAAACATCGTGAGGAAACCGGCATGCCTGAGAGATATTTCTTGACGGCATGTGAAGCCAAGTCATGGTTGGCATAAAAATGTTGACACCAGGTTACTTACCAATAACACCGAAAAAAAAAGAGTGGCATTCCGGGAGTGCTGACAGAAGTGAAAACTTGAACAATTAAAAAAAATACTTCCAAAATCTTTAAAGTAAAAATACTTGCATTGAACACTGATCCGTAACGTAATATTAATATAGAGCATAATCGCGTTTACATAAATGAGGTGTCAATTGTTTTTTACCATCTCAAAAATGCCCAACGCGCTTAAAGAAGTTGTTTTCACTTCAAAAAAATATAGATGCAGGATGTAATGTTTTTATTTTATTTTTACTAGATCATGATTTCAGTTCTTACGTGGCAAATAGACATTTTCGACAAAAACTTCCTTGTATGTACAAAGATATAGGCAATTAAGATAAAGCCCCCATAGTTGCTAGTAGATGGCGACACTAGCGCCCCTCAGCCCTCGGCCCACGGCCTCTGCTTCATTATTAATGGACAATACTAACTCAATATAATAACTGTATCGGATTACAGGATATTGGAAGTTGGTAGATTATGATATTACGACGAAATAATGTATTTTTATTTTATTTTTGTTCCTACACTGCTTCAGTTATTGGATTTCATTTTTGGAAAATGTTGAGCATTTAATTAAAGCTGTTGTCTGTGTTTATGTTGGATTATTACTTTGGCATTTGATAATGATAAAATATTGTTTTTGTAGAAAGAATGTACCAAACAAGAGTTTTACAGTGAACATCAGGCCTTGTTTTAATTTCTATAGTATTAGGTGGAGCATTGAATCACATAATATATATTTCCGTTTCATACACCTACCAACAACAGTAAATAATTGAAATGAAACAAAATTGTTTATTCTGTAAATAGAATATAGGAATCACTTTATTGTTTATTCTGTAAATAGAATACAGGAATCACTTTTCAAATCAAATTAAAAAAAAAATCCAACCTGGGGTTGTCCTTGGGTAGTGCGAACAGGGACAGTCGTCGGTTAGTGCCTCAATACTTAAAAATGTCTAAGGGGCCTCTGCGAGTTGGCTTCGGCCCCTCGTACGCCTTCCAAAGGTCCACGTCCACAGATATGTTAAATCCACATAGTCCTGTGTTATGTGATTCACAATAATTCGACCATAGCAATTAACATTGGATTGGATCTACATTTTTGCGATATTTTTTTTATTGTTTCACATCTTTGCGGGAACGTTTTTATAATTCATACTAAGAACTTTAATGCAATCAAATTAAAAATCCCAAAAATATAGATCCAACAATGTTAATTGCTACAGTCAAATTAGAATAATACCTGCTACAGGGACACCTCTGCCCAACCCTTCGGGGAAACAAGGCGTGATGTTATGTTATGTTTTAATACTTTACAAAGTAATCGTGTCATTTTGAATATAATTTTTGACAATGTCAATGTGTATATAAAACTGGTAGGTATATTTTGATGATTTTACATAATAATTAAAATGTCAAGTTTTATGGTTTTATCACAAGGCTTAGCAGAGTCAGCAGTTCAATTCCAAGCTTTTTTATATTCTGAATAATCTGCAATTTTATAGTATTCTTTTTTACAAAGTTTGGTTTTAATACAGATTTTAAATCGTTAAATGGGTAAGTTTAGAATGTCAATGGAGAGTTTGTTGTAAAAGCGAAATTACCTATAACATCCGATTAACTACCTAAGCTAGAAATCCCACGGCTGATTTCAAAATGTAGTGTAATTTCAATATGTACTGAATAATGCTAGCCGAATTACTCGTAGCTACTAACTATTGTCATTTTGCGGTCGAAGTGTTTTAAGTGCACAACCCGGCGGCCTGTCCAGCTGTAAATGCAGGAGTGACATATGCAGCTAATGCAACAATGTATTTTAAGGCCATTACTATTATGTAAAGGTCATTTCGTGTTGCAGTTATGGGCTTCCAAAATTGCGACTAGACGACGTTCAGTCACCATAGACTACCTGCAGTTTTGTCTCACCTTTTTTCTAAACACAGTACTGATGGTTCACTCCGCAATCATTTAAATATAAAACTATTCTTCTTGCGACACAATATTGTGCAATTCAGGTCGCACAGCGCTAATTACCTACTTTACGTTATATTTACCTAGAAGTTGCCTCTCTTTCTATCGCGTAATCGTCTTATATCTTCTGATTACGTTACGCTCAATAAATTGGCCCGACAAGTCGAGCCCGCCGCGTACTTGTAGCTTCATACCTAAAATGCGGAGTGCGCCTTCTGTACTTATTCTGTGCTTTAAATCCATCCAAAGGTTGTCCGTAAAACCCTATCCTTCTACATTTATTGTATCTGTAATTTGCATGGTTTACATAATAAAGAGAATTCTATTCTGTCTTATTTAAGAAGAATGTCTAGGTAAGTTCTACCCCTTGACAATTTAAATCAATGGTTCTACCACTATTTTTATTTTAGTCACCAAGCATCGTTGCTCTGTTTCGGTCTGAGGAGGCGGTCACTACTGCGGGTTTGTCCGAAAGGGTTACCGTGGCCCCTGGCAACACACAGGTAACTGAAGGAACACGGGTGGGTTTTAGTTAGTAAGAGTCTGACACCCTCCCGCTCCGCCCAGAGCGGGAGAAGTTATTTGATAATATATAATAAAAAAGTTGGTGGTCACCACTCTGGTGAGAGGTTGATTGAACTTTATAGAATAAATCGATAAAATAATTATAAACATCGTATATAATCTATTACATTGTAATCATAATATTACTTCGTAATTAATTTTAGATCAATGTTTTATAATTTTTCGGAAAATTTCCTTCCCCAATAATGTTTTTAATAAACGCTCTTAGCTAATAAAGAAAAATACCTCGAAGTCTTGATAAAATTGAAGGTTCCATATTTTCTTTACAGCTACACGGTATATGAACGACATATTTTCGTAACATTACGAGTAAAATAACGATTTGAATGACTGACGCAGGGGAGAGTGAAAGAGGAAATCATGAACCTTAAGTAATATGCCACAAAGGCAGGCAGAAAAAGAAACCTGACTTACAAATCTGCCTACCAATTTTGAATAGAAAGGGAGCTACTAGGCTACTAAGTCGAAAAAGGCTGTTCAGTACAAACTCAGAGATAGCAATAGATACGTTTGTTTTTAAAGCTCCCGCGACGCAACACTGTTAAAACAATTTCCGTGAAGTTTTCATAGAAATCGTTCCACTAGAGTCGCGTTGCGCCTGTCTGCGGGCGCCTTTCGCAAATCATGGCGCAAACTTTCCCAAATCTAACACTACTTAAGTACTACAAAATTTTGAATTGCGGGAAATCTGGCAACACCGCATACTATCCCAACTATTGAAGTTAGTACCAACAAAAGAATTAAAAATAATGTTGGTAAAACCTTGTATCGATACAATAGGAGTAGATTCAAGGACCTATCATAAATATCTTTCTCGGAAAACATAAAGGTTCAGAAAACTTAGCCACAGCTAAAATATTTGGTGAAAGATTAAAGCCGAACTTGAAGAATTTAGAAAAGGTTCGACCCTCCAAATGGTTCATAAAAATGTTGGTGCTCTTTATTGGATATAAGAAAACGAAGGAGGTGCCTCTCATTTTTGAAAGCAGAATACTGTCTGTGAGAGTTTTAAAGCGTTCATTTGTTTATTTCCCATTCGCATGGTATGTGGTGGCCAGTTTTAAATAAGTGGGTTTCGAACTTCCGATGCACCGTTGTGTTAGTTGGTAAAACTCATTTTGTTTTTTGTTTTAAGCTTTGTCCCAGCCGTGGCTTATTATGATGAAGATATTTTAGAATGAATAAATGGTTTTTATTTTGTGAAAAACAATAAAATCTGGGAATCCCAAAACAAATTGTAGGCAAAGACATTTTAATATCAAGAATGGGATTTGTAGAAATGCTTGTAAGTGGTACATTTATAATAAAGTACGAATACAGGCCATCAGTGTATGTAGGTTTATCTTAAAGTTTCCACAACATGGATTCTCTGTGAAGTGAACTAAATAAAATACTCATTAGGTACATATAACAGTAGGCGATATAGAAATCAGCCTTCGTCTTTACTAGAAAGATAAAAAAACTTTAACGCTCCAAGTGGAACAAAAACAACAATAATTTTCGGAAATTTTGACCGTCAGCAGTTATTGACAAAACATTAATGAGCCTATCAACTTCAGTTTAATGAACAAAAAAGTATTGAGAGCGACGAATCTGATCAAACTTGATTGTCTCCACAAATTTTGAGATACTTAAGACTCTTGGCACAACAAAATGATAAATTAACCAAGTTTCTGGACTCAATGTCATGACTGACACTTTTGTTTCGATATTCGAAAATTCGATTGTGTGATATTCAAAAATAAACTTTTGCAAATATCCCTACTTATGCCTAGAACATTTAGATATTTTGTGCAAGTACCATTCCGTACCCGACCGCAGGAGGCAACTGCAGGAGACGTGTCGCGGCGTCACGTTGCGGCAACACGTCACGGCGTCATGTCGCTACAGTCATGATTCCGAACCCGACCGTAGGCGGCAACTGTTCGTATTCCAGTCGGTAGAAAAACGTGACAATCGCTCGAGCGTTGGCGGCACTACTGGTCTGCAGTCGGGCTGCACGTGTCGCCTGTCACTCGCCCGTAACTGTCAACGACGTGTCGCTAGCTACGGAAGGTATTTCAAAGAAATTCATAGAAACCAGTCGTGTCGCGGTGACGCGTCGCCTGGCAGTTGCCTCCTGCGGTTGGGTACGGAATGGTACCTTTAAACTGCGATGGGCTGAGTTGATTGATTAATCAAAGCCTTTTTTAACGGTACTGATAGAATTCCTGAGAGAAATTAACAAAAACCGTGATGTCAAATGAGAGCAAATTTAAAATACCATCTTCAAAAAACAGGAGTTTTTCAAGACGATCCGTAATATTGTTAAACAGAGTGCTTCGTTTTTACGAAGGTTTATATTTTAACTGAAATAGAATCAGACTTTAATGGAAATGTTCCAACGTAACACTGATCATGCAACACACACCTTGTATTTATTTACATCAATCATTATCATCTCAATACAAAAGTTGCGAACACCACTCCCAGTAGTTCTACCGTCAGCAAAAGGAACTCCATCATTATTCTAACAAAAAGTTGGGAAATGCATACAATTCTCTCAAAGGCGTGAAAGACAATACGTATCACAAAGTAGAGGAACGCAAAGTAAGAGCGTTTGCTTGCCAAGTACCAGGAATGCAAACATGAGCTGGAGGTAAAGCGAGCAAGAGACGCCTTACCGACTACAAAACGCCACAACAATGACAACGACCACAAAGAAAACCGTACCCTAAACATGACAGGGTAAAGTCGAATTTTGAGGGAAGAAATAAGCAGGTCGGATGCTCACATTTATTCGCGGAGTTGGTATGCGGCTGTTCCGTGATATGCTAAGCAAAAGCCAAGCAAACAAATTGGAAGCGACACATGAGAGGTGCGCGAATAAAATGTTTCTTAAGAGAAAATACAGAGCAGAAAATTTAAAAACTATTCGCGCAAAAGTAAACATTATAGGCTGCTTTAGATATTCAGGAAGCTAAAAGCAACGTAAACAATATCAAGTTTGAGCTTCCCTATATTTGTTTTTGTTTGGTACAAATAATATTATGCGGGTACTTTCAGCGCGTCTAGCTTATTTAAGTCAAATACATTTTATGTGTGGCAATGTGTTCTTTCCTCAAAAGACCATTTCAGACACCAGTCTACATGGTCTTCACATGATCTGACCAAGATTATGGTTGGACTTTTAAAAGAGACAGTGACCTCTGAGTTTGTTTCGGCCTTTCTTCTCAGAGTAGTCAGATAGGAAACGCCGACTTCATCTAGTTTAAAAAAATATATGATTGACGTGTGTGATTATGTGCTTTTGTTTGTAAAGACCTACTTACAGAAATAAAATGATTTATCATTTTATGTTGGGGTCAGCTACAGTACAAGTCTAGCAGCATATTTCACATTATCTTTAGTTATTAATTAGAGATTTGATCCTTGTTAGGAATCCTTTTCACTGCCAACCAGTGGCAATTTGATATAGATTAGGTACATTAAAGAATACGTGCTTTTTATGGAAGATTCTATACAAATACAATAAAGCTGAAGAGTTTGTTTGTTTTTTTGTTTGAATACGCTAATCTCTGGAAGTATCGTTCAGATTAATACAATCTTTTTGCCTTTTATAGCTCAATTCTTGAGGAAGATTAGAGAACATCACGCTACGACCGGCGCCGAGCAAAAAGATAAAATTCACAAAGAACGCGGGCGGCGCGGGCGATGCAATGCGACGCGGTGGGGTCAAGGGAACAAGAAATTTGACGCGGACGAAGTCGCGGGGCGAAGCTGATGTAAGGATAATACTGTCTTTTTTATTCTAAATACAAAGTGATTGTAAATAAATACTGTTCATTGTTGGATTGTCTTGTACTGCATGTACATTTATCCTTGTTGTTTGCGAAGTAGTTTTACGAGCGAAATGCTATAGCAGGCTTAGTTAACGTTTCCCCCTATGGAGCTAATCAGGGATTGAAGGCGAGTCAACAAAAGGTGTGTTGTTCTGTCACTCGCGTCAGCTCCGCTTCAAACCACATGCAGGAGCGACATTTAAACTTCACAATGTTGACATGTATTAACGAGGAGACGAGTAGGTATATTGGTCTAACAAACAAAAATAGTAAAAATACCAATATGTTTGTGTACTTACAATAAAAATTAAGAATGTAAAAAGATATTCAGAAAGAATATTCAAGGAATACCTTGAATATTAGAAATAGTAGTATATGTAATCTGTGGTATTAGTCTTTCTACGGGTTGAAAGCTTGTTGCAATTTCGTTATAAATCAATAAAGAATAAATTTATTTTTTTACAAAGCAGTTAAGAATTGTATTAGAATTATTTAAATATTTTTTTATATGGCGTTTATAACATATTTCCCCACTAGAAAAACTAAGAGGATAATATATTTTATCCAATAATGTATCGTGTATGTTGTTTTATTTTCAGCGGCGGAGGTAATAGTATCGGCGGGAGTGACCTCAATCCGCTGATGTGGAAAGTGCTCTCCATTCCGACTTTTTAGAGATTTCCCGAACGGTAAAACGGAGATTATTGTTATATTTATTATGTTCACTATTGAGTTTGCCTGTTATCGTTTTTTTTAATTCGATCATGTGGTTTTTGTTGTTGCTAAGATGCGAGTGGGAAACGAATCCACATTTTTTTCTTCACATTATTTATGCCTTTTGTGACCCTCAACGATATATTTAATATCCATTTCAACAGTGGACCATTTAAACACCTCTTATTTTTAAGTGATTTTTCTACTTTTGGAATTTCAAAGATTTTCTTCTGTCGAGGGTGACTTTCACCTAAATGTGATTTTTATGAGTCAATCGACTTTAAAAAGCTCCCCACGATAAAGAATCTTCTTATTAGACATTGAAAGTTTAATTAAATACCAAAAAATCGTGCCGAACAAGAACAATACCGACATTACAACATAGATCCATCAAGTCACCAACAACCGCTGCTATCAAGATCCCGGTATGTGTCAGCGAAATCACTGCGGAAGTTCCCCCAGCAGATTTATTCATGACTTAGCCAAATATTTGATTGATTAACGTGTCTAAAGCAGTCCGGGCCTTCGATAAACTTGCCAACCACTTCATTTGGCGAAAAAGGCTCTTGTTTAAACTTCCCAAAGTGATGCTGCTCTTTTTTTTTCTTTTTATAGACCAAGAAAACATAAACTCCATTCAATTTCGTTAAAATAACGCTCGGAACGGAGGAGAATGATTGCAACGTACATAAAATTCGTCGGGATTCCCATTATGCCTGATATATAAGTAACACAATAACGGCTTAATGTATTTCTTGATAAGACTGATGTTTTTGAAACGTTTTTCATGTTTGAGTTATTTTGGGGAAATGCCAATAAATAACGATGTCGATAGAATACATATTGTTGTCTTGATCGCTTCAATAGCTCGGTAGGTAAGTGTGAATAAGCCGCCTATATCGGCTTTCATTGTTGTGTTTGGTCCTCGATCGAGTCGGTTCGTCCCTTTTATTTTCACAGTTTGGTCTCTGCTACCCGGTTCACCGAGGTAGGCACACCGAGCGATTTAATTCGTGAATGAAAATCGTCACTTGTGTGCGTAGAAATAGTGCTTCAAGAATAAATTGGTTTCGAACATCTTCATCCCACCAAGAATATGTTCATGTAAAATGCTGCCAAGGCGAGAACATATGGCTCGCACTGTCAAAAAGTTATCAGATCTCATGCAGAGCTTCTAACTCTACACGCCCTAATTGTACAAGCCCTAACTTCACAAACTCTACAGCTTAGTCAAAATATGTGGCTTGGCTTTTATTTCTTATGATTATCTTAGGTAAGCCTGCAGAAAGTTAAAAGTATTGGTTGGTATTAGTACTTATATGTAAAAAAAGTAACATTGTAACTAAGATATCATTATGATCGGTTACTATGCTTAATGATAACGATGGCTGTTTTAATACCATCGTAAAACTTTTTAAAATAATGTTTAATTAGATTTAATCAACCACTTTACTTTTGTTTTTTTTATATGTGCGTATATATTTTAGTACCTACTAATACCAACATTTTTACTTTCTACAGTCTTTCTATAAAATAATCATAAGAAATAATTTAAATTATTTACAGCTTTAAAAAAACATTAATTGCTTTGAGCGCCTACGCAACTTGAATGGGCAAAAAAAAAAACATGTTAGCCACTGGATGGCATGATGACAATTGAGATTAACTATATTAGTTTTAAAGTAAAATCACAGATTTAAAATTTTTGGGCTGGGCGTGGGTTTTTTGTATGAGCCGTGGCCATCCTCCTTTCAGCTTTCTAGGACTTCAGGAAGTACCCTAAGAATTTTGATGACCACCAGTGAGTGAGTGACGAAATCAGGGTTTTTAGATATCAATAAAATCTAAAGCATAAGAGCTATGCAATTGAAACTTTATATGTTTAATAAGTCGACTATTGAAATCATATTCCGAGAATTTTGTTTATCTGGTATAATCCAAACCCAAGTTATGAGGGTTCAAAAAAACGACGAAGCGTTTCGGGAAAGGTAGGTAGTGCCCTCGCGCTTCACTTGGCTCGTCTTGGCGGGGCACTACCGTGTCCCAGATAAGACATTCAACAAAATAATAATAATAATACCAGCCTATTATTGTCCTACTGAAGGGCAAAGCCCTCTTCTAATTTGGATAAGGTACGATCATTGATCACCACGCATGCTCAAGAAAGATATTCCTGACTTATGTCAGTATATATACGATAGCAGTGATAGCCTAGTGGTGTGACCGTCGGACTGTCAAGTCATAGGTCTCGAGTTCGAACCCAAGGCACGCACCTCTGACTTTTCGGATTCATGTGCGTATTGTATAATTATCACTTGCTTCAAAAACGGTGAAGGAAAAGATCGTGAGGAAACCTGAGAGATATTTCAATTTGTAAATTAAAAAATAATAATGCCTGAGAGATATCGACGGCATGTGAAGCCAAGTCAGAGGCCCATGGGCGGCTTCAAACCTCTGATACCAGGTTAGTAACAAACCAGACGAAAAGAAAAGAAAATAGTAAAGTCCAAGAAAAACTCAACAAAAACTCGTTAAAAACTGAAAACCCGCTTATATAATGCCGATTCAAATATACACGATAGATAATGAAGTAGATAAGGAAACTTAAACGTTAGAGAGTTTGAAGGGAAATAAGTTGTTGCTTTTAGGATTCTTAGTAAATTGCGAGGCGTAGAAGGAAAAGTTTTCAAGATGAATCTTTAGGTTCGAGCAAAAAAGATCTTCGCTCACTCAACGTTTGCGAACTTATATTAACAAGGAAATTATTACGAATTTTGTCGGTTATTACGTTGAGATTCTGAATATTTTGGTCGCTCTTTCGAGTAATGAACCAACGGGGTTGCTAAAGTGGACTGTGGACAAGAGGTTTCAATGACTTACTTAGTAAATATTTGCACACGTTCTAGTCAAGCCCAGTAACTGGGTTGTGGAGGTCAGATAGGCAGTCGCTCCATGTAAAATATTGGTATTCAGCTGAATCCGGTAAGACTGGAAGCCGACCCCAACATAGTTGAGAAAAGGCTAGGCAGATTGATTTAGAAAGCCATGTTAGTTTATTTTTCTTTAAACGATATGTCCCTTTAGCAGAATCATCATCATCATCATTTCAGCCGAAAGACGTCCACTGCTGGACATAGGCCTCCCCCAAGCACCGCCACTTTGACCGGTTCTGTGCTTTCCGCATCCAGCGGATTCCTGCGGCCTTCACAAGGTCATCAGTCCATCTTGTGAGAAGCCTTCCAATGCTTCGTCTTCCGGTACGTGGTCGCCACTCCAGAACCTTTCGACCCCATCGGCTATCCGTTCCGCGGGAATGCAGAATACTGAGTAAAAACCTCACCCAATTTCTTCCAAGTTACTGGCCACCGCGAACCAGCCCTCGCGGAGTCCAAGATACTTTATATTTTAAAATCCAACCATATACTAAGTATCGGAAAAGGTCGAAGTTTTACTCTCTAAGGAAAACAATCTACAGATAAAAATGAGTATTAGAGTTTGCTTGTGTCGGCAGTTCTTTTATATTATACAGTCTTACATTTTGGAATAGAATTACATATTATAATATCTACGATGTATTCCTTTCAGGTTGCCATCGATCATCTGAAAGTTATCGGAAACTTACATATGAGAAAATATCAGGATTCATATGTACAGTAAGCGCTCAAAAGTGCATGAGCACGCTAAGAGTCGTATTGCTGTGAACACGCGGTATAGTCCGTACATTTGTATGTGTAAACAGTCAGACGTCTGTGGTGTGAGTGCCGTACACACACCACAGAGAACGCAGTTTTGAACTACACACTATCGTATCGTCACGGTTCGCGGGCGCCGCACTTATATTTCCATAACTTTTGTTAGCACGCATCATACTCGTACGCGTGACCTTGGCCAGTGTATCGCATTGCTAAAATTCGAAA
The DNA here is from genome assembly GCA_949152395.1 of Agrochola litura. Lineage (NCBI taxonomy): Eukaryota > Metazoa > Arthropoda > Insecta > Lepidoptera > Noctuidae > Agrochola > Agrochola litura. Next base: position 2,362,566 of record OX424496.1, read on the forward strand.
GTAAATTATATGTGCAGATAGCAGAAGGCGTTAAGCGTTGGTCTTAGATTCATTAGGCTAAGGTTCTAATCTCGTAAATCACAGCGCTGTTTTTGCAAATATTATTATTTTTGTTTGCAATAATAATATTTTTAAATATCCTGCCTATTTATTAATGTTGTTATTGCAATAAAGGGTTTAGAATAAAAAATGCGTGATATGTTATAATAAATAATATTTATTCGTTATGTTTATTTTACTTAAGTATAGTTATCAAACTGCTACAATTATTTATCATTACTTCACCTGAATAATATGTGAAATAGATGTCTAGAAACTTAGAAGCAATTTGTATTATTTTGACATATTTAAATTTTGAAATGTTTTAAATTTTAAATGGATTTTTTTGCACCATAAATATAAAGCTTTGATCATGGTCTAAGTAATTAAGCAATAAATAAGAATATTAGACTACTTAAAATGAAAAAAAATCTACTGACAAAATTGTTGATTTTAAGGTTAAAGGCATATTAATTATTTTAAACTTTATTTGGCTTTAGGAAATATTGGTTGGTATTGAGGTTATAGCTTAAGTATTCATTTTCTTTACGAAAAGAAGATTGAAACTAAACCTCAAATTTTAATCCTAAAATAATACTATTACTAAAATAATATTAAACAATTTCGGTATATCTGCAAGAAATACGACAAACACCCTATTGAAACGTGCTTAAAAAATTCGTTACCATAAATTCATGCAATAAAGAATCTGTTGTTTATTAAGTTGGTACGGTCAATATTTTAAGGTCAAAAACGGTTTTCTAGCTGGTCTTCAGTGATGCAAGCCTTCAGAGTGCACGGCGAACGGTTCATAATGACGTGTTTTTAATAATTCAGCAAAATATCTCGTTGGTATGAAACCATTTGTTTCATTCACCATTTGACGTCGCTGCTACTCGATAATAAGCCCCTTCCTCATATCTCTTAACCCTCACAGTATTTCTCTAGAACAAAGAAAAACATTGTTTTTATTACACATAATACCTAATTATTTATTATTCGATTAAACCTCACAATGAATTTAAAACTTTAAAGGCATCTTCTGTCTCAACAATACCTCTGTTCTATCAACAATACCCTTGATTAAGATTTATGTTTAGTAAAATATGAAATATATAAATGATAACACTCACACTTAGTCCGGTTTTATTAGATATTCACTTCACTTTTACGCAGCGCAATAATATTCTCTGATCTGATCTGATCTCTTCAATATATTTTATGCCTGCTTTTTGATAATAATAACCACAACACTGCGCTAAATGCTCGTCACCAATATTATCACGGCACGAACCGACAAAGTTCTATTAATTGAATACTTGTAACAAACTGCATCTACCCCACAGAAATCGAAATAATTTACTTAGTTTTTTGTGGTCTACCTGCTAAACTTTAATATTTATGTGAACAAGACGAATGAAACTAAAAACGAATGATGATTATCGAACTAGTCATTGGTTGCAGACAAAGTGAGTGTGTGTGTGTAATGTGCGTGTCTACAGTATTGTAACAACTTATAGAAGAAGGTCGTAAGTCAAACCGAAGCGTCAGTCTATTGCTTTGTGAGATTGCTTATGGACTTTTGGTCGGTACTGTACCTTATCCTGAAACCTTACTGAACACAAACTAAAAAACCTACATACACACATGGCCTAGCAGATAAAAATTAAATGCTTATCAGCATCTTGTCTGCCTGCTTTCTGCCGTTACATACACACTTATACATAATCAGCCTATAATATTCCCACTACTGGGACACAGGCCTCCTCTCGGTGAGAGGGAGTGAGCCGTAATCCACCACGCGGGTCCAGTGTGGGTTGGTAGATGTCACATCTCGTCAGTCTTCGAATATTTGATTCTAGGACATGCCGGTTTCCTCACGATGTTTTCCTTCACCGTTTTGAGAGCAGTGGTGCTTTCTTGCATTGGTAGTACCTAGTGTATTCTCTAAACATGATTTCGAAATTCGAACATCTTAAAATTAGAACACCGTGTTTTTTTTAGCAAATGAAATCCCGTTCAAATTGTGTGTTACTTGAGTGATGTTCGAAGTAACACAATCACTTTAAGCCGTGTGTGCACGATGCCGTTTGTGTTTTTTGGTCTGTGCTAAAATAAATGTATTTTCTTTCTTTCTTCTTCTTTAACGAACAAGAACATGGCGAACACGAACATCGAACAGTTTGTTCGCATGTGTGTACCACTAACGAACATCAAATATTGTGTTCGGCAAAAACTATCGTGGTGATCCTATTTCGTTGTTTTGTGTGGACGGTTTTTGGAAAATTTTATGCATTTGTAAATCCATGGCTACTAAAGAGAGCAGGGCGGTTCGACACAAGTCGAACTGTGTTCGTATGGTGTTCGTATTCGCTTTGCTAATTTACGTCCACACGTACGAACAAAATGTTCCGTGTTCGATGTTCGTATTCGCTATGTTTTGTTCTTTCGTGCGTACACGGACAGATTTGCCAATTGGACCATTTATGTCTTCAAAATATCTTCCAATAAAGTGCTCCCTTGGAACGAATTCCTAGTATCGATCGCTTCATACGGTGATGCTGAACGCTATCGGTGGCAGTTGACGTGTGTTGTCAGCGCCGACAGATGACATGAACTCGCCATAATGACAGCCGTAGAGATGAAAGTGATACGGATGCTTTCAACGGAAATGTGGCTTAGGTAGACATAGTTTTTGTAGATATTACTCATAATAGCTGTTATTCAGATATTTGTTGGGGACATTTCTTCCGTGTATCGACTTGTTATCTTGTTTAATTATGCTCTTGCTTAAATAGCTTTTCAAAGCTTACTGTCAATCCTTCTACACGTGCAGGCTGTGGGTCAACTTTACTCAGCGAGGGCATGCAGCGACCTACGCGTTCAGTATAATAATGAGAGTGCTGCTGCGGCTGCCGTGGTGTTGTAGTGCATCAGGGATATTTATGAATAATAGCATTGATGGTTTTGCCGCCATTGTTAGAAAAAGATGTGCATCCCTGATGTCACGTGTTCGCGGCAGCACCAACAGTATTCTCAGTGTGTTCGCAGACCGGTGGGATTCCCCGATGTCGATGTTGTTTCACTCTGCCTCAAATAATGCTTAGCGATGTATTAATATAGTGCGTTTGTATGTTTTGTTTGAGATAGAGAAATTGTATTTGGCTTTTTGAATTAAAGGAAATTTATTATTATTATTATTTTTACATATATATTTAAATATCTCGGGACCTTAGGGTCCCGGTCTTTTGGAAGGCGTACGAGGGGCCGAAGCCAACTCGCAGAGGCCCTTTAGACAATTTTATATGGAATGAGGCACCAACCGACGATTATTCCAGTATGCACTATGCAAGTGCACCCAAGGACAACCCCCGGTTGGTGTAGGACTATTGCAGAATCTGGAAACAAATCTATTGGACTATGGGTTTGGGTGGCTTAAGTTGATTGGTGACCTGGGACTATGGAAGGACTACGGCCCCTGCCTAATCAATGTTTTATATGTACACGGATAAAATGGCAGGGGGTGACTTGCACACTCAATAATGGGCCCCCGAAAACGGTCGCTAACACAAAGTGTCGTAGCAACAAGGGGGCAACATGTCCTGAGGTGCTAATGAGGAGTGGAGAGGTATTCTACGGCTATCAGGACAATCCCGGAAGTACGGTCAAGATCCCTACCAGCATCTTACTGGAATACTTCCTTCCTCCGAGCACGTTTGCTCTTGCGAATCTCCACTCAAGCCGGCCATATTATTAGCTCCACGCTGAATTTTAATTTTATGTTATAATCTGTGTTTGTACAGTAAGCGCTCAAAAGTGCATAAGCACGCTAAGAGTCGTATTGCTGTGAACACGCGGTATAGTCCGTACATTTGCATGTGTAAACAGTCGGACGTCTGTGGTGTGAGTGCCGTACACACACCACAGATAACGCAGTTTTGCACTACACACTGTCGTATCGTCACGGTTCGCGGGCGCCGCACTTATATTTCCATCACTTTTGTTAGCACGCATCCATAGATATAAGAAAGGCACGCATCATACGCGTGAATTTGGCCAGTGTATCACATTGCTAAAATTCGAAAGTAAATTATATGTGCAGATAGCAGAAGGCGTTAAGCGTTGGTCTTAGATTCATTAGGCTAAGGTTCTAATCTCGTAAATCACAGCGCTGTTTTTGCAAATATTATTATTTTTGTTTGCAATAATAATATTTTTAAATATTCCTGCCTATTTATTAATGTTGTTATTGCAATAAAGGGTTTAGAATAAAAAATGCGTGATATGTTATAATAAAAAATAAATAATATTTATTCGTTATATTTATTTTACTTAAGTATAGTTAACAAACTGCTACAATTATTTATCATTACTTCACCTGAATAATATGTGAAATAGATGTCTAGAAACTTAGAAGCAATTTGTGTTATTTTGACATATTTAAATTTTGAAATGTTTTAAATTTTAAATGGATTTTTTTCACCATAAATATAAAGCTTTGATCATGGTCGAAGTAATTAAGCAATAAATAAGAATACTACTACTTAAAATGTAAAAAAAATCTACTGACAAAATTGTTGATTTTAAGGTAATAGGCAGATTGTTCATATTAATTATTTTAAATTTTATTTGGCTTTAGTAAATATTGGTTGGTATTGAGGTTATAGCTTAAGTATTCATTTTCTTTACGAAAAGAAGATTGAAACTAAACCTCAAATTTTAATCCTAAAATAATAATATCACTAAAATAATATTAAACAATTTCGGTATATCTGCAAGAAATACGACAAACACCCTATTGAAACGTGCTTAAAAAATTCGTTACCATAAATTCATGCAATAACGAATCTGTTGTTTATTAAGTTGGTACGGTCAATATTTTAAGGTCAAAAACGGTTTTCTAGCTGGTCTTCAGTAATGCAAGCCTTCAGAGTGCACGGCGAACGGTTCATAATGACGTGTTTTTAATAATTCAGCAAAATATCTCGTTGGTATGAAACCATTTGTTTCATATTCATTCACCATTTGACGTCGCTGCTACTCGATAATAAGCCCCTTCCTCATATCTCTTAACCCTCACAGTATTTCTCTAGAACAAAGAAAAACATTGTTTTTATTACACATAATACCTAATTATTTATTATTCACTAATCGAATTAAACCTCCTAATGAATTTAAAACTTTAAAGGCATCTTCTGTCTCAACAATACCCTTGATTAAGATTTATGTTTAGTAAAATATGAAATATATAAATGATAACACTCACACTTAGTCCGGTTTCATTAGATATTCACTTCACTTTTACGCAGCGCAATAAGATTCTCTGATCTGATCAGGGGGCCTACCACCAGCTCTTATAGCAGTATTATTATAATCTTTCTTTGACTTTTCGTACCATGACGTCCATAAAATAAGCTTATTGTAATGTTGAAACAATCTTATTTTCTTAGCGATTTTGGTAACGTCACCTCTAAAAGTTCATTCAATTCGTACCACGACGGGACTTTTGACAACTAGCAATATTGTTTTAATGTCAAATTTAGCAATCTTAAAAAAGTTCCTCGGACTCGACGGAAATATTATTGTTTTGCAATTTATATTAAGAAAAAACATTTTCGTGTCATGTAAAGTTAGTAAAATGTATTTATTTACGTAAACTTGCCGAATGAATTGTGTATCTATAGATTTTAGTACATGTGTAATTAATTTCTTGTTTGATGGCGAATGCATACGAAACATTTGAGTTTTTGGAAGCGGATAACGCAGAAAAATAAAAATTTCCTAGAGTACCTCTAGCTGCCGCCCGGAAACCCGACTGCAAAATTAATAACAAAACACTAATCACTGAGTCTGACCACAATATATTGTTTCGAACTTTCTTCGTCAAAACATTACACATTTCTTTGTTTTAAAACTTATTCACTGAGTAACCTTAACCTTCCCTTGACTCCATGTCGACTTTGTAGCCAGTTAGATCATAAATTCATTAGCAAATATGTTAAAATAAGTTCAACCTCGTAGTAGTTATCCACTCGTAAACAAAAATATCGCTACATCGAGGCTGTGTTCAGAGTTACGCTGCAATCGATTAGAGCGTGCTAACACTCATACCGAATTAGTGTCAGCGCGATAACAACGTGCTGTGAATCGTCATACATGACGTCATAACATGCGCCATCTTGCGATAACGCTGACTATGCCCTATATTAATATCACCGTGAGCGCTGTCAAAATGACAGTTGTGCTGTTTTGTTTTGAGTTGCACCATATCTTTAAACTAACGTGGCATTTTGGAAATTGTGCTTCTGGCTACAGTCGTAACCTAATCAAAGAAGAAGAAATTTGTTGTGTATACTCAAAGAAATACTGAAATCCAACCATCTTGTGCAAGCATATCTAAATCAGTACGCAAAATATTGATGTGAGCGATTAAGGCGTAACTCCGAATGCGGCCCGAGTTTCAAATTTCGTTCTGTTCCGATTTATATCATGTAACAGCTTAGCTGTAGCTTATTATTAATTTTTTTTCTTATTTTTCAAAGCCAAATCTTTTAATATTTGTGTCAATTTCATGGAAATTACTCATAAAAATTTGATTCTAATGCAAAGTAATATTTTAAGTAAAAGAAAATAATATTTTGCGTCAAGACCAATATTTCGTAGTAGCGATTGGGACCAACGTGTGAAAGGGACAGCGCTATACAGTTCACATAGCGTTGTTTCTTTTCTACTATAGCAGGCAATAGACAAATCTTACAAATAGTTCGTTCTTTCCCAGCACTAAGCAGGAATAAAACATTCTTGAACGATGAAGGTCGTGGTACGAATATAAGTTATGTTACTGTAAGCTTAAAACAAAACTCTCCTGAAATAAGATTGTTTCGTAAAAGATTGTGGTCGGCCCCCTGATCTCTTTAATATATTTTATGCCTGCTTTTTGAAAATAATAACCACAACACTGCGCTAAATACTCGTCACCAATATTATCCACGAACCAACAAAGTTCTATTAATTGAATACTCGTAACGAACTGCATCTACCCCACAGAAATCGAAATAATTTACTTAGTTTTCTGTGGTCTACCTGCTAAACTTTAATATTTATGTGAACAAGACGAATAAAACTAAAAACGAATGATGATTATCGAACTAGTCATTGGTTGCAGACAAAGTGAGTGTGTGTGTGTAATGTGCGTGTCTACAGCATTGTAACAACTTATAGAAGAAGGTCGTAAGTCAAACCGAAGCGTCAGTCTATTGCTTTGTGAGATTGCTTATGGACTTTTGGTCGGTACTGTACCTACTGATACTAGATGTTACTAATCCTATGGACTCTGTCTGAAATAAAAGTATTCTATTATAAATGAAGAACAGCGTCCGCGGCACCCTGGTTAACCCCGCTGCCCCCTGAAATTGTACCTACTTAAGAGCGTGCATTCTGAAAGTGTGCAACGTCGCAAGTAGATATCAAATATTTCGCTGTTTTGATTAATTTGGCCATCAAAAGAGGTAAATACACTTGAGAGCAATAAAATCGCACACCCCTTGTAATTTGGTTTATTACTGATTGTTTTCTAAAATCTAAAGATATTGAGTAAAAATCATTAGACAAAATTAAAGCATACAAGCTTAGCTTTACAAAAACATAAAATTAAAATCATTAACCTTCACGTAACTTACAAAAACCGACCGTACACCGAATTCCCCAAATTCATGCGTTTGCGTTGTCACTACTTGCACCCTTAGCCGCAGGTATAAAAAGGTCGGTTTATTGGAATTTTTAATCAGTTGCATACCGAAGGTCAACGTGATAACATCTCTACTGGAAGCATACGGATTTACTGGAAAAATATGGATACCACGCCCGCAGAAGCCGCTCAAGTTATTGCCTTGCTCGAAGCAGGCCATAACCAAAGTGAAGTTGCTCGACGGCTAAATTTGAGCCGCTACTCTGTTCCTCGTGTATACCAGAGGATCCAAGAGACTGGTGGCTACATTCGGCGACCAGGATCTGGCCGGCGACGCACAACATCAGAGCGTGATGACCGCTTTCTTGTGACAAGCTCTTTGAGAAATCGGCAACTGAACGCGGTTCAACTGGGACAACAGCTTCGAGAAGTTCGCAATGTCAGTATAAGTCGGTGGACAGTTCGAAGAAGACTAGGTGAAGCAGGAATGACTTCACATCGCCCAGAAAATGGTCCTAAATTGACCACAGCTCACCGACAAGCCCGGCTACAATTTGCTAGGGAACATTTAAATTGGACGTATGACCAATGGCGGGCTGTTATGTTCTCTGATGAGTGCAGAATGACTTTACATGATCATGATGGATGCTCTAGGGTCTACAGAAGGTCATCAGAGCGATTTTCACAATGCTGCATAAGCGAACGTGTGGCTTTTGGAGGTGGATCGTGTATGTTTTGGGGTGGCATAATGTTGGACACTAAAACTGACATTGTATTCATCACTACGGTGAATACCGGCCCGAGATCGAGAAGTTTGACGGCTGCACGATACGTCGAAGAAGTGCTCGAAGAACATGTGAGGCCGCTTGCGTGGCTTATGGGAGAAGATTTTCTCTTAATGCACGACAACGCCAGATCGCATGTCGCTAGAACAGTTTGCGACTACATGGAAGACGTTGGAATCACCGCGATGGAGTGGCCAGCTCGTAGTCCTGATCTCAATCCGATTAAGCATGTCTGGGATGAGCTAAAAAGAAGAGTTCGAACAAGAAGCCCTGCTCCTACGAGCTTCAACTTGCCATTGAAGAGGAGTGGAACGCCATACCACAAGATTTCATGGTGAAATTAATACGGTCCATGAAAAACCGATTAAGAGCTGTTATCAAGGCTAGGGGAGGGAATACACCTTATTAAAAAACAATTTGATCAAGCATTTCGAGTTTTATTTGTATTCTTTCTTAAGCAAAATTGGGTAATTTTATCCGTATGTTGGGTTTTGTGCCCTAAAACCCCCTATGGGTATTACTATACTGTATTTGATATCATTAGAAAGATACTGAAGTAAACATTCAAATAGTGTAAGTTTTATTTTAATATGTATTCACATTCATGAAAAAAACTGCTTTAACAACAAAAAGTCAACGTGTGCGATTTTATTGCTCTCAAGTGTATTTGTCAACTTTTAGAATAAACGCTCTTAGGGCGTTCTTGCAAAGGAGGAGGCGGAACGCGTGAGGGAGAGGCAAATTTCGCGCCCTCACGCCCCTAACCGCCGCAGGAGGAGACGCCCGGGGCGGGAATCGCGAGCCGATTTCCGGCCACCGTAGGCGCGGGCTTGCGGACGGTGAGCAATGGGTAGCTCGCCGTCCAGTAAGGACCAAGTCCGGGTCGACGGCGCGTTGTGTTCCACGCGCGCCTCAGAGAGATGTCAGCGGAATTGACGGGGTCCGTTAGGGCCAATGCCTGCCGGGGGTTCGAAGAAAACCGATGGGGACATCGTGGCCCCCGGCAACAGGGCAACCGAAGGAACACGGGTGGGTTTTAGTCAGTAAGATAATTTCCCACCCAAAAAAAAAAAAAAAAAAAAAAGGGCGTTCTTGCAGTCTCAAGTGAGACGGTTATTTTTGGGCAATCCAGTACCTTCGTGTTGGTCATCATCTCTTAAAATCTAAGAATCAAATGTGTTGATTTCCAGGGGAGAGAGTAGTCGAATACAAATTTTACCGTATAAAAAAAAAGTTTCTAGGTAGGTAGGTGGTAGGTTGTAGTTTTTAAGGATCTGCTCCCAATGTCCGTCAACGAAGCGGGCCCGTCCGAAAGATAGTTGATACGTCAAAGCAAGTGTCAAGTAAAATTTTTCGGACGGGAAAATACACTGGAGTAAGGACAATTGTCAAATCGTGTTGTCATTCATTCTTAGTTCGGGCCCCGAAATAATCATATGTCTGTAGGTGATACGGAATAACTAAACGCCTGTAACTTCGGCTCAAACTACGGATTTTGTGCTTAGGGAGTAGACCCCAGATTTTTTCTCAAAATCCACACGGATGAAATTATTAGTAAATAGAAAAATGTTACTTTGAACACGAAGACTCTTATATTCTTAATACTTCCTGGCGACCACATCTCTTTCACACGTCCCTCCGATACCCGGCTTAGCGAAATCCTACTAATATATTATTTTTATACCTACCCTCGCGACGGCTATTAACCAATGTTTACGCCAACGATAACATAATATTATGTTTATGTTACACTTGCTTATAAGGGCTATGTTTATTAAATTTAAAAGCATGGTGAATGTAAGGGATTCATTTGTTTGTAGGAGTCTAATTCAAATTCAATTAAATTCAAAAGTCATTTATTCAAACTAGGCTGAGAATCAGCACTTTTCGAATGTCAAAATTACATAAGACAGTCCCCCAAAAACGCCCACCCTTCACTACTTCCTAGTGCCTGTCCGGTGCTCAGACCAAAGCAAAAAACCAAGACAGCGCTGCGAACAATATAGTGAAGGCTTGTGCAGACCAGCGCGACACGCGACGCGACACAAAGGCACCGCCCCTCGCGCGACAAGCGGTGCCTTTGTGCCGCGTCGCGTGTCGCGCTGGTTTGCACAAGCCTTGAAGCATGCCAAAGCTACACCTCCGCTCTGTGCATACACGCTCACACGCACACATTTACAACCATGAAACAATGAAACTACAATAAAACTACACCTTACTAAGTGCACACATATTTACGAAACCAGCTTCACGTCACTGTTGACAACGCTATGTCTTGGTTTTTTATTTGATCTCAGGTCCGCTGCTGCGAAATATCAATACTCAATTCTTAGGAATTGTAGTGTGAGGTCTAGGAATTCAATTCATTTGAATGTAAACTCGCCACGCCAACAGTCGCCGACTGTTGGCGCCAACAGCCAACACGCCAACAGTCGCCAGATTTATTTCCTGTCGTAAACTACCCTTTTATGCGTAATACCTGTACATAATAATTTCGATGTTTTTTATTAGAAGATGATGAAAGTTTTACAAATTAGATGATGATGGCGTCAGTGGCGATGACGATGGCAATGGCGATGACGATGAAAATGGTCGAAGTCGAAGTCGAAGTCAAAGTCAAAGTCGAAGTCGAAGTCAAAGTCGAAGTCGAAGTCAATTAAGATGTTTTACAACTGCCAAGCGTCCCGCAACGGCAAATTTTTTTCTTATTCGAATTGTTTGAAGACACTATGCTAGTAAAGTGATAAATAAATTAGGATTACGAGATATTTAAGCTTACAAGTGTGCAGTTAAGTCTCTTGCAGATATAATATCAGTTTATACCAAGATAAATATTGTTTTAAAATTTATTAGGAGAGGACGAACTGTCTAACGACTTTAGCTCCTAATTAGGAAGCTATAGTGCCCAAACAGCAATATTACCTACAATATATAACTTACGATTAAATACAGCTCATTATTCCTCTCCGGGATAATTGTCCGATAATTTTCTGTATTATTAGGCTAAATTCAATTTTGTAATTTTGGACGTAATATCCTAGCATACATGATTTAATCACAAGTAGCGTCAGCTTTGTTATCTGCTTGTATTAATTAGCAGCATGATATAATAGTGGAGTATGCACTGATTTGATCCATTGTTCTGCAATGGCTGCAATCAACACTGTACTACTACTGTACATTATAATGATTGTTTGTGAATGATTGACAATGCCAACTTAGCCCTTGGCGACCATTCGTTGATCGTATTAACGTCCAAGCCGATTATAACGTTACGTAGTCGGATTATGGGATATTGGGTTCTGCTTCTGGTTTTGCCTGTACAGAATTAATGTTTTTCTCATTATTTTCTTTTGTCCTGTTGCCGGAAAAAGATATCGGTTTTAACTTCCTTGTCTTGGTTTTCCTACTTTGATCTTCGTCTTCTTTATTTTCATCATTAAATAAGTTCTAATCTGAAAAGAGACATTTTTCATAAATTGATTATGAAAACCTGTCAATATTAAATTAACACATACAACATTAAAGCTGCCTGTCTACTTGAGCGGAGTGAGGCAGCGGAGCGGAGAAATGTGCCAATATTAACCAATATAATCTAAACTCTTCATAGCTCCGCTCCTATTGGTTAATATTGGCACATTTCTCCGCTCCGCTGCCTCGCTCCGCTCCAGTGGACAGGCAGCCTAACACTGTCAACGTTTGCGGTTCATCTGACGGTAAGCGATGATACTGTCGACGATGGTGCATGGTTTTCTAGAAGTAACCTTCACTGGAGACGTGAAAACTCCAGCAATGTTTGTAGTTTTGTACCATGTATGATTGTAACTATATTATGCCAGTTTTATTTGGAAGTCCGGGAACCAATCTGTTATTTCAATGTATCCTATCCCATACTATTAAACGAGCAAAATTTGTGTAGATATATATATATATTTGTTTGTATATACATTTGCATCCACGTTCTCGAAATCGGCTCTAACGATTTCGATGAAAGTTGCAATATAGGGGTTTACGGGGCGAAAAATCGATCTAGCTGGGTCTCATATCTGGGAAAATTAGTTTTCTCCGTATTTTCACCAGAGTAGAGCTCGGTCGCCCAAAGTTTAGAACAAGATAATGAATAATGATATGAGAATAATAACATGGCCGCATGGAATTAGTAAATACCTACAATCATGGTAGCATGGAATAAGTAGGTACTATACATGGATTAGTATGAAATTTCCTATACTATTAAATGAGCATTCTCTATTTTCACCAGAGCAGAGCTCGGTCGCCCAGGTACTATATAATCAAACGAGGAAAACAGCTTAGGACTAAAGTAGTAATAAGATATGTACCAGAAATCAGTCCCTAAAAGCCAGTTAAGTACCTGTATTTGAGCAAAAAAGTGAAATGTGAATTAATGTGTTTCCTTCAAAATCTTCTTGCTTGCTTCAAACTCAAACTCAAAGCATATATTTCAATTAAACCATTTACAGGCACTTTTGAATTGTTAAGGGGTCGGTCAGTCAGAAATATGAAGCTAGTTGCCCATTCCAAAGCGTAGTAGGTACTTATAGAGAAAAACGGGCAAGAAACTCCACGGACATTCTCTTTTTTTTAATATAATATTGGTTACATCATTCATGTTGAAATTATACATGAGACATCATTTTGGAGACAAGTACACGGATACCTAATATTGTATGTAGGTATTAGGTAACCTATGAAATCTGAGGTGGGTGATCTACCAATGCCGAGAAGAAATCTTTCCGCCTTTCTGTACGTTTGTGTGCTTAAAGTATTAAATAATTAAATAAATAAATCTTTGGCTGTAAACATCGTCACGAAACCCGCTTAAGAGTCTGGCACTTATTTATTTATTTATCATAAGCACACTAACAGCACAGTTACTTACAATTCAAATTAAATAACATCTAAAATCAACATTTCAGTGACCATGCAAATGACAGGTATGCATGACATTCAACATATGAAAAATAGAGACAAAGGAGAACAATATAAAGTATGTCTAGTAGACATAAATCTACAACAAAACAATTTGAGCTAGATAGAGCTTGTGGAAATAATCACGGTTCAATAAGGCCTTTTAGTTTTGATAAAGTACTTAACCAAATTGAATCGTTCATGGTCGGCCATCTTTTATTATCGCGGCTTTCAATCAAAGTCAATCAATTTGTATGAACCGTGTAACATTAAGTCATTAGTTATTTTATTCATTAACAATCATTTTGCATCTGAATTCACAATTAATTACATTGCATAAGACAGATAAATAACAACAAGTAAATTGCCAAAACACTTTTATTTCCAATGCCTTTCTGTGGAACTTATTGCATCTTATAGTTGGGATATATCTTTTCTTCACTTTGGGGAAGTAGGTAATTAATTGGATGTAAGTGTATATTTAATCTCCAATAATTCCCATTTTGGTGTCCTAAAAATACTAGCACAATAACAACGACTATATATATACATATAGCGCTCGCCGCTGGATTCGTGCACGGTTGGTCGCTGTTCTAAGCCGACGTTCGCACGGAAGTAATAAAATCGTGGCGGGATTTTATCACGCACAGGATTTTCAACTCTCGGTCTTAAGCCGAGCGTTGAGAATCCAACGCGCTGGAACGCACACTCGTCCTAGCGCGTTGATAAAACACACTGTTGGATTTTCAACTCTCGGCGCTAAGTAGAGCGTTGAAAATCAAGTGCACGAAAAAAAATTGCCGCGATTTTATTACGTTCGTGCGAACTTGGGCTAACCCAACCTTTTATCCACCACGATCGGAGCCTTAGCTTTGAGAAAAGACCAGAAGTTAGAAAGAGGCTCATTGATTAAAAAATCGTATGTCAGTAGAAAGTCAATAAGTTTTTAGAGGATCAATTAAATATTCCCGTAATTAATCCTATAATTTTACAGTGCTTAATAACTCCAGTTGAGTTTTGGTATATCCTTGGCTGAGAAAATACCACTTCACTCCCTAGGGATGTAATAAGACACGGCTAAGGGATTACGTCGACAGGATGGATAGCAGTCATTTAACAGCAGCTTTTCATCCCACATACATTGTAAAACTCAACTGAGATGGAGGATTCAGTAAGAAAACAGGTTATTTCAGTGCTAAAGTTGCTTATAAGAAACATTTTTGTGCCCCAATTAAAATTAACTCTCCATGGGCTATGCGTTTTTCAGATTCTGCTACGCATGTTATTAATTTAATGCGTTATTGGGTTTTCCCATCAGGAATTTATCAATAGCAGAGCCCGGAGTCTGGATATGTGCCCGGTTGATGGCAAAAGGCTCACCCTCCTATTACTTAGAACTTAAATATAACTGGCAAAATGTGGGTAACTACAGATAGGTACACCGCTGTCCCAACCTTCGGGAATTACCAGGCATGATGTTATGTTATTTGCAAAGTACATGTTCTGACAAATAAAGGTGTAAATATAATTCCTTAGTTTACTGGTATATCATGAGGTTGCAATATCCTAGGCACATAATGCCTAGATACATAAAATAAGATGGCTTGATTGAAATGTCAAGGAGATACCGACATGTGCATGTTTGAGAGCTACATTAAAGTTTATACATATTTATTTACTTAAGACCTGTGCATTAGAAGCTCTACTAGGTACATTATTTCTGAGTTATACAATAAGTTACGGCCTTATGAATCATAACCATGAGCCACTTAGTCCTGTCTTTATTTATCGCCAAAAGAAAGAAAAAAATAAAACAAATAAAAATATATTTTAAAACTTTATTCACTAAAATGTTGTGACAGTGAATTCACATTACGAGTTTTTATTTCACTTGTCACAAGCTTCCATTTGTATTTTATTCCATTTTATTACTCGTGAAATACAGTACGCAAATTGTTCATGATATTTTTTTTAACAGTTAATTTCGTTCCATTTTTGTGTACAAGGTGTAGTACCACTTCTCGTTAATGTAATTATGCGTTTTATATGTAAACAAGCATAAATAAACTGCATGGTAAAGTCACATTAATATCTAATATTGTTATACATTTATATTCAGGAATTTTCTAAGCGTAATTTAACACTTAAGCATTTTTGGACTTCGGTACATTAATTATTTTTGTACTAAATATAAAGCATATATTTGGATATAATTGTAATGGTTTATAAAATAAGTTACAAAAAACTTATTTTATAAACCATTACAATTAATTAGTTCTATTTACCAATTAAATAGTATAAATGGTAACATTTATTTAAGTACTCGTTGTCATTAAAATTTTATCATTCGAAATATATTTAGAGATACATTTAATGTTGAGCTGTTTGAAAGTGATTTGTTTTCGTTGCTAGAGCATCTATGTCCCATTAAGAAGCGGCTAACTATAACTGCAAAACTAGCTTAACTTAAATAGTCAACAGGTATAGGTATCCTTAATTTTAGTTTATATCAGCAAGTATTTATTCATTTTTATTTTTGTTTGAATTTAAACACGAACCGGCTTCATGTATTATGACGAATATTTATGTTCCATCAACACGAGTTGAATGTATCGTGCTAATAGTTAGGTACACACTAGAAAAATATTCCACAGCTCAAAGGCTGGGTGACACCAAATCCAGTTCAGGACAGCACCAGGAGCGAAACGCAAGTTTTATAATGCCTAAAAGTATATTTATGATACAATGCAGTAAACAAAATCAGAAAAATATATGATGTTCTTCAGGATTTATGCTAGTTAAAAAGTGTGTTGAAACATAATACAACTAATTTGATACGATAGAAAAAAATCACGAAGATACCTCTTAATATTAATTTATTTTGACGATTAAAAACCACATTAATATACATGCAATCATTCTGATGTTTTGTCAGATTATTCTACAAGCAACATATTAACGTAATATAATATACATATATATTAATATATTTTTTTAGTCCAATCAATAGATTTTTTGTAAATAGATAATTGCTTCATATTTTGCAATAAATTATCAGCGTTATGTCATAGGTCATAGCGCTTCTCTTTCTTTGCTATGCAGTCCGACATTGACCGCGCCTTTAGCTGTTGTCATTGGTGTCACCCGGCGCCAATCCTTACTTTAGTTAATAAACTTAATAAAAAACGAAACAACACAAATAAAGGCATTCTTAGTCTATGAAGGATAAGGAAAACTGTCTAATTGTCAGATATTACGTGTATTTATTTGGGCTGTTTCGTCACTAAGGAGATTTTTCCTGTGGGTCGTTTCTTGTGTTTGTCTCGAAGTAATTTCTTTTCATAGCCATAGACGGAATAGTATGGCAGAGGCATCACCGTTGACGACACTGGCAACAGATCTGGAACATGAAACGTTTTTCCTGTTATTCATATAATTCTATAATATTTGTTGGCTGTGGTCACTGGTCGCCCTCGGGTGAGGGGTCATTAATCTTTTGAAAAAGGCATGTAATCTCAGGGTCATTAATACTAATATCTAAATACTTCAAATCACAACTGTCATTTTTGACAGTTGTATGAAATGACTTTAACACGGCAGATTGACGTAGGGTGTGAATTTGCTTTAAAAAAAAAAATACTAGACTTTACAATTTGGCTCTGGTCACCCACGTGTTTGGGTCATTAATCTATTGTAAAAGGCATATACCTATTAATAAAATCTTAGGTTTAAAAGTAATTTTGAGTTTCTGGTTGTTTTGCAAATGTAGGGTTATATTAACGTCAGAAATCTACACTAAAATTATAAAAAGAAAAGATTTCTATGTTTGTTTGTAATGAATAAACTCAAAAACTACCTACTGGACCGATTTAAAACATTCTTTCACCAGTAGAATGCTATATTATCACTGAGTAACAGGCTAATTTATAAAGATATCACGCAGGCTAAGCCTCTGGTGGACGCTAGTTCTAAAATAAAGCTGAGTGACGTGGTGAGCGGTGAACTCGACCAGCCCACTTCCGCTGGCACTGTCGTGTCACACGACGCAATGTTACCTAGACCGTTTATGCTGTGACCAATTAATATTTGAGCCAACAATTCTCACACATACCATTTATAAATACACTATGTTTATAGAGTTAATTTCTTCATCTATATGAAATCAGAAGCTGAAAAAAAACGTGTTAAAATAAAATTGTGTTCGAATTGATGATTTGATGTCGGAATTGTGGCAAACTTAAATTCAATGTCCTTTTTGCTGATATTTTGCAATGTTAACTCTTTATGTGGGAACAGTCGATTTATTGACCCTATTGAGCTTCTATTTTCACCTGGCAAAACATAGTTTTAGAAATTAACCAAACAATGGTATGTATCGTATTTATCGTATCAAACGAACGCAACAATGTAGCAAATAGCTCACATTTTCGGTGCGCACCGCGGAAATCCAAATAAGCGCTGATGTGCGGAGCGCAGTTGTTGCGTGAATGTGTTGCGTATGTGGAAATGCGCTGGTATGGACGAAGTGGTCGGCCTAGTAATTTTTGAGGAAATCCTACACAGTCGGGTATAAACCTAAACCTATTTTCTGGAAATAATGAACCTAATTTTTATCTCGGTAAAATATCATCTCATGTTTTTCGTTTGCCTTTATGTGCATAAGAAAAGACGTTATATTCATAGAAAATATGAAGTAGATAATTCACAGCGCGTTTAATATTTAATCAAACGTTTTTATTTGAACTAAACCCCGATCACAATCATATACAATTTTGGTGTTTAGGTAGATAAACACAGGTGTTTTCATTACTAACTGATGGCATAAAAAACCAATTGACTGTGACCGTGAACCCATGACAAGTAAACACCGTAGGACATAGCGTACGACATACATTAGTCATTAAATAAATTACTCATTATGGCCTAATTGAGAGAATAGCGCGATGACTGATCAATGATTTACATATTGTATCATGACTAACAGGGTCGTCATCGCAAATGTTACAATATAAATAAATCTTACAGTAAAACTAACTTAAAATACCTATTCTAGAGACGTTGCTCATTGATGACAACTCGTGACGAATATGTGAATGCCTGATGGCTTTCCTGATTTTAAGAAGCTTGGTGTCTGTTTAAAATCTATCTTTTTTATAATGTGCCAAAAACAACCTTCAAACGTCGCGAAATTCAAATTTTTGTAATTTGCATTATGGCTATGGTGATTTGCCCGTATTTACTCGGCCGAAACATGCGAATTGACACTTAATTAATATTATTTTTTCTTGAGGCGATTCGTACGAAGTTAACTTATTGTTCTCAAATGTCATGATTTCATAAAAAAGTGATTCAATGGAAAAATCTAACTTAGAGAGATGTATTAATGATTCTAATTCTGCAAGTACATATTTGTTAAGGTCGCGATTTTTATTTTGATCAAGATACAACCTGACACTAACCTACAAACACCGTACCACTCCTGCAAGCGGGGATTGTTGAGCTGCAGTGCTCAAAATCCTCGTGCATATTTCCCGGTTGGTCCCACAGTCATCGAGAGAAAAGGAGTCTAATCAGTGCCGAAGGAAGAGCGTTGCAGTCGAGCAAGACTATAAATTTTAATTTCGACATCTTCCAGGTTCCCGCGTTGCAAAAGGCCTCAGCCCAGAATTTTGGCCGGCTGGAGTTGTATTTAGATGTTACAGAGAAGCATGACCAAAACTAAACTCATGTGTGGTGTGATAATATGTTAAGGTATTTATGTAATGGTTCTTTTATCTCTAGAAATAAATGGTATACCTACTCGCCTATTATTATTGTACCACCAACATGATGTTGTTAAAGGTTGCATAGCATCAAGTGTAGGTTAAAGACTCTTTAGAGACGAATATTTGAAAATGCTATGTGACATGAAAAATAACAGCAGACTATCGCGTGTCTTGTCGTGAAAAGAAAATCTTGTGTTCGTGTTGTGTTAAAATATTTCGTGTAGTAATAAATTGTTCGTGTTGTGATATATAAATATAGACAAAACCAATAATATCACCTAAAACTAAACCGTGCTAATAACTAACAAAAAGACTCGTACCAATAGGGCAAAAATAGATAAATCATCTGTTACTTTAGTAAACCTCTGCTCGGACAACGGAACGAAATCTATTTCAAAGAGGTGAGTCGAGTTATTCGCAACAGATGCAGTGTTTCAAAAGCATTAAAAAAACGAAAGATTTCAAAGATTTTTATTTTGTTCAATGTAAATCTTATATAACAAAAAAAAAACTATACAAAAACAATACATTATGCATAATATTCACAAGTTTTCACGAATAGTCGGCGTCCTGTATTGCGCGCTGTCCGCGAACTTATGAATCACCATTTCACCTCTCGCCCAAAGTCTTCATGAATTTCGATAGATGTTTGTAAGTACAGCAGCGTTGGTGCAGTACCCAGTACCACACTCTTTAGGAAAACCACACTTCTTCTTTTTCTCGATCTTGATAACCCTTGATGTTATTGTGGTAGTCATCAGTTCACTTATTGCATTGTTATTTTAGTCATTCTGTTTTTGTATAATTACTTAATTTATGTAGATAGCCAAAGTAAACAAACTATATATTACTTTCCTCTATGAAACAAACAATAAAATTGACTTTAATTTGACGTGACAAATAAATCATTGACATTGACAATTAATCGGTATCAGCCATGCATTCCGCTGTAGCAAAAATGTATCAAGGAGAACTTATTTCACTGTTAATAATAATAAAATATAAATGGAGTTACGATCAATAATGATGATAATATTGATATCTACATGTTTATGAAATACATATATAAAACATGTTGCTCAAAACCTTTAATACGCTTAACAGTCATTTTTAATAGGTAAACTCTTTTTTTGGTTGCGTTTAAAAAGTAGCGTCTTTAATGGATTGTTTCGCGCGACGTAAATAGCGACATTTTTGTCCTTTGACTCGTGATGTGTACGAACGACTTTCAAGTAAGTAGTGAGAATACAAGTATCTGGATAATACCACCGTTCTAAAAGCGACATAGGTAGACGAGCGACATTGACGAATGCGACAAGTATGAGTGTAAACGCGAGAATTGGACTCCTGGGACCACCTTCTCATCACAAAAATAGAGAATTCTAAAAATAATTTTCAGAATTACTTTTTACAATAAGGTCATCAGATGGCGCTACTGTACACCGCTAGATCGCGTTGTCGTTGTCGCTTGTCAAATAGTTAGGTCCTGTCGAAGATTTTGTGTGACTGAGTTTTGTTAGGTGTAAAGTAGCTTCAAAAGTAAAGTCTCGTGTTTAACAGATAGTAGTTGGTTAGTTTTGGGTTAGTTTATTTCTGTTTTACCCACACCACCACATGCTTTTTAGTAACCTACAGCTGCAATCGGGTTTTTTAAAAGTTGGATAGGTATATTAATTATAGGATTTTAAACTGACATGGTTATTTTCACTACTAAAGTTCTTTAAAATGGGATATTTATCATGTTTTTTTTAACAAAATATCCAATTTTAAATAAAAACATGGCAAATATCCCGTTTTAAATAACTTTAGTGGAATATTAATTGTTGTAAAAAAGTTTGTGCTCGCGAGGTCTACTGTTCGTAGAATTACTAGTCTTAATTTTAGTCAACATTGTTCCACACACTGCTGATTATAGACCTTCTTCCTTTTATGATATGCTTTCCTGGTCCATGCGAGTCTCAGTCTAGTCTCTTAGGCATAGTCTTCTTGATGTACAGTATTTCTATTTTCTTAATGTTCTTCGGGAATCATCGCATTTCCGACTACAAACGAATGCTAGTTTCCATGTCCATCAGTTATTAGATTTATCGGGACTAGTAATTTGAATTCAGAATTAAGCACTTTATTGTTGTTTTGTTTTGATTACCGTGTGAACTATATAGAGCTGTAAAACTATTTTCCTATCTGTCATGCCTGCAACTTTAGCAGCTTTCCTCCCATTTTAAAAAATAAATTACATTGAGTTAAAAGAGTATTAACAACTCTATATACTTCCAAGTCGATTGAGAGCGTCCGGTCTAAACCAAGTGCAAAGGCAACTGATGGAAATCCGACGACTGACGAAACACGAAGTTTTCGAAAAGGAAGGGGAAGGAGGAAGTGTTTGAAATACCGTAGTTTATCTAAAAAGTCGACAATTGAATTACCAACTATCGATGTATGATATAACAGCTCTAAAATACTATTTGTCATATCAATCTCCCATAAACTGAACAGAGTTAAAGTTGGTAGTTTGTGGTTATCTACGAGAGTAAGTAGTAACCGCTTTATACTCGGCATAGAACATAAGTATTAGATTTAAAGTCCCAGTATAGTGTAGTGAGAGGTGGCTTGCTACGTGCGCCATTACTAACCCGGTTTACTGCGGACTCTTAAAGGTTACAGAATAGTTCTGTTACATGCTATTCTGATACTTAGGTACAGTATTATTTTATGAACATATTAAAAAATGACAAATGAATGGAGGGGCTTGTGGCTAAGTAATAACAGCCGCACGGGTCCAGCGATCAGGTTAAGCTACCCTTTCCGCGGTCGGTTCGTGGATGGGTGACCATTCATCACATACTGACACTCCTTCGTGCCTCGGAAATCACGTTAAGCCGTTGTTCCCGGCTGTCATTCGTGGATCTTTGACAATCGTTACGGGTCGTCAGAAGCCCGAAAGTCTGACAACCAGTCTTACCAAGTGGTATCGTATTACCCCGTAAATGGGTTGTGGAGGTCAGATAGGCAGTCACTTTATGTAAATACTGGTATTCAGCTGCATCCGGTTAGACTGGAAGCTGACCCCAACATAGTTGGGAAAAGGCAAGGCAGATGATGATGACAAGAATGAGATGCTTATGTTGACACATCTGTAGGTAGATGCCTACTTACATAAGTCATACAAATTGTTATATTATGTCAATGTATGAGTCAAGCATCTATGATCATATCGCCGCCCCCGCAGAAGAAACGCGTAAGTGTAAAAAGTCAACTTTGCAGGAAAAATAAAAAACCTCCAAATTGATCCATAACTTTATGAATACACCGAATAGAAATTTGTTTTTATGTCGATTAAAATATATTTTTTTTGTAGATAGTCTAATTAATATTAATTGTTAAACAGGTTCAGTTTTTGAGTTATTGATAAAAAACATTTTACATTTTTTTTTTATTAATTGTCTTTGATGTTACTTTGAGTTTTTTTTCTTGTCAACTATTGTTTTTTTTTGTTTAGCAATGTAATACAACTTGAATTTTCTTTACGTTTTTCGCAGTACAGTGATACCGTTAATGGGCTATTACACGTTTATTCTGGTGCAGTCGAAAAGTTTCTGAGAATGTAATAGGTGATTAAGTTTTTGTTCTGGATAATATATTTATTGGTAGGAATATAAATATTAATGAATGAAGCAATAAAATCCGTAAGAAAAGATATCACCAGAACAACCGCGCAATGGACAACGCCGTCTCAGTTGCATCTGATAAGTATGGTGATACAACTTTACACAATGTAAGTTTTTAATTATGGTACGTATAATACAATTGTATTGTAGATTATTTTATTTTAGTTTAAAAAAAAGTAATAACTTTTCGTAACTTCCTTGATACCTATAAAAATTTGGGAAAAATTCAAGTGATGTATTTTGTTTTACCGGTGGTGTTTTTTTTTCATTACGAATATGGATTAACATCAAAACCGCCGCAATAGCACTTACGCGTTTATTCTGCGGGGGTGGTGATATAGAGATGACCATAATAATATGGCCTTTAAAGACGGGTTTAGTACTTTTTAGGGTTCCGTAGTAAACAAGGAACCCTTATAGTTTCATCATGTCCATCTGTCTGTCTGTCTGTCCGCGGTCTAGCTCCGAGACCCTTAGTACTAGAAAGCTGTAATTTGGCATAGGCATACATATTAATTACGCTAACAAAGTGGTAAAACAAAATTATGAAAAACATTTTTTTTAGGGTACATCCCATACACGCAAAAACATGTTTTCCCATACATTTTGTACGGGAGAACATGTTTATCAACTATAAAGTTAAGTTTGTTTTTGAAAACTTCATTGTGCGTGGTCCGACACGCACTTGGCCGGTTTATTTTTATTTTAAATCAGTTAAAAACGACTTTGTATTTTTAATAGTAATAATATATTTTATTTGACGTAAAAAGTACACAGATACAGGGTGACACTTAATTGTCTGCGACACGGCTGCCAACCGCATCCCGACAGAGGTGACCTTGGTTGGTGACAGGCAGAGCTGTTTGAAATATGGTCGTAAACCACCATCTACACGGTTGTAAACCATCAAGGTCAGCTCTGTCAAGACGCGGTTGGCGACCGTGTAGCAAAGAGGAAATATCCTGATACAAAATATTAAACAATGACCCCCATGCTAGGAAAAACCTGTGTTACAGGGGACAAAAATCTAAATGAAAAAAAATAAGTAAATTAAAATGATGTAGGTAATTGTGTACCAAAAATTTGCATGTCATTATGTTATGATTCAATATGTTAAGCTACTATCACACAACCATTGCAAGAACTTTGTAACCATATTTATCTGCAAATAAATCTTTGACTTTGAAAACCCACAATACAGGAAAAATTCATAGTGTGGGGCAAAGTTAAAAAGCTCTCGGGGACTGCCGCGGTAAAGCTATTGCATAGCATTTTTAACCTCCATACTTCCTATTTGTCAACGCTACACTTGGGATGATGACCATAGACATAATTTCTATTTCAATGATGATGACGGATGATGTCATCATCCGTCATCATCCCAAGTGTAAAATTACGTTCCCATGACAACATCACGTTGTCATGGGAACGTAATTTTTGTTTTATGTCATCATCCGTCATTACATGGTAGGCGGAGTGGGGGGTGTTAGGTTTTTTTCGTTACGGAATTTCTTGATTCGGTCGCCGCGCTCCAAGCCCGCGATAAAAGCTATGCAATAGCTTAAAAAAAAGAGCTAAGTCATTGACCAACTTATTTAGAACAGATCTTCTCTATATTATACTTTTATATAACAGGGCTTCATTTATTTATAGTCTAGTGTATGACCTCCTTTTCCATTTTCGCTCACAAAAATATGTTAACGTGATTATTTTCTCAGCAAAAGGTTTGTCCTAAGTCAAGTGTTATCGCCTTTAACCAATCGTGGATGATGTTCGTTATCTCTGCATAGAAATAAAAGCGCGGTATTTTCATGGTACTCACACATTTTAGCTATAAAGAGGGTCCAAATTGCAATAAAGGTAACCTTATTTATTTCGTGATAAAGTATCCGAGCTAATGTTTAATTACACATTATTTTGCCTACTACATTGTTTTATTTTCTAAGCGGGTTTCTATAATAAATCCGTCGTATTTATTAGTCAATCTACTTAGCCTTTTCCCAACTATGTTGGGGTCGGCTTCCAGTCTATCCGGATGTAGCTGAATACCAGTATTTTACATGGAGCGACTGCTTATCTGACCTCCACAACTCAGTAACTAGGTAACACGATACCCCTTGGTAAGACAGGTTGTCAGATTTTCGGGCTTCTGACGATCCGTAACGACTGTCAAAGATCCACGAATGACAGCCAAGACCAATGGCTTAACGTGCTTTCCGAGGCACGGAGGACTCTCAGTATGTAAAGATGGTCACCCATCCACAGACCAACCCCGGCAAGCGTAGCTTAACCGGATGAATCGACCCGTGCGGCCAGCCGTGAGGCTATTTATTAGTAATTTACTTTATTATTAAAGCTCTGTCTTTATAAAAACTCTTTGGAAGTATAAAATATCTATACATATACTACATACAAATAAATAAAATAGAAGTGTCTGTTTGTAATGTCAAAACAACATCTTTTTACTGATTGCATAATTAGGAAAGTATTTACGGTACCTACTTGTACTAAAAACAAGTTTTTAAATTTTCGTTTGTCTGTCTGTTTGTATCGGCTAATCTCCGAAACGGCTGGTCCGATTTTGACGGGACTTTCACGGGCAGATAGCTGATGTTATAAGGAGTAAATTAGACTACTTTTAATTTAGAAAAAGAATTAGGGCCACACGGGCGAAGCCGCGGGCAGTAGCTAGTTTTGACTAATATAGACAATATTGTTAAACGTTTTTTGTTTAAATTATTGTTGAATACGAGGCTTTTGGCCACTTAGTTTAAATCAAAAGTCATTAATTCAAATTAAGTTGAGAATAATTTTAAGTTTATTTTCTAATGTTTAATGTGCGCGTCTTATTTTTGTTTCTTTCTGTTTCCATAATAAAGTGAATATAATGAATGCTGCCGGTTTATTAATTGTCAAACCAGTTTTGAGGTCTTCAGGTGCGAAGGTCCGCTTCATGAGCAAATAGAGAGGTGCCTCAGATAACAAAAATAAACAGCGTGTGTGGTCGAAAGTTAAAATCCCGCACCGTGCAAATATTTATTTGACACACCGATCGTTTTGAGTGTTCGTGATTGAGCATGAGAGGATAAAATTAAATATATCTGTCAAAATAAATCCTGATTCAGAAGCAATCTGCTAAGCTTTTCCCAACTTGTTGGGGTCGGCTTCCAGTCTAGCTGGATGCAGCTGAAAATCAGAACAGGAACAGTCCTAGTATTTAATTCCAGCCTCATCGTTGGATAAAATAAAACAGAGAAGTTATTTTAACTATTAACAGGTTAACTAAAGCGTTATCTCAAGTTAAAGTCTTGACCGTGGCCCGGCGCACGCGCAAGGCCGCTCACTTCGCGAACACTTACTGCGCTATACTGACTAAATTGAATATGCATTGTGCTTATGTAACCTACCCGCGAATGTTTGCTTATACATATGTTTGGATGAGACTTCCAAACTATCACCGCTTATTTAAAAGTGAAATGTGTTACATAAGTCGATGCAAAATTACATGTTTGTGGATTTGCATGTTTAGATGAAAAAGTGAGCAGACGGATTTTATCCATATTCGCAACTTTATACGCGTCTTTGACAGAGTGAGGACGTTATTACGACAGTACATTCTCAGTAGCAGCCCGGAGTCTGGATTTGTGCCCGGTTGATGGCAATAGGCTCGCCCCCTATTATATGGGACTTAAACATAACTGGCGAAATGTGGGTGTACTATAGGTACACCTCAGCCTAACCCTTCGGGGATTTCAGGCGTGATGTTATGTTATGTGTTATTAAACTTCTTATATCTAATAATGATGTTCCCAGCCTACAAACAAAAATCTGTCGAATTATCTTTGAAGTCGGTTAAAAATTCAATCCTTGAGTTTGTTTCGCCATTTCTTCTCAGGGATAGTCAGATAGGAAATGTCGACTCCGTGTAGCTTATTATTTTATTTTTTATATTACGTGTAAGTGATTCCGATATCCTATTTACAGAATAAACAAATTAATTTAATTTAATGTGCTTTAATTTAATTTAATATGATTTAATTTAATTTCATGTAGGGGCAAGACGAAAAACGGGGTAACACAAAAAGTCGTCCATAGTACCAGATTCAGTGCAGTTTTTGCAGTGATGGCAACATTGTTGAGACCGCTATTTTGTTACGTCGCACACCTCAGTCACACACACACACCTCAGCGAGTGGTTTGTGTAAA
Organism: Agrochola litura; assembly: GCA_949152395.1. NCBI lineage: Eukaryota > Metazoa > Arthropoda > Insecta > Lepidoptera > Noctuidae > Agrochola > Agrochola litura. The sequence goes on from OX424496.1 coordinate 2,389,645, forward strand.
AAATGCAAATGTCTGCACATCGACTTTTACGCAAGTTAATCGAGTTTTTTAATCTTACCCCGTGTCCTGTAACTTTAATTACGTGGTAGGTACGAGTGTTTTATTAGAATATCTACTTATTATTTGTAATTTTTAGCTGTGTTATTACATCTAAATATGGCAATTTTTCGTATTTTAGGATTTGTTACAATTTTCCGTCTTTACCCATCAATATTTGACGGGGTAAGATGAACATTTAAAAGACTAAGATGAAAGAAAGATGCAAAATTTTGTTTTGTAATATCTTGATAGTAGGATAAAGTAAAGGGTAAAAGATTTATTTGATTGATACTGATGTTTTATTGTCAGTATAACCTTATGCAATTAAAGTGGAAAGTTTGAGAACCTCTACTTTCAATGTTCCCCCGGTGGGGTAAGATTGATATATATATATTTTTTAAATCGTTTTATCTTTTTTAACTAAAGGTATTCAGACACTACAGACAGTTGAGAGTTTTAAGGGTACTTCAAACTTTAGACTAGTGAACACCAACAACGTCTGATAATCATTTGAACGCTTTTAGAAACTATTTCGATCTTTCCCCATCACCCTTTCATCTTCCCCCTTTTTCATTTTCGTGACAAAAACATTTTATTAAATTTTTTTTTCTGCTTTGGTACAGATTTAGCAGGATGTTATCAATGTTATAGAAAAATACACTCTTTGCTCTTTACTCACTACAAAGATTTTTTTTGCATAAACTAATATGTACTTTTCTACAAGACTTCAAATACAACACTGCTCATCTCATCAAAAAACCGTTCGATCTTGCCCCCACTCACCCTAATCTCATTTAATTTAATTTCATTTAATTACGTTTAATTTCAATTCTTTGTTTATATATTTGATGGTTTCGAAACACTATGCACTACTTTTGCCAGTGTTTTCATCGAGAGTGCTCGCAAGAAAAGTCTGCGCACGGAAATAATAAGGATGTCGCCGTCTTGGCATTTACGTGGGGTCAAATTAAGTAAAGAATTATTTAATTAATTAAATAAAATTAATTATATTATGATTAATTATTCAATATTTTAAATATTACAGTATAGAATTAAGCATGCTAGCGCCACGAGTCGCGCGCAGACTTCATCCCCAAATGGCACAATGTTGCTATTTTGTAGAAAAGTTACTGCTGATAGAGCATGGGGATAAGTTATGGCAGTTGCATGCAACAATTTCTATATAGATTTAGACAGATAGCAGTTTTTACAAAATCTTTATCTGCCTAGTCTTTTCCCAACTATTTTGGGGTCAGCTTCCAGTCTAACCGGATGCAGCTGAATACAAGTACTTTACATGGAGCGACTATCTGACCTCCACAAACAGTTACTGAGTAATACGATACCTTGGTAAAAGTGGCTGTCAGACTTTCGGGCTTCTGACGATCCATAACGATTGTCAAAGATCCACGAATGACAGCCGGGACCTTGCTTTCAGAGGCATAGAGGGTGCTCGTTATGTAAGGTCACCGATCCACGGACCAACCCCGGCAAGGGTAGCTTAACCCGACTGATCGACTCGTGCGACTGTTATTACTTAGCTACGAGCTCTTTTCATCTCTTCTTTCTCACAGGTCTTTACAAAATCATACAAGATAGCAAAAGGTGTGAATCCTCCATAAAGAAGCATGTGTTGCGCAGTTTTATTAAACTCTCAAGTGCCTTACAAATATAGTAGCTTTGTGTTGAGCAAGGCTTGCTACCAAATCGCACGAACTTCATTGACCCCTGATATTTTCAATAACGTAACAGTGCACTGAGACTACTGCGAGTATAATTTTAAGCAATTAAGTTGTATGATTTTATTTATCTGATCTGAGGATGCCTGATCTCTCGCCGGTCGTGTCGGATTGCCGTCATCATCGGACTGTGAGAGAAAAAAAAAGGAGTGCAGGTGCACTCTTTGTTCTTTTGAAACACAGGTGTGTCTGCGTCTTGGGCGGAGCACCGCCGTGTCCTCGTGGAGGCAATCGGCGGCGGTGATCTCTCGCGTCCGGTCCTGGTCCAGGCCATGGTACGGAGCGAGAGGGCATGGGAGGCCGTCACCTCCTTCTGCGAAGCAGTAATGCTCGCGAAGGAGGAGGCGGAACGCGTGAGGGAGAGGCTAATTTCGCGCGCTCACGCCCCTAACCACCGCAGGAGACGCCCTGGGCGTCGGGAGTCGCAGGCAGATTCCCGGCCACCGTAGGCGCGGGCTTGCAGACGGCGAGCAATGGGTAGCTCGCCGTCCAATAAGGACCAGGCCCGGGTCGACGGCGCGTTGTGTTCCACGCGTGCCTCAAAGAGATGTCAGCAGAACTAACGGGGTCCGATAGGGCCGATGCCTGTCGGGGTTGTGGTTTTGTCCGAAGGGGGTGGCCCTTGACAATACAGGCAATAGAAGGAATACGGGTGGGTTTTAGTCAGTAAAAGTCTGACACGCCCTCCCGCGCCACCCAGAGCGAGACAAGTTATTTGATAATTTCCCACCCAAAAAAAAGAAAAAGATGTGTCTGCGTACACACTGTGACCTTTAATATATCCTGCATATATACGTGGCTATAGTCTCCGTTGAGATTGGCCGCTGTGGCCGAAATTTGGTCAAGAGAATATTATGTTAGCTACGGTTTAGATTATTGTCAGAAAATTAAATAATGCCTAGAACCCAATAGGCAATGTCCAAAGCGGGACAATACCACAGTCCACATTCGAAAGTGCACCATTCTCGTATCGTGCGCAGTTATCTGATCAAGGTAACGCAGTGCAACCTGCGCCCGCGTCGCACTAATAACACATTTACATATTTTTGTCGTGACCTTGTGGTTTCGTCTCTTTCTTACCAACTGTTAATTACACGTGGTGATAGAGACAGCCGAGTCGTTCTTATCTATCTCTGGGATTTCGCTCTATTTTTGACATGTGTTTCGTTGCATGTATTACAGTTTCCGGATTGGCACTGTTTATCAGAAAAATAAATTGGTAACACAATTCCTGTTAGTTTTTTTTTTAGAATACTTATTTTCTGGAGCTAATCTGGAGAGGATGAAAAAGTCCATATAAACGAATGTAACAGTTTCTTGCCAAATGACGCGACGGCGACGTTGCTCCATAGCTTGTCGTGCATAGCTTTTGGAAGATACCTCTGCGTAACAGTGACGTACCTACAAAAGTGAGTAGTACCTACCCACACCGAAAGTGCGCCCTAATCAACACGAGATAACGTAATCTGTATCAGCATGGGATAGCACTGCAACTGTGTGTGTGGCTTTTTAATATTTTGCCAAAGAAACGGTACGGTGCTTAATTTAAGGGATATACCTACTTTAACCCAGATTAAACATAAATGAATAATTTTACACAAAACAATCTTTTTATATTTTATACACCTCTGCCCTTCGTGGTATTTTTTATTCGCATCTTGTCGTTGGTATTATTATTTTGGCTTTTGTTCACTAGCAACATACAACATTTTTATAAAATTTAATGTTTTAAAACATAAAAGCTTGCATAGTTTGAAACACTTCCAATCTAATTCTAAATTTAAAAAAAAAACCTAAAATAAATAGTGTAGGTACCATAGTTTGAATAAATAGTAGCAAGTGAGTAATCAATCATTAACGTCTGAGGTTAAATAATAGACACGAAATTAGAAATAACGAACTATATTTTATTTATTGATGAACTGTGTGATGAATCGAATTGAACAAATACGCAACTAAAACAAAATGTATTGACTTAACTATTTAAAAAAATACAGTAGGTAGCCTAATTTTATCACTTAAATTGTAGTATTGTATTAGTATTCTTATGTATAGTTTTTGTATAGCTTTGGCGGTTTATTGTTTTTGTTGGCAGTACTGTGTTGTTCACTGATTTATTTTATTATTATTCTGTTATTATATGTGAAGACTTGTAATTGGCTGTCAGTCACATTTTCAAGTTCTTTGTCTGTTTTGTTTAGCTGCAAGTCTTTCAAAGGAAATAAATAAATAAATAATAATCAATGTTAACGGCTCGTTCAAAGTGCAAAGATCAAGGAACACAGACAACACTGAACTTGGAAAAGGCGGGAATTTTCAATTTCTTACAGATGCAAGCAAGTTATTAAAAAAAAAACAAAAATAAAATACACACCAGGTTTCAAAACATTGTCGGAGTCTCGTCGGTACAGCATACCAGCACTCCACGTGAAAAAATAGCCGAACAACACGAAAACCAAACAAAAATTCATCGTTTAAATGGCACGTATATACCAGGATCACAGTACGCGACAGGAGATATATTTCAACCTGTATTTATTTGACACTCTTCCGTGTCGCGGCGGGCGTTCTCGAGCTCACTCGAATAAAGTATCGAATGTATCGGTGACATTCTCGATACGGCCGGCTGGCATTGGGAGCTCGGAAATCTAATATGAATACGCTTTTGGTAAATACGTTCTAGAGTCGGAGGCGTATACCGTTGGCCGGGATCACCGACTCCACTGTAAATAATGTGAGACATGTGCTTAATAAAATCGGGATGTTGGAATTTGAAGGTGCATTTTATATGTATTGGATGCTGTCTTTAAAATGTTTTACGTAAGTATTAAAAAGGAACCTTCTTTATTGTATAACAAATATGTTAACATCAATGTGGGTAGCCCCCTCCCCCCCTAGGTGAACGGACGACCTAATGAAGGTTGTGGCACAACGCAGGATACGGATAGAGCAAGAACGGATGTTGTGCCGATTCTAGGGGATGTCTATGTCGACCTGCTGTGGATGTCTTTTGGCTGAGATGATGATGTCCTTGCGACTCGTAGTTACAATTGCATGGATTATACAAGGGAGGTTGGAGACTCATTTTTCGTGGAAGTTATTAAAGTTAAGTTGTAACAAAAAAACATAAAAAAAGTTGGAACTTTTTCTCACTGAGCTGCGTAACCAGAAGGTTCAGGTATGATCCAGTACAAATATTATGACACAATGACGGGAAGAACAAGTGACTCTCGACATAAAGCATCTTTTTGCACCCGTTTTAAAGAATTTAAATTGATTTAAATTTGTTTTATTAAGAAAATAATTTTAATGACTTCTCATTCTGGGGCAATGGTTATTTTTTATTTATTTAACCATTTCTGTACACACATATACATATACACAGACAAGACAAAATGAACAGAAAAATACGTACAAAGGTGATGCTTAGGTATTTCTAAAGAAATCTCTTCCAGCATACCTGCGATAGGTCAGAGGATAAAAAAAGATGTAGACACTGTGTGTAAGGGTAAAGAGAAAGTAAAATATTTAAAATCAAAACAATTTACTTAATATAATAAAACAAATAACATGAAAATACACTTACTTACTTACAAACATGCATACTTCTAAAATAAATGACACGATACTATTAATTATTATAATGTGACAAAATATATACATACATATATATGTATATAAATATAAAATAAATACCTACGCAACTATGACGAAGTGGAAAGGCAGTGTTCTGGGTTATGTTATATATTATTTACCATTTTTAAATACCTACTCTATTAATGGGCAAAGCTACTATCTAAAAAAACACAAAGCGTTTGTAATACTTAAATAATTATTTGTTTTTAACTGCACCATCATTTCTATTGGCTAATTATATAAAACTATATTGCTATCAAAAATTTGCTGTAAAACATAATTCAGTATAATTTATAATGTTACAATAAAGATCATAAACTGTGATATTATTTAATACATTTTTTAAAGTGCATACGAGATACGACCATTACTAAAATAGGAATTTTTTTTTTTTTTGGTTGTTATATTATCAAATAACTTCTCCCGCTCTGGGTGGAGCGGGAGGGCGTGTCAGACTCTTATTGACTAAAACCCACCCGTGTTCCTTCGGTTGCCCTGTTGCCAGGGGCCCCGATTTCCCTTACGGCCCATATTCGCAGCCCCGGCAGGCATTGGCCCCAGCGGACCCCGTCAATTCTGCTGACATCTCTTTGAGGCGCGCGTGGAACTCTACGCGCCGTCGACCCGGGCTTGGTCCTTATCGGACGGCGAGCTACCCATTGCTCACCGTCCGCAAGCCCGCGCCTACGGTGGCCGGAAATCTGCTCGCAATTCCCGCCCCGGGCATCTCCTCCTGCGGCGGTTAGGGGCGTGAGGGCGCGAAATTTGCCTCTCCCTCACGCGTTCCGCCTCCTCCTTCGCGAGCATTACCGCTTCGCAGAAGGAGGTGATGGCCTGCCATTTCCTCTCACTCCGTACCATGGCCTGAACCAGAGCCGGACGCGAGAGACCGCCGCCGTACTAAAATAGGCCTATGAAGTGAGGTTACCCTAGGTTGGCTAAACGTCTCTGAAAGAGCAAACCCGTGGGGAATTAGAGACTTCAAATGTATCCTAACTAACATTATAAATGCGAAAGTGAGTTTGTTGATAAAACGGCTGAACAGATATAGATGAAATTTGGCACTTGGTTAGACCATAATCTGGAAAAGTATCGTATGTCCTAATCCTAACATAGAACACTTTTTCTCCGGATATTTCCACGGTCGGTAAGTCTCGATGACTTATGCGGGCAAAACCGCGGGGCACAGCTGACTCGTGACGGCTGTCAAAAAAACCCTCTTTTGTCAATAAAATAATTGAAACATTAATTAAGTCTGTGTGACTATAAAAGTACAGTTTTCGAGGTGCTAAAACCATTCGTGTCAGTCACAGCACCTGTTAATAGTTGCATCACTTTTGCGCTCTCGAAAATATGGTTTATTTCGCCTTTGATTTACTTAATGAAGATATTGTATAATCATAAAATATAATTTTGATTACATAACATAACATCACGCCTTGTTTCCCCGAAGGGTTGAGCAGAGGTGTCCCTGTAGCAGGTTCATCCATATTTCGCCAGTTATGTTTAAGTCCCATGTAATAGGGGGCGAGCCTATTGCCATCAATCGGGTACAAATCCAAACTACTGAGAAATGCAAGAAAAATGAAAAAAATTGAAAAAAAAAATGTTGAAATTGAAAATTTTGATTAAATCTCAAGAATAGCTGAAGATTAATGTGTGATTTTTTAATTTATTTATACGGTTTGCTAAATAATAGGAAAAAATACATTACTCACTGGGTTATAACAAAAAAAATTTTTCAACATTATTTTTCTGCTATATTTTGTATCGAAATTGAAAAAAGTGTTTCAGCCACATGCAAGTAGATCGTTGATGTTGATGATATTTTTTAATGTTCAAAATCAAAAGCAGTTTCCTGAAAAAAAATATCAAACGTCAGTTTCACGTAATTTTTCGGAAAAATTGTAGCGAATATTGATTTACCATAAATAATTAATTTATTTGAAAAATCCCTTTCGGCCAAATAAATTTGTTTAAATTCTTTTTCCCTTTCTCACTAATAATAAACAAAATTGATCAAAATCAGTCGATTTCGTGCACGGCCCCTTAACGTGGTTTCCGAGGCATGGAGGGGTCTCGATGTATAATGGATGGTCACCCATCCCCAAACCGACAGCGGACAGTGTAGCTTAACCTTCGATCGACCCGTGTGGCTGTTATTATTTAGCTACGAGCCCCTCGATCGATTGATCGAGTTTTAGAGAGAGATGACACTAAAGACAAAACCGAACTTTTTCTACAACTCCATGTGCCATAGATATATTAACTCACTTTTACACATCATATAAAAAAATATTAAATAATAAGGTTTTATGCTAGGTTAAATAATAAGAGAGATTCGACATTTCCTTTCCGACTACCCTTGTGAAGAAATGGCGAAACAAACTCAAGAGTCAAAGTCTATTTTAAAGTCCAGACATAATCTTGTTCAGATCATATGAGGACCATGTAGATTAGTGTCTGAAATGGTCTTTTGAGTAAAGAACTTGAGTGGACCTGTCCAGTCAGTGCAAGCATTTGTCAGTAATCGAGTAGCTCAACTCAGAACTTAAGGAGCTCAACGACTCAAATAACAACATTACAATCATACATTCTTTCAAATTACAAACTGTCCTTGTAAATGTAGTGTGCTAAATAAGATCTGTTATGTTATCTGTGATGCTGCATCTCGGGCATCAGATAGTAAGACGTGTGATGTGTCTACTGCGCTCCGTGCCAATACCAATAGGTGACTTTTCTTATCCCGTCCGGAATAAACGAAAGGCGTCTTCTCGAATTCTCGATTGAATTTTCTAATATTTTCTTTTTAAGTTGAACATTGCTGTTCTTACGTTTCATTATTTAGTCGCAAGTGTTTTTAGGGCTTAGTAGTTATAGATAGTTCCTGATTCTGTAGGTACGGTACTAATAGTCCTTATAATTTTATGTGAACATCAACATGTCACCTTATAAGTTACCAAATATTTCGTAATTATGTATATTTCTGAGACCAGCTTATTAAAACACGGTACATAGATTTTAGCACAATTTTGAGATTTTTAAATGTAAAAACTTTATTTTTTCGCGAATTCAAGGTTGGTTCATAATGATGAACAGAATACCCGCTTTACAAAACATAAATTAAATTAAATTGCCTTCAATTGTGTTTCAATTGCAGGAGCTAAAATTTTGGATTATTATGATGATGACTTGCCTTTTGTGATGATACATGGTGCTTAAAATATAATACATTTTGTGTGATTTTATTTCTCAAAAGCTATATTGGTATTAGTGATAAAATAAACCATTTATTTAACTATGAACATTTCCGAAACACGGTAGATATGTAATCGATTTTATTATTGCTTTCAACGTCGATATAAAGCGGAACAGACACTCCGACATGTTTTGTTTGTTATTGGCAATACTATGCTATAGTTTCTTTCTTAGTAATTTTTTAGCAATGAGCTACTCTAAAGCGTGTCTCTGTGCGTTTCTGCTGTACTTTGTAATGAACAATAATCAAGTAAGTTTAATAAAAAATACTGTTTTTTAGACATTTTTTTTACTTTAAGACTTTCTTCTAGAGATAAACATAAATATTTGTTAAAAAGTTAATGACTGCCTTGTTGGTGTAGTGGCAAGCAAGCGCTACTGCTGAACCTGAGGTTTTTGGGTTCGATTCCCAGATCCGGCAAAATTATATTGGGATTTTCCATCAGAAATTTCCCAGTAGCAGCCAGCAGGAGTCTGAATTTGTTCCCGGTGGAGGGCAATCGGCTCGCCCCCTATTACATGGGACCTAAACATATCTGGCAAAATGTGGGTGTATTGTATGTAGGTACACCATGAAATCCTTTCAGGGATAACGTAATAGTGTCTAATTCATATTTATTCATTGCTTGCTTTTATTTACATAATTAACTATTATAGGTACAATAAATAAAATAAAATGTTGCTTGCATGCTTACAACAGCTACAGTTTTAAATAAAAATGGTACTTATAAACTTTGGTTTTATACCAGCGAGGCGAGGCATGGATGAGATGGGCGAGAATTGAAATCACGTTTACCCTTTTACACCGAAAGATGTCCAGCGCTGCTTCGCGCCGGCTCGCGATGTCTCGCGCCGGTTCGCGATGTCTCGCGCCGGCTTGCTCTATCATGAGCCGCCCGGCCAGCCGTGTCTGGCGCACCGGCTAGCCGAGAATATAGTATGCAGAGATGTCTCGCGATGGTCGGAGCGAGCCGGGGCGCTTGCCAGCGCGTGCCAGCGCGAGACACCGCGAGTCAGTGCTTAACGGTGAAAGACCGTGCGGGTCCTCGATGGCGGGTGCGAGGTTTCTATATTCGTTTTACAAAGTAAATGAATGCTCTATTCATACAGAAATAAAGTTCAATATTGTACTAACAAATATTTCAATTCTCGTCTCGCACATCCTCGCGCATCTAGACTTTTTACACCAAAGAAGGGCAGGGCGTGGATAGATTTTTTTTATACAAATTTCAATTCTTGCCCATTCCATCCACGCCTCGCCTCGCTGGTGTAAAACCACGTTTATTCAGGTGCTGTAAAGTAGAGAGCTGTTAAAATAATTTATTAATATTGCATTACCGGGAACAATGTCTCAGCTCCTATACTGCCCTTTGTGCCCCAAAAATGCAGCCATAGCGACTTCTGCGCGGCTACTGCAGTGCCGTGGAAGCGAAGTTGCCAACAAAATGTAATACACTGTCGTGCCGTCGCGACGACACCATGAAGAAGAAGAGGACCGGGAACAATTTGACAGGGACTTATGTATTTTTTTGTGGCTATTTATGACTATTTCTTATTTTTTTAGTGTCTCAGAGTGATCCCAGAACGTGCTGAAGTTACATATTTTAATAAATCGTACTTTGAAGACTCTCCAATATTAAATGTGAGACGTTATAAAAGAAAAGGAGAATATTGTATAAATATGTTATTTACCAATAAGATTTTACTGAGCAACACCGTAACGGTAAGGCATTCTCTCTCTCTCTTCGAGTAGCTTCAAATTACCCGAATCAATCAGAAAAGAAAAAAAAAAATCCGTCATAAGTCATAAGTCATAAGTAATTTATTCATTTGTTTAACATAGGTGTACAATAGTAATGGTATGTAAAGATAAAGAGTTCGCTATGTTATACCAGAGGGCGTACAAATGTTTGTATTTGAGTAATTATTGAAATAAATAAGCCTGAACAATAAAAAACAAAAAACAATTATAAAAATCACACATTTCATAATACAAATTAATTCATAATAAATAGCAATAGAAATCAATGTCAATATAAAAAAAATATAAATGTCAATACAGTGCATGACAACACACAGACTGAAAACAAATAATAAGGCTACGAATAAAATTAAGTAAATGTTATTACAGTGTAAACGAATATTTAAATGATAAATCTCTAAAACTCCACAAAAAAAGTTTTTTTTAATAAGTTAGATTTGAGAAGATAAACGATAAGTTCACATCTCTACTATCTTTCTTTTGCTGTGCCCGACTGTTTCTAAAGCAAATATTTACCACCTAAGCACATAATTTGTGGAATGCAATAAAGTATTGAGCTCGCTTCACCACCAATAGGGAACCTGACTGGCACCCTGTTATTTTTCGAAATGATTTGATTGACGGTGAAAATCGCGTCAAAATGGATCCAGTAGTTTCAAAGTCTAAAAATCTAGATTCCGATTATTTATATACCTAGTAAGCAGCGTTGGTAGGTCTCCCCACAAGGTGGATTGATGACCTGGTGACGGTCGCGGGAATCTACTGCATGCGAGAGACACAGGACCTGTCGATGTGAGGAGACTTATGTCTAGCAGAGGACGCCTTTCGGCTGAAATGGTGCTGGTATGACCACAATATATGGTCAGTTCTACCTACAGCTCTGTTTGACCTGACCAAAACTCATATCGTGAGTGGCTTGATCAGACGACCGAAACGATTAGGTTTTACCTCAAAGATGCAGAAGATAGTTGAAAATAGTCAGATTCGTCTGCTCAGTTTAAACTGTTGTGTTGCCTAGATTTGGTAGAAATTAACGTTATGAAATCTTTAGCCTAGTCGACTGTAGATTTGTTGACTATTTTCGTTGAGTACCTGGTAATTGTTGAAAGTCCTACATCTTCCTCGCATATCTATTAACACTGTTATTTGAAAATATTATATGAGCCAATTATTTATTAAATAGTAACGTTGTTGTGTCCGTATGGATTGAGAAGCCATGTCTCATATTTAAACGTACTACCAATATTTTGGCCGTAAAACGATGTAACATGGTTTTGGTCGTGGGCTCTCGTACCACACTAAATTGTTAAGGAATTATCATCATCATCAGCCTATAATGTTCCCACTGCTGGGACACAGGCCTCCTCTCTCGGTGAAAGGGAGTGGGCCGTAACGTAATCCACCTCGCGGGCCCAGTGCGGGTTGGTAGATGTTACATGTCTTCGAATTTTCGGTTCTAGGACATGCCGGTTTCCTCACGATGTTTTCCTTCACCGTTTTTGAGAGCAGTGGTGATGAAATAATTTACACTAAGGAATGTTTGTTTTATTAATATCTTAGAAAAACTGAATGCGCAAGATGTTGGAATACATCAATTACAATGTTTAAGGCTTGTGCAGACCAGTGCGACACGCGACGCGACACAAAGGCACCGCCAGTCGCGCGGTGCCTTTGTGTCGCGTCGCGTGTCGCGCTAGTCTGCACAAGCCTTTAGTAGAAATTTCTACTAAATATGGTGCTATTGTTATCCGATTTGATCAACTACTTTAGTAGCTACGTAACATATATTTTCTATAGACCGTCAAGATAGGGGAGCTACCATAAACGCCCGTCATTATTGAGGAGCCACCTTAAACGCTCGTCAGGATTGAGGAGCCATCTTAAACGTCCTGTATCTTTTTAAGGGTTTTACTACAAATTCCAGGATCGGGCCTACAAAGTCGCCAAATTTACTACTAAATATTGGTAGTACCTGCGTTTAAATATGAGACATGGCTCCTCCATCCATACGGACACACTTTGTTAACACATGAAAAGAGTGTTGCTTGGGTTGGTAGAAAGATTTCATTCTTTGCACAGGTTGACATCATCTTCTACGAGTACCTTCACAACGAATTCAGGAGGTCATTTCCTGAAATGCACTTCAAACTATGCGATCTCATTAACAATGATCCCTATATTGGTAAAACCGTGAGGATGGGAGGCTTGACGAGTTGCCCTATTAAACCGGTAAGATTGTTTTATTCCAAAAATTTTTATGACAATTAAAATTGTATCCACGGTTTACATGTTATTAATATTTTTGATGAATAACACCTGCATTAATTAGGTTCCTGTTTGCAATACTATTTGTATCTCAAGAACTATTTGTGCCTTAAACTTAATTTGCATTTCAGGGCAAACATGAAGTAAGCAACATGACTTTCAACCACATAATTCCATCTGTGTGGCCGTTTGAAAAAGGAATGGTCGAGTTTATCGTCAACAATACAAATGATCAGTTAGCAAAAGGCGTAGTAGTTGTAACGTTCAAACAAGAACTTCCCAAACACAAAACATGATTTTAAGTATTTTTTATTAGAAAAATAGTAAAAAATAACCGAAATGCAGTTTTTCATTTTATATATTAACATTTGAAGAACTTGAGTGGACCTGTCCAAGTGTCCAGTCAGTGTAAGCATTTGTCAGTAATCGTGTAGCTCAACTCAGAATTTAAGGAGGACTCAAATAAAATACGAATATAATACGTAGGTATACATTGTCTCAAATTATAAACTGTGCTTGTAAATGTAGTGTCAAAGTCAAAGTCAAATAATTTATTTCAATTATGCACAAAAAGGCACTTTTGAATAAAAAATAGAATTGATTCTAGTCGCCCCTTCCAAAAGGGTAGTTTTCGTATAGAGAAGAATGGGCAAGAAACTCCACCGTTACTCTTTTAAAATGTTTTACAATATTTTGTATACATTAATTATATAATTATATGTGAAAACGATGCACCTGGAATAAGATTACTATACCACAATAGGTAAAAATAAAAACCGGCCAAGTGCGTGTCGGACTACGCACAATGAAGGGTTCCGTAGTTAAGATGAATTTATTTATCCCAAGAACAAACTTAATATTGTAGTTGAAAAACATGTTCTCCCATACGTTCCAACTGCAAATCGTCGCTTGGCATCCAATACCGCGAATGTGACATTTTTTAGGTTTTTTTTTAATTGCGGGATCACTTATTTGTGCGTGTAGAATGAACTGATTTTCGTTAAAAATTTCACATTCGCGGTATTAATATAATAATAATATAAGTCTAATACCTTTATACGAGCAATTCTTGTATATATGTATATATATAATCTGAATCGCGGAAACGGCTCAAAGATTTTTTATGAGGTTGTTGACATGTGGAATGTGAGCTCGGCTATCATTGTGCCGATTGTCGTAACGGCTAATGGCCTGATGGCTGAAAGCCTCGACCAACATCTCTCGAGGCTTTCGTTAGGCAGTTGGATCAAGCGCCTGATTCAGAAGGCAGTACTCCTCGATACGGCTCGCATTGTGAGGAGGTTCCTGTCTCTGCAGCCCTAACCACCGGTAGCTTGGACCTTGCTCCCGATACCAGCGGACCTCTATTTTTTATATTTTTAAATGTTTTTTTAATTCTTTTATTTTAAGAAATATTTAAAAATGTAATTTAATAAGAACCAAGATAAATAAATGAAAAATATAAATCTAATACCTTTATACGAGCAATTCTTGTATATATGTATATATATAATCTGAATCGCGGAAACGGCTCCAAGATTTTTTATGAAATTTAGTATGAAGGGGGTTTCGGGAGCGATAAATCGATCTAGCTAGGTTTCATTTTTAGAAAACGTCGTTCAAAAAAAATATGGTCATCCAGATATTTTTCTTTATTCAAGTAACAAGAACTCATTGTGTTAGTAAACCTATGAACTTTAGCTTATTTTACCAGGTAACTCAGAAAGTTTTGCGACTAACAGTTTTTGTCTATGGGATACTGGCTGGTTTTGATGTCAATTAAAACTATGACTATTTATTACAAAAAAAACATAACATTCAACGAGAACATTTTTGCGCGATGATTTTGTACTAGGTATTTCAAATGTCGACTAAAACCAGAAGAATCGTTTGAAAGACTTCGAATGGTGTTCATAGAAAAAGCCCTTCTAAAGCGACTGTTTTCCGCTGGTTCAACGAATTTATGCATGGTCGAGTAATTTTGGCGGCCGAAGAAAGAAGTGGCCGCCCTATGACGGCTGTTACATAACAAAACGTGCTGCTGACTGTGAAAAATTTAATTCAAAAGAATAGGTGAATTACATATTATGAAGAGGTTCAGCATATACTGCAGGTTAGATCGAAAAGTATGCATGAAATTCTACACGGGCATCTTCGGGTAAGGAAGACAGATTCACGCTGGTACCGCAAAATCTAACGCAGGCTCAGAAGGAGGTTCAGGTAGAATGGTGCCGAGACATGATAGCAAAATTTGAAACAGGCTCGTCTTGGCGGGATTTATCAGTATCCAGAAACGAAGTGTTTTTTTATTTTTCTAGTCATGTTTTCAGTGAAATTCAAAATCCTAACCTCATAATACATTATGAATTTTCATTCGATTCAACCATGATTCAACATAAAACAAGGCATGAATCGAGTATTTTTCTCGCATTGCTTTCGTGACGTCACCATGTCTCGCTAAACTTCGTTTTTATGTTCATAAGGTACAAAATAATTTATTTTACATTACGAAAATGTACGTCAAATCAGCTAAATTAACATGCACTTGCCATGCGATTATGTCTTCTAGCAAAAATGATAACGAGACTACCGTAGGGTTGGGGTCATGTATGAAACCAAAATTGACATGTCGATAATTTCTTAATGCGAATTAGTATTTTTTGTTGTTTAAGAAAATTGTTTTTGAACGAAGTTCTCTAAGGCGGCTTGCGGTAGGAGTAAACTGGCAAAAAAGTCACGTGAAAAAGCGTTTATACTTCCAATTATCTTCTTCTAATTCGATTGAGAGAGAGAGAAAGTCAAAATCAAAATCCATTTCTTTATGTCAGCAATGTGAGAAGTTAGTCCAGGAATATTAGGGGTTTACACCCTTAAACTTAAACTTGTCTCAAAACCTACTTATTGTATGGTGTTCGCGACTATAGATATTCCAAGGTCAAAGGTCAAAAAATCGATTTCTTACACATTTATTGCAAATATCTCGTTTTCTATGGGTTTTATGCTATTTGTATGTTAATAAATATTGTAGAGGATTAAATTTTCTTCAACTATTATTCAGACATTTTTTTTAATATCTTGAACCATTTTTGAGATAGAGGGCAGAGTGCGCGCAGTGTTTAACTATTTAGAGTATCATTTGAGGTCAACCTGTAATCCCGATTAAAAAAACGCCGTATAAAGTTTATAAATTATTGATAAATATATAATTCTAGATAATTTGCATTTTTTATTTACTATTATGTTATAATTATTATTTTTTTCAATAATTCAGTATCTATTCATTTAATAATACTTACCTACTGGTGTAATTATAAAGTTATCAAGGGAAATACTTAATTTTTTTTAAATTCCAATCTTATTTATACTAATTATTTCCTAACTAAATGAAAATAAAAGAATTAAATTTTAATTAATGTTTTTATTGAATAAAATACAATTTCATACATTTATGAACGTTGAAATTTGAAAAAAATAATAATAATAAGAACTGCAAGTTCTAATTTCAATTTTCTTCTTCTTCTTCATTATCGCCTTCCAGTCGCTGTAAAATTTCAAATTCCTCTGTGTTCTCGTCTTCAATGACATTTGTCTCCAGTTTTTCCAGGATTTCGGGGTCAAAAGTACCATCTTAATTGATATCACTCTGATAAGGTGAAGTATTAGGACAAGCTAGCCCATTAACCTGGCGGCAAGCTAAAGAGCACTGCAACCCTGCTTTCCTGCATCCACATCGTGAACCACAACCATTCTTGCAGTTGCAGAATATTGTGTTAAGCAATTCCTCCGGAGCTGGTGGATTCATTGTCATAACAGGTTCCAGGAATTCATCACACATTATCCAACCCCAATTCTGGGGTTCTAAATCATGCCTTAACCAAGTCTGAACTTGATAATAAACACGGTTGAAATGTTGGTGAGCTGCTGCACTCGTTGGTGGAAGATTTGATAACTGCACAGATTTATTCAGTTTAGTTAACTTGATGAACTGTGCATAGCGAAGACGATCGATACAGTCCTCAGATTTTGGAGCATGATAGATTGCCAACAAGGTTCACACTCCATTCTCAAATAATGATTGAACCGAGCAGTTTCCTTCTTCAAACGCTGCAGCAATTTGATCCAAATTTAGAAGTTTCTCGAGTGTTTTTAAAAAAGTTTTTTTTCCTTTTCTAAAGAGCGCAGAAGTCGTGTCACAGCCACTTATTGCGTGAAGAAACAATATGACCTCGAATGATACTCTAAATAGTTACGCTCTACCCTCTATCTCGAAAATGATTCAAGATATAAAAAAAAAAAATGTTCAAGCAAAAGTTGATGAAAATTTAATCCTCTACATTATTTACAAACATACAAATTTAAAAGCATAAAACCCATAGGAAACGAAATATTTGCAATAAATGTGTAAATAATGGATTTTTTTATCTTTGACCTTGGAATATCTGTAGTCGCGGACACCTTACGATAAGTAGGTTTTGAGACAAGTTTTAGGCTGCCAAAATAAAGATTTATACAAGTTTATAGCTGACGAAGGCAAGTATCTCGGAATGAGAGATTCTTGGACTATGTTAATAAGGCTTGGAAAGGATGACCGCAAAAAATTAAGTATTTAATATACCACCACCTATGTCGTAAGTTCGTAATACGGGCTCTGCGGAATCTTGTGAGAAAAATGTTTTCCCAACACTGATGTTTTAAATAGTCATGAGGTAGAACTAGCTAAAGCCATAATTACCAAAAATACAGATACAAGAATTGCGTAGGTACATTACAAAAAAAAGGGACCCTCAAAAATGTATTCGCCGTATACTACAAGTTGATTAATTTTAAAACTAGTAGTTGTTATGAACCTATTGATTTTATAAGTATGTATTATTTGTTGGTACTATAACATTTTTTTTTTACTTTTATTTAATAGAATAAAATATTATTAAAATTTAACTTTCTATGCATCAGCTGTTTTATTTCTAGGTTCAACCAAAATTCCGAATATTATCGATATCGAAAAAAAAACGATGATACGGACTTCTCTTTCCGGGCTCGAAAACAACATTAGTTTCATTGTTCTTTTTCGTAGAAACTACCGCGCGTCCCCCGCCAAAAGTGACAGACTTTTTTGTTCGGAATATTGCGCTTATGGCTTCTCCAGTGATTTATACTCTAAGACATTATGCAACACAAAAAATAATTTAAATGATAAATTATTGGCCATATGTCAGCACACGCCAACGTACCAACCAAAAACATCGAGAACTGTACTCAAGCAGAAATAAAAAATAAAAACTAAACGTAAACAGAACTAAATATCTAAATCATCATGCATTGACAATATATTTACTAATTGTAAAATACAAGACTCATCCTTAATTAGTGGCGTTAGGTCTGACCATACTGGTCAACTTGTATCATTTGAATCAGATAAAAAGTTACGCTTAGATAAAACTATTCAGTTAAGACCTCTTACTAAAAATAAATTGAAAATGTTTAATAATAATGTTCTTAGCAATCTTTCATCAGCTAGTTTTGATTCACAAGACCCCAACATGAACTATGGTACACTACTTTCTACAGTGTGCCAAGAATTCCATAAAGCATGTCCTGTAAAAACAGTAACAATCAATACCAAACCAAAATTTAATGAATGGGCCACTCCTGGCATTAGAAAAAGCAGAGATATTTTATGTAATTTATTTAACGAAAAATCATTGACTTCTGATCAAGTAATTCATAATTATGTAAGAAACCATTCAAAGATATTTAAAAGAGTCTGCGCCCAAGCTAAATCTAAATTAATAAGTAACAAAATTAATAATTCTAACAATAAAATAAAAGCTGTGTGGCAGGTAATTAACAAAGAAACTGGAAACACAAAACAGCGAGATCAGAATGAATTGTCATTAAAAATTGATAATGTAACCATTTCAGATAAGTTAAAAGTTGCTGAGACACTAGAAAACTTCTTTACCAACATCCCAATAGAGGTTACGAAATCTCTCCCCTCATCATCTATACTAGCTGAATCTCTTTTAAAAGAACACTTCAGTAGAGACATTCCAAATTTTGAATTTAAGCCCATTTCAATTGTCACAATTAAAAAAGCATTTAAAAGTCTTAACATAAAAAACACTGAAGACTTATGGGGGATTTCCGTTAAGGTTCTTCAAGGTATCATTGACACAATTGCCCCTGTCCTAACAGGCATATTTAATCAATGTTTAGATAGCGGTATGTTTCCTGATTTAATGAAACATAGTAAAGTAGTACCAATTTTCAAATCGGGTAGTAAGAGTGATCCCTCTAAATAGACCAATATCTGTGCTACCAGCATTGAGTAAAATATATGAAAAAATCATGCTAGACCAGATGTTGGCACATTTTAATTCTAATGGGATTTTACATAGTCACCAGTTTGGTTTCACGAAAGGTAGGTCGACGACTGACGCAGGAGTTAAACTCATCAGTCACATTTTGGAATCCTGGGAGAAGTCCCAGGATGCAATTGGCATTTTCTGTGACCTCTCAAAAGCGTTTGACTGCGTTGACACTGCGTTACACTGATCTGTAAATTACACCACTACGGAATTCGTGGACAAGCTGCTGATCTTGTTCTTTCCTATCTATCAAACAGGCAGCAAAAAGTAAATGTTAATGGGGCGATGTCTTCGGGGTCTCTAGTGAAAATGGGCGTGCCTCAAGGTTCAATTCTCGGCCCTTTCTTATTTCTAGTTTATATAAATGATCTTCCTTACATGATGACTAACTTATCAGATATAATTCTATTTGCTGACGACACTTCTCTTATTTTTAAAATAGACAGGAAAGATACAGATGTATTACAAGTCAACGATAGTCTGGCTGTACTTTCAAAATGGTTCGCAGCTAATAATCTTTTACTTAATGCGAACAAAACGAAATGTATTAGGTTCTCATTACCAAATGTACCTCAAGTAGGTCTAAATCTAAAACTTGATGGAAAAAAACTAGATGCAATAACGGAAACTATATTCTTAGGAATTACTTTAGATTCAAAATTACAATGGGGCGCCCATATTAGAACTCTTTCAGGTAGATTAAGTTCAGCTGCATATGCAGTAAGAAAAATAAGGCAGTTGACTGATATAGCCACAGCTAGGTTAGTATACTTTGCTTATTTCCACAGTATTATGTCTTATGGCGTCCTGCTGTGGGAATCGGCAGCTGACGTAGATTCAATTTTCATTTTACAAAAGAGGGCAATCCGCGCGATCTATAAAATGGGCCCTCGCGAGTCCCTTAGACACAAATTTAAAGAAATTGATATACTGACTTTGCCTTCACTTTATATCTTAGAAAGTATTATGTACGTTCGCAAAAACTTAGGACTTTTCAAAATAAGAAGCGATTTCCATAATATAAATACACGTAGTCGACATGAAATTGTGATACCCAAATTTAGATTAACTAAAACAAGCAAGTCATTTCTTATAAACAGTATCCGCTTTTATAACAAGTTGCCAAAGTCTGTGACAGAACTTAGCGATGGGAAGTTCAAAACCCACATCAAACGTGTCCTTATCAAGAATTCATATTATAAAATTAAAGACTACGTTGAAGACAAGGAAATTTGGCGATAATTCCTTCTGCACATGTGGCTTCCCTGGTACCTCATTAACGGCATAAATAAGTAAGAGTCTATTAACTGCTCCCAAATTACCATGTTTATTTAAATCTTTATTTTTATTTATTTTTACATTCGCCCTTGACATATTTACTATTCTATTATTTGACATTATATACTTTTTTTTGTGGCTTTTGTGGACATGATAATTATTCAGATTGATTACAGTTGTAATAGCAATCATATAATTGCGTTTTATTTAAAATAGGTTTTTTACTTTTTTTAATTAATTAATTTTTTTGTATAGATTCTTTTCTACATATTTTGTGAATGTGAGAACGCTGTAGGCTTAGTGGATTGTAGACCTGTTGACCATTTTCTATTTTGTTAAGTACTTGGTACTTATTGAAAGACCTACACTGTCCTCCCATACCTAGAAACACTGTTATTTGAAAGTATTGTAAAAGCCAATTATTTTTAAAAGAGTAACCGTGGAGTTTCTTGCCGGCTCTTCTCCATAGGAAACGACCAATTGGAACCGTGCACCTAGCTTCTGACGTTTCATAAGTGCCCATGTAGGTTTATGTGAAATAAAATATTTTGATTTTGATTTTGAAATAAAAGCGCCCAGGCATAAAGAATGTTAGAGAAAGATTTTTTTTTAAATACTTGCCGTTAGTATAGCAAATTAGAGTCCGCGCCACTACTGAAGTCCATTTGACGTGGCGTTAGTGTCCATGTCATTGCATCACACTGCATTAAAAAAAATGTAGTTCCACGATAAAATTCTTCGTGGCGCACACTCTAGAGTGCTACAAGGACCTTTTGGCGCCTGAATGACATTGGCAGGGGGCCTTGTTTATCCTGTTCAGGATAAGGCGGAAGGAAACGCCAGGGTGTCACCATTGTGTGGATCGCCCGGAGGACACGGTGGAGCATACGGTGGAGGTCTGCCCGGCTTGGGCGGAGCATCGCTGTGTCCTCGTGGAGGCGATAGGCAGCGGTGATCTCTCGCGTCCGGCCCTGATTCAGGCCCTGGTACGGAGCGAGAGGAAATGGGAGGCCGTCACCTCTTTCTGCGAAGCGGTAATGCTCGCGAAGAAGGAGGCGGAACGCGTGAGGGAGAGGCAAACTTCGCGCCCTCACGCCCCAAACCACCACAGGAGGAAACGCCCTGGGCGTCGGGAATCGCAGGCCGATTTCCGGCCACCGTAGGCGCGGGCTTGTGGACGGTGAGCAATGGGTAGCTCGCCGTCCGATAAGGACCAGGTCCGGGTCGACGGCGCGTTGTGTTCCACGCGCGCCTCAAAGAGATGTCAGCAGAATTGACGGGGTCCGCTAGGGCCGATGCCTGCCGGGGTTGCGAAGAAAACCAGAAGGGAGATCGTGGCCCCCAGCAACAGGGCAACCGAAGGAACACGGGTGGGTTTTAGTCAGTAAGAGTCTGACACATGCCCTCTCGCTCCGCCCAGAGCGAGAGAAGTTATTTGATAAAGATTTCCGACCCAAAAAAAAAAAGGCGTCAAAGTCTATTTTAAAGTTCAGACATAATCTTGTTGACAGGACCATGTAGATTAGTGTCTGAAATGGTCTTTTGAGGAAAGAACTTGAGTATACCTGTCCAAGTGTCCAGTCAGTGTAAGTATTTGTCAGTAATCGTGTAGCTCAACTCAGAACTTAAGGAGGACTCAAATAAAATACGAATAATAATAATAATACCACCAAAAAAAAGGCATAAAGAGCGTGCCCGCTTACATAAAGCTATATAAAGCTGTAATTGGAAGTTATAAATGATAAACTAGGACCATCGAGGTAAAATAAATGAACAGTTAATTACTAGTAACAATAACAAAACCATGTAGTAGTTGTAGGTAGTTCCTGACTCTGTAGGTACTAAAATTCCTTATAATTTTTTGTCAACATATCATTTTACAAGTTACCAAAATTTTCGTAGTGTATTTCTGAGACCAGCTAACTAAATAACGATAAACAGCACTATTAGCACTGTTTTGAGAACTAAAATTGTAGAAAAAAAAGATCGCGAGTTCAAGGTTGGGCCGTAGTCAAAGTTATTCATAATGATGAGTTCAATAACCGTTTTACAAAACAAGAATTAAATTAAATTGCCTTCTCTGCTGACCTATATACCTAACGTCATTATTTTCAAATATAAATTCTGTTAATACACAGCGTATAAATTACAGTAGCTAAAATGTTTGATTATTATGATGATACTCGTAACTTGCTTTTGTTAAAATACATTCTACTTAAAATTTTGTACATTTTGTCAAAGTCAAATAATTTATTTCGAGTAGGCGCATAAAAGGCACTTTTGAAAGTCAAAATTAATTATTTGAGTGATTTTAGTTCACGAAAGCTATACTTAGTGATAAACCATTTATTTAATTATGATCGTTTCCGAAACACGGTGTGTAATTGATTTTATCATTGTTATTAAAGCTGATTCGATGTTAGATAAACAGTCTGATAGTACTTAAAAAATATATATAAAGCGAACATGTTTTGTTTGATAATATTATTAGGAATACTATGGTGTAGTATCTTTCTTAGTGATTTTTTAGCAATGAGCTATTCTACAGCGTGTCTCTGTGCGTTTCTGCTGTACTTTGTAACGCACACCTATCAAGTAAGTTTATAAAAAAAATCTGTGTTTTGGTTTTAGTTCAGGGAACTGCGACTTTATGTATATTGTATATATTTTTTATCGACATTTCGTCAATTGTGAATCGATTTTGAAAATTAATTTTTCATTTGGTGGAGGAAGCTTTCGCGGTGATCCCATTTAAATTTTATTAACATAGCTTGGGTAGTTTTTGAGTTACCTTCAATAATGCGTATTTTCCTACTTAGTTTATGTGGATGACGTTATAATAAGTTCCAGTCACTGTTATTTACATAGTAGGTAATCGAATTTGTGTGGGGTAGGTACCACAACTAAAAGTGAAAAATAAAAAAACGAAAATTCAAAACCAAAAGACACCGAGTTTCGAAATTAGTTATTTTACACTTTGTACTGCTTTTTTTTTCGGTTGTTTTTTTTTTTTGCTTGCTAGCAATATTTACAATTTTTTATAAAAATAGAGGTACCTATAAACTTAGTAGCCTTATTTAGGCGCTGTAGAGTTCTTAAAATAATTTATTAATAGGAATTGCATTACCAGGAATAATTTCCGACCTCCTATTCTGCCCTCTGTGCCCAAAAAATGCAGTCGTAGCGACCTCTGCGCCGCCAGCAGCGCATACAAGTGAAATTTACGTAATTTATGGCTAATATTGATAAAAATGAAGTTACTCCAATTAAAAAGTAGTACCTAAATCAGCAACAAGACATGGAACCACCTTTTGGTGTACAGTAAAACGTTTGACAGTTTTTATTATGGTTCCGTACCCAAAGGGTGTCAAACGGGTTCCGTTTGGCATTATTACTATTACTAAGCCCCCGCTGTCTGTTTGTCTGTCTGTCTGTTCATCTGTCTGTCAGCGACCTATCTCATGAACCGTAATAGGTACAGTTGAAAATAAATTTTATTAACTATGCTTGGGTAGCAGGCGAAATGTGTCATCGCACAAGAATACTTATATAAATAACACCTTTGTAACCGCATTTATAGCAAATAAATGACTTTGACTTTGAAAAAAGTAGTTTTTGAGTTACCTTCAATAATGCGTATTTTCCTACTTAGTTTATGTGGATAACGTTATAATAAGTTCCAGTCACTGTTATTTATATAGGTAGCAGGTAATCGAATTTGTGTGGGGTAGGTACCACAACTAAAAAGTGAAAAATAAAAAACGAAAACCAAAAGACACCGAGTTCCGAAATTAAAAGTTATTTTTCAGTTTGTACTGTTTTTTTTGGAAGTCGGTTGTTTTTTTTGTGAATAGTTTTTTCACGTGGCTCTAAAAACTTTCAAAGTAAAAAAAAATGGAACAATAAAGATGCAACTTATGCGGCGTTACAGCAAACCCTCGGCTGGAGGTTTTAAGTGTAGCAGCTTAAGGCACCCACAGGATTGACCGGTTAAATAGTCATGGCCTCAGAGGTCAGCTATGAGATGCTGTACCTACAGAAAAAAGAAATCGTTACAGTAAATGCTTTCAGATCCTCACATTACAAGCCTTAAAAAACTACCTCAAAGACAAGTAAAGTCTTATCCCCACGATGTTATAATTCTCTTAAAATAACCATAAATCATGATTTATCGTTTAAACTATTATTTTAGACCAACTACAGCAAAAAAACATGCATAAACACACTTAGCTGACGTTCGCACGGACGTAATCAAATAGCGGCGATTTTTTTTCGTGCACTTGATTTTCAACGCTCTGCTTAGCGCCGAGCGTTGAAAATCCATCAGTGTGTTTTTCAACGCGCTTGGATGAGAGTGCGCCCCAGCGCGTTAGATTCTCAACGCTCCGCGTAACACCGAGAGTTGAAAATCCAGTACGTTATAAAATCCCGCCGCGATTTTATTACGTCCGTGCGAACGTCGGCTTATATTGGCCAATTTTTGGGTTAATTTCACCTGCGTGTGCGACGGTGCCGTGGAAGTGGTTAAGTTTGGGCCAGCAAAATATAATACACTGTCGTGCCGTCGACACCACGAAGAAAAAGAAGACCGGGCACAATTTGACAGTAGTTTATGTTTCTTTTTGTGGCTATTTATCACAATTTTTTCTTTTTTTAGAGCCTCCGCGTGATCCCAGAACGTGCTGAAGTTACATATTATAATAAATCGTACTTTGAAGACACTCCAATATACAATGTGAGACGTTATGAACGAAGAGGAGAATATTATGCGAACGTATTTTTTACCAGTAAGCTTGTTTTGGGCAACACCTTAACGGTAAGGCATTCGAATATTCTTAGCTCGCTTTACCACCAACAGGGAACTTGACGAATTGAATGAACATGACGAAACAGAAACCATTTTGAAAATTATCTGAATGATGGTGAAAATCTCATCAAAATCGATCCAGTAGTTTCAAAGTCTATTAACAATCTAGATACAGATTACTTGTAGCGTTGGTAGGCCTCCCACAAGGCGGACCGATGACCTGTAGTGCTATTCTGTAACCATCTCACCGTGTATCTTAGGTGAAGTGAGCGTGGAGTGAGCTGTCAGTTGCTAAGGATTGATACTTCACCTAAGTTATCACGGTGAGATTTTTACAGAAAAGCACTACTGGTAATGGTCGTGGAAATCCGCTGGATGCGAAAGACACAGGACCGGCCGATGTGGGAATAACTATATAGAGCAGAGGACGCCTTTCGGCTGAACGATTAGTTTGTGGGTACCCATAAGATGCAGAAGATAGTTGAAACTAGTCTGCTCGTTTGTATGTTCAGACAGACCGATTGGGTCAGATTCATCTGCTCAGTTTAAACTGTTCATGTGTTGCCAGGATTGGTAGACATTGGTGCCGATGCCCTTGTTCACAAACTAAACTAAATTAATCAGCGCGTGTCACTACTGCATACAAGTTTAACGTGATTAAAAATTTGCCTACTAAAATTACGTCAATTTCCGTCAAGCGCTGATTAATTTGACAGGACTAAACTAAAATTTATCTTCTGTCCTTTTCTTAATGAAAGAGAAAGAACAGATGCACTGAACTTAAATTTAGTTTAGTTTGTGAAAAAGGGAATCGGCGCCATTAACTTTACGAAATTTTTGCACAGGTTGATTGCATCTTCTACGAATATCTTCACAATGAATTCAGGAGGTCATTTCCTGAAATACACTTAAATCTGTGCGACCTCATTCACCATGATCCCTATCTTGGTAAAACCATAAGGATGGCAGGCTTCAAGACTTGTCCTGTTCAACCGGTAAGATAGTCTTCATGAAAAAAGATCTTTTTCAAGGATAACATTTCTATGAAAATTAAAATTGCATCCACGGTTAATGCTGTATTAATATTCTAGAGGAATAAGGCTTGTATTTATGAGTACCTGTTCGCAATACTATTTGTATTTTAAGAACTACTAAGGGCTAATCTGCGTCAAGACGAGCCAAGCGCAGCGCAAGGGCTTCACAAACTGTACACCTTAGTCAACATAATATGTGGCTTGGCCGTTTCGCTACCGTCACATGGCGTAAAGTGAAAAATTTATTCACTGTTCATTACTTTTCTGTTACACAATAGTTAATTATTCGTTCATTTAGGGCTTGTACAGAAAGGACGTGTAGAGTTAGAAGCTTGGCTGCCATGCGTGCGAGCCATATGGTCTCGTCTTGGCAACATTTTACTTGAAAACATTTTTGGTGGGATTTATTATTTTTGAAACTCTGCGATCAGCACATCAAAACCGCATTCAAGAGCTGTCAGTGTCCATTGTCCTCAACGATGTTGACACTGACTGCTTTTGAACGTGGTTTAGATGTGCTGATCGTGTTCAGTTTCATTGGTGTAATTCGCCTTAATATTCAGGGCAATGTCACGTAAAATTTAATCGAAGAGGCAACTGGATGGCGAGTGGTAATCTGGGTCTTCAGGACCGACAAATTCTTTTTTTAATTCTTCAACACACAAATTCTTTGCACATAATACTTAGAGCTTAAATTTGGAAAGCCAAGTCAAAAAAAAAAGTTAGGCCCCCATCTCCCATATCTCTGCCCTCGTCCATTTGGGGTCCATTCCGTCGGTACGGGGGGATTCGGTATTACTTCAAGACCCAGATTACCACTCGCCATCCGGTTGCCTCTCCGATTAAATCTTACGTGCCATTGGTTTAACTATAAGTATTACTGCCTTAAACTTAATTTGCGTTTCAGGGCAAATATGAAGTAAGAAACATGAGTTTCAACCACAACGTTCCATCTGTGTGGCCGTTTGAAAAAGGAATGATTGAGTTAATCCTCAGGAATCCATACGAAAATGATCTGGTGTTAGTAAAAGGCTTAGTAGTTGTAACGTTCAAACAAGACCTTCCCAGATTCAAAGCATGACTTTTCAGTATTATTTTGTCGTTAGAATAATATAAAATAAAATAACTATCCAAAATTCAGTTTATCATTTTATACACCAAGAAACTTAAGGTTTACACATTTGAAGTTGCATTGTAAAGGCGGAAACACGAAGATCACTGAAGGCTGTACTTAAAATAGCATTTAAGTTGACATAATAAAGTTTATTAGGTCATCCAGCGTAACCATATGCTGGATGACGCCGTACTTGATCGACTACGCCGCTAATCACGGAATAACCATGTTACACCTGCTTCGCTTCTAAACTGCCGATCATAATTTGACAAATGAGGTATCATTGGAAGCGTTTTGATTGTCCGCTGGTTATAGGCTATGTGACTTCACATTAGATGCAATATGGCGCCCTCTAGAGGACATAAGTAACGAAATAAAAAATAAAAATAATTGAATTGTACCATGTTGGGTATCAAATGAAAGGGCTTGACGAGCACATTACAAATATGGATATCTATTTTCCAAGTAAATAAATATGTTTAAATTGTTAAAAGCAAGCAAAAGTGAGACTATGCTACGTACGGCGCGGCTGTAAAATTAATACCTATTTTACCATAAATGCCCTGATGGTCCAGTGGTTAAGGCCTCGCCTCTCATGCACGAGGTTGTGGATTCAAATCCGGGCAGGTACCAATGTGACTTTTTCAATACAAATGTACTTTCTGAGTTTATCTTGGACATTACTAACATCGGTGAAGGAAATACATCTTGAGGAAACCTGTACCCTAATTGCGTAATACAACACAATCACAATCTGTTTCGATTTGAAACAAATTGCTAATCCATTGCTTCAAAGTTGGAAAAAAAAAACTGCTCGACAACGTAAATAACGCAATGAATGTTGTTGAACTGTCAAAATTAAACAAATTAGGCAAAATTGTTTACGAAAATAAGTAACTCAATAAGGGTAGGTACTGGACTTATAGTTGATATACTATATCAGTCTGAAATCGCCAACACGTCTTGACCGCGCGTGGTGATCAATGCTCGTGCCTTCTCTGTATGAGAAGAGGCCTTTTCCCAGCAGAGGGACAATAATAGGCTGGTATTATTACACCATATAAACCAAAAAATATATAATTAAGCTGCCCTGCAAATACTTTATCACGAAACTATAACCCCAAAATAATTTAAATAAAAAGTAAGTTCAAAAACTAAAACCCGACTAAAAGGTATGAAACAAGGTACAAAAATGATCAAAGTAAAGCCGTGGTCGCATGCTTGATCTATCCGGAATGCAGTTTATTATTTTATATACCAAGAAACTTATGTTTACACATTTGAAGTTGCATTGTAAAGGCGGAAACACGAAGATCACTGAAGGCTGTACTTAAAATCACTTTTAAGTTGACATAACAAAGTGTAAGTTTTAAAACATCGAATAAATAGACAAGCAGAATTTACACTTCGGAATTTGTCACCAGAGCTCTGATGCTTCGCAGGCTGATGGTGCCAATAAATAAAAATAATACTAAGAAAGATTAAATCATTATTATGTTGACAGTCTTGTTTGGTCACAGGTACAGTACCGACCTAAAGTCCATGAGCAATCTCACAAAGCAATAGACTGACGCTTCGATTTGACTTACGACCTTCTTCTATAAGTTGTTACAATACTGTAGACACGCACATTACACACACACACTCACTTTGTCTGCAACCAATGACTAGTTCAATAATCATCATTCGTTTTTAGTTTCATTCGTCTTGTTCACATAAATATTAAAGTTTAGCAGGTAGACCACAAAAAACTAAGTAAATTATTTCGATTTCTGTGGGGTAGATGCAGTTTGTTACGAGTATTTAATTAATAGAACTTTGTTGGTTCGTGGATAATATTGGTGACGAGTATTTAGCGCAGTGTTGTGGTTATTATTATCAAAAAGCAGGCATAAAATATATTGAAGAGATCAGATCAGATCAGAGAATATTATTGCGCTGCGTAAAAGTGAAGTGAATATCTAATGAAACCGGACTAAGTGTGAGTGTTATCATTTATATATTTCATATTTTACTAAACCTAAATCTTAATCAAGGGTATTGTTGATAGAACAGAGGTATTGTTGAGACAGAAGATGCCTTTAAAGTTTTAAATTCATTGTGAGGTTTAATTCGATTAGTGAATAATAAATAATAAGGTATTATTTGTAATAAAAACAATGTTTTTCTTTGTTCTAGAGAAATACTGTGATGGTTAAGAGATATGAGGAAGGGGCTTATTATCGAGTAGCAGCGACGTCAAATGGTGAATGAAACAAATGGTTTCATATCAACGAGATATTTTGCTGAATTATTAAAAAAACGTCATTATGAACCGTTCGCCGTGCACTCTGAAGGCTTGCATCACTGAAGACCAGCTAGAAAACCGTTTTTGACCTTAAAATATTGACCGTACCAACTTAATAAACAACAGATTCGTTATTGCATGAATTTATGGTAACGAATTTTTTAAGCACGTTTCAATAGGGTGTTTGTCGTATTTCTTGCAGATATACCGAAATTGTTTAATATTATTTTAGTAATAGTATTATTTTAGGATTAAAATTTGAGGTTTAGTTTCAATCTTCTTTTCGTAAAGAAAATGAATACTTAAGCTTTAACCTCAATAACAACCAATATTTACTAAAGTCAAATAAAATGTAAAATAATTAATACAAATAAAATATAAACAAACTGCCCATATTTAACCTTAAAATTACCTGTTCTGTAAGTAGCTTTTTACATTTTAAGTAGTCTAATATTCTTATTTATTACTTAATTACTTCGACCATGATCAAAGCTTAATATTTATGATGAAAAAATCCATTAAAAATTTAAAATATTTCATAATTTAAATATGTCAAAATAATACAAACTGCTTCTAAGTTTCTTGACATCCATTTCACATCTTATTCAGCTGAAGTAATGATAAATAATAGTAGCAGTTTTTTAACTTATGTAAAATAAATATAACGAATAAACATATTTTTTTTAATTTTGTTATCATATATCACGCATTTTTTATTCTAAAACCTTTATTGCAATAACAACATAAAAAAGCAGCAATATTTAAAAAATATTATTATCGAAAACAAAAATAATAATATTTGCAAAAAACCGCACTGTGTTTTACGAGATTAGAACCTGAGGCAGTTTGAATTCCATACCAACGCTTAACGCTTTCTGCTATCTGCACTTGTTAAGTTACTATCGAATTTTAGCGATGCCATTAACTGGTCAAGTTCACGCGCATAGTGCGTGTGTGCTAGCATGTTTAAAGCGACGGAAATATATTGTTGTTTCGTGTAGTGCAAAACTGCGTTATCTGTGGTGTGTGTATCGTGTTGCTTACACATACAAATGTACGAGCTATACCGCGTGTTCACAGCAATACGACTCTTAGCGTGCTCATGCACTTTTGAGCGCTTACTGTACGGCTACCATCCCCGCCAGTTAAAGGCAATATAAAAAATATATATATTTAGAACATAAATATTTATTTATAGTCTAGGTACGAGTATGTGAATATTAAAAAAAATAACAGTTTTGTAGTTTTCTATTAAAATGCTTACGATTTGTTACGAGACATGCGGTTCTAGTAACCCACTAATTAGATTTAGCTCTTTAGTGTGTAATAAGAAACTACCCTTGCTCTAAAATACTAATTTAATACCGAATATAATTAATTAACCTCAAAATAGATACTAATTCCCAAATGGATCTTAAAGTCGTTACCCCAAAATCACAATCTAAAACTGCCTAATAAAAATACATATTTACAATATTTCAGGGATAAGGAAAATTACATGAAACACCAAGATATTTTGTCATTCATTTATATTATTTTGCTAACATCAAATTCAATATTCTACACCACACCATCACATGACCTATTCTCCACATAATATCATTATTTATTCAGTATTCTAATATTAACAATAAAACTAATAGGTTACCTAAATTTACAATAGATCTTCAACAATTCTATACCATTTATATTTCCTAAGCGATACAGTCATTAGCACGTCATAGCGTCAAGCACGCCTGAAACAGAAGCCCTTGTTTCGCCATTTTGACATATCGAATCTTTCGGTGTTGCCAGTACAAAATCCAACAATTAAGTATTACTAAATTGAAACCTAACAAGTTCTTAGGGCAGTAGCTTTTCATTATTATTTCTGACTAATATTTTGAAATTTCGTGCTTACCAGAGAAGGTTCGAGAACCTAAATCGTTGACATCCTGATAAAACCGACGACATCGAACTATAAAAAGACCTATTATAATTAAATCCCCCTCATATTCCAAATGAAGTAACTCCATTAATTTCCAATTTTAAGGGTTCCGTACTCGAAGACTGCCAAACAGAACCCTATTACTAAACTTCCGCTGTATATCCGTGCGTTCGTCCGTCCGTCTGTTTGTCGGCGGGCTGATCTCCTGAATCGTAATATGTAGACAGTTGAATAGATTGTGTATTTCAATTGCCGCTATAACAACAAATAATATAAATAAATTTAAAAATAAAAGGGTAAAATAAAATAAATTTAATTTATAACTTTATTTTTTACTACCTTCTGCCCGCGACTTCGTTCGCGTGGAATACTCGTAGTTACTTTGGGCGCACGCTAACTTTAACACAACCTATGCCTATTTTCATCCCTGTCTCATTGCTGCGCAGAAGTCGCAGCCGTTTTGCAATGGCAGACTGTCGAGAAAGTTGACATCATTTTCTAGGCATTTTTTTATTTATATTTATATAATATATTTATTATTCATGTAAGAATATAAATAATTGGAAAACTAATTACTTTAAAAGTAATTATTATATGATAATATATCACCTATCCACGGTAAAAGAATTACCCTAAAATACTACAAAATCAAATAATGTATCTATTTAGATAAGGAAATTAACTAAAATAACTAAACTAAAACAAAAGGAGAATGCTCATGGATGTATGGAATCCCGTACCATGTTGCATCAAAATCAAACTTCGTTTTTTTATAGACTACACTGATCATATGAACTCCTACAAAAGTTATTTTTGAAAAAAAAACCCGGGTTTTGGAGTTATTTTATAAAATCCAAAATAACCTAAAAACTAGGTTATTTTTTTCGACGCTTCCTAAGACCTATTTTAAATAGACACGTTAAACACGAACGAACATTATTGCTCTAAAAATAGCGTAATCCACTAATATAAGTAAGAATTACGAGTTATTGCAATATAATAGCCGCGCCACAGGATGCGTGACTGAAACTCTGAGATTTGTCCGACCTTTATATTGCCAATACTGTGAGCGGATCTGCTTACCTGAGTAGGAGTTATCCATGACTGTAACAAGTTAATCATTGGAGTAGACGCTTGTTCTAATGAATGTTTAGGTTGGTTTCTGGGTATCAAAAATGAACAATTGATACATCGTCGAATTTGCCGGTTGACTGACGGTATCAATCGGTTGACCCCACGACTCGCCATATTTGCACAATACACAACACAGAAAAAGAAGTTAAAAAAATACAAACAAGTTCTACTTCTTAATGCACAATTCAATAATTATCTAATATTATCTCAAGTTCTCAACTCTCAAAAACAGTACTCGCTAGCGCAAAGATAGTTGGTTCTTGATACGTCAGTAGAGTACAACCAAACATGTCAAATCAATGCACAGACAATGCACAGATTATAAAGTAACTAGTCGGGATTTAGGGATGTAATCGATAAACAAAAATCTTAAGGGTATGAAAATCGGTTTGTGTCAATTAGCAATAAGCCAAACTAAATCGATTTAGTGTAAGTACTTAATTGTTTGATTTTACTTAATTGTTGCTGATAATCAAAGTAATCAAAGCAAAAACATATAATTCGTGAAATGTTTTTCAAGCAAACATTATATAATTATTTATTACACAAAAAAAACTATTACTGGTTAGTCGATTCATCAAAAATCAATTCTATTGCATTCTACATCTCTAAGACTGGCTATGAACAGCCAATTTACCATAGATAAAATAATGATAATCATACAATTAGATTCCATTATATTCTAGTTTTTTTTAATAATGTAGAATCGGCAAAATATTCTTTTTTACAGTGATCATGACGCTTTCAAAAATCAAGGGTTAAAAAACGAAGGACGCCAACGGTTATCATAAAATGTTATGCTTGCAAACAAGGCATTTCGTAACATCTAATTTGTTGACAAGTCGACAGACAAGGGGCTGTTCATGTGAAACGGAACGTCAGTTATAGGGAGTAAAACAGTATCCATACTTTTAATCTCAAAAGTAAATTCCCTTTTCACAAATCAAATCCCCGACGTGTAATATCGTAAAAAATTATGAAAGTAATTACTATAAAATTTTGGTCTTGATGCGCGAGACTTTTTGGTACCACTTTTGGTCATTGTCCTTTAACACTAACTTATTCATTTTGTTTTAAATTAAATACTTGTGATCAATAACGTATTTTTTTGGATAAGGATTAATATCATGTTTATAATGCATTATTTTAGAACAAATTTGGTTAGCATAAAAAAGGTTATAGTGAGCCAACCTTAAAAGATAGACATATTATTATTATGCTGTCGCGGACTTTTTTTTAGAACTTTTAAAGGGGTACAATTCTGTCACACATGATTTTTGCGAAACTTTAACCGTTTACGCAGCGCACGCAGCGGAAGCTCTCAAAAGGAAAAAATAACCCCCGATTTTGAAACATTCTTCACTGGTGCTTCACTCGTATTGGTTTTAGCGTGATGATATAAAGCCTATAGAAATATTTTTTCAAATCGGACCAGTAGTTCCTGAGATTAGCGCGTTCAAGCAAACAAACAAACAAACTCTTCAGCTTTATTTATTAAGAGTATAGATTTCAACCGTTCAAGAAACGTGTTTTTTTTTCGTCGTTTTTAGCTAAATATTGTACGGTGGTGCGGAATCCTTCGTATGCGAGTCCGACTCGGCTCAGTTTTTCCATTTTTGTCTCTCGTGGTAAGTATTTGCTTAAAACCCAATCCTTACTTATACAAACACGCTTACATTAATTACTTATCCTTTTTTTACGTTCAAGATTAATACAAAAACACAAAAACGAGTTTCCTTATATAGTTCGGTGAGATCACGCCATGATCTTCGATATACAAGCGATGACTCAATGTGGGGGCGATAAAGATGACACGGACGTAGCCCGCTTTCCATTTAGGGACACTGTGTCATCTTCTTAACATCGTGTGACGGATTTTAATTCCTGTATGAAGACTGTGTTGCACAGTGTCAGTGGTGAAGAACTTCCTATACTTATGTCAATGTTTCAAATCATCTTGGAATAAAGTCCTTACCTACTCTTAAAAGGATAAGTTTTACATTAAATTAGTGTCAGCGAGGCTAAACATTGCATTAAAATAATATTTTTAGATCTGCTCTTTTGGGCAGTCAAAACCCCTCCCCCGCCCTTTTTACTTGTAAACTGGCAATTTTTTTTGTTACGATATGATTTATTTTCATACAGTCTGTGCAAATACAAGTGTACACATAAAATGTCATTTATCGATACAGTGAATGTTTTCTGGGCTAAAGACAAAATAAGCAGTCCTCGGAAATATGTACCTATTGGTATTACTATCTACCATTCCAAATTTCATTGAAATCCATCAGACATTATTCAAGAGTTATGTGCTATAGCGCTGCTCTTGTCCTTATATATTTTAAAACAATTCAATTTTTTTGAATTTGAATTGAATTCAGTATCAATATATTTGTCATCTTTATTTCTTTAATAAATATAATGACTGGGCCATCGCACGGCAACATAAGAATAATCTGCTAACTGAAATAGTCCTAATTAAATAAAGCGCAGTGCTAATATTAGGTAGATTTGTTGTATGTAGAACGTAGATTCTATTGCCGTTTGCAATTAGTAGTCAGAAGGTAGTAAGAAGCCTGAAATTTTAACAACCAGTTTTACTAAGGGGTATTGTATTATCCAGTAACTGGGTTGTGGAAGTCAGATAGGCAGTCGCTCTATGTAAAATACTGGTATTCAGCTGCGTCCGGTTAGACTGGAAGCCGACCACAACATAGTTAGGAAAAGGCTCGGTAGATGATAATGGTGTGTACCACCACAGCTTTAAATTGATATTGATACCACATATTTTTGATACTTGCTGTATTATCAAATAATGACATAAATAAAAATCAAATACTAATATTACCGGGATATCAAAACGGTGTATATTACTGAAAATTAATGAGAGCAGCTTCTAAAAATTTTGGCAGTCAGTAAAATAAGTTCATTGTTAACTTACCTTCATAAAGATAAGTTAAAAGTACCAAAACAACAGCTATTTTTGCGATAATGGCCTCTGAAAACGGTACTATGCCTTTATAAGTAAAGTTGTCTCAGACACATTTCCTTATTAAAGCGTTCTCACGTCATGGCCATACAAATGATGCTATTAAATAGGAACAACACTTTGTTTATACAAGTTCTATTTATACAGACTAGATTATAACTCCTTGGGGATATGCAATAGTAAATTATTATACAACTAACTATTTACACTAGGTATTTAATTAGATAACTAACTTAGAAGCTATGCAATAAAGAAAGCAAAGCACTTAGGGCCTGCGCAGACTGGCGGACGGGACGGCACAGGATTTAAAATTTATTAATTGAATTTAATACTTATTTAATAGAAATAAGGTCTATATTTAAATGCTCGGTGGTCATTCTTGGAACATACCGGCGCATGCCACGGCATACCGGCGGATGTATCGGTAAGCTGGCGGACGATCACGGTATCGCAGAGGATTTTACTTGTCAGTGAAGAATCCCTCTCGATGCACTCCCCTACCGTCCGCCAGTGCGCGCAGGCGTCAAAGTCAAAGTCAAAGTCAAAGATTTATTTGCAGATAAATATGGTTA
This sequence comes from Agrochola litura, assembly GCA_949152395.1. Classification (NCBI taxonomy): domain Eukaryota; kingdom Metazoa; phylum Arthropoda; class Insecta; order Lepidoptera; family Noctuidae; genus Agrochola; species Agrochola litura. The sequence continues at coordinate 2,425,854 of OX424496.1, forward strand.
CAAAAGTTCTTAAAATGGTAGATAATGTTAGTAGCTTAGCATATTTAATCATAACATAATGACATGCAAATTTTTGTTATAGGTAGGTACAATTACATTATTGCTTAAATTTAAATTGAAAGAATTCTTTTATATTATAGAAGGGATTCTCAACTAACCACCTACGTAAAGCCCTTTTGAAGCGGACCATTGGAAGTTCTTTAATTTGGTTAGGAATCTTGTTATAGATTTGAATACACATAGGATAACAGCTTCGCCTATATAGTTCCGTTTTTATTCTCGTATTAATTAATCTATTAGGATATCTAGTTTTGAATGCACATTTATCTCCTAGTTTTTCAAACATCTCTGGATGAGATTTGGTAAATTTACATATTTCCTCAATATAGATGCCAGTCAATGTAAGTATTCTGAGTTTCTTAAACAATGGCTTACAGGATGTGAGTGGGTCTACATTACGAATCGCACGTATACACCTCTTTTGTGCGATGAAAGCTCTTCCGAGATGTACCGAGTTTCCCCATACCAGTATACCATAACGCAGCACAGAACCAACATATGCATGATAAGCTTGCAGTGTGGCTTGTCTATTTGTTAGATTAGATAAACGCCATAGAGCATAAGCAAACTTACTGAGTTGTCCACATACCATATCAATATGTCGAAGCACTCTTCCATATTGTTGTCATCCGGAATCGTGCCCAGAAGACCAGCACCCAAGACCAAAGAATAACCGTTGACATTCAAGGCAATCGTTAAATGCCAACGTTTATTCTTTGGTAAAAGAACGGGTCAGTTTCACCTAGTGGCCGCAAGCACGATTTCTGAGCGAGTCCTGCCGGGGTTGCGGTTGTCCGAAAGGGTTACCGTGGCCCCGGCAATGTAGGCAACTGAGGGAACACGGGTGGGTTTTAGTCAGTAAGAGTCTAACTTCTCCCGCTCAGCCCAGAGCGGGAGAAGTTATTTGAAAAATTCCCAACCAATAAAAAATGTCTTGGTATCTTTCCCCGGTATTGTCATGTGTTATCAGGTTGTTTAATACCAGCCCACAGTCTGGTTTTGTGCCCGGTTAGTGCCGGCCGCAATGCCGCCGGTGCTGCCGGCCTTGCCGCCGTGGCCGTGTAAGCCGCGGTACGCCCGGCTTTCCGTACAAAGGAGCCGCCTATTAAAGTAGTGCCGCTCGGCAAAAGCCGGTGGTCCCCGTGCCGCCACCTCACCGTCACTGTGTGTAGTAGTCTTTACACATAACTGTCGAAATGTGGGTAGATTAGACAGAGGTATCTGCGTACCCCGTCCTGAAAACAGATGTTCATGTTATGTTATCTGTAGTACAATCCGGAACTATTCCTTAGCAGGCAGATACATCTTTTAATAGAAGCAAGTCAAACTCATAATAATCTTGCTTACTAATTGGATGGGTAAATGCAAAGCTAGCAGGTGTCCCCAGAGATTTGAAGTAAGGAAGCAGTTCTCTCTATTTAAATTCTGTAAATTCTGGATAAAGAGTTTTTGACCTATATTTTTAGGGTTCCGTACATCAAAAGGAAAAAAAAACGGAACTCTTATAGGACTCACTTTTGTGTCGTCCATAATATGTCTGTCTGTCTGTTAGTCAGTTAAGACCCTTTTTCTCAGGAACGCGTGGAGGTATCAAGTTGAAATTAATATCAAATACGTAAGTCTATGGTCTCTTGGAGCTCTAATAAAATCAAGATTCTAAGTCAACGCAATAAAAACTACCGCCATTTCTGCGACATATTTTGATACTTGCAAATAAATCAAAACCTACAAGGTACTTCCCGTTGACCTAGAATCATGTAATTTGGCAGGAAGCAAGGTCTCACAGCACATGTAAAGGAAAACGTCCGAAAATAGTTAATTTGTAGATTTATCACACAAAAAAAAATGCGATTACAAATTTACATTTGCAGTTGGAGAATTGACCGTGACGTATATCGATGTATGGGAGAACATGTTTTTCAACTACAATGTTAAGTTTGGTTTTGGGATAAATTATTCATCCCAACTACGGAACCCTTCATTGTGCGTGACACGACACGCACTAGGTCGGTTTAGAAAAAATTAAATTCCTTACCAACTTACATATATTGTCCGTTTATTCAAATCACAACTGTAATTAGGACAGTTGTATGAAATAACTATAACAGTGCAGATTGGCGTAGTGTGTCAGTTTTATAAAATCCGTTCGGTAGTTTTTGAGTTAAAAATGTAGTGATTATTAAGTCTGTCAAAGAATGTTCTTAACTACTTCTAGAAGTAACAATAGTCTAGACATTACTATTCAATGTTATTCAACTAGAAATAATTCAAGATTTATGCTTCAGTAATTATATTGGAAGAAAAGCCTGTGTATTAGGACTCAAATTAGTTATCTTATTTTATCAAGATGAGTGTCACATTATGCTTCAATTAATAAAGATTTTGGTTCATCTACAGGGTGGCAGGGACATCGACGCGAAAACTGTTAATTCAATAAGTACATGATTCTGAACCCCGCTGCGTTGAAATATCTTGTCGAATATTAAAAAAAAAAAATGCTGTTTCATAGAAAAGTACAATATCTACGCGGACAAAATGCAGATATTTTTTAAAATAACCGACGTAAAATTTCAACGCAGGAAGGTTCATAATCATGTACTGAATCCATGGTGACAGTTTTCGCGTCGATGTCCCTGCCACCCTGTATATATAAACAGATTCAACACCGTTTAAGCGATCACCATCAAAGTTGGCACATATGTATTTTTTCATGGAGAAGATTTTAGAGGTATTTTTCTCACCTTCACACAGGTGAAGCTGCGGGCAAAAACAAGTAGGTTATTAACAAAGATTTTGATCAAGAAAACTAGATAAAACCTATCTTTTTAGATCATATGGAAACAACTCCCAATGTTCCAATTTAGAAATCTACCAATTATCATAATTCGCATCGTTCTACTACGATCTCAGGTACCAAGACTGGACTCAAAGACTTATCACAATATCATTTTCAATCTTAGCAGCACTATAGTAAGGATAAAATTACCTTGTAGCCTTGTAGAGTAACCCGACAAATTCTAATTTGGAACTGTATCACAGATAAGTATAACGTATAATTAGCATTGTATAATTAAGTCTCTTGGTACGTATTTAGAATTCAAGTGTCTCCCCTGTCTAATCGTCTAATTATGTCTTTGAAGTTTGTATAGCTCAATTTCAAATTAGGGAACGACCTACGTCAACGAGTCGCCGTTGGGGTGCCCAGTTAATTATGAATAGTTTGGTTATAGGCTGCCTGTCCATTTGACTGGAGTAAGTGGAGAAGATAGAGGAAGAATTATATGATCGCTGCAGAAGGAATAAATGCGAGAAATCTGACAACTGATATAGCGGGATTCGACGAAAAGGGAACATTAAGCTCAACGCATATGTATAAGCACTGCACGGGATTAGCATCGCCTTAACTCGAGCCATTCAGGATTCTTTCTAGGAAACTACATGCAACGAACACTTCATCATCATCAGCCTATAGATGTTCCCACTGCTGGGCCACAAGCCTCCTCTCTGTGAGAGGGAGTGGGCCGTAATCCACCACGCGGGCCCAGTGCGGGTTGGTAGATGTCACATGTCTTCGAATTTTCGGTTCTAGAACATGCCGGTTTCCTCACGATGTTTTTCTTCACCGTTTTGAGAGCAGTGGTGATGAAATAATTTACACAAAGTAAACCGCCTGTCTGGGTTCGAACCTACGGCTTACAACTCGTAAGTCGCGGCCGTTACCACTGGGCCACCACTGCTCTTACGAACACTTAAGCAGCACATTCTCAATCGAATTGAATGACGTAAAGCCATTAGTAAGACATAGAATGATAAGAATACAGTTTAGTTTTTGGAGCCTCCTATTAAGCAAACACTGGTGCCGATTCCCTTGTTCACAAACTAAACTAAATTTAAGTTCAGTGCATCTTTTTCTTTCTATTTCATTAAGAAAAGGACAGAAGATAAATTTTAGTTTAGTCCTGTCAAATTAATCAGCGCCTGTCATTACTCCATACAAGTTTAGACGTGATTAAAAACTTGCCTACTAAAATTACGTCAATTTACGTCAAGCGCTGATAATTTGACAGGACTAAACTAAAATTTATCTTCTGTCCTTTTCTTAATGAAATAGAAAGAAAAAGATGCACTGAACTTAAATTTAGTTTAGTTTGTGAACAAGGGAATCAGCACCAATGCCTGTGTTAGTAGACTCCGCTCTTTCATAGTTCAGCATAATATACATAGTAACAAAATGGCACTTTAAATATCAAATAAAAACATCAAAACATAGATAACATCACGCCTGTATTACCCGAAGGAGAGGCAGAGGTGTAACTATATTCATAGGTCATAGGTCTCGAGTTCGAACCCAAGGCACGCACCTCTGACTTTTCGGCTTCATGTGCGTATTGTATAATTATCACTTGCTTCAAAAACGGTGAAGGAAAACATCGTGAGGAAACCGGCATGCCTGAGAGATATTTCTCGATGGCATGTGAAGCCAAGTCAGAGACCTATGGGCGGATTTAAAAGTCTGACTCCAGGTTAGTCACTGAAGAAGATTCCGCCAGTTTGTTTAAGTCCCAAGGGCGCAAGTTTATTGCCATCAACCGGGCACAAATCCACTCTCCGGGCTGCTGCTGAGCAATACCAGGTAGAAAAACCAAATAACAATTTTTCCGACCTGGGAATCGAACCCAGGACTAGACCAATGAGACAGTCATAAATGTAATTATCAATGACTTTACAATCGATTTACGTCAATCGTGAATGTCTTTACCTTTTAAGCATTATCGCCTCGGCTCGGGATCAGGTAGTAAACAGCAGTCACCGAGCTTACGTCGCCGTCGGGTTGACGTCTGGTCGACGACGAGTCTGAGGGGATCAGTGCAGAGCAGTGCTTAGTGTGCAATGAGCTTTATCGTAGCAGTGCGGAGCAGTATAGCGTGGATCACGTGATTTTAGTCGAATTCTATTGGCTAATATTTTCTAGCTCTGCACATAAATTCGCTTCGCTTTCTTTGCTTTTTAAATTGTCTATGATCAATTTATTGTGCCCTGCCCGCACATCAAGCAATAGATACTATTGTTAAACAAGAAACGAGGCTTCTGGCTACTTATATAATTTTATGTTTATTTTATAATGTGCGTCTTATTTGTGAATACACAATGATTTTTGTTTTTAGAGTTCCGTACCAAAATGGTAAAAAGGACCCTTATGGTGCGACTCAGTCTGTCTCTCCGTCTGTCTGTCACAGCTGGATATCTCAAGAACTCCTAATGCTATCAACTTGAAATTTGGAATGGTTTTAGATGACATTTGCCCAACTATTTTGCAATTAAGGAAGAAATAAAAATGTATAATTTTTTTTTGCAACAGGGACTGAAGGGGGTCTTAAAAATTCGAAGGTTTGTGGGGTATCATATGAAAGAACGCAATGTGAACATCCTCAAAAAAAATATGTTTTTAGGCCGCACAGTTTTCGAATTTTGACGAAAAATGTTTAAAAAAATACCGTTCCCCCCTTATCTCCGAAGTTTGCATAGAGAAAAATCTGAAATTATTCTATGTGATAGAAGTTTATGTAAAGATTCCAGAAAAAATAAAACGATGTCTCTAAATAGCACACTTTTTCTGAAATCATTAATTTAAATTACATTAGTTCCACTATCGGTCAAGAGATGGCGCTGACCTAAAACTGCAATATTCTACACGGTAGTGTGCAGTGTTAAAATTCTCTGACGACTGAAGACTTCGCCGATGAAAATTTCAAATGGTATGAAACCCTCGGTGCGCGAGTTTGACTCGATAATGACCGGTTTTTTTTCTTTCTTCTCTCCGCTCCAATGGACAGGCAGCCTATACGGGTTCGTTGTTTGACTTGTCTGTTCCACAAGATACTTGACTTAGACCGACGAGATGAGACTTTAAATGAGTAAACCAAATTACGGTTTATAGATTAGGAGTTATTGGCAGCAATATTGATAAGTGATTTCATTGTTTTGTTTGGCAGATGTTGTTATGTAAAAGTTTTTCATTCGTGCTCTGCTCTAACTTATTCATCCTAATAATAATTTTAAACTATATTACTATCCTCGAAAAGGAAATCATAATTATTTTGAAATTGCCGTCAGCTCCCTTTCTGTTAGTATTAATATTAATATTCATTCGTGCTCTGCTCCAAATCATTCATTCTAATAATAATTCTAAACTATATTACCTTCGAAAATTAAATCATAATTATGTTTTAAATTGTAATTATTTTGACGGCAATTTCAATTAGTATTAATATTAATATGTCGCTAGATATTTTGCAGAATACGTATTGTTTATTTTGATTGACGTTTAGTTTAAATTCAAAGGATGTCATGGTTTTTTGTAACTGCCTATCTAATTGAAATCTGGCCAGACCAAATAGTCGCCGTAACCAGAACAAACTTGGTTCTGTGCATTATCCTAAGCTAAGCTAAGCTTGCCTTTTTCTTTTGGAGCTGTAGTGGCCCAGTAGAAACGGCCGTGACTTACGACTTACGTAGGTCGTAGGTTCAACCCGAACCTTCAACCCAGGCAGGCACTTCACTTTGTTTACATTATTTCATCACCACTGCTCTCAAAATGGTGAAGGAAAACATCGTGAGGAAACCGCCATGTCCCAGAACTTAAAATTCGAAGACATGTGACATCCAACCCGCACTGGGCCTGCGTGGTGGATTACGGTCTAATCCCTCTCACGGAGAGTTGGCCTGTGTCCCAGCAGTGGGAACATTATAGGCTAATTATGCTTATGCTTTTTCTTCTGTACATCTCTTTTAGCGGCCGTTTCACTATCTCGCATCTACATAAAATTATTAAATCAATGTCGTATAGTATCACACACAAAACAGTTCAGTTTCCACATCACGAACACTATCAAGTAACACAAATTTTCTCACATAATATCAGTGGCTACAGGTGCAAACTATAACCCGTAGGGAAGCAGGACCCTCTGATCATGTAGCCAGTTACAGATGAGCCCCCCGAAGCTGCCTATTGTTTAACTAAGGGTGTATTTTGGAAGTTTTCCGAAGGTCAGTGTAAACTGGTGGGAAGTTGCAGTAATATGGCTGTCAGGGGAAATATCCGAGGTTTGTGAGCGAAGGGATATGCCGCGTAAGATAGTTCGTAACTATACAAACTGCTACTTTTGACATTAATTTTGATTTTGTTGCTGGTTTACAGTTTTTGGTGTAAGTTATTAGGGTTAGGGTGTGTAAAAAGTATTTTATTTGTGAAATTGTATCTAGTTGTTTTTTCATTAATGTTATAGGTAGCCTAATCCTATCCTATTTCCTATACTATTAAATGAGCAATATTTGTATATATACACATATTTATAATCACGTTCTCGAAAACGGCTCTAACGATTTCGATGAAAGTTGCATTGTAGGAGTTTACGGGGGCGAAAAATTGATCTAGTTAGGTCTTATATTGGTAGTCAGACTTTCGAGCTTCTAACTACCCGAAACGACAGTCAAAAATCTATAAATGACAGCCGAGACCAGCAGCTTAACGTGCTTTCCGAGACACGGAGGGGTTTTGGTTTGGTAAAGATGGTCACCCATCTACGGACCAACCGCGGCAAGCGTAGCTTAACCTGATCGATCGACCCATACGGCTGTTATTACTTAGCCACAAGTCCCTCCCCATCCGAGTCTCCTGTGTTCATCGTGAGCGAAAAATAATGCGAAATAGAAAAAAAAACTGGCACTCCGGGAGTGCCGACAGAAGTGAAAACTTGAAAAAATATCGGCGCCACGGTAATCAACGCGCTGATGTTTTTTACTCCACGCACCGCGGTAATCAACACGTTGATGTCTTTTACTCCACGGTGTCGGTAAATTGCGTTACAGTGTCGCGAAATCAATGGTTTAGTCCCATCTCAAAAATGCCCAACGCGCCTAATATAGATATCACTTCAAAAAAATCTGTGTTCGGTCCTGAGAGCCTTGACAAGTGGCAATCGCTTTCAAAGCGTTTCGTTTTTCTACAACAACTCGCAACAGGATTGACCCAGGCGTTTGGTTAGCTTATTTCAATAACTTTTGACTTTTCCATCATTATTTTCGCTGATAGAATAGAATAAAGGGATATAGAGGGGTTTGTGGTTTGTGGGGTATGTATCAAATTAGATTTGTTACAGCTGTGGTGGCAATCATGTCTTTTGGTTTAAATAGGTCCTTATTTTTATTATTTTATTTATCTTTTACATAGATTCTTTTCTTTTAGATTTTGTGAATGTGAGAACGTTGTAGGCTGTAGACTTGTGGACCATTTTATATTTTGCTAAGTACCTGGTACTTGTTGATAGGCCTACACTGTCCTCTCATACTTATTAACACTGTAATTTGAAAACATTGTAGAAACCATTTATTTTTAAAAGAGTAACCGTGGAGTTTCTTGCCGGCTCTTCTCCATAGGAAGCAACCAATTGGAACCGTGCACCTAGCTTCTGACGTTTCATAAGTGCCCTTGTAGGTTAATGTGAAATAAAATATTTTGAATTTTGTGGCTAAGTAAACCGCACCGAGCCATCAGGTTAAGCTACGCTTGTCGCGGTTGGTCCGTGGATGGGTGACCATCTTTACATACCAAAACCCCTCCGTGCCTCGGAAAGCACGTTAAGCCGTTGGTCTTAGCTGTCATTTGTAGATCTTTGACAGTTGTTACGGGTACTTAGAAGACCATAAGTCCGACAACCAGTCTTACCAAGGGGTATCATGTTATCTAGTAACTAGGATGTGGAGGTCAGATAGGCAGTCTCTCCATGTAAAATACTGGTATTCAGCTGCATCCGGTTGGACTGGTAACTGACCCCAACTAGTTGGGAAGAGGCTAGGCAGATGATGATGATTATCGCTGATAGAATTTAACTAGTATAGACCCTCTGTTCAGAGTCTCCAGCAACTCCTCGCGGGCCAGTGCTCTGGCCCGCAGGATCTCCGCTTGGAGGGCGGTCTTCGCCGCTCTGTACCCCTCGTACAGCTCCGCCTGAATGGCTTCCGTATCCGGAGGGCGGATACGGGGCCTGCGGTGCTTCACGCCCCTAGTCGCCGCAAGAGGCCGATTTCCGGCCACCGTAGGCGTGGACGGTGAGCAATGGGTAGCTTGCCGTCCACAAGGACCAAGCCCGGGTCGACGACGGCGCGATGTGTTCCACGCGCGCCTCAAAGAGATGTCAGCAGAACTGACGGGGTCCACTAGGGCCGATGCCTGCCGGGGGTGCGAAGAAAACCGACAGGGAGATCGTGGCCCCCGGCAAGATGGTAACCGAAGAAACACGGGTGAGTTTTAGTCCGTAAGAGTCTGACACGCCCTCCCGTTCCTCCCAGAGCGGGAGAAGTTATTTGATAATTTCCCACCCAAAAAAAAGGCCCCCTGTTACGCATTATAGAATCTATGTGTTTTCAATAACTGCTGTACAGTCAGTACTAACATCACCTAGTAGATTAACTTCAAATCATTAAAACGTTATCGAATTCTCCAAATCCAAACCTCAGACCAAATAAAAACGCAAGACAGCGCTGTCAACAGTGACGTGAGGACGGTTTCGTAAATATGTGTGCACTTAGTGAGGTGTAGTTTGATTGTAAATGGTTGTAAATGTGTGCGTGTGAGCGTGTATGCACAGAGCGGAGGTGTAGTTTTGGCATGCTTCACTGTATTTTTCGCAGCGCTATGTTTTGGTTTTTATCCAAACATACAACTTGTCAAAACAGTAGAATAGGAATAAGAATCATTTATATACAGAATATAGGCTAAAATATGGGCCGTGGCAATCAATCTTACATGTTGACACCAGGATAAGACGGCTTAAAGCCGCTACTCATGTCAGACTTAAAACTATTGAAATCGCAACACGGCCGTAACAGAAACAAAGTAAATACCGAGAGAGGGTTATCCACGAGGAATATATCGGACATTTTGGCAAAATAAATTTTACATACCACAACTAAAATCCAACTCTATCTAGCTGGGAGTAAGGTGTAGTTTTAGTTGTGCTAGATAAAAAATCGCGCACCAGAATATAATGAAAGGCGGGCTAACATTTTTATAGGGGTTTCAACGACTCTCAGAGTGGCACCGTTTTACATTTAAGGAATCCTCATTGTATTATGTGCCGGGTAACACATCGTCCTTTATGGTGACAACTATCTTTATGCCATGTTTATCTCACGCTGTATAATGTTTGTTCATTTAAAGTTTCGTATTAAAACTCTGGTGACTGTCGCATTTAATTTGCTTGTGAGAGATACTCTGAAAGTTGTTTTCTAAAGCTAATAATATATTTGCCTGAAATGAAAGGTCATCCTTCAACGTGCATATGAATTTGAAATGGCTGTATTTCATTATATATAGCTTAGCATTTTCCGTTCTTCCGTTTGGGAGCTATAATATCACTTACAGACAGACGGAGGCTTCAAAATGTTAACTGGTTTTTTTCGTGGGTTAATAACTGTAAAATTGTAGCGAAAACATAACATGAATTTAAATTATTTTAAAGATTTGAATGAATTTAAAGATGCGATTAACTTATTAATTTATTTTACAATTTTTTTACGTACCTATTTAAATTTCTATGTAGTTATTTATTAAAATTTTAATAACTATTATTGTGGCATATATTTTAATCTTTGATTAAGTACTAACGTATTTTTTAGTAGGTATACTAACATAAATATGGATCACTGTATCTGATTTAAATAAATAAATAAAATTAAATAACATAGGTACAAGGTACAGCAGGTTTAAAAATTTCACGTAACTAATTCTAAACAAACGTGAATGCGTTTGTTTAGAATTTCATGCTCAATGCATCGTGCTTGTGTTTTTAGAACTTCATTAATTGTTTCTCTTGAAGCAGGAAGCGTGAATATATTGCCTATATTGCCTTTTTTTATCGACAGCCATTTTTGGCGATCAAATCTTACTTTGTTTTAATCAGGTGTTCAATAGTGGATTGTTAAATAATCTAGTCGATGTAATATTTCCATTCATTAAATGTAAAAGCGGTTTTACTAGCGGTCTAACTGTGTGCCTTAACCTGTGTCAAATAAATTTATTTTCATTCTTTCTTTTTCTTTACATTTAAACATTTTATTTTATTTCTTCATGTCTTTGTGGCAAGTTAGTAGCTTTTTGGTGGCTTCGTAAAAGCCATGTCGAAACAATCGTAGACAAAACGATCTGACGGCGAATATTCCATAGTTGAAAAGTCCTGTCGTCGAAACAAACAAATGCGAACCACTCTGTCGGAGAAATTCTAAACAAACGCATTCACGTTTGTTTAGAATTTCATGCTCAATGCATCGTGCTTGTGTTTTTAGAACTTCATTAATTGTTTCTCTTGAAGCAGGAAGCGTGAATATATTGCCTATATTGCCTTTTTTTATCGACAGCCATTTTTGGCGATCAAATCTTACTTTGTTTTAATCAGGTGTTCAATAGTGGATTGTTAAATAATCTAGTCGATGTAATATTTCCATTCATTAAATGTAAAAGCGGTTTTACTAGCGGTCTAACTGTGTGCCTTAACCTGTGTCAAATAAATTTATTTTCATTCTTTCTTTTTCTTTACATTTAAACATTTTATTTTATTTCTTCATGTCTTTGTGGCAAGTTAGTAGCTTTTTGGTGGCTTCGTAAAAGCCATGTCGAAACAATCGTAGACAAAACGATCTGACGGCGAATATTCCATAGTTGAAAAGTCCTGTCGTCGAAACAAACAAATGCGAACCACTCTGTCGGCGAAAAATCCATAGGTGAAACGTTCTATCGACGAATCTCTCAAAAACGAAACGTCCTGTCGGTGATCAGTCCAAAGGAGAAACAACTGTCGGAGAACGCTTGCAGAATCGTTGTGACCATGTATTTTAAGAAAACATCTCTTAAATTTAAAAAAAAACGTCGTCACGGGTGCCACTAACAGCTGATCAGTATCACCAATTCAAAGGAGAAATGTAAAACTTACTAAACCAATCAATAACACTAGTCATTTTATTCCAAAATACCCTCACACAGTCTATTTTAGAGAAATATGCTCGGTTTTCCATATTTATAATTTATTAAAAATACATAGGTATCTACCTACCTTCCAAAATAATTATTTCGTAAATTAATTTTATTTTGACTACTTACCGTATCTGAATAGTAATTTGCGGTTTGCCTTTTCTAAATGTGATTTTGTTACAGTCATACGGTTCATAATAATAATTAGTATAGATTTAAAAACTTTTTCCAAAAAAAAAACAACCGACTTCCAAAAAAAAACACTACAAAGTGAAAAATAACTTTAATTTCGGAAGTCGGTGTCTTGGGTTTTGTGTTTTCGTTTTTTGCCACCGACTTCCGAAATTAAAGTTATTTTTCACTTTGTAGTGTTTTTTTTTGGAAGTCGGTTGTTTTTTTTTGTAAAAAGTTTTTATTTTTCACTTTTTAGTTGTGGTACCTACCCCACACACATTCGAATACCACTACCTGCTACCAGTGATAGGAACTTATTATATCATGTACATACTAAGTGGGAAAAAAATACGTATTTTGTAGCTAACTCAAAAACTACCCAAGCAAAGTTAATAAAATTTATATGGGACCAATTTGGGAGCATACCCTTTCAAACAAAAAATAATTTTCAAAATCGGTCCACAAATGACGGAGAAATCGGTGGACATACATAAAAAAAAAAAAAACCTCCTCCTTTTTGGAAGTCGGTTAAAAAGTGTCCGAAGCTAATTTTTTTTTTTTGGTTCGGAAATGATCAAATAACTTCTCCCGCTCTGGGCGGAGCGGGAGGTGTCAGACTTTTACTGACTGAAACCCACCCGTGTTCCTTCAGTTGTCTGTATTGCCAGGGGCCACGGTAACCCTTTCGGACTTTCCCGCGTACGAAGCTATTTACGAGAATGTCTTATGAAAGCAGTCATTTCAAACTACGCAACTTCGAGTACAGTCAAGTGTTTGTGCAAGACTTAGATACTATGAATACGGCGACGGAGGTAGGTACCTATTTGTGCAATTTTGCGCATTCTGCTCATTATAACTGGTTCCGTAGTTAATGAGATTAGTCTGCTGTAACAAACAGATTATTTGCTTGAATATGGGTCGTATTTAGTTAGTAAAATAATATGGTTCATCTTATTGTTTATCTTCAATGGTTTGTGTTAACCGACCCGTATGAATGGTCGCTAGAACTTAATTAATTCTTGGCCTAAAGTTTGGTATAAATTGGTCCACTTATCTCATAGTTCAGAACATTGGGCACGCCCTGAGGACACTGGTTAAGGTTTGTGAACGCTATCCATCCGAGCATGGTCTCAGGTACAACTCACTGAAAAGTGAGGTACTGATTTTCAGGGCTGGAAAACAGAGACCTAGTACAGAGCCTCCGATCATGGTCGATGGATCAGCGTTGAAAATTGTGCAAAACTTTAAGTATCTGGGTCATCTGGTCACGGAGGACTTAAAAGATGACCCAGATATAGAAAGGGAACGCAGGGCGTTGACGGTAAGGAGCAATATGCTGGCCCGTAGGTTCGCTCGATGTACCAAAGAAGTTAAACTGACACTTTTTAGGGCATATTGTCAGTCTTTTTACTCGAGCGGCCTGTGGGTTCGGTATACGCAACGTGCCTACAACGCCCTGCGTATTCAGTATAATAATGCTTTTAGAATGCTGTTGGGGTTGCCGCGGCATTGTAGTGCGTCGCAAATGTTCGCAAATGCGCGCGTTGGCGGTTTCCACGCTATAGTGCGTAAGAAAGTGGCGTCATTATTCCACAGACTGCGCGGTAGCTCCAACACCATTTTGCAAATGATTGCATCCCGACATGACTGTCCCATACAGGCACACTGGGTGGGAATAGTTACAGGGAAATTGTAAATATATATTAGATTATGTACGTACTAACATAGATCTTAAGAAAATTGTTACTAACACATTATATGGACTCTGTCCGAAATAAATGAATAATAATAATAATAATAGGGTGCTAGATTCTAGGAGATGGGGTAGTCAAATTCCCCTACAAGGGCACTTATGAAACGTCAGAAGCTAGGTGCACGGTTCCAATTGGTCGATTCCTATGGAGAAGAGCCCGCAAGAAACTCCACGGTTACTCTTTTCAAAATAAATGGTTTCTACAATGTTTTCAAATTATAGTGTTAATAGGTACCTATGAGAGGACAGTGTAGGCCTATCAACAAGTACCAGATACTTAGTAAAATAGAAAATGGTGCACAAGTCTACAGCCTACAACGTTCTCACACTCACAAAATCTAAAAGAAAATAATCTATATTTTAAGATAAACAAAATAATAAAATAAAAATAAGGCGACACTGAAAGTTTTTAGAACTGGCCACTTGTAAACAATATAATAAAAAATGACAGTTAAAATTTTGAAAATGGAACTCTTTGCCAATATTATTGTCTAAGTATTTTATTCATTCGTCATTTGTTTACGATTTAGCGGCAAATTGAAAATTGTCTGTGTCACGTCAGCATGAATTTAACTCGAGAAAATTTTCGTACAATGATTTTTTATGACTTTAGATGTCATTTAAGTCAACAAGAAAGTTATGATAGACTTCGATTGGCTTTCACGATGAAGCCCCGTCTTGTGCCACTGTTTACAACTGGTTTAATGAGTTTAAACGTGGTCGCACTAATCTCACCGATGATCTGCGTGAGGGACGGCCTTCTACGGCGACGATTGAAGATAACATCAGTGTTGTGCGGCGTATGATAGAGACTGACAAAAGAGTGACTTATCAGCAGATTCGGACAAGCTTAGGCATCGGTATGAGTCAAGTGCACAAAATCCTCCATGAACATTTAGAGGTTAGAGGTCAGGTCAGACAGAGGCCCAAAAACTCCGTCGTGTTGATTGGTGTCGTGAAATGGTTCAAATATTTAACGGAGGTGACTCACATGCTGTGTTCGACATACTACGGGTGACGAAAGCTGGATTTATTGTTATGATCCTGAAACTAAGAGACAGTCTGCTGTCTGGGTGTTTCCTTCCGAGGAGTTGCCAACTAAAGTGAAGAGAGGTCGAAGCGTGGGAAAAAAGATGGTGGCCTCGTTCTTCGGAAGGACAGGTCATTACGCAACAATAGTTTTAGAGGATCGAAAAACAGTTACTGCAGAGTGGTCACTAACACTTGTCTTGGAAAAAGTTCGGGAGAAACGACCTCGCAGTAGGATCCTCCTTCACCACGACAACGCCTCGTCGCACACCACCAAGCAAACAATCGACTACTTGGCGACGTCAGACGTAGAATTACTGGGTCACCCGCCCTATAGCCCCGACCTCGCACCTTGCGATTTTTATTTATTTCCGAAAATAATAGAAAAACTTCGAGGAAAACGTTTTATGGACGCCGAGGAAGCAGTGGCTGCGTTTCAAAATACCGTCGAAGAGACCCCTAAGGACGAGTGGGTAAAGTGCTTTTCTCAGTGGTTCCATCGGATGCAGTGATGTATTTATGTAAATGGACACTAAGTATTTTGAAAAGATATAATAAAACTAATAACTTGCAAGTTTGTTCAGTTTTTGATTTTCTAAGAACTTTCAGTGTCACCCTCGTAGCACAAATAAAGGGCTCTGCATAACGTTATAGAAAAGCTTTTCTCGCTAACTAGCCTTCGTAATCACAATTCTTACTAGAATAATATAATTAAAAGTTCGTTTTACCAATTCCGCCACATGCAAACTAAGCATCTCACTGACGTCACGCAAAATCCTGCATCACGCAAGCAGAGTTTACCGCGCGACCAGTATATATACAAAATACCGACACCAATTGTCGGGCAGTAGCCCACCAGACACGACGCCCGTCTGGTCGGAGGATCCTCCCTTTTCTATGGTGGATGAGTGAACTTTACACATTGTTCCTCATACCTGTATAGCTTTTTAAATCAGATTATCAAATGTTGCGGTTTAATAAAAGGCGTTGTGTAAAAAAATTAAAAGACTATGCTAGTGGTTTGGTCATGTTGAGAGGATGAATGAAAGGCGAGTAACAAAAAGTATTTACGAGGTAATTATGAGTGGAAACGCCGCCGCGCCGCGAAGGAAGCCCGCGAATTATTAAGTAAAGTTACGCCTTATAACATCAGCTATCTGCCCGTGAAAGTCCCGTCAAAATCCGTCCAGAGGTTTCGAAGATTAGCCGGAAAAAACAGACAGACAAAAATAAAAAATAAATGATTTTTTGGTGTGCCGTATTACTTTTATATGCATTTAGTAAAAAGCTGTTAATTTTACATTACAAACAGACACCTCATTTTTATTTATTTGTATGTCGGATCCGGTCATTAGTACGGACACGAAACGAATCGCAAGCGCGCCACTGGCGACATCAAGAGTGAGCTACCTACACCAAAAAAGGCGCGCTTCTACAGAGTCGTGATGTTTGAAGGCCACGGCGAGGAGGGCATTCAGCCTTTGGTCGCATTGGAATCAAGACGTCACGGAACTGTTCTCGATTCGTTGTTCTCAGTAATTGTGGTAGTTGTAATTTGTGATCATTGTGTTAATTGGTGATTTTAATAAACGCCGTCGCACCCAGTGTGTGTATAATTTAGCTAGTGTGATTCATTTGATAGTAAATTAAAATGTGATCTGAACTGCAAACTGTTTTTCTATTGCGCATCAACCAACACTACCCACACTACGCCCACAGTAGTTAAAATATCGTTGATAATAACGAAAGTCACATACCCGTCTCCGACATGTATGTATGTTTGTATTCATAGATACCTACAAAAGAATAGTGATACGTAACCATATTGTATTCAGATATTCAACAAGAGCTACAACTGGCTATGCGACTTTTCTAGCTTGGTAAGCAATTTCACGGTATCCACTCTAAATGCCGGGCAAAACAATTATTAACCTTGCGGTACCCGCATAAAACATTACAAGTTTTACCTGAATTTAATGTAAAGAGACTGCCAGTTCAAATCCGGTAAAACTGTACCTGTGTTAGGTACAGTTGTTGCAATATAGCTGCAATAACCCGCATTTGTCTTTGCATAGTGAACGGATCAAACATAGAACCGCATTGCAATAAACTCTTTGTGAGCGTTGCGTTTGAAAAGATTGTGGAAATATTCGAGTGGCAACATTGAAGCCACAGTATAGGGACTATAGAAAGTCTATTCTTAACAGATTTGGAAGGTGAAAGTCAGGTCGTGTCAAGCTTCATCTCGTGCCGATACGAATTGTACGGGTAGCTTTTGTAATGCTATATTAGGCAGTCAGAAAGGTGGAGCTGATTGAATGACGTGCGCCTGACGTACATAGCTACATAATTTCGTGTAGGTAAGTATCACCACTCGTGGAAGCTTATCTATACAATGTCACCCATGGGAATGTGACCATCCATGTTTTTCTGAATATTCATGAAAAATTGTAGAAAATTAACTTTAACTACCTATATTTTTTTTACGATTTTTTTTTTTTCTAAGTCCGCCACTGATTTTATGGACGTAAATTCTTTGTGTTTTTAAATAATAAATAGCATCCAAATCGAGCCAATAACATCGGAGAAATGGCAAACGCTACTCAAAACCTAAAAAATAATGACATGAAAAATAGAACAGATAATATAACAAAATATGAGCCTCTTAGCCAGGGCTAAGAGGCTCATCTGTTTGAGACCAAATACAAGGCTAGTCAAACTGTATAACAGAACAATTTCTTATTTAGGTAGATACTGTGTTGTTATAATTTGCCTTTTTTGTCTTGTCCAATGTCATCTATTTAAAAATATTCCTACCTGGATTTTAGTTGCACCTTCTGCTTTCTACTTTACTCCACAACCATGTATTTGATAGTGTTTTAACTGACCAAATTGACGGCCGCTCGTTTTTATAACGCACGGAGAATTTTATTGTATTTCTGAACGTAGTTTTAGTTGGTTGTAACAATTCACAGCCAATTGGGTGCTTCGGTGATCAATTGGGTAACAAACTAACAGGTTGGAGTAAAACATAAACAAATGCTTTCCTAATTGAGAGATATGTTTTAGGTTTGGCTCATTTCTATTCTATTTTTACTAAATGGCAAGTAAAGCCGATGTCGACTATTCTGCCAATATTTAAAGTGCATTTGAAAAATTAGGTCTGATTATTAGACTAGTTTTTCTCGGGCAAAAGCCAGTTTCTAATAAATATATGGCTTTTTAGAGGTATGAAGAACAGGGTGTAAAGTTCACTGATCCTCTATAGAAAAGGGAGGATCCTCCGTCCAGACGGGTGTCGTGTCTGGTGGGCGACTGCCCAATGGTTGATGTTGGATAGTCTTATATATTATGTCGTTCGCGCGGTAAAGTTTAATTGCGCGATGCACGATTTGTGTGACGTCTTTTAATGCGTAGTTCGTATGTGGCGGTGTGGATTTTGGAAACTATGCCACGGGACCTAACTATTGAAGAAAACAAGTACTCCATGTCCTAACCCAGGTCATGGTCTACTTGTGTGCCACATGAAAATCCGATAAGGCGTGAAAAGGGAATAGACAGAAATAAAGAGTTACTTTCGGATTTATTATATTAAAGTATTGATCATATTAGGTAGTGGTTGGGCTAGGTGTAAGAATTTCGCTAAAAGTTATTTGGCGTAGCTCAGAACGAGCTTAAGGAAATTTTACTGGATATCTTTAGAGCAGGGTTACATGTGCAGAGGATTATCAAATGGTGGTTTACATCGGTCAAAGTACAGTGTAATCCTTCGCCTTTCTCTGGTGGAGGGTGAGGATTTCACGAATAAAATGGTGCGCGAACTTTTAAAACTTGGGGGTCGCCTAAAATGGGCAGTGTGCAAGATATTACCGAAATCCGAAAACGGTGACGAAACCTTCCTTCTCAGTCAAGGTGGTACACCAAAATCATCATAAGTACTCCATTACTTAAATAAAAATTATATATCTTCAAAATATTCACCAACGACATTAATACAAAATTGTCGATATACTTACATAAATAAATACTGTGAATTCGAAGACGTTACAACTACTATTGGGATTGGATATTTTATCATTCTTTCTTTCTTTAGAGTTATAGTTAGACGGACGGTCGGCAATACTGGACATCAAGTATTTTATTGCGACCCTGATTTACGTAGTGCCAACGATAAAATAAAATAGTGGGTTGAAGAGTTAGGCGTGTTATACAACTTGGGAAAGCCGAGAAGAGCAAATTTTATCCAGAAAATACATAGTTTATTCAGAATCGAGGACTATAAAATTGTAGACCATGTAGATCATTTATTGTAATCTTGCTTTAATTTAAGTCAAAGTAATGAAAAGAAAATTGTGCTCCTGTTTTAAAACATAATTATCATAGATATAATTATCATAAAGATAGTATACATTTTGTGGTCCTTCGAGCCGGATTTGATCCAGAAACCTAATATGGTTTGACGGTGATCTGTAGGGCCTAGGCAACTGCCTCTATTTATGCTAATGAGCCCACTACTTAATCCGTTGCCTAGCAACTGACAAATACGATAGCAAAGTAAATCAAAAGCCGAGCTTAACACGATACATGTTTAGGAAAAAGAACTTACGTTCGTACAAACATGTAATCCCATCATAAATCCGATATAATATTGCTGTTGCTTGTTATTTAGTCAATGCTTGTTTGCGACCGGGAACTAATAGTATTATCTTTTTATCCGTTTTAAGGGCAGGACGCTCCTAGTTTCAATAAGGGCTTGTTTGCAACAAAATATATGTATTTTCTCAATTTAATAACGATAGTCTTGTCAATATTCAAACACTGCAAACGAGAGACGTCAGAAGTTAATTCTTCCCGTTCAATATTAAACTCTTCAGAAACTGAAACAGCCAAAACAACAGTGAATTTTATTAATTAATTTGATCAAAGTCCATCAGTGCCATCAAACACTTAATCATTTAACTTCACAAGTCAACAACAAACATTTAATTTCCGAGCAAAAAAAAAAGAACCACGCAACAAAATCCTCGCACAACCATTTAAACTTGCGTTACACAAATGAGAGCAACTTTAAATATTGCTTTACAACGAACGGTTTTAAATTGAGCTGTGTGAGCTTAGAAGGGGACGAGCGAGCGAGCTTAACGGGAAGACAAACGACCGAAAAAAGAGCATTGAAATGACGCAGCGTTGCAAAACAGCCGCTCAGACGCGCGGAACTGTTGCAAAGGAAACTTTGTGTTGTACGGAAAATGCGCCACTTCGGGCACTGTCGTGGTTCTGTTTTCATACTGCTATTATCTGGCATTCTTGGTATTAAAACGTGGAGGTGAGTGGGAGGTAAAGTTTGGTTCAACAGCGGCCTGTTTGTGCTGACTGTCCGCGAGTGTCGATTGTTTATCCCATCAAAAACATAAATGTGAAAATGGGAGCCAAGTTCAATAAATATGGTTGTTGACTTCGCCGACAAAAGAATTGAGATCTAAATGGGTGCCAAGTTCTGTAGATAATCCTGAAATTTATTTATAAGAACATGCAACTTTCTAAAATAAAATTAAAACACAAATTCTTGTTTTTTCTGCTATAACAATGTTTGCTATTTAAAAATATAACTTCTTAAATTTGAACAGTCGAATTATTTACACAAAGCACTTAGGATAAATTGAAGCTCAAGATTTGACTTGGCTAGTTTTTACATACAAGTTATCTTACAACTTTATATTTGATTTTATGTTTGTCTACAGTGTCGTGGTGCAAAAGAACTAAAATAAACAGAGTAACTTTTTTATGCCGGTGTGCGTTACCTCTACGTCTTACACTCGCGCCACGTCATTGTGCTGTAATTTTACTTTTCTAGTGTGCGTGCATTAAGCGGCTAACAGTTGGATGCTATTTTTTTCATCGACTTTACAGCTTTGACTGTCTACCTAGTCATATTTAATTATTATTATTTAATTTTAAGTAGGCACTCAACATCAAATAAGTCATTCATGATGTGACCTGTAAGAAATTGGTACTCTAGTCTATAAGTTTATTGGATGTATCTCATATCTTTGTATCGGTATACTCAATTGTTGGTGAGTCCAATAAATAAAATAAAATGATGATATCTTTGTTCTTTATGTTATGCGCAAGTTACTGTTTCTTATTATAACTGTTTACAGCTTTGACTGTCTGCCTAGGCATATTTATATTATGCGCAAGATACTGTGTCTTATTGTAACTGTAAGGTCAAAATATCTTCCTCCTCTAAAATTTCAGCTTGCTGGTAAAAACTAGCCAAGTCAAATCTTGAGCTTCAATTTATCCTAAGTGCTTTGTGTAAATAATTCGACTGTTCAAATTTAAGAAGTTATATTTTTAAATAGCAAACATTGTTATAGCAGAAAAAACAAGAATTTGTGTTTTAATTTTATTTTAGAAAGTTGCATGTTCTTATAAATAAATTTCAGGATTATCTACAGAACTTGGCACCCATTTAGATCTCAATTCTTTTGTCGGCGAAGTCAACAACCATATTTATTGAACTTGGCTCCCATTTTCACATTTATGTTTTTGATGGGATATCATTACTTTTTGTAAAGAAATTATTATCATTTGTCAATCAAACGTGATCTATAAAATTCTTTTTGCAAATATGCGTAGCAATATTGTGTAAGAATGTAGGTATTTCTTTCGTAACAATTGTTACAATTGTCCGCAATGATGTCAGGTCGCTGAGCCGGCGCGGTAAGTATTATTATTTAAAAAAACTTGTGCAGTCGGGGAGCCCCGTCAGGAACAAAGTTACTTAACTATTTACTATATTAAACGACAATAGTCCCTAAAACAATAGTCATACGATCTATCAATTCAAAAACGTCTCAAGCACAGTACCAACCTACAAACTACCTTGATCATACCAACCTGAGGTTTGTAACAACGTTTTTCGAGATCAGAGAATGAATGAAATGAATTCACTACCGCCTAACATTAAGGACCAAGATTTTGACACGTGACACATCAGTTGACTCGACGGGGTGTTTTGAATTCAGTCATGAAATTCTGGAATTTACATCAACTTTTAGCATTCGAATCAAAAATGTATAGTTAGCTGTCAAATTATAAGACGCTGGAGATCAGCGCCATCTGAAGTGAGCAAGTGGCAGTTTTTAACACTATTTGAAAATTTTTCGTCATGACTGTTATTTTCGGGAGATAGTGCTGATATCGAATTAGATGGAAATTCTGGATTTTAAGATGGCGGCTATTCCAAATAATAATAATATTGTAGATCAATTCTCATAGACATCAATTGCATGCCGATTGTAAACTTGATAATCAAAATCCGTAAAAAAACGGACCTCTTAATTTCGTCAAGTTCGTCTGTCCGTGTGTCCGGATGTCATACAGCCATTTTAAATAAAGAAAATTTAAAAAAGGTGTATTTTTAGCACCGTTAAACAATGGTGTAGTGAAATTACGAAAAACATAATAGTGGGGGTGGCATTCTCCATACCTACATATAACCGAGAAATGAAAAAAATCTATGCATATAAAGCGTGTATTGTTGGATCTCATAATTAAAATGTTAAAGATGTTTCTAAGTGACTTTGCTTTTGACGTCAATAGTTTTTGAGATACAGTTTATTTTCGGTTACAACCGCAGAATTAACTTTGTTTTTTATAGTTTTTTCGAGAAACACAAACTTATTTTTGCAGTCGATAAAATTGATACTATGCAATGTTTATGCGTAAATATTCATCCCAATTACGGAACCCTTCACTGTGCGTAGTCCAACATACACTTGGGCAGTTTTTTAAATTTCATTTTGAAACTACCTCAAAAAAAAAGCAATTTCTATTACTCGAGTAAGATTATCCTATTAAAAACAAATACTACCAAACTCATACAACTAACAAAAAATATAGACGTCATTTAAAAGTGTTTGCGGAATACCTACCTAAGTTATAGAATTAATTTAACATCATTCCCGAACAAAATTTTCTTGCCTACCTAAAAAATGTATACTAGGCATTCTGTAGCAAACTATCAAAAATAAAATCCTACCAAAGTCATACAACTAACAAAAAATATAGACGTCATTTAAAAGTGTTTGCGGAATACCTACCTAATTTATAGAATTAATTTAACATCATTCCCGAACAAAATTTTCTTGCCTACCTAAAAAATGTATACTAGGCATTCTGTAGCAAACTATCAAAAATAAAATCCTACCAAAGTCATACAACTAACAAAAAATATAGACGTCATTTAAAAGTGTTTGCGGAATACCTACCTAATTTATAGAATTAATTTAACATAATTCCCGAACAAAATTTTCTTGCCTACCTAAAAAATGTATACTAGGCATTCTGTAGCAAACTATCAAAAATAAAATCCACATTAAATAATTGTCCAATAAATTAAAAATAATTTTGAACAACGTTCCGAATTTAAATTCAAATGTAGAAACAATTCGGCGCGAAATTCAATAAATGAGGTAAGTATCTATCCACGTCCTGTCTGTTGACTCGTTTTATATTGAATGTCCTAAAAACGATTAAAATTACACTAGAAAAGTATAAATAATTATTTTAAACAATGCTTATTGTATTTAATGCTTAAAACAATTTTATTTAAATTTTCAAGTATAGATTTCAGACATTCGACATATACCTAAATTAATCGAGACAATCAAAATTGAAAAAAAAAAAAACGTTTGGCATAATCGTTTTCGCACATCATTACAATAAAAAAAATCAATGATCGGCGATTTTTAACACAAATTGAGTAGTAGTAATGAATATTACGTGTTATTGAACGTGTGTTCGTATAATAAGTTAAGATCTGGGCATTTTCTAGTTGCTTATAATATTTTTAATCATATTTGTCACATTTTAAATCATATCTACATGTGTATGAGTGTTAATTGTGAAAAGTTAAAATGTAAACACGCACGATTGGCGCGAAACTTCGACTTTTGATAATAAAAAACTTCATTACCACTACTTATTTAACTTGAACAATGGATGAATTTGTCAAATAATTAAATGTTGTAATAGTCACTGTCCTTGTGGTGGAGTTTGGATGTTCGAAATCCCCAATTTTTATGTTTTTTAGCCTCGACCTCGACTGTCATCAAAATGGCGATTGTTGCATTTACAGACTTGCAATTTTATAAAGGTAAATTAATAATCTTGCGCGCTAAATATGAAACATTTAATGGCATAAACATTATTTTAGCCAACTCTCTTAATTAAAGATGAATAATCTTATTGGTAGCAGCATTTTCAGCGCTTCTATAGGAAGGTTTACTCTAACAAATAACACAACAATAAATACTAAAAACATTTTATTTCTCATAGAATTTAAAACGGCTTCAGCTTCATTCTCATAACTTAGTCATGGTATGAAAGCAGCGTAGGTACAGTAGGTGGTAGGTGTACGCTTTCCCACGAAACAGTAATAAGCAATGATGATCTCTTAAACGATTTGTCCTATTTTGCTCACTTATCAATAATTATGTACACCAAGTCCTGCTGCTCACACGTCACGATTTGATTCTGGCCCTAACCAGATTATTGTTTTGACCTAAGGGTAAATCTCTTAAACTCTAGGGTGGCTCTGTTTTTATCATCACTTGCTTGTCTATAAACATCTCTGGTAGCAGCCTCTCTCAATAAGCATGACAAACTTTATCCAAATGTATGACCTAGAAAGTAAGAAAGTACTTCTTATTGTTGTTTATTTACTTTTGTTTAGTAATTATATCACTCATAATAATTCTGCCATTTTAAAAACACTAACCTGATGACTTCTGTGACTTGCAATTGACATGCCACTTGCAAAACATAATATGCTTAGATTTCCATGAGCAAGTAATACTTGGGATAGAGTTGTAGATAATATAATCAATAATTTCACGTCTTGCACTAACACATGTCATCGTCATACCTGAAAAAGGTAAAAAAATTCAGTGTATTTACTTATGTAATATAATTACATCATACTATAGAAATTTACAGCTGACGACGCGCGACGTACCCCTGACTGAACATAGGCGTTCTACTAATAGGCTGCTAAAATCAATGAGGTTATACAATACGCTAAAATAGTGAAAGGTGAACGGGTGTTTACAACAAATATTTAAAGAACTTATTAAACTTACCCAGGGCCATGGAAAGATAAGCAATAGTTCGTCTGGCTTCAATTTAAATTAACAGTATTAAATCGTAACGTAATTTTAACTATAAAGTAAATACGGAAAAATAAATTCAAATCAACTTAAACAAACAGCCAACAATGCCATTGATCTGACAGATATTTTTTTGACAGTTTGACATTATGCATGGTGTCAATGTTACCAGGTTTAATTATTTTGGTTATCGATTGACGAAATCGATTGGCTGATTAGCAGTGATCGGAGTAGGTAGATTGATTTTACGTAGGTACTCGCATCATGAATAGTCATAGAAATCATAACATGGATAAGCCTTTTTTCCGGGATTTCATTTTGGTACTTACGGGATTTAATCAAATATTGTTAAAGTAAGGATTTTTAAACTACTACATTAGAAATTTATAGAATGCGATAGATAAACATTTAAAATATATTAAATTATTATATTGTTTACAGTATACCTATCCTTTTCTTGGAGTCCGATCACCTATATACTATTAAAAAGACAGCAAAAGGGTTAAACATTTCTTATTCATATTGATGTATTCTTTATTTTACACATCACAACATTTGAAATTCCTTAAAAAAATCTTAATAATTTCAAAATCCCGGAATCCCGGAGGCATATCCATACTAATATATACGTGCCAGTTCATTGACACCAAATCAATCTACCTACTCCGATCACTGGTGATTAGTTTATAAAATAACATTACTGTCTCGAAACACTTTTAAGTTTTTGAGTATATTCAGACCAGATAATATTTTAATTATTGTAAAATCATAATTTTACAGTATTTGAGTATAATTAGAAACATAGAACAATAGAGCATTTGAAACATACTCGTGTAGTGGATACTCCACGTACTCCATGTGGGTTAGAATCGATTTTTCAATCGATTACAAATTATTTGATTGGAATAGTCTGTCATTTGGCAACATTCAGGTTAGGATTGAATGGCGGATGTACAAAATTACAATTAGTCAACCAAATAAATATTAATTAGGTTCTCTAATGCTAGCAGAAAGAAATTAAAAAAAAAACGACTTAACTTGAAAAAAATACGACATAATTTTTGTTAAATAAGCTTTGACACAGTACCATACCGTGGGCCTGCTTTCGAGAAATCTCCTTTCAACTTTATAGGTCATCCGGAAGTGGATTAAAGGTTTTTGATGACCATGGCTATGTGGTTGATAAAAATGCCGATTTTTAGACGTTAATATCTCAATAACCGTTTGAGCTTTATTTATGAAATTTGGAGTTCTAGTTAATCTAAGGGGTTTTAATAAATAAACCAAATTTCATGTGCTAATGTTACATAGTTTTTGAGTTATTAAGGGGTCAAAAGTGGCTCCAAATGGTTCGTGTAATATAACACACTGCAGCCGTGTCTTGCCTGGAACTTGGCTCGACACGCTATCGCGTGTCTAGATCTATTGTGTTTTACTCATGTTTAAAGGGACATTTAGGACCAGAAGCGTATTGAATAAAACGGAAAGGCGATATGTGACTATCTGATTAAACAGTCGTGAAAATGTGTAAATTTTGTCTTTTTAACCGACTTCCAAAAAGGAGGAGGTTATATATTCGCCGCGTAAGTTTTTTTTTTTTATTGTTTGTCCACCGATTTCTCCGTCATTTCTCCGTCACGATTTTGAAAATTCTTTTTTTGTTTGAAAGGGTATGCTCCCAAATTGGCCCCATATAAATTTTATTAACTTTGCTTGGGTAGTTTTTGAGTTAGCTACAAAATACGTATTTTTTTCCCACTTTGTATGTACATGATATGATAAGTTCCTGTCACTGGTAGCAGATAGTGGTATTCGAATGTGTGTGGGGTAGGTACAACAACTAAAAACCGAAAAATAAAAACTTTTTTTACAAAAAAAAAACAACCAAATTCTAAAAAAAAACAATACAAAGTGAAAAATAACTTTAATTTCGGCAGTCGGTGGCAAAAAACGAAAACACAAAACTCAAGACACCGAATTCCTAAATTAAAGTTATTTTTCAATTTGTAGTGTTTTTTTTGGAAGTCGGTTGTTTTTTTTTTATTTGACAAATATATCACGTTGTCAGTTATTAGCCTTAACATAAAGAAGTGTGGAGTAAGGGGACATGTTGCGCCGACCCCAATTGGGTAAGGGCACGAGAATGAGTTACTAGCCTTAACCCGCGAAATTTTGCGTAATTATACAGGGTGATTGGAAGATGGGTGCAAAGCTTTCAAGGCGAAGATAGTACAGACAATTTAGAACCATTTAAGCCATGGTTGTCTTAGACGAAGTCTTACCAAATATTTTTAACCAAATTTTTAGTTTTTTTTCGGAAATTCTCAAAATTTAATGTAAACTGCATAATTATGGCCAAATTGAATGATAAATGAATTCATTTTTTATTTAGTTAATTAAAGTAATGTGTAAGCAATCAAGCAAAACATGTTTTAGGCTTCTGTGTCATTAGACATTTTTTTTACAGACATTTAAAGCTCAGAAAAAATAAAAAAATTGTACAATACGTCTTTTAAACCTTATTAAAAATTACCCTTTAACGCCGGAACACTGACTCGGATTATCCGGTTTTCTTTCTAGAGCACTTTACGTATAGTGAATGTGTGGATATCACCACCTGCTTTCTTAGGGGTAGGTAGATTCCTCGCGCACATCTGGGAGTGGCGCGAGGAGGTGAAACGCCGGGGCTTAACTCCGATGCCGCAAGAAATCGCGGCACAGCGGACAGAGCTCCGGCGGGATCTCATGGCGTCATGGAGGGTGCGATTGTCGCAACCCCGCGCTGGGCACGCCACAATTGCGGCGATAAGACCCCTCTTTGAGGAGTGGCTTGAGAGGCGTCACGGCGTCCTCACCTTCCGCCTGACGCAGGTCCTCACCGGACACGGGTGCTTCGGGAGGTACCTGTTCAGGATAAGGCGGGAGGAAACACCCGGGTGTCACCATTGTGTGGATCGGCCTGAGGACACGGTGGAGCATACGGTGGAGGTCTGCCCGGCTTGGGCGGAGCAACGCCGTGTCCTCGTGGAGGCGATCGGCGGCGGTGATCTCTCGCGTCCGGCCCTGGTTCAGGCCATGGTACGGAGCGAGAGGAAATGGCAGGCCGTCACCTCCTTCTGCGAAGCGGTAATGCTCGCGAAGGAGGAGGCGGAACGCGTGAGGGAGAGGCAAATTTCGCGTCCTCACGCCCCTAACCGCCGCAGGAGGAGACGCCCGGGGCGGGAATCGCGAGCCGATTTCCGGCCACCGTAGGCGCGGGCTTGCGGACGGTGAGCAATGGGTAGCTCGCCGTCCGGTAAGGACCAAGCCCGGGTCGACGGCGCGTTGTGTTCCACGCGCGCCTCAAAGAGATGTCAGCAGAATTGACGGGGTCCGTTAGGGCCAATGCCTGCCGGGGGTTCGAAGAAAACCGATGGGGACATCGTGGCCCCCGGCAACAGGGCAACCGAAGGAACACGGGTGGGTTTTAGTCAGTAAGAGTCTGACACGCCCTCCCGCTCCACCCAGAGCGGGAGAAGTTATTTGATAATTTCCCACCCAAAAAAAAAAAAAAAAACAAAAGGGGTTCAGAATCATGTACTGAATCCATGGCAATCGTTTTCGCGTCGATGTCCCTACCACCCTGTATATTGAATGTAGATGTATTTTTAAGCTATTGCATAGCTTTTATCGCGAGCTTTGAGCGCGGCGACCGAATCAAGAAATTCCGTAACATAACGAAAATAACGTAACGAAAATAAAACCTAACACCCCCCACTCCGCCTACCATGTAATGACGGTTCCCATGACATTATGTCATCACGTCATCATCCCAAGTGTAGCGTTGACAAATAGGAAGTATGGAGGTTACAAATGCTATGCAATAGCTTTACCGCGGCAGTCCCCGAGTGCCACACGTTTTTTGCTATTCATTTTCTTTATGTCACCTCTTTAGGTTATGACATGAGCTATCCGAATATCAAAAAATATTTGGTCTAGGTCTGAAAATAAAATAAACAACAAAAAACAACAAAATAAATTAGTACATAAGAAATCACGAGCATAAAACAGAAATAGTGGGCAGCTGCACGTCATGACTGTGACAAGAAGGCTTCCAGAAGTATGGAAATCAAGTCAGGTTCAGCTCACTTTCAACCTCATTCAAGTGATCACACGAAATAATAGGTACATGTACTAACATCAAACCTAAAATTCATTTACCTATACATAAAACTGACTGTGTTCCCGCATGTAAAGTTTTCAATTTCAGAACGATAAAGTCTCAATTTTCATTTCAAGGTGCTGAGCTAACTGACTTCTATATTCTAAATATTTATTCAATAACGCATTCAAAACCGTAACTTGTGCCGATACTCTGAAATTAATAAACTTATATTTTGAATGGTAAGCTATAAACTAGCGGCCGGGGTAATAACTTAAATTCCTGTTAGATTTAATATAAATTGTTTCGTAATAAGCAAGTTTCTGCATTGTTAAAGGATTGTCTACAGATTAGAGTGGGATAAATCAAACTATACGTAGATATTTTGTTCATTCGATGAGGATTGATAGGACAGCTTCTTTAGTTTAGTAGTCGGAAGCCAGACTGCTGATCATGGCGTCCTGGGTTCGGTCTCCTAGTAGGAAAAATTGTTTTTATTTGGAAAAATCATCTAGAAGTTCTCTGTTGCAGCACGAAGTCTGGATTCGAATAGATTGATGACAATAGGCTCGCCCTTTTTAGGTACATTAATGAACGTAACATTCAAAATGTGTGTGTACTATGAGGTACTGTAGGTAAACAGGGTGGATTCTTGAGACGGGGCAGTAAGACGGGGTATTGGTAAGGGTAGAAAAATGTACGGGTAGTCTCCTTAGACCTTTTTCCTGTAGCTACAACGGTGAGGGTAGCTGCCCTTATTGCTGCCCCATCTCGAAAATCCACCCTGTTTATGTTAGTTAGAGCAGAAATGCATACCTCTGTTTATCTTTTCACGGCATAGCTGCTAGCGTGTTGTAAGTTTCCCTTTTTTACATTTTGCTAAAAACAAAGAACGAAATCCTAGTAAAATGCCTGACACACTGACAGAAATGTTGTAAAAAAGTACAAAAAAACATATTGCCGAAACTAGACAGACGTTGCTCGTAAAATTTTAGCTTTAAAATGACTACAGAAGTTCTGGACATTAACTTAAAAGGTAAAAAACGTATTTTCAACGTTATATTTCTTTTCGGCGCTACATATCTGTCGACATTTTTGCGCTGCTGTATTGCTATTTTACTCTTCTATTTTGTTCTTATTTTACAGGACATAAAAGACTTTAATAAGTACCATTTCCATTGACGGAGCGTGTTGGAGCGAAGTGGTGCAAGTTGTATAGGGGTTTTTGGAACGAAGTTCTTAAACGCGGCTTGTAAACTTTCAGAAATCGTCACGCTAAAAGGAGTTAATACTTGTGACTGTCTTCTTCTAATTCAAAGAGAAAGAAAGAGCGAGAGAGAGAGAACGTCGGCAGAAAAAAACAAAAGAAAAGAGTAAAGTGATTAGTAGTGAGATAAAATTGTACACATCGGGCCGAGTACAATGCATTCCAGAGAGGGAGAGAAAACGTGAGTTTGGTCAAAATGAAAATCCAAGATGGCGGCTCTGAAAATTTTCAAATTTTTCATTATTGGTATCGTTTTCATGGTTTTCGAGGGTGTTAAAGCCGATAATGGGGTCAAAATGTAAATCCAAGATGGCGGCTGCAAAAATTTTGTTTTCACTCCTCTTGCTCAAAAAGGCCGTCATTGTAGAGTACCAGAGCGGGGAAAAAATTGCATTTCTTGCTCTAGGGGAAAAAGTATTTTTTTTTAAATTTTTGTCTTTTCCAACGAGCTTTGAAAAACTAAAAAGTCTTTATTCTTTTGTAGAATAATCATGAGTATGGACTCGACTTATTACTTGTTCACAAAAAAAAGAAGAACATTTTATTTTTGAAAATGGAACTAAATGCGGCTGGCTATCTCTTCGGTAGAATCATAGAGGAAAGTAATATATATGGTAGAATGCGAGCATTGCGTTGCGGCTACAGAAGAAATAAAAAAGGCATTGGCGCGAAATCTTTAGAATTTTTCTCTAATTTAATGCTTAAAACAATTTTATTTAAATCTTCGAGTTCTGACATTCGACATATTAATTAATCGAGTCTATCAAAATTGAAAAAAAAAAATAGTTTGGCATAGGTATGGGCGTTATTTAACGTCACTAGTTACAATAACTGGCTACGGGGCATGTAACGGAATAACTAGTTTCGAGTCACACACAAACACGTGATTTTTGTAACTAGTTCCATCTCAATGCAGTGATCGAATGAAGAGTGAAACGAAACAAGCTTGTGATATGTAACGTATTACGTAGGTAACCATTTACATTTTCGTTTCGCAAATAACAGTAACACTTCAATGAAAATAGAATTTGAAAAATAACTAGTTACTAAAATCACTAGTTTTCAAAACCGGTGACGTCCTCGAAGTCACTAGTTACGTTACGTTTCACAAAAATCACGTAACGACCCACCCCTAGTTTGGCATAATCGTTTTCGCACACATCATTACAATAAAAAAAAAATGGTCGGCAATTTTTAATCTCTGACTAGTTTATAGTTATCTGTGATTTTTAACACAAATTGAGTAGTGGTAATGAATATTGCGTGTTATTGGACCTGTGTTCGTATATAACGTTAAGATCTAGGCATTTTCTAGTTGTGTATAATATTTTTAATAATATTTGTCACATTTTAAATCGTATCTACATGTGTATGTGTGATATTTGTGAAAAGTTAAAATGTAAACTCGCACGATTGGCGCGAAACTTCGACTTTGGATATCAAAAACTTAATTACCACTACTTATTTAACTTGAACAATGGATGAACTCGTCAAATAATTCAATGAGGTAGTATTCACTGCCCCTGTGGTGGAGTTCGGATGTTTGAAATCCCCATTTTTTATGTTTTTAGCCTCGACCTCGACTGTCATCAAAATGGCGAAAATCGCATTTACAGATTTTAATTTTATAAAGGTAAATTAATATTGTATTGGATTATTTCATTTTCTCGCAATCGTAGTGAAAAGTAGAGTGTAACACACGGCGCTAAAACCCATTATAACTCGGTTTCTATTTACTCCCTCGCTAAAGCTCGGGAGTAAAACTACCTCGTTACAATGGGTTATTTTAGCCCCTCGTATAACAATCTACTATTTAAATCATAAGTGAAAGAACTTCGTTCCTGACGGGGACGGGGGTCCCCCAACCGCAAATGTTTTTATTTTGTTAGATTTTTTATCTTTATCTATTTGTATTGAGAAGCACATAATGTGCATAAGCTTAGTTTCTGTGCCTCAAAAAGCACGTAAAGTACAGCTGCGTTGGCGTTGGTCACAACTGTCATTTGTAGATCTTTGACAAGATTGACAACTTTGGGTAGTCAGAAGCTCAAAAGTCTGTTAATCAGTCTTACCAAAGGGTCTCGCGTTACCGAGTAGGTAATTGGGTTGTGGAGGTGAGATAGGCAACCGCTCCATGTTAAACACTGGTATCATCTTCATCTGGTCAGACTGGAAGCCGACCCCAAAATAGTTGGGAAAAGGCTAGATAATGCACATTCTTACATAATCCTTCCAGTATGTCTGTTCTTGAACGTACTTATAACTCGAGAAATCTATATCCGATTTACCTAAGTGATTATTGTTTTAATACATAGATGTTTGAATATTACCTATATGTGTGATAATATTGTAGATACACAAGCTTATGTATTTATGTCAACATTGCAGCAACGGCTTGTCAAACATCAGTTTACATGAGATTTAATTACAACGTTACGTTCTGCATCTAATAGGTAGGGACCTACATCACTTAGTTAATTTCCATTAATTATAAAGCTTTGCAAACATATTTCATTACCAAATATTACAGACTAGCTTCTGCCCGCGTGGAATAGTTACTTTGGGCGTCTTTATTTGGATAAGGATTAATAACATGTATATAAAAACATCTTCGCAAATATTGCATTATTTTAGAACAAATTTGGTTAGCATAAAAAAGGTTATAGTTAGTCAACCTTAAAAGATAGACATATATGCTGTCGCGGGATTTTTTTTAAGAACTTTTAAAGGGGAAAAATTCAGTCATACATTATTTTTGCGAAACTTTAACCGTTTACGCAGCGCACGCAGCGGAAGCTCTCAAAATGAAAAAAAAAAACCCGATTTTCAAACATTCTTCATTGGTGCTCCACTAATGTTAGTTTTAGCGTGATGATATATAATAAAGCCTATAGCCTTCCTCCATAAATGGGCTATTTAACACTGAAATAATTTCGACGAAATGAAAATCGGACCAGTAGTTCCTGAGATTAGCGCGCTCAAGCAAACAAACAAACAAACACTCTTCAGCTTTATATGTGTATTAGTATAGAGTAGAGATTATTCGGATTAGGTATGAGTGTTTTTCCGGGGTAGGTCAGTGAAATCCACTGGAGATGTTGGAGTCCCTCTCCGCACGCACAATGAATTGAAATCAATTGAATCTTTTTTTCTCGAGTCGATGGCAAAGTAAATACTATACTAATATACTATACTAATAATATTTTTTATATTTTTAAATGTTTTTTTAATAATTTTATAAGAATATTTAAAAATGTAAATTATATGTTTATAGATGAATTAAATAATAATATTATATGTAAATAATGAAATAAAGGAAATAATATTATAAAGAGGAAACATTTGTATTTTTGTATGTAACGAATAAACTTAAAAACTACTGGTCCGATTTGAAAAATTATTTCAGCGATGGATAGCTACATTATCAGCGAGTAACATAGGTTATATATTATCCCCGTACTCCCACAGGAACGGGAACTACGCGGATGAAACCGCGTGACATCCGCAAATGTGCAAGTTTGTGAGGATGGATAGATGTTTGTTACTCTTTCACGCAAAAACCACTGAACGCATTTAGATGAAATTTGTAATACAGATAGTTTATAACTTGGATTAACACAAAGGGTACTATTTATCTCGATATTGCCACGGGTTGGAGACTTATGCGGGTGAAACCGTGGGGCGCTGCTAGTTACTTTATAATGTTAGATGAGTTGGCCCCAGTATATACGAGGTCATGATAATCGCGGTATCATTCGTGTTTTTTAAGTCCTCAGAAGTGCAGGTATTAGAACCAGTTCAATTATGTTCAATTCAATTGGTCGTTTTTACAGAGACTTCCTCTACGGAATAATGGTAAGATGGAGGGAGTAATTGATTTTTCAGTAATTCAAAAGGCCTATAAAAAATAAATTCTATGACTAGAATAATTAATAGTTTAAAAAATACTAGAAAAACACGTTTTTATAAATGCTAATAAAAACAAAAAAAGTCCATTACGTGGCCTTTCTCACAAGTGCAAACACGACTATGATACGATATTCCATCATGGAATGCCAGTGCCTATCTTCCGGCTTCATCATCAGACCTTGAAACCTAATCGAGGTCAAAGTTCATTACAAGACTTTTCTAAGAAATCCAAAACAGCTATGATACGATTTTCCATCATGAAGTTCCAGTTTCGTGAGCGGCAAAATTCATAGGATCACTGCGTAGCTAAGTTACTAACTACTCCATACACAGATTATAGAGTGCTCTAGGGATTTTCCAGAACAGACACATGTGTACACCGGCACTTGGTAATTTATACCATTTAACTGGCATGTCGACCATGCTTCAGTAATTATTGAATTAATTCAAATATGGCGCTGTACCTGTATTTTAAGGGTTCCGTAACTCGAAAGGAAAAAAGGAACCCTTATAGGATCACTTCGTTGTCCGTCCGTCAGTCTGTCAAGCCCCCTTTTCTCAGGAACGCGTGGAGCTATCAATTTGAAATTTATATCAAATACGTAAGTCTATATTCTCTTGTAGCTCTAAAAAAATCAAGCTTCTAAGTCAACGCAATAAAAATTATGACCATTTATGCGACATATTTTATACTTGCAAATAAATCAAAACCTACAGTGTACTTCCCGTTGATCTAGAATCATGAAATTTGGCAGGCAGCAAGGTCTCATAGCACATGTAAAGGAAAAAGTCCGAAAATTTATAATTTGTAGTTTTATCACACAAACATTTTTTTGCGCTTACAAACTTACTTTTGTAGTTGGAGAATTGACCGTGACGTATAACGATGAATGGGAGAACATGTTTTTTTAACTACAATGTTGAGTACGTTTTTAGGATAGATTTATCTCAACTACGGAATTCTTCATTGTGCGTAGTCCGACACGCACTTAGCCGGTTTTTTTAAAACCGTTTGATATTATGGGCAACATCATTATTATGGCAAATTGGTTTGATTGTTTAATTGCTAATAAATTATTTTACAGTTTTTAAAACAGCTAACTATTTACATTAGGTACTAAATTAAAAGACTAACTAACTATCTGTATAAATAAAAATAATAAAAACAAAATGACACTTAGGCGTCGAAGTATTCGTCCGCATCGCTGTCATCCGGAAACGTGCCCAGAAGACTGGCAGCATTGCCACGTTGAATGGCAATGCTAATTCTTTGGCCAAAGAACGAGCCAGCCCTCTGGTCACGTGAAGTGTCGACCAGTCGACGAGAAATTTCCTTAAAAAGGAGACGCGCACTCGGGCCCCATGGTCCGAGCGTTTCGACCCCAAACGGCTCAAAACTGTAATTACCTATAAGGTTACAGTATTTGCGCCGCTTGAGGGTCTCAGCAGCCGCAGCAGCAGCGCCAGCACAGCCCACCGTGCTAGGAACATGGGATGGCGCAAGGGTGTCGACACAGGTTGCATCCCACACCAGAGGCCTACCCACCTTCCAAGGCAACAACGTCATCCCATCTGGTCTCTTTCCATCGTCACGTACCAAGCCGTTTGGTTCTAATACCGCTGGTACGCCGGCGGTGACAAGGGCTCGACGAATAATGTCGTTGATGCTGGCGTGCCGTGCTATGCGACCTGCGCTCCTGCAGCAGGACAGGCCATGGTGCCCGAGACTGTCGACAGCTTCACCGCAATGACACCGATGCGGAGCAACACAAGGTGCACCCAAGCGGAGACACGTAGCGAGCCGAAACGATGAGTCATCCATCATGGTGCCTATGGTGGATGACGGGAGCGCCTGAAGCCACAAGCCTGACTCCCATTCTCCCACAGCCAGCAGACGGGCACGCTCAGCAGTATTAGGTGACGTATTTAACAGGGTGTTCCGTATAATACTGCAGAGCGGCACATCCCAGCGTCTCTGGGAAGAAGGGTTGTCGGGCAGATCCGTATTGGGACAGGCCATTTTCCAAGCGTTCAACGCTTCGGTCAGGCACGGTACCTCAAAATCGGCCAGTGAGGAAGATAAAATGTTCCTGGTTAATTTATTAGTACTGTGGACCGAGGAGAGGAACGCCGGTAAACAAATTTAATTGCTTAGATGTTATCTTAAAATAGCGAAATCTTTCCTCTTAGCTTACCTTAGATTTGCAGTTTGTTTTAATGTTTACGTTATGCCCTAGCTAGACTCAATTTATACGAATTTCATGTGCCCAAAATTTTACCGGCACCAATAAGTAAATAAGACAAACACAACTAGGCAGCAGGCTGCGTGCTGATGGTTGATATTTTGCCTGAATGAGCTTTTTCTCATTAGACTACATTAATAATTCAATCACAATTTATTGAAAGGATAAAGGTGGTTTTCAAGTAATATGACAAAAAAATTAAGAAAAGCCACAAGCACTTGTTCACCTCATTTTAAAATAAGGAAACCATTGCACGTACTTTCTACAAACAAACTGACATTGAAACAAACAAATTTAACGCTAAAAGGTAATATTTATTATAGAAACTATGTTATTAAAATACCAAAGTGTTCCCTCGATTTGTTCCATTTAATAACGACAATAGAATCCTTTAGGGTGTGACCAGGGTAAGTTACGACGCCCCTGATGTATTTATGTGCGAAAAACAAAAGTTTCAGAGGGTAAATGTGGGGCACATTTATTTATTTGTTTCATTAATTTACCAGCCCTTGTCTATGCGAATGGTTATTGGCTCGCTTCACAAGTTCAGGGTCTTTTATAGGTTTTAAATGTGTTTTATTATTGGTTATTTTTATTTTCGATGCTGCAGGGTGTAGCTGTGGTGCTGTGTAACTATGCTCCAACTCATATCCTGCAATCAAATGAAGCTGTTTAAAGTAAAGAAGAAACAAATGAACATATTGACGCGTGAAAAATTATCGTTGTTCTTCATTGATTGTGGAATTTATAATTAATTTACTTTGTTTGAATTTTGAGCATAATTTGAGAAAATTACTATTCAAGCCTTGGCCGCAATCAGGCATTGATGGACTCACGTATGTGTGCCTCGGCTTTGCCTCGGTACGTTTTCACGGTCGTTCATCAATGCCTTAATAGTTGGCCGCGACAGTAATGTACTATTATTTTAAGTTACAAAAACACGTGTATATTAAAAAGATAACTTGAGTACCTACTTAGTGCTTAAAACAAAACATTTATCATATATAAAAGTAGTCGACAGCTGCACGTCGTGACTGTGACAAAAGGCTGTCATCCAATACTTTCTACTCGTGTCATCTGTCACACGACATGAAAATGTTAGCTTTACGTAAACATAACAGCACTTACAATTCTATTTTGTAAAATAATTTAATTAATCATCGTTGGATTACAGACAAGATCTTGTTTGTGGAAAACGATCTCTGTTGAATACTTCAGTCGTTTTCATGGTAATTATTGGGTTTAATTAAACATTTGATTTAAGTGATGTGTTTCTACGGAAGAATTAAATAAATAAATTGGTCTTGTTGATTTTAACAAAGGATGCCATTCAATTCCCGGTTTTCATTTGTTGGGTATTTTTACCTTGGACGTGCCAAAGAGCGTAGTGGAGTCACTGTGTTTCACAGATTTCTAGAGGAAGATTTAAACATGCAAGGGCATAATTTTCTAAAAGGGGCTTAAGTAATAAATAAAAACACTACCCTCTAGTTGGGCTCCACCACAGTTGGGTAAAAATTGCTTCTATATTTTAATAATGTCACGGTGAGTTTAGGTTAAAAAAGAATATCGTTTAAGAAACACAGTTTTAAACATCCATTAACTATTTTCATACATGTAAAACAAAAACACTTGGTATCACCAGAATTTGAAAATAAAAAATACAGCACGAGTAACCCCACCACGCTTCCGCTGGCGAGCCGGCAATGATTCGCTCCTTTATCGAGAGGGTTATAAATTGACGGTTCGAAAGTACGTTTTTAAACGCAGAAAATGGGGAAATTTAAAAGTGGGCTCTTTAGGTAAGTGTTAAGTATGGGAGAACCGTTTTTTTAGGGTTCGGTTGTAAATTGTTTTTCCTTATTGATAGGTTTTTGTATTGCTTTTTAGTCCTGAATTATTTGCTGGTTCATCGCGTTAAATAGATATAATTTATTTGCTTATAATGTTGGTATACAGATAAGATGGAATATTTTACTTACCTTAACATTTTCAAATAGAATTTAAACCGGATAAAAAATGATAGTGGATAACAAACAATGGATGGACTTTGTGAAAGATGATATGGCTAGAAAGAGGGTGATTACCGAGATGAAGACTAATAGAGAAGTACGGAAATAAAAAAACAATGGCATTCCGGGAGTGCCGACAGAAATGAAAACTTGAACAAGATCGCCTTGCTGGAAGAAAAATACTTGTGTAGAACATTGGTCCGTAACCTTTTCTAAATAAAGAGCACAATTGCGTTTACAAAACCATTAAAGTAAAATAATTCCATAGAACATTGATCAATAATGTAATATTAATAAAGAGCACAATCGCGTTTGCAAAACCTTTAAAGTAAAAATACTTGCATAGAAAATTTATCCATAACTTAATATTAATAAAGAGCACAATCGCGTTTGCAAAACCTTTAAAGTAAAAATACTTTCATAGAACATCGATCCAAAACGTAATATAAATAAAGAGTACAATCTTGTTTACAAAAATGAGGTGTTGGTAAAGGAGTCGCGAGTTCAATTGTTTTTTCCCATCTCAAAAATGCCCAACGCGCCTAAAGAGGATTTCACTTAAAAAAAATAGGTACGTGTTGCGCCGACAAAACAAATTGGGATATGGACAGGAAAATGATGAATTTATAATAAAATATAGAAAAGAATGAATTTATTATACCTAAATAACAATATTATTATCAACTCTTCCCCAATTAGGTGCCTATTTAATAAAAATTATAGGTAAAGATTTTTTTAATGTCGTCGTCGTGAATATAATTTTGATCTCGGCTGCAGGCTTCGTTTTACTGTTGCAGTTTCAACAAGTTTCAGCTCTTCGCACCTGACTAATTCGTCTTTTTTCTAGTATGGCAAATTTTTTTTTTTTTTTTCTTTCTTTCCTTCTTTCTTTACTTGGACCGATCATAGTTAGGACCAGTCTTCAAGTAGTTAATATTGCCATAGACCTACGAAAAATTTGTAATTATATTTTTGACTGCATAGTGTAATATTTATTTTTTTAAAGTAGGTAGGTACCATTAAAGCATTTTGGCTTGAAAGTTTTTTAAATCCTACCCAAATATACTGGGAGATACCGACAGAAATAAAACGAAAAATCCTACCCAAATATACTGGGAGATACCGACAGAAATAAAACGAAAAATCTATTAGAGTCTAGCCACGCTAAGTCTGCATAAGTAAAAAAAAAACGGTGGAATTTGAAAATCTGCAGACGGCAATCCATCCTTTTTTTTTTTTTTTTTGGGTGGGAAATTATCAAATAACTTCTCCCGCTCTGGGTGGAGCGGGAGGGCGTGTCAGACTCTTACTGACTAAAACCCACCCGTGTTCCTTCCTATGCCATGTTGCCGGGGGCCACGATTTCCCCATCGGTTTTCTTCGAACCCCCGGCAGGCATTGGCCCTAGCGGACCCCGTCAATTCTGCTGACATCTCTTTGAGGCGCGCGTGGAACACAACGCGCCGTCGACCCGGGCTTGGTCCTTATCGGACGGCGAGCTACCCATTGCTCACCGTCCGCAAGCCCGCGCCTACGGTGGCCGGAAATCTTCCTGCGATTCCCGACGCCCAGGGCGTCTCCTGCTGCGGCGGTTAGGGGCGCGAGGGCGCGAAATTTGCCTCTCCCTCACGCGCTCCGTCTCCTCCTTCGCAAGCATTACTGCTTCGCAGAAAGAGGTGACGGCTTCCCACGGCAATCCATCCTGTCCTACGAAAAAAGAATTTGATACTTTGTTTGTCTTTTTGTTTTTGATAGGTTATTTTGTTTATATTCTGATCTATTCCTGGTAAATAATAGTCACTTTAGCACGATGCAGTGTGGATTTGAAACAGTTTTGTTATCGTATGGAGGTAGAGCATAGGTACAACATATGATAGTCTATTACACATAATCTATTAGGCAAAAATCAAAAGGCAAAATATCAAAGTTATTTTTTTTCTCTCTTAGTATACCACACTCTCTCACTCGCTCACACACATACACACATACAAAAACACACACCAACAAATCATTTAACCCCATAGCAACACACTCACACACGATTAACCAGTAAACTCACTCAATTAATTTGATAACATCAGAATTTTTACGCAATTATAAATATTTTGTAAAACGTGTCAATCCCACTAAAGAACACTGTCCTTCAAGATACAGGATTTTCCTAGTTTGAAGGGCAGGGGTCTTACTCATTGTAATAGCCATACCCATCCCATAATTTAAACAACACTGATGTTACCTAGGCTAAGTTTTTTGGTAAATAAAATGATTACTTACTTACTTACTATTAGATCTATTTACAACCCCGAAACTGACATAACTGACTGATGTAAAAGCATACCGTATATAAAACTTTTTGGGGTTGCCCATTTATTCCATTGGAGACTTAGCGTGGCCAGAATCTATATTACCAGCCAGATTATGAACGTAAACGAAGCAAAAGGAGTATGTAAAGATCGTATCAGATGGCGTTCTGTAGTTTCTGTCTACCCTTAAGGGAACAAGGCTTGAGTTTTTATATCATATCTTTCGTTTTCTTTTAAATTCAATAAAGCAACTCAGCCCCTGCTGATTTTTAGCTATCTAATTCAGAAAGACACCTCAGTAAGAACTGTAAAAAACGGCGCATTTCCAACGTACGACTGCACCCAAATGCAGTCATGCTAACTAAACTCGAAAACTGCATGTTAACCGCATTTTTACTACCCATTTACGACTTGACTACCCGAATTCCAGATTCCGTATTCTTTTCTTAGTTTTTTTTTTTGAGTAAAAAGTTAATGTTCTTGGTATTCTGAATTTCTTGATACGAGTTTTATATAAATGGAATTTCATTTTACATTTTTAAAGAGTACATTATGATTGGAAAACAAAGCCAAAGCTACCATAGGGAAAAATCTCTTTTAATTAACTCAGCAGATTAGAATCTACTCTTAATAAACTAGGCCTAGCTAAAATGTACGAAGGTTTCTAAAAAACAAAACTATTCACAAAAATGGAAATATCAAAAAATCACCTGCAGCCTGGAGTCTGGATTTGTTCCCGGTTGATGGCAATAGGCTCGCCCCCTATTACCTACATGGGACTTAAATATAACTGGCGAAATGTGGGTGTACTACAGGGTACACCTCTGCTCAAGCCTTCAGGGATTAAAGGCGTGATGTTCAATAATAAATTAGTTAGATACCGGTATAAGTAGTAATATAAGTTTTTAAGAGTAAGTTGTAGATTAATCTCATGACATTAATTGCATAACGTTCTCCACAAATCCAACCACAATCTAGAATCTGTTAGTTACAATTTTTGCTACCCATAAACTTATGCAGCTGCTACGAAAATTTTAATATGAAGAAATTCCACCAAACCAGTATTTTTTTCTTTGTTTATGACTTTACGTATATTCCACTTTGCCCCGTTGTCAGTTTGATGGGGCAAAGTGGAATAAGTCATACCTACCAACACCATTTTTTGAATAAGTAGGTACGTAGTTTTTCATCAATCCATATTAGTATCCATTTAACCATTTCTACCTCTAAACAGTAGTGTTCCAATAATCATAATCATAATCATTTAATCATTTGTTAACATAGGTACAATAAAATAGTTAGGTAATTTGAAGGGTGTCAGTGAAATTACAGACACGTGACATATCAACGTTGTCTCTAAGGGTGACAATACATTGGAGAACTCCTCGGCATCCCAGGTGTCAATAAGCGGCAGTAACTTCTTCCCATCGCGTGTGCTGTCAGCCCCTTTGTCACTATAGGTAACAAGGAAAAGAAATCGTTTTATCAACCTTTGTATCATGATTACCCTTAAAATACCTACATATTATAACAGAACTGATGAAATGAGGTTACAATACGAAAATGATCAGATGATACCATAATTCCTTGATCAGTTTTGAATTTTGTCACATCAAACTCGCTAATTAATCTTGTTTTAATTACTCAAGAAATTTTATTAAAGCTGTCTTTTTCACTTATTTATAACTTGCTACGCCCCGCGGTTTCACTCGCATAAGTCTCGATCCCGTTCGAATATCGGAATAAAAAGTATTTTATGTCCTAACCTAGGTTATGGTGTACCTGTGTGCTAAATTTAGTTTAAATCAGTTTAGCCGTTTTAGCGTGAAAGCGTAACAAACAAACAAACATGATATCATCGAAGCGTCATTTTGAAAGACATCATTAGCATTTTTGCACCCATCGCACAAAGTTCTAAGAAAGGTAAAGATCTTCACTCAAAAACACTGTACACCACCACTGTACCTACAACATCCGAGAAAGCCTGTAAACTGTACAGAAACATTTCGACAAGCCAATCATTAGAATTCCGCAGTAGCAAACGATAGCACCGCCCGATATTAGCACCTACGTATAATACATTTAACCCTTTCTCAGCGACGGGGGTCGGGCGAGCCAAATTAGATTCAGTGAGTTATATACAACCTTATTGGCTCCGACTACCTTGGACCGGGTTGATTAATGCCTCTATAGTTCCGTTATATCGTTATCTCTTATAGATATGCGTACTATGATTATTTGAGTCCGACGGTGTTATTAATGTTGGATGGATAGTTTGGGTTTGATATTTTAGCTGTGGCGTAGGGTATCATGTATTTTAAGGGTAGCTTTTTTAAATGTTTTTAAGTTAGTTATTCGAGATTTAGTACGTTGTTGTGATTCCACTAAAAGTAAGTCATTGCGAAATTAAAAGAAAAATGTTCCACGTAACGTTTTACTATCACTCATAAGCGACCTTACAAATAATTTACACATGTTTTTAAACGAATATACCGAATATATATGTAGAAGTCAACTTATTTCTTGAGGAACCTAAATAAGGAAGACGAAAAAGCTTAAGGGATCACAATATATCACGTGCATTGACGGGAGTATTCACCTGTAGACAGATAACGTCATATTGAGGGGATCGAGACCGTTACGGTACGGTGTAAAGAATCTTGTAGAAAAAAACAAGGGACTACGATAATTTTACTGCAAAAGTAAAATTAAGCTAAAACAAAACGATGAAGTACGTAATTAAATTTTATTAACTAACAAAAACACAGAATTTTTTTATGATTGATCACTGAATTAATAGAATAAGAACTTTCACTCCCTAATAAAAAACAATGTTTATTTTTAGTTAAAATTATAGGGAACGTTAGCAGCCAAACATTTGCGCCACCCTGTGTAGTACTAATTAACTGGCATCAAAACCTCCTTTGTATATCCATAATATGGGGCCCACCTCCGAGGCCTACGACATCCACTCCAATTACAATTGAAACCAAATTCTCTAACACATAAGCTTCATAATTGCTTGTCCTGAATCAAATTTCTTTCCGACTTTCACACTTGACTTTATTATAAGTACACTTGAGTACAAATTAAGGAAGTTCGACTTTGTTGTTGGAGTAATCGGAGCGCTTGTGTTGGTCTTTTATAAATGACTTCGAGAGAAACGGAGCGAGGAACGTGTTGTTGACGCGAGACTTCGATAATTAAAAGCATTATTTTCTGTTTATCCGCGATAAAACGTTTATTTAAAGAGAGTATTATATAATTGTTGGGTAACGAGACGTTGATAGCGTTGTATTATTCGCCTTTTTCGTATGCTCAGCGTTGTTGGAACTGTCTGTTTCGTTGTCAAATCATTTGTAGGTACTGAGAATCTTTCTACGTCCAATCATGAATAACCACGTTTTCAGTAGTTATAATTATATTTGTACCTTCCACTGTCATACCATATTTGAGTAGAGATCAAACCGTCAGTATCATTCTATAACACGGACCTTAATAAAGGGTGCCTCACCATTTAATTATCGATATAAACGCCC
This sequence comes from Agrochola litura, assembly GCA_949152395.1. NCBI lineage: Eukaryota > Metazoa > Arthropoda > Insecta > Lepidoptera > Noctuidae > Agrochola > Agrochola litura. Next base: position 2,470,484 of record OX424496.1, read on the forward strand.
GTCCCTAATGCGGCGTGACAGCTGATGTCACCTCACTAAACCTATAAGTTAATATTAACACGGAGATATTGCAACGTTCCACTGAGTTTGGTTAACTTCCCTGAGGAAGTTTCCTGGATATCCCAAAAGTATACATGACTTTGATATTCGATATTGTGCAGTAAACATGAGAAGAGTTTATAAAGATAATTTGTATGGATATTACTGTATACAGATTCAATTCTCGTTGGTCTAGTGGTCGAAAGCGCTACGGCTGAGCATGAGGCCTTGGGTTTGATTCCTGGGTCGGGCAGTGTTATTGGGTTTTTCCATCCGGAATTTCACAGTAGCAGCCTGGAGTCTGGATTTGAGCCCGGTTGATGGCAATAAGCTCGTCCCCTATTATATGGGACTTAAATATAACTGGCAAAATGTACCTACTATGGCGTACAGGTGTGATGTTATGTTTTATTCAATTCGGTTAGGGTGCAATGTGGAAAAAGATTTTTTTTTTTTCTTAATTGCACAATTGGCTAAGAATTAAAAGCTATTGCTAGAAAGTTGACAGCTCTCTTGCCCAGTTGAAAAGCCCAGAAAATACAATTTCATAGAATTTTGAAAAAAAAAATTACATAATATACGGATTCCCTACATTACTACTTGGAAGTTAAAATAAATAGGTGATCAGAAATTTCACTCACGAATTACATTGCTTGATTAAATCCGATCGTGATGACTTACATTAATATACCAGTGTTGACTTTAAGAGGATTAATAAATCGCCTGATGACGTCACGTGAAATTGTGAAATAATCCAATGTTACAACAGAATAAATTCATTGCTTAAATTTTCAATTTTTATCCGACGAAATTGATATTGAAAATATGCGGACGGTCTTTAAAAATGGTTCATTCTTTAATTAAGTGCATGTTTTGAATGCTGATCCTGAACGACCGTCGAATTCCCTGACGATTTCGAATCGAAAATTCGAAATTGTACAATTTCGATATTTATCATTTCGTTGCCGCGTTACAATAAAGATAAGGGACTGAAAATATTGAAGCGTGTTATGTCCAACATACCACTTATAAAACTGATTTAAGAGTGTTATATTATGATCGACAATATGTTTTTAATGCGCATTGTCAAGACAAATGTCCCCACTGAAAAATTTGTTCAGAAACAGTAAAATGAACAAATCTCTAATTCATTCATCACAGAAAACACATCATGCAGTGAACAAAAACTTTTGAACAAAACTGTTTCATTCTACAAAACACCAACAGGAAACCATCCCTGACTACTTAGCTCAGTTCTAAAAAACTCAATTTCTCAAGAGGATCCGTGAGGTACGCCGTACGCTACGAACCACAGCAGCGTAGTCAAAACAATACGCTCTAAGTACGCCGTCCCGTTCGCAAGCTCATTCATTCCGTATTCAGATAGTTTAATTGCGATCCTGTCTTGCATTTAGAATGCAAGCAACGTCTCACTTCGGTAAAATGCGAGCTCGCGATTGGCGGAATGGAGAAGACTTGATTAAGCTACAAAACTTTTGTTTATGATTTCGAAATCGAATTATGGGTTTGTGTATTGTCTTTGAATAGAATTGTTGGAGTGCTTATTGGTGTAGTGCAGTTATTATGTTTATATTTCAAGCTATTCTAGCTTTTATATTGTTTTATTTTACTGTTCTCTTCTTTTATGCACGTGCTTCTGTGACAAATAAACTTAATTTTTCTTTATTTACTAGAACTACGAGACATATTATGGAAGAAAAAATATAACCTTTCATTTTGGCTTTGCCGTAGTCGAGTGAAGATACTCGTATCAACTCCACAATTAACAAAATTATGTTACAACATTTATTCAAGGCTGTTTTTCTTTTTTGAGACGGCCAGAAAAATAGTTTTAATAACGCCTGAAAAGATAATTCGTTATTAAGTCTGTTCGAAATGTGTTATTATTTCACAAACCCATCCAAAGTAACTCAGATTGGGGGCATTGATTACACGTTTTCGCCCACAAGCCAACGAACACCTCGCCGAAACGCGAACTCGACATTTTGCCAAATTCTTGACGAGCGAAACCTAAAAATGTATTCGGGCGGGCAAAAATTAAATTAGTTGGCAACACAAATGTAAATTAATTAGCAGTATTTACGTACAGGGTCGTTCTGGAAAATTGCGAAGGTTCCACGCTTGCGTTTACTGCTTTGCACGTAATTATAGTTTGAACAAAAAATATTTTTTGTACAAACTGTACCTATATGTTGTGGATATTAACATTTTATATTTAGCCGTACTACGCGTAATACCTTCGTCACATCGCTAATCTTGAAAAACAATTTATTATTTTCTTAATATAATTAAGGTAGGTACAAACTACTTAGGGGAGACCGGGTCAAAATCGTATAGCTAAGGGTTTAGGGTTGTAGGTCTTTAATCTCAAAACAGAAATTTATTTACTAAACAATTATAATTAGTCAGTCTCTTAAGGAACATAATCACTTGCACATATTTGGAATAATTAAAATATTAAACAATAAAAACCAAAAATTATTAAACTTCTTCTAATTACGATTTTGCCCCGACACTTGGGCAAAACCGTATATTATATACGATACTGCCCCAGAAATTATCTAGAAGCAACGCATCCCATACATACAAAATTATCTAAATCCTCTGAGTCATAACCTGTACAGCCTTCATGAGCCCAACCTTTACACTCCGTACATTGCACCCAACCTTCATCCACGCGGCTTGAACCGTATTCTTCGAGGCAGTACAAGCAAATGTTATCATTTATTATTTTTTGTTTTGGTTTTTTGGTCTTAGGTGGTTGATTCAAATTAAGCTTAGGAGTTTTATTTTGTGAGATGGTTATCAACTCATTTTTATAGGGGGAGGAAGTGATAACAGCAGTTTTTCCTCTTCGGTGATCGCTTGCTCTTTTTCGGTCCACACTTATTTTAGGAATTGGCATTATATCCGCCGGAGATACTGTCAGATTCAACGTAGTAGGAACTGGCGGCGGTAGCGGAGAAATTGATGATATTGAGTGAACGAGTGGCGCAGAAGAAGTTGACGGTGTCGGGTTGACATATGCATCAGCGGAAGTTGATGGTGTCGTAGAAGGTATTTCCGTTGTTTCAGCAGCGGCAAAATCTGCTTCACCGAATACTGTCCTGTTCGTTGGGAATATGCCTGTTTTAGTAAAGCCAGACACGGCGTTCTGTATAGTAGCCGCTTTACAGTATGCTGCTCCAAAAAGTCTTGCCAGCTGGAATTGTGTCACTACTCTACCCGGATTATGCCGTAGCCACGCGTTTACTTCTTGGGTGTAATATGTGCTCAATGGACCCATGATACTCACGTCTAGCGGTTGAAGTCTGTGGGTGCAATGAGGGGGGAAACTTAAAATTATAACTCCATTATCCCTAGCTTTTTCGATCAGTGGGAGATTTTTTGTGTGGGTAGAGTGTCCATCGAGTAAAAGAAGGACAGGATCTTCTTTTTTGGGCTTTACTGATGATATGAAGTGATTCAACCACTCAACAAAAATATCACTTTGTATCCAGCCACTTGGATGGCAAACCGAAACTGTCCCTGGTGGAGCACCATCTAGAAGTTCAGCCTTCATCCGAACTCGTGGAAATATTAGCAGGGGAGGAATATAATTTCCAGAAGCAGACACACACAGGACAGCAGTAGTCAGCTGGCCTCTTTCCGCTGAACTAGCCAGACCGACCTGTTTTCTTCCTTTTAAAGCAATTATTCTGCTTTGTCTTTTTGGTACCGTTGTCAGGCCCGTTTCATCCACATTGTAAATGTGTGTAGGCAGAAATTTATATTGATCTATAACTCCTTCTAGCAAATCAAAAAATTTGTTGACACTGACCATGTTAAATCCCATCGCTCTCGCCACCGACGTTGGCTCGGCAGCACGCAGTGATAATTGTGGGTGTCGCTTCATGAACCCAGCTAACCAATCTTCTCCCGCTAGTTTATAAACCTTATTGAAACAATGGTTAATACGGTTTGCTTCTGCGAACTGATACGCTAAGCGTCGAAGATCTTTATACGTGAGACCAAATAATCGTTTTTCCATGATCAAGACATGTTCAACTAGACTTTGTTCTTGGGAAGTCGAAAAAATGGGCTTAAATCGTCCCAAGCCTTTGCGTGTGGAAACGTCCAGATCATTGTTCTGTTTAAATCGGTTTACTCGATCTTGTAATGTTGATTTTGGTACCTCAAAAGTTTTGGCCGCTTTCAAGTAACCCATGGTGCCATCAAATACGGCTTGAACGGCTTTTTTCATGTTATCCGGATCCCATTCTTGTCTAGAAGTAGTCCTTTTATAATTACGCGGCATTTTAACTGCACCTAAAATAAATAAAATTAGTTAGTTTATATTCATTCGTGCGGGTCAAATTCGTATAGTGGCCGGTTTTGCCCCGTACGGTTTTGACCCAAGGCTCAATGTATAAATATATCACTCACTACTACATACGCAAACCAATTTTGCCTACTCAAACAGTTGTTAATTACGAGTAAATACACACACTTTAACATAGTTGATTGGACACTTACCTGTAATATATGTAAATTTCACTATGATTGATTGAATTTTCACAAAACTAAGATCAAGTACGCCGAAAAAGAATAAAATCGAATATTTTGATAACGCGCGTGCCTGCAGCGACAAGTGTTTGTTGACAGATAGCTCCCATTGGTCGACGCCACTGAGCAGTTTGCGCGCGGGAACTTTGAATTATTGACAAGAATAGACATGCTGTACTGTTTTACCCCAGTATACGGTTTTGTACAGGTCTCCCCTACGTAATATTTCGAAATTGGAAGTCATCATGTAAGATACACCTTTTTTTTTGGCGGAGCGGGACGTCAGACTCTAACTGACTAAAACCCACCCGTGTTTCGGTTGCCCTGTTGCTGGGGACCACGATTTCCCTATTGGTTTTCTTCGCAACCCCGGCAGGCATCGACCCTAGCGGACCCCGTCAATTCTGCTGACATCTCTTTGGGGCGCACGTGGAACACAACGCGCCGTCGACCCGGGCCTGGTCCTTATCGGACGGTGAGCTACCTATTGCTCACCGTCCGCAAGCTCGCGCCTACGGTGGCCGGAAATGGGCCTGCGATTCCCGACGCCCAGGGCGTCTCCTCCTGCGGCAGTTAGGGGCGTGAGGGCGCGAATTTTGCCTCTCTCTCACGCGTTCCGCCTTCTCCTTCGCGAACATTACTGCTTTGCAGAAGAAGGGGATGGCCTCCCATTTCCTCTCGCTCCGTACCATGGCCTGAACCAGGGCCGGACGCGAGAGATCACCGCCGCCAATCGTCTCCACGAGGACACAGCGATGCTCCGCCCAAGCCGGGCAGACCTTCACCGTATGCTCCACCGTGTATGTGAGAAACACCTAGCGGGTCTAAAACAGCCACATTAAGCAATTCCTCTAAAAGCAATTCATTTTCTGAATTTCCAGCAATTCCTCTATGGTGACACATATTTTAGCTGAATCATATTCAATTCAATTCATATTAGAGTCATATTTGGTGAAAATATTGCCGCATGAAAAAATTAAGACCGTAATTTTACCGGATATTTTTTTTACTGTTTTTATTACTTATTCAAATGTTATTTTTATTTTTACAGTTTAAATGTTATTTCATTATATTATAAAACTGTCAAACAGATGAACTGCGTATCTAATATTAATTAAATGTAGATAATATTATGAATTGTCAGTTTGTGTGATTTATAATATTATTATATTATGATTCTGCCAAAGCGGCCGTTTTAGGTCCAAACCTTTCCAAAAGTTTTTCATAAAATTGTAAACAAATCTGTTCAGATTAAATTCTTACCCAATTATTCACTAAAAGGAATTAGTAATACATTCACTTGGTTTCAACTTCCAACAAATATTGTTTGAGCAATATTATAAAATTTTCATTGAAAAATCATCGATGAAAATTGAGTTATAAAACTAACCTCAATTCTCAAATGAAACATATTTAAACTTGTAACAGCTTGTAAACTACATGAATGCAATGAATGATGATTATGAAAAACATCTCATCATTTTGGGTAAAATCGTTAGTTGTGGTAAAATTAGGACTTAGGGTATCAGTATTCAAATAATCAAACTATAATACTCAATTTTTAAGTGGCCACTTACTACCAATATCCATCACGCCACTGACGATGGAATCAATACCTTAATATTATGAACTAAACTTATTTGAACAAGGATGTTTATTATCCTGTATCCTACATCTCCACGCTGAAAATAAGCAAAGGAAGACATAATCGGGCTGCGCGCGCCTCGGTAATGGACATTTATGGGACCCCATGATTTATTAAGAGTAATATTCAGTTATGAGGCTCATCTGTGGACATGCCCATGGATATGCCTCCTACCTCTGCAAAATGAGTACCGTTTTTTATTTATTTTTACTTCCTAGGCGTAGTTGTTTTAGTTAGTAAGTAAATCATCATCATCATCATCATCAGCCTATAAATGTTCCCACTGCTGAGACACAGGCCTCCTCTCTGTGAGAGGGAGTGGGCCGTAATCCACCACGTGGGCCCAGTGCGGGTTGGTAGATGTCACATGTCTTCGAATTTTTCGGTTCTAGGACATGCCGGTTTCCTCACGATGTTTTCCTTCACCGTTTTGAGAGCAGTGGTGATGAAATAATTAACACAAAGTAAAGCGCCTGTCTGGGTTCGAACCTACGACCTACAACTCGTAAGTCGCGGCCGTTACCACCGGGCCACCACTGCTCTTAAGTAAATAGTCGTAATTAATACTGAGATAATTAAAAAAAAACAACAATTACAACAATACGGGGACCGTAAAAAAAATCTATCACCGATACAACTTTGCCGAATATCCTTTTAATTTGTGTTTTATAACTAAAAACTTGAAAATCTTTGTACAAAAATCACTCTATTGATGTAAACAGAAATATAGTACATTACTGTCGCGGCCTGCAACAAGGGCATTGATGGACGATTTTGAAAATGTGGGCCGAGGCATACATACGTGAGTCCATCAATGCCTGGTTGCAGGCCGCGACAGTAATGTACTTTAAAAAAAAATCTCTAAAATAATATGCGGAAATTCAAACTAAGTAAATTAATGACTAATTCAAAATTCAAAAGTAATTTATTCAAACTAGGCTGAGAATCAGCACTTTTCGAACGTCAACATTACATAAGACAGTCCCCCAAAAACGCCCACCCTTCACCACTTCCTAGTGTCTTTAGCTGGGAAGAAGAAGTGGCGCAACAAACTCCCCAGCAGCACAGCTGTCTGTTCAAGTTAGAAAAATAAAGTGATTCTATACAATAGTATGCAAAATTATTATGCAACACAAAACATTATTTTAATTATAAATTACTGGCCATATGTCAGCTAGCACACGCCAATATACCAACCAAAAACATCGAGAACTATACTCAAGCAGAATTTAAAAAACTAAACGTAAACAGAACTAAATATCTAAATAAAAGCCTCCAGGCATAAAGGGCGTGCCCGCTTACATAAAGTTGTAATTGGAATTTATAAATGATAAACTAGGACCATCAAGCTTAAATAAATGAACAGTTAATTACTAGTAACAATAACAAAACCATGATCAGTAAGACGACCAGTCACCACAAGCAGCACCCGTTCACGAGCATAACGCAAAGATCAGCCATTACCCCCCTCACCATTCCAGAATCAATGACGAACACCGTTAATTTTTCACGCGCCTATATGTTCATTGGTTTCTTTTACTTTCAACAGCTCTATTTGCAAACCAAATCGATATTTAAATAAAATGTTTGATAACTTACCTCCTTGGTTGGCATGTGTTGAAGCAAAAAGTTCTTTCCGTTTTTAAATAACACGACAGATGAGTTTTCATAGTAATTTATTCGGCCACTTTTCTTACAAACATTGCCGGCCGGGCGCTTCCATGTATTCAACTAGTACAGCAATTTCGATTTATCTAGAAGAAGGTTTTAAACATAATGCTCGAATTTTCAAGCATGTTTGAGAAAATACTAGTTTATGAAACTGTTGCATAATGAGGGGTATTAAAACATGAGCGTGTGTTTAAAAACCGAGCCGTAGACGAGGTTTTTAATAGTATCACACGAATGTTTTAATACCTAGTTATGTGCAGTTTTATACACTACACTACTTTATCTATTCTCATACAATGGGATTGAACCTAATACTAAACAAAAGATCAAAGTTAAAGATCAAGAATAAATTTGAAAAATCCCACGAAATTCAGTACAACAAAACAAATGAATGTCGTCTGCATCAGCACATCCCCGCACATGCGCTACAGCGGGTGCTGCTGTCCCCCGTTAAAACGTTCCAATGCAAAAGTTGATGGAAACTCCTTGGTGATATTAACTTCTTGGAATAGCCCTGTATCGTAATAGAAAAAAAAAAAAATTATAGCATTATTTTGTTAGACAATTTTTTTTATAATATGATTCTATTTTTAAATTTCGGTATTGTGTTCATAAAGTATGTCAATATAAACTCGTTTTGAATTTTATAATTCGAATATTACGTTATGAGAGTAGATAAAGTATATTATCGTTTTATTTCGCATACATTCCCAGCGAATACAAATTCATTTCACAATAGGTAAAGTTGATGAAATATGCCACAGTGCACGATCGCCGTCACTCTGACGTCACCCGGTGTCATGATGAAACCTGAGGTGAACCGATAGTGCTCATGTGCCAGTATAACTGGCAATGCTGCCATTTCGGTCACACGCAAAAATATGTCCGTAGTTTTAACAGGGTTATGTCAGAAATGGGTAAATTGGCACTTTGATGTGGTTTCAGCTTCTGTGTGACGTTAAATTTGACTGGATGTAAAATATGTAGGTGGAAATACAAACATGGTAGGTTTACTACTCTACGATGTAAAACAACATAAGTTTAACCATGTTTAAAATTACAACAACAAATAACAAAGGCTATCACATCCTGCCCTTTCAAAATTAAACACAAAATTCAATCACGTCACCCTGCAGACATTTTAATGGAAAAAGCCGCAGGTACAGTTAATTCAAATACGGACCAAATTAGAAACACGATCATTATTTCAGAGGTGCTATAAATCATGATCTACTGGCAGGCTGGCATGTCGCAGCTCTCTGGGCGCGGGTCGGCGACGATACGACGATGGCGGCGGCACGCGGACGCTTGCAATATTAAATTCAATTTAGTTGCCTTGATTAGTTTTGTGGTCATAATGCTCTAGTCGGGTGCAGCCTCTTCCTTCATTGTCGTATTAATTTTGATTTTGCGCATAGACGGATTGCTACGTGATTTCAGTGCATTTATGTTGCTAAGCCAATTTTGGGTCTCCCGTGTTGATTGTGGTATAACGTAATGGTGTTTTCACTCCTCTTGCTCAAAAAAGCCGTCATTGTAGAGTACCAGAGCGAGGAAAAAATTGCATTTCTTGCTCTAGGGGAAAAAGTATTTATTTTTTTAATTTTTGTCTTTTCCAATGAACCTTGAAAAACGAAAAAGTCTTTATTCTTTTAAAGAATAATCATGAGTATGGACTCGACTTATTACTTATTCACAAAAAAAAGAAGAACATTTATTTTTGAAAATGGAACTAAATGCGGCTATCTCTTCGGTAGAATGCGAGCATTGCGTTGCGGCTACAGAAGAAATAAAAAAGGCATTGGCGCGAAATCTTTAGAATTTTTCTCTAATTTAATGCTTAAAACAATTTTATTTATATCTTCGATTTCTGACATTCGACATATTAATTAATCGAGTCGATCATAATTGAAAAAAAAATCGTTTGGCATAATTATTTTCGCACATCATAACAATAAAAAAATGGTCGGCGATTTTTAACACAAATTATTGAGTAGTGGTAATGAATATTACGTGTTATTGGACCTGTGTTCGTATATTACGTTAAGATCTGGGCATTTTCTAGTTGTGAATAATATTTTAATAATATTTGTCACATTTTAAATCGTATCTACATGTGTATGTGTGATATTTGTGAAAAGTTAAAATGTAAACTCGCACGATTGGCGCGAAACTTCGACTTTGGATATCAAAAACTTAATTACCACTACTCATTTAACTTGGACAATGGATGAACTCGTCAAATAATTAAATGATGTAGTATTCACTGCCCCTGTGGTAGAGTTTGGATGTTCGAAATCGCCAATTTTTATGCTTTTAGCCTCGACCTCGACTGTCATCAAAATGGCGATAATCGCATTTACAGATTTGAATTTTATAAAGGTAAATTAATATTGTATTGGATTATTTTATTTTCTGGCAATCGTAGTGAAAAGTAGAGTGTAACACACGGCGCTAAAACCCATTATAACTCGGTTTCTATTTACTCCCTCGCTAAAGCTCGGGAGTAAAACTACCTCGTTACAATGGGTTATTTTAGCCCCTCGTACAACAATCTACTATTTGGGTAGCGAATTAAATGGTATTTCTGGAGCACTTGTTGTAATATTAGCTATAGCATGCACTTGCGTGGACTACGTATCTAACCTACCAATACCTAATGATAAAGCTGTCGCAGTAGTAGTCACATTCAGACAAGAGGTAATGATTTACCTCTCGTCTGAATGTGAATACAAAAAAAAAAAATATCCCAAATTGTCTCATATGCTGATGCATATGAGACAATTTGGGATATTTTTCTGATGTTACGGTTTAGTCACAAGCCTCCGCTTTCTTATCACCAGTGATTGGAGTACGTAGATTGATTTTACGTACTCGCATCATGAATAGTCATAGAAATCATAACACGGATAAGCCAATTTTCTAGGATTTCATTTTGGTACTTACGGGATTGAATCAAATATTGTTAAAGTAAGGATTTTTAAACTACTACATTAGAAGTTTCAACAATCGTGCGTCAGTAGGATAGCGGAGAGGTAAGTCCCATCTTTCGTCGCACGCACCACAGTAACTATTATTAATAGAATCCCACTTTACATTTGCTACTTTTTACTCAAGTTTAGCAATACCATATTTTTTACTATAGAAGCCCGATCACCCATATACTATTAAAAATACAACATTTGAAATTCCTTAAAAAAATCTTAATAATTTCAAAATCCCGGAATCCCGGAGGCATATCCATACTAATATATACGTGCCAGTTCATTGACCCCAAATCAATCTACCTACTCTGATCACTGCATATCACACAAGGGCTTATTCCCACTTTCTTACTGCCCTAGAGCTCGTGGTTTTATTTTTCCCTATTAGTGGCTCGTCACCAGCTTTCATACTGCTCGAGGGTTTATCGGTGGTTTCCTTACCGCACAAGGGTTGTTGCTGCACCATCTTCGAACGTCATAATGTACAAGACGACCTAACCTGTACGCTCGACATCTATTTAGCCGCTAATTATTCAATTAGTAAGGAATTGTGTAGCCGAGCAGAAGTTGGGTAGATTTAATCGAGCCGTTGACTCGTAAAGACAACGTTAGGATGCTCCAATCAAGTGTGCTAATGTGATGGCTTGTCGTCTAGTAATTAGATATTGCTGACATGTGTTTAATACATAAACCATTTATTTACAGACTAGTTTATGCTCGCGACTTCGTTCGCGTGAAACTTGTTCCTCTGACCCAACTCGTCACATCAAATTGCCTGTCCGGCAAAGTTCTTACTTTTTTTCTCTTTGCTCTGCTCCTAAGGGTCTTAGCGTGATGTTAAATAGCTTATAGCCTTCCACAAGAATTGGGCTATCAGATGCACAAAGATTTTTTGAAATCCGACTGGTAGTTTCAGAGATTAGCGCGTCAAACAAACAAATAAATTCTTAAGCTTTATTATTAGTATATAGATATTTAAACGATGTAAAGAAAAGAACGAAATAAAGAAAACTTGTTTATTCTGCACAAACAAAACGCACATTTAAAAAAAAAATGCTGATTGCAGAGTTAGCTACTTTTGTAACAAATAACAAGAAAAAATAAGCTGTGCGTTGGTTAGCGAAAAGCTGTGAATTCGGACGAACCTAACGTCAGCAGCGCTGGTTTTCAGAAATTAGGAATGACGTAATGACGTCTCCCTGTGTGACCAATTATATCGGGTAAGTATTATTTTCCATTGAAATATGTGTGATTCAGCTGAACATAGAATGTACTTAAAAGTAATAATAAATAAAAATGTACAGTACCGACCAAAAGTCCATGAGCAATCTCACAAAGCAATAGACTGACGCTTCGGGTTGACTTACTACCTTCTTCTATAAGTTGTTACAATACTGTAGACACGCACATTACACACACACACTCACTTTGTCTGCAACCAATGACTAGTTCAATAATCATCATTCGTTTTTAGTTTCATTCGTCTTGTTCACATAAATATTAAAGTTTTGCAGGTAGACCACAAAAAACTAAGTAAATTATTTCGATTTCTGTGGGGTAGATGCAGTTTGTTACGAGTATTTAATTAATAGAACTTTGTTGGTTCGTGGATAATATTGGTAACGAGTATTTAGCGCAGTGTTGTGGTTATTATTATTAAAAAGCAGGCATAAAATATATTGAAGAGATCAGATCAGATCAGAGAATATTATTGCGCTGCGTAAAAGTGAAGTGAATATCTAATGAAACCGGACTAAGTGTGAGTGTTATCATTTATATATTTCATATTTTACTAAACATAAATCTTAATCAAGGGTATTGTTGATAGAACAGAGGTATTGTTGAGACAGAAGAAGCCTTTAAAGTTTTAAATTCATTGTGAGGTTTAATTCGATTAGTGAATAATAAATAATAAGGTATTATGTGTAATAAAAACAATGTTTTTCTTTGTTCTAGAGAAATACTGTGAGGGTTAAGAGATATGAGGAAGGGGCTTATTATCGAGTAGCAGCGACGTCAAATGGTGAATGAATATGAAACAAATGGTTTCATACCAACGAGATATTTTGCTGAATTATTAAAAACACGTCATTATGAACCGTTCGCCGTGCACTCTGAAGGCTTGCATCACTGAAGACCAGCTAGAAAACCGTTTTTGACCTTAAAATATTGACCGTACCAACTTAATAAACAACAGATTCGTTATTGCATGAATTTATGGTAACGAATTTTTTAAGCACGTTTCAATAGGGTGTTTGTCGTATTTCTTGCAGATATACCGAAATTGTTTAATATTATTTTAGTAATTGTTTAACCGGTAAGGGACGGCTGAGTCGCCGTGGGTGGTCCGCGCCGTGACAGTTTTACGACCGCACTTAAATAAACAAACACTCGGATTTCTTTACAACATCTCAAGTAGTATTGTTAATGTTTTTTGCTACTCGAATAGATTAGGAATACGTTTCAAATGGTTACAGTCTTTGTAAACAACGTTCACTTATCTTTATTACCCGCTTTTGTTATTATTTCTTTTGTTCTTTGTGATAACGATTTCTGATAAAACTACCGTACCAATTCACACGAAATTTTGCAGGGTACATTATGGATAGATAAGTTATCTAACAAAAGCGTTTTTAGAGACAAACATTCAAAACAAAAAATTCAAAAAATCTAGATTTTAGATGATCTAGAATTTCTAATGCTTACGTAACTTTCTCCGTCCCAAAAAAATATTTTTTTGTATTATTTTGTTCTAAATGTTGTCTAATACGATGATTCATGTAATATAGAAAAGAAATAAAACACTTACGGATCAGATCCATACAGAAAAACCACAAAATATAACAACTTTCACTGTGACGGGAACTTTCTCTTTTTTGTTTGTTTACACTTTTTTGGTTGGGTCAAAATAGGTGTTATTTAGTGCGAATATTATCTAAAACGATGTAATATTTACTTCAAAATGAAAATATCACCACTTTCCGACGATTTACACACAAAAACCATTAAAAAACGAATTATTACAGCGGACGGGAGTGACATTTGACTGACATTTTACCGCGCGGGAACGTGATTTTCAACATTTTTTTAAAATGTTGCCTATTAATATTTTTGCTTTTAGTCGATTTATTTGACGAGAATATCTATCCGACCATAGACAGAAAAATCCACAGACGATAATAGCCATTACAACAAGTACAAATAGAGATGTAAGTCGCGTGGGTGTGCCGTCTCTCATGAGAGACGCCGGTCCTTTACCGGTTAATATTATTTTACTAATTTTAGGATTAAAATTTGAGGTTTAGTTTCAATCTTCTTTTCGTAAAGAAAATGAATACTTAAGTTTTAACCTCAATAACAACCAATATTTACTAAAGTCAAATAAAATGTAAAATAATTAATACAAATAAAATATAAACAAACTGCCCATATTTAACCTTAAAATTACCTATTCTGTAAGTAGTTTTTTACATTTTAAGTAGTCTAATATTCTTATTTATTACTTAATTACTTCGACCATGATCAAAGCTTAATATTTATGGTGAAAAATGCCATTAAAAATTTAAAATATTTCATAATTTAAATATGTCAAAATAATACAAACTGCTTCTAAGTTTCTTCAACATCTATTTCACATCTTATTCAGCTGAAGTAATGAAAAATAATTGTAGCAGTTTTTTAACTTATGTAAAATAAATATAACGAATAAACATATTTTTTTTAATTTTGTTATCATATATCACGCATTTTTTATTCTAAAACCTTTATTGCAATAACAACATAAAAAAGCAGCAATATTTAAAAAATATTTTTATCGAAAACAAAAATAATAATATTTGCAAAAAACCGCACTGTGTTTTACGAGATTAGAACCTGAGGCAGTTTGAATTCCATACGCTTTCTGCTATCTGCACTTGTTAAGTTATTATCGAATTTTAGCAATGCCATTAACTGGTCAAGTTCACGCGCATAGTGCGTGTGTGCTAGCATGTTTAAAGCGACGGAAATATATTGTTGTTTCGTGGAGTGCAAAACTGCGTTATCTGTGGTGTGTGTATCGTGTTGCTTACACATACAAATGTACGAGCTATACCGCGTGTTCACAGCAATATGACTCTTAGCGTGCTCATGCACTTTTGAGCGCTTACTGTACAATATGACTGCCGTAAAAGGCAAAATGAGAGATTTCTTTAGAAAATCAGCAATATGTTTTATACCAATCCATAAGCATAGTGATTATAGCAACACCTCATTAATTGTTAATAGGCATTAGTCGTTATTGCTAAGCTTTAGGTTGACCTACTGATAATGGTAATTAATTATTGTTTAACACTAGAATTCCTTGTTTCGACGTTTATAGACATGCACATCACCTCAACCTTGACCCGGAATAACCAAACCGTCCTTAGTTAGTACTTTATAACGCAGAAACCAATGCCACAGCTACTGCGGGCCGTATTCTAAAGTTATAAATAACTCCATTTGACTAAAATACCGTTATTTACCGCTTGTCAACCACCGCGACAGGTACAGACTACAGCCTGTTGTGGTATTAAGAGTGCTTTGTGCCTCTCATGAAATGAAAAGGTTTTCCTAACAGGTGGTTGGTTTCTGTGTGGGTTGGCTGTTCCATAGGCATCAAATGATCTAAATACAAGAAAAGCAACCGAATTAGATTAAACTGTTAAATCTAGCAGATTATAAGATGAAGTAATCATAATAGGCTACTAACATTGGAAGCAAAATATTTGTTTTTATCTGAATTAAAGTATTGCACGACTCATAATGCGAAGCATTTAAATTGAGAGTGCTCTGCGATCGAAAAATTTGTTTTGCCTCCTTTCTGCAACTGTTTTTATTGTTACAGTCCTGCTACTACACAGAATCTACTTAATTTATATACCATTGTATAGGAAATTTTATGGAGATTAAATACTGTACTTGACAAAAATTTATTTAATGCAGCATAAAAAATCTCGTCAATGAATGTATGAAACCTGAAAACATTGTAGCTTGCGAGAAAATCACTTAATTGAGTAAATTTTTTTTATAGATTTGTTTCAGCTATAAGAGGAATTCTATTGAAAATGGCTCTTTTATTCCAAGTAGTTTAATATTCGTTAAAATTAAATGACATGAACTATCAACAGACTAAAAATAATTGAGATCAATATGACCTGTGAAAGAAAATTCGTTAAGAAACCAAAACTTAGGGTGTGTTTTGACTCGGACCAACCGATCACAGACGAGAAAAGCTAGGCGATGTGGTTTTGAACCAATATGGTTGATCCGTTCTTACACGTCTCCTCTCCGGTCCGCTATTCTCCGCCTCATTGAAAACGCATCCTTACTACCCACACTTAGCAAGCGTGGTGATTAAAGCTTCGGAAAAGAATCTCGCGCTGGACGCGGGACGTGACTGCACGCGTCGATGGCTCTGGCCAATCTGAAGCGAATCCCGCGCGGGATGCGCGATGAAATTTGCATCAGATTGGTCAGAGCTATGCTTGTTCGTACTCTGTATGAGATAGTTAATTGATTCAGTAGGCGTGACCTTGCGGAAATCCATTATAAAATACAATAGACGTGGATGTATTTAGTAACCTGTTCCGCTTTGCTATTTCTAAAGAGCCATAAAAAACTCCTGACAGAAATCAACACGTGTTTCACCTCTCAACAAGGCATCCTTAGGATGACGATGGACTTGTTGCGAACATGAACACGGCGTGTTGCCACACCAAGCGCCGAGCGCAGACTGCTCAGCGGGAAACGTGTCGATTTCTTTCAAGAGTTTTTTATGGCTCTTTAGAAATAGCAAAGCGGAACAGGTTACTAAATATATCCACGTCTATTGTATTTTTCTGTATGAGATGTTTAAAGGAAAAGTAAAATTACTTACCAACATTTTATTTTATCCTCTTATCAAAAGGAAATCTAGGAAGCTATACAAAAACTAAGCAAACAGATTAGTGTCTGATTAAGGCATCCTTTAGAAGGCAAACCTCCATTAGCTGCCTTTGTGTAGAGTTCTTAGTGTTCAGATATGAAATTACAGCGTTTTGTTCAAACTAGGCAACTCGTCGGGGTTTTTTCTTTGGACTCTTGATTCCTATTATAAGATAAAAGAAGCACCCGGATTACAAGTTTTGAAACGAAATAGAGTTCAGTTACAGAGTAGGTACAAAACGCTGATAAGCTTATTTAAAAAGTTTCAGTTGCTAAAACAAAACAAAATGAAAACAAAAGGTTTTTATTTCTTATTAAACCATAAGAGCTGAAGATTATTAGCATAAGACCGTGGATAGCCTAAGGTAACCTACATCTGGAAATTGGATGATGAGATCTTTTGGATAGTAAAGATTCTCACAGTTGTTATCCAATCAACATCCAATTTTTTTGACGGCTGTAATACGTAACATTGTCATCAAGCAAGGCATTCATGAAGAAGTACCCACAATTTTATATTAAGGTCAATTTAATAGGTACGTAACTCCAATTGTTAAATCTTCTATGGCCTCAAAGAGTAATCTTTTTAAAACTTCATGGCAAAATGTAGAACACCTACCTAATATCATATCTATCTATTTATTTTGAATGATGACTATTGACGTTATTTAATTTAATATTATTGTTAATTGTTGATTTATTTATATTATTGTTCATTGTACCTATCTTAATTTTAAAATCCTATTGTCTTTCGACCAAATTTGTACACCAGCCATGGTCAAACATGTTGAGCCAAAAAATACTTTGTTACACCTATAATAAGCATCATACCATGTATATTATCTACACATGTTTTTGCAAATAAACGAATCTGAATCTGAATCTACACATAAGTGTTTACAAATAAAGCATTCTGATTCTGATTCCACCGCAGGGAAACAGAAGGCATGGGTCTACTGGCATGGCTATGACACTAGCAATCGCGTGACGCTTCTTCCACAAAGTTCATAAAACAAAGTAAAAATTTAAAGATACCAAGATACACCGCAGCAAAACCAGAGAAATAAAAACTAACCGTAAACAAACCCGAAGTAAAAAGCTCTTCCTATTCATTACAGAGTTGAGGAAAGAACACAAAAAATGTATTAAACTCTTAACAAGGTTTCTAATAACCTTACATCATCAATATTCATCAGAATTACCATTCATGAGCTTACCTTTGACGGCTGAAGCCAAAGATGATTGGATTTTTCTTCTGTCTGTCTATTAATTGAACGGAGGAATCAATTAAATTGAAATTGTGTAATGAATCAGGTAATTAATATGTACTTAGTTAAATTATCTTTAGAATAGCTTGATCTATAGAATATAGAATGTAAGGCTGTTTTTTTATGTGTAACATATTCATCTCGCATTCCTGAAATCTGTGGGAGTGGTTTCGTGAAAAGGGACGGAAGTGTGTAACAGGAAGCCGGGGAAGCGCGCGCTATTTGATTTGACCAATGAGCGCGCACGGTACTAGTGGCCGTCAGATGGTACCAACCCTTTTTCCGAAAGGTTGGTACTGTCAGCCAAGATATCAGATGCTCGTTTTTGTTAGGAGGAGTAGAACACAGGTTCCTGTCGGATCTACTGTAAAGATTGAGCATCTGTAGACCACGCTTTGAACGTTTGTGATTTCAGACCATGAAAATAAACCTTACGAGGATACCAGGTTTACTTCTGAAAAGTTTACTTCTGGTGTTCAAAACTGCAAACACTTGCTTTTACAGGTAATAATATTTCAAAGTTTTAATCGATATTTTGTAAGAAAATCGTGCTTGAATTTCGCCAATAATTTATACGTATATTTTTTTGCACGTGCAAAATTTCAGCTTGGTATATACTACACACGGGTCGGGTAAATCGCACAACTACGATACATAATTATATTTGTTTTTTTTCATTTTGTTGGTTAATTAATTGATTCAGGCGTGACCTTGCGGAAATCCATTATAAAATACTTACAATAGACGTGGATATATTTAGTAACTTGTTCTGCTTAGCTATTTCTAAAGAGCCATAAAAAACTCCTGAAAGAAATCGACACGTGTTTCACCTCTCAACGAGGCATCCTCAGGATGACGATGGACTTGTTGCGAACTAAAACACGGCGTGTTGCCACACCGAGCGCTGACTCAGCGCTCGGTTGAGAGGTGAAACACGTGTCGATTTCTTTCAGGAGTTTTTTATGGCTCTTTAGAAATAGCTAAGCAGAATAAGTTACTAAATATATCCACGTCTATTGTATTTTATCCTGTAGGTTGACCACAAGTATTTGGTTATGGAGTTCGGGGTATATGCATCGAAAATAATAGGTACATTCATCATCAAAGGGCTGTGACGGACTGCCGATCATACCCATATCCCTCTCCACGGATCATAGGTATAAATTACCTTTTTACAAGGCCTTTTACGAACAAATCAATTAAATTGGAACGTTTCGCTACGTGTAATGTATATTCGTAAAAGGTTGAGTTCAGTAAACTCATCTGCATAATTACTCGCACATCGTAGGAGTTTTACAAATGGAAAATTAATTACTTTTTTTGGTTCGTCTGTACTTTATTTATATTTTGCTTGAGTTTCTTCTGTTTTTAACCGACTTCCAAAAAGGAGGAGGTTATATGTTCGTAGCGTATGTTTGTTTTTTTTTGTATGTCCGCCGATTTCTCCGTCATTTGTGGACCGATTTTGAAAATTCTTTTTTTGTTTGAAAGGATATGCTCTAAAATTGGTCCCATATAAATTTGATTACTCACTTAGTATGTAGATGATATGATAAGTTCCTGTCACTGGTAGCAGGTAGTGGTATTCGAATGTGTGTCTGGTAGGTACCACAACTAAAAAGTGAAAAATTAATATTTTAGTCGCGTTCTGGCACGAACCATGTGAGAAGAGCTCTTGAGAACAAAACTAACAGATGGCAGCTATGCTGGCGACGGAAATATGGTGGTGGTATGTACTTTCCCGGACGAGCTTCTTTCTAAAGACATCTGTTACTACAGTGGTGACTACCTTGCACTTTACTACTGCTTTCAGTCTTATTAATGATATTATCAAAAGAAAGAAAGAAAACTAAGTTTATTAATCACAGAAATACGTGCATAAAACAGAAAATTACTCGAGTAGAACAATTTAATAACACAATAGATTTAAATATAAACACGAGCACAAAACAGAAATAGTCGGCAGCTGCGCGTTATGACTGTGACAAGATGGCTTCCACTCAGCATGATGCTGTGCTATGGGGACCCAATGCACAGCGCTGATTTTTTGTGGTCACCCGAAAAAGATGTACGGAAACCAAGTTCGGTTTACTAATAAATCTCCCGACCGATTTAGGTCACGGTGGCCAATCACAACGGAGATTACCCAGGAGATATTATAGTGCACAAGTGTGTGCGCAGACACAGCTGCACTCTCTTTTCATTCACTCTCATAGGCTGATGGGACGGCAATCCAACACGACCGGGGAGATGCAGGACCAACGGCTTTATGTGCTTTCCGAGGCACGGGGGTACCACACCACCAACTCCCAAACTCCTGGCAGTGAGAAATTCCTAATGGAAAACCCAATAACACTTTGGCCGGCACAGCAGTCACGCTTGCGACCACGAGACCAAGCCGGCAGTCAATCAATACTAATATTATTTAAAAAAAACAACCGATTTCAAAAAAAAAAAACACTACAAAGTTGAAAAATAACTTTAATTTCGGAATTCGGAGTCTTTGGTTTTGTTTTTTCGTTTTTTGCCACCGACTTCCGAAAAAAAACAGACACGCTACCAACATAGAACCTCCTCCTTTTTGGAAGTCGGTTAAAAAGCGAAAGTTACTCTGTCTGTCTGTTTGTCTGTCGCAGCATTATGCTGAGCGATAGTCGTTTCGCGTGGATGTGACGCATATTTTCCTACAACTTGTTCTTTTTTGTTTTGTGTTCTTTCTTTGCGTCATGTTTACTGCAAATAAACGCATTTTTTTTCTTCTTTTCATGTTGTGGGCAACAGCTAGTTGCGAATAAAAATAATTGAATCGCGAAATTATCGTGATGTTCTGAATCGTGGATTCGTGGGCCTGATTAGTCGACGTGAGATTGATGACAAAGAGAACAGAAAATAAAGTCCTACTTCAAATCCTCGTGTTTCTGACGTTTCCTTGCAACATGTTGAGCTTCAGTTTTAATTGGCTACTTCATCAGAAAATATAGCTATTGATGAGAGAATTTGTACAACAAAGGATTATTTTTACTTTTCTTTAGTGTGTTATTAATTGGACTTGGAGTTTCATATTTTTGTGGTTTTGTATTTTTGTAAAGAAACACTTTAGAAACTGGGTAGCCAGAAATATTAATTTAATAAGAACCGGCCAAGTGCGTGTCGGAGTACGCACACTGAAGGGTTCCGTAGTTAGGATGAATTGATCCCGACGCCGAAGTTAAAGGCAAAACCAATGATATTATAAACTATAGATACGTTACCCGCGCTCTATAGTGGCAAGATGAATGCAAGGTAATTACCGGACTTCGATTTAGTCGCGTACCAACCAGTGCCGCGGCTGTACGTGATATTAAAATAACTTGTGTGGATAACTTCCTAAAAATAACAAAAAAAAAATGCCGTCCTGTGTTTATAGGAAATGTAAAAATTATACTGCAACTGTGAAAGATAAAAAAGTATCATTTCATGCGTAAGTATCAAGAAAAATGTATTTTATTTTATGTTTTTCGATGCCTTCTAATGGCGGCTGGCGCTTGAGGTAAGTCACGTGCCGTTAGGGGAAGATGGGGTACTTTGCATCAGTGTGTGTAAAACCTAATATTGCGTTCCAGGTATTTTGAAATTAAATGGTTTTGTTGACTAGATTATCTATCCGACCATAGAATAAAAAATCCACAGAGGACATTAGACTTTATTTGAGCGTACAAATAGAGATGTAATGCCAAATGGCAACAACTGTCCTTTACGGTATTGGAACATTTTGTTGCGTATTGGCAACAACGGTGCCTGAAAGTCTCAAATGTCTCAAAATGTCCAAAACGGTGTGTAAAATGTCCAAATAAATGAGAGGAAATTTAATTGTAATTTAATTTAACCGATTGTTGTACTTTTTATTTTAAATTTTTAATTATTCACATTTTTTTAATAAAGACTTTTATGTTTATACTATTGTATTTTGTTTTATTTTAAGTGACAGTAATTACCTACTCTTGCGAAATACTGCATTCATATTTAGATCGAAAATATTATTATTTTACCCGTAAATCTACTACCAGATCAACACGAGAAAATCGAGTGTCCATTTATTCCCCATATGCCTCCTTTTGTACACGTTTGGCCAATGAGCATGCACCACAGAATGACAACGTAATTAAAGAAATATATTTATCTCTCTCTAACAACAGGAATTCCGTAGATGACATTTCATTTTCTTTCCCTTTCTTCGTGCGTCTAAGTAGCTATCTAGCTACCGATAGTATTTACACTGTTTTCGAGTGCCGTGATGTTCATGCATAACGCGTCTATTTATATTACGTCATTGGGCAAAACCAATTATTTAGTCCAAAAAAGTCAGAGTAAAATTTTCCGTAAGCGCATTTAGAAAGTTTACTATTAAAATTAAGTCCTTAGTAAAAAATAAAAAGCAAAATTAAAAAAATTGAAAAAACACACGACGGTTAAAAAGGAATTGAAAACGGATACCTCCATTTATTGGCACAATTGTTACCAGTTATTGGCACCAAATTACCCAATTATCAGCACTTAGACTTAGGGCAAATAAAATACATTTTACAATAAAATTATGAATAAATGATTTTTATTGCTATAAATATTAGGAATTCCTTAGAAAAATACTTCATAAATTACAATAATTGTCGACACTCAACAAACAGTTAAAATTAGATAAATCCAATTATCGGCATAAAAGTTAACCAATTATCAGCACTATGCGGATAAATGGTAAAATGTAGTTTCACCATGGTGTCAACATTTGGAAAATGATGTCACATCATGTTTTCACATTCAAATTCATTCTTAATCTGTACTGAAAAAGACTAAAATTTAAAAAGAACCTGTAATTTAGTCTACACTAAAATAACAAAATTTTCAGCATGGGTGCTGGTAAATTAGATTTCTTTTTAAAAATATACCCACATGTTGGCACCCCATATTTTGAAATAATGTAACGGAAATCTTTAAAACCCTATTGAAATAATTAATTAATAAAAAGCAAAATTAAAAATTTTGAAAAAACCCACGGTGGTTAAAAAGTAATTGAAAACGGATAAAATAATTTAAAAACCCCCGATAATAAAAAACCCAAGAATATCCGTCAGGGGCTGCCATTAAATGAACTAGTTTTGTAGTTTTATAGTAACGTGAAT
The DNA here is from genome assembly GCA_949152395.1 of Agrochola litura. NCBI lineage: Eukaryota > Metazoa > Arthropoda > Insecta > Lepidoptera > Noctuidae > Agrochola > Agrochola litura. Next base: position 2,493,759 of record OX424496.1, read on the forward strand.
AGTTGGAGATTTTTTAGCACTATAGTAATTACACCCTTAATGGGTAGGCCGTGCCCCTACAGTGGAGACCTTTAGAAGTTGATGATTATAGGTACTTATTTTTATTTACGATGAAGTTTAAAATAGTGATGGCAGCCCCTGACGAATATTCTTGGGTTTTTTATTAAGTCGGGGGTTTTTAAAATATTTTATCCGTTTTCAATTACTTTTTAACCGTCGTGGGTTTTTTCAATATTTTTAGTTTTGCTTTTTATTTTAAACTTTTTAGAGTGCATAGATATTATGTATGTACATAACGCGCTGCCCCGGGCGTTCGCCCGAATGACCCTATGGTAGATACGCCTCTGCTGCAGTAGTATGTAGGTAGGTACATTAGATCTTTGGCTGATCTTTGCGTTATGCTCGAGAACGGGTGCTGCTCGTGGTGACTCGTCGTCTTGCTGATCATAGTTTTGTTATTGTTACTAGTAATTAACTGTTTATTTATTTTACCTCGATGGTCCTAGTCTACGACGGTTATAATAACTTCCAATTACAGCTTTAAATAGCTTTATGTAAGGGGGCACGCCCTTTATGCCTGGAGGCTTTTATTTAGATATTTAGTTCTGTTTACGTTTAGTTTTTATTTTTAATTTCTGCTTGAGTATAGTTCTCGATGTTTTTGGTTGGTAGATTGGCGTGTGCTAGCTGACATATAGCCAATAATTTATCATTTAAATTATGTTTTGTGTTGCGTAATGTAAATTATTTTGCATATTATTGTATAGAATCATTTTTTTTTTCTAACTTGAACAGACAGCTGTGCTGCTGGGGAGTTTGTTACGCCACTTCTTCTTCCCAGCTAAAGTTACTAGGAAGTGGTGAAGGGTGGGCGTTTTGGGGGACTGTCTTATGTAATTTTGATGTTCAAAAAGTGCTGATTCTCAGCCTAGTTTGAATAAATGACTTTTGAATTTTTTAGATAAGTATTTGCAAACAAACTTTGCCCGGGGCTTTGTTGTAACTCAACTCGATATCATTACGTAGAATGAAAATAATAAGTATAATAATAAAAATGATGGTTGAGAAGACACCTATTTAAGGACCCTCACTAATCAACTACAAATCCATTACTGAAAACCGCATCAAAATCGGAGTAGTAGTTTTGGTTTAGCACAAAAAAATGTTTACTGCAGCGCTCCCTGGTGATTTGTCACCGTAACATCTATCTAAGAACATACAACAATTAAACTCGAACCCATCTCTGATGAAAACTGCATCAAAATCCGACTAGAAGTTTATGGACATAAATGTCTTTAACATGTAGTAGCTAATATAAAATAAATTACTGCAGCGCCCTCTAGTAAGTTACTACCGTAACATCTACTTAAGAACCCTCAGCAGCAAACAGCATCAAAACCGGAGACTAGTAGTTTTGGTTTTGCACAAACAAATGTTTACTGCAGCGCCCCCTGGTGAGTTGTCACCGTAACACTTATCTAAGAACATGCACCAATCAAACCCAAACCCATCTCTGAAAACTGCATCAAAATCGAACCAGTACTTTTGGAGAAAAATGGCAATATGCATTTGCACAAACAATGTTTGCTGCAGCGCCCCCTGGTGAGTTGTCACCGTAACACCTATCTAAGAACATGTACTAATCAAACCCGAACTCATAACTGAAAACTGCATCAAAATCGGATTATTATTTTGGAGAAAATTGGCAACATGGATTTGCACAAACATCCTCTCACCCCAAACGCATATACCGTCTCCGTTCCGTCGTGGGTAAAAATACCTCATAAAACGTATAAAAACTAAGATTTCATTACAATTCTCATAAAACAATAGAAACAGAATTCTAGAATGACCTCCAAACTGGTAAGTTTGGAGGTTATTTTATAATTCTGTTACTGTTTACTCATTGGAGGTATCCAATGAGTAAATATGGCCGAAAAACACCAACAACTGCAGACCGACTTTTTGAATTACGATCCTGCCGCCGTTTTTGATGTTTACGTATTGAAAATGTTGCCACTGTATAAAGTAGTATTTACCTAGTACATTGTTTTACTTTGTAATACCACAATCAAAAAGAGAAACTGATATTTTATACTTATTCGCCGAGGTGCTGATAATTGGTGGAGTGCTAGTAATTGGGTGATTCACCCTATATAATATTTATTTAGCTTGAATGTTCAAGAACAAAAAGGTGCTAATCAAATATATTATTTTTTAACATTAGTGACTAAGACCGTCTTTTGACGTTATTGTAGGACTAATACCCACTAAAAAAGTTTGGTATTTTTTGCATGTATATTTTGAAATATTGCGGAAAAATTATTACGAATTATTTTTTCTCTCTTTATTTATTCTCGATTTATTTGATTCTTAATTCAGTCTAATAATATAATAATAATAAAATATAGTCGGTTTATACATTCAGTAACTTGGGAACGGTAAGTCCTGCGGTTTAGTTGGTTTTACCATTAGATAAAGAATCAAATGCCGATTTGAATGGTATATTAAAGTGAAAAACTGAAAAAAAACGTAGAAAGTCGGTTTTGCCTTTAACCCGGCGGGCGCCGACAAAAAACTTAACTTTGTACTTAATTGAAAAATATTCTCCCATACATCGATACGTGTGTTTAATGTTGTAATTTTAAAGTTGTGAGCCTGGAGATCTGTCATACAGGTCCCGAACCCAATATAGACTCCAGCTCTCACAAAGGTTTGAATCTGCCTGTAACCTAAATACCATGTACCAAATTTGTACCTTTTTGAGAGAAATAAATTACTTTATACGTCACGGTCAATTTAAGGATTTTCGGACATTTTCCTTTAGTTGTGCTGTCAGAATTTTCATGGTTCTAAGTCAACGGGAAGTAACCCTAGTATTGATTTATTTGCGAGTATCAAAATAAAGTCGCTTAAATTACCGTATTTTTTTATTGCGTTGACTTAGAAGCTTGATTTTCCCGTAGGCCTACGTATTTGATATTAATTTCAACTTAATACCTCCACGCGTTCCTGAGAAAAGTGGTCTTGACAGATAGACAGGCGGACGCATGGACAAAAAAGTGATCCTTTGTGGGTTGCGTTTTGTGGTAGTACAGAACCCTAAAAATAATTATACCTGATAACAACCAATGTTTGACAGTTCAGTTATAAGCGATTGGTATACAGTCTAAGATATCGAAAACCTTCAGATTTGTTACAGGTAAATTTGCCAGATACAAAATCAAAGAAAGAACGGTCATTCTTACTCCTTGGAGAATACGCAAGAATTATTGAAAAGTACCAAGCTCTACGCCCCTCTAATATAAACACTAGCAGATTTTTTGTAGCTTATAATAATGGCAAGAGCACTAGGAAAGTCATTGAAAAAATAAAATCAGCGCATGCCGAAAAAAATTGCGAAATACCTGAAATTGACAAATGCCGAGCTTTACACGGGCCATTGTTTCAGGAGAACATCGGCTACTCTATTGGCGGATTCAGGAGCAGATATGACCTAGATTAAAAGACACGGTGGCTTGAAATCTGATGTAGTAGCAGAGGGCTACATTGAAAATTTTATACAAAATAAGGATAAAATAAGCTGCCGCATTGGTGACAACATCAAACTAAAAACACCGTTGAAAACTGATCCTTGGACACCTTTGTCACCACAACCTTCCACATCAAAACACTATCATCTAGCCCACTGCCTCAAGCACCAGCTTTACCAACTTTCACGATCCTAAATGGTCCTCAGCAGACCCAAGTTTCTGAAACTTTACTTAACAGTAATACTCAAATAAACTCGACCTCAACTTCAATAAATGTACCGAATAAAAACATAACTTTGTCTTTCCACAACTGGTCTAATGTATCAAACATTACCTTTAACATTTAATTGTTTTAAATAGGTCTAATAACTGTAATTGTAATTTGAATAAATACTTTGATTCTAGTACTATTGCTTTTTATTGTCTCGTAGATGGTGTGAAAAGTAGAGTATTCTCCTCGTTCTCCTCGGGGATAAAGGTGCCTTCGTCTTGGGCGACCTTGAATCCCACGCTGCATTCAGGATTCTTGTCTTAACTCCGTCGCTTTGCTCGAGAGTTAACGCTAGAATCCTTCGTTTTGCTCGGGATTCAATACGGCGGCGCCCGCTACATAAGACACTACTTTATCCTCCTATTGCATAATCTACTATAAATAAATAGATTACTTAAATGAAAATAATTACAGCAATAAAACCAATTTTTTTCTGTCATGGTCAAGTCCAAAATGATTAAATAATGTGCAAGACTTACCAAACCGCTGTTTCTATACTATTATAATCCATCCTTGCGCTCGGGATTCAATATAGCACCCGTGACCGAAGACACTGCTTTATCCCCTAGTGAACAATCTACAAATTTTACCATTCATAAAATAAACTTCCAACTAACGAAACTTACTTAATTGAAGTCGACAACATCTAACAACGCTTTTCATACACTAGAATTATTTCAACACAGCACGTTTATACAGGGGTGCTGTGAAAACGACGAGCCAGCTGAAAATTCAATTTTAGGTCATAATAACATGCCCCGCACTCACTATGTGGAACGGTATTATTAAGGTGATGGCAATAGGTGGAACATGGTGGGTATATTTACTTTGTATTTCGAAACATATCTGGAAAAATATTTTTAGAAAATCGAATATTTTTACCTATATTTACTTGAATTTTCAAAGAGCAGTAGCACGAACATTAAACTGCGCTTCCATGGTTTTTACCAGACTAGGGCGAAGCAAAAAGAAGGATTATGATTTTTACCGGTATATAATGTATGTGTGTTCATCAGTTATAACTCATAACTTCATAACCTCATTACTTCTAAACTGCTCATCGTAATTTGACAAATGAGATATCGTTGGAAGCGTCTTGGTAGTCCGTTGGTTATAGGCTATGTGACTTCACATTAATGATAGATCGTCCGATGACTTGTCCTGCTGGAAGCTCTTCCGGAAGGTTGGGTTTGCGTCCTGCTGGAAGACTTCCGTGAGTCCTGCTAGCAGTACGAAGTTAGTATGAAAATTCACCCTGGTCCTTCTAGCAGTACGGTGATCTTGATTTTGAACTTGCGCCTGTCAGAAGCAAAAAGTCGATGTACGCCGCGGTTGAGCTCGACGGCGATGTCCTCCCATCTGGAGTTCAGTGAGTGACACACCTTACCCACCTGTCCAAGTGAGTGCATTCGAGCAACATGGCTTGCCCATTTGAAGTATAAATAAACGACATGAAACCTCGGAATAGTTACTAAAATAAATCTCATATCTTACTGGATGGGCTTCCTCTTAATAATAATCATAATCAATCTTTATTTAGCTCAACATCGTAATTCAGGCACTGGTTAACAAAATGTACAATCTTAAATAGAGAAAGGTGTCTGAGGTGAGAGGGTCCTGAGTTACAGATCACCCGGCTCTCTTAGGCCGGCAGCAAGCAGGCGGGGCGGGGCGGCAGCGGCGCGTTCAAATGTATTTATTAATTATTTATGTGTATTTTTATAGTTCCATATTTATATAACTATGAATTTGAACGTGCCGCTCCCGCGTCACTGCCGCCGCCACCCCACTGCCTGCTGCCGCCGAGAATGCGGCCTTAGACAGGATATGTTAATACAAACAGTTAAAGTTAATATATACATAATATAAGTCTTATATTGCAAGTAGTGGTGGCCCAGTGGTAACGGCCGCGACTTACGAATTGTAGGTCGTAGGTTCGAACCCAGACAGGCGCTTTACTTTGTGTAAATTATTTCATCACCACTGCTCTCAAAACGGTGAAGGAAAACATCGTGAGGAAACCGGCATGTCCTAGAACCGAAAATTCGAAGACATGTGACATCTACCAACCCGCACTGGGCCCGCGTGGTGGATTCCGGCCCACTCCCTCTCACAGAGAGGAGGCCTGTGTCCCAGCAGTGGGAACATTTATAGGCTGATGATGATGATGATGATGATTGCAAGTAGGTAAAAGCAGTATACCTACAAAGTTCCAGTTGTACTTACCCACCCATCTATTACCTACTTTGCCAAACGATTATCATTTTCCTTTAAATATTTTGTTAAAAAAATCATTCGCAAAAATTCAAACCAAATTAAATTAAGCAACTCACATTCTAAAGCAATACATTTCCTGTTACTTCATCAATGTAACAATTCAAACACGTCACAGCGAGATTAAATTCTTAATCAAAATAACTTCAATCCGTGACACAACCCTAAGATGCTCACTCGACGCACACTCCGACAAATTCAATAACTAAACGACCAATATGGAATTCGCGGGCTTTAATCAAATGCTAAGGTTGTGAAAATGAACAATTCACCCGGAATATCGACGACAGAAGTTGTCAGTTCTGTCAGCAATCAAAGTTGGTTGGCTGATTAACATAGTTTTCACATCAAACTTGCTCCGATTAACTTCTGTAGGTATTCGTCGGCGGAACTTCGAGCGGGACTAGAGTCTCGAGTTCTCGCAGCGTTGTTCCACAACGTATTGAATGTGAACTTGTAGGTTCTAATTAAACGCAGTTGTCTTTTTCTCGGTTTCCGTAAAGGGTTTCTCTTTTTTATGTTTATGTTGTTCTCGGTGTACTTTTCGCGGTCTGGTCGGAGGTTGGAGATCTCATATGTTTTCTTTACGATGGCTGCTGCAGCGGGTTTGTCGTCATCCTAAAACATTTGTAGAGATTTTGAACCCATGATATTTATGCATCCCAACACAATCCTTTTGACTTTTTATCTATTGTGGTATAGTAATTTTATTCTAGGTGCATCGTGTTCACATACACCGTGAAATTTGAATCACAGTTTTGCTAGAACAAACGTTGTTCAGACCATGGTCTACTACCATATTACAGCATCCAATAAAAAAAAACATAATTGGTTTTTGAAAAAACACAAAGTTTAAAATGTCAAGATTATCGTTACTCCCTACAACACAGACACCACGCATGGGACACAGCATTGTTTACAGGGAAATGGACCTCCATAAACGAAATTTAGTAAGCAGTAGATAATCTTGACATTTTAAACTTTGTCTTTATGTGTTTTTTCAAATACCAATTTATGTTTTTTTTTATTGGATGCTGTAGAATGGTAGTAGATCATGGTCTGAATAACGTTTGTTCTAGCAAAACTGTGATTCAAATTTCACAGTGTATAATTATTTAACTAATGTACGTACCTATACAAACAATTGTAAAACATTTTAAAAGAGTAACGGTGTAGTTTCTTGCCCATTCTTCTCCATACGAAAACTACCTTTTGGAAGGGGCGATTAGAATCATTTTTTATTATTTTGTAAATTTTGACGTTCAAAAGTGCCATACATGGGCCTATTTGAAATAAATTATTTGACTTTGACTTTTATTTTTCTTGAATGATTAGCTTTTGGACTACCTACACAAAGAGAAACAAATCACAAAAAATACGTAATATGTTAAACAATTATCATAGGTACCTACAAAAGTGAAACACAGAGCCATACTGACGCAATATTGGACGCAAAATAAGGATGATGTAAGGATTCTAACGATACCTCATACATCCAAATCTGTTCAGACATTTAAAAGTTATGGTGGAACAAAGAAACCCATATACACACGTATGTGTGTATGTTAGTTACATACACACATACGTGAACCCATACATGAACTCTGAAAACATTACCCTCCTTTTTGGGCAGTCATGTAATTACACTCCTTTTTGGTAAATTCCTGTTTGCCAGTCGTGTAAAAATGGACAAATCTAACGCTATCATGCATGATAACGATAAGTCGTCGGTAGTTTATTTTATGCAGTATTGTTGTGTCGTAACTAAACAAAAATATTTTTGAAATATCTAGACAGACAAAGCTGGGTAAACACTCGATGCCTCTAGCAGTACATTCTTTTTTCATATTTTCTTGCTCCTCAACAATCAAACTCTAACTAAAAAGGCCTAAAGCAGAAGCGAAGAAACTTTACTGTTCATAAAAGCTTGTAACTGAAAATATAATATCGTTTAATTTATGAAGAATATGTGCGAATCTTTGGCAACATATAAATGCGTGGGCAATTCCCTTTCGAGTTACAAACTCCTCACAATCAATATGGCAGGATCCAGACAAAATTGGAAACGTATAAAATATTGCCAGAGTCATGCCTCACAAAGAACTTAGGGTGACTTCGAAAGAGACAATTTCGGTTTTATGTAATAAGTTTTTCGCTTTGGAATATTGTAATTTAAGAAATTTCCATAATTCCTTACTCGGGAGAAGGTTTGGGCTTATTTGTACTAGTTTAAACAATGGTAGGTATGTCACGATATTTTTTTAACAATCTTCATGTCCTACTAGTCAACGCTTTGTCCTTCCATTTGAGCTTTTTTGAAAAGTATAATCACTTTTAAATTACTTACATCAATTCTTTTGTCCGCATTTCCTTGAAAACTTACCCATTATTAATCAAGGTGGCCAATAGGGCGCTTTTTAATTCAGAATTACATTATCTTTGACCTTTTTAACGGATTTTTGAACTGTTTTTCTAAGAATACGATAAAGCGCTAAGTATAACAAAGTGGCTATGTTTTCGTTGTTGTACAAAGAAACACTGAGTTGTTTTACACATTAGAAATAAAAATATAATTAAATGTAAACAACATGACATACCATTGTATAAAGCCGCTGCTTCGTTGCGGGGGCCGGAAGACTATTTCTTATCCTTCTCTCTATCGGCACAAACTATGATTAAAAACCGGCCAAGTGCGTGTCGGACCACGCACAATGAAGGGTTACGTAGTTGGGATGAATTTATCCCAAGAACAAACTTAACTTTGTTGTTGAAAAACATGTTCACGTGTAGGGGAGGAAACTGAAAAAAATAATTATTCATGATTTTATTTTACCACTTTGTCGGCGTGATTAATATGTATACACATGCTAAATTATAGCTTTGCGTCTCTGAGCTAAGCCGCGGACAGACAGACAAACGAACATGACGAAACTAGGTTCCTTGTTTACTACGGAACCTTAATAATAGCTCATGCCTTGGTAGAGAGCAGTGGTGGCCCAGGTGGTAATGGCTGCGACTTACGAATTATAGGGTTGTAGGTTTGAACCCTGACAGGCGCTTTACTTTGTGTAAATGATTTCATCACCACTGCTCTCAAAACGGTGAAGGAAAACATCGTGCGGAAACCGGCATGTCCTAGAACCAAAAATTCGAAGATATGTGATATCCACCAACCCACACTGGGCCCGCGTGGTGGATTATGGCCCACTCCCTCTCGCAGATGGGAGGCCTATATCCCAGCAATGGGAACATTATAGCCTGATTATGCTATTATGATTATGCAAGCCTTGGTAAAATTCAAAATTCAAAAGTCATTTATTCAAACTAGGCTGAGAATCAGCACTTTTCGAACGTCAAAATTACATAAGACAGTCCCCCAAAAACGCCCACCCTTCACCACTTCCTAGTGCCTTTAGCTGGGAAGAAGAAGTGGCGCAACAAACTCCCCAGCAATCACAGCTGTCTGTTCAAGTTAGAGAATGATTCTATACAATAGTATACAAAATAACCTACATTATGCAACACAAAACATAATTCAAATGATAAATTATAGGCCATATGTCAGCTAGCACACGCCAATATACCAACCAAAAACATCGAGGACTATACTCAAGCATTATTTAAAAAAATTAAAAGAAAATAAAACTAAACGTAAACAGAACTAAATATCTAAATAAAAGCCTCCAGACATAAAGGGCGTGCCCGCTTACATAAAGCTGTAATTGGCAGTTATAAATGATAAACTAGGACCATCGAGATAAAAAAAAAATGAACAGTTAATTACTAGTAACAATAACAAAACCATGATCAGCAAGACGAACAGTCACCACAAGCAGCATCCGTTCACGAGCATAACGCAAAAATTAAGGTTGTAGCGGGGCTTCTTAGGTACTCTCAAATGCGTGCATTCTAAAAGTTGGCGACGTTGCAAATAGCTGTTAATTATTTATCAATTTATTAATACTTATTTGTTAATATTAATTTGTTAATATTAATTTGTTAATATTAATTTGTTAATATTAATTTATTAATATTAATTTGTTAATATTAATTTGTTAATTTTAATTTGTTAAAATTCCCAACAGTAATATTGACAAAATAATATGCTAAATGATAACAGCCGCACGGGTCGGTTCGTGGATGGGACTATCCATAACATTTCGAAACCCCTTCGTGCCTCGGAAAGCATGCTTAGCTGTTCTTCTCGGCTGTTGTGCGGCATTCGTAGAACTTTGACAGTCGTTACAGTCAGAAGCCCAAAAGTCTAAAAACGAGTTTTACCAAGGGGTATCGTGTTACCCAGTAACGTATGCGTGCATCTGGTTAGACGGGAAGCCAGCAGTTGAAATCTCTGTTAATAAAGAAAGGCTTCTATACCGTTGAGGAATTTAAAGCTGACAAATTGTGAATCAATTGACCTTGTAATAATAAGCTTGACGTAAATGTGAAAATAATAATAAATTACTTTACTATATTACTATAAATATTATGCTTACCTATTATGACTAAAATGAATGAACGAATTAATAATAATGATTTATTTGAAATAAAATGTAACAATGAATTAATTAAATGTTAATTAAAATGTAATGAATTGTTGTAATTAGAATCAATGTTTTATGTAATTTAATCATTCGATATGTAAACATTTGCAGTGCCCTTACAGGGTACATGTTTTAACACTGTGTCATGAAATTTTAATGCATGCCTACTAACCAGTGTTTTACATGTTAGCAAATAAATAAAGCCTCTTGGGAAAAGCCTAAGCAGATGTAAGGATCGTAGCAGGTGGCCTTCTGTACTTTCTGACATGTGTATGTAATATTGACAAATTAATCAAAACAGGTAAGTACCTATTTGACAGCTATTTGCAATGTTGTCAACTTTCAGAATGTACAGTCTTAAGTATTACCTACTAGCTTAAGTCATTCCAATACATCCCTAATGCCTGACTTAGTTTCACAATACACTTCTAATAGCAACCATACCATGTCTAAGAGAATACCTCCATTTATAATAATTAATTTGATTTCCTGAAGGCATGTGGCTATTGATTTGCGACTAATCCACAGACGGCAGCGCTGCACTAATTCAATTGTATTAGCATAGCAAGACAATGATTGCTGTCAATGGAGCTGGTAACGATCTACCGCATTTGATCTACTGTGGCATTATGGTGATATTATTTATGAGAGATAGTAGATTTTTGACAGTCGTTATAATACAGTAAAAATAGACAAACATAAGTCATAACTTAGTCAAAATTCGCATAGAGCTGAAAATTGGCAGAGACGTTAAATAAATCATTATAAATGAAATGTCAAAAATCCCCTTCGATCCTAGTTCTGCAAAAAATAAATATTCAAGGTAACGTACAAAATTAAGGTTTTTTCCATTTTTATCGAAAATGGTAAGTTTTATCGTGAAAATAAAAGAGAGAAAAGTTGTAGATCATAGAATTTTCTACAGAAATGGTCCAGTCATTTTTTCTCTTACGACTCACCATTCGTGAGATATCGCGGATTTAACAATTAGAAAATTCATATCCTTACATATTATAAAACAAAGTACCCCGCCACGTCTGTCTGTTGTCTGTCTGAACGCGATAAACTCAAAAACTGCCGAACGGATTTTCAAACGGTTTTCACCAATAGACGGAGTGATTCATGCGGCAGGTTTGAATGTATAATTAATTCATTACGGTTTTGTGTAAATTGGCTGAAATTTGACGATTTTTGTTGAAGAAGTCTGAAAAAATCATGCCGACTGGGAGCTTTACTGGCGTGCGCTGCCTAAACCGAAAAAGATACATCAAATTTATGTTCCACGGTATTGTTTATCTTAAAAAGTTCAACAAAAAATTCTGCAATGGCATATGTCTATCTTCAAAGGATGACCCACAATAACCATTTTTATCTTTCAGAAGTTGCTATTAATTTAATTGTTATTTCCGAAGCTTTTTTGACCGGTATAGTACCTATTAATCCTTATGCAAAAAAATATGTTATTTAAATTGGGCATTTAATTTAGATTAAAATATGCTTTTAAATTATGTAATTTAAATGAATAGTTTAAAAGATATCACAGTTTCAAAATTACGCGGAGCAACGTGGGCGCAGCGGTAGGAGTCAATGACATTTTCCTATGTTATTTTATTAGGTATGAAATCTCGGTAGTACGTTCCCGTGGGATATTTTCCGACATCCACGCGGGCGAAGCCGCGGGCAAAAGCTAGTTTTACATAATATGCACACACTTCCGATTTAAAAATGAAGCCTAAAAATTCTGACAACCAGTCTTGCCAAAGGGTATCGTGTTACCCAGTAAATGGGTTGTGGAAGCCGACTCCATCATAGTTTGGAAAATAACTGTTAAAATTCGAGGGATGCAAGTGGTGGTAAGTACAGTTATGGGGAAGAAGATAGAGAGAAATCTTATACACAATAAGTTGCAACTACCAGTTTTAGTACATATGTAAATATTTTTGTAAATAAATACTGTGGTCAAAGATTTTCAGTATCAGTAAACGTTTTTTAAATAAAAAAATAATGTTTAAATTATGATAATGTGAGTCTAGGCACTTGCAGATTATGTACAACACAATATACCAATGAACAAATCTCGACCAAGTGAATTCCATAGCCCACAACACCAATAAGCCTTCAGAAAATATGTAACTCCAAACAAGATCTGTTTCCCGTTGATCGGCTTCCGAAAAGATCATTAAGCAAACTTTCCAATTTTAATCCCAACTAACGAATGAAACGAAAGGGAATCTAGGATACAACATGCCTAGCCATTTCCAGCGACTGATGTTTTACGTTTATCTCCAATTTCCAGTAACCAAGCATGTTCCGAAGAAGAAAGATTCCGACAGATTCCGACGGATTCCGAACGTCAAATGAAAATACTGCATTAGCACTTCTCCACGAACGTATGAGGATAAAAGCGTTAACTGAGAGAGGAAAATTTAATGGCGTGCCACAGAAATCTGTAATCCGTTTTCCATTTTCAAAGGAGATTAATCAGAATATTATTTTATATAGATCTGATGAATGTGGTTGAACTACATCTAGGCTGACGCTTTATGACTTTCGTTACTTGCTCTTTTCGGAATTTACATGTATAATTTTATTATGAGCTGTCGTGTTTGAGATATACGGAATTGTTAGTGCAGTGAAAACCAAGATAAATGAACGGTTTTATTTAAATTTATTTATTAGTTCTTGACCAGCTTGTTTTCTTATCTATCTAAACAAAAATGTTATAACAATAAGGAAGGCATTTTAGCTGCCCAAAGTTATCCTTAAACACCTATCTTCGCTGAGTGTAGTTTTATAGCGCTCTTAGGATGTTTATATTTAGTGCCACTTAACAAAAGTAGTATAATAAAGCTGGTTTGACGTGTTTTCGGACTCATCAGTCACAAACATCTAAACTGCGGACGAGACTAATCTTCCTTTTCATTCTTGGGTTCAATCTTTCTATTTATCTTCTAGAGTGGACGAGTAAATCCACTTAATTTGCCACAGAGAAAATGTTTAAGTGGTCCCATTACATCCACTGAAACGTAAATAAAATCCTGCAGATTTAATCTAGTGCTGCAACTGCCAGGCTAAGAACAACTTCTTGTTATAATTCTAAAACAATATTATCCTTATTCCGAGCAGGGAGACAAGACAGGAAGCTAGTGACACAAAGAGCGTTGTACCAGGAGCACAGAACGTGCTAGGAAACGTTAACTGAGACAAACAAGCTCATTACCCGTGCGGTCGACCGACAGGGGTGCGGCGCGCGACTCATCAGATTGGCTGTGCTGCTACTATCTGTAAAGATTTATGTGTCCCTGGTACACACTTGGAATTATTCATACCTGTGTTTCGCGTGTTTGAATATCGTTTGTTTGACTCTCCTCAGCTCTAAAGGTTAAATAAATATCGTCTACACAATAACGTGTTTTCTATTGTGCGAAAACGATTTCCCAAAATATTACAATTATTTGCAATGTTGGAACGGAATAAGATATAAAAGTTTACGAAACCGAAAAAAGATGGGATGGGGTGGGATCATTTGCCTTTTGTCTGTCGCACTCCGTCAATGTACAAAGGAAACAATATTCGTAAAATTTACGCGAAAAGTCGCGGTATTGTTCAACTCCCCAATACGGATCGGATGCAGATATCAAAACAAAACAGAAAATCAACTCCAAATGAATACTGGTCTTATTGTACGCAGTGACAATTTACTCGTGTATTCGATTCAATATTTAGTATTGTTCAATTATAGACAAAAGCCTATCAGGATATTTCAGCATCACTCAAATGCTGTTTTCATTCGTGGTTACGTACTTCTATTTTCTTAATGTCCCTCGCGAATCATCGCATTTCCGAATACAAACGAATGCTAATTTCCGTGTCCATCAATTATTAGATTTATCTTGTATAATAATTTGAATTCAGAACTAAGTACTTTATTGTTGCATTGTTTTGATTTCCGTGCGAACTATATAGAGCTGTAAAACTATGTTCCTATCTGTCGTGCCTGCGACTTTAGCAGCTTTCCTACTATTTTTTAATAAATTACATTAAGTTAAAAGAGTATTAACAACTCTATATACTTCCAAGTCGATTGAGAGCGTCCGGTCTACACCAAGTGCAAAGGGCAACTGATAGAAATCCGACGACTGACGAAATACGAGGTTTGCCGAGGGACATTAAGAACATATACGAGTATTTTGTAGTATATCCTATTTGTTTCATATTACGCCTGTAATTTCATGAACTTGAATAAGACAAACGAGGAATTTTCATCGCGGTCAAAATCCTTAAATTGTTTGTTCTCATTATTGTGGTTTGAATTTTTCCCGGTAAAAGGCTCAAAGAATGGAAAATTACACATTTAATTTTTATTTACATCCTTTGTAGAAGACAGCTCTGACTATGAACCATCCTCTGATACAATGTCGTTGATTTACTGTTTCGTTTTCACTTGGTGAACTCTCAAAAAATGAACCAAGGATGTTGTTTGATAGCAATCATGCTATTTGTGTACACAAAGAACTCATTTTGTCCTTTACAAAGTAACTTTGCCGACCTACAGCGTTGATCTGTGATTTCTTGAGCCCATTATCTGAAGCGTGGTAATAAAGGTCTTTATGTCTTAATATGAGATTTGGTATAATTATTTTGAACATCTTCATTTGCTGCAAAATGAAGACTGTTCGTATTGGGGTCTGTTATACTTTCTAACTCACTTATGTTTGTTTATTCTATACAAGCAATGTTTGTATATAATATTTGTACTCACGTTCTCGAAAACGGCTCTAACGATTTCGATGAAAGTTGCAATATAGGGGTTTACGGGGGCGAAAAAACGATCTACCTAGGTCTCATATCTGGGAAAATTTGTTTTCTCTGTATTTTCACCCGAGCAGAGCTCAGTCGCCCAAAGTTTAAAACAAGATAATGAATAATGACATTAGAATAATGACATGGCAGCATGGAATTAGTAAGTACCTACTATCATGGCAGTATGGAATAAGTAGGTACTATACATGGATTAGTATGAACTATCCTATATTATTAAATGAGCATTCTCTATTTTCACCAGAGCAGAGCTCGGTCGCCCAGGTACACACGGCTACACATTAAGCTATACATTTCCAGTATAAGCTGACCTCGCATTGTACGGAAATCCTATACAATGCGAGATTAGCATAAACTGGAAATGTATAGCTTGATTTGTAGACGTGTGTACTGATACAACAAAGAGCCGATCAGTCTTCGGAAAGAACATATTCATGTTAGCTTTTCAGGAATTATTGTTAAAATGTCTGAAATTATAACTAAAATAGATTTATTTGACGCAGACGTGAGACACAAGAGATCAAAGGATATATTTAAATTTTAACATAACATCACGCCTGTATTCCCCGAAGGGTTAGGCAGAGGTGTACCTATAGTACACCCACATTTCGCCAGTTATGTTTAAGTCCCATGTAATAGGAGGCGAGTCTATTGCCACTAACCGGGCACAAATCCAGACACCGGGCTGCTGCTGAGAAGTTCCAGATGGGAAAATCAAATAAAACTTTGCCCGATCTGGGAATCGAACCCAGGACCTCATGCTCAGCGGTAGTGCTTGCGACCACTAGACCGACGATGCAGTTAAGTCTCAAGTTTAAAATTTCTTCTGAGGAAATATGAAAATCTGAATTTTTATCTTTGTCAGTCGTAGAAAAAAAGGAAATCAATATGTAGGTACCAAGTCATTAAAATAAGCGTAGGTATTATTTGTTGTTAACTTTCATCGATACATACATATTCGAGGAAAACCTTTCTCGAAATTTATTATTAAAAGTTAGAAAGTTGAAAATTATATGTATATGTCGGATCCGGTCATTAGTACGGACACGAAACGAATCGCAAGCGCGCCACTGGTGACATCAAGTGATCTACCCACACAAAAAAGCGCGCTTCTACAGAGTCGTGATGTTTTAAGGCCACGGCGAGGAGGGGATTCAGCCTCTGATCGCATCGGAGTTATGATGTCGCGGAACTGTTCTCGATTCGTGGTGCTCAGTTATTGTGTTAATTGTAATTTGTGATCATTGTGTTAATTTGTGATTTTAATAAACGCCGTCGCACCCAGTTTGTGTATAATTTAGCTAGTGTGATTAATTTGACACTAAATTATAATGTGATCTGAACTGCAAACGGTTTTTCTATTGCGCATTAACCAACACTACCCACACTACGCCCACAGTAGTTAAAATATCGTTGATAATAACGAAGGAGTCGCATACCCGTCTCCGACATATATGAAGTATCAGTCTAGTGTCTGTTTTGTGTCCCAAGTTATAATTATTAACTTACCTTTGTGTGGATGGAATAAAAATAACATTTTATAGAACGAAAAAAAAAACAGTGACACCCCGGGAGTGCCGAAAGAAGTGAAAACGTGAAAAAAAAATCTTCAAGATCAGAAGCTGGTGTCGTAACAGTGTCGCGAAATCAATGGTTTAGTTCCTTCACAAAAACCAACGCGCCTAAAGAAGTTTAAAAGTTGTTGTTTTAATTTTTTTTGCACAATAATACGTAAATTCAGAAGTTTTCCATTCATCTTAATCCTAAATATACTAGCTTCCGTCAGCGGCTTCGCCCGCGTGATATTTTTATAAATTAAATCCTTTGTTACTCAGTGATAATATAGCAAGAATTTTTGAAATCGGTCCTGTAGTTTTGAGTTTATTCATTAGAAACAAACCAACATACAATAAAACTTTTTTTGGAAGTCGGTTGTTTTTTTTTTTGTAAAAAAGTTTTTATTTCTCGCTTAGATAAATACAAATTGACCCACTAAAAAAGTGGGTCAATTTGTATTTATCTAAGTTACTTTAGCCTAATGCCAACTGCTCATCACCTTTTACAAAATATGCAGGGACGTTCATCGTTGAGGAGTTCTCCTGGTACTTCACCATCAGCTCCACTTCTCCATATGCATTGTGACGAGCATAAATAGCATTGCAACCATATTAAAGTAATCGAATTGCAACCCGTGAAATACTTATTATTGAGTAGTTCCGGTGACTATTAATTGTGGTCTTCATCATCAGTTACACTTAACTAAATGGTGCTTTTCAAGAGCAACTGCACGAATTACTATAAAAAATAGCCAAATCGCTATAGGTTTGCCTATAATATTTCAAGAGTTCCCTCGATTTCTCTAGGATGCCATCATTAGATCCTGGCTTTCTTATCATGGTACCATCCTTAGGATATTTCCTTTCCAACAAAAAAAGAATCATCAAAATCGGTTCATAAAAGACGAAGTTATCCGCGAACTAAGTCCGCGAACAAACATAAAAAATATATATATACGGTCGAATTGAGTAACCTCCTTTTTTGAAGTCGGTTAAAAAATCAAATCTTTTCTCTTTATAATATTATAAGTTTAGATGTAGGTATACAATGTTTGTATTTATGTATATAAAAGTGTATAGTGTATGTATATTATAACCTAGCTTCATATTATAAATGCAAAAGTGAGTTTGTTTGTTACGCTTTCACGCTAAAACGGCTGAACTAATTTGGATGAAATTTTGCACATTGGTAAACCATGACTTGGAGAAGGAAATAATATACCTTTTATTCCGATATTCCTACGGGATCGAGAGTTATGCTGGTGAAACCGTGGGGCACAGCTAGTCAATTATAATTACGAACACAGCAGTGTGTGAAGAAACAAAACAAAAAGGTGTTTAACATAAAAACCTAGTAAATTACAAATAAAGTAGATAGTTTTAATTTAAGCGTAAGTGGTCAGTCATGTCACCGTCGGACTGCCAAGTCATAGGTCTCGAGTTCGAACCCAAGGCACGCACCTCTGACTTATCGGATTCATGTGCGTATTGCATAATTATCACTTTCTTCAACTGTAAAACGGTGAAGGATGACATCGTGAGGAAACCGGCATGCCTGAGAGATATTTCTCGACGGCATGTGATGCCAAGTCAGAGGCCCATGGGCGGCTTTAAAACTTTGTCACCAGGTTAGTCACTAACCACACGTAAAGAAGAAGAAAAAGTTTAAGCATTTCAGTATTTCGAAACAACTGGCCATAGTTCTTTGGAAATATGGTTTACCTTGCACGTCAACACCTTCTTTTGCACTGGTAATAAAATTAAAACTCTATTTTCTCTTTACTCCATGAGTCTTATAGTATACCAAAATATAATTTATTAGTTTATGTAAGCACATGGCATTGAGCAGTGGTGGCCCAGTAGAGACGTCCGCGACTTACGAGTTATAGGTTCGTACCAAGGCAGGCACTTTGTGTAAATTATTTCATCACCACTGATCTGAAAACAGTGAAGGAAAACATCGTGAGGAGACCGGTATGTCCTAGAACTAAAAATTCGAAGACATGTGACATCCACCAACCCACACTGGGCCGGGGCGTGGCCAACATTATAGGCTGATTATACTTATGCTATACAACATTATTTTGTACTCAATCTCTACAAAATCGGAATAAATCATACCTTTCTTTTTTTCTTCAGTTTTACAATCTTATGCATTAAAAACGAATAAGACAAGAACGGTTATTGATTCTAATGTTTTGTAAATATCAAAATGCAAAGGAAAAGTAAAACATTGCACTTTACCTTTAATTTAAATCGCAGAACCAGGATACGCTTTTATGAAGACTCCACAACGCTAGCGCTCGGCGACAATTAGTCGAGATATTCCAAGCACAGCATTCCGTACGTTTTGTCCCGGGCAGAAACATTTGAATAGTTTCTCAAATAGGTAAATTTCACGTAGTTTATTGTGTTTGAGCTGTCGCTTCGGACGGTCTTGAACAATTGTCATTCTGGCACACGGTACGCCTCGCTACACGTTTGTGCAATTGCGAATTCCGACGGCGGTGAGGTAATATCAATATGTCGAGGGGTCGACTACACGAAACTTGCTGGGAATATTCACTATCCCGTCACTTTTAGCCAAACCCTCCGCAAACAATGTATTACTAACATTTAAACTCGACTGGGAATAAATTGAATTTTGTTATGTTTTTAGAGGTACATAGATAGATCATTTATTTGTCCGAAACATGAGTATGCACACGCAAAGCATGCAAGATGATAAATACATTGCGGAAAGTATCACAGTCATGTTTTACCTTAACAGCGTACAAGTATGTGTATATAATAACATTTGATCAGTTATTTAATTAATTATAACTATTGATTACTATACAAAAAAAAAATACTATAAACAGATTTTTTTTTTAACGATTACCATAAACTAAAACATATAATGTAGGAATAGCATAAGCAATTTAAACATTAATTAAATTAGATAAAGAACAAAATATTATCGTCTTACGTAAATTCAAATGTCAAAATCAAATAAAGTAGGTACTTACAATAGTAAACAGAACCAAATATGTTTTCTCCATTAGAAACGTATGTTTCTAGATAGTGTAATGTCAATGAAAAACTTATGAATTGTTCAGTTTACAAACTGTGTGTGTTAATGATTCACGAATTTTGTCGAAACAATAAAATTAAAATCTAATTCAATCTATAAGGAGTAAAGTTAATATTTCTATCCAGAATATTTCAGAACGGCTTATCTCAAGTTGAGAACTATCGAGTGGGTTTAACCGTATTACGAAATAACTCAAAAGGAATTATAACTTAAAATAACCGAGATCAACGTAAATTTTTAGACATTTATTATAAATTAAATCACGCAACTCGAACACTGAAGACCAATTAAATCCTCAAATACACCACAAGTCAAAATAATGTTGATACCAAAACATGTCTTGAACCTACAACTTTCAAGACAGCCCTCACATAGTTGATTAATTACACGGTTTTACGTGTACCATTGTACCGAGGGCTGGTACGAGTAAACAAGGAGGTTGTACCTACAGCCAGAGATTAAAATGAAGGGGAACCCATTGCTATTGCGGTGTAATTCCAAATTCCACTTGGTGCGAACGTCGACACATAGCGCTGAGGTCTTACGTCAAGTGACATATACGTACAGCTATTAAGTCTGAAGCCACGTAATTTGGTGGATGCACCTGCCCGTATTTTCACGGTGCCACTGTTACACTAGATTCGGAGCTAAGCTGAATTATTCTGACGTCGACTGTATTTTGATTTAGTTTTGTCGAGTAATTCGATTAGTGCTTTTTGAAGTGGTCGTAGATTAGTCTCTGTTGGAGTTCGTTTTAAGGATTACTGTAAATGTTTTTGGATGGTGTTTTGCTTTTCTTGGCTGAGTCAGTACGTTTTTAAGTTTTGACTGTGTTTACGTGGTGCTGGTGTGTGTTTTCGGTATTTTTGAAATTATTGTTTTGAATTGGTATCTAAGAGTACATTAAGTTGTGCGCACCATATTAAGTACATCAAGTTTTTCCTTGGCGAAATAAGTTTATTTTTTATAATCAACCTATAATGTTCCCACTGTTGGGACCAGGCCTCCTCTCTGTGAGATGGAGTAGGCCGTAATCCACCACACGGGTCCAGTGCGGGTTGGTAGATGTCACATGTCTTTAAATTTTCGGTTCTAGCTTCTAGGACATGCCGGTTTCCTCACGATGTTTTCCTTTACCGTTTTGAGAGCAGTGGTGATGAAATAATTTACACAAGGTAAATTCGAACCTACTCGTAAGAAATAAGATTATCAAAAAAAAAAAAACTGCAGCGGTGAAAATGCCCAAATTTATTTAAAAAAAATGGCTAAGAGCGTGTCAGACAACGCACAATGAAAGCTTCCGTAGTTGAGATGAACTTATTCCAAATATAAACTTAACATTGTAGTTGAAAAACATGTTCTCCCATACATTCCAACTGCTTCGGAGATAAGGGGGGGAATGGTTAGTTTTCATCTATTTTCTTAAGTATCTCTAAAAGTATTAATTGTCAATTGATTTAAAAAAAAAAAATTGTCACAACAAGCTCTTTTATTAAATACGTCACACGGTACAGTCTGCAAAAGTTTTTATTAAATTTTCCAATTTGACCCCGAAAAGTGACCTTCATACATCAAAATTCATTTATTTACGTTACACGTCTGTGTTTGGGTCACAGAAATGGTCATAAATGTGTGCTAAATTTCAACTAAATTCGTCCAGCGGATACGAAGCAAATGGGCTGTGACAGACGGAAAGACGGACACCCAGCCAGCTAGACACACGAGTGATCCTACATATAAGGGTTCTGTTTTTTCTTTTTGAGGTACGGAATCCTAAAAATCTCATAAAAAAGTGGCACTCCGGGAGTGCCAACAGAAGTGAAAAATTGAACAAGATCGCCTTGGTGGAAGAAAAATACTCTTATAGAACATTGGTCCGTAATCTAATATAAATAAAGAGCACAATCGTGTTTACAAAACCTTTGAAGTAAAAATACTTGCATAGAATATTGATCCGTAACTTAATGTAAATAAAGAGCACAATCGCGTTTACAAAAATGAGGTTTCGTTACAGTGCCACGAAATCAATGGTTTAGTCCCATTTTAAAAATGCCCAACGCGCCTATGGAAGTTTTCCCTTCAAAAACATCAACATAATTATCTTTGCAACGTATTCCCATTAACCATACCAAATCGCACTGAACCAATCTCGCAGGGAAGCAGAAAGCCTACCAAACAGACAAAGCATCGCTCACATGCTCATCGATGCGCGATATTTGCTACGCATTGGAATCATGGCGGCCGTCTGCCAGAAATTTTTGTCATACGTGTTACTAAGAACGTACAGTTAGCAATATCAGGGAGTATCGGTGTGTGAAATTGCATACCGGTCCGTCGGGCGAACGATGCTTGAGTGACTATTGAATTGGTTAAGTCACCAGACGCATGTGGACGTATTAAATGTTGATGATTCTCCGGAGTGGCTGACGGTATTACCGAGGTTGTGATCGATTTCGATGTTGTAGTACAAGTCTGTCATGTTCACTTTGAATCTTACTTATACGCTGTTCGAAATCGAATTCATTTGTTTTTAACCACGACACCGTTCGAATTTCAAAGTGACTTAGAAACGCGACTCCGTGCATCCTTTGAATTTCGATTTGATAATTATTTTTAAAACGTTCTTCGATATGTTCTATATTTCACTACATGACGCTGGCAGAATAATAATGACAGTGTCACAGTTTAGAAACAGAAAAAAACATGTACTTGTAATCTGTGCCAATTTAGTGCTTGATAAAAGAGTAAATTAGTAAATCAGTCACTTTCTAATACTCCTGCGTGTTGCAATTTATAAATACCTACAATGGTCGTGCAAAATTACTTTTAATCAATTATTTAAATGCAACGTTTGCAAAATATTTGCGGTCACTAATTGCCTATTTCAGCTTTCTGTAAATCAGGCGGTGCAACTTGAAACTGCAATTATGATAGCAAAGTAAAACTTTCAGTTTGTGCAAATTAAAAGAAAATATAAATTCGTTATTAATTTATTCAGCTGGTAACATTTATGTAGATTTGTATTTTTTTGCTTTGTTACAATTAGATAGTAAAAAGATTATGTTATAAGAAAATATTAACTCTTAATAATTTATTCGTTGATATAATTTTGTTTAAACAAAAAAAAAGTCTCGCGTCAAAAAAACATTTAGTGTAAAAAAGTTAAAAATTTGATTATTAGTTGATTTTTAAGTTGTCATTGCATGATGTGGAAAAAAAAATCAATTTTATGGCTTGTCACGTTTGACAGTTTGGTTCGTGTCTTCTTGTGATACTTACGTGTTGAATGTGATCAGTGAAAGTGTAACTAAAGTGAAATAAACTAATTATTCGTGTTATAATCGTGTATGAAATTATTTATTTTTACGAAAACAGTGTCGCAATAACTTTATCGCGTGTGATTTGTGCGAGTGATTTACTGTGATTTTCATCCCGTTGTGGTCAAGCCTTCATAATCTATAATGGCGGCACTGTATACCGCTGGTTTAGTAAATGGTAACTAGGAATGACGCATGTAAACCTACTTTTTCGGCCATTTGAGTGTAGGTATATTTCATTAGGGTTAGGCTTTCTGAACGCCGGAGCCGCACCGGTGCCGGACCGCATGTTTCTGTATACGAATGAATATCACCCATGCATAGTATAAAAAGTTCTACTATGCCCATGCGCCGCACCGCCCGCCACCGCAACGGCGCCGGACCGCAAGATGAAAAAAAATCAGAATAGATATCTCAGAATGAGTGTAGAATCAACGCGCGTGTCATGTACAGGAGCCTTACTTTTTCCTTACGAAGATATTTATGCACTTTTCCCAATTCATTGAATCAGCTTTAAAATGGTTCTGTGAACGTGACAGACACACAGTCACCGAAGTGATTCCATTATTCCATAAGTCCATTGTAATATAATATTTATTAGTATTTTAAAATTAGTATTTTTATTTTAGTAATAACAGATTTCATTTGCGGTATTCTGTTAGACGGCTACTCGTACTCTCCTATAGCTTATCAATTTATTGTTAATCTCTATGCAAATAATAAAAACAGCCGAGATCTGTCATTGGACACCTCGAAGTTTCGTGTCCGTATGAATTGAGGAGCCATGTCTCATATTTAAACGCGGGTACTACCAATATTTAGTAGTAAATTAGGCGATTTTGTAGGCCCGATCCTGGAATTTGTAGTACAACACTTTAAAAGATACACGACTTTTAAGGTGGCTCCTCAATTCAGACGTCTGAATTGAGGTGCCACCTTACAATTCTAAAACTAGCCGACGGATATTTTTTGAAAATTTGGTAGGATTTAGTAGTACTTATGTGTAATCTCTACAAAAAAAATGGGTTTTGTACGGCTGAATTCGAGATAGCTACAATGTTTTGATTTTTCATAAAAATCCATAAATTTCACCGCGCTGTTTCTCGAAAAGTAATCAACCAATTATAACATATTTTTAGTATAATTTAGTAGTAAATACGTTCTAATTTGTAGCATAAAAATAAAATGGACAAACTACATAATTTCGCAAATACAGCACATTTTATGTGGCTCCTCAATCCTGACGGTCTGTAGAAAATATATGTACGTAGAGCTACTAAAGTAGTTGATCAAATCGGATAACAATAGCACCAATATTTAGTAGAAATTTCTACTAAATATTGGCGTAATCCAACATTTTGTACATTCAGTATTTCAAAAGTTATTAACAAAATAAACATTCCTTAAAAATCTAGTGTGGTACGAGAGCCTACGACCAAAACCATATCACATCGTTTCACGGCCAAAACCATATAAAATCATTAGTTTAGATGATTCCTGAACCCAACTCGGTTAGAAGTACCGGTCAGAAACGTCCCAGTTTTACGGAAGCCTATTTCTGCTATGTCAAAAAAAAAAATAAGCAGACGGTTTCATCACAATATGCCTGGGGGCCTACCACCTGCTCATAAAACATTAATATTACTTCTGTGTGGTGTATTTTAATATTACTTCTGTGTGGGAAAGAGATGCTCTACAGGTCGTATAGCTCCTCTTTAGCTATAAAGCTATCTCTTTCTCCCACTGAAGTAATATTAAAATAATACTGTTTATGAGCCCCCTGTAAGCCCCCTGATATTAAAAATGTACATAGTTTTCGTAATTTACAACTAGAACGGGTTCAAAGAAAATTTATTAACCATCTTAACTATTGCCTCCGTAAACCTCCGATGGCTTATGAAAATAGTTGTCGAACACATGGTCTGCTAACACTGAATGAAAGGCGCAAAGTAATGGACATGTGTTTGATTTATGATATACTTATATACCTAAAATTGCACTTTTTGAATTTAAATATTTCTAAGCAGTCCGTTCGCATGTTTTATACTTATCCTAGTTATACAGGGAAACCTATTATTAGCCATACAATTACAAACCTATAATAATAGGTTTCTTTAGGTTTACATAATAGTATGTTACAAAATATGTGTTACTAATAAGTAACACATATTCTGTAACATACTATTATGTATCGCTGTTGGTTGCCTAAATAAAGTAATTTTACTACAAAAAAGTTTTTTTTCAGACATTTTGCGTGTCACATGTGGCCTGAGCGCATTTTCAAAAAATGTCAAAAATCTTACCTATCTTTCTCATAGCAACCTGGTTCAATTGTTTTAAATCTTTTCTATTGTTACTGAAAATCTGTTTTCAGAAATTTTAAATATCATATTATATAACTCCAAAAACAGAAAGAACGTTTCGGAGTCACCCGGATAACGCGCGGTGCTTGTTACGCTTACGACACCGATGAAGAGGCCGACAGTTAAAAAAAGAATGATGAATTTTATTTCAATAAATAGTTATTTTCAGACGTTATCCCAGATTCCTTTTGTCCAATTTATTTAAAAAAACCTTTTAATTTCAGTTTGATGGTTTCGAGTAAGCTCTTTATTAATCGTACGTAAAAACGATTTATTTTGAAAAATGTTTTATTCGCATCAACTGGCCAATGTTCACCTGAATACAAGATTTTCAGACGGGTTGCTATAGGTTTTATTTTTTGTCTCATTTTAGATTTTCTCAAATGGTCTTCTGGGTGTGACGCTACTGCATATACTGGTTTCAGAAAATGGTGTTTTCGGTATCTAAAATCAACCATATTCTGAAAATCAGACAGATTGCTATGAAACAGTTCAGTATTATTTTTTACATAGATATTTCAAATGCACTTAGGTCAGACGTGACGCGGAAAATGTCAAAAATTTTTGGTTTCAGAATCTTCTTCAGTTGTAGCCACCGGCATTAAAATTTTCTTATATTTTTTGCAGGTTGAATCGTTAATACATCTCCGTAAGATAGATTTGTTCCATTAGAACATATCTCTTATGAAAAAGTTATTTTTGATCAAGATACAACCTGACACTGACCTGCCGTAATATTTTGATTACGTAAAAGAAGAAAAAAATACGTTACTAATCAGACAACTTTTCAATTGAACCAGGTTGCTATGAGACAGATAGGTTAAATTTTTTGACATTTTTGAAAATGCGCTCAGTCCACATTTGACACGCAAAAATGTCTGAAAACAAACTTTTTCGTAATAAAATTACGAAACCTATTATACATTTTAAATATCAGACATATTGTGATGAAATCGACTGCCTGTTTATTTTTTTAAAGCAGAAATGGGCTCCCGTAAAACTGGAATGTTTCTGACCGGTACTTCCCATCGAATCTGTTCAGAATCATCTAAACTAACGATTTTATACGGTTTTGGCCGTAAAACGATGTGACAGGGTTTTGGTCGTGGGCTCTTGTACCACAATAAATTGTTAAGGAATTTATATTTTTTTTAATATCTTTTGAAATACTGAATGTACAAAATGTTGGATTACGCCAATATTTAGTAGAAATTTCTACTAAATATTGGTGCTATTGTTATCCGATTTGATCAACTACTTTAGTAGCTACGCACATATATTTTCTACAGACCGTCAGGATTGAGGAGCCACATAAAATGTGTTGTATTAGCGAAATTATATAGTTTTTCCATTTTATTTTTATACTACAAATTAGAACGTATTTACTACTAAATTATACTAAAAATATGTTATAATTGGTTGATTACTTTTCGAGAAACAGCGCGGTAAAATTTATGGATTTTTATGAAAAATCAAAACATTGTAGCTATCTCAAATTCAGCCGTACAAAACCCATTTTTTTTGTAGAGATTACACATAAGTACTACTAAATCCTACCAAATTTTCAAAAATATCCGTCGGCTAGTTTTAGAGTTGTAAGGTGGCACCTCAATTCAGACGTCTGAATTGAGGAGCCACCTTAAAAGTCGTGTATCTTTTAAAGTGTTTTACTACAAATTCCAGGATCGGGCCTACAAAATCGCCTAATTTACTACTAAATATTGGTAGTACCCGCGTTTAAATATGAGACATGGCTCCTCAATTCATACGGACACGAAGTTTCTTTCACTTTCACCTTTTTCTTTCGCACAAAAGTGTTGTTACGGTCAAAATGCTACACTTTTTGAATTTCGTTCCTAAAGTACAAATTGCGCACTGCCTGCATTACTGACATAAGTTAAAAGGGCGTCTCGACGTTTTGAAAATGTGACGATGGAATCATACGCCGAGCGAAGTCACCTACGTAAAACCTTAATTTTGTAAATGTGTCAAGCGTACAAATCTTAATTAAGCACAAGCTTTCCACTAAAACTAGTCAATAAGGCGTCTGCAACGCGCGCGCCTTTGAACGTGTGTGTGTCTTTGTTTTCCTCCCCTACTGTTAAGGCCAACTACTAGGCTACTTTAAGCATCAGCGATTTTGCGACTTAGGTAATTGGGTTTTGCCGACTCTTTGCGTTCAGTTGCGATAGCAAAATAGCACGTTTCAGCAGTTGCTTCGATGCCGTATCACGTCTTGGCGAATCGAAGTGTTTGAGCACGCCGCGGTTTCAAAAATGTGCCTGTTTTTTCGGTCGCTTTTCTGTCTGTCAAAAAGTTTCTAAAAAACGACTAAATCTAAAAATCACTGCAATGGCTATAACCATGTTATTTATTTAGCTGAAGTAACAGGACTCATTAGTGCCAATAAGCAACCCAATTCTAGTATTAGTAAGAAACAAAGTATTATGTTGCTAGCACAAAAGGACAAGTCTACAGATTTGCTTAATTAATTAGTTATTTGCTCCACTACTTTCGCCAACTGTAACGGGCAATAATTGCTGAAAAATTGCTCGTGTAAGCACAGCTTTATGCGCTAACAACCCCGAATCGCAAAGGGAGACTTAGCACGGATTGCGATTCCTGCCTCGTGACTTCATTCTTTTCTGCCGTTCTACCTTTGTCTGTTTTCGTGAAAACGACTTTATCACGTGTTCCAACTCTTGTTTTGTTATTGAAAGAACACGTAACTTACGTATTTGGAAGGTAATGGTTTGCGTTTCGATTACGTTGAATCGAGTTTATGAGTCTATTGCGTTTATGGTGATCGATTTGGTTCACAAAATTCGACACCTGCAAGGAATAACACTGTAACTAATATTTAGTAACTTTACAGGAGAGCGCGTCAAATATTTAAAAAAATCTCTCAGATTTCGGTTAAGACTTAATGCCAACCAACCTTGAAAATATGAGTCAACTAGGGATTAGCTACACTTTCATACGATTGTATTTTTATATTTATGTATATTTTAAGACGTTTTGTGAGTTACAATGACATTCCACAACATTCTGTATAAAATGTCATTGTAACTCAGACATACAATCGCATAAAGTGTGATAAAAGGCACTATATTAAATTAAATAAATTGTATGTCTGAGATAATTCATTAAATGTTAATTTTACCTAAGGTTACGATGAAAGGTCATTTTTTAATAAGAAATAATCAGAACAAGAACAAGAGTGTATCTTGAATTACAATGTTATATTAAAAACTAGCTTTTACCCACGTGGATGTCGGAAAATATCCCACGGAAACGTACTACCGAGATTTCATACCGAGGAAATTGTCCTTGACTCCTACCGCTGCGCCCGCGTTGCTATGCGTAATTTTGAAACTGTGATATCTTTTAAACTATTCATTTAAATGATATGATGTCAAAGCATAATTTAATTTAAATTAAATGCCCAATTTAAGTAACATATTTTATTGGATAAGGATTAATACTATACCGGTCAAAAAAGCTTCGGAAATAACAATTAATTTTTTATCAAATTCTGAAAAATAAAAATGGTTATTGTGCGTCATCCTTAGAAGATAGACATCGCGGACTTTTTTGTTGAATTTTTTAAGATGAACAATAGGTACCGTAGAACATAAATTTGATGTATCTTTTTCGGTTTAGGCAGCGCACGCCAGTAAAGCTCCCAGTCGGCATGATTTTTTCCGACTTCTTCAACAATAATCGTCAAATTTCAGCCAATTTACACAAAACCTTAATTAATTATACACTAAAACCTTCCGCATGAATCACTCCGTCCATTGGTGAAAACCGTTTAAAAATCCATTCGGTAGTTTTTGAGTTTATTGCGTTCAGACATACAGACAGACAGACAGACGCGGCGGGGGACTTTGTTTTATAATATATAAGGATGGCGAGCATAAACAATGATGATGTGTAACTAAATATACCTTTTTATTAACTGCAGTTGACCCTCACTTACAATGTTTTACACTGCACAAATCTGTACGGAAAGCAATTTAAACACAGGGGTCAGTGCAATAAATACCAGCATTTTTTGTACAGCATGAATATGATCGTAACTTAAAATTGCCTAAAACTGAGTTACGATGTTATTCCTTGCAGGTGTCGAAATGCAGTTTGTTAAGAGGCTAAATATCAAATGTATCGAATCGAAAATATTTATGGATGTTTACCCACTGAACAAGTGAATATCTTAGGTACTGAAACATAATAAAATATAGAGGTATTATTATTATTAAGTAACCTCTTTTAGGCCTTTTGTACTCAGTACGGTTTCTTTACGGTACGGCGTATAAAGCAGTAGAAAAAACGTGTCTGTCAACAGTCTTCCGTGATCCATACGACAATGGTGTCGATTCTCTTGTTCACAAACTAAACTAAATTTAAGTTCAGTGCATCTTTTTCTTTCTATTTCATTAAGAAAAGGACAGAAGATAAATTTTAGTTTAGTCCTGTCAAATTAATCAGCGCCTGTCACTACTCCATACAAGTTTAGACGTGATTAAAAACTTGCTTACTAAAATTACGTCAATTTACGTCAAGCGCTGATTAATTTGACAGGACTAAACTAAAATTTATCTTCTGTCCTTTTCTTAATGAATTAGAAAGAAAAAGATGCACTGAACTTAAATTTAGTTTAGTTTGTGAACAAGGGAATCGGCACCACTGACGACCGCGCCTACACAAGGCGTATAAACCGCGCCGTAGACAAAACATGTCTGTTAACAAGTTTCCATGGTGATCCATATAACACTGACGGCCGATGCCTACACACGGAGTATAAACAGCGCCGTAGAAAAAATGCGTCTGTCAACAAGTTTCCATGGTGATCCGTACAACACTGACAGCCGATGCCTACACGTGGCGTATAAACAGCGCCGTAGAAAAAATGTGTCTGTCAACAAGTTTCCATAGTGATCCATACAACACTGATGACCGTACCTACACACGGCATATAAAAAACGCCATAGAAAAAACGAATCTGTCAACAAGCTTCCATGGTGATCTATACAACACTGACGGCCAATGCCTACACACGGCGTATAAACAGCGCCGTAGAAAAAATGTGTCTGTCAACAAGCATTTATAGTGACCCATACAACACTGACGGCCGATGCCTACACACGGCGTATAAACAGCGCCATAGAAAAAATGTGTCTGTCAACAAGTTTCCATGATAATCCATACAACACTGACGGCCGATGCCTACACGCGGCGTATAAACAGCGCCGTAGAAAAAATGTGTCTGTCAACAAGTTTCCATGGTAATCCATACAACACTGACGGCCGCTGCCTACACACGGCGTATAAATAGCGCCGTAGAAAAAACGTGTTTGTCAACAAGCTTCCATAGTGATCTACATCATATACACGGCGAATAAACCGTAGTTTTTCACGGAAAGAAAAATGTGTGTGTACAGAGGGCCTTACAATTCAGCGCGCAAAAAACCATAAACTTATAATAATGGAACACAAACCACAAAGCAGCTACTTTATTTTCAACTTAAACTATTACTTATTTCACATTCATAGCTCGTACATAAACTTATTTCCAAAGGAAAAAACCTTGATAGAACTTTCTATAAACTGGCCTTAGTGGCCGCAACAGAAACTTTGCTTATCTTAACTATACTTTAAAACCAGTCTCGCATCTTTTATTTTTAATCCCCGGGCAAACGCTATCCGAGTTAAAATTACTTTGTTCTTAAGCAAAGATCGAATATCAGCGCTCATTTTTCAATACTTTATAATGGTTTAAGCTCGGAACTTTGGTAATTAGACGTCTACTTAAACTTCGTTTTTGTCGACGTGTTAGGTTTAATCGAATTTGGATGAGAGTTTACGATTATTTTATTTAGGGATGGTGATATTGTTTGTGTGTTTATTTTAATTTTAAATAAGCGTTTTTAATGGTGTGAACATTCATTCATTTAACCATTTATGTACCCACCTATACACCGTGACATTTTAGGCGTCTTACAAAAGCAGCCCACTTCATGTATCCAATGACTACTAAACATTCATAAAAAAAGAAGATAATAATTGTAGTAATTTTTTAATTACTTCTAGAGGTATTTTATGTCGGGTACATTAACGGGGACTAAAATGTCACGGTGTATAATTAAACAGACAAGAAAAAAGAACAGAAATATACGTACAAAGGTGATGGTTATTTATAAAGAAATCTCTTCCAGCATACCTGCGATAGGAGAGTAGATAAAGAGATGTAGACATCGTGCGTAAGAGTAGAGAGAAAGTTTAATATATATATATAAAAAAGAACCATAAATAAAAAAAACTAATAATATGAGAATATACTTTTATAAATTTATACATACTTGTAATTTTTTTTTTGTTAGCTTATATTGTGTCCCACTGCTGGCCAAAGGCCTCCCCTTTTTCCTTTCAAATCTCTCTGTTTTATGCGATTTCAGGCTATGTTGGCCCTGCAAACATGATTAGATCGTCACACCATCTTCGCCGCGGCCTACCTCGACGGCGATGTCCTCCTTCAGGCGTCCAGTGAGTGACGATCTTTGCCCATCTGTCCGGGTGCATTCATGCGACGTGGCCGACCTACTCGCACTTCAGCCTGGCTGTTTTTTTCCAATATCCGCTACTTGAGATAAGGAGCGCAGGATGGTGTTTCTAACGTGGTCCGTTCGCTTACACCTGTTATGATTTTTTTGAGGTCGATGCAGTGCTGTTGCATTCTTCTACGATAATCGCTTAAATACACTCCTGGACTCTTAAATCGAGCCGTGCGTGTTTACATGTAGGTATAAAGGTCTAAAACATCAAAATAATGAAAAGTCAAAAATTATTGAAGCTGACAATTGGCCATCATTTTGATGTCATCATTCATCAAAACTGGAATTCAAGACCATTTAAAAAGTTACAGACCTTTATACAACAAAATGACATGATTACTTTGTAAAGTATTATATTATTTTAACTATTGTGAATGTGAGGACTATGTGGATATTGTTTTTATTTCTCTGCTAGTTTTAGTGATGGTCTGGCAGTTTGAGTAGTTTATGCGGCCTACCCAAATGTCCTTTCTTTGGTATTGTTCGTCGAGTTGAGCTCCTTAAGTTCTGAGTTGAGCTCCACGATTACTGACAAATGCTTGCACTGACTGGACAGGTCCACTCAAATCTGTGTGGTTCTTTCCTCAAAAGACCTTTTCAGACACTTATCTACATGGTCCTCATATGGCCTGACCAAGATTATGTCTGGACTTTAAAAGAGACTGCGACCTCTGAGTTTGGCCTTTCGGCCTTTCTTCTCAGAGTAGTCAGATAGGAAACGCCGAACTCATCTAGCTTATTTTTAATATTTTTTTATATGACGTGTAAAAGTGATTTCGATATCCTATTTACAGAATAAACAATTTCATTTCATTTCATTTCATTTCAAATGCAGGGTGGCTCGATTCGAAAATCCGGAAGTGTATTTTCAATTTTGGAAAAGAAACCTCATTTTTTGGGAAACTCTCACGCTTACAAATAACTTTATCAAAGGAGATAACCAAATGAAAGCGTACCTACATGTCATGTTCTCAGGAAAACACCTCGATACTGACAAACAGACAACAAGAAACCCCCGTTTTTTTCACCCAAGTGCTCTACGGAACACTAAAAGAGTTTTAATAAACACAGCAACAACTTTAAATTGGTTTTCCGACGCTTTGACGAACCAACGAGTTTTATTCTTTAGAGGATGCGACTAGCAACTATTTAACGTTGGCTCTTGTACTTACGATGTAGATTGTACTGTATACATTGATGTAGCATTTTAACTTTTTCTTGGACAAGGAAAAGGATTAATTTATACGTTCAAAAGTGCCATACATGGGCCTATTTGAAATAAATGATTTGACTTTGACTTAACTAAGTATGTACCAGGGTTAAAATAAAAAAGAGAGGGTGGGTAGACCAACATATTGTCACGGAAATTAATCATTTAATTAAACATCGAATGAATGAATTATATATTTATTTGCAAGAATATAGGTAGCTAACATATATAAGTTCTTAAGGAGCAGCGGTGGCCCAGTGGTAACGGCCTCGACTTACGAGTTGTACGTCGTAAGTTCGAACCCAGACAGGCGCTTTACTTTGTGTAAATTATTTCATCACCACTGCTCTCAAAACGGTGAAGGAAAACATCGTGAGGAAGCCGGCATGTCCTAGAACAGAAAAATTCGAAGACATGTGACATCTACCAACCCGCACTGGGCCCGCGTGGTGGATGGCCCTCTCTCTCACAGAGAGGAGGCCTGTGTCCCAGCAGTGGGAACATTATAGGCTGATGATAATGATGTATAAATGATTTGACTTTGACTTTTGACTATAAGTTAAGTTCAGGTTTCACTATATTCGGCATTTCAGCCGTGCACATATTTAGATTTTACATCTTGGTTATAACTTATAGCATGCATGCATTTAGTAATTAGCAATAACATAAAAATACTAATAATAATTTCATACCAGAAGCACACCTAAGAGATATTTTTCGACGGCATATGAAGCCAAGTCAGAGGCCCATGGGCGGCTTCAATACTCTGACACCAGGTTAGTCACTAACCACACGAAAAGAAGAAGACGGAAATTAATTGTTTACCAAATTGACACACTACGCCAATTTGCTGTGTTAAAGCCATTTCATAAAATATTAAATGACAGTAGTGATTGGAATATACGGAAAATTAAATTGGTGGTAATTTTTATGAATCATATAATTAATTACCCTGAATTTATATTGCTCAAATAAAGGAGAACGTTTTCGCTGTTGAGTGATGTTGGAGCGTCGGGTGTTGCAATATTTATATATTTACGTTTATTATATATATATATTTACGTATTTATATATTTACGTTTATTTATATATTTACGGTTTACATATAAACTTGTATTTTTATTTTTTATTAAAAATTATCGTTTATTGATTTATTTATTTTGTAATCCCATAGTGGGATTTATGTGTCCGTGGCATCACAGGGGCTCTAACAGAATACCAGCGCTGCGGTATTTATAGTTTAAGTATAATTAGACTAACGATTTATGTTTTATTTTATTCCATATTTAGTATTGTTACTTTATGAGCGAGTATTTTGTTCTTTTTTTGTTTTTTGATGTTGTTTGTTCTCATGCAATGTAGCGAAGTGTAATTCATTTATTTTTATAATCTAATCTTATTTCGCAATTTTATTACATATCAAATTAATGTTAATGCTAATATTTTAATGATTTAATAATTTGTAGAATAATTGTTCATCTTTTAATAAGAATGTTGTGCATGCCTATAAGTGATGTATTTACACAGTACTCAAGACTTGTGATACCTATTGTAACTATCCTTGTAAATATGTTGTTGGCGTGCCTTGCTTAGTAAATAAATAAATAAAGTATCGAAGCCTATGCTGAGATAGGTGCCTTTTTGGCCTCGCACATGTCGTTTATTATTATTTAATTCTTTTCGGTAATTCGAAAAAAGATATTGATAGTTTTGGATGCTCCTTTTAGTTATTATTACTGTTTGCATTTCCTGTGCGTGTTCCAAATAAAGTATTTTTATTTCTTTCTTTCTGTTTACCAAGACACAATCTAGGGTTCAACTTTCAAGATTATTCATCTAAAGTAGGCTTAATGTTCAACTTAGCCTTTTGCAGTCCACTGTTGGACATAGGTCTCTCCTAGGCTGTGCCACAATACCCCTTCCTCCGCCTTCTACATCCAGTCTGTCTCAGCCCAGCCATGTTTTTATGGTAGTTTGTCCATCTAGCTGAAGGCGTCCTACACTACGCTTTCCGATACGCGGTCTCCATTCCAGCACACATTGTTTAACACATGATCAAGCACAATCAAATCATTTTGAAGGATATTGCTAATCCATTGCTTTATATGTTCGAAAAAAATTGTTTGCTCAACAATGTAAATAACGCAATGAATGTTGTTGAACTGTCAAATGAAACAGATTGTGATTGATCGTTTTTACGCAATTCGGGAGCAGGATTCAACCTTCACCGGCCATTAGGCCTTCGGCAAATAAGGCCAGCCTTGGCTTAATGTTACCGGTTTGAAACTTCAGCACACCCTGGATACATCAACCTTACTGAGTGCCCATCTTTCAGTCTATTTTCTTTTACCTCAAGATAAAAAGAAAAAGATTATTTCCAAATTTAAATAGGATGTTCAGTCCACTCCATTATATTTTGTTTATTCATATTTATTTGAGATCAATCAATCTTTGCTGGATACTCCGTGGGCCTTCAAGGAAGAAAATAAATCTTTTGTAAAACTTCCCTCAGGATAGGTGTTATTCATGAGGTGTCAAAGTGTTGATTGATCGCGTTGTTTGTTATACAGGGTGATGTTGTGGACTGAGGCGATTATTGGGTTGTTTGGTATGGCATTAATCCATAAGATATTGAGACAAAGGAATGAATACGAATAACGTGTTATTATATATAAAGAGAGAAATCATATGTTTGGAGTTTTCTTACGTGATCGAACCAGAAGAGATATGTAGGAGAACCAAGGTAATTTCTTCTTTTCCTTCATGTGACTGACAGTTTTTATGCCGCCCATGGGCCTCTCACTTGGCTTCACATGCTGTCGAGAAATATCTCTCTGGCATGCCGGTTTCCGAACGATGTTGTCCTTCACCGTTTTTGAAGCAAGTGATAATTATTATACAATTCGCACATGAATACGAAAAGTCAGAAGTGCGTGCATTGTGTTCGAAGTCGAGACCTATGATTTGGCATTCCAACGGTCACACCACTAGGCTATCATTGCTAGCACCAAGGTAACTGACATGACTCTAAGAATTGCCAAACTTATGTGGCAGTCGCCAGGACACATTGCTCGCAGAACTGATGGCCGCTGGGGCCGAAAGGTTCTGGAGTGGCGACCGCGTACCGGAAGACGTAGCGTTGGAAGGCCTCGCACAAGGTGAACGGATGACCTGGTGAAGGCCGCAGGAATCTGCTGGATGCGGGAAACACAGAACTGGTCGAAGTGACGATGCTTGAAGGAGGCCTATATTTCTCATTTACATTAATGACCTTTGCGACCTTGAACTCCAAAATGGGAAGATTGTTGCCTTTGCATACGACATGGCCCTTGTTTTTGGAGGTAGCTCATGGGGCAGCACGTTTTAACACGCTCAATATGGTTTTGATACCGTTAACCAGTGGCTGAGATGTAACCTCTTAACTTTAAATGTTGACAAAACAAAATATTTAAAGTTCTCTCTCCGAAATGTCCCACAATCGACTGATAGTAATTCAAAATTCATTATTGCGCACTCCCATATGTGTAGTCATCTAACATCCTGTAACTGTCCTTTGCTTGATCAAACGAGCACCATTAAATAACTTGGCGTCCTAATAGATAGCAGACTTAATTTTACTCCCCATATAAACCTGGTTTCTTCGAGAGTTCGGAAATTAATATATATTTTTTTAAATTTCAGACGTATAGCTAGTCCTAAAGTACTAAAAACTGTTTACTACGCCTTATGTCAGTCACTATTGGCATACTGTGTAACTTCCTGGGGCGGTGCGTGTAAAACAATAATTTTGAAACTTGAGCGCGCTCAAAGAGCGTTACTTAAAGTTAGTGTGTTCCTTCCATTCTTTCATCCCACTACTGATCTTTACAAAACCTGTGAAGTATTAACAGTAAGGCAGCTTTTCATACACACTATCCTCAAAATGCATGGTTTACTGACTTATGACCCTACAGCCTTTCAGCAGAAACGTAGAAAACATACAGTCTGTGTATATAAAGCTTGCCACACTCATTTTGCACAGAGATTTTTCAACTTCTTAGGTGGAAATTTGTACAATAAAATCAATCACATTTTAAAAATATATCCTTTAGCTAAACGGCAATGTAAAATAGTGGTCACCAAATGGCTTTTAAGCCTTGATTATATCGATACGGAAAAAATACTGGATATTTTAAAATAAAACAGAATTAACATACCGAAAGCACACCTACACGTTCGCGTACACACTCACACGCTATACCTACACTACACACACCACACACATTCACACCCTATACCTACACTACATATACCACACAAATTCACACTCTACATCCACACTTCCCCCACCACACACATTAACACCCTATACTTACACTACACACTACACAACACACTCACATCACTCACCCGTCAAGTTTTAGATTTAGATTTATGTAGTTTCTAACATAGTCTATAATTTTAGAATTTTTATGAATGTGTTTTGTAAGTTTTTACACCTAATTTAGCACGGAAGAGCACTGATTTCCAAGATACAGGTTTTACCTAGTTTGGAATTCAGAGTTCATTTAGTTTTAGCCGTCTACTCACTTACATTATTTGTAACCTAGTTCTTAGGAATATAACTGTATTAGGCTATATTTTATTGAGTCGTGAAACGTTATTATTATTATTGATTAAAATATGATTCGCGACCGTAAAAAATATGGCTTTACAGAATTATAATCATTAGAATCAGCAATACAACTCCTTAAGTTAGCATAATCCTCAAATCAGGATTTCGTGAAATAGTCATTTAATAGGATTACATGAACTAAGAGACTTGTATGGATGTTTTTTATGATTATAATTCCATAAATAAACATTTGATATAGCTGCGAATCATATTTAGATCGACATACAACCTGATATTGACCTGCAAATTGCAAAAACGTAAGAAAATTTGAATTTCGCGGGCTACCCTGACGCTTTCGCCATAATATGTAGTAAAATTTGAAACCAAATATCTTTTATTTTTTACCTAAAACGCACACATGTGAATAATTTATTGTAGGTAGTAAACAACACGAAATCTTGATTTAACAAAAATTGAGTCCAAACTATCCTAGTTTTGTATTTCCAAGTCTTTCTCATTTGATACAAAGTATGTTTCAGCTTCAGATTAGTATTATCTTGAGCTAAAAATGAAATAAAACTAAAGCCTATTAGGCTTGCTCCAAATAATAAAAGAAACCACACATTTTAGACACAATTTTTCATTTGTAATCTTTGCAAATCGTATCTCTGAGTATAATAAGAGTCTCTAATTTATTATAATAATAGTTTGTTATTGGGCAGAGAAGATTTGCTGATCTTTCATTATTTATATAACATAATTGAATGTAGGTAATCAACAAATGGACTTAACAGTAACCTACTGGTTTTTCAATACAAAAAGGTATTAAGTGTGGTATATTATTATGAATAGGTAAAAATTGCAGTCTATTAAAAAAAGAAACATCAATTGAGACATAAATTGTATTAATATTTTACCAAGGTACATATGTATATAGTACTAGCTTCTGCCCGCGACTTCGTTCACGTGGAAGTCGTAAGACACCACAATATACTACAATAACAGCCACATTTTTATAAAACATCTCTGTATACTACGAGTACTTTTGTAGTTTTATTCTCAGCAGTCAAAATACACAGAGAGTCACGAATGGTGACTCGGGAGCAAGCAACGTACAGTTGTCCGTGTGAGAAGCAGCTTGTCCTGAGGTTGACATCCGCAGCCTTCAGCCTTCGGTGTCGGCCCCTCTGACTTGTTGATCGCAAAGCATACGCTCCCAGAGAACTGCATTCGCTTGAACTGTTAATTGTGGGGAATTAGTGGTATACGCGCTATAAACACTGTCTCGCCATCGCCACAACCTGTACGAATTTTCACCTCGATGACGTTTCTCTGCAAAGACATGACTTTGAGCCGGATTCCGTTACACAGATGTACAACTGGAAGTTCACTTGCCATTTGCGAATTGAGAAATTCTACGGGGTAATGAGTGGCATCATCTTCCTCCACATCAGTATTAATGGAGGTGTATATCACTTCACTCCCTTCAATTTGTGAGAGAATACTGTGGTTAATGATCGCTGCAGCTTGTATAGTATTAAAGCTGTTGCTTATCCTATCCTACTATAATATTTTATTATAAATGCGAAAGTTTGTGAGGATGGATGGATGTTTGTTTCACGCAAAAACTACTGAACGGATTTGGATTAACAGACGACTAACAGAATGTATTTGTAATGTACAAGGCTGATGTGAAGGGAAAGGCAGGGTGGGGACGCCCTAGGTGGACTTATACTGACCTTATTGGTGATGTTCTTAAGAAAGGCCAGGTGCGTAGTACTCGCAACCGGCGTGCATGTATGACCAGATGTATGAACGTAAACGAGGCAAAAGGAGTATGTAAGGATAGTAGCAGGTGGCGTTCTGTAGTTTCTGCTTACCCCCATGGGAAGAAGGCGTGAGTTTATGTTATGTTATGTGGATTTGGATAAAATTTGGCACACATATTTTATAGTCTGGATTAATACATAAGATGGATAGTAGGTACTTTTTATCCCGATATTCCCACGAAATCGAGACTTATGCGCGTGAACCCGGGGGGCGCTGTTAGTCTACTATAAAATTATAAATTAAAGTCACTTTTTGTGTCTGCCTGTGTTACCACGTTGTTCTTCTAAACTGCACAACAGATTTTGATGCGGTTTTCACAATCATTAAGAGAATTTATTCCGGAAGGTCCATATGTGTTTAAAACATTTACCTAATATCTAACTCAGTTAAAGCACAGAAGACTCGGTGTTTTGAAATGTCACCTCATCAGTACTTTGCTCTTGTGCGAAGCAGGGGCGAGTCGCTAGTACTCTAGTAGTATATAAAACATAGTTGATGCTTACCTAATAAAATGGCTAATACTTACATCAAAACAAAGACGTAACAGTCTAGACAGATTTCGGCAAAGTTAGATAATTTGATGACATCTGTCCTGTAACGTGAGATTTATAATTTGACTCCGGTAAATGTTAACTATATTTTAGTTTTCATATAACCTGTGTAGTTTTATTCTCGAAACACGATGAAGGTCGTTTTCAAAATTTATGTAATTTTTTTTGTGTTATCGTGACACAAAAGTAATACAATTGAAGAATAAGGGCAGAGTCACAACGAAGTCGACGAATCTAATCTAATCAAATCACATTTTTTTCTTGTACTTTCTTCCATTTTTGTGGATGTTTTGATTTTAAAGGCTCTCGGTAACGTATTTGTCTTTCAGCGGGCGTTAAGGGCATCTTTCCTAAAACGGAAATGGAATTACTATTCACATTTAAGTGAATAATATACTGTGATAAGCCCTAAGTGTCACGTGACACAAAAATAGTAACACAATGGTCACACAATTGAAAAAAATTAACGTTTCCCTAGCCTTAAAAAAATGAGATTTTAGTAATTTCACCCTCGAGTTACTCGTGAAACATGCATATGATTTTATTATAGAATTAATCACACTAACATGCTGCACTGTAAAATATAGTACTTACCGAATTCACGTAATTTGGCACTTTTAACACAATTTCTTAAAGTCCTTTTACGACGCGCATTAATCGAAACCCACAGTTACTAAACAAAATGTGCATGTTTACGTACGAAAGAAACTAGCACCCTTTCGTTGTAACTATTTTGACACATAGATTTCCCATACTAAATTTGGAAGTTACTTCTATTATTATAAAATATCAAAGTTACAAAAAGGAATCAATCTGGTTACTTAGTGCGTGCATTATTTATTATTTGCTGCATTTTAGAAATACGCGCGATTGTGGACATAGTAATTTTGTATAGGAAACAAATTATAACAGGAATTAAATTTAGTTTTTTAAAGCAATAGAACCAATTTCTATATTTAAAAAAATCTATACCTACTTATTACTAATTAGTGTGAAAGTTGATTTATATGTTAACATTTCAAACTGTATTTTATTTTATTTTACCAACAAGTTGGTGGACACATAAAGTAATTATGTGTCCACCTAATGTACATAAATTTTGAAAATGACCCCACGAACGGTGTCGAAGCGTCAACTTCAACTATTTTCAAAAATTAGAACACGTCAATACGGTAGGAATGAAACTAATTGACTAGGTGCAGAAACGGATACGTTCATAAGCGACGGTACGGAGCCGATCGTATGCGTCGACATCCTGCCGGACGCGATCGTCTGTCGCCGCACCCGTTCGTATCCATTCCGATCCGATGCGATGCGAGATGTTTGGTGAAAATCATTCTTTAATCTTTCAGAAGTCGGCTGTGTGAAGTCTGTATTCGCGCGACAATCGCTTTCAGTTAGGACAGGTCTTTACCGACAGCGATTATCGCGCGAATAAACGATCAATCAAGTCGCGTTTGAATGTACGTCATAATAAAATACATGTAAATACCATTCATGTAAATAATAGGGACGATCGCGTACACGCATGACATTCGCTTTCGGTTAGGACAAGGCCTATCCGTCATTCACGGAACTGGTTTCCACAAAGCTATGTGGAGGAGTCTATGTTCTATGTTATGGGGTTTGGTTTCCGCACTTAGTCCGTCAGGTGGACCATTGTGCGTGGGCCATGGCGGCCGTTTGGTGGTTATTCCAACCAGCCCACCTCCCTCCAGAAGTTAATCAAAACTCCTGCTTTGTTCAGAACATCTGTAAAAGATCTGGGTGACCCGAGGGTTTCTGTTCTAATCTGGGTGACGCCTGTGCATTTGAAGAGCACGTGCGCGACGGTTTCCTCAGCCTCCATGCATGCCCT
Source organism: Agrochola litura (assembly GCA_949152395.1). NCBI lineage: Eukaryota > Metazoa > Arthropoda > Insecta > Lepidoptera > Noctuidae > Agrochola > Agrochola litura. Next base: position 2,536,168 of record OX424496.1, read on the forward strand.
GCATAGAGGGTTGTCCGTTATGCCTATTGTGTGGAAGTGTTTGTTTAGCGAGCAGTGTCCCGTGATGGTTCCCGTCACCAGGCGTAGGCCGTTCCTGTCCAGGCGTAATAAACGCCTGGTTAGCCTGATATCCAGGGATGGCATAGCTTCCTTGGACTGTCTGCAGCCCGGTGTCGAGGTCCACCAGTACTCCGCTTGTGTGAGGGTGAACTCCTGTAGCCACCTGCGTATTTGGTTGAAAGGGATTGGTACGATAGGTTCGGGTCCACAGACTGCCAGAACCTCTTCTAGCAAGTTCGTCAGCTGCGTCGTTACCTAGCGAACCGCTGTGTCCTTTTATCCATTGTAGCGTCACCGTGTTGCGACTAGATACCGTTACTTGTTCTAGTGCATTGTGACATTCTAGTATTGACTAAAATACTACACTTAGGCGTACTACTACATACTAATGTGGACGAGTACTTTGACGCCTAAGTGTCCTTTCCCGTTTTGTATTTATTTGTATGTAGTCAGTTAGTCATTTAATTTAGTTCCTAGTGTAAACAGTTGTGTTGTTGTAAAATAAATAAAATTTATTATTCGAATAAAAGCAATATTTGTAGGATTATATAAATGTGGGTACAGACAAATTATGTTTTTAATGTCCCTCAGCAAACCTCGTGTTTCGTCTGTCGTCGGATTTCTATCAGTTGCCCTTTGCATTTGGTGTAGACCGGACGCTCTCAATCGACTTGGAAGTATATAGAGTTGTCAATACTCTTTTTACTTAATATAATTTATTTAAAAAATGGGAGGAAAGCTGCTAAGTCGGAGGCACGACAGATAGGAAAATAGTTTAACAGCTCTATATAGTTTACATGGAAATCAAAACAAAACAACAATAAAGTACTTAGTTCTGAATTCAAATTATTATACACGATAAATGTAAATAAATACCAAATAATTGATGGACATGGAAATTAGCATTCGTTTGTATTCGGAAATCCGATGATACCCGAGGACAGACAGGGGACGCTTCTGACGTGTCCAATTACAGGCCTATTTCGTTGGCCACGATAGTTGCCAAGGTCTTGGACAGTTTGCTTGATCAACAGTTGGCTGAACACGTTGAACTCCATGACGCGCAATTTGGATTTAAATCTGGTTTATCCACGGAAAGTGCCATTCTGTGTCTCAAGCAAACTGTTCAATATTATACTTCCCGAAAACACCTGTTTTTGCTTGTTTTTTGGACCTGTCAAAAGCGTTCGACCTAGTGTCGTACGAGGTACTATGGGATAAGTTGCGGAGTGATACAACACTACCGAATGAAATTACATCCTTGTTTCATTACTGGTACTACCACCAGAGGAATAGTGTCAGATGGGCGGAGGCTCAGTCGGATGTGTACGACCTGGAGTGCGGGGTGAGGCAGGGGGGGTTAAGTTCACCACGCCTCTTCAATTTGTACATAAACCGGCTAATCGGTGAGCTTAGCAGCACCAAAGTTGGATGTCATATTGACAACGTTTGTTTGAATAATATTAGTTATGCGGATGACATGGTGCTGCTAAGCCCATCGATCGGCGCTTTGAGGAAACTGGTGGCTATTTGTGAGTCCTATGCAGTGTCCCATGGGCTCAAGTACAATATTAAGAAGAGCGAACTTATTATGTTTAAAGCGAGTACCATAAACTATTGTGATGTTCCCGGTGTCTCGCTTTGTGGCACTCCTTTACCATGGGTAACTAAATTTAAGTACTTGGGTCATTGGGTCACTGATGATCTTAAGGACAATATGGATATAGAGAGGGAGCGCAGGTCGTTGGCTGTTCGATGTAACATGCTGGTTCGAAGATTTGCACGTTGTACAAATCAAGTTAAAGTCACTCTTTTCAAAGCTTTCTGTCAATCTTTCTACACGTGCAGTCTTTGGACCAGTTATACGCAGAGGGCATACAGCGATCTGCGTGTCCAATATAATAACGTGTTTAGGATACTGTTGGGGATGTCGTGGTGTTGTAGTGCGTCCACAATGTTTGCGGAGGCGCGCACAGACGATTTTTACGCCATTATAAGAAAAAGGACCGCCTCCATAGCCGGCCGGCTACGCGCCACTACCAACGGTCTCCTGAGCGTGTTCTCAGATCGGTGGGAATCCCCTCTGCTGCGCCACTGGGTAGGAATCCATACAAGTTGATTTTATTTTTGTTTGTTTTGTCTCCTTATTACTAACTCTAGTTATTAAGTTATTTTGTTGGTACTAACACTATGGACTCATGTCTGAAATAAAGAATTTGAATTTGAATTTGAATTAAGTGAATAGAAATACTGTAATTAGGTGGACGAGATAACACGACCCTATTTGTAAACTCATGTCCAGTTGTGAATATTCGGGATTTTATGATGCTTGCATTTGTTACCAGGAGTACCAACCTAAAGGGCTTGTACGAAAATTACGATCTTTCGTGATACAACGTGTCGGTAAAATTTATTTCGAAATTCGCGCGTGCTTCGTCCGCCACAATTTGTAGGAGTTTTAAATATTCACGTGTAAGCGGCGTATGCTTAATACATTCCTCATCTACATAATGTAATATTTTTCGCGAAACACCAACCAAATGTACAATAATGTTCTTATTTTTTTCTCGCAGCGAAATTTTGTTATGCGAAGTCGGCTAAAAACTTCGTTTTGTTTAACGTCTAACTATAATAGTGTAAATGTTGAAATGGGTGATAATATGTACTCAAGAATATGAAGAATTTTTAGTGTAGAACTGAATTTAGACATAATTTGCAAAAAAAAAAAAAAAACATCTGTTTCATACATTTGCATTTTTATATGTTTCAGTTTCTCCTTTAGATTTTGTTACACTCCCGAAGCACTTCCATAGAATATTCATATTTATAAGCACTATCACACCTAAAATATTTTAAACATTAAATTATAATGTTAGGTACTAGCTTCTTCCCGCGACTTTGTCCGCGTGAAATTTCTTACCGGGATAAAAAGTATCCTATGTCCTAACCCAGGTCATGGTCAACCCATGAGCCAAATTTCATTCAAATCCATAACATCACGCCTTGTTTCCCCGAAGGGTTGGACAGAGGAGTGCCTGTAGCAGGTACACCGACATTTCACCAGTTATGTTTAAGTCCCATGTAATAGGGGGCGAGCCTATTGCCATCAACCGGGCACAAATCCAGACTCCGAGCTGCTACTGAGAAATTTCAGATAGAAAAACCCAATAACACTTTTCCCGACCCGGGAATCGAACTCAGGATCTCATGCTCAGCAGTAGCGATTGCGACCAGTAGACCAACGAGGCACTCAAAATCCGTTTAGCCGTTTTGGCGTGAAAGCGTAACAAACAAACAAACAAAATCACTTTCGCATTTATAATATTAGTTAGGATTTTGAGTAGTAGGTACATAAGAGTGCTTGTACAGGACTCAAATTCTTTATAATATTATTTATCTTATAAAAATCATTTGGCAATTGACATTTCAAGTTGTGTGTGCGGAGTGCGGTGCCTCCTACAGTGTTTCATTAAATAAATATGAATATTCAAATACGTGAAGTGTATGTTCAAAGAGAGCTTTTATTTTATTGCCTTGTTTCTTATTTTTGGAATTATATAGTAAAAGTCTTTGATAAAGTGAATATCAGCGTCTGTCATTGACCTACGGCACCGACTTTTGCTACGAACGGCTACGAAACTGCTACGTAAACGCTACTCTTTTGCTACGAACTTTCTCGGCGTAGAACTTACACAGCTTCCCTTGTAATACAAATGTATGTTTTTACAGTAACGGACGAGTCTTATTTGACAGATGGATAAAAAGTGTTTTGAGGAAAAAAAAATACCTCAATGCTTAGAACTTATCTACGTACAACCTATTACAAATAAAATAAAATATTAAAAAAATAACAATAAAATATCCTTACATTAAACTCAAAAACAAATTAAGAACTTCTTATAATAAATCAAGAAAAAAAAAACCTTGAAAACAAACTATTTTCCTTAGCATTAGGTACAATGTACTTAGGTATGTCAGTGTCATCATCTCCCTAGCTTTTTCCTAACTATATTGAGGTCGGCTTCCAGTCTTACTTAGAAATGTAATATAGCACATAACATAATATCACGACTATATTCCCCGAAGGGATAGGCAGAGGTTTACTTACAACATCCACATTTTGCCAGTTATGTTAAAGTCCCATATAAAAGGGGAATTAGGTATGCATTTGCGTATAAATCCAAAACGATCTACTAACTACACGGCATTACACGGTGAATGCACTACTAAGGCGGCCCATTCAACCGCAGACGTATCGCAGGTGCGCTGCAATCGTCAACAGATCTTACGACGTGCGACGGTCGTAACGTGAATAGGAACCATTACTTGGTATCTTTATTACGTTGACATAAAGTCGATTCTTAGTTTGCGACTATAAATGTCCGATAGTGTGGGTTTAATAGAACCTACTAAGTCATGGTTAAAATTTGAGTGTTATGGATCTCGTTTGATGGTATATTTTTATGGTTTATGATTTGTGGATCAATGGAAGTTTATTTTGCCGTTATGGCTTTGGGGAAGAATTTTGTAGGAAGGTTGTTGTACGAGAGCAATGTGGTTTCTTCTTAAGGGTACTTAGTAGATTTAATTTGAAAAGTTACTCGGGAAAAAACAGTGATGGCCCAGTGAGCAGTGGTGGCCCAGTGAGCAGTGGTGGCCCAGTGAGCAGTGGTGGCCCAGTGAGCAGTGGTGGCCCAGTGAGCAGTGGTGGCCCAGTGAGCAGTGGTGGCCCAGTGAGCAGTGGTGGCCCAGTGAGCAGTGGTGGCCCAGTGAGCAGTGGTGGCCCAGTGAGCAGTGGTGGCGCAGTGAGCAGTGGTGGCCCAGTGAGCAGTGGTGGCCCAGTGAGCAGTGGTGGCCCAGTGAGCAGTGGTGGCCCAGTGAGCAGTGGTGGCCCAGTGAGCAGTGGTGGCCCAGTGAGCAGTGGTGGCCCAGTGAGCAGTGGTGGCCCAGTGAGCAGTGGTGGCCCAGTGAGCAGTGGTGGCCCAGTGAGCAGTGGTGACCCAGTGATAACAGCCGCGTCTTACGAGTAGTAATGGTCGTGAGTTCGAACACAAGCGTGCGCTTTACTTTGTGTAAACTATGTCATCACCATTGCTCTTAGAACGGTGAAGGAAAATATCGTGAGGAAACCGGCATTCCCTAGAACCAATAATTTGAAAACATGTGACATCTACCAGCCCGTACTGGGCCCGCGTGGTGGATTACGGCTCACTCCCTCTCACTGAGAGAAGCCCTGTGTCCCAGCAGTGGGAACATTATAGACTGATTATGCTAATGCTTACTCGGGAAATAAATTGTTGATAATAGACCCACTGTAATAATATCATTTCACTGCAAGGCAATTACCTATTCTAATGTTGGGGCTACATTGTCGCGTTATCGCGAACTTTACTTCGCGCGCTCTCTGTTGCTCAGCGATACGTCGAGCGGTGTGCGAAATAGAGCGCGTGAAGTTTAATTCGCGATAACGCGACAATGTAGCCCCAGCATGATACAACGAAGGAACCGAATGACTTGACTACAACACGAGGTACACAAATTATAAACATAATACTATTTAGAAGATTTTAAACTCGTTACAGGGAAGAGGTGCACTAGAATTTGACCAAATGTTTGATTTTTTTATAAAAAGTCTGAGATATCGGCTGTTAAGCGACAAAATAAATGTTCTTTTCTATTATATACATTCTAGCTGTTGCCCGAGAATTCGTCTGCGGACCAAGATGAAAATTAGCCTATATGTCCTTCTACAGGTCATGGTCTAGCCTTGTGCCAAATTTTATCCAAATCATGCCATTTACATGCCACAAACACTACAAACACTCCTCGAACACCTCATTAACATTCATCCACACACACCCATTCACCCCACACTCACCACATTAACTCAACGTCAAAATACATCCCAAATCAAATGTCCTTTACTGTTTATTTTTATCTATTTTTTTTGTTTTTATTATTAATTAACTAAATCTAATTTAATTTAATTTATCTTAATTACCTTTTTGCATGGAACATCATTCCATTCTGTAGCTGGAGAAGGGCGTTGTTAGTTGCGCTACAGTTTATACTTTTTGCAGCTATCATCGTTTTACTTGTAATTAGTTTTGTGTTATTGTTCCAAAATAAACTTTATATTATTATTTATTATTAAATCTGTTCTGCCGTTTTGGAGTGAAAGCATAACACACAAAACAAACTCACTTTCGCATTTCGCATTTTTTTAGTACCTGGGCGACCGAGCTCTGATCTGGAGAAATTAAAAAAAAAAAACAAAATTCAAAAGTATGAGTTCTTATCTTTATTTTAAACTTTTTCCTTTACATACTTGTACATAATAGATATAGTAGTTAGTTGTAAATATGTTTGTGTATATTATATGTTAAAAACGAATTTAATATATGTTGTGTTAGGTGATACAACCGGAAATTCAAAAGTCATTTATTCAAACTAGGCTGAGAATCAGCACTTTTCGAACGTCAAAATTACATAAGACAGTCACCCAAAACCGCCCACCCTTCACCACTTCCTAGTGCCTTTAGCTGGGAAGAAGAAGTGGCGCAACAAACTCCCCAGCAGCACAGCTGTCTGTTCAAGGTGAATATAGAGAATGCTTATTTAATAGTAACTAAGTACTTACTTAGTACTTACTTATTCCATGCTGCCATGATCATTATTCTAATGTCATTATTGTCATGTCATTATTCATTATCTTGTTCTAAACTTTGAGCGACTGAGCTCGGGTGAAAATACGGAGAAAACAAATTTTCCTAGATATGAGACCTAGCTAAATCGATTTTTCACCCCCGTAAACCCCATAAATCTTATATTGCAACTTTCATCGAGAGCCGATTTCGAGAACGTCAGTACAAATCTATATACAAACAAATATGTACCTATACAAATTTCGCTCGTATAGGATAGTTAGGATTATAAAACAAAGTCACTCTTTTCATGTCTGTCTGTGTGACCTGATCTTTTAAACTACACGTTGGATTTTGATTCGGTTTTCATCATCATTTAGATAATTTCTTTCGGAAGCTTTATGTGTATAAAACATTGATATTAAACTTACATAATTATAATAAAAAAATTGCAATATTTTGTTCAGTCGTAAAAACTGAGTGAATTAAGGGCGGGTCGCTAATCAAAAAATATAAGAAATATTGTAACATACAATATTACATTCCACCTAAAGATTATATTCCACCTTTTTGGCATTTATAGCTTCATCTATTTTCAACTAGACTCCATCTGAAATAACTGAACACTGCAGTCATCTCATTTCCTTTGCATTGGATCAAAGCCCGGATCTGCACCTCTACCTAGATTGTAATCTAGATTATATTCAGGGTTTTAAATAATAATCTTCGGATCTTTCACGAAGAAAGTAATGGGTATTTGGTTATTGTGGAGTAAATAGACATTTCAAAGAATGTCTTAGTTTTTACCTGAATACGGCAAAGCCAAAAGGAATGGTTATGATTTTAGCAGTCTATGTACGTGTGTAAGTATGGATGAATGTTTGCATTTATGTGTGTTCCACTGTAGCGTCTAAACTACTGAACCGATTTTGATGAATGAGATATCAATAGACTCGTAATAATGATCCAGGTGACATAGGCTATATACATTTTCCCTATATTTAAAATATGCTGGACTTTACACGTAAATTTCTGACAACGAAAAAAAAAAAAAGAGATAATCATAACATTATTTGGTATCAAAAGAAAAGTCTGACAGGAACCGCCGGAAAGGCCGGAAATCAAGTCAGGTACAAAAATTTTATGGCATGCGACGACGGCTTTACCGTGACTATTTTTGTATCTGTCTTGATTTCTGTCTGAAATATTTGATTGTTTCATACTTTTTAGATCACTTTTATTTTTCCGTAGTTGGGTTACAGTTTTTTAAACTTATTTTTTTTGTTAATATTAACACAATATTACATTACGCCTGAATCCTCCCAAGGGGTGAATGATGCTTAGTTTACTCACTTTTGGCAGTTGCTACTAACCGGGCACTTTGTAGGACTTTTTAACGCTCTCTTCGAGCAGAGGTGGCCCAGTGGTCACAGCTACGACTTACGAGTAGTAAGTAGTTTCGAATCCAAGCATGCACTTTACTTTGCGTAAAAATATTTTCACCTCCAATGCTCCCAAAACGGTGAAGGAAATCATCGTGAGGCATGTCCTAGAACTAAACATTCAAAGACATCTGACATTCACCAACCCGCACTAAGCCCACTTGGTGGAATACGGCCCACTCCCTCTCACAGAAAGAGGAGGCCTGTGTCCCAGCAGTGGAAACATTATAGGCTGATTATACTTTCAGGCTTTTCTCAACAGTCACGATTGTGACCACTGGACCTACGACAGGGCAGTCTAAAAACTCTACTTTACTAATAGAACCTCGCCCTAAACTTGAATGCTTATGTAAGACGACTAAAGCGAGTTCTACAATCTCTCAAACGAAAATAGAGCGGAAATACACGAAGTATCTCGGAGAGGTAACGTCGCCTTGCAGACCACAAGCTTGGTCACAGGAATAAATAGCAATTGGGGATAAAATGCTAGTTAATGCAATCTTGTGAAAATTATTTAATTAAACGTTAACTTAATTAGCAAGTATTTATTTATATTTTATTTGTTCGGGAAAATAAACAGTTATAGGTACATTAAAATCTTATACTAAGTTATAAATATACGAGAGTTACAAATGTATAAGCTATAACATTTTCCACGACATATTAAAAGTTATATCTAACAGTGCGCTATTCTAAGCCGTTAAAACAGAAAGTAGTGAACTTAAACAAAGACAGGCATGCAAACAACAGAGAAGGAGAGCGGGAGAGAGAATTAATAAATATTAATCTAACTAAGTATTATGATCTAAAATTGTTTTGTAGAAAACACTTCAAAATTTTTGAGCAGATACCGAAAAGAAGTCGATGTTTTTCTTAATTTAGTCATTAATATAGTTAATAAATTGGGATTTAGTGATCAAACGTAGTCTTGGGAAAGCTTTAATTAAAAACTGGTTTTTGGGAATATAAAGAAGTTTAAAGAACGCCTCTTAAAGATGAAGGATCACGTAAGGCTGCGATGACAGAGGGCACCTTCCGGTTTTCCAAACAAAAAGGAATATTTATTTATTATTTATTTAAATCGAACACAATTGATTCATATTGTTGTTAGTGACACTTATAAAACTATGTTAGTAACATTTCTAAAATAAATAAAATAAAACTAATTCAAGAACCTATAACTATCTCCGCTTCCCGGCGGTACCAGACCTGCAGCTGTGCATACGGGTCCCGTGCCCCAGGAACGGGCAATCAGGCTTATTAACAATCACCTTTAAAATGCTGTTGATGCTCCCCCGAATCCTTCGCATCAGGGATGCTGTTCTTTTTCGCAATATAGCCTGAAAGCTATCTGCTTCTGCAAACATGCCTAACGCGCTACAGAACCACGGGAGCCCCAACAGCACCCTAAAGGCGCTGTTGTACTGTATATGAAGAACGTTGTAGGCCCTCTGCGTATGTCTAACCAAGAGGCTGCACGTGTTGAACATTGCGCGAACAAGTATTCGTTCGGCGATCGTTTTTATTTAGGAAGTAGGGTAAGAGGTTTAAGTTATGTTTTCTCGACTCTAAATACATTTATTACCTAAAGTAAAAGGTTCAATACGAGCCCATTATTTCTATTCCTAAAACCAGACCCCAAAATGCCAAAAACTTTGTTTTCACAAAACAGTGTTTACACAAAATCTAGGGCACCTATTTCTCTGTTTGCACTACGAAACATAAATCGCGACCCGGCTCGCACTTGCCCACTTTTATTTTATAGCTGTAAAACCGGCCGATTGTAAACATAATGCGTTGGAGACCATAAATAATGGCGCATTAAATTCCCTCGGCTTTGGCGGTACGTTCCGGTGTTGTTACCACCTGAACCAATTATGTAACGGTAGTAATATTCAGTTTAATAGTTGATCACTTGTTAAGTGATGTCTGGGATGGAAAAGTCTGATTATTTAAAGTCGGAAACGTATATCACCTTCATAACCTGAGAAAAGTATCTGACAATTATGATGAAATATGATATTACTAGCTCTTTAATATAATTTACCGTTGACATGCATGTAAAAATAAATTATAATTGATTAAATAATTATTTATTATTTATTGACATTATTTACTCAAACGTGACTTTATTTTGTATAAATTCAGACTTATTGCTAAAAAACTAATATATTTGTACACCAATTTCATTGGTAGGACATAGAGCTCAACCTCAACTAAAATGAATACATAAGACCTTTATTGTAATACCTGTGTTCACGAATAAAGATTGATTGAAGTTCTCTTCGGTTCTCTCGGTTCAAAAATCAGTATAGCTTTCGTCATTACGGTCAGTCAGAAGCTTGAAATTCTAACAACCAGTTTTGCCAAGGGGTATCGAGCTACGGAGCTACAAGCTAAGGACCATCACACTATCAGACCTCCACAACTCAAGTGGTACTCGCTCCATATAAAATATAGGAATTTACTTACTAAAATTTAAAATGGAAACTTATTTCCAATTCAAATCAAGCTTCTTAGCAATACGTCTCTATCTATAAATGTTTAAAGAGCGCGCACCCATCCTAGACAAGATTTCCACTGCTATCGGCTTAACTTCGCAAAACGATCGATTCCGCGCTAGCCGTTTATCCAAGAACCCTTGAGCTATGCTACTTGAGTGGCTGAAAATAAATTGGTATTTCCATTTTCAGTAACAGTATCGAGCTCGTTAAATCGCCCGGTTGATTTCGAGTTTGCACTTAAAGAAATTAGTAACAATTTGTAGCTGCCGGGGGCCGTAACTTTGAAAAGTTTTGTAGGAAATTTGTCAATGCATTAATTTGTTTTACGATGAAGTAACTTGTGGACTTCGGGATTATGAACTTAATGATCCCGGTTACTATTAAATTATAATGGAATTTGTTACTAGGAGCTTTAAGAGCACCTACATTTTGAGCTATATTAATATGTTGACCCTTAATATATCACCGTTAAAACTTAGATTATCGAATGACACCGTAAAATAGTACCGAACGTCATTGTAGTACGGGTTTCGGTTTTTACATCACATTTAATTTAATTTAAAGAGTAGGATGGTTTGGTCATGTTGAGAAAATGAATAATAGTGTTCAACTTTATAATATTTATTTATTTAATACTTCAAGCGCAGAAATGTACAGAGGCGGACTTAATGCCATAGGTATTTTCTACCAATCAACCTTTGGGTGATGCAGAGATAAATAGTGGTAGGTGCAATTATAAAAATTGAGGAATAAAAAATAAAATAATATAAAATATGAAAATACACATAAACTTATTACAAACTATAAATATAATATAAAGGCCTAATTATATATATAAAATAAGTACAAATAAATGCACATAAATATATGAATATACTAAATCAAATAAGACAAACAATGGGAAAACATTAACGTTGTGATGATACTCCCAGCTTCTTACGAATGTCACGAACTTTAAATTTAAAGGATAGTCGATTGGTTGCCATCCTGATTTCCAGGGGGAGCGATACTATAATTATTTGTTTATAATATTATCTGATGAAATACATAGAGTTCGGATGGTATGGCATGGAGAAGATGGTTCCTTCTCAGCAGCGGCTTACGTAGTAGAAACGGGTGTCATAAATAATTCTTATTAGTGATGTCCTTTAACAAGATCAGGTACCTACGTATTGTTTCATATTTTTTTTAATGGCGCGCATGATTGATTAAAATGATGTATGAAAGTTCTCGAAGTAAAATAAGTTTGGTAAAGTTCATAGTACCTACGTGGCGGTACCCCCATAGGAAAAAGCGTGGGTTAGTAAAAAAAAAATTCAAAAATATACACAAAAATCCCTTAAAAGTACCACCCATATCCTGAACCCACTATCACATGCACGTCCTATAAATATAATGTAGGTAACTATTTATAAAGAGGGTAAGTGGGGTGGCTCATAAGAATAAACGACACACATTAGGGCCACACGCTGCTACCACAGAGCGACCCATTTTATAAAAATGTACCAGGCACTGCGTGTTCCAACAATACGGGACTTTAAAGGTATGTTCTCAAATATTTATGGGTATAATGAGGTGCTATGTGTAGGTACAAGTAAAGGATGTGAGGGGAACGAATTATAATGGAAATGTACGATGTGAGGTCGTTGCTCCGATATAATTGAACTATCATTACCATTTGCTCTTCATAGTTTGCATAAACTGAACTGTTGTTACAATGTGGTCTACAGAGTACCTCCCTTTTTTATAAGTGTCAGAGATCTGTCAAAGACAACAAGCAATTTTTTATCAATCAATTAATAAGAAACTCTGGGCATAAAGCTCTGGCCAATTTGAATCGAATCTCGCGTGGAATAGGTCGAAATTCGCTCGCGCTGATTGTGTCACTTATCTTGTTTGAAGGAATCGTTAAAAAAATCAACGCGTGCAGTCGCGTTACGCATCCCGCGCGGGTTTGTCTCAGTGTGGCTAGAGCCTAAACGATTAACTCGTTTAGGCTCTAGCAACTAAAAATAGGGTCGATAGCTAGGAACACTTTTTAAACAGAGCTTTTACAACGTGTTCAAATAGCGAAAGCTCAAAAACATTGCAAACAAAAGTCTATTCATCCGATCATAGAACGAACATTACCGGCTACCACCCCTGAATTCCATTCGAATATGTTTTATTACAAAAGTGAAGGCAATATCGAGACTATATGTGGTTTCTTAGAGCTCTCTGTTGAACATTAATACCGTGCGCCGGGTAAGTATAAGGACGTCGACGGAATACATTTGCTTCGTAAAAGTTATTTTTCGTCATAAACTGATCGTGTTCAATGTCTTAGCGTATTGAATTATTGGGAGCGATGTTGTCGACGTGTTTGGATGTAGGTATTATTGGTATATCAAGGTTATACCGACATAAAGTGAATGTGTTCGGTTTTGTATGTTAAAAGAGAGAAAAGGAAACGTTATGCAAGTAAAGTTGACTCTTATTATGTCGTGTGGCCTTCTATTGGGCCTCATTAGAAGGCTGAAAGTCACCCAAAGGACAATGGAGAGGGCTATTCTTGGAGTTTCCGTACTTGATCAAATCAGAAATGAAGAGATCCAAGGAAACCGACAAAGCCCGAAGAATTGCCAAACTTAAGCAGCAGTGGGCAGGGCACATTGCTTGCAGAACAGATGACCGATGGGGCCGGAGGAATTTGCTGGATGCGAGAAACACAAAACCGGTTGAAGTGTCGGTGTTTGGGGGCTTATGTCCAGCAGTGGACGTCTTTCGGCTACAATGATGATGTCGTGTTGACACGAGCCTCATGAAATCAGCTCATGAAGTTGATAAAAAGACTAGATGTCCATTTTTCAGTAGGTAGGTATCATGCTGAGTGGAAGCCTTCTTGTCACAGTCATGTCGTGCAGCTGCCGACTGATTTCTGTTTTATGCTCGTGATTTATTTTGTACTTTTTGTTGTTCTCTGATTACTCTTGTCTTTTATGTATGCACGTGTTTCCGTGACGAATAAACCTGTTTTTCTTTCTTTCTTTTCTTTGTAATGTCCAATAAAATGATACATCTTAAGTAATGATATTTCATAAGTAATTTAATTAAATGATACATCATCATTTGTTGCATTACTTAACTAAAAACATGTTTTAAATGGCATAAAGAATGTGCTGACGTTAGCACAGATTTTTTTTTGTCAAAGACAAATCTACAGCACCTGAGCAAATAAAAAACATATTTAAATATCCGTTTGTTTGTACCCAAACGTTTGTAGAAACACAACGCACGTAACGGGGCTAGTGAGATGGGTCTCTGTTATTAACCAAATTCTGTAGATGTTTTCTGAGCAAACGTTCCGTGTCGTCATTCTCAAGCAATTCCTAACTATTTTTCATGAATAAATGTAGGTATATAATATTACGTCAAGAAATTCATGTTTTAAGAAGAGTTTGGTTGTATAAAGCGCCATTTCTGTCAATCATAAACAACAAACTAATTAATTTTTATTCCAGATTTATTTCCACCCATCACCCTTGTGATGTTATGTTATGTCATTAACAACAACATCATTTGTATATCAGTCAAGTGTACCTACTTATAAAAAAAAGTCTAACGATACCTAAGCTCAAAGGTCAAATGAATAATTTTATTAAGCGGGTACTATATCTTTAGAATAAAACTGAACTTATTTTTTTATCTAAACATTGGTGTTATAGAAATGATAAATCGTAAAAAAACGGTGGAAAACCTATCCTTATGACTTGGAGCACCTCTTATAAAGTACGAGAAATGTCTACGAGATCATGTGGCGCCACCAACAAAATTACACCATCAATTCGACAACCGCTAGTGGTGAGAGACGAGTACAACCCTTCCATCTTAGAAAATCCCTTGAAGTTGTTAATTAACAGAGGTTTATATGCTTTTAGGTACCTAATAAGTTTTCATATAATTTATGAGAACTTTGCGGAACGTAAGAGAAATAATCAAAATAGTGTCAGCATATTATTTTACCACACAACTGCTTTCTAGCGAGGCTAAACTATACGTATATTTTATACCAACCCACTCTGAGATAAACACGAACTCAATTACAGAGCGCTTACCCCGCGCACCAGCAAGCGGCACACAATATCACCATGCACTAAACACTTGCCTCACAAATACCTTGTAAGAAACCTTTCATACATTTTAAATAAGAATTACCCGACCAAGTGAAGGAGACACCGCGGGAAGTTATCCACTGGCGTCTAACCATTACTCCGAGAAATGCCAATTTAAACTTGTAACGAGGTTTCCCGCGAGTGGTTGCGGAACGAAATTAAAAACTCTACAGAGCCAACGCTCGAATAGCTTCGGTGACTGGATGGGGCCTGTAACCGGCCTAACTTTCATCCTCACTTTGTTACGTACTTCCCTCACGGCAATTTTCAGCCTTTTCAACGAGAGATCAGGATGCAAAAAGTGTGCCAACTAGTTTTTGCCCCCGATCCCCGGCGTATGTAATGCCTGGTTTACTAAAACTTTCTGTGGATTAAAAGAGAAAAGCGATATTAAAATTTTATGGTCGTCTTCGGGATGCCGAATATCTGCGATATTGGTGGAATGTTTTGTGTCTAGGTTATAAAGTGCATGGGGAAACATCTCACGGTAGACGTAAGGCATTGAAGCTGAACTTTCATTTATAACTTAAACTTTTATCCTATCTTGTATAGGTTCTTACCTAATAAAATATTGATCCTGGCTTTATCGACTGACACAACAACACTGATAGTCTCATTGACAGACAATTTTATCATTCTACATACGAAACAGGTCAAGAAATCTTCTCAAAGCTCTGTTGCGAACATACGAGATGTCGTAATTACTTAGGAAATTGAAAATTAATTACAAACCATGATAATAATATTGTAGTTGTAATTTCCCAGCTGCCAACCACCAAAAATGTACACAACTTCAAAACATCGCAAATGGTGCTTGAAGTGCACCACCATTGGCTCCAACATTTTAAAGTACCGTAGTTCAAAGTTGTCCAAGTGTCGGCCACGTAAATACCACCGAATAAGTTTCAAAAAGTGCGACCAGACAGATGTCAGTTTAAAAACAAAGTTCAAGACGCTACAGCATGTTGCAAAACAATCCAGATGTTAAGACAGTGGCGTACGTGATCAGAATGGGAACACCGTGTACATTCTCGTCCCCAATAGTTGTGTATAAAAGCGGTTATTGAATATTAAACTCACGGAATGGGATATTATGGGCGCGGAGAAAGTTAAGAGTTTACTATGAAATTTTTTCGTGAATATTTTTTTATTTTGTTTGCGGAGGCTTACTTTTAGTAGTTCTCATTTTTGGAGCGGTCTTTAGGAATATTACTTTTGTGTTGACTTAGTGTGTTAGGTTATCTAGTCTTCAGAATGTACTTCATTTTTGTCTCCAAATTATTTTAAAACGCAAAGTCACTCTTGCTGTTCCTTATTTCACTTGGAGAACTACCTACTTTAAGTTCTTTTTACGGCCATATTTTAGTGTATAAGCCGAGCCATGAGCTAAGTTAGTGAGAACAGCCATTATAAAAGGTCTATCTTTTCCTGGTTTGAAAAATAAGCTACCGGTTTAACTGATGGAAAATGATTACCACGGCCTATGGACGAAACAAGATGACGAACTTAAAGACAAGGCTACAAAGTTCAAACGTTTTGAGTCACCGAAAAAATTGTAAGCACTGAATAATAGTTTTTGGCGAAATTTATTATGCCTATATTTCATAAATGTTTTACTGGAACGAAATCTTTTTAACCGACTTCCAAAAAGGAGGAGTGTATGTCCACCGATTTCTCCGTCATTTGTGGACCGATTTTGAAAATTCTTTTTTTGTTTGAAAGGGTAGGCTCCCAAATTGGTCCCATATAAATTTTATTAACTTTGCTTGGGTAGTTTTTGAGTTAGCTACAAAATACGTATTTTTTTTCCCACTTAGTATGTAGATGATATTATAAGTTCTTGACACTGGTAGCAGGTAGTGGTATTCGAATGTGTGTGGGGTAGGTACCACAACTAAAAAGTGAAAAATAAAAACTTTTTACAAAAAAAAAACAACCGACTTCCAAAAAAAACACTACAAAGTGAAAAATAACTTTAATTTCGGAAGTCGGTGGCAAAAAACGAAAACACAAAACCCAAGACACCGACTTCCGAAATTAAAGTTATTTTTCACTTTGTAGTGTTTTTTTTGGAAGTCGGTTGTTTTTTAAGAAGGAGTCAACTGAGTATACTTTTAAAATTAAAGGGTCTTTCAAACAG
Organism: Agrochola litura; assembly: GCA_949152395.1. Lineage (NCBI taxonomy): Eukaryota > Metazoa > Arthropoda > Insecta > Lepidoptera > Noctuidae > Agrochola > Agrochola litura. The sequence continues at coordinate 2,553,109 of OX424496.1, forward strand.
GCGCGACACGCGACACAAAGGCACCGCTCGTCGCGCGACAAGCGGTGCCTTTGTGTCGCGTCGCGTGTCGCGCTGGTCTACACGAGCCTTTAATATTTCATGTAAAAGTCTGTTAACAATAATAGGAGAGTAGTGAGTATAATTAATATGTATTTACATACCTACAATCACCATATTGGTCTAACTAATTACGAACTGTGATCACCGATCGGTTTGCAAAGCTTGATGATTGCATCAACAACTCTTGATCGTCAGCCATTGCAGCATTCTATTGGCAGTCTCTTCTCTAGCAGTAACCATATGAAGAGTGTATAAACTGTGAGTTATCAGTGAATCCTACGTCAATAATATAAAATAAGTGGTGTCGGTCTACGCACAATGAAGGGTTCCGTAGTTGAGATGAATTTATTTATTCCAAGAACAAACTTAACATTGTAGTTGAAAAACATGTTCTCCTATACATTCCAACTGCAAATGTAAGTTTATAAGCACAATATTCAGAGATTTACCGTGTTATTTTAAGACCATAGACTTCTTATAGGTTTTTCTGTAATTTATGACTAAAGAGCCATACTATGTATTTTTTTCAAAATTTTAGGTCCATTAGTTTTGGAAATAAGGGAGGAATGGTCAATTTTCATCGAATTTCTTAAATATCTTTAAAAGCATTTATTTTAAAACCATATAAAAATATGTTTAAGATTCTAGCAACAAGCCCTTTCATTTGATTTGTCACACGGTACTGTTAGCAAAACTTTTTTTTTATCTTGTTTGCCCCCCAAAAGTGACCCCTATATTAAAAATTCATATATTTACATTACACGTTCGTGTTTTGGTCACAGAAATACGGTTTACGGTTTTAGGTTTTAGTGCACCAAATTTCAAATTAATCGGTCCATTAGATTCGAAGCAAATTGGCTGTGACAGACGGACAGACAGACAGACACACGAGTGATCCTGTAAGGGTTCCGTTTTTTCCTTTTGAGATACGGAACCCTATATCAATATTATCACATAGTTAACGCCGCAGAACAGTAATTGTGACAAACTGCATTTTTTATCCAAATCACTAAGTTTTATACCCAATCGCCGTCTCTAATTCGGAGCTGGTAATAAAATCTAACATAAAACACGTCCGAAGACACAACATCAGTTTGCTTAGCTCAAAAGGGTCGTTTCGTACGTCCGGCAAGCGTGTTTTCGCAAGGAAGATGGTCGGCGTACGTGTCCGGCATTCTGTCCGGCTGTCCGACTGTCCGGGTTTAACCCTTAACGGTTTTAGATTAGCCCGTATTCTTGGAGTGTGACGAGAAACATAACTGTGTAGGAGTGTTATGAATTTCGACGTAAGCGATTTTTCTTTCATTCAATTTAACGGCCAGTTGGGTTGTTCTGTTTTTTGTTTTATGTGAGGGGTGTTAAATATATTTTGGTATTTTGGAATGATTAGATTTTTTACTGTCCGTTTCCCGTAACTACGGGTTGAACAGTTGTCAACCGCTGGGTAAGAATATATAAGCTTATGATATCTTTTAAACTTTGAACTTTAGGTACTTAAAAGTCTCGCGTAACTGTTTACATAATTATAATGTGTATGTGAAAATATTATTACTCTATCTCGACCTATGCTGTATTCTGGACACGGCTTAAAGTATAAGAAATATATTTCAAATCATGCCTTTATTTATGCAAACAAACAATAACCTCAGTTTGCGCGAAAAGCAACAGCCAACGATTAATTCACCTTGCAACGTTATGGTAATAATGTCACACTGCAAATTTTCACATTATCGAAACAGTTTCACGTACATTGCTGAGTTTATCGCGCCTCGTCATGCGAACCGCGGAACTGGGGGGGAAACAGGCAACGTCCTCGTGTATACCACCAATCTTGATACGGCGTTTGTTAGTGTGAAAGGAAAATTATTCTTATGAATGTTGGCTTGGAAATTCAGTGGACGGTTGTAGGTATCAGTAGAGGTTCTATGGTAATATGTAGTTCATACATTAAACACTCTTTTGAATTGATACTTTGACTTTCTCCGAATAATCTTGATAAAAGACATCGTAGTAGGTCAAAGATTTTAGAACCAGGTTTAAAACCTCGTCGCCGGAAAATCCGAAAGGGATACCGTGGCAACATGGTAACTGAAGGAACACGGGTGAGTTTTAGTCAGTAAGAGTCTGACACGCCTTCTCGCTCCGCCCAGAGCGGGAGAAATTATTTGATAATTTACCACAAAAAAAAAAGTTTTAAATCCTCCAGACTGTCTGTTATCAAGGCCAAAATACTGTTACTATTAAAATTATTTCTTTTAAATAAATACCCTAGAAACTCAAAGGTGTGGCATGAAATGACAGAACGGGCCGATATACACGATGCATTGAATCAGCCAGCGGTGCGGTCGGCGCAACGCCCGTGTGAATGTGGTGAAACCAGGCTTTTAGTACGCGAGTATGTATGACTCGCACTTGTTTCCCTTCGCTAAGTACGCCATCTTTACAGCTGATTAAACGTAATAAATCAAGAATCACACAGTTTCTGAATAGAAAGCTCTTTACAAGATCTAAAGTTCTAGACGTTTCTATAGAGTGCATTCCAGCGTGAAAAATCGCAAGAATTCAAAGCACGGACTTAAATATTTCTGTTTAATTTCTCCATCAAAGAACACAAAAACTAATAAGACACGCAAAGTGGAGCAACAAAACTTCACAAGATGCATTCCGCATCTTAACGGACTAGAGAAAATATTAAAAAGGAGATTTAATGCAAAACAGGCAGGCGACAAACTGGACTGGATGCAATCAACATCTCATTAGCGGAGTTCTTAATTCCCGTGTCTCCCGGGACTCCCTCTGATTTCTTCGATAAATCGTTTATTACAATTCCCGTTTTTCCCCTCCCTACCGTTCTTGTCTCGCGAATATCAGCGTTATCCGATCGGTAATTATGTTAAAAAATTGAACGAATTTAGATTGGATTCGATAGAAAGTAAATTGGGGAGTCGAGGAAAAAAGTTTAATGAACTCACGCTTCACGAGTTTGAAAAATTCCTATTTGTCTGACATTTTTTGATAGCTATATAGTTGTCAGAGTTTCAGAATGGGAACTTTTCGTTAATTTTAACTTTAACATTTCGACCTCATCATCTGCCTAGCGTTTTCCCAATTTTGTTGGGGTCGGCTTCCAGTCCAGATGCAGCTGAATATCAGTATTTTACATGGAGTGACTGCCTATTTAGCTTCCACAACTCAGTTACTGAGTAACTCGATACCTTGGCAAGATTAGTTGTCAGACCTTCGGACTTCTGACTGTCCGTAACGACTGTCAAAGATCTAGGACAGCCGGGACCAACTGCTTAACGTGCTTTCCGAGGCACGGAGGGGTGTCAGTATATTATGGATGGTCATCCATATACGGACCCACCTCGGCAAGTGTTGCTTCACTTTGAAAATCGACCCGTGCGGCCACGAGCAGACCCTTTGAAATTTCGACCTATGTGAACAAAATACATACATGTTTGAAATTACTGCTGAAGTCTACAGGGATCAAACTAAGTAAAAGCCCCTATTCGCAATCCCTGACTCACCTCTTTTGACTCCTATGAGAGATAAGGGTTACCATTTCCCATTAACACTACGCAAATAAACTGCGTACTCATACGTACTGTTTATAATACTTAAAATCAACATGGCAACATTACGACGCGAGTACCAGGCTCCCAGTGCCAGTGCGGAGTAATTTAATGAGTTGACCGTTAATTGGCGAACAGCTGGTTCCTACAGCCAATGTTTAAATTAACTGCCTTTTGTGTAGGGCTGTTGAGTTCTGACGGTTCTAATACGCAGACGTGTGATGTGGGAATTATTTGTTAAACTAATTTAATTTTAATTTAACTTCTTTGGGCGAACATTGTGGTCTGAAGCGGTGGATGTTCAAATGGATAATATTAAATACCTAGGTACTGCATTAATTTTCATTAAGATCCTTCGAAGATTATTTTATTTACGACTTATTTCGTAGTTTTAATGATGATTGTAGCAATATACAGTACCGTAGAATTTACAACACCTTTGCATCATAAGATGAGATTTGTATTAATACCTAACCTAACTACCTACTGCATCTTTAGTCATTAGATTATTTTTAATCTTATAAATTTCTTCATAATTATTAATACTTAAGTATTTATAAGGCAGATGTGAGTAGAAACGCCGGGAGAGGACGCCCTAGAAGGACATTAAGTGACGTTCTCCAGAAAGGCCAGGTGCGTAGTACTCGCAACCGGCGTGTGTGTATGACCAGATGTATGAACATAAACGAAGCAAAAGCAGTATGTGAGGATCGTAGCAGATGGCGTTCGGTAGTTTCTGCCTACCCCCATCGGGAGAAGGCGTGAGTTTATGTATGTGTATTAATATGTAATATTTAATTTACACCTTTTTATTTTAGAAACCGACAGCCCTATTTTAATCGCGCTCTTCCGATGTTACAGTTTTCCAACAATCGCGTAAAATTCCCACTTGTTTTTACAATAAAACTACGAATAACTACGAATTTATTGAACTATTACAACCAAAATACTATCTTGTAATACTTCGTTCATAATTGACTGGTTTTAACGTTTTTGAAGTGAATACTTCTTTAGGCGCATTGGGCATTTTTGAGATGGGATAAACCAATTGAACTCGCGACACCGTTACCGACACCTCATTTTTGTAAACGCGATTGTGCTCTTTATTTATATTACGTTACGGATCAATGTTCTATGAAAGTATTTTTACTTTAAAGGTTTTGAAAGTATTTTTTGTTTGCAAACGAGGTTGTGTTCTTTATTTAGATAAGGTTACGGACCTATGTTCTATACAAGTATGTTTCTTCCACGAAGACGATCATGTTCAAGTTTTCACTTCTGTTGGCAGTCCCGGAGTGCCACTGTTTTTTTTTTGTTTGAATTAATGTAAAGTTTTGTGTTATGTTAATATAACTTATTGTAAAACTTTCTATCAAATGTAATTTGTGTTACATATATAATAGGTAATTGACCAAAGAAACGATGGATGGACTGTGTGATAGATGATAAGGCTAGAAAGGGGGTGACTACCGAGATGACGACTAATAGAGAAGTATGGAAGAAAAAACAATGGCACTCCGGGAGTGCCGACAGAAGTGAAAACTGAAACAAGATTGCCTTAGTGGAAGAAAAATACTCGTATAGAACATTGGTCCGTAACCTAAATAAAGAGCACAATCGCGTTTACAAAAAAAAAAAAAACCAAAACCTTTAAAGTAAAAATACTTGCATAGAACATTGATCCGTAACGTAATATAAATAAAGAGCACAATCGCGTTTACAAAAATGAGGTGTCGGTAACGGTGTCGCGAGTTTCAATTGTTTTTTCCCATCTCAAAAATGCCCAACGCGCCTAAAGAAGTTTTCACTTCAAACATACATGTTCCGCCGACCCCGAATAAATTGGGTTATAGGCAGAAGAATAGTGATTGAATTGGTAATAATACATCATTGTATATATATATGGAATTTATTTGTTTTGGTTTTCAGTTTGCAAACGATTTGTTTTTGCCAATAATACTAATCTCTGGGAAACGCCTAACTGGACTTCTGTAATTATTTTGAAATGGTTATTATACTAAATTAAAATGAGATATCAGGCTTCAAAACAAAATCGTGTTTTCATACATAAATTATTAATTTATACTTCACTAGCTGTGCCCCACGGGTTCACCCGCATAAGTCTCGATGCCGTGGGAATATCGGGATAAAAGGTATCCTATATCCTTCTCCAGGTCATGGTCTACTCATGTGCAAAATTTGATACAAATCCGTTCTGTCGTTTTAGCGTGAAAGTATAACAAACAAACAAACGCATTTTCGTATTTTTAACATTAGTTAGGATTCATCCCATAGATAAATACGTTCAATGTAAATAAATAATAATATTGGTATTAGCATTGGAAACAAAATCAATCACCAAATAAACAAACGATTTTATAATGGTTCACGTCCATTTATTTCAAAACATGAAGGTACACATGTTTTATTTATTTACCGTCGGATTTCAGGCATACAATCTTTTTACCCGACCACGGCAAAGCCAAAACGAAGGGTTAGGTAATTTGTACGATGTATGCCTTAATTTTTTAAGTTCATTTTTTTTGATCTTGAAATTGTGGGAGTCCTGTGGGACTTTTAAAGAAAGCGACTAAACTTAACCTAAGGAGGATTTTCATGGTCTATTTTTATAAAACTTTGATGGTTTTTACAAGCTTTTTATTACATAGCTTGATTCGTTCGCATGTGTTTCCAGTTAAAAGTGAGTCATAAATCTTTTACGTCATGGGTGGTCGCGGGGCTTGACAGGTATGACTCATCTGTCAAACTAGCCCGAGAGGTTAAGTACTGCAATTTTCATCCATTTTTCAAGCACTTCCTGGCATCCGATTGAGTTGAAATGAGGCATAAGTACTTATATGACTACCGAGACATTGAATAAATATCATACCGTCTAGTTGGTCTGATGATGGAGTCCGAAGATGGCCATAGTAACTCCTCAACTAAATAAGATAACGTCGTTGAGTTTGAAGTCGTTGGTTTTGTCTTGACAAGAACTATAGTCTAAGATAGTATCCAGGGTCTGATGATGAGATAGCCACTCTGTATTCCATTTGAAGTTTCCTACACTTACATCATTCAAATCATCATCATTTCAGCCGGAAGAAAAAAGAAAAGAAAGAAAACTTGTTTATTCTGCACAAACAAAACGCACATTAAAAAAAAAACTACAAAATACACACAAAACAAAAGTAGCCAAAAGCCTCGTATTCAATAAGTAAAAAGTTTGACAATATTGTTCCTATTACACTGGTTCATTGGTTGATGTCAAGGCCACGAACTAAAGACAATATTGCATAATTATTATTGCAACATTGGCAAATGACAACAAAAACATAACAAAACAAAAACAAAATGCCGATTGCAGAGTTATCTACTTTTGTAACAAATAAAAACAAATATTAATCTATGCGTCGCATCTGCAAGAACAGGTCATTGCTCAGCGAAAAGCTGTGAATTCGGACGAACCTAACTTCTACAGCCCTGGTTTTCTGCAATTACCTAAGGAATCCATTAAGAAGTCCACTGTTAAACATATGCCTCCCCAAGCATTGCCACTTCGCCCGGTTCTGTGCTTCTCGCATCCAGCGGATCCCTACATCATTATAACAACAATTATCTACATCACAAATCCACTTTCTTAATAGCGTCCCTCAGTTGTAAACTCCACGACCTTATTGTCAAGTTAATTTGCCCTAAACAGTATAATCAATCGAAAATTTCTGGAGGGATCATGAATAATTCGCCGAACAAGTGAACTGACGCAAAACTTTTCTCCCCAAGCGTCTCCGCTGTAATGAATATACACCCTTAAAACATTTTGCAAACTCTATTGAATGAACGGAACGAATGAACTTTAATTTTGATGAAGTATTATGTACCGCAATTTGGGAGCGGGATCGGTTTTTGCTCGGTCATAGCACTCTATTACCACAAATAGGTAAGTTTGTTTGTTTAGAATAATAGACTATGTGTTGTTTTGTGGGCTAGGAAATTATCATTTGACTAAGTTTTTTGTTTTTGGTTGAAGGTTAAGCTACACTTGCCGCGGTCGGTTCGTGGATGGGTGATCATCTATTAAATACATTATATCGAGACCCCTTTCGTGCCTCGGAAACCAAGTTAAGCCGTTGGTCTCGGCTGTCATTCGTAGTTCTTTGACTGTCGCTACGGGTAGTCAGAAGCTCAAAAGTCTGATAACCAGTAAAGTGGTAGGTATCTTGTTACCCAGTAACTGTGTTGTGGAGGTCAAATAGGCAGTCCCTCCATGTAAAGTACTGGTATTTAGCTGAAAGCTGACTCTAACATAGTTGCGAAAAGCTAGCCTTCAAATTGCCTTTGTGTAGATGGATTATTTGTATGTTTTTTAACCGACTTCAAAAAAGGAGGAGGTTCTCAATTCGACTGTATTTTTTTTTTGTTTTTTGTTTCCCACTTAGTATATGGATGATATCTTAAGTTCCTGTCACTGCTATTGACATAGCAGATAGTGTATTTGAATTTTTTAGAGGTAGGTACCACAACTAAAAACTGAAAAATAAAAACTGTTTACAAAAAAAAAAAATCAACTGACTTCCAAAAAAACACTACAAAGCGAAAAATAACTTTGATTTCGGTAGTCGATGTCTTTGGTTTTGAATTTTCGTTTTCCGCCACCGACTTCCGAAATTAAAGTTATTTTTCGCTTTGTAGTGTTTTTTTTGGAAGTCGGTTGATTTTTTTTGGAAAAAGGTTTTTTAGTTTTTAGTGTTGATTATTGTACAGGAATAATTTTCTGAAAATCAATGTTTCTTGGTTTTCCAAGAATGTAAGTATTAAAACGGTGTTAACCATTTTACATCCGAATATTAGATACTAGCTGCGCCCCGCGGTTTCACCCGCATAAGTCTCAATCCTGTGAGAATATCGGGATAAAAAGTATCCTATGTCTTAACCCAAGTTATGATCTACCTATGTGCAAAATTTCATCAAAATTTGTTCAGCCGTTTTAGTGTGAAAGCGAAACAAGCAAACTCACTTTCGCATTTTTAATATTAGTCAGGATAACTATAAATTAAAGTATTTTTCTTACCAAAAATCTTAAAGCTTTTCACCCAAACAAAGCCGCGGCCATACGTACGAGTAACATTCCATATTTTTCATCCCCATTACGCTCAACAGCTGTAAACGAGTATTGTTACAATTATATTCTTTTATTTTATTTGCTTCATATTTCGGGAGTGCTGTAAAAGCATCCGTTTGTTTATTGTCGTGTCAAGTTTTATTTAGTTGTGTTTTATATACTGATGAATGTGGAGTGCCGTGTTGACAAAATATACCTAAATAGATAGACGACAAAGGTATTATGCTACTTTTATAAATGGCATCGCCTCTCATGCACGGGGTTCAAAACGGGGCACGTACACACGACTACATATCAAGCTATACATTTCCAGTTTGTGCTGATCTCGCATTGTAAACGGTTTCCGTACAATGCGAGGTTAGCTCATACTGGAAATGTATAACTTGATGTGTAGCTGTGTGTACCAATTTGAATGATTTAGTACTAGCTGTTATCCACGACTTCGTCTGCGATCCAGGATGACAAGTAGCCTACGTCATTCTCCAGGTCATGGTCTACCCATTTGCCAAATTTCATCTAAATCCGTACAGCCGTTTTAGCATGAAAACGTAATAAGCAAACAAACAAACTCACTTTTGCGTTTATAATATTAGGATTAACATCACCGAACACCGCGAGGAAACCTGAACTTAGACAACATGTAAAAAGAACCCTGACCGATCCGTGATGGTGTTGTTAGGTTTCGTACTGAGAGTCTATTTACGAGGTAATTTTGAAGAAAAAAAAAAACGCTACATTTTTTTTTCAATGGGTCATTTACCGGTTTCTTACATGGGGTGCGGGCGGCCGTCGTTTAGCGGGTATCTACAAGTCATAACTTATCACCCTGTTGAAAAATTTCTAATTTATAAATCATCTTTATTTATGCAGACTACAATGGTCTATAATGTTGAGGTGTTGTTAGAGGAGCTCGTGGCTAAATAATAACAGCCGCACGGGTCGATCCGACAGGTTAAGCTACGCTTGCCGGGGTTGGTCCGTGGATGGGTGACCATCTTTCCATACCGAGACTCCTCCGTGCCTCGGAATGCACATTAAGCCGTTGGTCCCGGCTGTCATTCGTGGATCTTTGACAGTCGTTACGGGTCGTCAGAAGCCCGAAAGTCTGACAACCAGTCTTCCAATGGGTATCGTATTACCCAGTTACTGGGTTGTGGAGGTCAGATAGGCAGTCGCTCTATGTAAAATACTGGTATTCAGCTGCATCCGGTTAGACTGGAAGCCGACCCTAACATAATTGGGAAATGGCTAGGCAGATAGAATGGTCTATAGTGTTGGTAACTAAAAAGCTTAGCCTATGTTAGTATTTATTAATTAAAAACAGAACGCGTCCGGTTTGTAAGCGCCCACACTAGCGGGCTGTCTACCCGGGCGGCTATTGATTGCAGGATAGTGTTGCGACTGCCACGCAGCCTGCCGAGTAGCGAGGCAGATTTCTTACGCCACAGTGCATCAAAGCCATCAGTGCGTGCGTCTGCAAACATTGCCGAGGCACTCCAGAAGCGCGGCAATCGCCACAATACCCTGAAAGCGTTATTGTATTGCTTACGCACAGCATTGTAATCCTTTTGGGTATATGTGAACCACAGGGCTCCATGGAGGCTTAATGGGTTTGGGGAAATTTTGGTACTAAAAATGTGAACTATAAATAGCTTAAACTAAAAAAAAAAAATCTGTTATAGTACATAAGTGTATTTCGGATTGGACAGGGTTTTAAGCTATTGCATAGCTTTTATCGCGGGCTTTGAGCGCGGCGACCGAATCAAGAAATTCCGTAACGTAACGAAAATAAAACCTAACACCCCTCACTCCACCTACCATGTAATGACGGTTCCCATGACAACGTGATGTTGACGTGATGTTGTCATGGGAACGTAATTTTTGTTTTATGACATCACGTCATCATCCCAAGTGTAGCGTTGACAAATAGGAAGTATGGAGGTTACAAATGCTATGCAATAGCTTTACCGCGGCAGTCCCCGAGTGCAACACGTTTTTTTTTTACATATTGTATAATAAATAAGTAAGTAAGTCTGAAATCGCCAACCGGTCTTGAGCAAGCATGATGATCAATGCTCGTGCCTTCTCTGTATAAGAAGAGGCTTCTGGGCTGCAGTAAGACAATGATAGCCTGGTATTATTATTATAGTTGTTTATAGTTTTATACAAGCAGCTTAATATAGCAATAGTTTTTTGGAAGCAAGTCCATTATAACATCTGTAAACACTCAAACAAATATTCTTAAAATGAGGACAAGAAATTCGTTTAAATTTCGAATCTTAACAATCCATTAAAATTAATTGCTTTAGCGTTGTTTACTACCAAAGAAACGCATATTTGTACACTGTAAGGACTATTCTCGCTTGTAGTGCTCGGCCGTTATAGTATCGCTTACCTACGAAAAAAAGGGTCGAGTGCACGGGATTTTGTTTTCAAAGTGCGGTACTGAGGTATGGCTAGGACTTTTTTTAATAAAATTATAGGTTTTATAGTTTATCACAGCCACTTTTTCCCTCCCTATCCAAATGTCTTAAAAACACATTTGCTTTTAGGGCTTTTAGCAAAATGTCCTTTTAGCAAATCGATCTACAAACAAATGGTCCTAAAAACAAAAGTACGGAACCATGACTTTTTACCCGACTGCCCCAGAAGGAGGGTAATGTTTTTCGAGAGTTTGTATGTATGTATGTATGTATGTATGTATGTTTGTATGTATGTATGTATGTCTATTTCTTTGGCACGCTCTGTAGCCTAAACGGCTTGATGGATTTTAACATATGCGGTATCGTTAGGTTTGTCTTAATAGTGGGAGTGACATAGGCTATATAATATTTATTACCCGACTGTATGTATATATGTATGTTTGTATGTATGTCTATTTCTTTGGCACGCTCTGTAGCCTAAACGGCTTGATGGATTTTAACATATGAGGTGTCGTTAGGTTCGTCTTAATAGTGGGAGTGACATAGGCTATATAATATTTATATATTGCATCTGCAAATACAAAAAGGACAAATTAATAAAAAAACAAAAACCAGAGTTTTAACAGTCGGGTTTTTTGTTTTTTTTTAATAATTTGTTTTTTACTAGTGTAAAAGACATTCAGAATGGCGTTATTTACGCTGCTTAAAGTGAGTCGCTGAAATTACGCTGCATTCAGTTTTTACATGATATTGTGGATTACGCTTCCTTTGGCGTAGGTAAAACGAGCCCTATGGGCTAATTGACTTCAAAGAAATAGATAGATAAAGCAATTGAAGTCATCTGATAAAGCCGTTTGGAAAACGGTAATCCACACAAGCCAACCACGTATCGAATTGAATGGTGGATACTAACGCAATTTCCACAAACCATATTGTTCGAAAATGCACATACATATACGGCACATCATCTGGTCATAACCCGACAATTACACCACCCGATTACGAAAGGTCTGACAATATGCTCACTCTTCAAAGGGTAAAGCTTATTTGCTATGCATCTGATAGCTCATTGGAGCCAAATGATGAGGACACCGATGTTTGTGGTTGGCCAAATGTTCAAACTCAAAGAGATTCGAATGATGTACCTATATAATGTTACAATCAATGACATGTGATAGCAGTTTTGTAATTACGTATCCAGTGGTCCTGAACCGAAATAATTAAACTCTCTCTATGTGTACTAGAATATTATTAGGTTATTCTATTGTTAAAATATTAGTCGGACATAAGGTTGTTCACATTGCCAATTCACCGCCCATATAAGTTAGGTACATCGGAATGATAATGTATAAATATATTTTTTTTCTTAGCCATTATTGTCCCACTGCTGGGCAAAGGCCTCCCTACCCTCTTTTCATCTCTCTTTGTCCAGAGCTTCCAAGGACCAATCTTTCTTAAAGGAGTCCAGCTCATCCCGCCTTCTCCGTCTGGGCCTGCTGAGATGTCGTTTGCCATTAAGTGGGACCCACTGGGTCTTAAGTTTGGCCCATTGATCGTTTGACATGCGGCAGATGTGTCCAGCCCAATTCCATTTAAGCGAGGCAGCTTTCAGAGTGACACCAGTTATTTTAGTGATGGAACGGATTGTTGTATTCTTAACCCGGTCCACAAGTTTAATACCAAGAATACTCCGTTTCATAGCTCTCTGGCAAACCTCGAGCGTGGACCTCTGCTGAATTGTCAAAGACCATGTTTGAGAACCATACGTGAGGATGGGAAGAATACACGTCGATGAGTCTTCTCTTGAGGGATAGAGGAAGATCGCCCTTCATTAGATCTTTCATGGCCCAATAGCTCCTCCAGGCATTTTCGGTGCGTCTTGCAACTTCTTTGTTTTGTCTCGCCTGGAAAGAGACTATTTGACCAAGATAGAGATACTCATCGACGTATTCAACCAATGATAATATAATGGTTGGTAATATGGCTGTCAGTCCAGATACAATGGGCGGTATTTACAATTTAACAACATTCTAAAATCTAAGTACCATCGTTATAACACTGTTCTTCCTTAGCACCAGTTCGCAAAGGTTAAAGAGACCACGACAGAAACCAACTTTATAACTATATGCGCATAATTCGACAGCCCTGTGCCATACGCGGAATTTTTTGCATAGTCGACAAGACAAACTCATACAGTATGCGAAGTGTTTCATATTGAATAAAATTTGCATGTGACGCCGTGTTAGGATCGTGCCAAAAGTATGTCCTCACATTAAGTAAGGTGACCTATGACCTCCGTTAGCGATTTGGAACCGGGCCAGGGCAGTCCACGTAAATTTTGTTTCCAGAGTTCAACATTAGGGGTGAGGGGTTAAAAAGTTAAATACGAACTGTGTTACACCCCCGTGACGGAGGTAAGTTATTAATTTACACGGCAGCTGAAGGTTAATCCGAGAATTTGTATCTTAACACATGGATAAGCTTAGAGATAGATGTCAGGAGGTTTCTAACCCGACTGTATTTTGATGAAGGGTTATGACGTACGTTTGAGTACAAAATGACTGGATGACGTAAAGATGTATGTGACAGCAAATTAATAAGGGTATTGTGAAAGACTCAAAAAATATAAAATATATAATGTGCTGTATAGAGCGCATTTTGTGTTTCCAAGAAAAATGAGATTTTAAACTCAAACTCAAAGCATTTATTTCAAATAAACCAATTACAGGCACATTTGAATTGTCAAGGGGTCTGCCTGTCAGAAAGATGAAGCTAGTTGCCCATTCCAAAGCGTAGAAGCTATCTATGGAGAAGAACGGGCAAAAAACTCCACAGACACTCTTTTAAATCAAAATGTGGTTACAAAATATAATTTAAATCATTAATGTTGACGTTATACATGTGAGAACGATGCAGAACGTTAAAAGCGTCCGTAATAAAAATATAACAATTCAAAAATTAAATTGAAATAAGTCGCTAAGAGATGACCAGCCCCTACTGACAGCGCCCGTTTACGAACATAACATGATTACAGCTCCATTCCTGATAGAATTCGCTCCATTGAATCAAAAGCAACTTTCATATTCGAAACGTCTTCATAAAACACAGCCAATCATAATTCAGAACATCCCACTTGTCGTATATTTTATTCAGAGCAGAATCCGAAAGTGAACACATAGTTTTATGACGATGAGCGATGGCTTACAATCTTAGATAAAAAGAGTTACACAATAGTGATATCATAAAGTTGGCCTCATCCCGCGAACATAAACGGACAGCGGAAAATAAATCGAAAGGGCTATAAAATCTCAACGATCGGGCCGAAATATCGGTCGTAATAACAGCACTGTCGTTAAAACACAGAAAGAAAAAAGCCATTGGCGGCGTTATCAAACTGAAAACTAATTCAAAGTTCTGTCATTGTTTGCCGTCGGGGAGCGGAGTGAAGGAATAAAAAGCATCTTGTCGCCAAACGATATCGAGTTTCTTGAAGCAATTAAGATAAAACTGACGACAAAAGCCTCTGGGTTGCTCAGAGGGCCTTTGTTATACCGCGGTGGTAATTAACGGGAGGTCTACTGCCCGCATGGCCGGCGACGCGGATTCCACCTACGGACCGACTCATTTGTAACTCGCCCAATTAAATTTGTCCTCTTTTTAAACTTTTGCATTATTTTGTACCGAAATACCTTCGAGTAAAAACAAATAAATTAAGGTGTGTTTGCAGTTAAATGTGTTTTAAAGTTGGGAGTTCAGGGGTGCGACGGTTTAATGTAGGAATGGTGTTCATTTATTTGGGGAAATTATTACCTAAAACCCGTCTTCTGTTGCAGAAGTAAATTAGAAACATTTACCTGCAACTTTTATAGAAAAGTAATTATCATCTTACCTAAACATCTTCTATTCATACATACAAATAAATAAAATTGATGTGTCTGTTTGTAATGTCAAAATAACAGCATTTTACTAAATGCATGTGAAAATATATATTTATAACAAAAAAAAATATTTTTTGTTTGTTCCAGCTAATCTCCGAAACGGCTGGATCGATTTTAACGGGACTTTCACTGGCAGATGGCTGATGTTATAAGAAGTAACTAAGGCTACTTTTATTTTAGAAAAATAATTAGGGTACACACGGGCGAAGCCGCGGACAGCAGCTAGTGAAATATACAGAGAGTGGTTATATAATCCAAAAATTCCCGTAATTACCGTGTGTAATATCATAGATTTTCGCTGTGCTAAAGAATGGCTCAATCCAACACATTTACGTCCAACAATGAGAAATAGCAACACAACATTACTCGCGGCCTGAACCTAAATAGAAACAGTTAGACCCGCATTAAATGCCCAACTGTAATCGCAGTAGTGATCTCTTACAACATGAATAATATGAGGCAATTATATCAGATGACACTGTAAGCAGGCGACTGAAATGTATCGCGCGATTTACACATAAAACCTCGTTCACACTGGGTATGACACGTCACGTCATGTCCCATCCAACATGTTTAACAACTTGTCAATCAATCTGCCTAGCTTTTTCCCAACTATGTTAGGGTCGGCTTCCAGTCTAACCAGATGCAGCTGAATACCAGTATTTTACATGAAGCGACTGCCTATCTGACCCACACCTCTACAACCCAGTTACTGCGTAACACGATACCCCTTGGTAAGATTGGTTGTTAGACTTTTGAGCTTCTGACCGTAACGACTGTCAAAGGTCTACGAATGACAGCCGGTACCAACGGCTTAGCGTGCTCTCCGAGGCACGGAGGGGTCTCGATGTGTAGGTAATTCACGAACTAACCAGTTCTAAGCGGCTGTTGTTAGAGAACCCAATTCTAGGTTATCCTCGCCTTGTAGTACCTACATAAGCTATCCTTATAATGTAATATCATTGTTTTTTGACATCATTTATGTACATACAATAATAAAAAAAATAGTGGCAAAACAAAAACTTGAGCAAGATCGCCTTGGTGGAAGAATAATACTTGTATAGAACATTGATCCGTAACGTAATATTAATAAAGAACACAATCGCGTTTACAAAAATGAGGTGTCGGTAACGGTGTCGCGAGTTCAATTGTTTTTCACATCTCAAAAATGCCCAACGCGCCTAAAGAAGTTTTCACTTCAAAAATTGAATAAGAAAATATTTGGACATTGAATCAAGGAAAAGCGAATGCATGTTAGAAAGAAACCAGCCACACTTAAGTTTTGTCAAAGAATGTGACACCGAATCAATAGTTTGCGTAGTACTTATAATTTGATTCATATTTTGAAATCACGGAATGCGCTTTCCGAATGTTGTATTTTGGGCCGAAATCATTTACAAATACAAAAATCTTTTCTGACAAACATGTGCCCGAAACATGGCAGGCAAGCAACATGTATCTCAACTTCTGCCGCAGTGTGCACAAAGCTTTAAACTGGTACACCAAAATGTTGCACTATACTGAAAACAATGTGGGACTCGGACAAAAAGATACCCACTGTACATATACAGTTAATGGGTAGTCATATGGCGGTGCTTAAAGTAAGAGGGGAATTGTGACGCCTCCTAACATTTTCCAAGCTATTTCAGGTACCTACCAGAAAGATATTTAAGTGGTTTAAGTAGTGTGTAAGTATGTATGTGGCCATAGATTTTCTGTACATAGGTTTTGTAACCTTGGGTAAGCTGTAATCTTGCTATTTTGGAACTAGTTGTGACTTTATGCACTGAAAATATGGAACAACCTGCCACCACCGATTAGAGTTATTAACACAATAGGCGCTTTTAGACGAGTTTACGGCAGTACCTCATAGATGCGCAGCGGAAGTCGGATATGGTCACACTAAATGTGTCAATTATATGATATTTATATGTATATGTACAGTACCGACCAAAAGTCCATGAGCAATCTCACAAAGCAATAGACTGACGCTTCGGTTTGACTTACGACCTTCTTCTATAAGTTGTTACAATACTGTAGACACGCACATTACACACACACACTCACTTTGTCTGCAACCAATGACTAGTTCGATAATCATCATTCGTTTTTAGTTTCATTCGTCTTGTTCACATAAATGTTAAAGTTTAGCAGGTAGACCACAAAAAACTAAGTAAATTATTTCGATTTCTGTGGGGTAGATGCAGTTGGTTACAAGTATTCAATTAATAGAACTTTGTTGGTTCGTGCCGTGATAATATTGGTGACGAGCATTTAGCGCAGTGTTGTGGTTATTATTATCAAAAAGCAGGCATAAAATATATTGAAGAGATCAGATCAGATCAGAGAATATTATTGCGCTGCGTAAAAGTGAAGTGAATATCTAATAAAACCGGACTAAGTGTGTGTTATCATTTATATATTTCATATTTTACTAAACATAAATCTTAATCAAGGGTATTGTTGATAGAACAGAGGTATTGTTGAGACAGAAGATGCCTTTAAAGTTTTAAATTCATTGTGAGGTTTAATTCGATTAGTGAATAATAAATAATTAGGTATTATGTGTAATAAAAACAATGTTTTTCTTTGTTCTAGAGAAATACTGTGACGGTTAAGAGATATGAGGAAGGGGCTTATTATCGAGTAGCAGCGACGTCAAATGGTGAATGAAACAAATGGTTTCATACCAACGAGATATTTTGCTGAATTATTAAAAACACGTCATTATGAACCGTTCGCCGTGCACTCTGAAGGCTTGCATCACTGAAGACCAGCTAGAAAACCGTTTTTGACCTTAAAATATTGACCGTACCAACTTAATAAACAACAGATTCGTTATTGCATGAATTTATGGTAACGAATTTTTTAAGCACGTTTCAATAGGGTGTTTGTCGTATTTCTTGCAGATATACCGAAATTGTTTAATATTATTTTAGTAATAGTATTATTTTAGGATTAAAATTTGAGGTTTAGTTTCAATCTTCTTTTCGTAAAGAAAATGAATACTTAAGCTATAACCTCAATACCAACCAATATTTACTAAAGCCAAATAAAGTTTAAAATAATTAATATGAACAACTGCCTTTAACCTTAAAATCAACAATTTTGTCAGTAGATTTTTTTACATTTTAAGTAGTCTAATATTCTTATTTATTGCTTAATTACTTAGACCATGATCAAAGCTTTATATTTATGGTGCAAAAAAATCCATTTAAAATTTAAAACATTTCAAAATTTAAATATGTCAAAATAATACAAATTGCTTCTAAGTTTCTAGACATCTATTTCACATATTATTCAGGTGAAGTAATGATAAATAATTGTAGCAGTTTGATAACTATACTTAAGTAAAATAAACATAACGAATAAATATTATTTATTTTTTATTATAACATATCACGCATTTTTTATTCTAAACCCTTTATTGCAATAACAACATTAATAAATAGGCAGGATATTTAAAAATATTATTATTGCAAACAAAAATAATAATATTTGCAAAAACAGCGCTGTGATTTACGAGATTAGAACCTTAGCCATCTTGAACCTAAGACCAACGCTTAACGCCTTCTGCTATCTGCACATATAATTTACTTTCGAATTTTAGCAATGCGATACACTGGCCAAGGTCACGCGTACGAGTATGATGCGTGCTAACAAAAGTTATGGAAATATAAGTGCGGCGCCCGCGAACCGTGACGATACGATAGTGTGTAGTGCGAAACTGCGTTCTCTGTGGTGTGTGTACGGCACTCACACCACAGACGTCTGACTGTTTACACATACAAATGTACGGACTATACCGCGTGTTCACAGCAATACGACTCTTAGCGTGCTCATGCACTTTTGAGCGCTTACTGTACCTAAGTGCTTAATAAATTATATTTGTTGGAACGTGGAAGGCTGGTAACGTTCAAAAAAGGTTTTTTGTTTGTTTCGAAAGATATAACATGCGTCCGTCTCATTAACCGACTTCAAAGAAAAGGAGGAGGTTCTCAATTCGACGGGTTTTTTTTTTTGTATGTTCTCCGACTATTAGAAGACGGCTGGACCGATTTGAAAAATTCTTTTTTGTTTGAAAGGGTATACTTTCAAGTTAGTCCCGTTGTCATTTGGTCACGATCTGATGATCTTGGAGAAATCGAGGGAACTCTTCAAATATTAAAGGCACATCTATAGCGATTTGGGTATTTTTGATGAGCAGTTGACATAAGGCTATTGTAACTTAGATAAATTACAAATCAACCCATTAAAAAGTGAAAAAAAAAAACTTTTTTACAAAAAATACAACCGACTTCCAAACTACTAAGTGAAAAATAACTTTAATTTCGGAAGTCGGTGTCAAAAAACTAAAATACCTACTGATCCAAAGACACCGACTACCGAAATTAAAGTTTTTTTGTAAAAAAGTTTTTTTTATTTGTCAGTTTCTTTTTGTTTTGTTATTTTACAATTTTATTTTATTTCACAAAATGTATTGGAATATTTGTTATTATTATTACACTAATTTATTTTATATATTATATATATGTATACACACACACTTTGTAGTATAAAACTGATTTACATCCGTCACCTCACACTTCAGGTCCAGTTGAAAACCAGCGTCAGGCACTGCGTAAACGGTTAAAGTTTCGCAAAAATTATGTGTCACAGAATTATTTCCCTTTAAAAGTTCTAAAAAAATCCACAACAGAATATGTCTATCTTTTAAGGTTGGCTCACTATAACCTTTTTTATGCTAACCAAATTTGTTCTAAAATAATGCATTATTTGCGAAGGTGTTTTTATAAACATGATATTAATCCTTATCCAAATAAATACGCCCAAAGTAACTATTCCACGCGGACGAAGTCACGGGCAGAAGCCAGTATAGGTATACAAATATGGCTCGTTTAATAAATAGTATAGGATTTTTCAGTTAATACAGTGCATAGTGTCTTACGCTTCTCGAGAAAGTGGTTGCTGGTTTAAAACCTTGAAGCATTTTCAGTCATAAATGTACTTTGTAAGTAAATCTCAGACATCACTTAATTTAAAAGAATCCAAAATTAAATGAACCACAAGTAGGTGTTTTCTCCAAAAGATGAAAAAGATTAAGACTTGCCATCAGTTTTGAAACAGTACGAAAATCCGCCTCAACACCATTTTGTATTTTAATTGTTAACCATAAACAACAGTCGCCACATTTTTTTAAAATAAATGTGGTAATTTTAATATTTGCTGGTTGGCTGCCGTGGAGGCAAAATTACAGGGCCCAGGTTGATGACCTCTGTACCCTAATTGCGTAATCAAAAACGCTTTCATTATGACAATACCACAATACCACTTCGTATTTTTGAAAACTCTGTGTTCCGGCTATTGCCGCTGTGTGTAAGGCTTCGAATAATGGACGTAAGTACTAGTACAAATCAGTATTCTGGATTTCTGATATAATACAAAGTTCTGTAACTGAATGATCCGAATAGGTATCGTAATAGCGTCGTCTCCCATGCGAATCTGGTGGTGTCTGTATAATGACTCCTGGTTGGGAAATTATCAAATAACTTCTCCGGCTCGGGCGGAGCGGGAGGGCGTGTCAGACTCTTACTGACTAAAACCCACCCGTGTTCCTTCAGTTGCCATGTTGCCGGCGGCCACGATATCCCTTTCGGATTTCTTCGCAATCCCGGCAGGCATCAGCCCTAGCGGACTCCGTCAGTTACTCCTGGCGCCCTTGGCGGCGCTAAGAGAGAGCGGGCACTGTGGCATGGCTATACGCAGGCATGGCGATATTAAATCCTACCGTGCGCCATCTGGCGGCGGCGCAACACTCTGCTCAACTAATTGATGTATGCAATGCATAGGTGCTATATGCATATTCGGTTCGGCAGTATTTGTTAAACAACAAAGCCGACCCGAAACAATTACTACACATCTTCGGCTTTCATTCAGCTCGAGTCGACCGGCATACATTGTTCTGTATCTACCCTCACTTAATCATGTTTGATTCGGGTCGGCATATTTCTGGGAACATAATATTTTATTTTATTGTGCCGCCTGGCTGTGCGGAATAATGCTGAGCCTAACGCACCCCTTAATTTCATTGCATCGCGTATATCAGGAGTGTGTGTACCTACAATAATTTTATTATGTTGGGATCTTAAAATTGTGCAATTAGAAAATATAAGTTCATGTTCAATTAAAAAACCGGACAAGTGCGTGTCGGACCACGCACAATGAAGGGTTCCGTAGTTCGAATGAAAATATCCCAAAAACAAACTTAACATTGTAGTTGAAAAACATGTTAATACATCGATCGATCATGCAAATGTAAGTATGTAACCACATTTTTTTTTTCTGTGTAATAAATCTACATTTAACTATATTCGGACGTTCTTCTTAACACGTGCTGTGAGACCTTGCTTACTGCCAAACTTTATGATTCTAGGTCAACGGGAAAATACCCTGTGGGTTTTGATTTATTTGCGAGTATCAAAACATGTCGCATAAATAGCCGTATTTTTTTATTGCGTTGACTCAGAAGCTTGATTTTTTAGAGCTACAAGGGACCATAGACCTAAGTATTTGATATTAATTTCAACTTGACACCTCCACGCGTTCATGAGAAAAAGGGTCTGGACATATTGATAGACAGACAGACATACGGGTGGACAGACGAACAACAAAGTGATTCTATAAACCTTTGACTGACATTAACGAGACTCAGTAGATTTTTTATAGTTATGGCCTTCTAAAGGCCAATCGACAGATGATCAGATAAGAGTTCCGTTTTCCTTTTGAGGTACGGAACCCTAAAAAATACTGTAAAAAAGGCGGATTAATGCATGAGGCATTTTCTACATACACGCAAATATTAATGCAAAAAGGCCGAGTATACGTTGGCCGAGCGACGAGCTCGCCCAACGTGTACGGGGGCTTTAGGGTGATGCAGAGACAAAACATTGCAGATGCAACATAAGGGATGGATAACTTGAAAAATAATAAATACTATTATATAGATGCATACATAATTAATTGATTCAGGCGTGACCTTGCGGAAATCCATTATAAAATACAATAGACGTGGATATATTTAGTAACTTGTTCCGCTTAGCTATTTCTAAAGAGCCATAAAAAACTCCTGAAAGAAATCGACACGTGTTTCACCTCTCAACGAGGCATCCTCAGGATGACGATGGACTTGTTGCGAACTCGAACACGGCGTGTTGCCACACCAAGCGCTGCGCTTGGTTCGAGTTGAGAACACGGCGTGTTGCCACACCAAGCGCTGCGCTTGGTGTGGCAACACGCCGTGTTCGAGTTCGCAACAAGTCCATCGTCATCCTGAGGATGCCTCGTTGAGAGGTGAAACACGTGTCGATTTCTTTCAGGAGTTTTTTATGGCTCTTTAGAAATAGCTAAGCGGAACAAGTTACTAAATATATCCACGTCTATTGTATTTTAGATGCATACATAGATAAAAATAAAATAAACTTTGTCAGGAGAAATAACGATAGGTAGAGGAAAAGCGTTGGGATGATTCTTCTGGGATGAATATTGTTGATATTTATTTTGACAAAATGGAACCAAAACTAAGTAATAATTAGGTTGAGAAATTTGTATTGTTAGGAAACTAATTTCAGGGCAAGTGAACCGTTCCTAAGTTACTGCTCATCAATCTTAATATCGCTTGAAGCTATTAATTTGATATTGCGTAGTAATCGAATTGACTTAGGAACTAGGCTATAATATCATAGACTACATTATTTGACTGAAATTTCTCTAAAAGTTTCGGATGTTCAGTTTTTCGTAATTTAGAAATAATAGAAAAAAAAAATCCAGTACTTTATCTTTGTCTCTCATTTAACATAAAATATCAATCGTTTTTGTTCATTGTAGAAAGAAATGTAATCCAAATAGTAATTAAAATATTTTATCGAAAACTTTTTGATAGAACTGGCCACGAATAAAATGGTGTAGGTTTTATTATAAGAAAATCAAAATACCTACAATAAACAAATGCTGCAAAGAGGAAACAGCTGCGTACTCCTAAGTAAAAAATCATACTGTTTTACTTCAAAATAATATTCATAGATACTTGGTAACATTCCCGGGTAAAATAACATCAAAAAAATACATCCTATAACTTTGTACGTCAAATATTTACTTTCGGTTCACCTGCGGAATCCCCGCAATAAGTTCGGTACAAGGAGTTTAACTGCTAACAGGTAGATATATATATTATACAATTATGTAGGTATTTGTTTAAGGAACACTTTTAGAACCTCGAAGTTTTCTCTCTGTATTTTAAAAAGGAAAGGAACGGACATGAAAACTGGAATGGACATGTGTTTGAACTTATATACTACTAGCAGCTCGATCTTGTAAGAATATCGGGATAAAAAGTTTTATGTCCTAACCCAGGTCATGGTGTACCTATGTGCCAAATTTCATCCAAATCCGTTTAGCCGTTTTAGCGTGAAAGCGTAACAAACGAACATACACACACAAAAAAATACTTTTTTTTAATAATATTAGTTTAGATGTAAGTTCAATCTTTGGTCTAGTAAGCGTCAAGCTCGACTGTCGAGCGTGAGGACCTTCTTCAGTAAATTCTCATAAGTGATAAATGATTTTATTTCTGTAAGTAGGTTTGTACAAACACTAGATGAGGTCGGCGTTTCCTATCTGACTACTCTGAGAAGAAAGGCCGAAACAAACTCAAAGGTCTCAGTCTCTTTTAAAGTCCAGACATAATCTTGGTCAGACCATGTGAAGGCCATGTGGATTGGTGTCTGAAGTGGTCTTTTGAGGAAAGCACCACACAGATTGAGAGGGCCTGTCCAGTCAGTGCACGCATTTGTCAGTTATTGTGCAGCTCAACTCAGAATTTAAGGAGCGCAATGATTCGACGAACAATACCAAAAAAAGGACATTTGGGTAGGCCACTTAAATTACTCAAACTGTCAGACCATGATTAGAACTAACTGAGAAAAAATTAAAAACAAAACAAAAAGGAATAACCAAGATAGTCTTCACATTCACAATAATTAAAATAATAAAATACTTTAAAAGTAAATATTCATGTCATTGTTTTTATAAAATTCATTAATGTCAATGTGTATATAAAAACCCGGAAATAATTTTGGTCAGAGCATTTCATTTGAGGACCATGTAGATTTGTCGCAGCAGCAAGCAAAACGGAATCTGAATGTATGCCCGAGCTCGCATGGAAAACATAACAAAACATAACCTTACTGCGGTAATGTTGTTCCTAAACGCTTATGCACATAATATGATAAAGGCAAGTAGGTGAAAGTATAAATCTGCTTACCCTTTTTGGAAAACAAGCGTGATTTTATGTTACGTTATGAACACAAAACGTTTACTAAACCCATTATTTTAGTATAAATGTCACCTAGTAGGGCCATTCTACCCTATTTATACTTTAAATTGTTGAAAATCTTTTTCGCTATCAAAGTGAGATATCTCTTTGTAATCTCCGTGAATAATATTGGATTAACAAGACTTTGTTACTAATCCAGTTCCTTGGGCCGAATCCCTTTTATCCTATTGCTTGGCTCCAGCCGACCCAGTTATCCGTTCCCGAAGGTTAATTTAGAGACATCTTTTATCTTTAAAAAACGTTTGTCAATAATGAGCGTCTGTTTTGTTCGTGTTTTTGTTCAGACGCATTCATTCCACGAGTGGCGGCAGCCATATTGGACGAACTTTTTTTGAAATATGGAGATGAGATTTCGGAATATGGTTGACTCAAAACGTATGATTGTTAATTAGTTTTCACACACAAGGTACTGAAATTGCTTATGCTTAAATGTTTCTAGTTGGCAATTTAGATACAAGGACGCCAAAAAGCTTATTGCGACTGTCTAATAGCCAGTAAGTATCGGTACACCCATATTAACACATACCACCCAACTCATTTAATTCAAATCTATGTACATGTACATAAAGTCTGTTATTGCCCGAACAATCTGCGTACCAGCCTATAAAGATGTTCACACACTGCCAACTCGTAGAGGGATTTTGTATTAAAACATTATGACAAAATTATAGCACACACTTGGGAAAAGCGAGAGCTTAAAATGTTCGGGACGTGACATTTTAGTTCCAGCCCGTACTAACGACGAGTATTTGACTCTACTTAAACGACACACTAAAGTTACACTCCGTACGTACTAAGCTACGAAATTATTTTATGTCGAAAGAGTTTTGCAGTGAAAAGTGCTTTGTGAAAGGGTTGGTACTGTTACGTTCTTGGAATGCATTGAAATAGGTCATAAACACGTGCTGAAAACGGTGAAATCAATAACCCTTAAGTCGACCAACTCTTCAAAACTTTAATGTAAATTAATGTCTTTATTGTTTATTGTAAATTAATGTCTGTAATTTTTATGGTGTACATAATAAAGAATATTCTATTTATCTAAGTATGTCATTTGATAGCAAAATAAATCTTATTGAATATTTTTTTCATGATTAACGTAAAAGAGTTTAGTTAATTATTATATGTGTTACCCGTAACTGTTTAAAAATAACTTAATTTTAAAGCTATTTGAAATTCTTCACATCCTGAAAATCGACACAGTAGAAGGACAAACATTTCATTTGATGTTTTTTTACGAATAAAAACCGCTAACAAAATGTGTCTAATCTAAATGCCAACGTAATTCAAATATTTGAGTTCTTTTTATTATGTAGGGAATGTGTAGTACTGACATGTGTAGATTAGACCACATGTGTGTGGAAACATTTTGTCCTTCAGCTGGTCTAGCGGAGTGCAGAGTTACATTAGTTGGTTTTCTAAATTATTTACAAGTAGGCAATTGGCAAAAAAAAGATATATGCAGGGTGGCATCATCGACACGATTCTGAACCCCTCTGCGTCAAAATTTTAAGTAAATTATTTTAAAAAATCTGCTGTTCCATACATTTTGACCGCATAGGTGTTGCACTTTTCTATGAAACAGCAGATTTTTTTTTATGAAATACTACAAACTCTAACTAATATTGCACTGCACTTTATTTAAGTAGGACTATTAAATAAAATAAAATAGTAGATTATTCTTATGTGATTATGTTGCCGTGCGACAAAATCATTCTATATATTATAGAAATAGAGATTTTTGCGGTAGAAGAACTGCATTGCGAGACTTGTATTTTTTTACATGTTGTGTTTTTGATGGGATTAAATTATTTAGATCACATCATCATTTCAACCACCACAGTGTCAGTAGTAAAGACATTACTCGAATGTAATTTCATTACTATACTGATAGTGGCTGATCTCCTCACAAGTTTGTAGCAAAAACAGCAACATATCATATAAAATAACAGTTGAAATTATAGGTTTGCAGTGAAAACAGCTATATATCCAGTAAACTTTGTTACCTATCTAATACATATATATTATATTTATATAGGTAATTATATGCTTTATGTATCTGTGTATCTGTTGTATATGTGAATGGTACACCACTGACTACCTGCAGTATTGTCTCTCCTTTTCCATTTAAATCCATCCAAAGGTTGTCTGTAAAAGATCGCTTTTAGCGATAAGACCGCCCATTGTGTCACCCAATGTAAAATGTCTATATTAAGTCTGTAATTTTTATGGTGTCCATAACAAAGAATATTCTATCTATCTATCTATCATGAAAATGCAAATAATTCCAAATACAAAATCAGCTGATTCAAAAAATACAAACAAATTCAAGATCCCTCAGATCAATTTAGCTTGCAAATACACAATGGTTTTAAAACTGTACGCCCAACAGACGGCATGTAACCTAGCCAGTTTTTAACATTCTGAACACCATTTAACGAGATAACAAGGAATTTTGACATTTCAGCTATTACCAGAATGTCCTCTGTAGTTCTCATTCCGCTTTGCCCGTCATTAAAGTGGATCCCAAGCATCTGCTCAGCTTTTAATTTTCTGAATGTCTGTAAAACAAACTGCCTCCCCCCAGGGATATGAAAGTAAATGAAACACTGATGGCTCCTTAAATATGCCAAGTTTAGCGTTGATCGTTAATTTCCTTGGAGAATCTTGAGTACTAAATGGCGTCAGGGAATTAATACGGAAAAACTTCGCATTTCGACTTATCTTTGAAGAATTGTTTATCGCTCTTTAGCAAAAGAAGTACTTCGCGCGTTATTATTCTAAGCTGCAGTAAGTTCTTGCTATTTTCTGGTCGTAACTTCAAGGGAATTATTCATCTAATTAAAGTCTCGTAAACTTTTCAAACGAAGCGTTTATTAGGTACGTAATTTTGTGTCTTCATTAATCGAATATACCCTGTGCATAGTCCACAAAGTCAGTTCCAATTGTCTGTTTCATATTTATGTTAGTTTGCTCGTTCAACTTTAGTTTTTCTCTAAAACCGAGAAAGAAAAGATTCTTGTTCCACTTAGGTACACACCTTTCCCTACTTTTATCAACTATCCGAAAATCCGAAATGATGACAGGAATGACTCTTAAGTCTTAAAACTTTGCTATTTTCCTCACGAAGGGTTCCGGTCTCGGGAGGTTTTGTCGCTATAACGCTAAAAGATTCAGGAGTTGTGAGTCCCCAATCAAGAAGTTTTCTATACACGGCGATCCTCGAATCTGACTTATTTGGAAATCGGTTTTTTCGATTCAAACACGAGTTTGCTTTCTGACATCATTATATGAAATGGTGAAAATTAATCTTACCAATTCTGTTTTTTCTGCTGTATCATTAATAACTGTTCCATCATCGTCTTAACTGTTAGTTAATTTTTCATAATCATCGTTTTATTAAGTCATTTTATCGCTAACAAACTGTGACTTGCGCCTTTCTTCTAAAGAATCATCTAATACAGTGTCGGGGACGGTGGGACACGATAGTATATTGTGTGGCGATTACGTCACGCTCTTTAGGGACGAGCTCGTTACTGCGAATTGTTACATCTTACTTTAGTGCTGTAAGCGTTATTAGTGTTTACTATTTATTGGTGTGTCGTGGAGCTCGGAGATAGTTCCTTGCAGGATTTGCTTTTTTCTTTCCTTGATTTTTGCCTGAAATATTCGATATAAGTCGTCTTTGCTTCTTGTTGTGTAAAAAGGTTTTTGACTTATGGCCTGTGATAAATCAAAAGTCGTAGGTAGTAGTTATACGTATTATTATCAAAATTGAAACTTTATCAGTGAATCCTCAGTCATAACTAACCATTATTACATTTCTGCTTTGCATGTTAACATTAAAATAAAGAAATAAGCCCAAAAACCTACTAAACGCAAAACCCAGAACCGAAACAAGTGAGCCTCCCAAAAAATTCGAGTTCCCTTCTTTCCTTCAAATATCCGGGTCAGCCATTGTTCCTTTGTCACCGCACCGGACAGTCTTCAGACAAACTTAACTTTGCATTCAGTGCAGGCCCTACTGCATTGTTGAAACAGTCAAACTCCACTGTTCTGACTGCACCATGCAATTGCAAAGGAGTACAAAAGATATCTGACGTTCGGTCGTTGGAATTCTCTCCTGTTTTTCGTTTGTTGCTCTCTTGGACCTGGTAAGGTATTGACCAGGAATGAGTAATCTTTGTGATGGATTCGCGCCTGACTCTTTATTAAAAGTTGAAACGGTGGCTTTAAAGAATTGTTTAGCGGTAGGGTTTTTACTTTGATTAAAACTTTAAAGTGCATGGGTTGTGTTTTTTAAACGACTTTTGCTGACGAAAAATTTAACAAGTATTTAATAAAGGTCTGTCTACTATCAATATTTGATAATACGATTAGAATAATAATTTTTGCTTCATAGTCTGCTATAACAATCTTTTTGCCTTAACTGTCTCACACTTCTAGGGAGTGTCCGAAAAAGTGGCTCATAAACTGAGTCATATTCGATTACATTTGCATTCAATATATGATAATATCATAATTCCTTAAACATACGCCTACAAAAGTTAGTTTTATTACGAGTGATATCCCAATTCGGAGATAGTGGTCATAGTGACCAAACTTAGGAACTAAGTGCATGCAATTGCGGCACTGTCTTGTGTCGGGTCGTTGAGCTCTCCAAAATGGTTATGCGATGACTGATGCAAGTGCTTGCCATCTGTCGGGAGAGGTCAATTCAAAGTTTTTTTCTCAAAATACCTTTCCGGGCGTTACTTTAAATTGCTACTTGATTCTAGACTATTACATAACATAACATCATGCCTGAAAAATAATTGTAATAAAGCCTCTAAAATAATTGTGATAAAGCTTCTAAAATAATTGTAATAAATAAACCTTGAGTTATTTGAGAGTTATTATTTTCTATATTGGCATGATGGGCTCATGAACAGATACACCTGAACTAATTAAAATAATTGTATTTAATAAAGGAATTTTAAAGGGATTAGATGAGATACTACTAGTTGGGGAACAAATAGCCCTAATTTCAATGTGGGTGACTACCGAGATGACGACTAAGAAAATTCAAGTTTTTTTGGTTTGTTTAAATAGGTCCTTATTTTTATTATTTTATTTATGTTTTATATAGATTCATTTCTTTTAGATTTTGTGAATGTGACAACGTTGTAAACTGTAGAATTGTGTTTTGCTGTCTATTTTGCTAAGTACTTGGTACTTGTTGATAGGCCTACACTGTCCTCTCATACCTATTAACATAGTAATTTGAAAACATTGTAAAATCCATTTATTTTTAAAAGAGTAACCGTTGAGTTTCTTTCCGGCTCTTCTCCATAGGAAAAGACCAACTGGAACCGTGCACCTAGCTTCTGACGTTTCATAAGTGCCCATGTAGGTTTATGTGAAATAAAATATTTTGAATTTTGAATGGAGAGGTATGGAAGAAAAAAACATGTTACGTCGACTATAAATAAATTAGAATAAGGACAGGAGAATGAATGATGATGATGCCTGAAATACCCGAAGGGTTGGGCAGAGGTGCACCTAGAGTACACCCACATTTCGCCAGTTACGTTTAAGTCCCACGTATATATATATAATATATACGTGGTCCCACGTATATAATAAATAAATTTGTATATGCTCTTAAACAAATCAAAAATATTACAAACTTAAAAACAGCTCTCATGACCTATCATGCATATGTAGAATCGGTACTACGTTACGGGCTTATAATATGGGGAAATAGTACCGATATAAACCGAGCATTTGTTGCTCAAAAAAAGTGCATTAGGGCAATTTACGGGATGCACTCGGAGGAATCTTGTAAACCCATATTTAAGAAACTAGGTTTGTTACCGCTGCCGTCACTTTATATATTGGAAATATGTATGTTCGTTAATAAACATAAAGACCGGTTTATATCAGCCAATGATATTAATCCAAGGAGCCGGCGTGATCCACAGAGACTCGTTCTGCATGATCTTCCCAAGCTTGCTAAATATAATAAAAGCTGCTTATATAATTGTGTTAGTATATATAATAAAATACCGAGTAGCATAAAAAACTTAAACTCCAGATTATTTAAGGGAAAATTGTTTGACTGGTTAAACTTGAAAAATTTCTATAGTCTTAAAGAATTTATGGATAGCAAATTCTCATGTTAGTATTAAGTGAACATATGCATGCTAAGTACAATTCTGGCAAAACATGTAAGATCTTTATTGTAAATTATTGTAACACCATGTATACCATGTTTTATGCAAATAAATACTTACTTACTTACTTATAGAATTTATATTTTCTTAATGTCCCTCGGCAAACTTCGTGTTTCGTCAGTCGCCGGATTTCATTCAGTTGCCGTTTGCACTTGGTGCAGACCAGACGCCCTCAATCGACTTAGAAGTATATAGAGTTGTTAATACTCTTTTAACTTAGTGTAATTAAATTAAAAAATGGGAGGAAAGCTGCTGAAGTCACAGGCACGACAGATAGGAAAATAGTTTTACAGCTCTATATAGTTCACACGGAAATCAAAACAAAACAACAATAAAGTACTTAGTTCTGAATTCAAATTATTATACACGATAAATCTAATAGTTGATGGACATGGAAATTAGCATTCGTTTGTATTCGGAAATTCGATGATTCCCGAGGGACTTAAGAAAATAGAAATACTGAATAGGGCGCGAGCCTATTGGCACCAACCGGACACAAATTTAGTCTCTGGGCTGCTACAAAGAAATTCCTGATAGAAAAACCCCAAAACACTTTGCCCAACCTGTTCAGAACCCAGGACCTCATGCATAGCATTTGCGACCACTAGACCAACGAACCGACTCTATTACGTTGTAAAGAAATAAAATTCAGTGTCCTTTTAGCACTCTTCATCAGTCCAACAAGTCATTGGTTATTAAGGAAATAGCACACATGTCAACTCGGAAAGGGATCGTCACCTATCAACTCGAGCCATTCAGTATTCTTTGTATGAAACTCCCTACTGCAACGCACACTAATCGGAATCGTAACGTAATCGCCTCGCCTCGGGACAGACTCACGAACCGCGGCGATATGGTGGCGATCCATTTCCGAGTTGATATGTGTGCTATGAACTTTATTTTGATCAAAATGGATAAAAAAAACTTTTTTTTTTAAATACAACCGGCTTCCAAACTACAAAGTGAAAAATAACTTTAATTGCGAAAGTCGGTGTCTTTGGATCAGTATTTTGGTTTTTTGACACTGACTTCCGAAATTAAAGTTATTTTTCACTTTGTTAAGTTTTTTTTTCACTTTTTTGTGGGTTGATTTGTAATTTATCTAAGTTACAATATCCTTATGTCAACTGCTCATCAAAAATACCCAAATCGCTATAGATGTGCCAAATAAAATATTCGCTGTTATTCGATTATCGAGAAAACAAAGAAAGTGTTGTTAGGAATATACCTATTTTTTTTTACTACAACAATTGACCTTTGTACTTAAGTTTGCGTGTTGTAGTACCAGCACGCTTCACGTAAAGTAATTAAGTTTACTTTAACATTTACTCTTTGTGGAACAAAAGTGAATGATACTCCCACACATAATTATTGTATTACTTAACCTATAAAGGCACATGTTTTATTCAAATTGACGTGGTAATAAAGTCTAAAGGTGGAGACAAACTTGTAACGTTTGTTTGTATTGTGTTTTTGTAATACGTTACGGTAGTCAGTGCAGCGCGCCGAGTCGCTCGGTGCGAACCGCTCAATGCAAGCGTATGTCAACCACTATCCACGATTCTGAATAAAAATGAGAACGCTTAAGCTTTAAGTACTCGAAGCGAGCGTTCGCCGCGACTCGTGTATCACCGTTTTGTAACTAAGCTCGCCTCAAATGATACATTACAAACAAACGTTACAAGTCAGTCACCGCCTTTCTGTTGAAATAAAGTCAGTTCATTTATCTATATAAATATCACTACAGGTATTCTATGAATATTTTAAATTTCTTACCCGTTGGCAGCTTTTATCCTTATTTTATTGTAAGAATTGTTTCAATACCTTTCGCTTCACGTTCATAAAGAAGTAAAATGCCATCTACTTCTTTATGTATTTTAAAATGCTTGAAAGATAAACCCAATTAAAGGATAGCAGATACGAATTTCCAATCTAAACCCTCTAAGTCCGGACTTTTGACTGAATAAAATTTATCAAAGCTTTGACCATCTGACTAGTAAAATCTCAGCTGAACGAAATAAGGTCATTCTATTCCACATACGTACACTGACTAGTTAAAAACAAACGTTGATATAACAACAACAAATAACCCATTCGTAACTCGTATTCTCTCAAGGGGCAAATTGAAAAATTCCTAAAATAAAAGCGGCTCGGAGAGCTAGAAAATCCTAGACAGGGGCCAGTCCGTGCCTCGGACATTAATCTTACCGTTCCGCACACGTCCCCGTTTGCTAAGTAACGTACGACTCGTCTCAGTTTTTCCGAAAGGGAAGATATAATATCGCATTAACAGGAGACAGATGGTAACATTACACAGTATACCATTCCTCGTAGGACGTTTAAGTTGTGGGACACGTAAAGTGTTGCCATTTGTTCAGTTGTAAGTTGTGTTTATTCTTTTTCTCTTCCGTATCCTTTTCGGTTGGTTATGAGTAATGGAGGGATAGAGGGCGACTGACGTGAACGGCGGCCCTTGACGTGAAATACGCTCACAATGCGATAGGGATTGTTGCACTCTATTGTAAGATTTCTCTTTGGGGACGTTACACGCGTTCCATTAGACTATTATTGTGATCTCTTAATTGTGTTATGCCCGTCTTTTGTGCGTGGTGTGCGTTGCAAAGAAACAGAGTGTATATTGTGACGCATGTGTTATAAATGAACGGCGGTTATTTACCGTTTTTAGTTTAGTTATAAATATATAAAATCGTGTGCTCTGTAAATAAAAACTAGC
The DNA here is from genome assembly GCA_949152395.1 of Agrochola litura. Classification (NCBI taxonomy): domain Eukaryota; kingdom Metazoa; phylum Arthropoda; class Insecta; order Lepidoptera; family Noctuidae; genus Agrochola; species Agrochola litura. The sequence goes on from OX424496.1 coordinate 2,586,567, forward strand.
TAATCAATGACACTTGTTCTGCTAAAACTAACATTCATTTAGAATAGTTGGTTTTGACATTCATAAAACACGATTTTTTACCAACCGGATTGTATGTTTATTTTAGCGTTTTATGTGCTACAATCCCAGCTTAGCCTTGGCTCGCATTCCGGATTTTATATTTAGGTGATATGTTTAGAAATTTCTAAAGTTTTATTTACACATCTCTAAACGAACACATTCAGCAAAAGCTTGGATGTAACAAATAAATGTTCACGACCTCGCATCAGATGCTGGATTTCTATTTCCGTATCTGTATTTTGAATAAAAATAAATATTTCATGTTGATATTGATTTCGTGTTCTGATAAGATAAGATAAGATAAGATATTTTTATTTGCATAAAACATGGTATACAAGGTGTTATTAAAATTATTAGATCGAACATGTTTTGCTTAAAACTAAAGCATGCAAACTTAGGTACTTACTAAAAATACATTTATGACATTGAAATATATTACATTGAAATTCATTTTAAAAAATCATTAATACTATAAAAATTGTTATTATTGAACCATTTTTGGATTTTAAATAATTTACAATTTAATGTTTTAAACATATTTGGTAATTTATTATATAGACGTACACACATAGCCAGAGAGTTTTTATTATATTTCGCTGATCTAGGCAGCACATCCAGCACAAGTCTGTATTGGTCACGCCGACTTCGAGAACTTATTTCCTCTGCTGTTTTAAATAGTTCTTTGTGTTTTCGAACAAACATGCATGTTTCATATATATATAATGAAGGTAACGGTAGCAAACCAAGCTCTTTAAATATTGGTTGACATGATTTGTCAGACGGAATCTCGTATATAGCTCGTAAACATTTCTTTTGGGCGACAAATGCTCTATAGTGGTCAGTACTATTTCCCCACATAATTAGTCCATATCGTAGTGAGGACTCAACATATGCGCGGTATGACATCACAGCCGTTTTTATATTAGTGACTTTTTTTATTTGTCTCAAAGCATAGACAAATTTATTTATTTTATTGCATACACCATCAAGCTGTGCTTTCCAGTCTAAATGTTCGTCAATAACCACTCCTAAAAACTTAGTTTGTGCCACTTGTGTAATTTTCGGTATGTCCATTTTAAAATTAATTGTATTATTATAAGATTGATTAAATTGTATAAACACAGATTTATTAAGATTAATAGATAAATTATTATTATTTAACCAGTTTATTAGATTGTCTATTGTATTATTTATGTTCGCTTCATGATCCGAAATTGATTGAAATTTTTTATCAGTTGTAACAATTATGGATATGTCATCGGCAAAAAGGAAGCATTTATGATCGGTTACATTAACTATGTCATTTATGTAGAGTTTCTGTTCCAGCAGATACACGAGATACGGAGAGGTTAATTTTGGTATTTTTTTTATTAAAACTACCCGTCAGACGTTGTCCTGTCAAAATTTCAATTATGATGTTTCGGCTGTTCCTTTGGGTTTTTCTAATTTTTTATTATTTTCCTAAAAAAAACAAATCGGTCGAACCATTTTCCAGTTTTTGGGAACTAATGCACGGCAATTGATTTTTAAATTATATAGATAGGCAACTTTACGCCAAAAAATCAGAACGTGGTATCGAACATTTTGAGAAAGCTGCCAATAAAATGAGTCAGAAAAATAATTTGTGCTGGGTATTGGAAAAATTGGAGCCAAACTGTGAACACATTGCCCGAAATCCGGCCTTGTTCCGATAATGCGCACTACACATTGATTAGGATCCGGCCCGAATACAAACGGAGAGCGAATTAAATAAAAACGTGTAATAAAAAGTTTATCTTAGTATGGACCTAATGCTATTCCGGGAGAGGGTTTTAACCCTGAAGACGCTGACGATATCCATTACCATTCAGTAGTAACCCCAATAAGAATAAAGAAGCTCGAAAAATAAAAGACTGGGTAATTGAATCCCCATAATGGCATGGGTAGTGAAATATATGTAGATTACGGTATTCGGATGCGAGAACATTGGGCGCTATACTGAGATTTTACACTTCGCCGATAGCTGCCAATCCCTCTAATATTATTATGGTAATACGGCCAATTTCAATAAAAGCGTTCGTCGCAAAAGACATTTTCTTTTAGACGCTATGTATAAATCCTGTAGACATGTGCCGGTTCTGCAGACATGGGTCTGAATTTGTAGCTCATATCGTTTCACGGTTTCGGGTACCGTATTTTAAATGGACCGAGAAATTAATTGGTGGAATATGTTTTCGCTGATGTTGATATCGGGCACTTATTTCTTTGTGTTCGCGCTTGTTTCACCTTTTCGGATAAACACAATTCACGATGTATTTACATAATTATAGATTGGAATTGAGTTCGATCGAATTCGAAATTGAAAACAAATCTACATACGTAGTATAAATTCTAGCAGAAGTTTGTTTTAATAATTGCATAAAATAATGTTACATACTCACGCTTCCTTCCCATGGGAAGGAAACTTACTTAAAAAAAAACCGGCCAAGTGCGTGTCGGACCACGCACAATGAAGGGTTCCGTAGTTGGGATGAATTTATCCCAAAAACAAACTTAACTTTGTAGTTGAAAAAGATGTTCTCCCATACGGAATGTATGGGAAAACATGTTTTTGCAACTGTAAAGTTAAGTTGGTCGATTATTACTCGTTAACTTGTAGAGCCTACTTAGCTATGATAGTTTTCCTTTTAATTTCGTTATATGAACTACTGCTGTGATTTTTTTCACACATCCAAAATCAACCATTTAGCCGACAATTGACTCTAACAAAAATTAGCACTTTGCAAACGGATTTCTGAATCCAAAATTGGTTTCACATACTCATAATGTTTTTAAAGGAACTTTCCAATGATACCCCACACAATGGGACAGAATAAAAAAAAAACATCCTACCTTAATTTTTTAATTTTTTTTTATTTTACCACTTTGTCGGCGTAATTAATATATATACCCTTGCCAAATTACAGCTTTCTAGTACTAAGGGTCTCGGAGCTAGACCGCGGACAGACGACAGACAGACGGACATGACGAAACTATAAGGATTCCTTGTTTACTACGGAACCCTAAAAAGGAAACTTACTTAAAAACTTCTTTAATATATGTAATTTAAAATAATTGAAAATAATCTGTGTGGGTACTGCGTTTTTGTAATCGTGGATACACACATGTGAAAAGTAACTTGAAATGTACGTTAACTTTCACATATGTTTATCCACAATTAAGCTCTGACGCGAACAATGCACACACAAAATTTAGTTGCCAACAAAATAGATCTTTTCTCATCTTCACTGAGCGAGTTCCCAAGGCGGGGGGAAATTCAGGATAAGGCGGGAGGAAACACCCGGGTGTCACCATTGTGTGGATTGGCCTGAGGACACGGCGGAGCAACGCCGTGTCCTCGTAGAGGCGATCGGCAGCGGTGACCGCTCGCGTCCGGCCTTGGTTCAGGTCATTGTACGGAGCAAGCAAGAGGAAATGGCAGGCCATCACCTCCTTCTTCGAAGCGGTAATGCTCGCGAAGGAGGAGGCGGAACGCGTGAGGGAGAGGCAAATTTCGCGCCTTCACGCTCCTAACCGCCGCAGGAGGAGACGCCCGGGGCGGGAATCGCGAGCCGATTTCCGGCCACCGTAGGCGCGGGCTTGCGGACGGTCAGCAATGGGTAGTTCGCCATCCGATAAGGACCAAGCCCGGGTCGACGGCGCGTTGTGTTCCACGCGCGCCTCAAAGAGATGTCAGCAGAATTGACGGGGTCCGCTTGGGCCAATGCCCCCGGCAACAGGGCAACCGAAGGAACACGGGTGGGTTTTAGTCAGTAAGAGTCTGACACGCCCTCCCGCTCCGCCCAGAGTGGGAGAAGTTATTTGATAATTTCCCACCCAAAAAAAAAAGGGTAACGTTATTCATGCTGTTTTTAATTTGTAAATTTTATGTTGTATTATTTCATTTATTAATAATTAACTACACACTACCGAATTAAGAGACTGTAATGGTAGCGTATGTATGTATGTAATAAATTAATAAAAGTTCACTTCAAAATAATGACTTCTAATTACACTCAAGTGCCCCTACACACAAATCGAATGCGAACTCATTTGTTTAAAAAATAAATCATGGCGGATCACACCTCGATAATGTTCGAATTTCGAATTGATGATTAGATAAAACACCACTGATATTCAATACAAAATGAGTTAAGAACGTGCTTTTAGGTACTTTTTAATTCCTTCAAAATAATTAAAATAAACTTAAAATTAGCTTCTCTGAAGTAAACAACGTAAAGTTCTTAAGGAAACATAAAGAGGGGTAGTTAATAAAGTGTTTATTGCCGGAGGCTCCGTATCGCGTGTCGCGTACTGCGATACGTCCCTCGGGGCTCGTACCGCATTGGAGACACTTCTAGTTTTAATCTAATTATCTTTGATGGTGCGATTAGTGGGTTTGATTGTCAAGGAATATTTGTGTCAATATTATAACAATTATTTAATTGTACATGAAAAATTAAAACAGAGTGAATTTATTAATTTTTTCAGACATAATCATGAACTATGATGATAAATTAAATATTTCATCGTTTCCAAACGTGTTTTTGGAGTTTACTCCTTAGGAATCGATTTTTTTATAGGCTTATAAATAGGTATAGAAATTTTATGAGGAGTGAAATTTATACAAGCGTTACACTTGTTTTATTCTTAAATAACACAGATAAAATAAAAATAAAAAACATATTACTTATTTCACACTTCGATCTAAATATGTTATTTTTATTTATTTAATAATAATATAATTTTACAAATAAAAAAAATTAAAAAATTATACACCCTCATTGCCCATTGCATATTCAAAGACAATCGTGTTAAGGAGTAATCGCCAGTCGCACACGTACACACACTTTTTTTTAAATTCATTCGCTAAAATTCAGTTCACTAATCATATTTTTTTATATCAGGAAGCTCAACGACCTATGTGCAAACATAAAAAAACGCTATTTCAATAACGGGATAAAACTTCATTCGACTGAACTATTCATGTATTCAACAAAATATTTGAAATGGGTCATATTCCTTTCGGCATGATTGAGTTTCCGAATAATCAAACAGGGTCAAATTAAAATAGGTGGCGAAACTCCGCAGACATGGGTAAGTACCTATCAATAACTAAAATTTAAAATTGTTGGTATATTGTGCTAGCTGACATTAGGTATAGCAAATAATTAAATTTAATGTTTTGTGTCGCGTAATGTTAATAGAACTGTGTTAGAAAGTTCTAACTATTCCCATCAAGTAACATAAAAGTACACCATCAGCTGCCGTTGACCCAAAAACAACACAATTTTTTTATTTTGTTTTGTCGTGCTTCGATATCGATATCTATCGCATCTGCGGAGTTTCGCCAGCTAATTTAATTTGACCCCGTAGTCAAAGTCAAATAATTTATTTCAATTAGGCACATAAAAGGCACTCTTGAACGTCAAAATTTATTAACGTGATCCTTACACGTAACGAAAGTAGGTATAGAATTTGTGACTTAAATGGAGCGGCTTACTTGTTGGCTTAATTTTTTGTGGGAATGTAATAAGTATTCGATTGGTTTTAAAACTATCTTTTTAGGGTTCAGTACCAAAATGGTAAAAAGAAACCCTTATGGTGCGACTCAGTCTGTCTGTCAGTCTTTTTTTTTTTCCGCTCTGGGCGGAGCGGGAGGGCGTGTCAGACTCTTACTGACTAAAACCCACCCGTGTTCCTTCGGTTGCCCTGTTGCCGGGGGCCACGATTTCCCTATCGGTTTTCTTCGAACCCCCGGCAGGCATTGGCCCTAGCGGACCCCGTCATTTCTGCTGACATCTCTTTGAGGCGCGCGTGGAACACAACGCGCCGTCGACCCGGGCTTGGTCCTTATCGGACGGCGAGCTACCCATTGCTCACCGTCCGCAAGCCCGCGCCTGCCTACGGTGGCCGGAAATCGGCTCGCGATTCCCGCCCCGGGCGTCTCCTCCTGCTGCGGTTAGGGGCGTGAGGGCGCGAAATTTGCCTCTCTCTCACGCGTTCTCATAAAACGATGTCTCTAAATATCATACTTTTATCAACAAAAATTACATTAGTTCCTCTATCAGTCAAGAGATGGCGCTGACCTAAAACTGCAATAGTGTGCAGTGTTAAATATTCTCTGATGAATATAGGCCTCGCCGATGAAAATTTAAAATGATACGGAACCCTTGGTGCGCGAGTCGCCGTTGACCGGTTTTTTATTACGGTTAATACCAATACGATCATAAAAACATAGTCGTAATGGATCGAACAATATGAATAAAATACCTTATCATTGGCGTTGAAAAAACATGGTTCATAAAATTCTAAAAAGAAACTGATGATAAAATGCTCATGCAAAGAAATCTTAATAGGAGTATGAACACAAAGCGACCATAGAACGACGCGTGACGTAGTTACCTGCTACGGCGTAGCACTCGTAGCACGGCATGCGGTGTAGCTTGGTATGCGGCGTAGCTTGGTGCTCAGCGGACGCGTTGCAAGACGTGCGGTTTCAAGTAACGCGTTTAAAATTCTATTATTGTGCTTAAATTATTAATATTACTAAAATAGGAGCACAAAAAAAAAACTAAACTTAAACTTAAAAAAAAAATTAAACTTTAATCCACATTTATTTTTCTTTGTCTGATGGGTCTTCTCTTGAAACTTAAGCATATTCTTCGCATTTCATTCCCGTTCAAAAGAACATCGACAACTAGCCATTAAAATTTTGCTGTTGTTACATTTGATATTGTAGCTGCCACAGGAAATTAAAGAATAATACGAAATACAACCGGCTTACTTACCAGCGCAAGTCGTCAGTCATTTAAGGAAATGGTTTCCCGAGAAAGCTTATGTATCTGACATCTGACCTGCTTATACTGTATTGAAATATATTAAAGCTGACACTACAATGACCAGCTCTTTGTTTTACTATTTTATTATAATTTTATTTATTTACATATCGTTATAATATTTTACTCTTATCATAAAAGACTCATTATATTACAAGTATAAAGGGTTAAATAAAATTAAATAAAATCAAAACAAAAAAAAACAGATTTGTTATCTCATATTTCAAATAACTACGGGGTCAACGACCGCAGGTAGTGTAAAGTGTTGAAGTTTATAATGCTAAAAAAATAACGTTGATAGTAATAATAACTTTTGATTTTTATAAATTATTCTGGGTTAAATTAAATTAGCTAGCTAAACTTCACAGACGTGATAGGTATCAATATCTCATACATAGCAGCGCTGTTTTATAAAATAGCTAGTGTTTATGTAAAACAGCGGGTTGGACAATTCATCTGCGACTGAGGGTTTATCCTAAAAGTTGGTAACGTCGTAAATAGCTATCAAATATTTACCTGTTTTTATTAATTTAGCAATATAACTGTATGGAAATAAGAAATGTGGCTATTTCCCTAGAATGTTAATAATGAAATACAATAATTAATATCGTAATACCGAATATTTCGTTTTAGATGTAAAAAAAGTATTTGGAACTTTCCACCTAAAATTATTACAACATCAAATTCAGTGTTATAATTGCAAGGCGTGATGTTGTGTTGTGTTGTAATATTGGTAAATTAATCAAAACAGCGAAATATTTGAATAAACGCTCTTAGACATTTTTTTTTTGCGCAGTTTTAACGGCCGCGACTAACGAGTTGTACGTCGTAGGTTCGTACCCAGACAGGCGCTTTACTTTGTGTAAATTATTTCATCACCACTGCTCCCAGAACGGTGAAGGAAAACATCATGAGGAAACCGAACCGAAAATTTGAAGACATGTGACATCTACCACCCCGCACTGGGCCCGCGTGGTGGATTACGGCCCACTCCCTCTCACAGAGAGGAGGCCTGTGTCCCAGCAGTGGGAACATTATAGTCTGATGATGATGATGATGATGAGACATTTTTTTGAGGCTGACTGCGCTTGGGCGCATTCGTTAATTTCCTAGCTTATTTGAGTATATTTTATGTGTATTCATCATTTATGTTTTTTTAACTATTCAACTGTTTCTAACATTCATATACTAAACAAAATTATAACTCATCATCATCCTGTTGCCTTAATACCAATTTTTTTGTGGTCAGCGCAGCACGTCTTTATGTCGTCAGCAATCGTTACAGGTCGTCAGAAGCCCGAAAGTCAGACAACCAGTCCTACCAAGGGGTGGGGCACTTATCATATTACCTATTATGGGTTGTGGAGGTCAGATACGCAGTTGCTCCATGTAAAATACTACTATTCAGCTGCATCCGGTTAGACTGGAAGCCGACCCTAACTTAGTTGGGAAAAGGCTTGGCAGATGATGCAGCACGTCTTCTACTTCCATGTATATGTCGGCTATATTGAGTATCAAGCTCCAGGTGTGCTGCTGGAGGTCTTAACTTGTAATAAAACTACTTGATTTCGATATTTGACAAGTACTGTATTTCTGAGTCTGATTACAATTTTATTGAGACGACCGATATGTGTGCGCACGCTCAAGATATCGGCGAGCGAGTGAAAGGAGGGGGGAAGCCCGCGATCGCAGTGTGGTGTGTGGCCCGATGTGACATCAGGAACATATTTACCGCGTTGAAGAGAAGTCTTCAAGATGATGTTGAAGAGACCGGAAGAGGGCATTATGTAGTTGTATGCACGCGTTATGATGCCCTTCTTCGTCAGGATGTCGGTGACTCGACAATGTCCGTCAGAGCCAGTTTTCACTGCAACTACTCTGCCCAGCAACCACAGAAAAGGAGGAAGATTAGTGTTTTCAGCTCTTGCCCAGCTGTTTGCCAGCTATCTTGGTCTTCACTCCCTTTCTAGACATGTTTTAATCTTTTACTTACTCATTCCACTGAGTTATTCACACTTTGCCTACTCTGATACTTAGATGTCTCTCAAAAATCGCCAGAACAACAACGCTACTATCTGACAGACACTAGCTAGCGGGAATACTCAAACTCTCAAACTCAAAGCATTTATTTCAATTAAACCATTTACAGGCACTTTTGAATTGTCAAAGAATCGGTCAGTCAGAAATAGGTATGAAACTAGTTGCCCATTCCAAAGCGTAGTAGGTACCTATGGAGAAGAACGGGCAAGAAACTCCACGGACACTCTTTTAAATAAAAAATTGTTACAAAATATTGGTTACATCATTCATGTTGAAATTATACATGTGAGTACAATGTAGAAAGACGTGCACGTTAGAAGCGTCCGTAATAAAAAGATAAAACAAAGAACAATTCAAAAAAAAAAAAAAAAATCCCTGGCAGCTAAGAGATGACCAGTCCCGACTGACGGCGCCCATTCACGAACATGAAGCATGGATTAGCACCATTCAGCTCAACCATTTTGAAGGGAGCTAAATGATCCAACACACGCGCCACCATCAGCGAAACATTTGAGTGAGCATGACATACTCACAGCCGCCAGGGCACATTCAAGTCAATGCAAGACATATTACCCGGTAAATGGTAACTCTTTAGTACATAGTGCTCACACCTGTGCTATGCAATTATATAATACAATGGAGATTGAGTTTATACAATGAAAAGATAGTCTTACAATCTTCAGCAGCTCCAACAGTATTTGCAAATGTTAATCAATTAGTTGTGGAGCAGGACCAGCATTGAGCCAAGCATTTTTACTAACTTTGAAAACCAAAATAAAATCCGTAACGCATATTATGCAATTACCATCCTTACATAATTCCATAAAGGCTTATAGATAACCCTTAAATAACAGCTGAAAACCCATTAAAAGTACTTTACAATAATGAGCTTAGTAGGCTATACTTCCAGTATTAAACAAGCACCTATTTTAGTAGTACGTGCTGCTGCATAAAAAGCTTTTGCAGCATTGCTACCGATTTCAATATTTGCATTCCATTTCTGGGTTTGAATTTCACCGTACGGTTCGAAGGCAATTCTTGGCAATTCCTAGCAAGTTTCTTATTGTTTCGCTCGTCTTTTGTACGTTCTGTTATTATGTATTGCGTACATTTGTATAGTTTACGTACAACTTGCAGCTGGGTTGCTGCTTAATTTAATATCTTTGTTTATTGTTCGCGTTGGTAAATAAATTCAAGTTCTGTGTGTAGTGTTTTGTTTTAATTGTATTTGTTGTTCTTGTATTTGCATGGTGTGGGCTCAAATTACAGTAAACATTGTGTCTAAAGTTATAACTTATTGTTTTGACCCTACCATTCTATAAAGAAAACACTCTTTTCTTGCTAATAAGTACTTTTAATCCACAATACTGTACTATTTCACAATCAAACGACGACTCACTATGCATTACATTTTACCATTTAAAACGATTTTTGCCCCACCCAGAAATAACAATAATATCATAACCGTCATTTCTAAATGTTGCCAAAGTGAAACAAAACATTCAGTTGCCATCATGAAAATACATTTCTTATAATATTAAAATTTGTATTTTGACTGTGTTGCCACAGTGGATATTATAAATCGATATAAAAATAATTCATTTTTAAAATTAAATCAACTAAATCACGACAATTCAGTGCAGTGATTGAAAAAGTCCGTATAAATGCTATTCATATAATCACCAGGCTCGGTTAAAAGATCTGTTTTCTCAATAATGTTCTCAAATACACTCAGGTCACTCACTTCTTCTACGTTTAGTTTACTAGACAAGACGATGGCAAATTACGATACCACTGATTTTAGTAGGAGGTAGCTAAGTAAGAAATTATTATCAAAACTTGTTGTAAAAACCGTAACTGATATGCTGTCATGCTTAGCATTAAGACACACATTTTTTTAAATATTAAACATAACGACGGTAAGATTCTGATACCCTTGTTTTTAGTGGTAGATAAGTATGAATTATAATCAGTAATGAAAACCACCGTAAATAGCAGTTACTGCTGTTATGTCTGGTATTCGTTTCGCATAATAACTGAATTTAGTTTAAATATCCACCGTGTAGTAACTTACGGTGTTTATTTTTGGGATAAATTTTCGATGCATTATCAAAATTAAATAAACACGTTAAGCCAAAGGGCCGTTAGAGCTCATATAGGTTTTTATATTAAGAAACGTACAAAAAATTTGGCAGTTCCGTCGCTTATGACTAACACTATCTATGTTAGAGTAGGTTTTTTCAAAAACACGTTAAAGAGAACATTATACAGTGTGATTCTTCATAATAAGCACATATCAAAATGAGGGAATCTAAGCTTAATTTTAAAGACAGAAAAAATATTTTAAAAATCTAAATATTTTTTTATATATTTATAAAATTAAAAAAAAAAAAATTGTAGCAAAACTGTGTAACTTTTAAACTAAATCATCTATCGCGATTAAACAAACTCCATAATGATTGGAAGTAATTAGGCGTCCACATAAAATGAAAATTGAGACAAAAAACTACCCTCAATTGAAAATAAACATGTTTCTTTAGCAAATATATGTTTTTTTTTCCTACATTTTTACCATACTTATAAAATTTATAAATAAGAAGCCAAAGAGAATTAAAAAAAATTATATTAAAAAAAGTAAAATTTTTTTTTTAAAAATCCGTCGATAGAATTAAGCATAGATTCCCTCATTTCAACACTGTAGATCTCATCACGCTGGTTCCGAATCTAGTATTAACTTAGTTTTCATAAAAAAATGTTAGTTACGGTTGTCTTAGTTCGGAGGGCAGAAATCCACCGTAAATAGTAGTTACTGCTGTTATGTCTAGTATTAGTGTCATAGTTTCACACCCCATCAGGTGCAAACAGAACACAAGACCATACAAAAACAATAAAAAAAGAAAGTCCAACTCCCTCGCGACACGACCACTGCCGTTAAAATCTTTTGTACATAATACTTGTTCTCAAATATGTATTAATATCCTTTGTGTCCATAAAAAAGGGTTGAACATTAATGAGTTTTGTCTCGTAGCCACGCCGTGCGGTTACCCTATGCCACCCTGGGGAGGTCATTAAAAACTTCGCTTAGGTAGGATAATATGGCCGTGTAGACATTTAACGGGCAATGCCTGAAGATTTTTATACATTTTACAAGGTTATTTTAAGTGTAAACACTAACTATTTTGTTTAGAATCACCAGGAGACTCCTATTATATGTTTACAGAAAGTCGTGTTCAAGATTCGACTTGAATATAGTAGATAAATATATTCGTAAATCAACAAGACGTTAATAGCGACCTCGGGACCCTTCGCTCTAGTCTTAGGACTACCTTAGCGGTCGGTTCACAGAGATTCTGTGTATTAGACAACCCTTTTAGAGTAGCTGACCTTTATACACCTTACTCATGGAATCAAGGCAACATGATAACCAAGAGAGCTTATAGATTTTCTATTACATCTGTAATTAAAATTTTCAGATGTATTTACTTGGACAATTTTCTACATACATACATAAACTCACTACAGAACGCCACCTGTAATTTTGCTACGATCATATTCTTATTGCTTCATTGTGTTCATACATCTGCACCTTTATTGCGTAACACGATCAATTTCTATCTGTTTCATTTTGACAGTTAAACAAACATTCATTGCGTTATTTACATTGTCGAGCAGATAATTTTTAATTTAAATTTAAGTTATAAACAACAATGCGTATTTAAGGGAATGAACTTAAATAAAACTGACAAAAACGCTAAAGCCGAGAAAGCAGAAAATTATAGTAATACTCGCAACGGCGTGCGTGTATGACCAGCACCTTAATTGTGTACCTAACACACGATCAATTACAATCTGAATCATTTTGAAGGATATTGCTAATCCATGGCATCATATTTTCGAAAAAAATATTTAAGGGTTGATCAGAAAGCTCTTAGATGTGGTAGCAGGTTCTTCTGAAAGTTGAACAGTACCTAGATCCCGAGGGAGCAAACAACTATTTTAAAGGTGAGAGTATTTTTTTGAATTCAGAGCGGAGCGAAGGATTCTAGAGTAGAATCCCGAATATAAGTGCAACTTATGAATACGTTTATTTATTTCATTCTCACTACTTGGAAGACCCAATTTTTTAATAAAAATAAGTAAAATCTGAATTTGAGTTAACAATTACGAACGAAGGCGGAGTGCATTTCGCGCCTTTTAATTATTTTCACAAACTATTTACTATTATCTATTATTTATTCTGCTCCTTTTGTGGGAACCTGGGCTGGTGATCCTTAATACAGGTTACTATGTAACCTAGCTAGGACGCCAGATTCAATTCCGTCATTTGTTACTCTTTTCTGATTATCCGTAAATTGTAAAATTATATTTATTGTAACTGACTGTACCACACTTTTTTGAAATAAATAAATCAAATCATATTACAGCCTTTCATACAATGTTCGTGATTGATCTCTTTGGTGACTGGAACTTTTAATAACAATATCCACATTCCAAATTCAAATCACTTTTAGTCCCTAGGGATTAAAAAGCCATTTTGGCCCCTGTTTACTATAATAATTAACAACAGCATAACAAACTGTTTCTTCCATTCACCGCTTCCCCTTGTTTGGTGCAACTCTTCAGCTACAATCTAGGTACACGTGTAATAACCACCTAACAAGCACTAACAGAAATATATTAAATCAAATTGCAACTTAAAACATCCGTTTCAGATCTAGAAACTTCAATGCGGATGCAAATACGGATCTCAAACGTTCCGTGGTCGTGACTGTGAATGCAGATGTCTGTTACATTCTCGGATTTCGAGTTACGTCTCGACGTACTTGAAATACGATTTCCAGAGATATTAGGATGTCGGAAACTAGGTATAAGAGTGCTTAATATGTTTTTTGAATTGAGAGCTACCTACTTTGTATTGTTGTTTTTTTTATTTTTTCAATTCTTGTGGTGTAGGTATCTCCTTTCTTAGATATCTATCATATATTCTCTTCTACAACAAAAACATATTGAACATTCCTCTTAAAGAACAGCCTACACTTTTTCAGTGGTGCTATAATTGTCATGAAAATCACAAGGGTGGGAAATTGCAATTTGAAATTGTTTTAAGTAGACAGAAAGAAAACGTGGCCTTTTCTCTGAAAGTAAGCCTTTGATTACCTATAACGACATTCAAAGATAGATCAGTTTTTTTTGTCTGTTTGGATATCGCAGTATGGAGGTATGAGGAACAGGAGGTAAAGTTCACTCATCCTCCACAGAAAAAGGAGAACTCGCCTTAAATGGGTGTCGTGTCTGGTGGACTATTGCCCGACGATCATTGTCGGGACGTTGTATATATGCGGTAAACTCTGTTTGTGCGATGCAGGATTTTGCGTGACGTCAGGGTGATGCATAGTTCTCATGTCACGTGGGTGCCGCCAAAGTGCCATAAAATCATTGTAGACAATAACAAGGTAGCAAATGATGTGGTGTCATAACTTTCTGCCGTCGTTAACTTTCCAGACATGGTTATTACGAAACCTTTGTAAAGATAATAACCATTAAAAATGTATTAATTAACATAATGTAACTAAGACCCAACTAAAAGTGTTTCATCTAAGTTTCATATGTTTACTTAAGTATAGGGCTTGAAAACTTAAGCAACGCTGATAAGGGGCTGAAACTAGGTTCTAATTAAGCAACTTTGGACTTTATTCCCAAGGGGTAGAGTGGAAAACTAGTTAGTAGTTCTTGCGTTCTTTTTTTCTGAAACTTGATGGTATCGAAAAGAATTTGATTAATGAAGAGTCAAACGATTGATAGTAGCTCTATAGACAGACCTTTTTGTAAAGTTTAGTTGCTGGCAAAGAAAAAGGCTTCTTCTTTTATGTCTAGAACATAGACAGTTAAAATTAATTTTTACCAAAAATACAACCGACTTCTAAACTACAAAGTAAAAAATAATTTTAATGTCGGAAGTCGGTGTCTTTGCACCAGTATTTAAGGTTTTTGCCACCTACTTTGGAAATTAAAGTTATTTTTCACTTTGTAGTTTGGAAGTCGGTTGTATTTTTGATATTTTTTATTTTTTTATGGGTTGGTTTGTAATTTATCTAAGTTACAATAGTCACAGTTTAATCTGTTTTGTGGTATACATATATGAGTTTTTTTTTTTTTTTTTGTTTGTGTTTTGTGTAAATATACTAACATTAGTCTTTTTAAGTATATTGTTACTAACAAGAATATGGACCTGGTCTGAAATAAATGTTTAATAATAATAATAATAACCCCACCGCCGTATCTCTACGTTGACGTCGTGGTGGGGCTTGCGCGCTCCGAACTCTAGGTCTGTGCCGGTACAGTTTACTTTGCCGGAACAGGTCTGGGATGAGGAGCCAGACCAAGAGAGATACAAAAACTCGCAGGGCAGCATGTGGCGAGCTGTTGGGCAGTAGCGACCCCACGGACCCTATCTCCGGGAGAAGTCTTGTTCCTCACCTCTGGCTTGCCTTTATTGGCCGGCTGGAGTGAACACTGACGAGGAACAGAGCTCCCACCTCATTCTTGCCTTTATTGGCTGGCTTGAGTGGAGATTCGCTAGAGCAAACGTGCTCGGAGGAAGGAAGTATTCCAGTAAGATGCTGGTAGGGATCTTGACCGTACTTCCGGGATTGTCCTGATAGCCGTGGAATACCTCTCCACTCCTCATAAGCACCTCAGGACGTGTTGCCCCCTTGTCGCTACGACACTATGTGCTAGCGACCATTTCGGGGGCCCATTATTGAGTGTGCAAGTTACCCCCTGCCATTTTATCCGTGTGCATATAAAACATAGATCAGGCAGGGGCCATAGTCCTTCCATAGTTCCAGGTGACCAGTCCATTTTAGCAACCCAAACCCATAGTCCGAAATCTTTGTTTCCTCAACTTACAATAGTCCTACACCAACCGGGGGTTGTCCTTGGCTGCACTTGCATAGTGCGAACAGGGATAATCGTCGGTTGGTACCTCATTTCATTAAAAACGTCTAAGGGGCTTCTGCGAGTTGGCTTCGGCCCCTCGTACGCCTTCCAAAGGTCCGGGACCCCTGGGTCCCGAGAAATGTCAAAGACGTTTAAATAATAGTATAATAATAATAGCCTAATGTTAACTGCTGATCACCTTTTAAAAAATATTGCTTTTCCCGCTGCAGGGACTTTAATTGTTGAGGAGTTCTCCAGGTACTTCACCATCAGCTCCACTGCACCATATGAATTGTGACGAACATCAATTGCTTACCAACCATATCGATACTGGAAATTTCAATTGTCGTAAAGGACATTGTATTCCCTGTCCTTTACGACATTTGAAATTTCCAGTGTCGATATTAAAGTATTGAGTAGTTCTGGTGGCCATCTGTGTCCTTCATCATCAGTTCCACTTTACCAAATGGTGCTTTCCGAGAGTAAATGCACGAGTTACTATAACAAATACCCAAATCGCTATAGGTGTGCCAATAATATTTGAAGAGTTCCCTCGATTTCTCCAAGATTCCATCATCAGATCGTGACCAAATGACAATGGGACCCACTTGAAAGTATACGGAGTATACCCTTACAAACAAAAAAATAATTTTTCAAATCAGTCCAGCCTTCTTCGAGTAATCGGGGAACATACTACATAAAAAAAAAAACAAACCAACGTACTGAGAACATCCTCCTTTTTTGAAGTCGGTTAGAGAATAAAAAAGATCAAATCCATAACATATTATTAATTAAAGTTGCTTTTCGTGTCTGTCTGTGTGACCGCGTTTTTCTTCTAAACTTCGCAACGGATTTTGATGCGGTTTTCACCATCATTTAGAGAATTTATTCCGGAAGGTTTATGTGTATAGTACATTAGTATTTAACTTACAAATAATAAAGAAATCTCGATGTTTTGTCAAGTCGAAAACTTCTACAACTTCTATAAATATTCATTAATTCATTTCAGAATGTTGAAACTTGTGACGTATCATTAAACTTCGTTTTATGTAAAGAGCTTTATGTATAAGCAGCTTAGACATAAATAGTTTTGAATATAATTTCAGAGTTGGGTAGGTATAATACATACCTACTTCATTCATCGGATAATTTTCTCGAGCCGTTCAAAGACTACCGCTGTCCAAATAATTTTCTAAGAAAATATACTTGAATAGAGTATTATAAGCATTATTAATAATGGTAGGTAGTAAGAAGGTTTGTGTACTTGTAAGGCTCTTACGCACGAGTATCCAGGTTCAAAACCTTTACGTGGACTTTTTAGAAATCTATGTATAGTACCTATAAAATACAAAGATATTTTGTCCCCCAATATAGTTAGACTTAGATATTTTGTACTAGGTATTTTCTTCTGTGTGTTCAACTTAAGTGATAATGGGCAGTGCACATTGCTTGCAGAATGGATGGCCGATGGGGTCGAAAGGTTCTGGAGTAGAGTTGGGTCCGATATCATGTCACATGTAAAAATCATCGATATTTTAAAATCATTTCATCATGCAATGACAACGACAAAATCATCAATGCTTTTAAATCATTTCATGAATGAACGAGAACTTCGGTGATTCGGATGCTAAGTTTCGAGGCTGCGTGATCGGCGATACTTAGGTCACAGAATTCATAGTTTCGATAAAATGCCCGGTGCTAGGCGCACGTCACTGCAACAATGCTGTCACTTGCGTTGTTTAAGCGAGGCAAGTGTTATCTAGCATGTTGTGTTTCGTAAATCATTGTTTTGATTAGACGAGGACGACCACGACTTATACAAAAGCTTAAAGTTAAAATTGAAATATTATGTAGTTACTTCTAGGGAAGGTGCGTATTTACGCAATCAAGTTTTTACACCAGGTATTTACTTGCAAGAACGCCAGATTGCCATAAAATACAAAAAAATAATCAGCAAATATCGCTAATGGAAACATATTGAAAATGTCCATGATTATTAATCAATTAATACCTACTATTCTAAATACGCTGCCATGAATGTCGCAAGCAAAGAAAAATTTAATTTCGCAATCTAACTTAGAGGATAACTCTTAAAGTGGACAAGTACGACCAATGCCTACTAAATATATAATGATAATTTCACAAAGCCGTTCCACCATCATTTGAAGTGACGTGATCATATACTCAAATAAAAATCATTGATGATTTTGTCATTGTTCCCGTCATCGATATTTTTTTGTCATTGTCATGCAGTCATTGATACAGAAAAATCATCACTCAGCCCATCTCTATTCAGGAGTGGCGACCACGCACCGGAAGAGGTAGCGTTGGAAGGCCTCCCACAAGATGGACCGCTGACCTTGTGAAGGCCTCAGGAATCCGCTGGATGCGGAAAGCACAGAATCGGTCGAAGTGGCGGTGCTTGGGGGAGGCCTATGTCCCATAGTGGACGTCTTTCGGCTGAAATGATGATGATGATTTTCTTCTGCTAGTAATGTGCTACTTATATATTTATACAAATATAGTATTTTTAATACTTAAGCTTGACCAGTATACCAAACTACTTATAAACCACTCTAAATATGTGTTCTGTGAATCTTGTGAATTTCTGTGGATACCTATTCGTAAGCTGTTCTTATTTATTGCTTACCTTACCATTTCAAAATGTTCATAAGCCTTTCTATTTTAGGTACATACATGGATACATAATATCAATCAAACATATGTACTTAACGTGAGAGATCTAAATAAACCATCGTTCTTTTGTTATAATCGAGTAAAAAAGTTACAATCAAAAGCAGCCCAACTCAAGACAGTCTCCGGCCACTCTCAGTTATGAACTAATAACACTAATAAAGCTACCATTACAGACCAACTAGCCTCCTAAGTGGGGTCACGTTAAATCTGAAAACTTTCCCTCAACTCCTTCTGTGCAAATCGTTTGAACGCCAAGAAATCCGTCGTATGATCTTGTAAAGGACTGTGCGACATTTAATTAGTGTAGACACTGTTGCAAAAGCGACATCCTCAAAACCGCCGGGTTATAGGAATGTCTCGAGACTCTGAGGGATACAACCTTAAAGAACCAAAATAGACAGTTGAATATCAACTTTGGTTGTGAGTTTTAGGGTTGGTTTTTGTTCGTGGTAATTTATATGAAGAAAAGGAGTGAAAACTGAAGCAATTCATCAAATTGTAGTCACAATCACGGTCGAGTGACGAAACGTCTGAGGACGCGCTTTCTCGCGGCGCTTTGTGGGATTCAGCGGGATTTGCTGAATTTATGGAAGGCAAGCTCGTTAAGTGTGAGTTGACGATGAATACAAATCCTTCATGGTGTTATAATGAGAACATGAGCATAGCTTTATCTTGAGAGTACGTCCCCCTAATTATACGCGCATTATTTTATGATTATGTAGCTTTTAAATGTTGATAGCGTAAAGTGGGACGTGCATTATTTGTAAATTGTTTCGGATTTTATAGAAAGATGCTGTTCCGACTTGACTGTGATAACTTACTAAGCGGCTTACTAAGGACAAATATCGCCTGGTATTTGAAAAAGCTTTGTTGGTACCTAATATTTATTTACCAACAAAGCCTACCTAGTTACCTATGTTCGAAATGTAATGCGTTAATTTTAAAGATAAAATCTTTTTATTTTCACAATTTAACAGGGCACAACGTGCGCCATGACCAAGACAAATCTTCTAAGGTGCGGGTCTCAAATAATGTTGCCAGTTTATGAAACTAGGGATGTAACATAACAAAAGGAACATGGGCTATGGTTATTAAATTGACCATAAAATTAGTATACGTTCATATGGACTTGAACAACCTAGTTTACTGCCTCGTTGGTCTAGTGGTCGCAATCGCTACTGCTAAGCATGAGGTCCTGGGTTCGATTCCCGGGTCGGGCAAAGTGTTATTGAGTTTTTCATTCTGGAATTTCTCAGTAGCAGCTCGGTATCTGGATTTGTGCCCGGTTGATGGCAATAGGCTCGCCCCCTATTACATGGGACTTAAAACATAACTGGCGAAATGTGGGTGTACCTGCTACAGGGTCACCTCTGCCCAACTCTTCGGGGAAACAAGGCGTGATGTTATGTTTTGTGTGTGTGTGTATTTATTTATTTATAGAAGAACCAAATGGATAACAGTTGTTTAAGAAACATAGAGCCAATTACAAGTTCTCATGGGTAATAACAGAAAAACCGGCCAAGTGCATGTCGGACCACGCACAATGTAGGGTTCCGTAGTTGGGATGAATTTATCCCAAGAACAAACTAAACTTTGTAGTTGAATACAGAATGTACGGGAGAACATGGTTTTTACAACCGCAAATTTAATTTGGTCGATTATTACTCGTTAACTTATACAGCCTACTCAGATGTGATAGTTTTCCTTTTAAATTCGTTCTATAAGACTGCCATGCATTTTTTCACATATCTAAAACCAACCATTTAGCTGGCAGGGGGGGGGAACACTTGACTCCAACAAAAATTTGCACTTTAAAGCTTAATATTTCGCAAACGGATTTCTGAATTTAAAAATGATTTTAACACACTCACAATATTTTTGAAAGACCTTTCCAACGATACCCCACACCAAGGGATAGAAAAAAATTAAAAAACATGTCCACTTTACGTGTAGGGGAGGTACCCTAAAAAATATTTTTTTTCACAATTTTATTTTACCACTTTATTGGCATGATTAATATGTTTACCCATGCCAAATTACAACTTTCTAGTACTAACAGTCTTGGAGCTAGACCGCGGACAGATAGACAGACGGACATGACGAAACTATAAGGGTTCCTTGTTTACTACGGAACCCTAAAAAGAAGTAGAAATCTTAGGATCACTAACAAGCACGATAAAAAATACTAAGTATACATATTATATAAAAAGTACAATATGCACTACCTACCTATGCACTTTTAAAACGTCGGCTTTCAGCCGAGCGCGTGCAGAATAGGTTTTGGTGGTAAATGGGTCAAATGAGAACTCTTTTCAAAGAACATCATTATGTTATGTTTTTGTATGTATTAACAATAAAAGTTTTGTAAAAGTCAACCATGCTTGTGACGTTTTAGATTTTTTGTATTATTTGGCTTACTCACGAGAGTAAAAAATTAAAAAACAGCCTGTTACTGTCCCAGTGCAGGGAAAAGGCCTCTTCTCATACAGAGAAGGCACGAGCACTGATCCCCAACGCTTGTTCAAGACGGGTACGCGACTATACGTGAATGACAGTAAAAAAATCGGGTAGTTATAGAAATTGGATTTAAAATTAGAAGCTGAAAACTTTCCCTTAAAATAACACCATGCTTCAATAACATGACATTTACATGGTAAACAAACCAGTCGTTTGGTTATACGAAAGACTTAATTTAAAGTTTGAAATTAACTCAATTCAAGTTGTACAGGCTATGGGTAGGTACTACAGATTTTATACAAGTAAATGAAATTGAAGTGTCTGTTTGTAATGTCAAAATAAGAGCTTTCACTGGCAGATAGCTGATGTTATAAGAAGTAACTTAGGCTACTTTTATTTTATATAAAGAACTAGAGGTTTTCTTTTTTGGGTGTGTAATTATTAAATAACTTCTCCCGCTCTGGGCAGAACGGGAGGGCAAGTCAGATGCTTACTGACTAAAACCCACCCGTGTTCCTTCAGTTACCATGTTGCCGGGGGCCACAGTATCCTTTTCGGACTTTCCCGCCACCCCGGCAGGCATCGGCCCCTAGCGGACCCCGTCAGTTCTGCTGACATCTCTATGAGGCGCGCGTGGAACACAATGCGCCGTCGACTCGGTCCTGGTCCTTATCGGACGGCGAGCTACCCATTGCTCACCGTCCGCAAGCCCGCGCCTGCGATTCCCGACGCCCAGGGTGTCTCCTGTGGCGGTTAGTGGCGTGAGGGCTCGAAATATGCCTCTCTCTCACGCGTTCCGCCTCCTCCTTCGCGAGCATTACTGTTTCGCAGAAAGAGGTGACGGCCTCCCATGCCCTCTTGCTCCGTATCATGGCCTAGACCAGGGCCGGACGCGAGAGATCACCACCGCCGATCGCCTCAACGAGGACAAGGCGATGCTCCGCCCAAGCCGGGCAGACCTCCACCGTGTCCTCCGGGCGATCCCCATGATGGTGACACCCGGGCCTAGAATTAGGGGTCAGGCGGACTAAACCGAGGACATCAGCTAGTAATAATATAATAAATGTGTATATGCATATAAAATCATCCATTTATGTAGGTACAACATTTATGTATCCACTCAAAGTTTGAAGGTGAGCTAAAACAAATATCGAATTACGAGAAAGGGTTCTCTGTTCAAGGATTCATTAAAAGTTTCAATTACCGAAATACATACGCGTTTCGACATCAAGCGATGGTCAGGCAATGTGTTATTTGTACCTGAGTCTATTTAATAACAAAATAATGTACAAAAAGTATACACAAATAAATTAGAGGTCTGGCAGCATAATCAGCCTATATTGTTCCTACTGCTGGGACACAGGCCTCCTCTCGGTGAGAAGGAGTGGGCTGAAATCCACCACGCGGGCCAAGTGTGGGTTGGTAGATGTCACATGTCTTCGAATTTTGTATACTAGGACATGCCGGTTTCCTCACGATGTTTTCCTTCACCGTTCTGGGAGCAGTGGTGATGAAATAATTTACACAAAGTAAAGCGCCTGTCTGGGTTTGAACCTACGATCTACATCTTGTAAGTCGCGGCCGTTACCACTGGGCTAGCACTGCGCTTAGGTCTGGCAGACACAATAACATTTTGTATGTTTTAAATAATATTTTTTTCAAAGATTTTTGGTAATCAATCAATAATTTATATTTGCAAGCCCAGCAAATAAATCTTAAGCAATGGTAACTAACATAAACAAAAAATGGCGAAATGTGGGTGTACTTGCTACAGGGACACCTCTGCCCAAACCTTTCGAGGAAACAAGGCGTGTTATGTAATGTTTATTGTTATAAACAGAAAAAAAACAACCGACTTCGAGTCGGTGTTTTTGGTTTTGAATATTCGGTTTTTGCCACCGACTTCCGAAATTAAAATTATTTTTCTCTTTGTAGTGTTTTTTTTTTGGAAGTCAGTTTGTTATTTTTATGTCAAAAAAAATATATTTTCACTTTTTAGTTGTGGTACCTATCCCACATAAATTCAAATAAAAATTCACTACCTGCTATGTAAATAAAAGTGATGGGAATTTATCATATCATCCACATACTAAGTGGGACAAAATACATATTATTGAAGCTAACCCAAAAACTACCCAAGCACAGTTAATAAAATTTATATGGAACTAACTCTGAAGTCCAAACAAAAAAGAATCATAAAATCAATTCCTAATTGGTGGAGTAATCGCGTAACAAACATACAAAAAAAAAACATACAGTCGAAATGAGAACCTCCTCCTTTTGGAAGTCGGTTAAAATATTACGGTTCAAGAAAAGCAAACAAAATAAACTTTAACGTGAAAATATTAGTAACAAAACTGCTCTAGCATGCCATACAACTTTTAAAACAAATAAAAATAAATTTAAAGTGCTGCACATAATCAGTCACGCTTAATCCCACGTGAGCTAATTAATCATTGATATACTTTTAACTACCTAGTACTCGTCAGTGGGGTTTAAATTGCAGCAGTGTACCCACAGCACTAATTACAGCGTTACTTGGGCAAATAAAACTATGCTTTTGTTGTGATGTTCGGTTTTCGGGCGTGGGACTAATGTTATTTTTGAACAAGTTAACATTAACAATGTTAGAGGGAATTGTTTGAAAAAAGCTCTCAGACGACGTAATCTTACAGATGACCAACACTATTTAAATACCGTCATAATTTGAAAGAAACATGGCCGCCATCCTCTCTAAACAAAAGACGTCGTTTCACAGCTAATTAAAAATCTAAACATAGTTACAACACCCTTAAATAAACGCAGGATGTCCTGGCTTTAACAGAAAGCACAAAAGAGGAAACTTGAGTCTCCAACATGTCTGCCGTAACGAAATCAACAAAAAGCGCCAACTAACATTGTACCTAAATGAACAAAATTCGCTACAAAGAAAAATTCCGGTACATTTTTTCAAAAACACAAGCTAGTACCCACACATTTCCCCTGTTTGTACAGTTCAGTTCTCGTGAAAACGTGCTCGCAACGACATCAAAGTTAAAATGCTAGCTTCTCCATTTTCAAACATAGTCAGTAAAGTAACGGCAATTTCTGATACATTGCCAAGAAATTCTTCTAAAACAACGAATTGAAAAGCTCTGGAAATTTCAAAAGAATTCTCAGTAAGCACCTTATTTAGAACCCCCGGTTTATTTGCTGCTAGGTTATTTATTACACTGTATTGCTTTATCTTATCTGAAAATAGGAGCGGCTATTCTAAAATTGCTGGAGTACTTTTAAACTAAACATTTTATTTTGTAAACGGTTTCGGAAAGTAAGTCACCTTTTAGAGAATTTAATTTATTATTTTAAATTAATTTGACCGAGTTAATTTTTTCATATTAATATAATATATATGTTATAATATAATATATTATTTTGTTCTATTGTTCTATTGTGTGTTGCAGTTTAGTTAAATTTTGTTTGATGTAATATGGGTTTTGCCTGAATTAAATGAATTTTATTTTTATTTATTTTACTTAATATTATTAAAGACTGGCTGCGCCCCGCGGTTTCACCCGCATAAGTTTCGATCCCGTGGGAATATCGAGATTAAAAGTATCCTATGTACAAATCCAGGTCATGGTCTACCCATGTGCCAAATTTCATCCAAATCCTTTTAGCCGTTTTAGCATGAAAGCGTAACAAACAAAAAAACTCATTTTTGCATTTATAATATTAGTTAGGATAAACTTTTTATCTGACAAGTTTTGTCTCCTAAATTCTAAAATCAAAAAAAAACTTTTTTACAAAAAATACAACCGACTTCCAAACTACAAAGTCAAAAATAAATTTAATTTCGGAAGTCGGTGTCTTTGGATCAGCATTTTAGTTTTTTGACACCGACTTCCGAAATTAAAGTTATTTTCCACTTTGTAGTTTGGAAGTCGGTTGTATTTTTTGTAAAATAGTTTTTTTCTTTTTTTAGTGGGTTGATTTGTAATTTATCTAAGTTACAATAGCCTTATGTCAACTGCTCATCAAAAATACCCAAATCGCTATAGATGTGCCTTTAATATTTGAAGAGTTCCCTCGATTTCTCCAAGATTCCAGCATCAGATCGTGACCAAATGACAATGGGACCAACTTGAAAGTATACCTTTTCAAACCAAAAAATAATTTTTCAAATCGGTCCAGCCGTCTTCGAGTAATCCGGGGAACATAAATAAAATAAAAAATATCCCGACGAATTGAGAACCTCCTTCTTTTTTTTGAAGTCGGTTAATAATCTTAATGTATAAATATGCTGTAATGTCAAATACATCTCAGCTCTTCCTCGTGAAAAACATACCGTCATGTCGTTAACCCCAAAGTTAAAAGAATACACAGCATAAATAATGAAATCACCTACAGTTTAATTCCAAACTTTACTACATCGCACAGCATTCGTAGAAAGCACTACGTTGTAAAAGCCAACTGCATTCTCTAAGTGATCGAAATTCACTATTCGCAATAAAATGCCAAAAACTTGAACAGGATTCCAATAATGTTATTTACATCAATATTATGCCTTTCTTCGCCCGTCCTCTGAATTTATTGTCGAAAAGGAAAGAAATAAAATATGTAGATTTAGTACAGAGTACTGAGAAGCACTTATTGAAATTGGTTGATTTACTTTAATCACATTATCTAAGAGCGTAAAAAGGATTGGATCGTATGGTTCGACCCGCAGTGTATGGTTTTGCGAATACGCCATAGGTGCTGTATCCCCTATGTGTGATATTTTGGTCGATAAGTACAATAATACCATTGTATCCGGGTACTTTTAATCTCAGTAATTTATTTAAATTTTATTTATTTACTGTTAACTTGAGAGAAGGTAAATGTAAAGAGTCAAAAATAGACAAGTATTGTCAATCGAAGCATTGTCATGGCAAGTATATTCTTTATCTCTAAAAATAAACTAAGCAAAAACTAATATTCAGCAAACTAATAACTTTATTTTCTACAAAAGAATATATTTAAATTACATAATACAGTCAGGAATCTCACGTAATCTCCAGCCTCTCACGGAGTTTCCACAAGTCTATAAATTGCCTAAGGTATGGGAATGAACGTCTCAGTTTCTCGTTTTAAGTAGATATCCAAGTGACTTAACTACCTTACCTGTAACTCTAGTGGCTGTATTAGTGCTTGCTGTCATGCTTGAGGTCCGGAGATCAATTAACAAATTAAATAGAGTCAATACGGGGTCAAATAAAATTAACTAGCAAAACTCCGCAGACGTGATTGGTATTGATATCTAAACATGATAATACAAAAAAGATATTAATTTTATGATAGTTAATTGATTGCGATTGCAAATCGACACGTGTTTCACCTCTCAACGAGGCATCCTCAGGATGACGATTGACTTGTCGCGAACTCGAACATGGCGTGTTGCCACGCCGAGATGGTCGCAGAGAACAGCGCTAAGTCAGTCGTTATCCTGAGGATGGCTCGTTGCGAGCTGAAACACGTGTCGATTTCTTTATTTTTTGGGACAGTTTAAAAATGAAGGAAAACGACGAAAAGGTTTTTTTTTTGTGTAAACTTCATGGGTATCGATATCTCGACACGATAAAACAGATTTAGTAACAAAACTACCAGCGGTCATTGGCTCCAAAAAAAAAAACATTAAACCCCATTTTATTTTTATTATGACCACGTGGGGTTTGAAAAAATATGACAAATTTTAATTTTTTATTTTATGCATTAGGATTGTCAACCTATCAATATTGCTGATTGACTGGTATAGTCTGGAAATTGTATTGTTAAGAAAATTGATACCCTACGTCAATTTGCCGTGTCAAAAGCACACAACTGTCACAGAAGATTAGATATTTTCAGAGAAGATTTGAATATACGGACAATTTAAGTTAGTAGTTGATTGGCTTAACAGTTAATTTCCTTGACTTTAACTTATTATAATTTAAAAGCTAAAAACACTTGCCTCTCAAAGGGAAATTCTGTAAAGTTTGAGCACAAAACAGTATACTACATTTACTAATACCTCCTGAAAACACAAACAATATTGATACAGAATTATTTAACCAAGGCATACCAATACCTCACACGTGCACAAGTACATTGCGTCGCAAAGTCACACATTCTCAAAGTGAAAAGCAATACGACATCAATCACCAACGCCAGTGACTGAAAACTAACACAAAATTAATAACGAGCATTCACCGCAGCCAAACTCTACCTATTAATTACACGGCCCATATCTATTTCTATATATACAGTGCAATATGCCAACACAACCTTACATTCAGAAGGCTAAATAATTAACAAGGTCTGATCGAAATATAAAAATATCGTTCACATTTTGAGCGGTGATTCTCAGGAAATCACACTTGCGTAGTTAAAATTTTCAGGAATTTAAATTAATAAAAATCCACTACTGTTTTGCTTCATCAAAAGAATATAGAAAACGAGCGAGTTTTATAGTAGTCGCATATATGTGTAACGTCTGACATCTCACCTTGGTAATAATCAGCATTAAAGGGGCGGGGCCTCGTCAAGGTCGTTTCTGACGGCCAACTCTAGCACCATGCGCGTTTATTGTTCAAAAAGCAAAAAGCGCGCGCTTCCCCGGCTTCCTGTGACACACTTCTGTCCCTTTTCACGAAATCTCTCCCACAGATTTGATTATTTCGATTTTGATTTCAGGAAAGCGAGAGAAAAGATGATACTCATAAAAAAGAACAACCGTAGTAACGTTGATACAATTGAAAGATTTAATGTGCAGAAACTCGACAAAGAATACTCTCAATATAGGTCATCCGAATGCTAATTAATTTATTGTTCTGTGTAGAAATCAAGACCTCAGGTTTTGGCAATTTAGAAAATAGAGCTCTTTGTGGAATAGTTCTGAGAAGGACCTTTTTGCGACCAAATATACTAAAGGATATCTACCTCTATGTATATGTAAGAATACTGTACGGGCACAAGGATTCAGGTCAAACCCATCAGCAATTACTTGAGTACCTACAACATTGGTCCGAAAACCAATTATTTTTAGAAAAACCTCTACTGTCGTCATGTCCAATATGCGATGCTCAACCTACCCCCAATTTATTTGTAGATCTCTGTGTTTGTTCAATCAATCCCTTTTACAATATTGCTGTACTACTAACTGGATTACTGATTTTATCACTGCACAAGCCGTGCGTCCGATGGGATTTTCCATCGGCAAAAATGACGAACTTCTTCCGTACTTTCATCCCCTATTTTCGTACTTTAATGCCTTTAGGGGCTGAATTTTCAGAAATCCTTCTTTAGAGCTCATTTTTGCTATACATAATACAGCGTGAGTCTTTATAATGTGCACATATTGAAATGAGGGAATCTATGCTTAATTTTACCGACGGAAAAAAAAATAAAAAAAAATATGTATATTTTTTTCTGTTTGGCTTCTTATTGAGAAATTTTACGATTATTGTAAAAAATTATGAAAAAAGAACAGATTTTTGTAAAAATTATATGTTTATTTTCAATTGAGGGTAGTTTTGTCACAATTATCACGTTATCTCATCTGTTACGACGCCTCATTGAGGTGAATAACAATTAAAATTCTATTGTGTCTCGTTAATGACAGATAAGGTTATGAGGACGCCTAATTATTTCCAATCATCATGGAGTTTGTTTCATCGCGATAGATCATTTAGTTTAAAAGTGACATCGTTTTGTTACAAATTTATTAAAAATTCAATAAAAACACAAAAGATTTAGACTGTTTTTATTTTTTTTTCGTCGATAAAATTAAGCATAGATTCTCTCATTTTGATATATGCATATTATAAAAACTCACACTGTATAAGGAAAATGTCGATCTCCTGTGGCAAACTTCATACTTCTAAATCCAGCGGTTTAAGTTGTGCGTTGTCTATCAGTGAATGAATGGAATAATTTAAGACTTTTATTATGTGGAAGGATAGATAAAACATTTGGAGGAGCAGTGGTGGCCCAGTGGTAACGGCCACGACTTACGAGTTGTAGGTCGTAGGTTCGAACCCAGACAGGCGCTTTACTTTGTGTAAATTATTTCATCACCACTGCTCTCACAACCGTGAAGGAAAACATCGTGAGGAAACCGGCATGTCCTAGAACCGAAAATTCGAAGACATATGACATCTACCAACACGCACTGGGCCCGCGTGGTGGATTACGGCCCACTCCCTCTCATAGAGAGGAGGCCTGTGTCCCAGCAGTGGGAACATTTATAGGCTGATGATGAAAACATTTATTCAGTGCACACAAAAGACGTAGAACAACACACAAAAGCACAAATAAATGATAACAAATTACATGAACGTAAATAAACACAAGGTGCCAATATACAAAAAAGAAAAACATACTACCTAGATATGTATGTACATATATTTAGCTTTTCTGTTATTGTTCGTGCCCATGATAGTACGCAAGAGATGAGTTTTTTACAGCTTCGCCTTTGTAAAAACAACACAAGTGCGAATCGTGCGATATCCTACAGTTACCGATCTATTTTGATATCTATTCTGAACTTCAAGGTCACTTCACGTAAGTTTTCAAGGAGACATTTTTACAGCATAAATCGGCTGATATTCAAAGCGTCAGTGACCACTTACTATCAGATAACCAATCATCTGCTTCTTGGTGATATGTTAGAGTCGGCTTCCAGGCTAACCGGATGCAGCTGAATACCAGTATTTTACATAGAGCGACTGCCTATCTGACCTACACAACCCAGTGACTGGGTAATACGGTACCCCTTGGTAAGAATGGTTTTCTTCTTGGCATCCAATAATAAAAACACTGACAATATTTGTGGGTCTTCTTCGTTCATCTACACTCTAACTTCGCCGACAACTTCGCGTAATGTAGCGCCAGAACCGGGATAAACCCGTAAACGCCTCCGCGGTAATTCCGACCGACAGTTCGCACTGTTCGCGAGAATTATCATAAACACAACCGACATCGGCCAGGGTCGATAAGACCGACGAAGTCAGTACTATATTTGGTACAACTATCTCTGTTCCCTTCGCTTTATGTGTTCTGTTGATTTAAATTGAGTCAGGTTGAACTTGCTCTAATTATGGCGAAGTTTTGACTGTAAGAAAGTTTTGGAGTTGTGGGTAAATGTAAATTGTGTTACTAATCATATTAAGCTGTATGGGTTTTCATAAGGTTTGTGGCCAGGCAAATGAATGAATGTAAATAAATAATTTTAATTATTTTATTTTCATTTTAACATATGTATGTCGGAGACTGGTATGTGACTCTCGTTATTATCAGCGATATTTTACTATTTTACTACTGTGGGCGTAGTGTGGGTAGTGTTGGTTAATGCGCAATAGAAAAACAGTTTGCAGTTCAGAACACATTATAATTTACTATCAAATGAATCACACTAGCAAAATTATACACACAATGGGTGCGACGGCGTTTATTAAAATCACCAATTAACACAATGATCACAAATTACAACTAACACAATAACTGAGCACAACGAATCGAGAACAGTTCCGTGACGTCTTTACTCCAATGCGACCAGAGGCTGAATGCCCTCCTCGCCGTGGCCTTCAAACATCACGACTCTGTAGAAGCGCGCCTTTTTTGGTGTAGGTAAATCACTCTTGATGTCGTCAGTGGCGCGCTTGCAATTCGTTTCGTGTCCGTACTAATGATCGGATCCGACATGTACATACATTTAGTACAATATAATAATACTAATTTTATAATAGATTTAAAGCTCATCTGAGTCAAAGAGAAAACACCAGACCTTGAACAATCTCCTCAACAATTTCTCAAGAACCTTTATTACTTCACCAAGAAATTAAAACAATCGTACAACTATACACTCACCTTAAAACTTTCAGACCTGCTCAACATTTTACCCACTTTTAAGTATTTAGTCCTGTTTACCTTTCACATCTCCTGACGCACCATCAAAACGTTTTCCCGACGAATTAACTCATAATTATTAAATGAGGACGTAATTAGAGTGGGACTTGGCAAGTTTTTACAAAGTGGAGTGCATTAAGTGAGAGATTAAGGTGATGGTGTTGTTTGCCAAGATCCACTAGTTGGCTCGGAGCTCATTAAGACGTTTTCTAACTAGCGATGCGTCGCTAGATAAATAGTTTGGAGATGTAATTCAAATACGACGTTTTAAGCGAGAATTTCGTTGTAGACGGGTTACTTTATGATGTTTTAAGCGAATGCAATTAGGGGACGTTCCTAATTTGGATTTGTAGACACTCTGTGAAGATTGTAGACGGTTAGTGCACTGTTAGACGACTCTGCAATGTTTACCTGACGGTTATAGCAAGTATAGCCGCTTAAATAAATAAATAATAGGAGTTGTTAGGAGGCTCCTCTCTCTGGAGCTCCGGTAATTTGGACCCTGTTCTCTATACCGGTGGGCTATTTAAAAATAAATATTTTTACATTCTAATATTTAAAAAATGTAATTTATAAGTTTTAAAATTAAATAAATGTGATAATAATAACTGTCGATTGGCTTTTAGAAGTCGATAACAATTAAAACTCTTTTGTGTCTTGTTAGTGTGACAGTTAAGCTCATAACTGAGATTATATACCGCCATCCATAAACAAACTAGTGGGCCAACAATTTTAAAACGATTTTCGGTATTCAGTTAATTTCTTTGAAGAATAGTTACATAATTTCTTTAGCTTCCAAACAGAACCTTTATGATTTCATTAGTTTAGAAGCTACGATGCCAAAGATAAACAAGACAGACAAATCAAAGTCTTTTAATCGAAGCTGAGAATCCGCATTTCGTTACCCAACTACGGCGAAGCAAAAAGGAGGGTTATGATTTGACCGGTATGTATATATATGTATGTATGTTCATCTGTTACCTCATAACTTCTAAACTGCCTATCATAATTTGACAAATGAGATATCATTGAAAGCGTCTTGATTGTCCGCTGGTTATAGGCTATGTGGCGTCACATTAAATGCAATATGGCGCCCTTTAGAGGACATAAAGTCATGAACTAATTTTTATTTTATTTTTTATAGTGGCATTTTGGGCATCAAATGAAAGGGCTTGACGAACACATTACAAATATGTATATATATCACACTGTCTCAGTAAATAAATATGTTTAAATTGTTAAAAACAAGCAAAAGTAAGACTGGCGCGGCTGTAAAATTAATACCTATTATACAATAAAACTCAAACAAAAAGATTTTAAAGCTGCAAATACTTTTGTCACAAAAATATAACCCCAAAATAATTTAAATCAAAAATAAGTTCAATCATTAGACGGGTTTTAGTTTTTGAACTTACTTTTTTGAACGTCATAATTACATAAGACAGTCCCCTAAAACACCCGCCGCACGTGAAAGTGGTGTACCCTTCCACGTGCAAAGGTTGGCACATTAAACTCTCGTCTATTTTAATCGCGTGTTAAAAAATATGGTGATCGCAACACTGACAAGTGCCCAACACATAAATTATGTATAAAATACTGGCTGAAATAATGAATATTTTCAGTTAAATGACCCCAAGTTACATAAATATCGACGAATGTCATGAATGTCAAAATTTGGGTCACTGTCGCTCAAAATAATTTCCATTTGAAGTTATGGAGAGTATTTAATGAGCGCCAAGTGATGAGAAATTAATTAAATTCATTTCGTTTGAACGTTTATCTTATTGCCTTAAATATAATAATTATAATGGAACTGTTCCTGGTAGGTATAAGCAGGAATTAGTGATTAATTCCCGGTTCCTTTGTCTTCCTAACTAATTTTAACAGTTGGTTGGAATGGTCCTTTTATAACATTGAAAAAGCATTTTAATGCTTTTTAAGAAGTGTAAGATTTTTGTGGTCAAAGAATTAGTATTGCCATACAACGTGCAATGCTGAAAGCCTTTTGACCACTTCTATTGACAGCAATGTGGGTGAATTTTTCGATACCCTATGATTCTTTCCCCTCCTTTTTATATACATGTAAATATGATTATTATTTTAGCATATTTATTGTATAAATATTATCTTCAGTAATTTATTTAACTTAAATATATTTAGTAATTAGTGTTCGTAAAATTTCATCTACAAAGCATTTATAAACAGAAGAGTCAAAGAAACCAACACTATTAAAAATAAAATTTAATATTTATAAAATTTCAAAGAGGTGGTTTGCATGCAACGTGTTAAAACAAGACTTAATAGCACGTGAATGTTAATTATTAATGAAAAGATCATTAATAAGGTCTCGCAAAATGCTTTCACTAACAGACTAATGTTTTCTTAGTTAATATTCATACCTACCTACTATTATTATAATAATTATTATTTTATTTCAGAAAATCCATAATAGAATAGAATACTTTTGATGTGTAAAATCTTTGGTCTCGCTTTCCTGCAATCTGTGTGTAGCGTATGTGTGAAGCGCGCGCGGTGCTAGAGTTGGCCGTCAGATGGTACCACCCCATTTTCCGAGAGGTTAGTACTTTTGTTGGGAGCTGAGGCGATTGAAGGAAACGACCAGTTCAAGGCACTAAACAGTAATGGTTTTATTTCAAAAAAGCTTAGCTACTAATACAAATTCTTTATAATATAAAATTTGCGGGCAACTTAAAAAACATATAATTTGGAATGGACCAATCACTGCACAGCACGTATTGTCTGTAGTTCACGAAAACCCACGACGGGGACGTCACCATTGTGGTGGTGATAGCAGAGCGCTAGGGCTCCGCGGTCGGCCACTCAGTCGGCGCCCGCGGCGCGCGTCGCGTCGTTTGGAATGATGATGCAGCTACACTATCATTCAAGATATCAGATGTTTCACACCATATGCGACTACTGTAAGGCTCGCTCGTTTTTAGGGTTCCGTAGTAAACAAGGAACCCTTATAGTTTCGTCATGTCCGTCTGTCTGTCTGTCTGTCTGTCTGTTAGTACTAGAAAGTTGTAATTTGGCATGGGTATACATATTAATCATGTCGACAAAGTAGTAAAATAAAATTATGAAAAATATTTTTTTTTAGGGTACCTCCCCTACGTAAAGTGGGGATGTTTTTTTTTTTTTTTCTATCCCTTTGTGTGGGGTATCGTTGAAAAGGTCTTTCAAAAACATTGTGAGTGTGTTAAAACCATTTTTGAATTCAGATATCCGTTTGCGGAATATTAAGCTTTAAAGTGGAAAATTTTGTTAGAGTCAAGTGTTCCCTGCCAGCTAAATGGTTGGTTTTGGCTATGTGAAAAAATTCACGGAAGTAGCTTATATAACGAATTTAAAAGAAAAACTATCACAGCTGAGTAGGCTTAACAAGTTAACGAGTAATAATCGACCAACTTAGATTTGCGGTTGTAAAAACTTGTTCTCCCATACATTCAGTATGAAATTTTTTTTTTTCAACTACAAAGTTAAGTTTGTTCTTGGGATAAATTCATCCCAACTACGGAAACCTACATTGTGCGTGGTCCGACATGCACTTGGCCGTTTTTTTTTATTATGTACACTATTCAAATTACAGATATTATAAATGTTGAAATTTTAAATGGGGTGACACAATGGGCGGTCTTATCGCTAAAGGCGATCCTTTAAAGATAACCTTTGGATGGATTTAAAGGGAGAAGGAGAGACAATACTGCAGGTATTCTGTCGTTTAACATTAACATATTATAAATACATGCATAGGTACACTTAGAAAAATATCTTAAACAATACTGTGGAGGTAAGGTTTCAAATAAGCTCGAAAAACAATGAAACAATGGACAAAAACGCAATATGCTATTCTCTAAACATCACTCCGAAACTCGAAATGTATTCCAATACATTTCGAGTGTCATACCCGAGTGTCGGTGTGAATCTGCGATGATATATTTATTTAATAACTAGCGACCAGTACCCTACTCCGCACGAGTGCAATGTACTGATGTGGTGGTATGTCAAAACATCGAGATTTCTTTTCTATATGTAAGTTAAAGTACCTGGGTGACTGACCTCTGCTCTGGTAAAAATATAGAAAGCTCATTTAATAGTATACGAAAGTAAATACTAATTCCATGCTGCCATGATAGTAGGTACTTACTAATTCCATGCTGCCATGTCATTATTCTAAGGTAGACATCTTGTTCTAAACTTTCGTCGACCGAGCTCTGCTTGGGTGAAAATACGGAGAAAATGAATTTTCCCAGATATGAGACGTAGCTAGATCGATTTTTCGCCCCGAAAAATCCCTATAATGCAACTTTCATTGAAATCGTTAGAGAAAAATATTGCTCGTTTAATAGTATAGGATAGGATAACTAACGACCTGCCCCTGCTCTGCATGGGTGCAATGTACTCTGATGTGGTGGTATGTCAAAACATCTAGATTTATTTGCTAAATCTAAGTTAAATATTAATTTATTATACCATTATATCTTCCGTTATATAAATCCTCTTAATGGTGTTGAAAACCCCCATCAAAATCCAGTGTAGTTTAGAAAATCTAAGTGGTCACGAAAAATGACTTAGTTTTATTCTATGCATATAGATTCGAACTACAACAGGTAACAATCACAGTATATCACTAGGTTCACATTATAGGTTTCGACCTGATTATCACCCAAAGCATAATCGCACAACATGATTAGCAACAATAATAATAAAAAAACCGGCCAAGTGCGTGTCGGACTACGCACAATGAAGGGTTCCGTAGTTGACATGAATTTATTTATCCCAAGCACAAACTTAACATTGTAGTTGAAAAACATGTTTTCCCATACATTCCAACTGCAAATCATCGCTCGGCATCCAATACCGCGACTGTGACATTTTTTTTTAAATTGCAGGGTCACTTATTTGAACGTGTAGAATGAAATAAAACAAAAATCAGATTTTCGTAAAAAACTTCACATTCGCGGTATTAATATAATAATAATACCTTTAAACGAGCAATTCTTGTATATACCTATGTATACATAGTCTGAATCTCGGAAACGGCTCCAAGAATTTTTATTAAATTTAGTATGCAGGGGGTTTCAGGAGCGATAAATCGATCTAGCTAGGTTTCATTTTTAGAAAACGTCGTTCAAAAAAAAATTATCATCCAGATATTTTTCTTTATTCAAGTAACAAGGACTCATTGGGTTAGTAAACTTATGAACTATGTTAACTTATTTTACGAGGTCACTTAGAAAGTTTTGCGACTAACAGTTTTTGTCTATAGAATACTGGCTGGTTTTGATGTCAATTAAAACGATGACTATTTATTACAAAAAAACATAACATTCCAAATTCGAAATTCCCTCCACATTTTTTTACGAGCAAAATCAAAATACTCTGTCTTACTGAAAACTGGATTTATAACGAGAACATTTTCGCGCGATGATTTTGTACGATTTCAAATGTCGACTAAAACCAGAAGAATCGTTTGAAAGACTTCAATTGGTGTTCATAGAAAAAAGGCCTTCTAAAGAGACTGTTTTTCGCTGGTTCAACGAATTTATGGGTGGTCTAGTAATTTTGCCAGACAAAGAAAGAAGTGGCCGCCCTATGACGGTTGTTGAAAAAGTGCTGGCTGTGAAAAATTTAATTCAAGAGAATAGGCGAATTACATATGAAGAGGTTCAGCACACACCGTGAAATTTGAATCACAGTTTTGCTAGAACAAACGTTGTTCAGACCATGGTCTACTACCATTCTACAGTTGGTTTTAGAAATAACACAAAAAAAGCAAAGTTTAAAATGTCAAGATTATCGTTACTCCCTACAACACAGACACCACGTATACGTTTTTTCAAAAACAAATTTATGTTTTTTTTTATTGGATTCTGTAGTATGGTAGTAGACCATGGTCTGAATAAAGTTTGTTCTAGCAAAACTGTGATTCAAATTTCACGGTGTATACTGCCGATTGGATCGGGAAGTGTGCATGAAATTCTACACAGGCATCTTCGGTTATGGAAGATAGTTTCACGCTGGTACCGTAAAATCTAACGCAGGGTCAGAAGGAGGTTCGGGTAGAATGGTGCCGAGACATGATAGCAAAATTGGTAGCAGGCTCGTCTCGGCGCGTTTAAGATATCATTACGGGTGATGAATCATGGATTTAGCAATATGATCCAGAAATGAAGCATCAGTCGACCGTGTGGCTGTTTCAAAATGAACCAACGCCTACCAAAGTGAAGCGAGCCAGAAGTGCAGGCAAAATGTTGATCACAAGTTTATTTTTTTTTCTACCAGGTTATCTGGTGTCAATACCCTGACGAGATCAAAGAAGCATCAATGCTGAATGGTATGTTACCAAATGTTTGCCAGAAGTTTTTACTACTGCAAGCAGCAAGCGACCGAACACTGGCCTCCGTGGGCTATTGCTTCACCACGACAACGCGCTGGCTCACTCGGCGCTCAAAACAAGGGACTTTCTGGACAGCACACCGGTCAAAGGTCATCCTCATTACAGTCCCGATTTGGCTCCGTGCGACTTTTTCTTGTTCCCCAAAATAAAAAATCAACTCAAAGGAAAACAGTTTTCATCACCTGAAGATGCACTGGGTGCATTTGAGAAGGAGATTGGAGAGGTGTCTGATGCGGACTGGAAAATGTGTTATGAAAATTTGTTTAGACGTATAAAACTGTGTATGCCGATGGAGAGTTCTTTCAAAAGATATAAAAAAAAAAAAATAACCTGTAGTATATTTTTTTCTAGTATCACAAAACTTTCTGAGTGCCCCACGTAATTTAGTTTAAATTTATTTCACCCCATGGGAGACGGCACTGCAGTGATTGATGTACATGCAATCCAGACTGCTAACGATATTGTTGGAGCTGGCCCGTACTCTGCGTACCAGTGATGCACACCTTATTCGCATCGTTGCGTAAAAGCAATTAATATGTGCGTCCGCGAATATTCCCGATGCGCTACAAAAACGGGGCAGCACCGACCTATTGGAGTTTTTTTTTTTTTTTTTTTTTTTTTTCAATTAGGCACAAAAAGGCACTTTTGAACGTCAAAAACAAAAAATAGAATTGATTCTAGTCGCCCCTTCCAAAGGGTAGTTTTCGTATGGAGAAGAATGGGCAAGAAACTCCACCGTTACTCTTTTAAAATGTTTTACAATATTTTGTATACATTAATTATATAATTATATGTGAAAACGATGCACCTGGAATAAGATTTATATACCACAATAGGTAAAAATAAAAATGAAGCAATGATAGAAAAAATAATTATGTAATGGATACATGGTGTTCACATATTTACAAGCATTGTAAAACCTATACGATATTCCTAAAAAAATTACAAGTGATACTAATTCGTCAGTGTGTGAGTTCAAGTAATCACAGAATGTAAAAAAAAATGTTGTAATATTTAATTACACAATTAAATTAGCAACCAGTTTGATTTTGTCTAGACTCAAAATTGTCCTATGGAGCTAGACCAGCATGTTTCCAAGCATTCTTATCTAGGATATAATCCTCTAATTTGTAATATGCTTGTTTACAAAGAGTACTTTTAATATGCGTTTTAAATTTTCTTTCAGTTAATTGTAATATATCACAAGGTATTTTGTTATAACATTTAACACAGTACCCCATAAAAGATGTTTGTACTTTGGATAATCTGAAAAATGGTTGATCTATTTTATCTTTATTTCTAGTATTAAAATTATGTCTATCACTTATTTTCTTAAAAAGATGCAGATTTTTCCTTACATACATAATATTTTCATAGATGAATTGGCAAGGTACCGTCATAATATTAATCTTTT
Source organism: Agrochola litura (assembly GCA_949152395.1). Taxonomy (NCBI): domain Eukaryota; kingdom Metazoa; phylum Arthropoda; class Insecta; order Lepidoptera; family Noctuidae; genus Agrochola; species Agrochola litura. The sequence goes on from OX424496.1 coordinate 2,625,355, forward strand.
TAAATAGTTCCCTGAGAGATTCGCGACGACATAGATTATAAATGGCTCTGACAGCCCTCTTTTGTAAAATAAAGATGGATTCAATGTCAGCAGCCCGACCCCACAGTAAAATGCCATATGACATAATACTGTGAGTTATACATCAAACCATGTGTTTTGGCATACTGCTCACATTTGGCGACCAATTACTTTCTGAGACCACAGATTGACGCGCTCAGAAGCACCATATCATCTGCATAGCTAATATTATTTACACAAATACCATCTATATAGCAACTCACTCTGGTGCTGCTGAGCTCGCCAATCCAGCCTCACCCCGCATTCCAATCTGTATGGCTTGGAAAAAGTTCCAGCCCATCGTACACTATTGATCTGGTTACCATACCACTATTTAAAGATGTTTATAAGCTCCGTTGGCAACCTATCCTTCTCCATCTTTCTCCACAATACGTCATAAGCAACCTGATCAGAAACCTTGAATAAATCGATGAACCTAGCATAAATCGGCGTCCCACGCTGTGTATAGTAAGTATGTGATAGTATGCTTAAGGCACAACACTGCACTTTCTGTTGACAAACCACGCCGAAACCCGAATTGGTTGTCATGAACATTTACAGTTTTATTTATTTGTGTATTAAGCAGACGGTCAAACACTTTTGATATTTTGATATTATAGTAGCTAGAGAGATGGGCCTTTTGGATGCCGAGCGACGAAATGTAAGTTTTTACGCACAATATTGAGAGATTTACCATGTTATTTTAAAACCATAGACTTCTTATAGGTTTTCCTGTAATCTATGAGTAAGGAGCCATACTATGTATTTTTTTCAAAATTTTTGGTCCAGTAGTTTCGGAGATAAGGGGGGGGGAATGGTCAATTTTCATTGAATTTATCAAATATCTTTAAAAGTATTTATTTTAAAATTATATAAAAAATATATTTACAATCCTCGCAACAAGCCCTTTTATTTGATATGTCACACGGTACTGTTAGCAAAACTTTTTTTTTTAATTTTCTTGTTTGCGCCTCAAAAGTGACACCTATATTCAAAATTAAATTATTTACGTTACACATTCGTGTTTGGGTCACAGAAATACACATGTGTACCAAATTTCAACTTAATCGGTCCATTAGATTCGGTGTAAATTGGCTGTGACAGACGGACAGACAGACAGACAGACAGACAGACAGACAGACAGACAGACAGACAGACACACGAGTGATCCTATAAGGGTTCCGTTTTTTCTTTTTGAGGTACGGAACCCTAAAAATATGACAACTACAGTAAAAAGCTTAGCTTAGCTTAATTACAGCTACAGGGTATGTGCGTCTGCCCTCCGACACACTTCTGCTTAGGCAAGGAATGTGTAGGAGACCAAACACGCCAGGTAAAGTACTTATGTGACACAAAGTTACATTATTTAAAGAGAACAAACAGTACATAAAGACAAGATTTAAAAACCTTTTTACAAAAAAAAAAAAAAAACACTACAAAGTGAAAAATAACTAATTTCGGAAGTCGGTGTCTTGGGTTTTGTGTTTTCGTTTTTGCCACCGACTTCCGAAATTAAAGTTATTTTTCACTTTGTAGTGTTGTTTTTTGGAAGTCGGTTGTTTTTTTTTTTGTAAAAAGTTTTTATTTTTCACTTTTTAGTTGTGGTACCTACCCCACACACATTCGAATACCACTAACTGCAACCAGTGACAGGAACTTATCATATCATCTACATACTAAGTGGGAAAAAAATACGTATTTTGTAGCTAACTCTAAAAACTACCCAAGCAAAGTTAATAAAATTTATATGGGACCAATTTGGGAGCATACCCTTTCAAACAAAAAAACATTTCAAAATCGGTCCACAAATGACGGAGAAATCGGTGGACATACATAAAAAAAAAAAAAAAAACATACGCGACGAACATACATACGTACAGTACGTAGGTACATGTCTTTTGAAAGCAGCGGCACGAGAATCGACGATGTCAATACTGTTTTTGTCCTTTGTAATTTCATTATAAACTCGACACATTCTAACGATAGGGTTGTAATATGAGGTGTTATTTGTAAAGACCTACAGTTGTTTACAACTACACAATTATTTTTCATATTCTACTATACTAATACTATTCGAAAACCTAATCAACTTGTCATCCACACATCCGAATTTCATTCACAACACCGCTAGCGTTCGCTCAGTCGTTCAATCAACACGCCAGCGGAGTCCGGTTACCAAGATAGGTGGCCGGCTTACAAGCAATCCCCGTCTCGGACTCGAGAGCACGGTAAGCCTTTTGGCTTCCATTCGTGTCACTTGGCTTCAGACATTAAGACATGTCGGCTGATGTCGGCGTACTTCTTAGTAAAGACGTTTTTAGGTTTAGTCTGTAAGTAACGAGGGTTGGTAAGTGGTGTTAAGTATAATTGAGGGTTAATCTTGGTTGTAATGAGATGTAAATTGGGTTCTGCTGCAATGCAATGCTCTGGGCCTGTGGTGTTTTAAACCGACTGCGGCGAAGCCAAAAAAGGAGGGTTATGTGTTTAACCTGTTTGTATGTATGTTCGTCCCTATGTTTCCTCGTAACTACTAAACGACTAAACCGATTTTGATGAATGATATGCAGCCGGAGGGGTCTTCTTAAATTGAACAATAAAGACTTCCGACTGTAAGAGATTGTATTAAGTGGGATTGGAGACAGAAATATGTCATCTTGTTTCTATTTTTTTACGCAGTTGGGTTTTGATTTTATTAATTAACTTTTTTTTGTTATCATTATTTTGAAAAACGATATCAAAAACAAATAAGTTCACTTCCAGATTGACTGCAGTCACTAGAGAGAGTAAGGGTTTTTTATACCATAGAGATAGGTAGGAAGTATAATAAGATTTTGAAAGTGTCACGTGATATGTGCATATTTTCGTAAAGGCACTTGAAGCAACCAGCATCACATCCAATTAATTTCAGGCTCACAATTTATGAAATTACTTTTGTATAGTCACATTCGTTTAAAATGCATGATTAATTAGCAAGACCCGCGGGAGTGGGTCAGACAAAATAAAATAAAAAGACCAAATAAAAATACCAAAGACTGTGACGGACTGCGGGTACTGACAGGATATATACACACGTCTATAATCAGCCTATAATGTTCCCACTGCAGGGACACAGGCCTCCGCTCGGCGAGAGGGAGTGGGCCGTTATCCACCACGCGGGTCTAGTGCGGGTTGGTAGATGTCATATGTCTTCGTATAAATTAATTCAGGAATATATATCCTAACTATAATCATTACTTAATATAATAAATGTGAAAGTGAGTTTGTTTGTTTGTTACGCTTTTTGCTAAAACAGCTGAACGGATTTGGATGAAATTAGACCATGATCTGGATTATGACATAGGATAATGTATATCCCGATATTTTTACGGGATCGTGACTTATGCGGGTGAAACCGCGGGACGCAGATAGTTTTTCTACATAAAGCAGAAAAAAACGCAACTAAAACAGTTCCCTTCTAAAGCTAAGAAACATAATGTAGCGGTTACACCGCCACATACGAAATACGCATCAAAGACATGACGTCACACAAATCCTGCATCGCGCAGTTAGAGTTTACCGAGCGATCGACATAGATACAAGATTTCAACTTCAAACCGATGGGCAGTTGCCCGCCAGACACAACACCCGTCTGGTCGGAGGATCCTCCCTTTTCTATGGTGGATGAGTGAACTTTACACCCTGTTCCTCATACCCCTAAATTGGTGACCCGACGTGGTCGTCAACGCAGCCTTCGTGCAAATACTTCGGCGGGACGTCATCATCATCATCACTCCCGCAAGCTTTCGTGAGGCGACTCACACAGTCGGCCAGCACCCACGGCTTCAACGGGTATCCTGACCACCAGCATGCAGCGAACACGCATTCCTGGTCATCACCCTCATCCTCATCACCCCGACTCACTGGGGAATCACCACAGACAGTTCCGACTCATCGCAAACTATGTGGCACCGCAAACTATGTGGGCTGAATCTTGCGATACTTCACACAGTGCCAGCTGTGGTTCCAGTGAGTCGGAACCACAGCTGGCACTGTGTGAAGTATCGCAAGATTCAGCCCACTATCGACCTCCGGTCTCCGGAGGGGAGTGATGTAGCGGTTATACCGCCACATATGAACTACGCATCAAAGACATGACGTCATACAAATCCTGCATCGCGCAGTTAGAGTTTACCGAGCGATCGCCATAGATACAAGATTTCAACTTCAAACCGATGGGCAGTTGCCCGCCAGACACAACACCCGTCTAGTCGGTGGATCCTCCCTTTTCTATGGTGGAAGAGCGAACTTTACACCCTGTTCCTCATACCCCTAAATAATAAAACTAAAATAACACAATAACGTCATCATATGGCAAGCGGTCTCATAACCTCTTTACAAAATCCCGGGAGCAAATAAGCAGTTAAGCGCTGGCATGTGGCTGGTATACGAATAATAAAAAGCAGGTTAAAACAACAGAGCTTAGCAGAGGCGTACCGCTAACTCGTAAGCTCTTAATGGATGGAAACCTACATCTAGGTTATAGTATGAACCTAGAACCTATTTGGTTAGTATAGAAATGTAGAGGCAACAGCTCAAGTCGACGAGTATTTTGATATCTGGAAACTGTTAATTGCTTTGTGTTATATATATAACTCTTGAAGGTAAGTATTGAGACATTCTTTTTTTTTTTTTTTTTTTTTTTCTGTGGCAACACTACAGCTAACAGCTGATTTGAATTTGCTCTTGTAATTTTAATCTTAATTATTAAATTACTTTGTTTTTAAGGCCTATTTCCAATTACTCATCAAGTAAATAGGTTAATAGTGTGTATTTTGTATTAGATTCACATAACAAGTGCAAAATAAGTGTAAATATTTCAATCTGAATCGGTGACAGTTACATACCGGCACAAGTGAATTTTTGCATTGTCATCTTGTTAACAGGTACAATTCTTTATATTTTACTTGCTATTCGTTTGTTTACGTGCTATAAGCTATAATCAAAGGAGTCCTGTGACCAACTAAATAAGGAAATAGATGACAATGAAAGGGTACTCTTTGGTGCCCATGAAAAGAATAGGAAGTTGAAAATTGAAATGGCTCAATATATACTCAATACACTGATGCCATAGAAGAACGGGACAGACTTCAGCTTGTTGTGGACGGGTTCAGCCAGTGTAGCATAGAGTATGAACAAGCTCTTAGTCAGAAACATTTATTAGAACAACAGCTACACGAGGCTCAAAGTCAAATAACAGAACTTCAGACCACAAATCATAACATCACCGCCTCGCTGAATCAAAGTCTGTTCAATGAGTTGATGCCTGTTGCCCCGTCAATGGTTTCTGCCATAAACCCCTCTTATACTATAGATTTAACAGGTGATGAGGATTCAAAGTCATGTCATTCAGTGAGGGTAGTCACCAGTAAAAACAAACTTAAAAAATACATTAAAATTAATAAATACATTGTTAAAACACAAAAAATGATTAAAAGACAAAAGTTCTTTATTAAAAATGTTAAACTTAATAGAGAAAGGCTAAATTTACTAAAACAATTAGATATGTATTCTTTTAATTTAGAACAAAGTACTAGGAAATACAACATTGACACAGAGTACTTGCAATCTGAACTTCACCATTTACAGGAGAAACTTAGTTCAATGACTAACAAATATAATACCTCTGAACACCTAATGAGGGAATATGTGCTGGCAATGAATGAGCTGGTAAACTCACAAACAAACAACTGTGAGCAGTGTCGAACACCATCCAAAGTACTTACACCGGACCATTCATTGACAACATTCAATACCACCTTACCGCAGCCCTGTGTTGATTTGACATTTCCTGCTATCAATAGTTCAAATAAACCATCTAAACAAATTGTAAAAAATGATGTAGTATTATTTTGTGATGAGATTGGAAAGGACTTAGGTCACTTGTTGACAGATGAATATTCAGGACACTCCATAATAAATTACTGTATGCCTGGTTGTTCTTTATTTGACATTATGAAAGAAATTATTAAATGTAACTTTAACCAGGGCACTACATTATTAATTTTTATGGGTAATAGGGGAAATGTGAACAAAGGAGAATTGCTCCAATATTATAGAACATTGTGTAATCTAAGTTTAAGAAAAATTGTGTTGTTTACATTCCCTTATAGTAACAGTTTGCCACAGGAAGAAAATAGCTTAAGATTCGAATTAAATATGACATTGTATAATTGGACATTCAATAATAATCTGTTCCATTTAGTTGACACTAACAATTATGTTGGTAATAATTTGTATTTGACAAGAGATAGATATAATATTGTTATGTACTATCTTTCTAACTATTGCAAAGGACAGATAGCTGTGTCGCTATCATATTTTTTTTCTATTTCAGCCAAAAATTTGGCTAAACAACTTGCTTCTTTTGAGCAATGCAATGACATTTTAAATAATTCTGCCAATACTTTGGCAACAACTAATGACATTAATTATCATTTAAATTAGAAATTAGGACAATAGAGGAAACCTCTTGCTTGATAAATAAAGAAATTTTAAATACTGGTTTAAATCATCAAAATGTTAATAAAAGTTCTTCTTTGATATCTCACCCATCAAATTGTAGTAATCTAAATAAATGTAATAATAATACTCTAAAAATTGTTCATCAAAATATACAGGGTGTGATAGGTAAGGAATTAGAATTGGAGCTGTTCATGAACTGTAGTAATATTGATATCCTATGTGTAACTGAACACTGGTTGAAAGTCCACCAGTTCATGTTCAGCTTTAACAACCACCAGGTTGCCAGCTCATTCAGCAGAGTTAATATGATACGTGGTGGCTCTCTAATAATTGTTCGTAACAATATGAAATTTAAAGAACGTAAGGATATTGTGAGTCTCTCTGTTGAGCGAGTTATTGAAATAGCTTGCATTGAGCTTGAGCAGTTCATTGTAATGAGCGTGTACAGGCCCCCATGTGCTTCATATGATATTTTTGAAAAATATATGGAAGAAGTATTATTAAAGACTTGTAACAGTAATAAAACAGTTTTAGTCTGTGGAGACTTCAACATTAATATACTGGAAAAATCTGCTGTAGTAAATAAATTTATAACTTTATTAAAGTCATATAATTTGTACAATACATTCTTTGAGCCGACTAGAATAACTGCCACTAGTGCTACCTGTATTGACAACATTTTTACAAACTTAAGACCTTCCAGCCATTTAATTATAAATGAGTTAGACTCTGATCACTGTGGCCAGTTAGTCACTTTCCCTCAGAAAACAGTCAGAACTCAAAGAAAACTTGTAAGTTTTGTTCCTGTAAATAAAAGTCGCTTAGGACAATTTAAAAATAATTTAATCGAAAAACTACCGGGTTTGCCTTATCATAACGACCCGGATCAAGCTTACACTTTACTATTTAACCTCATCAATTGTGAGTTTAGTAAGATTTTCACCTCAAAAACATTGTATGTTTGTGAACGCGTTCTATTTAGTGATTGGGCAACTCCAGGTATTTACAAAAGTAGGCAGAGGTTATTTGAATTGTATCATGAAAAAACATGTAACCATGATGAAACTTTTAAAGAATTTGTTAGGAAATATTCAAAAACTTTTAAAAGAGCCTGTTCCTCAGCAAAAGCCATAAACATTAAAAATAAAATAAAATGTTCTGGAAATAAAATTAAAACCACTTGGAATATAATTAATTCAGAAACGGGAAGAACGACAGTACGGAATCGTGACTTCCATCTAAAAATCAATGATGTAGATATTAAGGCAGACGTGGAGGTGGCAACTGAGTTTGAAAATTTCTTCACTAATATTCCCATTTTAACAACCAAAACTCTGTCATCGTCGTCCTCCACTTCTGCTTACTCAATACTTAAAGAATGTGTACCAGAATGTGACAAACTTTTTGAATTCACAATTATTACTGCTAAAGACATTATAGAATCTTTTAAAAATCTTGATGTAAAAAAAACTGCTGACCTTTGGGGATTATCAGTACATACCGTGTCCTCAATAATTGATGTTATTTCACCCTTTTTAGCAATCGTTTTTAACTCTTGTATTGCATCTGGTGTATTTCCTGATCTGATGAAACTTAGCAAAGTGATTCCACTGTTCAAATCTGGCAGCACAACTGATCCCACAAATTTTCGGCCTATTTCGATATTACCTACATTGAGCAAAATCTTTGAAAAATTAATTTTAAAACAAATGTTAGGACATTTCAATGCACATAATTTATTTCATCTGAAACAGTTTGGTTTTACTAAGGGTCGTTCAACTACAGATGCGGGCGTGGAATTACTGAAGAACATATTCGAGGCCTGGGAGGAGTCGCAAGATGCTCTTGGCATTTTCTGCGACTTGTCCAAGGCATTCGATTGCGTACATCATGAAACACTCATCAGGAAACTGTACCACTATGGTATGAGGGACAAGGCTCTTGACCTTCTGACTTCTTATCTGAACAACAGAATTCAGAGGGTCGATGTTAATGGCAAGAGATCTGCAGGATCTGCAGTCACCATGGGCGTTCCGCAGGGTTCAATTCTTGGTCCTTTCTTGTTTTTAATTTACATAAACGACTTACCTTATCACATAAGGGATAGTCACAAGATCGTATTATTCGCAGATGATACTTCCCTCATTTTTAAAATCAAACGTCAGTTAGTCAACTTTGAACAAGTTAATGATGCACTCTCTAAAGTTGTGCATTGGTTTAATGTAAATAATCTTCTCCTGAACGAAAAAAAGACTAAACTCATAAAATTTTCAATGCCAAATGTCAGGCAGCTATCTACCAATGTTCAGGTTAATGGAACAGAGTTGGACCCTGTTGAGTCGACAGTTTTTCTTGGAATCACTATTGACGGTAAATTACAATGGGGCCCACACATAGAAAAATTGTCAGGAAGGCTAAGTTCGGCCGCCTATGCTGTTAAAAAAATTAGACAGATAACTGACGTAGATACAGCCAGAATTGTTTATTTTAGTTATTTTCATAGTCTTATGTCATATGGGATTCTTCTCTGGGGAACCTGTGCGGACATTAATACTATCTTTGTTCTACAGAAAAGGGCTGTTCGAGCCATTTACAATCTAGGTCCAAGAGATTCCCTTAGAGAAAAATTCAAAGAAATAAATATTCTGACTGTAGCCTCACAATATATTTTTGAAAACCTATTGTATGTGCACAAAAATATATCAAATTTTAAAAAATGTCCGATATTCATAGTTTAAATACCAGGAATAAACACAACCTTGCTGTACATCGCACACGTCTCCACAAAGTAGGCAACTCATTCATGGGTCAATGTATACGTTTTTACAACAAACTCCCCATTGACATTCGAAACTTACCCATTAAACGATTTAAAATCTGTATTAAAACCAAACTTTGTAAAAAAGGGTACTATACAATTTCAGATTATTTAGAAGATAAAAAACCTTGGGATTGAACTGCTCGCTCTGCTAAGCCTTGTGATAAAATCATAAAACTAGACATTTTAATTATGTAAAATCAACATATACCAGTTTTATAAACACATTGACATTGTTGAAAATTATATTCAAAATGACATGATTACTTTGTAAAGTATTATATTATTTTAACTATTGTGAATAATAAATAATAAAAAAAGAATGTGAGGACTATGTGGATATTGTTTTTATTTCTCTGCTAGTTTTAGTGATGGTCTGGCAGTTTGAGTAGTTTATGCGGCCTACCCAAATGTCCTTTCTTTGGTATTGTTCGTCGAGTTGAGCTCCTTAAGTTCTGAGTTGAGCTCCACGATTACTGACAAATGCTTGCACTGACTGGACAGGTCCACTCCAATCTGTGTGGTTCTTTCCTCAAAAGACCTTTTCAGACACTTATCTACATGGTCCTCATATGGCCTGACCAAGATTATGTCTGGACTTTAAAAGAGACTGCGACCTCTGAGTTTGTTTCGGCCTTTCTTCTCAGAGTAGTCAGATAGGAAACGCCGAACTCATCTAGCTTATTTTTAATATTTTTTTTATATGACGTGTAAAAGTGATTTCGATATCCTATTTACAGAATAAATAATTTCATTTCATTAATTTCATTTCATTTCATTTCATTTCATTTCAACAATGGTGGCCTAGAGGTAATGGCTGCGACTTTCGAGTTGTAGATCGTAGGTTCAAACCCTGACTGGCACTTTATTTTGAGTAAAATATTTCATTACCATTGCTCTTAAAACGGTGAAGGAAAACATCGTGAGAAAACAAAAGAAAAAAGTGTCCCACATCCAACTTCGAGAATTTGTGACATCTACCAACTAGCACAGGGCCTGCGTGGTGCATTACGACCCACTCCCTCTCACAGAGAGGAAGCCTGTGTCCCAGCAGTGGGAACATTCTAGGTCATTATGCTTATGGTAAAGCTGAATAGTTTGTTTGTTTAAACGTGCTAATCACTGAAACTATCAGTTGAATTTGAAAAATTGTTTTTGCATTTGATAGCGCAATTCTTGAGGTTTCATAAACCTTTATAGACCTTCGATGCTGATTCTACGAAATTGCGGTGATTTGCTTTGTGGATCAAGCAGATCTAACTGTAGGTTAGATCATAGGTGGTATCTATCTTACTGTACTTACTTACTTGTGTCGAGCAATTTACCAGCTAGGTGCCAGAGTTTCTCTAAGAGATTTTTTTAAAGATGTTGGTATTCTCACGGTGGCATCACAATTCATTTTCGCCAACATCTTATATATTAGGCAAAATATACACTTGTACACTAAAAACAGTGATATTCACAATGTTAACACTCGAAATAAGGACAAACTACGAGCTCCCTTTCACCGGCTTCATAAGGTTCATAACTCATTTGTTGGGCTTGGTATAATCTTTTATAACAAGCTACCCTCTTCTTTGCTAGATTTGCCTTTTAATGCGTTTAAAACTAAAGTAAAATCCAACCTCTGTTCAAAGGCATACTATTGTATCAACGACTACTTAAATGATAAGAATAGTTGGTCGCTGTGATTAACTCAAGACAATGTTTATGTTCTTTCTCCAGAATTAGCTTACCTACTGACAGTTTATATGAGTTTATATAATTGTTTATTTTATTTGAATTTATGATTCAATTTTTTATTTATTTTTTACGAGTCAATTTATTTTTATTTTATTTTATTGTTGACATAATCTACTCATTACAATGTTTTTGTTATGAGTTGTATTGCAATTTGTGGTTAGCTAGCGACCTTGACAATTGATCATATTATTTTTTGCCTGAGCAACCGGCAGCAAGTTCGTCATGCTCCCTTAGATGTCACTGCTTGCGGTAGCGTCGGGGGTCGGGTTGCCTCCTTCCCTCAAATATGGCGAGGTGGGTAGTGGCTGATCTTTGCGTTATGCTCGTGAACGGGTGCTGCTTGTGGTGACTGGTCGTCTTGCTGATCATGGTTTTGTTATTGTTACTAGTAATTAACTGTTAATTTTTTTTATCTCGATGGTCCTAGTTTAGCACACCCTTGTTGTTAGTTCTGTTTACGTTTAGTTTTATTTTCTTTTTATTTTTTTTAATAATGCTTGAGTATAGTCCTCGATGTTTTTGGTTGGTATATTGGCGTGTGCTAGCTGACATATGGCCTATAATTTATTATTTGAATTATGTTTTGTGTTGCATAATGTAGGTTATTTTGTATACTATTGTATAGAATCATTCTCTAACTTGAACAGACAGCTGTGCTGCTGGGGAGTTTGTTGCGCCACTTCTTCTTCCCAGCTAAAGGCACTAGGAAGTGGTGAAGTGTGGGCATTTTTGGGGGACTGTCTTATGTAATTTTGACGTTCGAAAAGTGCTGATTCTCAGCCTAGTTTGAATAAATGACTTTTGAATTTTGAATTTTGTAGGTTCTTTGGTTAACTGCATACACAAGGTTCTGCAGTTCTCTGATGTTGTGTTAATTTTATTTTTAACCCCCGACGCAAAAATAGGTTTGTTATAAGTTTGACCGCCATGTGTGTGTGTGTGTCTGTCTGTGGCACCGTAGCTCTTAAACGGGTGAACCGATTTGAATGCCGTTTTTTTATTGAAAGCAGGTGTATTCTAGCGATGGTTCTTAGACATATTTTATCATAATCGGTTCAACCGTTTGAAGAGTATCAGCTCTTTTCTAGTTGATACTCATAATTCATGCAGTTAACCAAAGAACCTACAAAATTCAAAATTCAAAAGTCATTTATTCAAACTAGGCTGAGAATCAGCACTTTTCGAACGTCAAAATTACATAAGACAGTCCCCCAAAAACGCCCACCCTTCACCACTTCCTAGTGCCTTTAGCTGGGAAGAAGAAGTGGCGCAACAAACTCCCCAGCAGCACAGCTGTCTGTTCAAGTTAGAGAATGATTCTATACAATAGTATACAAAATAACCTACATAATGCAACACAAAACATAATTCAAATAATAAATTATAGGCCATATGTCAGCTAGCACACGCCAATATACCAACCAAAAACATCGAGGACTATACTCAAGCATTATTTAAAAAAAGAAAATAAAACTAAACGTAAACAGAACTAACAACAAGGGTGTGCTAAACTAGGACCATCGAGATAAAAAAAATTAACAGTTAATTACTAGTAACAATAACAAAACCATGATCAGCAAGACGACCAGTCACCACAAGCAGCACCCGTTCACGAGCATCAGCTTACAGCACAGATATCGTGTTTGGGCTCATTGGAATGGTCTCAATGAATATAGTCTATAGAAAGATGGTGAACAGGGTCTGGTGATGGAGTAGAAAAGAGAAATGAGGAAATGTTTGTGTCGAGTTTTTTTTTTTAAGTTTTAACTGATAAAATTGTACTTGTTTAATTTATTTATCAGGTTCACCAACAAGAGAAATCAGCTTACTTACTAAGTAATAAGCGCCAATATTGGTAACATCGGTAAAAAGTGACATTTATGTTAAACTAGCGGTCACGACAGACGTTGTCCTGTCCGAACAGCGCCACCTTCCGGGTCCAATTGTATCTATAAACTATCCAGGGACCCACTCAAATATACACACAAAATTTCATCGAAATCAGCTTAGCCGTTTGGGAGGAGTTAGGTGACAAACACATTTACAGAAGAATTATATCTATAAAGATATTTAAAAAATTAAAAATTATAGTGACATGGTTTTTGATGCCATCCTGCTTTACCTCAGTCCAATCAAAATCATAGAGATAATGTTTGCTTTGGCTGAGCAGCTGATACTGATTAAATATTAATAATACTCTCGATTTCGGCTTTGTGGAAGCATTGTCTTCAGTAGAAAGCTAATTTGGCCAAATGACCAAAATTGTTCTTTAATCACAATAAATTACACAATTCATAGAAAATAATACAATTGAAGAAGATATAAACGAGCATCAAAAAAAATAAAAAGAAACAAAAGAAAATAATGTTTTTTTTAGTCTTTTCAGTTTCCGACAACTAATTAGCAATTGATTGAACCTTAATAAACCATAGATGGTTGTTACCATGTTTGTCGACGTAACAATATATGAAATTGTATCTATCCATACAATTACATTATGCACGATAGTAACACGGCAAGTAAACAATTATCGCCTGCTGTTATAGGTAATTGAAGTATCACGGGTAACAATAACACAAAACAAATGAAAGCACGATCATTATCGTAACAGCCATGCAAACATAATATTTAATGCATCACATCGTCTGCATCATTGGTGCATTAAATGTATAAAACACCTTTAACTGTCTATGTGTACCTACATAATTTTAGGTACTACAATCAACATGTTTGTAAAATGGATAAGAATATGCACAGATCGTAACTCAAGACTTTCTTGAGTCGAACTATTTGTCTATAAAAACAATGATAGCGCATTATACTTGCAAGAGCAAGTAATAGTCAAACATGACAAAAATATAGCTATTGAAAAAGTTGTTTTCCGCAAGACTGTTGTTCTATCTACAGCAGAAAAACAGTGGTACTCCGGGAGTGCCGACAGAAGTGAAATCTTGAACAAGATCGCCTTGGTGGAAGAAAAATACTTGTATAGAACATTGGTCCGTAACCTTATCTAAATAAAGAGCACAATCGCGTTTACAAAAAAAAACATACTTCCAAAACCTTTAAAGTAAAAATACTTGCATAGAATCCGTAACTTGATATAAATAAAGAGCACAATCGCGTTTACAAAAATGAGGTGCCGGTAACGGTGTCGCGAGTTCAATTGTTTTTTCCCCATCTCAAAAATGTCCAACGCGCGAAGAAGTTTTCAATTCAAAAACTTTTTTGACTGTGTGACACCGTGATGCTTGTACTGTCCTATAATTATTATTTTTATGTTGTTATTGTTACGTTCTGTTTGATCTGCTGCCGCGGGTCTTGGTCTTAGCTAATGTCACAAGACTTATTAAATATAGCTGCGTCCCGCGGTTTCATCCACATAAATCTCGATCCCGTGGGAATATCGAGATAAAGAGTATTCTGTGTCCTAACCCAGGTCATGGTCTACACATATGCTAAAAGTTATTCAAATCCGTTTAGCCGTTTTATAGTGAAAGCGTAACAAACAAACTTACAAAAAAAAACTAATATTTTCTCTCTATAATATTAGTTTAGATTAGACAAATTCATATCCTAGTCCAAACACAACAATATAGATATTAAATTGCATAACATATAACCCCCCCATACACGCTCCATAACAGTCACGCAAATAAACTAAACTAGATCATAACGGCGGTACATGAAAAACCTTTTGGAACTAAAATGTGGGGAAACAGGCGGAGTGAGACAATAGGAACTAAAATCGCACGAAACGCGAGTAAGATAGCGTAATGAGAGTTGACAAATTAGTGCAGAGTTCCGTAGTTGGCAAACACTCGCCGGCCGGTCTGAAAGACCTATTCCGGGGATAACGTTGGACTAATCGAGCGAGATAATTCGGTTTTTAGGGGTTGAATTATTAACAACTGTGTGTTTTTTAATGGTCCCTTGGTGTACGTGAAATATGTATGGAGGTTAGGTTAACTAATAAAATAGAATATAGCAAACAATTAAAAACAGTTTTACAGAAGGATTAAGTGTGTGTTTTACTGTTAAAAATCGTGTTATAGATGTTTGAGCTGTAGTCAAGTACAAACAAATTAGACGAGAAAACAAACAGAAACATCCGTAGCGTTAATAAAAAGCTGGGGCAGATCCCATTTCATTGATGTCTCTTTAAATAAAATATAACTACCTACGACATGTTTTAATTAAAAATGGCGTAAGTAGCACTTTTTGTGCATTCAGTAGAGGATCCGACCTAGGAACGACCTTCACCCATCTGTTTAATGGATGAAAAGTATTTTAAATCAAATTTATTATGTTAGACAATGGTGCCGGTTCCCTTGTTCACAAACTAAACTAAATTTAAGTTCAGTGCATCTTTTTCTTTCTATTTAATTAAGAAAAGGACAGAAGATGAATTTTAGTTTAGTCTTGTCAAATTGTCACTACAAGTTTAAACGTGATTAAAAACTTGCCAACTAAAATTACGTCAATTTACGTCAAGCGCTGATTAATTTGACAGGACTAAAATAAAATTTATCTTCTGTCCTTTTCTTAATGAAATAGAAAGAAAAAGATGTACTGAACTTAAATTTAGTTTAGTTTGTGAACAAGGGAATCGGCACCAATATATGAGTGGGTTGGCTAAAAAATTCTTGGCCAGACTGTGATTAAGGCTTGATCAAAGACATAAATATTGTATATTCCAGTGACAATAAATCTAATCTATTTTATTTTGTATTGAATTGTATTGTAAAATGACGTACCTTATTTCAATTAATTACAAACGATAACTTGACATGACATGATTGTAATTATCCTATTCCTTATTATTATTTTATCTACATTACTAATGCAATCTGACTAAATTATGACTTTATGTGTGTTATTGTGTTTGTTTGTTTATTATTGTTAATTGGAGATCATATCGACTTCTAGACATATATTTTTATTTTATTTTCATTTCTGAGATGTATTTTATTGAATTTTCATAAGTTTTGACTCAATTTATGATAAATTTATGTTCACAAACTCCACAGCAAACCAACATTGTGCTTTGCAGTACCCTGACAGGGTGGGTTCATGTACAAAAACCGACAGTGAAATATTATAAAATGTGTGATGTGCATGTGAGCAAATAAAGAATTAATTAAAAATTCAATTACATATTTTTTTTAAACTACTACTCGCGATATATGTTTAACCGACTTCAAAAAGGAGAAGGTTATCAATTCAGTTGTTTTTAGGGTTCCGTAGTAAACAAGGAACCCTTATAGTTTCGTCATGTCCGTCTGTCTATCTGTCTGTCCGCGGTCTAGTTCCGAGACCCTTAGTACTAGAAAGCTGTAATTTGGCATAGGTATACATATTAATTACGCCGACAAAGTGGTAAAACAAAATTATGAAAACATTTTGTTTAGAATATCTCTCCTACACGTAAAGTGGTGATGTTTTTTTTAACCCGTGGTGTGGGGTATCATTAGAAAGGTCCCTCAAAAACATTGCGAGTTTGATCCGTGAAGGATCCGTTTGCGAAATATTAAGCTTTAAAGTGCTAATTTTTGTTAGAGTCAAGTGTGTCCCCCCCTACCAGCTAAATGGTTGGTTTTGGATATGTGAAAAAAATCACAGCAGTAGTTTATATAACGAAATTAAAAGGAAAACTATCATAGCTAAGTAGGCTTTACAAGTTAACGAGTAATAATTGACCAACTTTGCAGTTGCAAAAACATGTTTTCCTGTATGGGAGAACATATTTTTCAACTGCAAAGTTAAGTTTTTTTTTTGGGATATATTCATCCCAACTACGGAACCCTTCATTGTGCGTGGTCCGACACGTACTTGGCCGGTTTTTTTATGTATGTTCGGGCATAACTCAATCATATATATAGATGGATTTGCAAAATTATTTTTTTTGTTTGAAAGGGTATACTTTCGAGATGGTCCCATGGCAATCAAGTCAGGATCTGATGATGGAATCCTGCAGAAATCGAGGGAAATCTTCAAATATTATAGACAAACCTATAGAAATTTGGGTATTTTTTATAGTAACTTGTGCAGTTGCTCTTGAAAAGCATCATTTGGTGAAGTAGAACTGATGATGAAGACCACAAATGTCCACCGGAATTACTCAATAATAAGTCTTTCACGGGTTGCGATTCGATTACTTTAATATGATTGCAATGCAATTTATGCTTGTCACAATGCATATGGAGAAGTGGAGCTAATGATGAAGTACCAGGAGAACTCCTCAACGATTAACGTCCCTGCATCGGGAAAAGCAATATTTTGTAAAAGGTGATGAGCAGTGGCATTAGGCTATTGTAACTTAGATAAATTACAAACTGATCCACTAAAAAGCGATTTTTTTTTTACAAACTGTACAATCGACTTCCAAAAAACCACTTCAAAGTGAAAAATAAGTTAAATTTCGGAAGTCGGTGGCAAATAACGAAAATACAAAACCAAAGACACCGACTTCCGAAATTTAAGTCGGTTGTTTTTTTTTTTTGTAAAAAGTTTTTAACTTACTAAATTTCCTTTTTCCACTCAACTCGATCCTGAGCCAGTATGGACCAAACCCTCGTATAAGCATCGAGTTCGTCCCGCCATCTACGCCTGGATCTTCCACAATGCCGCTGGACGTTTTTAGGAACACATGTTGTAGTGGTATTAGCCCACAATGCATCCGACATGCTGCAAACGTGTCCGGCCCATTCAAGGGAGGCCTTTGCCCTGCAGTGGGACAATATGGGCAAATTATTAATGTTATTTATACTAAAGATATAAAACACTTTTCATTCATTAAACAGATGGGCGAAGGTCGTTTCTAGGTCAGATTTTAGACCACTTCTGCCAAAGATGAAAGCGGGCTGAATTCTGGTCAAAATTCATAAAATTTTGAATCGTCGGTATTTATGACGAATAAAGAGAATACGGGCATTTGAGACCGATTCCCAAAAAAACCAGTTGACGCTCACCCTCGAAGGTATCCGTCATTCAGTATTCAAATTGGATCCCGTCACGATTCAATAATATATTCTAATAACGAATTGCTTACATAGACGGGCCGTTTATACCAGATATGAACGATACCTATTGAGGACAGGTAGGTTAAGAAGGCCCAGCCTTTAAAGGAATGAGCCATCAGTTTCATTAGCATTATACCACCTAATCGCGCAGTAAATGTATATTAATTCAGCCTATAGCTGTGTAGCCTACTGCTGAACTTATACCTGTCTCAAGTTGTGCCACAACATATATATAGTTTCTCACCTTTAGTATCCAGTCGGTCCGGGCCACCAACCAAAGGTCGTCAGTCCATATATAGCTGGGGAGTAAATGGCTCAGGGAAATTAATAATTTATTGCCCGTGTAAGTTTGCCAGAGGGTGTAAAATTTTATGACGACTGATTACAGACGGAGAAGGCTTTGATAGAAAGACTAAATTCTGAATGCAGAATTGGGGTACGCAATAACTCAGCTTTAGATGTTTTGTTTAGATAAACCATATTTTTCCTCCTATAAAAATAGGGACATACCTACAGAACATTACTTAATCCGATCCAGCCTGTCCCTGTCTGTTCTCCCCCAGTGACCCCTCTAAGCCGAGGTCTGTATCCCGCAGGGGGTGCCCTTAGCGTGTAATCGCTTAGTTTGTAAGTTTTATGCCCTGGCTGGAGGTCTTAATTTACTGTGGCAGCCACAGGAACCTCCAAGGCGGACCTGAAAGATGCCATTAAAAAAAAACAGAAAATTTCAAAAAACAACATCGTGGCTCAACTAACTAATACCCGATTAATAATGAAGTTTGACCTCGTTCTTCGAGCAGCTAATCTACTGTCAGTGGTTCGTGAAAAGCTTTTCAATTAAAATCATATTTGAAAAACACGCAGATTAAGTCACGGACAACAAGGATAACAAATAGTTCACAAATAAAACCTTCTACTTTTTCAGCTAATCCTTTTCTAACCTTGTTGAAAGTGGGTCTTTTATAATTTTTTTCTTTATGGTATAGGACTAAATAACACCGTTATCTCTTTGCGACACCATCGACAATTTTTGACGTACAAATAATTTGGTTTCCGCGAATCCTACTTGTGTATTTTTCTGCCCTTTAATCTTTAACGAATTTTTACGTGGTGACACCGAAAGAGATTTATTTCCAGTGAGAATTGAGATTTTGTGTTATTTATTTTACGTAAAATGTTGTGGTGACCCAGATGTTTTATAAGGCTTCTGAAACATGAAGTTGCGAATTTGAATACAGTAGGCAATTGCAATATTATGATTTTTTCAATTTCATAAACAATCTATAACGATGTGACTTTATCAGGTAACTGATCTATGGCAAAGTGAATGGCAGAGTTTTAGGTTTTTAAGCTAAAGTTTCAGTCATGAAGAGGAGTTCAAAAAATATTTCAAGAACCTTGATTTCGGATGAGCAGCTTACCGCATTGATTATAACATTTGACAGTCACAGACTTAAAATAATACAGATGATTTTAAACATTCCAACTCTTTCGCGTTCATTTTCGGTTGTCAACACAAATTAACAAATTCAAGCCCTGTTCCTGACAACTTGTTACAAAGATTTTTTTTGCTAAAAATATTTCAACTGCTCAATTAAAATTGTTGAGGGATAAACAACCAGAAACATCAATGTAGGAATGGCTGGATTGTGACATTTAATTTAAAAATATCAAATGCAGACCGCCCACAGAATGCGGCATCTTAGGAAAGCGATTCCAAGAAAAATGTTGAAAGGGAAGATCGGAGATTGACCGCAACATTATTATTCTATTTTTTTTTCTTAGTATAGACGGCCACATTAACTTTTACCCCTTTTTTACAAAGACCCTTTGAATACTTCCTTGCCAATTTTATTACTCACCTCTCTTGATAGTATTCTTGTTCACTACAGCAACTACTGGGTTTATTAGCACATTATTATTAATAATATTATAAAGAGAAAATATTTGTATTTTTGATTGTAAAGAATAAACTCATAAACTACAGGATCGATTTAAAAAAAACAACATTAGAAGTATGCTATATTATTACTAAGTAACATAGGCACGCTGGCGAAGCCGTTGGCGGTAGCTAGTTCTAACTAATAATATTATAAATGCGAAAGTGAGTTTATTTGTTTGTTACTCTTTCACGCTAAAACGGCCGGACCAATGACATAGGATACTTTTTATCCCGGTAGTACGATCCCGTGGGATAATTTTCGGCAAAAGCTAGTTTTATTTACAAATGGAGAAATGCATGGACTAGCTTTCATGCCCAAAAAGAAAAACCTCTCAGGATGGGTTGCAGATTTCTGTTCGTATTAGGGTATAACAATTATTTGTTTAGCCTATTTATAGCATTTCGTTCATACAATGCCTAGCCTTTTCCCAACTAAATTGGGGTCGGTTTTTAGTAGTAGTAGTATTCCTTTCATATTGTTTGGTAAGCTTTCAGAAATCGACACGCTGAAAAGTGTTAATACTTGCAACTGTTTTCTTCTAATTCAAAGAGAAAGAAAGAGAGAGAGAGAAGAACAAAAAAAGAAAAGAGTAAAGTGATTACAGTGTCGTGAGAAAAAATTGTACACATCGGCCCGAGTACACTGCATGCCGGAGAGAAAGAGAAAGCGTGAATTTGGTCAAAATGAAAATCTAAGATGGCGGCTCTGGAAATTTTATTCATCATGGGTATCGTTTTCATGGTTTTCAAGGGTGCAAAAGCCGATAGTAAGGCCAAAATGTAAATCTAAGATGGCGGCTGCAGTAAAATTATTTTTGTTTTAAATCATACGTGTGAAAGAACTTCGTTCCTGACGGGGGTCCCCGACCGCACAAGTTTTTTACTTTTTTTTTATTATTGTCTATTTTATATTGTCTGCAAATACCTACACTCAACACATAGCAAGAATAACCCACTCAACAAGTTAACACCTTCATCGGAGAACGAAAAATATAAAACTACAATTTTATTTGTTTCCCCTAACGTCTTGACACTGTCAATACGCGTCTGTTGTACGTGCATGTGAATTCATATCTTCGTCTTTGCAATAAGCTGAGCGGCGTAAAGACTACCAATGACTATTCCACCTTACCAACGCCATCCGTAAGTAAGTATTGTTAGTCAGCGAGCGTACGGAACGTTTCGTGCGATTTCAAGTGTTTCTCAGAATAAGACGCTCGGTCTTAATTTTAGAACAGAGTTAAATATTTAATTAAGAACACTAACTTGAGACGGTTGTTTAGATTGAGATAGTGAATTTATACAAATTCTATAGCTAAGGTTAGTCGTTGGTACTGCATTTTAGCAGCTATTAGTGCACCGATTGTTATTTTGATGAAGAAGACACTATTCAATAAATAGAACTGTAATGTTAAGGTCAGTTTTTTAACGATCAAGAATTATAATTTATGAAAATGGAACGCATTTTTTAACCCCGACGCAAAAAGAGGGGTGTTATAAGTTTGACCGTTATGTGTGTATGTCTGTCTATGGCACCGTAGTTCTTAAACGGGTGAACCGATGTGAATGCCGTTTTCATTATTGAAGGTATTTTTTGGTTTTTTTTGTGATGGTTCTTAGACATGTTTTATCAAAATCGGTTCAGCCGTTTGAAGATTATCAGCTCTTTTTAGTTGATGGATGTGAGTATCTTCCACAGGTCTGATCGATTTGAAATTTGGTGTTCTGTTACTTCAATGATATTAGAAGAACGTTGTAACTTTGATAGTTAAGCGAAATGTTAGTATCTTATTCGCGATCTCCTTACTTTGATTATATGTAAGTTAAAACTTGTCCCTACAAAAACAACTTAATGATCTCCTAAAACAGGGCTTCCCCTCTCCAACCCTTTTTGCTGTGCCCTACAGAATGCATAATGATCTAAATTATATAATTACCACTTAAGTACATATTATGGTAAAGCAATTAAGATATTGAGTATTGAACTGATGTTATGATGAAATTCCAGGTGATGCTAACCCAACTCCCTCACCAACTTACAGCACAGGTATCGTGTTTGGGCTCATTGGAATGGTCTCAATGAATAGGTTATTGATAGATGGTGAACAGGGTCTGGTGATGGAGTAGAAAAGAGAAATGAGGAAATGTTTGTGTCGGGGGTTTTTAAATATTAATATTGTACTTGTTTAATAACTTTGCTCTGCACTGGGATTATTATAGAAGTGTCATACAAATGTTATCGAGGTGTGACTCCGCGATTTGTGTAGTCACTTGAGTACAGAACTACAGGCTCAATAATTATTTAGACTTCGTTCTCAAATGTTATTTATAATTACAGCAGTATAAAACGCGTTTAAAAAATATATCATTTGTACTTTATTTTTCTGCGCGCATTACGGAAGTAGGCTTCGCTTGGGGCGGTACTCGTGTGATGATCAGGTTCCTATAAATTCATGTCGGGAGGGGGACTCGATAGGACTGGCGAGTTTCCTTTTCCGGTTTAAAAGTAAACAAAGGGGAACCTTTTAATAAAGTCGAAAAATCGAATTGAACTCTATTCAATTCGATTTTTCACATCTATACCATGGACCCTGTATGTGTTAATTGTAAATGATGTGAAATCATGATTGTAAATAAGTATTCTGAAAAGACGTGAATGTTGTCGGAAAAGTAAAACAGTTTTAGATCGAATCAAATCATTTATTTGCTTGATTAAGGGTAGGTACAGGTTATACATACCTACAACAGAAGTTCTTTAAGCCATAGACTATCTTAACAAGTGTGATTTTTTTTTGATAATATATATTATACATTTATCTATAAGCAATTATTATTATTATTAGGGTATTTATGCAATTCATAATTGTATAATTTAATTATTATTACTTTACTTAATTTAATTACATAACACATAACATAACATCACGCCTTGTTTCGCCAAAGGGTTGGGCAGAGGTGTCCCTGTAGCAGGTACACCCACATTTCGCCAGTTATGTTTAAGTCCTATGTAATAGGGGGCGAGCCTATTGCTATCAACCGGGCACAAATCCAGACTCCGGGCTGCTACTGAGAAATTCCAGATAGAAAAATCCAATAACACTTTGACCGACCCGGGAATCGAACCCAGGACCTCATGCTCAGTAGTAGCGCTTGCGACCACTAGACCAACGAGGCAGTTAAGTTGGTTAATTTAATTACATTTATCATTTAAATGATCATTCTTACTAGGTAAATTATTTAAAATTATTTTCTTCCTTTATATTATTAGGTAGTCCAAGTAGTGACTTACATGATGCCGAAGATAGATGATTTTAGATAGAAAAAGACATATCGATGCAACAGTTCAGAATCGAACATTACATCAGTGAAGGAGGAGAACTGACCATTACAGTTCGCAACCAGTTATGACACAATTCGAGCATTACATTAGTGAGGGAGGCAAACCGAGCATTACCGTTCGCAACAATACTCAAAATCGAATCTTAAATGTTACATTATAAGTGAATGTTCCCAACGTGGGAGCACCTTTTTGTAAACTTGAAAAACCCAAGCAACAAGTTACAGTCGAACTACACCCAACTCTCACAATGTTGTCACAACTACCCATGTATCACAATGTTGTTCAGCCAACCGATGAAAACATACACATACAGCATAATTTCAACATAACATCTATACCAGACACCGAGGTGTCGTTCAGCAAATTTTTCTCATAAAAATGTTCCGCGTAATGCCTTCCTTTAGTCGATGAGAAGAAATTTATTGTTGGTCGTAAAAAGTACATTGCGCGAGCAACCGCGAGAATTTCGGAAACTCGCTGCCGCCGTTCTCACGTCGTCACTCCGTCTTGTGACGAACTTTTTGACACAAAATAGATAGATACCGAAGGCTGGCTCCATACAATGAACGAAAACGCACGCACAAATAGACACGCTCACGTCCAACGAGTGTAAGTGCACTCACGACTGGCTGTCAACCGAGATCACGATTCGATCGAGATCAGACCTAGGTCTATTCCTAAAGTATCTCCGGAAAGTGTAAAGCAAATGGATCAGAAAACGTATCTAGAGTTGCCAATTTGTAGTGTGTGGCTAAAGAGCCATAAAACACGCTGAAAGAAATCAACACAAAATCCCGTGCACACGACCCTTTTTTTTCGTATGTAAGCGATACTATAGCGGCCAAGCGCTGCAAGCAAGAATAGTCCTTACAGTGTACAGATATTATGCGTTTCTTTTTATAACAGACTATACGTAGGTGTGCGTCTTTGTGCGCGTGCGCCTGATTTCCCTCGTTATATATTATGAGAGCTGGTGCAGACAGGCGAGACGAACAATTTCTATGAAAACTTCACAGAAATTATTCTACATGTGTCGCATCGCGCCTGTCTGCAGGAGCCAAAAGTCGACCTTCTGTACCTATCTATTTTGTGATTTATACATTCGACCTCGTGAATGGTGGTGTAAATAACTGGAGATGATCTAGAACATCATAATGTTATATGTAGGTAGGTAGGAACATACAATTTGTAGTATGAATGGCGAGTGCGCTTCTGCAACCAGCTGATGATAAAATAAAAACTACCTGGCAAGTAATAAATAATGAAACAGGTAGGAAAAAACAGCGAAATACTGAATTTAATTTAGAGACTGCACATGGCCCCATTAACTCAGATATAGAAGTAGCTCAAGAATTTGAAAACTTTTTTGCTAATATTCCCCTTAAAACTACTGAAGCTTTAAATTCCTCACCCGCGCTTTCTGCTGCTTTACTTAGACAAAATGTGAAGGCATGCCCTTTAGAGTTTAGGTTTCAGCATACAAACCCCCAGGCTGTTATAAAAGCTTTTAAAGATCTTAAAATTAAATCAACAGAAGATCTCTGGGGAATGTCTGTAAAAGTCTGTAGATCTATTATCGAAACCATTGCGCCCTATCTAGCTTACATATTTAACACCAGTGTAGACCAAGGAGTCTTTCCGGATCTCATGAAACACAGTAAAGTAGTTCCATTGTTCAAATCCGGTGATAGTAAAGAACCCAACAATTATAGGCCTGTGTCAATTCTGCCAGTTCTCAGTAAGGTGTTTGAAAAGTTGATGCTCAATCAAATGTTACTTCACTTTAATAAAAATTCCATCTTTCATAAACAACAGTACGGTTTCACCAAAGGGCGTTGTACTACTGACGCCGGTGTCACCCTAATAAAGAACATTTTTAATGCCTGGGAAGAAGCACAAGATGCCATTGGAATCTTTTGCGACCTCTCGAAGGCGTTCGATTGTGTAGACCATGAGACACTTCTGCTGAAACTAGAGCACTATGGGATTAGGAATACAGCTCTTGATTTATTTAGATCATACCTGAAAGATAGAAATGTTAAAGTTCAGGTAAACGGCGTAAACTCATTAGGGTCTGAAATGGCAATGGGCGTTCCTCAAGGTTCGATATTGGGTCCATTCCTCTTTTTAGTTTACATTAATGATTTACCCCAATTACTTCAAAATCAACCGAAGATGGTGTTATTTGCAGATGACACATCATTAATCTTTAAAATAAACCGACGGTCACAAAATCTTGACGACGTGAATAGCTCTATTCTGCAAGTCCAAGATTGGTTTACGGTAAATAATCTGGTACTTAATAAAAAAAAAACCAAATTCATTAGATTTAAATTACCTAATGTTAAAAGTAGCGAATGTGACATCATATTGAATGGAGAAAAACTGGAATTTATTAATCAAACAGTTTTCCTAGGAATCACGCTAGACGAGAAATTACAATGGGGACCTCATATAACATCTCTTGCGGGGCGGTTAAGCTCGGCCGCTTATGCTGTTAGAAAGATAAGACAGTTAACAGATGTGGAAACCGCGCGTTTGGTCTATTTTAGCTACTTTCACAGCATTATGTCGTATGGCATTTTACTGTGGGGTCGGGCTGCTGACATTGAATCCATCTTTATTTTGCAAAAGAGAGCTGTCAGAGCCATTTATAATCTACGTCGCCGCGAATCTCTCAGGGAACTTTTTAAAAGGATTAATATTATGACGGTACCTTGCCAATTCATCTATGAAAATATTATGTTTGTAAGGAAAAATCCACATCTCTTTAATAAAATAAGTGATAGACATAATTTTAATACTAGAAATAAAGATAAACTAGATCAACCATTTTACAGATTATCTAAAGTACATACATCTTTTATGGGGTACTGTGTTAAATGTTACAACAAAATACCTTGTGACATATTGCAATTAAATGAAAGAAAATTTAAAACTCATATCAAAAGTGCACTTTGTAAACAAGCATATTACAAATTAGAGGATTATATCCAGGATAAGAGTGCTTGGAAACATGCTGGTCCTGCTCCATAGGACAATTTAGAATCAAGACAAAATCAAACTGGTTGCTAATTTAATTGTAAAATTGATTATTTTGTGTTTTATGACATTGATTTAACATTCTGTGATTACTTTCTCACACACTGACTTATTAATTACAAAATTTTAGGAAAATCGTCTACTTTTACAATGTTTGTAAATATGTGAGCACCATGTATCTATCACATATTAAATTATCTGTCGTTGCTTCATTTTTAATTCTTTTTACCTATTGTGGTATAGTAATTTTATTCTAGGTGCATCGTCTTCACATATAATTATTTAACTAATGTACGTACCTATACAAACTATTGTAAAACATTTTAAAAGAGTAACGGTGGAGTTTCTTGCCCATTCTTCTCCATACGAAAACTACCTTTTGGAAGGGGCGACTAGAATCATTTTTAATATTTTGTAAATTTCGACGTTCAAAAGTGCCATACATGGGCCTATTTGAAATAAATGATTTGACTTTGACTTTGACTTTGACTTTGCAAGTCTTGTCACGTTCTTTGAACAGCCTGTGTTGAAGCTGTGTGGCTGTGTCTTTGGTTTTGTTGTTAAGTGCAAGTCTATCTTTTATTTATGACATATTGTTGTAGTTTGAAGGTGATCTCATTAATTTGGTTTTTGAAAACCATTTTTAAATATAGAAGCGTGTTTAAAAGACGCATTAAGGGGGAAGCGTCAGGGTAGCCCGCGAAATTCAAATTTTCTTACGTTTTTTGCATTTTGCAGATCAGTATTAGGTTTTATGTTGATTAAAATATGGCTTTACTCAATTATAATCATTACAATCAGAAATTGTGATTAAGGAGAAGATAAAGGTGTCGAATGTCATGATTTCATGAAATCATGACATTTGACACCTTTGCTAACTTATGGAGTTGTATTGCTGATTGTAATGATTATAATTGAGTAAAACGATATTTGTTGCGACCGCGAATCATATTTTAATCAACATAAAACCTAACACTGACCTGCAAAATGCAAAAAACGTAAGAAAATTTGAATTTCACGGGCTACCCTGACGCTTCCCCCTTAAAGAAGTTTTGGAGATCATAGAGAACAGCAGTTGGTGATAATTTGAAAACTAAAAAAACTTATCTCTGATAACTTCAAAGATTAGGTACATTTACAAATAAATAAAATACCTACTTAGTATCGGATACTCTAAAAGTATTTTAAAATGGACGATACCCACCCAATTCTAGAACGAGAGTATCCTGAATATGCAGTTTGTTTACAAAATAGAGGTAGCGGTAGCAACATGAATAGAACACATTGCACTAAGAGTTTCGGAGCCTTTGACGTGATATCAAGACGAAATACCTAGACTATATGCAGGACAGGACAGGTATTTACAATGACATCAAGCTTGCCCTCACAATTTGCTTCTAAGATATCTAAGAGCTAACTTTCTTTGATGTGACAACGGTTGCGACCAATAAGAATTTGAATTTAGAATACGTAGAACGTCTATGTTGTCTATAGTAGATTCCATAATTGCATCACGTCGTGTTCGTTCTAAATTTAAAAATATTTTCCAACACAAGACCTTCGCAGCAAAATCCTCTTTTTCTAATTTAGAATCATCTTAATAACATTCCAGACAACAATCTCCTCCGTACATTCAGACGGTATGAGCCAAGATTCATTTCTGATCTGGATGCATTTCCCTATAGTGCGATGCAAAATTAAAATTGTATTACTAGCTCACCGCCATCGTCCCTGACTTGCGCACTGATGTAAACTTTGATAAAGTTTCTTTGGCCATTAATAATTCTCCCGCGGCATCCGGGACCCCTGAAAAGAATATTTCACTCTTTTGAAGCTGCAAACTGGGTACAATCAAATTACCATTTGAAAGAGCCCCTTGTATTGCTATTTAAGACGTTGAACGATTTTCGTGAGCTTTGTTTGTGTCTTATCGTTGAAACCGTTTGTAATAAATCTCTTAACAGATGTCTACAAGTACAAGGCCAAATTATGATGAAAAACCGGATTTTCTTTTGCGTCAAAGGGATACGAAAACTGTGGTGTTTTTTGTGATTATTTGAAAAAGATACTTTTCTCTAACATGCTTGGAAATTCGAGAATTATTTTGACAACCTTCTTCGAGATAAATCGAAATTTCTGGACTGGTCGAATACATGCGAGCGCCCGGCCGGCAATTTTTGTATGAAAATTCATATCTGTCGTGTTTAGCGGCCGAATAAATTACTATGAAAAATCATACCTGTCGTGTTATTTAAAAAGGGAACGAACTTTTTACTTCAACACATGGCAACCAAGGAGGTTACTTTTCAAAGATTATTTGGTTTGCAAGTAAAGCTGTCTAAAAGTAAAGAAGAACCAAATAAACATTGGCGTGTGAAAAACAATCGTTGTTCGTCATTGAATCTGGAATTTATAATTGCTTTACTTAGTTTGAATTTCCACGCAAAAAAAGTACTATGCAAGCCATGGCCGCAAACCAGGCATTGGTGGACTCACGTATGAGTGCCTCGGGCTTCGCCTTGAAGCACATTTTCACGATCGTCCGTCAATTCACTTGTTGCAGGCCGCTACAGTAATGTATTATTTTAACTAGCTAGAATTTTTCACAAAACTTATAGAACATAGTTGTTTCGAATACTTTTTTGAATGCTAATAAAACCGTTTAAAATAAAAAACGATTTTCTTTCTAATTGCAAAGCTTCGCGCGAAGGGGGAACGAAAGGCAGAAATAAATAATGAAGATAATTCTTCAGCGATCACAGCCGTAGGCGTTCTATATTATTTGCTTACCTTGCACAAAAGAGAGTGCACTGTTATGTCGTGCATGCAAAATGGGGTAGAGCGAAGAGATTTTTATTAGAATTTATTAATCAAAATTTAAAAAAATAAGGGTCACGTCATGGCACCAATATCTATATCTAAACTAATATTATAAATTGAAAAGATTTTATTTTTTGTGTGTTTGTATGTTTGTAATGGATAAACTCAAAAAAAAAACCAAATCAATTTTAAATCTTTTACATATAAAAAACAATACTATCAGCTAGTAATACCAGTTGTTTTTGAAGTGAAAACTTCTTTAGGCGCGTAGGGCATTTTTGAGATGGGGAAAAAACAATTGAACTCGCGACACCGTTACCGACATCTCATTAAAATTATTTCCTGCACAGTAAAATTGTTCAAGTTTTCATCATTTCCCGGAAAAACAGTGGCAACTGTTTTTTAATTTTTCAAAACAATTAGAGATCCATACGTAAATTGCAATAATGTAACCCAAGATGTCCTATAAAAGTCATTATTTGGCGTACGCTGCAAAAACTATTAATTATATACTTAAAATAATGAACTACAGTTTAAATTGTGTTTTAATTTGCATTAATATTCTGAAAATGTCACGCATACAATCAAAATAGAACTTTAGTAAATTATTTATTGGATCTTTTTCTTTCCCTATATAAGACAAGTACGTAATTGGAACATTTTCGCTCGATTAATTTTTATTCGAAAATATGTCCTTTTAAAGATTATTTGTAACAATAACAAAATTACTCGGCTTTTGTGTCTAAAATTATTATTGACAGTAAGAAAATATAGTTTATTAATTATTATCCAGATAAAATATATTTTTTTCGCTAGATCACTTATTACTTTAGTTATAAACGAAATAAGAATTGAGACTTACGACATTCAGTTCCGTGCTCGAACACGACCAAAGAGCGCACGCGATATTCTACTTTATAACCGATGTGTTACTGTTCTTAACACAGTGGAGTGGTCGGGTGCATGGGGGCGGAGTTTGCGTGGTAATTGTCTTTGGAGTGCCTGGTCTTATTATAATTCCCTTATTCGGAAAGAGATAAAACTTATTGCTGCTATTTGTTTTCTTCTCTCATATCATCACGATTTACTTACAGATCTCTAAGAAAATATGTCGTGATCAAATATTATGACAGCAAGTTCGCTTTTATACTTACTGCCTATGTGATTCGTAGAGGCAAAAGCAGTTTCTACTGCAATTTTAACTGCTCAAAACTACTTAGCTTGTTGTCTAAGCTGCAACCTAAAAACGGCCAAGTCCGAGTCGGACTCGCACACGAAGGATTCCGTACCGTAAGATCAAATAAAAATACCGAAAAAAACATGTTTCTTGTACCCTAAAAACCATTAGATATTAACGTAGATAAACAAACACCAAACATCCAAAAAAAACCGTAACAACATTATATTTTTAATCCAAACTCACAGGAGTAGATTACATTATCCCAATACGAATAATTTATAATGCAAATTGGGCCCGGGGGCTTTACGCTTCTATAATAGAATAGATTGCTAAACACCACGGCATGGATAATTTACTTGTTAGTGAGGGTCGTCAGTTGCTTCCTGCGGTAGTGACTGTGTGTTAGTAGTCATGATGTAATCGGGTAGATGTCGATTGAAAGGGGCAGATAATTTGTATTCAGATGTATTTTATTGAAGAAGATTTTGTTGAAGCTTCGTTAAAAAAAAAAAACTTTTATTTTAAAAGCAGCTTCTGTCCAATGTTTTTATTCCTTATAAATATTATGTACACCTATAATTTGTGGGTATATCAGTAACACCTTTCCTAATTTTGTTATTATTTTTAATATTGAATGTATGCACAAACACGAACGGGAACCCACCCACATGCACACGTACACACCTCCCATACACACAGAGGACGATATAATAATTTTAGAATAATTTATATTTTTTGTCTTTTTCATATTTTTTTATAATTTTCATTTCTGCAATTTTGTATTTTAATTTGTTTTTACCTCTTTAAAACTGTATTTTGTAGCGCATATGTTTGTCTATTCCTATGTTGACATTAGTATCTAAGCCAAATAAAAAGGGAGAGGGCGCTGACTCATGACATACAGGTACATCTAGTTCAGGAGTCAGAGGCTTCAAACAAGTTTCTGTAACCTATTATGTCAATAAAGAACTATCAATATATAACTATCTTATAATATGCTGTTGGTGTTCTTTTATATACAAATAAATTATGTGTTTATTGGGTTGTAAATATTTCGTGTCGATTTCTTACAGGGTCTTTTTATGGCTCTTTAGGAATAGTTAAGCGGAACAGGTTACTAAATATATCCACGTCTATTGTATTTTATAATGGATTTCCGCAAGGTCACGCCTGAATCAATTAACTACCTCTGATTGATGTTAATAACTTACACAGAAAAAAGTACTTAAGGTTTTCTTAGATTACCTTTGTAAGGTTTGAAACACAATTGATATAAAAAAAGGAAATTAAACACATTTTACTGAAAACAAAACACTTTATTATCCAGAGAATAGAAAACTACCATTCAACCTTACCTACAGCAGCGTCTAAAAGTTTTATGGTCGGAGCGAAAATTACATTTACCATTTTTACGTTCTATTCCTGCACCTCGCATTGCACTCAGCTCGGATATAACTCAAAATTATGAAATAAAGTGAAATGTACTTTAAAACGTTTCTAAGAGTGTGCAACAGCTGAAACAAATCGTGGCCAACGTTGGCCTTCCGTAATGGAAATAATGGAAACGGCTGACTATTGGCTCGCTTACCTTAAGTGGGTACGCGACTTGCAAAGAAATGGCCGGCTATTGGTAACGCACCTTATTGAGTTCAGTAAGTGTATTTAATGGAGATGTAGCGCTGTGGTTGGTGATAGAGGCGTTTAGATAAGCTCTTTAGAAAAGGATCGAGACATCCTCATAAAGTTTTAATAAGGTTGTTATTGGAATATCTTAATGGTTTTCTTCATGTTGTTTTCTTGAGCAATGTTTTATCCATTGTCATGTGGTATTTTAATGCCATTGGATTTTCAGAGTTCAAGAGCTTGATAAATAAGGGTGATTTCCGAAAAGCAATCAAAATGTAAATAACTTCAACTGAGTTTTGTTAACTTTTGGCTACATTCTATCCTATACTATTAAATGAGCAATATTTTTGTCTCGAAATCTCGATGAAAATTGCAATATAAAGGTTTACGGCGGCAAAAAACGATCTAGCTAGGTCTCATATCTGGAAAAAATCGTTTTCTCCGTATTCTCACCCAAGCAGAGCTCGGTCGCCCAAAGTTTAGAACAAGATGGCTACCTTAGAATAATGACAGGGCAGCATGGAATCAGTAAGTACCTACTATCATGGCAGCATGAAATTAGAAGTATACTACATGACAGGATGGAATTAGTATGAACTTTCCTATACTATTAAACGAGCATTCTCTATTTCACCAGAGCAGAGCTCGGTCGCCCAGGTACTTAAAATAATATATCACTATCCTTTTTTCACAACAGAATAAAATGCCTTTAACACGTCACAATATGGTCCCTGGTCACATGAGCACAGCATTAAATTAACAATTCCCATGTAATCATCATCATCGTTTCATAATTGACAGTTTTTTCCACCTGAGTAAATGGCCTCCCTTTTCTCATGTAATGTTTTGTGCCAATATAAGAGAACCGAGACCTTCCTAAGGTCGTTGAAAATTTAGTAAATAATTGCCCCAAGCGACTGAAAATTTTCAGTAAAACAGTATTTATTAAAAGCTACTTAGCAGCATATTACACGTTATTAAGTTCTTCTGACCCAGTTGGAGCAGCCTCCTCTTATTCGACCGGGGAGACTTTAATATTTTAGTTGCAGACTACTCCTTAGTTCTACGCTCAATTAATCATTTGGAATTCTGCACTGTTTTAAAATTGACTTGGGGAAAGGAAAAACAGAAAGTGCAGATGTTTTTACTTTTTTCTTTAGTTAGTTAGGGATTTTAATAATGCGTATGATAGTCCCATCATACCCTAAATGCACACTGCTACGCTGCCATATTTGGGCAATGAACCTGAATAGACTGAATCACATCTTCATCATTTGAGACAGAATTTTATGATTATGCCTAAATCAAGTCTTTTCAACCTCAATAACCCAAAAATAATCATTTCTATGAGACTCATATCGAACACAGTCCACCAATAAGTGATGTAAGTCTTCAACAACTCCACTTTCAACAAAGTATAGATCCTATATTATTAAATGAGCAATATTTGTAAAATATATATTATTTGTAATCACGTTTTCGAAAACGGTTTCTAACAATTTCGATGAAAGTTGCAATATAGGGGTTTACGGGGGTGAAAAATCGGTCTGGCTAGATTGTATCTGGGAAAATTCGTTTCCTCCGTATTTTCACCCGAGCAGAAAACTCGGTCGCCCAAAGTTTAGAACAAGATGGCTACCTTAGAATAATGACATAGCAGCATGGAATTAGTAAGTACCTACTATCATGGCAGCAGGAAATAAGTATGTACTCTGCATGGAATTAGTATGAACTTTCTCATACAATTAAATGAGCATTCACTATTTTCACCAGAGCAGAGCTCAGTCGCCCATAGTCTAGAACAATGGCTAACTTAGAATAATAACATGGCAGCATGGAATTAGTAAGTACCTACTATCATGGCAGCAACGAATAAGTATGTTCTCTGCATAGAATTAGTATGAACTTTCTTATACAACTAAATGAGCATTCACTATTTTCACCAGAGCAGAGCTCGGTCGCTCAGGTACTGTTCTATAATGTGATATAGAAGCTGTCTGGTCTAGTGGTCGCATGCGTGACAGTGTGCGATGTCCTCGGTTCAATCCCTGAAGTATCATTGGGTTTTTCGTTGAGGAAATTCTTAGAAAAAAGCTGGAGTAAATAATGGATTTGTGTTTAAATGACAATAGTTTTGCTTAAATGAGACTATTACACGGTATTATAACTGGAAAACCGTAAAAGTACTTACAGCACATCTACCTATGCTTTTTAACCGACTTCCAAAAAGGAGGAGGTTATATGTTCGACGCGTATGTTTGTTTTTTTTTTTTTTTTTTTTTTTTTTTTTTTATGTATGTCCACCGATTTCTCCGTCATTTGTGGACCGATATTGAAAATTCTTTTTTTGTTTGAAAGGGTATGCTCCCAAATTGGTCCCATATAAATTTTATTAACTTTGCTTGGGTAGTTTTTGAATTAGCTACAAAATACGTATTTTTTTCCCACTTAGTATGTAGATGATATGATAAGTTCCTGTCACTGGTAGCAGGTAGTGGTATTCGAATGTGTGTGGGGTAGGTACCACAACTAAAAAGTGAAAAATAAAAACTTTTTACAAAAAAAAAACAACCGACTTCCAAAAAAAAACACTACAAAGTGAAAAATAACTTTAATTTCGGAAGTCGGTGGCAAAAAACGAAAACACAAAACCCAAGACACCGACTTCCGAAATTAAAGTTATTTTTCACTTTGTAGTGTTTTTTTTTGGAAGTCGGTTGTTTTTTTTTTGTAAAAAGTTTTTGATAAATACTGTCGTGATGTTATGAATGTATGGACTCAGCGAAGTAGTTACGTCTTGGCAAGCTGAAAGATTGAAAAAAAAAAAGTCACTGCCAGACCGGACTGTTCCTTTCAAGGACACTGGGTGGGGACAGTCATAGGTTACGTAAATAAATTTGTAAGATCTAACAATGCTAACCTACTTATTTAAGCACTATTGTTACTAACACCAAAATACTAACAAAATTATGGATCTTTGTCTGAAATAAAATTTATTATTTTTATTATTTGTGACTGTCATAGCAAAAAAAAAACTACTAATTAGGTACTAGACGCTACGCTCGAAGTTGAGGACGAGTATGTTTACCTAGGACAAACTGTCCAGCTAGGTAGGTCCAACTTCGAGAAAGAGGTCAATCGTCGAATCCGACTCGGCTGGGCAGCGTTCGGGAAGCTACGTAAATCTTCTCGTCCCACATACCACAGTGTCTCAAGATGAAAGTCTTTGACCAGTGCGTGTTGCCAGTGATGACCTATGGTACTGAAACATGGTCTCTCACAATGGGCCTTATCAGAAGGCTAAAAGTCACCCCAAGGGCAATAGGGAGGGCTAGCTTGGAGTTTCCCTACGTGATCGAATCAGAAAAGAAGAGATCCGCAAGAGAACCAAGGTAACCGACATAGCCCGAAGAATTGTCAAACTTAAGTGGCAATGGGCAGGGCACATTGCTTGCAGAACGGATGGCCGATGGTGTCGAAAGGTTCTGGAGTGGCGACCGCGTACCGGAAGACGTAGCGTTGGAAGGCCTCCCACAAGATGGACCGCTGACCTTGTGAAGGCCACAGAAATCCGCTGGATGCGGAAAGCACAGAATCGATCGAAGTGGCGATGCTTGGGGGAGGCCTATGTCCAGCAGTGGACGTCTTTCGGCTGAAATCATGATGATGAATTACTGGGCATTATTTCTTAAACGATTCAATGCAAACAATTTTTGTACTGTTTTACCTATTTTAAACAGATTTTTTTTATTCTCTGTAGTGTTTATTTATGTTGTTCACTTCACCGATATAGTTTTGCAAGTTAGATTAATCGATGCACGCATACAAGAATCAACTTTGTATCGGCAAGAAACTGATCTTATAGAGCAAAGTTGCTTGTTGTTAGCGCTCCCAGCGTGTTGGTAATATTTAAGAAGTTAACTTTGTGATTAAAACAATATTATAGGTACAGCTATACCTACACATATTGTATGCTTTGCAGCCATAGAGTTCCTTGTCGGCTTTATGTCATAAACTATTTGGAGCCGTGTAGCTTATATTATGACCTTCCATCAATTTTGACTTTGGTTTTATACGCAATGTTCTTTGTAAGTATATTTAATGGAGAATTCATTTAAAAACACGTTTCAGAAATGCTTGCAATTCTCAATTTGCAATTGGAATTTCATTACTTACAATTCTCAAAAGAGCATCGGTAAGCCATTCACTAATTTTAAATTATTCTTCCATTTACTTATCGACAACCCCAATTAACTCAACTGTGCCAACCTCTCCTTCAAAAAATAAAAAAAAACAAATGACTTTAATAATCTCGTTGTTCGCTCGATCGCTCGCCAATCGCCTGCATTACGCCCCTCTCTAATATTTGCATGAAAAATACTCATTGCTCAGGGCGCTGAAGTGCGAACATAAATAATGAGGGCCCAGGTTTCCGGACTATTATTGTCGTCTATCACCGAGGACTGCGAACCGTATTCTTTTACGTCCAAGCGTTTTGTCAGACAAGAATATTTCACAAGTTATTTGTATCAATTTAGCTTCGAAAGGAAAATGTTGGCCCCTTTAACGTTCTCTTTTTGTGAGAGACGTATCCGCGTATTGGTTTTCGTAATGGCTTTTTGAATCATATCGATGTTTATGATGTGAAGTGAACTTTGTTATTGGTTTACTTTGTTATTATCTACATAAACATTTTACTTATAGTATTTTTCAAGCGGTAATAAGTAGGTTCATAAAATGTAAAACTTACATGTTCATCCAACTATTATGGTAATCGTCATATAGATGAGTAAAAAAAATGTGATGAATAAACATTTAACTTACCATTTAATTTGATTATTCTCATGATATTCAAACGGCAACCATAGAATCGATCCCGTAAAACAAATTTAAATCACTTTTAAGTTTTCCAATTTCATTTCGAGCCACAAAAAATGCAGTCTAACAATCCTTGAAAATGGAAAATTTCATTCCATAATTTTGCAGCCGAAAGCATCTTTGCTTTAAATCGGGATTTATTTTGCTAGTCTCAAACATTCTCATAATATTTCCGTTCCTGAAATCAACAATGTCTAGATTGTTAGCTATAAACATTCTTTGAGAATATTCTGCGCAGTGGACGAACTTGGGTAGTATTCTCCGTACATTGCGGACTAAAGTACGTCAGAGTCTTTGCTGTCCACTAAAAATAGTTTCTGAAACATTAAAGGCGGATTGTTGGGCCAATTTTTATAATGCTGCTATTTATTTCGGGCCTCAAAGATATTTATGAATCACATAGTTAATTCTGTAACATATTTCTGCTGGCTTGTCACACTTAAGACGCCGATATATGCCAGCGACCTTGAATAGTTAGCTTGCGTGTTCTGTGCTGAGCTCACGCAACGCGTTGTACGTCCAGCCAGTAATAAGCCTCGCCCATCAAGGAGTTCTGTCCCAAATTAGACGCATTATTAATATATTATACGTAAATCAAAAGGTATTCCAATAAAACACGTATACCAAAAGATACGTTATTAAATTATATTTAAAATGGTGAAGGTTTTAGAAAAATAGGCTTGATAGTTTGTGCGTGATTCTCAGTTTTTTTTTCCGCGTTATGTATAACTTTACTGATTAATTACACTATGTAATTTAAACATAATCTAAAATATTCACAGATGAAGTTATTAAGAAAACGCTCTAATTTAACATACATTTTTCCAAATCGTGATCATGATACTTGAAAGTATAAAATCATTAAAAGTCGCCTTAATGCCAGTAAGGATTGATATTAGGCACGAGGGTTACTTTCAACACTCTTGGTGGCTATTGATGGTGTTGGTAGAGTAATTATACATACATTACTAACCTATTTAGCAAACAAAGTCGTAGTTGTCTAGGTCGGATAAACAGTCCAGTGTTGTTGGATTATTCATTGAAACATTTTTTTTCTTGTGTCGTATGACCCAAAAAAAAAAACTGAATTGAATTCAAATGGTGGACCATTGAATTCAGCAATGAATAAATGTGCATAATATATTCGTTAAGAACGGAATAGAATTACCGACTAAACCTCTGAAAAGGGATCCTTTTCATTAGGCCTTCATAAAAAACGCGTTAAGAAAAACAAAGAATAGAGAGATACATGCTATCATTTATCGTTTATGTTGCTCCCTGCGCTGGCCCCATTATGAACCTTGTATCAAGACCCTAAAATAAATGCTTTGCTGTAAATATTTTGTTTTGTAAAGAGATTAAGAAAATTATTATTTATCTCTCTTTATTTGGACTGAATTCTGTTAATTAACGTATGTCCTACGAATTTCTTGTAATATAAAGATAGAAATTGTTTTTTTTTTTTTTAATTTTGGACTTTGAACAGTTTTTTAGGACTTGACAAAACATCGAGATTTCTTAATATTTTGTAGGTTTAATATTCTAGGTATTTTACATATAAACCTCCCGGAATAAATTCTCTAAATGAAAGTGAAAACCGCATCAAAATCCTTTGTGCAGTTTAGAAGAACAACGCGGACACAGCAGGCAGTCACGAAAAGCGAATTAAATTTAAAACACATAGGTATTAATATATATGCTACCTTTTTAGAGTCAAACAACATATATTTTCCCCTTAGCTTTACGTTTTCACATTGTCATACTAAAAATATAATATTTACTTAACTACGTTAAAATTCAAGAACATTTGCTCGGAGTTCAGTTGCCTCCGTATTCTGGTAATCTGCGTTATAAATGGTATAACTACTATAACCTAAACATCGCTCCATCAACACAGCAAATCTTGTGGAACGTAATTTAAAAACGAGAAGCGATTGGATTTTTTTTAGAAAAAAAAAAAAAAGTTTGTCACTCGGGGACTGCCGCGGTAAAGCTATTGCATAGCATTTGTAACCTCCATACTTCCTATTTGTCAACGCTACACTTGGGATGATGACGTGATGACATAAAACAAAAATTACGTTCCCATGACAACATCACGTTGTCATGGGAACCGTCATTACACGGTAGGCGGAGAACTAAATAAAACCTAACACCCCCAGGTGTTAGGTTTTATTTTCGTTACGTTACGGAATTTATTGATTCGGTCGCCGCGCTCAAAGCCCGCGATAAAAGCTATGCAATAGCTTAAAAACTTAAAAAAAGAAAAAATAAAAAAAAAATAAAGGAAAGAAAGAAATAAAAATTAAAGAAAAAGAAAAAAAATTAAGAAAGTAGTTATCGTTGACTTCATAGTTGCTTTATCACTTTTGACAATTCCCATTAAGTTGAAACTATCTTTACTTCATTTATTATATAGCATTAGAAAAAGAACGGCAATATAACGACAGTAAATTATTGTGTAATATTGTTGAAATTACTGCACTTTAGCATCTGCATCGTGAAATAAGGAAGTTTATCATACGTTTACATCGAAATAATGAAAGGGTGATAACTATTATTTTTCTAATGTTATTAAATGGAGTATAAAATTGTCACAGACAAAAATAGGCGTAGTCGTTTTATGACGTGCAAGAGCTAGAGAGCTAGAGCAATCACAAGGTCGACTGTACCTGTTTATTACTAGAACTTTAATTGAAACCACGTATCCTACATTACGTATTTTAAACATACACAATTTAATTAATAACAATTAACATTCTAGCCGTGGGACCTTTATTTTTCGTTTTAGTGTTTATTAAAAACTTTGATCTTAATTTGTGATTATTTCATAACAATACCATTCAGTTTGTGTTGAATTATTGATACCATCGACCAGTGCGTGTCTAGTGCCTTTATTCAAAGGAACTGCTAAAGGAACTATCTAGTCTCAGTACTCTTCCTTTAGCTTTTATAAAGGAACTACTGATCCAAATATTCTCAGTAGTTCCTTCAAAGGAACTACTAAAGGAACTAGTGAACAATAACCGCTGTATATAATGTGATAAACTTATCGCCACTCGGCACTCTGTATAACTTGAGTAATGCTTACGACTGCATTAACTATTAATTAGTCGTAAGAAACAAACATGTAGTGACGCAACATACAATGATGTTGCTTTGTTGTTCACGCTTCTAAACAAATCATATTTGTCGGGTGATGTTTATAGCAAGAACAACTCTTAGTGTGCGGTCACTTTAGGTGTCCCTCAGGGTCCTATTTTTGGTCCAGCTTGTTCTCTTTACTCTCGACCAGTGAGGTAGAAGTAAAGTTATTTGAAGCATATCGTCAAAGTTCGCCAAGTTGTATTTCAAACAAAACAAATTGAAATTATGAAAGACATTAATATTTTCTTGAAAAAATGTCTTCGAGTTAATTCCAGTACCCGCAATACGCTCCTGACTTCAACCGCACAGAAGCACGTCGCGTTCCCTCCGCCGCTCTCTAATTTTGTATGCTCTGTTGTTTCACCGCATTTATTTTTCTTCGCGGTCTAATTCTCTTTGTTGTCTCAGTCGTTTCGCAACCAAATTTCGCGGAATGAGGTCCGTGGTTGAAATGAAATTGGTATTCGGAATGAATTGGGCTCCTCCGTAAGTTTTGCGGACCCTTGATTTTTAATTCGATTTGTGCTTCGCACGGATGCTGAATATTAACCCAGTTTACAATACGACGGCAAAACAATGACAAGTATATTCAGGAACAATTGAAAAAATCAGGAAACTTTTTGGTATCGTCGTGTCCACCACCACGAAAGTAGGGACCAAATATATATCTGACATTCTGATTAGCGTTGAACAGCAGTGAACAAATTTCAGCCGATATGCAAGTCATCACCGCTGCTTACTAATTAAGCTAGCGCCTCAACTTTGAATACGGTTCTTCAAATGCTTTTAGCAGCATGCAAAATCTTTTCATCGGAATATATACTTTATGAAGCGCCTGCGAATTTATTACGGGATTAGCAGCTACTAAAATACTTATTCCTTAATTGCCCAATGCTGATGTCTTTAAAGGTGTAAGTTACTTTCATTCGTCTGAAAAGGATCCAAAAACAGTAGTCACTCAAATAACGAATTTCGAATACGTCATACGCATAAAAATCTATATTATATTATATTTTGTGTAATGTACTTCTATGACAACTCGAATCTAGGTCAATCCTCAACTCGAGGGGGTTCCAACTCGTCGATTTTTGGATGACATGCAAATAAGATCAACAATAACTGACAGGCATCCAACCGCATCGATTTATTCCAAAACAGAGATAAGCAACATTATAATATTATTGTTAGAGACATCAGCAAGACAGATGGGGCGGTCAACGCATGAATATTTCAGGAGTGGCATTAGGACATGGGAAAATAAATATGGCCGACTTGACTGGACGCATTTGTACATAAATCGTAGTACCGCCCGTGTTTGAATTACCAATGAAAGGGACCGAGCTGGGGTTATTTATCAGTTAACCGTATATCCATCTCGCTGGGTTACACGCTGAATTTTTATTGAAAACTCACGGAAGTCATGATTCGTTGATTACGAGATTAGAATAACGTAAGTGGCTATTTATTTAGAATGCCATTGATTAATAGAAAATACAATGGAGTTAACGTTTTTTACAAACACACGGAGGCATAAATATGTACCTTTATCTGCCTTGATTGATACTTAAAACCATTTATTTAACGATGAGAGCTAGTATAGTCATAGTGTTATTTCATCAAAGCTCGGCGGGTGATTACATTTGACCAACCCTTCAGGGAAAGTCAATCTGAATTCATAATTATGTTACTTTGTACCTGGTTAGAACATAATTATATTTTTATAAATAGTTACATGTTTTGTTAACACAAAACACTGAAAACATTTTAAAAACAGCATAAAGGCAGATATTTACTGCTTATTTCATCAGAAATAAAACATCTCCATATTAAATATCATGGATTGGCATAGATAGGTACCTGGTAAACACTATCATCACCATTATAATAGTTTAAACATTACTGCGACTTTCACCAGTCATTGGCCCTCTTATGGGAAGCTTACCCACGACCCACCTTCCAGAACGTGGTTTGATCATTGCTTGGACATAATTAATACCATTAAGACTTTTTACGATAACTGGGAAAAACTTACTTTCACATTCGAGCAACTGCTTGATAACACATCTATGTTAACTGTCTCGCTGCTCATCATTTCAACGAATAACGCTGGTATTATAAATGGAAAAAACCGGCCAAGTGCATGTCGGACCACGCACAATGTAGGGTTCCGTAGTTGGGATGAATTTATCCCAAGAACAAACTTAAGAACGGCCAACCCGTCATACTTTTCATACAAACGCTCGTACGTGAATATGGCGTTGTAACACATCTTTCTTTAATTCTTTTAAACTAATGGGTATCTTGTGCACTATATCTAGGTTTCTATGAAATCAAAAAATAAAAATTTGGCGAAACAAATTCAATATAAGCCTCCAAAAATCTGCTTTTTTGCACAAATTTTACCTCAACTTTGACCGTTCATAATGTACTTATAAATTGTAAAAGTAAAGAAAACATCTTTATAGAAACCTCGCCCATGTAATGGAGATTCTAAATTACAAAAAAATATTTTACAAACTTGTAAGGCGTATTCAAAAACACGTATTTCCTGAAACCAGTTATTTTCGGACAATGTTATCGCGTTCTCACTTGCTTGTTAGCGGTTCTCACTTGCGCTGGATGAAACAACAAGCTTTTCGACCATGCTCGCGTTGACGATAGACGGATCGGGAAGGGCCCCCTTAACTTTGTAGTTGAAAAAAAATATCTTTCATACAGAATGTGTGGGAGAACATGTTTTTACAACCGCAAATCTAAGTTGGTCGATTATTACTCGTTAACTTGTAAAGCCTTCTCAGCTGTGATAGTTTTTCTTTTAAATTCGTTAAATAAGCTACTGCCATGAATTTTTTCACATATCTAAAACCAAACATTTAGCTGGCAGGGGCACTTGACTCTAACAAAAGTTTCACTCTAAAGCTTAATATTTCGCAAACGAATCTCTGAATTCAACAATAGTTTTAACACACTCACAATGTTTTTGAAAGACCTTTCCAACGATACCCCACACAATGGGAGAGGTAACCTAAAAAAAAAAAATTTTTTTAATTTTATGTTACCACTTTGTCGGCATGATTAATATGTATACCCTTGCCAAATTACAACTTTCTAGTACCCTAACAATCTTGGAGCTAGACCGCGCACAGACAGACAGACAGACGGACATGACGAAACTATAAGGGTTCCTTGTTTACTACGGAACCCTAAAAAGGACTGCAAAATCATTTGGAGTTGTAAATACATGCTTAGAAATCCTTGTTAGTACTGAGACGACTAATTACACCAGTAGCATGCTCGTATTCCAAATATTTGCGTTTCATGGTACTGAACAGTTATTTAATTACTAACCTAGGTATCTACAGGATAAGACTGTTTATTATTAATACGACGTCTACAATATTACGGTTGAATTTATTCGGAGCTCTGTTCACTTCACATAGCAACTCATCTAGTTTAACAAATATAATTTTAACAGTTAATATTTTAACAACCCCCGACACAAACATTTCCTCATTTTTCTTTTCTACTCCATCACCAGACCCTGTTCACCATCTATCTATATATAACCTATACATTGATACCTGTGCTGTAAGTTGATAAGGGAGTTAGGTATCCTGCAAATTCCAGGTGCTGCTGCAGCATCAGTTCAAGGGTACTATGTTCTTCTAATATCATTGAAGTAACCGAATACCAAACTTCAAATCGATTAGACCTGTGCAAGATACTCACATCGATCAACTAGAAAAGAGCAGAGAATCTTCAAACAGCTGAACCGATTTTGAAAGAAAACCTGCTTTCAATAAAAAAAAACCGTATTCAAATCGGTTCACCCGTTCATGAGCCACGGTGCCACAGACAGACACATACATAGCGGTCAAACTTATGACACCCCTCTTTTTGCGTCGGGGGTTAAAAATATATATATTGACGTGTAAAAGTGTTTGTACCAGTTTGTATTAACCTACTTACGAAAATAAAAAATCATTAATCATTATTACTTGATGACATTACTTAGCCTAAATTATGTTCTAGGTAGCCGTTTCAATACCTATTACAGTAAATTATAAAAATTACACAAATCAACAATACTGATGTCTACATTACTTGTTTTAAAAATACTCCTATTGACCTTACGTATAAAAGTACCTTAGTTCTATTAAAATTAGATAAAGTGGCCATACATTTGATTGTTTTATCACAAGAATTTATTATATTACGATTTATATTTATAACTAATGTTTTGAAATTTACGGGTGGCTGGAGTCGCGGGAATGGTACTTTATTTTGCAGGTAGATACAAATAATATGTAAATATAATT
The DNA here is from genome assembly GCA_949152395.1 of Agrochola litura. NCBI lineage: Eukaryota > Metazoa > Arthropoda > Insecta > Lepidoptera > Noctuidae > Agrochola > Agrochola litura. The sequence goes on from OX424496.1 coordinate 2,669,790, forward strand.
TTAATTACACAGAGTAAGTAAACATGAAAGTATCCAAATGTTTACATAGTAGAAAGCGACAATTTCCCAAGAAACATAGCTCTGTGATTTGGTCCCAAAACGGCGCCACACGTTACAACCTTATGAAAACGTTTATCCTCGCAATATTCTGTTAGACGACTAACCCGAGATGAGACAAATAAAGCAGGACGTAGCCAAAGCAGCCCCTAAAATAATAACCAAAACCCTGGCCACATGTCGTCCTAATACCAACTGGCATTTGCTCGTAAAAAATAAGAAAAGAACCCCGCAAAATACTCTCTATTACAACCCACCGTACGTCGAAAAAATTGGAAATACATTTGCTCGAAAACGAATCGGACTGCGTATTGCCAGATCGGTGTCAGACATTCTGATATCATTTTGTATCTCACACGCGTGCCACGTTACCCGCAGACTTAGAATTATTTTATGAATAACATATTCTTCAAATATGATGGTCGTGTTAGTTCCTTGAATAGGAGTCGTTTGGTAATAAAATAGATTACTACCAGCAGTCGCGATTGAAAATAAAAGTGGTTTCTCGTCCATGAAAAATTTAATGCAAGTAGTGGGTGAAATGAGTTCGCGTTGGTGCACTAACTCACAAGTAAAGGATATACAAAACTTAAAATACATATTTTCACATAAATCTAATTTCTTAAACAAAGTAGAGCATTCATGGAATCTTAATCACAAGAAAAGTGACTGTAAACCACTCGAAGCCATACCGTTCCGAGTTCAAAGATCAAAATAATTTTATTAATGACACAAAGAACAAAGTTTTGTTTGAAATATGATACCTACTGAAGAAGCTCAAAGAAAGTGACAAAAGTGATCTTGGGTTGGGGTTTTGAATAGATACATAATTGAAGAATGCGCAACATTAAATAGAGCTGATGATTATTTATGTACTGGCCGAAATTATAGAACACAAACATGGATGGCACGACACTGTCGACCCTATTGATATGTATCATGCAGCTTTATAACTGACAGATGACGTAAGGAATTTTTCTGATTTTCGATAATAACACTATTTTAACTTAGTCTCTGGTGTAATAAGAAAGGCATTATTTAGAATCTACCTATCTGTAAACGCATCTAACTTGGGTTGTCATCTTTTAAATAGAAAATCGTGGTGGATAACATATCCGATGCGACTGAGGAGCTAAACCGGGATTTAGGTGTGGTCAAAAGCTGGTCTGATCGTTTTGGGTTGGCGGTTAATCCTACCAAATGTCAGGCTATCATTGTAGGGAGCACCCATAGTATGCGGAAGCTGAATGGCTTAACTGTGCCACCTGTAATGTTTGCCAACTCAGTCATCCCGTTTAGCTCCGATGTTAAGGACCTCGGCCTGCATGTGGACACATGTCTTGACTGGCGAAAGCAGGTCACGACTGTAAGTAAAAAAGTCACCGGAACGCTGCGGTCGCTTTATCGGTTGAAAAACCTTCTCCCATCACACATTAAGGCAATGCTTGTACAGTCCCTAATCTTTCCCATAATAGACTATGGTGATGTGTGTTACTATGACCTGAATGCAGATCTCCTCAATAAACTTGACCGCCTTCTAAATAACTGTATTCGATTCGTCTTCAATCTTCGTAAGTATGATCATGTGTCTGCGCATTGATTGCTTTTAAAATGGTTACCCATACGTCAGCGTAGAGAGTTGAGGGCTCTGTCTATGTTGTATTCTATACTCAACAAACCCACTTCTCCTTCTTACCTCACTTCCCATGTTCAATACCTATGCTCTGCCCATAATAAAAATCTTCGTTCTACCAACAATCGTCTTCTACGTTGTCCTTCTCACCGCTCCGGTTTTATTCACTCTTCTTTCTTTGTCCAGGCGGTATTTCTTTGGAATGCGCTCCCTCTGAACATCAGGATGGCAACCAGTCGGTTATCTTTCAAAGTGAAAGCACGTGAACATATTCGTGAAAAGTTGGCAGAATCTTTGCAGCGCTGATTTGCTGGATTTGTTTTCTCCTCTACCTATCGTTATTTCTCCTGACAAAGTTTAATTGGTTTATAACATAACACATAACATAACATCACGCCTTGTTTCCCCGAAGGGTTGGGCAGAGGTGTACCTGTAGCAGGTATACCCACATTTCGCCAGTTATGTTTGAGTCCCATGTAATAGGGGGCGAGCCTATTGCCATCAACCGGGCACAAATCCAGACTCCGGGCTGCTACTGAGAAATTCCAGATAGAAAAACCCAATAACACTTTGCCCGACCCAGGAATCGAACCCAAGACCTCATGCTCAGCAGTAGCGCTTGCAACCACTAGACCAACGTATGTGTATGTATTTATGTATCTATGTATTAGTATGTATTCATTTTCAAGTTATCTGTCATTTATGTTGCACCTGCCATGTTTTGTCTCTGCATCACCCTAAGGTTGACTGGTAGAAAATGCCTCAGGCATTAAGTCCGCCTTTGTACAGTATTTTTTTTTACTTGTGCATAAAGTTTTAATAAAATAAAAATAAAATAAATAAAATCGTAGGCTAGACCACTTCTGCTTCTAATAATTATAGTACCCGTACCATTGGTCAATGATGACGGTATGGTCCATTAATAATTGGTTATATGAAATTGCAACCAGAACCTCCATATTAACCTGTCTAGAGGATATATGCCTAATCAGTTTCATCCACAGTCTGACTTCAATCACTGCTGAGCATAGAATTCTCTTTTTATGTGTCAATCTCCACGCTGTTAAAAATAAAAACCTACCTGAACCTGTACCTGAAGTAAAAATGAAGCTACATAAAAGTCGTTCGTTGATTCAAGAATGAGTTGTTTACTTCTAAACGCGAAGTCAGCCGTAACAGTTCGCAACGAAGGGTCGCGAGCAAAAAGTTGAGAGATTTCATTAGGAACTTGATTAAGTATGTAAATGTACCTACCTACAAGTTTCCTCGTTGGAAAGCAGTGGACGCTGAAATTTTTAACTTTTACGTAAATATTTCCTTTGACAATTTTTATTGTGCAGAGGCAGTTTAATTGTTTTTGTTTTGTCTGTTATTAGGTAAAAATAATCTAGTAGATAGACATAATATCTTTGTATCCGAATTAAAATATCCAATACTATTAAACGAGCAATATTTGTATATATATGTAATTATATATTTTTAACAGACTTCAAAAAAAGGAGGAGGTTCTCAATTCGACTGTATTTTTTTTTAATGTTTGTTACCTCAGAACTTTCGACTGGGTGAACCGATTTTGATGATTCTTTTTTTATTTGAAAGCTGGTGCTTCTCGTGTGGTTTCATATACATTTTATTAACTTTGCTTGGATAGTTTTTGAGTTGGGTTCAATAATACGAATTTTTTTTTCCCACTTAGTATATGGATGATATCTTAAGTTCCTGTCACTGTTATTTACATAGCAGGTAGTGAGTGGTATTTGGATTTGTGTAATGTAGGTACTACAACTAAAAACTGAAAAATAAAAACTTTTTACAAAAAACATCAACCGACTACAAACCGAAAAATTACTTTAATTTCGGAAGTCGGTGGCAAAAAACGAAAATTCAAAACCAGAGACGCCGACTACTCGGTGTCTTTGGTTTTGAATTTTCGTTTTTTTGTACTCAAGTTCTCGAAGTTGGCTCTAACAATTTCGATGAAAGTTGCAATATAGGGGTTTCCTGGGGCGAAGAATTGTTCTACGAGTAGCTAGGTCTCATATCTGGGAAAACTCGTTTTCTCCGTATTTTCACCCGAGCAGAGCTTGGTCGCCCAAAGTTTAGAACAAGATAATGATTAATGACATGAGAATAATGACATTAGAATAATGACATGGCAGCATGGAATTAGTAAGTACCTACTATCACGGCAGCATGGAATGAGTAGGTACTATCTATACACGGATTAGTATGAACTTTCCCATACTTACTATTAAATGAGCATTCTCTATTTTCACCAGAGCAGAGTTCAGTCGCCCAGGTACTAAAAATAATAATACAAATAAATATATCAAAGTGAAATCAACTTAACACGTTTACTTAGCAAGCAGTTGTGCCAGCATCTCGTGGTGGGTTGAAAGTTTAAGGAACCGAAGCATAATATGAACTTCGATTTCATTACAAACTCGAACTGTGTCCAATAGTAACTACTTGAGCTGCGTGCACTGCTGCTTTGAGAGTAATTTCAGCTAAAAATTTTCCTTTTATTCGTCCAATTGTAAATATAAACGTTACGCAATTTATCAAGGTTAAACAAAGGTCGTTTTAATCCGTAGAAAATCACCTGAAACTGTCCTCTTAACGTTAATTGTCTGGCCCCTGCCCTTTGTACATTTCAAATCCTTAACAAGATCTCAAGAAAAGTCATTAGAAAACACGTTCGCGAAGCTTTTATTTTCGATTTTAGCCACTCACTGTTCCACTCAGTTGAACGGCGAGGTAGATTCATTGTTAGCGCCCACTTTTCTACAAAAAACCACTTGAGCGGCATTCCCTAATGAAATAAAAATCTCAACTACAAAACCGTGAAACGCCCCAGTATTGTGTTTTTCGTTATGGATATAACTGGCTCTTGCTGCGGTTTCACTCGCGTGATTTACGATGTTTGTGGGGAGAATAAAAAATCGGTAGTATTCTGGCTAAAATACGACCAGTATACAAAAAAAAAAAATGGTTATAAACATCCAGCTGAGATGAAAAAGCACTGCCGTAAGTTTTGATATGGCGTTCTTCATCACTTGATCAGTAATGTTTCGGCTGGTAATACTGTACGATGATGTGAAAACAACGAAGGCCTTAAAATTTTCTTCTAAGCGAATCGATTGATCCAAATATTTCAATCAGACGTAGTAGAACATGTCGCCAGATAAAGGAAAGCAAACCAGAGAAGGTTCAAGAATTCCAGTATCCTGCGTTTTGTGTACAATATAGTCATTAAGTACATTACTGTCGCGGCCAGCCAGCCAGCCAGCCTCGGAAAGCACGTGAAGCCGTTGATCCCGGCTGTCATTTGTGGATCTTTGACAATCGTTACGGGTCATCAGAAGCTCGAAAGTCTGACAACCAGTCTTACTAAGGGGCATCACATTACCTAATTACTGGGTTGTGGAGGTCAGATAGGCAGTTGCTCCATGTAAAATACTGGTATTTAGCTGCATTCGGTTAGACTGGAAGCCGACCCCAACATAGTTGGGAAAAAGCAAGGCAGATTGACTGTCGTGGCCAGCAATTAGGGCATAGACGGACAAAAATGTGGGCCGAGTCGAAGCCAAGGCACACATACGAACAAAGAAAATTTTCCATGCGCCAATTTGTTCATTTGTTTCTTCTTTACTTTAAACAGCTTTATTTGCCAAGTTCAAAATTTAAGTAAATCATTATATAATCATTGATAACTCCTTGGTTGCCATGTGTTGAATTTAAAAGTTCGTTCCATTTTTAGGGTTCCGTAGTAAACAGTATATCTCCCTTATAGTTTCGTCATGTCCGTCTGTCTGTCTGTCTGTCCGCGGTCTAGCTAGAAAACTGTTAGTACTAGAAAGTTGTAATTTGGTATGGGTATACTATTAATCATGCCAACAAAGTGGTAAAATAAAATTATGAAAAAAAAAATTTTTTATGGTACCTCCCCCTACATGTAAAGTGGGGATTTATTTTTTTTGTTTTTTCTTTCCCTTAGTGTGGGGTATTGTTGGAAAGGTCTTTTAAAAAAATTGTGAGTGTGTTCATACCATTTTTGAATTCAGAGATCCGTTTGCGAAATATTAAGCTTTAAAGTGCAAATTTTTGTTAGAGTCGAGTCCCCCCCCCCCCCCCTGCCAGCTAAATGGTTGGTTTTAGATATGTGAAAAAAATCACGGCAGTAGCTTATATAACGAATTTAAAAGGAAAACTATCACTGCTGAGTAGGCTTTACAAGTTAACGAGTAATAATGGACCAACTTAGATTTGCGGTTGTAAAACATGTTCTCCCATACATTCTGTATGATTTTTTTTTTTTTTCAACTACAAAGTTAAGTTTGTTCTTGGGATAAATTCATCCCAATTACGGAACCCTACATTGTGCGTGGTTCGACATGCACTTGGCCAGTTTTTTTTTAATAACACGACAGATATGAGTTTTCATAGTAATTTATTTAGCCGCTAAACACGACAGATATAGATTTTCATAGTAACATTGCCGGCCAGGACTCGTTTGTTTTTGAACAGTACAGCAATTTCGAGTTATCTCGAAGAAGTTGGTCAAAATAATGTTGGTTTTCAGTATTTCCCATCTATCCTTATAACTCCTTGAAGTAGGTGATTACAAAATAAAACCTCTATAGACAAGATCTTCGTTCAGTTCTTAAAAACAAGATAAAACATAATCCAGCAATCCCTTTTGCAGAAAAACATACATTTAGAAAGACACGTAAGTTTTAAAATAACAACCATGAATTGAAAACGAATGTTCCAGGAATATTCTTTGCTATATCGTGTTCGTATAAGAGCGTGCAGCAATAGCTTGCAGCCGCTTCTACTAACATGTTAAATATAGAACTAGGTACTCTTCCGTGGAAATTAAATTAGTACCTACTGTCGATAGAATTTTTAGTTCCTTCTGGTGGTATTGAGAAAATGAGGATGTAAATAATTATAATATTTTCAGTTAATCATGGTGCTTCAAGAGTATATTGTGTTTTAACAAACTTTTTACCCAACTGCGTCAAAAGCTGATTTCCGAGTATTTAATTAAGTAATTAAATCTTTATAAATTTTAGGATTCCGTATCCAAAGTGTGACAAGGCTCCGCTGTCCACCCATCTGTCCGTCTGTCACAGGGCTGTATCTTTTGAACCCTAATATGTAGATACTTGTTTATACAGAGTATGTACTACTATGAGTGTGCTATAACAACAAATAATAAAAATAAAATAAAGTCTGAAATGGGGTCACCATACAAGAAACGTGTTTTTGGGCGTTTTTTGCTAGTAGTGATAAATATTGTACGAAGGTACGGAACCCTTCGTGTGCGAGTTCGACTCACACTTGGCCGCTTTTTTTCTAGGGAAGGTATTGCAAGACTCTTAATAAATAAAATGACACGGCATTCCGTATAATATTTAACGCTCGTGACGCTGAATTTGCTCGTATGTTCACAGCTGACCTTGACCTGCTACTTATTTAAGCGGTTCCCGTCACCCCATGTACGTCTGGTGTTCGATGGGGTGTCGGACTGCTCCAAGTCTGGAGGCCAATTTCAAAGGAATGTCTTTGATTGCTCTCTGGCGCCTGCTGCGGTAACTGGGAGAGAATCTTTTAGAATAAAGTACAAATACACACACAGAGCAGTGGTGGCCCAGTGGTAGCGGCCCCGACTTACGAGTTGTAGGACGTAGGTTCAAACCCTGACAAACGCTTTACTTTGTGTAAATTATTTCTTCACCACTGCTCTCAAAACGGTGAAGGAAAACATCGTGAGGAAACCGGCATGTCCTAGAACCGAAAATTCGAAGACATGTGACATCTACCAACCCGCACTGGGCCCGCGTGGTGGATTATGGCCCACTCCCTCTCACAGAGAGGAGACCTGTGTCTCAGCAGTGGGAACATTATAGGCTGATTATACACACACAGGATACATACATATGAATGTAAAATATAATACTTTATACTTGAGAACCCAATTTTTATGTTACAAAGACGCGACGGTATTAAACAGAATTTTACTTCAAATCATGAACAGAAATACCTCAGGGGGTCAAAGACAGCACCAAGGTAACACGGCAAATCCATAATATCGTCGCTCGGCATCCAATACCGCAAATGTGATTTTTGTTTTATTTCATTCTACACGTTCAAATAACTGCAATTCTACACTGCATTTAATAAAAAAACGTAAGGAGATGTCACATTCGCGGTATTGGATGCCGAGCGACGATATGCTTAAAATATTATAATGACCTTGATTGACCTCAATTCAATAGTTAGTCACATTAATGCGTTGCTGATGGTATGATTGAGATCTTCCGTGGTGCAGGTGTCTGGACACAGAGAAGATAAGTCACTGTCTGATTAAAAACACACATCATCTTACTAATAATGAAAACGCGAAGGTTTGTGAGGATGGATAGATGGATGTTTGTTACTTTTTCACGCAACAACGACTAAAGAGATTTGGCTGAAATTTGGCAAACAGATAGTTTATAACCTGGATAAAAAAATGTTTATAAATTGAATAAATTGTATAAAGACCTTGAACTCGATTTCATTATCAAAAAATTCCAAAGCTAACGCCTGATTTACGTTTGCTTTAAGTACCTCGTAAGTTTAAGCAGGAAGATAACATAACGTAACATAAGCTTTTTGATAACATAACATAACATCACGCCTGTAATCCCCGAATGGTTAGACAGAGGTGTAACTGTAGTACGCCCACATTTCTTCGGTATGTTTAAATCCCATCTAATAGGGGGCGAGACTCTTGCCATCAACCGGGCACAAATCTCTAGATTTGTGCCCGGTTGATGGCAAGAGTCTACAGCGGCAGCAGTCTACTGCGGGCTGCTACTGAGAAATTCCTGATGGGAAACCCCAATAACACTTTAGCCGACCTAGAAATCACTTGACTACTAAACCAACGAGGCTGTAAGTAGGAAGCTATGTTTTTAGGGTTTCGTAGTAAACAAGGAACCCTTATAGTTTCGTCATGTCCGTCTGTCTGTCTGTCTGTCTATCTGTCCGCGGTCTAGCTCCGAGACCCTTAGTACTAGAAAGCTGTAATTTGGCATAGGTATACATATTAATTACGCCAACAAAGTGGTAAAACAAAATTATGAAAAACATTTTGTTTAGAATATCTCTTTAGGGTACCTCTCATACACGTAGTGGTGATGTTTTTTTTTACCCATGGTGTGGGGTATCATTGGAAAGGTCCTTTAAAAACATTGAGTATTAGTAATTTGTGTAAACCATTTTTGGATACAGGGATCCGTTTGCGAAATATTAAGCTTTAAAGTGCTAATTTTTGTTAGAGTCAAGTGTCCCCCCTCTCCTGTCAGCTAAATGGTTGGTTTTGTATATGTGAAATGTGAAAAAAATCACAGTAGTAGTTTATATAACGAAACTAAAAGGAAAACTATCACAGCTAAGTAGGCTCTACAAGTTAACCTCAACTTTGCAGTTGTAAAAACATGTTTTCCCATATATTCCGTATGGGAGAACATGTTTTTCAACTACAAAGTTAAGTTTGTTTTTGGGATAAATTCATTCCAACTACGGAACCCTTCATTGTGCGTGGTCCGACACGCACTTGGCCGGTTTTTTGTTTTGTTTTTTTCTGGGTATTGTGCTGATGTCGACAATTCTGCCAGCGTCGCGTTTAGATGGTAGCGGCAGTAAGAGTTGTGTCAAAACGTCAGTACCTACCTATTTCATTATGAAGTGTCAAGTGTAAATGTCAACGAACCTAACTAATGCAAATGTGAACCAGCCTATAGAGTGCACATTTACAGGGTTTAACCAATTGTCTAAACTCACAGATCTTTGTTTGTTTTCGACTGCGGACGTGCATAGACCTGACCTGTTATTCTTTGGTTATGGGCCTCTGTTGAGTTGCGGGCGCAGCGCCGCCCCCGGCCACCTTCCTTTGATCCCAACTCAACTGCGTCTAATTTTACTTACTAGGTCACCTTTGGTGCAGTCTCTCATTCCTTTTTTCAGACAGTTGACAACACATACATTTTGAAGCAAATCAACTTTTTTTTAAAATTAATTCAAAAAGTGGGTCTAGCGATGTCCAGTTAGTATCCAAATTATATTGAAAATGCTATATGATTATAGAGAACATTTAGAAGAAAAAAAAACTTGCAAACAGCTTTCAGAAAATTTCAAATAAACAATGCCAATAAAATATTTTTTTCTCAAACGTGCTTCGAAATTTGAGCATTATTTTGACAACCTACTTTGAGATACTGGTAGGGCCGGCAATGTTTGTATGAAAATTTAGCGGCCAAATTAATTACTATGAAAACTCATAATAAAGAAAAAAAAAATAAAGAAATTTTTTTTTTTATTCTGCACAAATAAAACGCACATTACAATAAAAAAAATACATAAAATACACATACAGTACAATTACACATCTATCGTTTTATTTAAAATTGGAACGAAGTTTTTACTTCAACACATGGCAACCAAGGAGGTAACAAACCAAAGATTTTATTGAAATTTCGATTTGGTTTGCAAATAGAGCTGTTTAAAGTAAAGAAGAAACAAATGAACATAATGGCACGTGAAAAATTAACTTTGTTCGTCATTGATTCTGGAATGTATAATAAATTGACTTAGTTTGAATTTCTGCGCATTATTTGAGAAAAGTGCTATACAAGCCTTGGCCGCAACCAGGCATTGATGGACTCACACATGTGTGCCTTGGCTTTGCCTCGGCTCACATTTTCACGATCTTCTATCAATGCCCTTGTTGCGGGACGCAACAGTAATGTAGGTACTATAAATGCCCAGCCAGTTTGAGGTTGATGGAAGTCTATGAAATTGAAACGTTCTAGAGATAAAGTCAACAAAAATTATATTCCCCTCTCGAACCATTCCTGAAACGCAATTATCAGATACAAAATACGTTTTCTCAGAAGAAGGAAATGCTCTGATTCGCGAACTTCCTAAGCTCGTTTAATTCCCAGAAATGGTCTAACAAAACTCATACTTGTATCTTGTATTATGAGCCATTCCACGGAGTTAAAACGTCAGACAATAGTGGAGCACTTAGTACCTACGTAAGGAGACAATAATCAACAAAGTTAAGGGGAGAGCGACTTGGTGTGGTGGGGAATTGAAAAAAGTAGTTTGCTTTTTAGGCTTCCGAAGGGTGAAAAACGGAACTTTTTTTTTTTTTTTGTTTGGGAAATTATCTAATAACTTCTCCCGCTCTGGGCGGAGTGGGAGGGCGTGTCAGACTCTTACTGACTAAAACCCACCCGTGTTCCTTCAGTTGCCTGGATGTTGTCAGGGGCCACGGTAACCCGCTAGGTACTAAGACTTCGCTGTCCGTCTGCAGTGTCCACCTGTCAGCGGGCAGCGAACCGCAATAAAATAAATAAATTACCGTACATTTTTTTAAAAATGTGTGAAAAATTTTCTTCGTTTTGTATTTTCATTTATTTGTTAAAAATATTGTACGATGGTAAAACCATCGTATGCAATTTTGACTCGCACTTGGTAGGTTTTTAGCGTAGTTCGATTTTTTTTTGTCAGCTCCTTAAATAAATAAATCCTTTATTTCAGACCATGTCCATAATAATTACAAGTAGGGTTACAAAATGTGGACAGGAATAAATGTTTTCAGGATATTGGAGTCCCGTTTATCCGCAATGACCTGTAAGATAAAGCTGTTTCATATGAACGCACTTACAATCGTTCATAAAATTTAAATAACTTAAATAAACTGTTAGGTACCTACATTGCTTTTTTATTCCCTGCCTCATTGCTTTCCCCTAAGTACCCGCGAAGCGTCTAGTGGAGGCTATGGAGCTAATAAACGGTAAAGATGTTTAATAAGCACGATCTTATTGACTTCAGCTAAATGGAAGTTTCATGATCCGTAGTTTTCAAGTCAACTGTTTTATTAATCAGCCTCGACTTTGTTCGCAAGGATTACAGGCTTAAACTTTAGTTTTCGTTAAAATATTTAAGCGAACGTTATAGAAGTTATTAGAAATCCAATATAATATACCTATTTCTTTCATCTATGTAGAAATATTATGTAGGTTTTGCACGACTCATAATGCGAAGCATTAGAGAGTGCTCTGCGATCGAAAAATTTGTTTTGCCTCCTTTCTGCAACTGTTTTTATTGTGACATCCTGCTGGTACATAGACCCTTCTTAATTTATATACCATTGTATAGATAATTTAATGGGAATTAATAAAGTATTTTTTTAAATTGACTCATTGCAGCAGAAACGAAAAAAACATCAAAACAGTTTAAAAAAAATTCCCGTCAATCAATTTATGAAAACTGAAAACATTGTAACTTGCGAGAAAATCAATTAATTGAGTAAATTTTTTTTATAGATTCGTTTGTGCCATAGGAGGAACCCTATTGAAAATGGCTTTTTCATTCAAAGTAGTTTAATTATAATTAATAAAAAACGCCGGAAAAAAGGCCGGCAAAGGCCAGGCGGGGACGCCCTAGGAGGACATATTATACTGACCTTATTGGTGATGTTCTTCAGAAAGGACTCGCGACCGGCGTGCGTGTAATTGTGTGGATTTCCCGGAGGACACGGTGCACCGTATCCTCCGGGCGATCCACACAAAGATGTATGAACGTAAACGAGGCAAAAGGAGTATGTAAGGATCTTAGCAGGTGGCGTTTTGTAGTTTCTGCCTACCCCCATGGGAAGAAAGCGTGAGTTTATGTATGTATGTGTATGTAATAAGAAACTAACTAATGTAATATTTTATTATCTATATATTTCCAACTTCGACCTTCTTCCGTTGCCTAGCAACCAACAAAGCAAACCTATATAGTCTTTGACACTTTGTGCGTAAAGATTGCGAGGTGAGAAATTTTACCCACATTGATGGGTAAAAAAGCAGTCAAAACATATTTCATGAAAAGTCGTTAAATATTTTTCTATTTTTAAATGAGCGATATGAGGCGTGCACTTTTGCACGCCACAATTGCGGCGATAAGACCCCTCTTTGAGGAGTGGCTTGAGAGGCGCCACGGCGTCCTCACCTTCCGCCTGACGCAGGTCCTCACCGGACACGGCTGCTTCGGGAGGTTCCTGTTCAGGATAAGGCGGGAGGAAACACCCGGGTGTCACGATTGTGTGGATCGGCCTGAGGACACGGTGGAGCATACGGTGGAGGTCCCCGGCAACAGGGCAACTGAAGGAACACGGGTGGGTTTTAGTCAGTAAAAGTCTGACACGCTCTCCCGCTCCACCCAGAGCGGGAGAAGTTATTAGGTAATTTTCCAACAAAAAAAAAAAAAAAAAGGCGTGCACTTTTGGATTTTCCAAATTTTTTGTTTTTGTCTTAGCCTATAATTATAACGTTATATAGGTAGGTTACCTACCTATATTATAATTATTATAGTTCAATCAATCTGCCTCGCCTTTTCCCAACCATGTTAGGGTGGACTTCCTGTCTAATCGGATGCATCTGAATACCGTATTTTACATGGAGCAACTGCCTATCTGACCTCCATAACCCAGTAACTGGGTAATACGATACTCAGGTCTGGTTGTCAGACTTTAGGGTTTCTGAAGACCTGTAACGACTGTCAAAGATTCACGAATGACATCCGGGACCAACAGCTTAACGTGCTTTCTGAGGCACTGAGGAGTCTCGGTATGTTAAGATGGTCACCCAAACTCAAACTCTATTCAATTAAACCATTTACAGGCACTTTTGAATTGTCAAGGAATCGGTCAGTCAGAAATATGAAGCTAGTTGCCCATTCCAAAGCGTAGTAGGTACCTATGGAGAAAAACGGGCAAGAAACTCCACGGACACTCTTTTAAATAAGAAATTGTTACAAAATATATATACTCATCCACAAACCAACCTCGGAAAGCGTAGTTTAACCTGATTATTTAGCCACGAGCTCCTCCATATGATATTATAATTATATATAGTTCACTATGGATAAAATATAGTAAAGTTAATAATTTTACTTTTCCTTCAACCCCTTAGGAGCTTTTACCTACTTTCTAAATCTTTCTTAGGTTACCAGTAAAGTTATAGTCTTCAGTTTCTATGCATAATTGCAAAAAAAAAATACCTAAATTATTAGATATGTATGTTGGATCCGGTCATTAGTACGGACACGAAACGAATCGCAAGCGCGCCACTGGCGACATCAAGAGTGAGCTACCTACACCAAAAAAGGCGCGCTTCTACAGAGTCGTGATGTTTGAAGGCCACGGCGAGGAGGGCATTCAGCCTGTGGTCGCATTGGAGTCAAGACGTCGCGGAACTGTTCTCGATTCGTGATGCTCAGTTATTGTGTTAGTTGTAATTTGTGATCATTTTGTTAATTAGTAATTTTAATACACGCCGTCGCACCCAGTGTGTGTATAATTTAGCTAGTGTGATTTATTTGATAGTAAATTATAATGTGATCTGAACTGCAAGCTGTTTTTTTATTGCGCATTAACCAACACTACCCACACTACGCCCACAGTAGTTAAAATATCGCTGATAATAACGAAAGTCACATACCCGTCTCCGACATGTACATCTATTCTCCATTCCTCATATAGTTGAAACTCGGAACCAACTCTAACTCGAATATATCAAAATATCACCGTAGTTTATTAATTAACTTAGAATCTCGAACAACGCGAAAACTTGATCAACAGAGCTCGCAAACCTCGGACCAACGCATAATACAGAGCAAGTTGAATTAGTTTGGTTTGCGGCCACCGCACGCTGCCGGACACTGCCGGACACAGCCGGATGGCGCCGAACAACACCGCACTTGAGAACAGCTAGTTATGCTCAAGAACCGATCTGGTAATCTAAATAATTGTCTTACATGATAGTTTAAAGTAGGTTTGGTTTTGCCGGGACCCACTTTCTAAGCTCAATTTTATTTATTACTAGCTGTTGCTTGCGATTTCGTCTGCGATCCAGGACAAAAAGTAGCCTATGTCCTAATCCAGGTTATGGTCTGCTCATGTGCCAAATTTCATACAAATCCGTTCAGCCGTTTTAGCGTGAAAGCGTAACAAACAAACAAACTCACTTTCGTATTTATTATTTTAGTTAGGATTATCTTAATTTACATACATATTAATTTATTACCGTTTCAAATATTTTAAGAAAAAAAACATTTTATAAATATAAAAATAGTGGCCCATTGGCCAAGCTGCGGGTGGTCACGGCTCTAGAGAAAGGAACCTCCTCACTATGCGTGCCGTGTCCAGGAGTACTGCTTTCTGAATCAAGGCACCCAGCTGCGTAATGAGAGCCTCCTGAGCTGTTGGTTCTCAGATTTCACGAAATTCTCGTTATGAGGAACAGCGATATCAACAATCACTGCACGGCACTCTCGTCGATCTATCACCACAATATCAGGCTTATTAGCTACAATAGTCCTGTCAATGATGATAGATCGATCCCAGTACAAATGTGGCCTGACCATTCTCGGAACCTGGGTCATGCACATACCTGTAGTATGATACTTCGGACTCCACAAGGTAGTTCTGCAAGGCAAGTTGCTGGTGGATAATTCTAGCCTCTAGATTTTGCCTGTGCAAACAATATGTCAGATTAATTCACTGAATGATTGAGAGGAGGCCTGCGTCCCAGCAGTGGGAATATTATAGGCTGAATATGCTTATCAATCTGCCTAGTCTTTTCCCAACTATGTTGGGGTCGGCTTCCAGTCTACCCGGATGCAGCTGAATACCAGTATTTTACATGGAGCGACTGCCTATCTGACCTCCACAACCCAGTAACTGGGTAATACGATACCTCTTGGTAAGACTGATTGTCAGAATTTCGGGCTCCTGATGACCCGTAACGACTGTCAAAAATCCACGAATAACAGCCGAGACCAATGGCTAAACGTGCTTTCCGAGGCACGGAGGAGTCTCGATATTTGAAGATTATGCTTATGCATGATGAAATTTACCGTAATTTCATCATAAATTATAATAACCGCCACACATTTCTCGGAGAATCCTGCCCTAATATTGACTGCTGTAAAGGAAGTGCAACGTCGCATAAATTAAGCTGTGAGCTCACGAAATAGCAAGAAATAGCTTGTCGCTGGTATGAGATAAGTAGTTTCACAGGAATATCGCGTTTACGGTTCCTGGAGGTATTAGGGCTTAGGATTTAGTTGTAACATAATACTAAGCATGTTTACGGAAGGAGACGAATTTTTTGCCGTGGAAATCTCTAGGTACCTACTGTAAAGAATCGCCTAAGCTTGTATAGCGTTTTCATGCAATTTCCGTGAGTAGTTTATAAGTTGATTGATTAGAAGTTTAAAAAATTATGAAAAGTCAGCTTGAAGAGCTGACAGAGTGCGTCATTTTTTAAAATATTGGTATTCAGCTGCATCCAGTTAGACTCCAATAGAAGTTAGCATACGAATATTTTAACTAACCTAGCCTTTTCCCAACTATATTGGGGTCAGCTTCCAAGCTGACCCCAACATAGTTGGGAAAAGGCTAGACAGTTTATAATGATTCTTCGTGACTTCCAACCATTCAAGTAAAACTATCAATCGCCGATGCGCAGCTTGTCTGGGCTCAGCAAAACTCGTAAGCATTCCTACTTACTGCTTATTACGTTCAACCTGGGGTTGACGACACCATCACACGACCCTTTTATGGCTTTATCAAAATCCATTGAATTATTCCGATGCAACTTTTGCAGGAATGTAACGACTGTCCCTTTATTAGTCTCATGCTTGCCATAAAAGCCTTCGCGTAAAAATAACTTTATAGGAAAAACTTTTTTTGTAGCGATATATCAGCAGATTGAGTTTAATCTAGATTTTGAATTGAAGTAAAATGTTATCTGTATTTTTTTTTTAAGTATATTTTTCTGATAGTGTTCTGATTATATTGCCAAGCTTTGGAGAATTTTCCTACAGGAAAACCAATCCTTAGGGAAGCTTATTATTATACTAGCTTTTGCCCGTGGCTTCGCCTGCGTGGTGGTAGGAAAATATCCCATGGGAACGTACTACTGAGATTTAAAGTATCCTTTTTGTTAATCCAGATTATAAAGTATCTGTGTGCCAAATTCTATGTAAATTCGTTCAGCCGTTTTTGCGTGATTGAGTAACGAACATCCAAACACACAAAATTTCACATTTATAAAATACTAGCTAACTAGCTAATACCCGGCATGCATTGCAATGCCTTTTTATTTATTTTTTAGAAACCTCCGTTGCGTACACAAAAACTTACCAAAGTTTCATCACAATCGGTCGAGCCATGTTTGAGTTTTTGCGAGACTATTGCTCGGCAATTGATTTATTTATAGTTAATTAAAACGGTACAACACCAATAACATTAATTAACATAGAAACAATTACAATATTGACATTAATTTTATTTAAAACTAACATGGAACAGTGGACTCCCTTGCATACTTTCTCTCACAGAACACCAGACATATACGCATAATTTTACTCCATTCATCCGCAAACACAATTTAATGAAAAAAACAAAAGAAGTTGTCAACCCTGATGAAAACAGACTCAGTACTAGAGCCATATTTCCCCGGTTCATCGATTCCCATGGTGATATCGTGCTACCAAAGTTTCGTAACTTTCCATTGCATTCCCGTAATCCATTAGCGACCATGTAAGCATTGCAAGGAGTGACGTAGAATATAACCTCATTTATTTACATACATAACATCACCCCTGGGGGCCTACCACTAGCTCAAAAGCAGTATTATTTTAATATTACTTCAGTGGGAGAAAGAGATGGAGCTGTACGTCCTGTAGAGCTTCATTTCTTTCCTACACTGAAGTAATATTAAAATAATACTGCTTTATGAGCTGGTGAACCCGTAGCGTTAAGCAGAGGTTTACGTAATATGTTACACCCACATTTCGCCAGTTATGTTTAAGTCTCATGTAATACGGGGTGAGCCTATCGCCATCAACCGGGAACAAATCCAGACTCCAGGCTGCTACTGAGCAATTCCAGATAGAAATCCTCAATAACACTTTGCCCGACCCGGGAATCAAACCCGGGATCTCAGTTACTATAGCTACATTGTTCTAGTGGTCGCAAGCGTTACTGCTGATCTCAAAGTAACATTGGGTTTTTCCATCTGGAGTTTCTCAGTAGCAGCCCGGAGTATAGATTTGTGCTCGGTTGATGGCAATAGGTTCGCCCCCTATTACATGGGACTTAAATATAACTGGTGAAATGTGGGTGTGCTGTATGTGTACAACTGCCTAACCCTCCGGGGAATGCAGGGGTGATGTTATGTTTATGTTATGTATGTACTGTGGTTTTCTAGTAAGTGGGTTACCTATCTTAATATATATAAATCTCGTGTCACAATGTTTGTCCTCAATGGACTCCTAAACCACTTAACCGATTATAATAAAATTTGCACACCATGTGCAGTTCGATCCAACTTGAGAGATAGGATAGGTAGGGTAGGTAAGGTAGGTAGGGTAGGTAGGATAGGTAGGGTAGGTAGGGTAGGTAGGGTAGGTAGGGTAGGTAGGGTAGGTAGGGTAGGTAGGGTAGGTAGGGTAGGTAGGGTAGGTAGGGTAGGTAGGGTAGGTAGGGTAGGTAGGGTAGGTAGGGTAGGTAGGGTAGGTAGGGTAGGTAGGGTAGGTAGGGTAGGTAGGGTAGGTAGGGTAGGTAGGGTAGGTAGGGTAGGTAGGGTAGGTAGGGTAGGTAGGGTAGGTAGGGTAGGTAGGGTAGGTAGGGTAGGTAGGGTAGGTAGGGTAGGTAGGGTAGGTAGGGTAGGTAGGGTAGGTAGGGTAGGTAGGGTAGGTAGGGTAGGTAGGGTAGGTAGGGTAGGTAGGGTAGGTAGGGTAGGTAGGGTAGGTAGGGTAGGTAGGGTAGGTAGGGTAGGTAGGGTAGGTAGGGTAGGTAGGGTTGTAGGGTAGTAGGGTAGGTAGGTAGGTAGGTAGTAGGGTAGTAGGGTAGGTAGGTAGGGTAGGTAGGTAGGGTAGGTAGGGTAGGTAGGGTAGGTAGGGTAGGTAGGGTAGGTAGGGTAGGTAGGGTAGGTAGGGTAGGTAGGGTAGGTAGGGTAGGTAGGGTAGGTAGGGTAAGTAGGGTAGGTAGGGTAGGTAGGGTAGGTAGGGTAGGTAGGGTAGGTAGGGTAGGTAGGGTAGGTAGGGTAGGTAGGGTAGGTAGGGTAGGTAGGGTAGGTAGGGTAGGTAGGGTAGGTAGGGTAGGTAGGGTAGGTAGGGTAGGTAGGGTAGGTAGGGTAGGTAGGGTAGGTAGGGTAGGTAGGGTAGAAATACGCACATTCATTGACTGTTAGGCGGAACGAAGTTTGCTGGGTCAGCTAGTCTATGTATATATATCAGCTTAGATTTTCCCAAGTGTGTTGAGGTCGGCTTCCAGTGTAACCAGTTTTTTACTTGGAGCGACTGCCTATCTGACCTCCACAACCCAGCAACTGGATAATACGATTCCCTTTGTAAGACTGGTTGTCAAACTTTTCGGGCTTCTGACGACCCGTTTTGACTGTCAATGATCCAAGAATGACAGCCGAGACCTACGTCTTAACGTGCTTTCCAAGGCACGGAGGAGTCTTGATGTGTAAATATGGTCACCCATCCACTGACCAACCCCGACAAGCGTAGCTTAATCTCGGTCAATGGATCGACCTGTGCAGCTGTTATTACTTAGCCACGAGCTACTCGGGTTACATAACTATGTATTATTAAAATTCATACCTTTTACAATTTTGTTGAACTTCATTATTTGTCTTACGAAGTCACAGGTATTTTACAGAATATTACAAACAAACATAGACAAAAAACATTGATTTCGCAACAGGGCTGAGCTCAAAATCAACTAAAGTCTAAGTTGTTTTGTTACACCAACACAAATGTTATTATTTCAATAGTTTACGCAAACCACTGAAGTTTGTATTTATAACCGTTAACCAAACTGTTGCTATACAATAGAGTGGCCTGACAATATGCCGGAAAAACAAAGGGCACAGAAAAATAACATAGTTAACAGCATTGTAAATAACATTTGGAACGGTGTGCTGTGTTGCAAAAACATATTGACCAACAATTTAACATTCGCCCCATACTTTATCATTCCCAAAATGAAAATATTGAAGCACACGTTTATCAAAATTTAAATTTTCGATCACGAGTATAATGTAGGTCGTACGTTTAAATTCTAAAATGCAATTTGTGCCGGTAGAGGGCAGAGTGGGTGAGGTCTGAACTCCATTAGAATTTATGATACATGTAGGGGCGGACAGTAATTAAAAGAGCCCGCGGAGGGAAATAACACACCGAAATACTGTAAAGTTATGGTATTATACTGCTGGAGCTACTTTGATAAATGGAGTTGTTTGTTTTGAAGAGGTCGATGACCAACTTTTGTAGCGTTAAAACAGGTTTGTCTATGATTTTAGGAGCTAAGTAATGTTTTTCATGTAGGTAAAATCAAATCAAATCAAATCAAATCATTTATTTCTTTGCAAACATGGGTAAATTTGTACATAGGTGTTGTCATAAAGTTAGCTCTCCATGTTCTGCCGTCACATGGCATGCAAATCAAATTAATTAATATCATTTTAATCACATTAGAAAATATTATCATAATTACAAATTTTACAGAGTAATGTCAAATCATTTGAATCACAATAAATGTAAAATGTCATAATCTTACATCAAATGTCACTCACTGGCTACAATATTAAAACTATGTCAAATGGATACAATACAAGCATGTCAATCCAAACAAGTAAAACTAAGAAAATTATTTTATCAAAAATGTCAATAATAAGTAATTACATTTTACTTTTATTTTTTAAAAGAAGGGAGTCTGTATCATGTGTTGATGTCGCAAATGGATTGTCGAATCTGCTGTTTTACATAATTGGTTGGTATATCGGCGTGTGCTAGCTGACATATGGCCAATAATTTATCATTTCAATTATGTTTTGTGTTGCGTAATGTAAATTATTTTGCATACTATTGTATAGATTTTTTTTTTTACTTAAATATACAGCTGTGCTGCTGGGGAGTTTGTTATGCCACTTCTTCTTCCCAGCTAAAGGCATTAGGAAGTAGTGAATGGTGGACGTTTTGGGGGACTGCCTTATGGAATTTGGACGTGCAAAAAGTGCTGATTCTCAGCCTAGTTTGAATGAGTTTTTAATTTTTATTTTTTGAATCTCTATCTCTTTTACAAAGCACTTATGTAAAACAGCTAGCGGTTTTGTAAAAAAGCAGATTAGACAATCCATCTGCGACATATAATCAACGACTTCAAACCAATAACTTAGCAATTGGATATTTTTAGGGTTCCGTACCTCAAAAAGAAAAAACGGCAACGACTTCAAACCAATAACTTAGCAATTGGATATTTTTAGGGTTCCGTACCTCAAAAAGAAAAAACGGAACCCTTATAGGATCACTCGTGTGTCTGTCTGTCTGTCTGTCTGTCTGTCTGTCTGTCTGTCTGTCTGTCTGTCCGTCTGTCACAGCCAATTTACACCGAATCTAATGGACCGATTAAGTTGAAATTTGGTACACATGTGTATTTCTGTGACCCAAACACGAATGTGTAACGTAAATAATTTAATTTTGAATATAGGTGTCACTTTTGAGGCGCAAACAAGAAAATTAAAAAAAAAAGTTTTGCTAACAGTACCGTGTGACATATCAAATAAAAGGGCTTGTTGCGAGGATTGTAAATATATTTTTTATATAATTTTAAAATAAATACTTTTAAAGATATTTGATAAATTCAATGAAAATTGACCATTCCCCCCCCCTTATCTCCGAAACTACTGGACCAAAAATTTTGAAAAAAATACATAGTATGGCTCCTTACTCATAGATTACAGGAAAACCTATAAGAAGTCTATGGTTTTAAAATAACATGGTAAATCTCTCAATATTGTGCGTAAAAACTTACATTTCGTCGCTCGGCATCCAAAAGGCCCATCTCTCTAGCTACTATAATATCAAAATATCAAAAGTGTTTGACCGTCTGCTTAATACACAAATAAATAAAACTGTAAATGTTCATGACAACCAATTCGGGTTTCGGCGTGGTTTGTCAACAGAAAGTGCAGTGTTGTGCCTTAAGCATACTATCACATACTTACTATACACAGCGTGGGACGCCGATTTATGCTAGGTTCATCGATTTATTCAAGGTTTCTGATCAGGTTGCTTATGACGTATTGTGGAGAAAGATGGAGAAGGATAGGTTGCCAACGGAGCTTATAAACATCTTTAAATAGTGGTATGGTAACCAGATCAATAGTGTACGATGGGCTGGAACTTTTTCCAAGCCATACAGATTGGAATGCGGGGTGAGGCTGGATTGGCGAGCTCAGCAGCACCAGAGTGAGTTGCTATATAGATGGTATTTGTGTAAATAATATTAGCTATGCAGATGATATGGTGCTTCTGAGCGCGTCAATCTGTGGTCTCAGAAAGTAATTGGTCGCCAAATGTGAGCAGTATGCCAAAACACATGGTTTGATGTATAACTCACAGTATTATGTCATATGGCATTTTACTGTGGGGTCGGGCTGCTGACATTGAATCCATCTTTATTTTACAAAAGAGGGCTGTCAGAGCCATTTATAATCTATGTCGTCGCGAATCTCTCAGGGAACTATTTAAAAAGATTAATATTATGACGGTACCTTGCCAATTCATCTATGAAAATATTATGTATGTAAGGAAAAATCTGCATCTTTTTAAGAAAATAAGTGATAGACATAATTTTAATACTAGAAATAAAGATAAAATAGATCAACCATTTTTCAGATTATCCAAAGTACAAACATCTTTTATGGGGTACTGTGTTAAATGTTATAACAAAATACCTTGTGATATATTACAATTAACTGAAAGAAAATTTAAAACGCATATTAAAAGTACTCTTTGTAAACAAGCATATTACAAATTAGAGGATTATATCCTAGATAAGAATGCTTGGAAACATGCTGGTCTAGCTCCATAGGACAATTTTGAGTCTAGACAAAATCAAACTGGTTGCTAATTTAATTGTGTAATTAAATATTACAACATTTTTTTTTACATTCTGTGATTACTTGAACTCACACACTGACGAATTAGTATCACTTGTAATTTTTTTAGGAATATCGTATAGGTTTTACAATGCTTGTAAATATGTGAACACCATGTATCCATTACATAATTATTTTTTCTATCATTGCTTCATTTTTATTTTTACCTATTGTGGTATATAAATCTTATTCCAGGTGCATCGTTTTCACATATAATTATATAATTAATGTATACAAAATATTGTAAAACATTTTAAAAGAGTAACGGTGGAGTTTCTTGCCCATTCTTCTCCATACGAAAACTACCCTTTGGAAGGGGCGACTAGAATCAATTCTATTTTTTGTTTTTGACGTTCAAAAGTGCCTTTTTGTGCCTAATTGAAAAAAAAAAAAAAAAAAAAAAAAAACTCCAATAGGTCGGTGCTGCCCCGTTTTTGTAGCGCATCGGGAATATTCGCGGACGCACATATTAATTGCTTTTACGCAACGATGCGAATAAGGTGTGCATCACTGGTACGCAGAGTACGGGCCAGCTCCAACAATATCGTTAGCAGTCTGGATTGCATGTACATCAATCACTGCAGTGCCGTCTCCCATGGGGTGAAATAAATTTAAACTAAATTACGTGGGGCACTCAGAAAGTTTTGTGATACTAGAAAAAAATATACTACAGGTTATTTTTTTTTTTTTATATCTTTTGAAAGAACTCTCCATCGGCATACACAGTTTTATACGTCTAAACAAATTTTCATAACACATTTTCCAGTCCGCATCAGACACCTCTCCAATCTCCTTCTCAAATGCACCCAGTGCATCTTCAGGTGATGAAAACTGTTTTCCTTTGAGTTGATTTTTTATTTTGGGGAACAAGAAAAAGTCGCACGGAGCCAAATCGGGACTGTAATGAGGATGACCTTTGACCGGTGTGCTGTCCAGAAAGTCCCTTGTTTTGAGCGCCGAGTGAGCCAGCGCGTTGTCGTGGTGAAGCAATAGCCCACGGAGGCCAGTGTTCGGTCGCTTGCTGCTTGCAGTAGTAAAAACTTCTGGCAAACATTTGGTAACATACCATTCAGCATTGATGCTTCTTTGATCTCGTCAGGGTATTGACACCAGATAACCTGGTAGAAAAAAAAATAAACTTGTGATCAACATTTTGCCTGCACTTCTGGCTCGCTTCACTTTGGTAGGCGTTGGTTCATTTTGAAACAGCCACACGGTCGACTGATGCTTCATTTCTGGATCATATTGCTAAATCCATGATTCATCACCCGTAATGATATCTTAAACGCGCCGAGACGAGCCTGCTACCAATTTTGCTATCA
This sequence comes from Agrochola litura, assembly GCA_949152395.1. Classification (NCBI taxonomy): domain Eukaryota; kingdom Metazoa; phylum Arthropoda; class Insecta; order Lepidoptera; family Noctuidae; genus Agrochola; species Agrochola litura. Next base: position 2,693,867 of record OX424496.1, read on the forward strand.
TGTCTCGGCACCATTCTACCCGAACCTCCTTCTGACCCTGCGTTAGATTTTACGGTACCAGCGTGAAACTATCTTCCATAACCGAAGATGCCTGTGTAGAATTTCATGCACACTTCCCGATCCAATCGGCAGTATACACCGTGAAATTTGAATCACAGTTTTGCTAGAACAAACTTTATTCAGACCATGGTCTACTACCATACTACAGAATCCAATAAAAAAAAACATAAATTTGTTTTTGAAAAAACGTATACGTGGTGTCTGTGTTGTAGGGAGTAACGATAATCTTGACATTTTAAACTTTGCTTTTTTTGTGTTATTTCTAAAACCAACTGTAGAATGGTAGTAGACCATGGTCTGAACAACGTTTGTTCTAGCAAAACTGTGATTCAAATTTCACGGTGTGTGCTGAACCTCTTCATATGTAATTCGCCTATTCTCTTGAATTAAATTTTTCACAGCCAGCACTTTTTCAACAACCGTCATAGGGCGGCCACTTCTTTCTTTGTCTGGCAAAATTACTAGACCACCCATAAATTCGTTGAACCAGCGAAAAACAGTCTCTTTAGAAGGCCTTTTTTCTATGAACACCAATTGAAGTCTTTCAAACGATTCTTCTGGTTTTAGTCGACATTTGAAATCGTACAAAATCATCGCGCGAAAATGTTCTCGTTATAAATCCAGTTTTCAGTAAGACAGAGTATTTTGATTTTGCTCGTAAAAAAATGTGGAGGGAATTTCGAATTTGGAATGTTATGTTTTTTTGTAATAAATAGTCATCGTTTTAATTGACATCAAAACCAGCCAGTATTCTATAGACAAAAACTGTTAGTCGCAAAACTTTCTAAGTGACCTCGTAAAATAAGTTAACATAGTTCATAAGTTTACTAACCCAATGAGTCCTTGTTACTTGAATAAAGAAAAATATCTGGATGATAATTTTTTTTTGAACGACGTTTTCTAAAAATGAAACCTAGCTAGATCGATTTATCGCTCCTGAAACCCCCTGCATACTAAATTTAATAAAAATTCTTGGAGCCGTTTCCGAGATTCAGACTATGTATACATAGGTATATACAAGAATTGCTCGTTTAAAGGTATTATTATTATATTAATACCGCGAATGTGAAGTTTTTTACGAAAATCTGATTTTTGTTTTATTTCATTCTACACGTTCAAATAAGTGACCCTGCAATTTAAAAAAAAATGTCACAGTCGCGGTATTGGATGCCGAGCGATGATTTGCAGTTGGAATGTATGGGAAAACATGTTTTTCAACTACAATGTTAAGTTTGTGCTTGGGATAAATAAATTCATGTCAACTACGGAACCCTTCATTGTGCGTAGTCCGACACGCACTTGGCCGGTTTTTTTTATAACTAATACAACATTTAATTTTAGACTTTTGTATTAAACTGATGGAAAATGGAAAGTCTAGCTCAACGCTTGTGTTCTTTTTGCAACTTACTGCATTACTTGCATGTCTTTTGTCTGCCTTAAGAGCCTTGTGTCTAGACTGTTCACGTTTACCTACAACGTAAATATTTTGTTGGTTAATCCGTGACCTTCACATAATTTTAGATATATTTTAGCAAAACCGTACCGTGCGAAAAGAAATCTGGTCCACAGCACTTCTATACGCAATTAAGAGGCTTTTATAGGCAGCCGTATGGCCTTTTTTATTACAGAACGTTTAAATAATTTTATGAGATTGCGTTGCCGAAATTACCCCATTAACTTTTTTAAACAATCTCATTTTGAGTTTTACTTTCGCACGAGATTTTGTTTAAATGCGAAATGTCTAGTAAGATTGTTTAGCCGGAGATTTCTATGCGACTCCTACACCACAATAGTCAGTTATTCGTCTTACTATTTAGGACGCCCCGTTAGTCTAGTTATCGCAAGCGCTACTGCGTAGCATGTTCTTGGGCTCGATTCCCATTTCGAGCAAAGAGTAATTGGGTTTTTCCTTTAGGTATTACTTAGTAGTGGATTTGTGCCCGGTTGATGGCAGTAGGCTCGCCCCCTATTACATGGGTCTTAAACATAACTGGCGAAATGTGGGTACTTTAGGTACACCTCTGCTTAACCCTTCAGGGATAACAGGCGTGATATTATGTTATTTACTAGGAAACAATCGAAGACCGAACAGTTGCCTCTAGACCTACACAATAAGCAATAGGTTGATATTATGCCCACACTGGACAAATGTGTGAATGGTTAAGCTAAGGTTTCCTAGGGCCGCCACATTAACAACCGCAGACTGCTGTCATGAAAATGAAGGCTGTTAAGTTTGACTTTACGGTTTCCAAAGACGCTCTCTATGAAAACATACCAACTTATTTTCATAAATAACGTTTCAATGACGTCATTCGCCGGTAAATTGCGGAAGCTATGTGGCTCTTCTAGAAAACCGTAGGTTTAGTGCATCTGTGATTTGTGTTTTTAAATACACCTACGCTACAGAAGAAATTACGAGTGTAGAAAATTGCTTCTCAATGGACCTACACCCTCTTGTCCCACCTACTGATTAGTAGACCTAAAGAGGTACCTACTAAAAATTAAACAAAAAATTCAAAATTATTAAAAGTTTCAAAAAATTATTGTTTAATCATTCAATTATTTTTCTTGACCTTTTTATTTCATCTGAAAGCAACATATACGCCTGTTCTTGCCATGAGGTTAGGTAGGGGCGGTCAGCGATTCTCCTCCACATTATTATGCGCACAGTCAGTGTGGAGCTCCCTGCCAGACTCTGTGTTCCCCCCTTCCATACATAACGCGTCTGTCTTCAAATCAAAAATGACCAGGCATCTTCTGTGCACGCTCATTCCATCATAGACCTCATTCCTTGCTTTCCATCAGGCGAGATAGAGGTCAAGAGGAGGCCCATTCTGCTATTAAAAAACTTTTTACAAAAAAATAACAACCGACTTCCAAAAAAAAACCCAAGACACATGGAAGCTGGTTGTTTTTTTTATAAAAAGTTTTTTTTTTTCAGTTTTTAGTAGTGGTACCTACCCCACACACATTCGAATACCACTACCAGTGACAGAAACTTATCATATCATACTAAGTGGGAAAAAAATATGTATTTTGTAGCTAACTCAAAAACTACCCAAGCAAAGTTAGTAAAATTTATATGGGACCAATTTGAGAGCATACCCTTTCAAAAAAAAAACAAAAATTTTCAAAATCATTCCATACATGACGGAGAAACCGGCGGACATAATTAAAAAAAAAAAACAAACACGCTACGAACATATAACCTCCTCCTTTTTGGAAGTCGGTTAAAAAAGGGGTGTCGTCTGAAAAAACAATATAGATATTAATGTCAACCTTCTAACCTTCTTTTGGCAATTCACAAAAATTAACAATAATAAAGTCGGAATCGAAGGCTTTTATGTTTCGAAGTTGTAACGTTGCAGGTGTAATATTTCGTTTTACTTTTTTTTTCATATTTATGGAGCACAAAGAAAAACGAACCTGTTGAAATTAATGAGGGGCGTCGTTAACGCTTCCCTCTTACGAATCGAAACATTTATTAATGATAGATGATGAGCTGAAAGATAGATTTTTTTTTTGTGATTTTAACTGAGAGTAAAGTAGGGTTTGATCTGATTGATTTTCATTCTTTATTAAATCACTCTGGTAATAAAAGAGGTTGAATAACTGCGATAAAACTGTTCAAATGTTTTGATAAGTTCTAAAAAGCAATATTAGCGGCTCGAGGCGGCGAGATCGATGCGACGGATGCGTCAAATAAAAAAAATAAAAAATTTGCGTAATTTTTTTATGTTATTTAATCATATTTATTCATGTAATTGGTTGTAAAGTAGCATTATATTATAAGTACTATTATCTATTTATATTTCATTCAATAAACCTAACTTGGTTTCCATACGACTTTTTCGGGTGACCACTGAAAATCAGCGATGTGCTGTGGGTCCCCATAACACAGCATCATGCTGAGTGGAAGCCTTCTTGTCACAGTCATGACGTGCCAGCAGCTGCCGCATATTTCTGTTTTGTGCTCGTGATTATATTTAAATCTATTGTTTTATTTTATTGTTTTCTTCTTTTATGCACGTGTTTCTGTGACAAATAAAATGAGGTCATTTAGGCACTTCCTGAAGTAAAGGAATCCAATCACATTTAAGTACATACAAATCACCGAAAACGCTAACTCCAAAACCTTCATAATTTGTTTAACAGTTCAAACGGTCCATAAACTAACAAAAAAGGAATAGAAACGAAAGTATAGACCGATATTGCGGTTCTGCACAATCGTAAGGAGGCACACATGACGATCGTAAAAAATGTGAATGGCATATTGAAATATTTCTCGCGACCCTTTTTCTGGCCAATTTTCCTTAAGGCTCTATGTAACGCCGATATAAATCTGACTCGCAGCCCGTTACAGCTTCTATTTGTGTGTTTATGGTAAGATGGGGGCTCTGTTTTTGGTAATACTTGAAGATCGAACTGTGATATTGTGGGATACCTGATATTATTGGCAGAGCGTGTTTTTCTAAGGTAACCTTCTAGTAAGTCGTAAGGAAGAGTTTGTCAGATCTTGCTTACATGAAATGAAAACTTCTTCAAATCTACTTAGTAAACATCTTGAATTCACAGACAGACAGACAGACAACGCACAGCTTAAATCACTTGGTCTAGAAGATTGAAATTTTGAAAGGAATCATTTTTATTAAATCCATCCCCTAAAGTGGTTAAAAAGAGGATGTAAGTTTGAATAAAAGGTCGTAAATTTTGCCATATCACGATAATTTTTGACGCTAATATTTAGCTAAAATACCTACCAACCTGCTATTTACCTATCAACGTCAAAAAATATGTTTCACTGCTCTCAAACATCTAATGATCGTCTGAACTTGAGTTAATTACATTTAAATTAATAATGACAAACTTGAGAAGTTCAAAGATTTTAGTGTTGTTAAAATTTTGAAGTTTCTTGGTACATATCTAAGGGCGAATTCGACTAAACTTTTATACCTAGTCTTATCTTATGAATAACATTATTTTTTAACAGTTTTTCATACAAAAACTGACAGACGACTATTTTTTTTCCGCAGATAAAAGATAGAAGACTTTGATCAAATCAGCCCTTAGGAATGTTGCTAATAGACTTGGATGGTTACCAAATACTTGATTATCTCCTAGAAAATAACCTTATCATCGAATAAGAACTAGGATTGGTCTCTTGTTTAATACATGAGTTTATGGATTACTCGGTTACGGTTTCGATATTTTCCTTTCCTTCAGTGGTTTCAAAGACCTCCCTCCGTAATAACAAGTCACCAGCCAGCCTGCCTTCCTTATAGATGGTGAACAGTGTATGGTGATGGAGTAGGAAAGAGAAATGAAGAAATATGTGTCAGGGTTTTTAAAATTTAAACTTTTAATGTTTTACTTGTTATTTTATCGTGTTTAGATATCGTTATCCATCGCATCTGCGGAATTTAGCCAGCTAATTTATTTTAGCCCTATATAATTAAAAACTAAATAACATGTCTTAGGCTCAGATTTTACCACAATACAATCCACCTTAACATTCTACCACCATACCATCCACCTTAACATTCTACCACCATACCATCCACCTTAACATTCTACCATTATACCATCCACCTTAACATTCTACCACTATACCATCCACCTTAACATTCTACCACTATACCTTCCACCTTAACATTCTACCACCATACCGTCCACCTTAAAACATTCTACCACCATACAATCCACCTTAACATTCTACTACCATACCATCCACCTTAAAACATTCTACCACCATACCATCCACCTTAACATTCTACCATTATACCATCCACCTTAACATTCTACCACTATACCATCCACCTTAACATTCTACCACCATACCGTCCACCTCAAAACATTCTACCACCATACAATCCACCTTAACATTCTACTACCATACCATCCACCTTAAAACATTCTACCACCATACCATCCACCTTAACATTCTACCATTATACCATCCACCTTAACATGCTACCACTATACCTTCCACCTTAACATTCTACCACCATACCATCCACCTTAACATTCTACCACTATACCATCCACCTTAACATTCTACCACTATACCTTCCACCTTAACATTCTACCACCATACCGTCCACCTTAAAACATTCTACCACCATACAATCCACCTTAACATTCTACTACCATACCATCCACCTTAAAACATTCTACCACCATACCATCCACCTTAACATTCTACCATTATACCATCCACCTTAACATTCTACCACTATACCATCCACCTTAACATTCTACCACCATACCGTCCACCTCAAAACATTCTACCACCATACAATCCACCTTAACATTCTACTACCATACCATCCACCTTAAAACATTCTACCACCATACCATCCACCTTAACATTCTACCATTATACCATCCACCTTAACATGCTACCACTATACCATCCACCTTAACATTTTTTTAGTATCAATCCCATGCAAGTTGTATGTTTTATTCAAAGTCCAATACAGATCCCTTCCAATCCTACAGTTTTCCAATGCCAATCTACTTCAATCTATTTCACAAAGCTTTATTTCAACTGTGACCGACAAGATATTCCGTAGCACGTCGGTACATGAGAAAATTTTGCATTTTATACAATTGCAATTTTACCAAAGAGTCGTGGTTTATGAATAAGATTTGCTTTAGTTTTGATATTGAATGATTTAAATTGAGGATCAGTTTTGTGGATACGTTGTTATTTTGAAACTGTGCAACGTAATGTTTGTGGAGTTTTTGCAACCAATTTTCGTAAAGACTTAATCCCATCAAAAACAGAACATGTAAAAAAATGCAAGTCTCGCAACGCAGTTCTTCTATTCCAAAACGTTGTGAGATCTAATGTAAAACCAAGACGGCTAATTTATTCAGTACCTATCTATGGGAGCATCTATCCAACAAGTTTGTCATAAATCGTTACCTAATTAGTTTACTAACAACATTTATAGTGACTGTATCAATATTGGACATCTTTATTTCTTTAATAAATATAATGACTTGGCAATCACACATGCCAATAGAATCTACAAACAACAAAATCTACATAGTATTAGCGCTTAGAGTGCTTTATTTATGTTTGTGTATACATAAATTTGGCCTGCTAGCGCTATGTTCAATGTTCAATTAGGACTATTTAAAATTGTAGATTATTTTTAAGTGATCTTGTGGCTTCGAGAAAAGATGGTATGTATGGCTGTGCCTTTGTTTGTTTGTTTTGCTCGACTTGGCGGGGCATTGCCGTGCCTCCGATGAATAGTTATGACTTAAATGTAAATAATTAATTATACAACTTAGCGTCTAAACTTGCTCTTTTTCTAAAACAATATTCTATTCTACATATAACATAACATCACACCTTGTTTCCCCAAAGGGTTGGGCAGAGGTGACCCTGTAGCAGGTACACCCACATTTCGCCAGTTATTTTTTAAGTTCCATGTAATAGAGGGCGAGCCTATCGCCATCAACCGGGCACAAAGTCAATTCCAGAAAAAAAAAAAACAATTATTTTCTATTATAACCTAAACGCCTAAGGTCTTGACTTCACTTGGTAAAGTCAGCCAAAAACTCAAGTGCCGGTCTATTTACAAACAAGAAGGGGCGAACTTCCTTAACATCTTCTGAATCATTCCAAAAGGGCCAAAAGCAAGTTCGACGGTAATAAACGCCTTACCAGTGACTGTTCAACCGAGATACTGCCGTTTAATGGACCGCTGTGGTAAAAACAACGCTGTTGCAACCCAAATTATAATATTGGGGCTCCCATTGCATAAGTTTGTGCTATTTGCTACTTCGCACTATCGTGGACGCGGGTGGGAAGGCTCTCTGTAATGAAAGTAGGTTTGGTACAAACCCAGTATTGGCGAAGATTACCCATTTAGTTTTTAACCGAGTTCCAAAAAGGAAGAGGTTATTATGTTCGTCGTGTATGTTTTTTTTTTATGTGTGTCCACCGATTTCTCCGTCAATTGTGGACCGATTTTAAAAATATTTTTTTTGCTTGAAAGGGTATACTCTCGAGATGGTCCCATATAAATTTTTTTTTTTCTTTGCTTTGATTGTTTTTGAGTTAGCTTCAATAATACGTACTTTTTCCCACTTAGTATGTGGATGATATGATAAGTTCCTGTCACTGTTGTTTACATAGCAGGTAGTGTAATAGCAATCATATAATTGCGTCTTATTAAAATAGGTTTTTACTTTTATTAATTTATTTATTTTTTGTATAGATTCTTTTCTGTTTTGTGAATGTGAGAGCGCTGTAGGTTTAGTGAATTGTAGACCTGTAGACCATTTTCTATTTTGTTAAGTAATTAGTACTTATTGAAAGACCTACACTGTCCTCCCATACCTAGTAACACTGTTATTTGAAAGTATTGTAAAAGCCAATTATTTTTAAAAGAGTAAGCGTGGAGTTTCTTGCCGGCTCTTCTCCATAGGAAACGACCAATTGGAACCGTGCACCTAGCTTCTGACGTTTCATAAGTGCCCATGTAGGTTTATGTGAAATAAAAAATTTTGAATTTTGAGTGGTTTTCGAATTTGTGTGAGGTAGGTAGGTACCACAACAAAAAAGTGAAAAATATTGAAAAAAAAAAAAAAAAAAAAACCGTCTTCAAAAAACACCACAAAGTGAAAAATAACTTTAATTTCGGAAGTGGGTGACAACAAACGAAAATTCAAAACCAAAGACACCGATTTCCGAAATTAAAATAATTTTTCACTTTGTAGTGTTTTTTGGAAGCCGGTTGTTTTATTTTTGTAAAAAGTTTTTATAATATTGGTATTTGATATGTTCAAGGAATGAAAATGATTCAATCATTCTGCCGAGCCTTTTCCCAACTATCTCGGGGTCGGCTTCCAGTCTAACCGGATGTAGCTGAATGCCAGGATTTTACATGGAGCGACTGTCTATCTGACCTCCACAATCCAGTTGCTGGGTAACATAATAAGATCCTTGGTAAGACTGGTTGTCAGACTTTTGAGCGTCTGGCTACCCGTAGCGACTGTCAAAATTTACGAATGCCAGCCGAATCAACGACTTAACGTGCTTTCCGAGACACGAAGGGTATACATATAACGGATGGTCACCCATCCCCGAACTGACCGTGGCAAGCCTTGCTTATCCTTCGATTAGCCCGTGGGGCTCCTATAATTTAGTCACAAGCCCCCATTAAGGATTGAAAATAATTAGGATAATAATTAATATTTTCGGCTCGGAGTCGATGGTATTTTACTTTAATAAAATTAAGTGTTTTATCTTCTTTATGTATAAAAATCAATTGCCGTGCGTTAGTCTCGCGAATACTCGAAAATGGCTGGACCGATTTGTTTTTTTTTTGTTTTATTGCCTCAAATTAATATTTTTAGGAAAACAGTAAATTTGGAAAATCCCAAACGAACAGCCGAAAAATTGAAAAAAATCGAAATTCGATACGAGAAATTTGAAATGTGGTACGAAGTTCACCAGGTCATCTAGTGTTGGATAAAAATGCCAAAATATCGATTCCACAATACAAATCCAATGCACCTAATGCTGTTGATGTTGAAAACCCTCGACTACACTTAAAAGGTTTAACGTAAAAATGAATTATAGAGATATTTTATACTTGGGTATTAAAAAAAAATAAAAATAAAATCTTTTTATTTCAGACACATTTGGCCCATAATGTTGTTAGTAGAAACGACTTACAAACTATTATTAGTTAAATATATTATAATACTATATTAGTTAATTAAAATTTAATTCAGGTACTTGCCGCCCACTGGGGCCCCGGGCACACGCACTTGTGCTTGAACCCAGTGCCCCAGAAGGGGGCTGTCCAGCTTGTGACTGAGCACGTTCAGAATGGTGTTGGCGCTTCCACGCGTGCGGAACATCAGCGAAGCGATGCGGCGCCGCAGCACAGTGTGAAAGCCGTCTGTGTGCGCGTGCGCAAACATCGCAGACGCACTACAGTAGCGCGGGAGCCCCACCAGCACTCTGAACGCGTTATTATATTGTATTCGGAGAGCGTTGAAAGCCCGCTGCGTGTAGTTGACCCACAGATTGCAGGTGTAGAGAGTTTGGCAGAATGCTTTAAATAAAGTAATCTTTACTCCTAAACTACACCTCGCAAATCTGCGTGCCAACATGTTACAGCGGACCGCCATCGCTCTCCTCTCCCTTTCTAAGTCTCCATCGTCTTTCAAATCCTCGGTGACCACATGGCCGAGGTATTTAAACTCTCTCACTCTTTGAAGAGCGACAGCGTTAAGCAGCACAGGTGCCACTTCCCCCAGTTTACGACCCCTGGCTTGAAAAACCAAGAGTTCACTTTTCTGTACATTGTACAGGAGACCGTGTACTCTCGCATACTCCTCACACACGCCCATCAGCTTTCTGAGCGCAGCTATTGATGGGCTGAGCAACACCATATCATCCGCATAACTAATACTGTTGATACAGTGACCATCGATTGAGCATCCTACTCCAGTGTCACTCAGCTCATCAATCAGCCCGTTCACGTACAAGTTGAAGAGTGAAGGAGATGTTAACCCCCCCTGTCTCACTCCACACTCCAACCTGTACTCATCAGAAAGTGCGCCAAGCCATTTGACCTGGTTAGTTTGGCGGTCATACCAATATTTAAAAATATTAATTAACTCACCCGGCACACCTGTATCTTTCAATTTACGCCAGAGAATATCATACCTAACCAGGTCAAATGCCCTGGAAAAGTCAAGAAAGGCTGCATACACAGGCGTGCTTCTATCTGTGTAATACCTGACAGTCTGCTTGAGAGACATAATCGCACATTCTGTCGAGAGTCCCGGTCTAAAACCGAACTGTGCATCGTTTAAATTAAGGTGTTCTTTAAGCTGTCTCTCAAGCAGGCCATCAAGCACTTTAGCTGTGGTTGTAGCTAATGATATCGGGCGGTAGTTGCACTTGTCGGAATAATCTCCAGTCTTGTTTTTAGTTATAGGCACTACCACCGTCTTCATCAGTTCTTCTGGCAGGTAGGAATGCCTAATACCGAGCGTAAATAACAGTCCCAGGAGCCTCGGGAGGTGTGGCCCCGCATGCTGAAAATGTTCGATGCTAAGATCGTCGTGTCCGGGCGACTTCCCTCGAGTCATGCCCTTTATTATTAGAGCAACTTGTTTTGCTGTGACACGCTCGGGCACCGCTGACACGACGACCCCCACATCCCTGGTCTGCTCACCCTTCAGCGGAGACTCCACTTGAAAGTGACATCTAAACACATTAGCAATGTCTTTTGGTTCGCTGATACCACTGACACTCACCGGGACGCTAGGTTTTAAGTTTAACTTTTTTGTTTGTTTCCAAAATCCTTTAAAATCTTTATTCTTATGTTTTGTAGCTAAAATATTCATTTTTATTAATTCTTGGTTATTCTGACAATAATGTAGTTTGCTTTTGAATTCTTTTCTAGATTCATACATTTCATTATAAATGTTACCCCTGTTAGGTCGACCATAACACACCCAGTTTAAAAACTTCTGCCTAGCCTCCCTGTGAGCGTCACGAACATACTTGTTCCAGCCGGCAATATGACGACCGCGGTGCTGTCCGCCGCTACCCCCACGACCCACATAGCTATCAACGGCAGCCTCCCGTAACGCTGTCACAATGTCACCATAAAGCGTGTCTATCGCTGCCAAGTGATCCTTGCCACTAACACTACACATACTATCACAACACTGATGTAATTCTTGAGGGAAGCCAAATTCCCTCAGTTTATCGTTACAACATTTAGTATATTTTTCTATTCGGCATAAATCCCTGTCTCCCCATAGAACTTTATTTGTTTTGGTGAGTGGTGGTACAATGGTTCGACAAACTGATTTTAAGTTACACTGAATCTCCACTGGATAGTGATCAGACCAGAAAATGTCATAGCATACCTTTACGGAGGAAACCGTCTTTAATGCAGCGTCAGTTACAATGCAGTGATCAAGCCACCTGCGGCTGCCGTGCACTTCACTCACAAAAGTATAGGTATTAGAATTCGAGCCCAACATCTGTAGGTCCACACATGACCAGTTTTGCTCATTACAAAAATTTTGGAGCTCATTACCAAACAATTCCCCCGGATGAGCATTAAAGTCCCCCATGATAAATACATTTTCAATATTGTTACTCTCAACTATTGACGTAATTTCGCTTAAACACTGAACAAATTCCAAGAGATTGTCGGAAGAGTCGGTAGGCATATAGATGGAAAAAACGAGTATTATTCGTTCCGACACACACACCTTAATTGCACTTATCCGGTTACTTACACACGGAATCACAGACACATTATTACACTTACTGTTTCTCCATAGAAGTGCCACGCCTCCATACGGCCGCCCGCGTAGTATACCGCTTGTTAGGTCTACCGCAGACTTGCCGCAGAATCCAAAATCGTTGTTTATTTTACCAAGTTCGGGTATCTCATGTGGCAAGAGCCAAGTTTCTTGCAGTGCAATAATATCAGCAGTTAGGCAAAGCCGTCTTACACACTCGGAAGATCTTTTAAAAGACTTACAATTGAAACTGATGAATTTTAAACTTTCATTGTTGGTAGTACTACCCATTGAGATTTATTTTTGCACCAGTATCAGATTTATTACGTCTGTCTAAATCTCGTCTTCTGAAATCCACGAAACGACGGAAAGTTATACCGTCAGGCCATAAACTGCAGTCCAAAAACAAACTCGAGTTTCTCCCTAGGAACATACATTTTATATGAGTTGTATTGTTTCTCTTGTTTGGGTTTGATCTTCTGTAATGTGATTTCAACATTTGTTTTTCCCTTTATGTAGGTAACTATATGATCCTCGCAGGTTTCCTTATGCACGTTATTTATAAATAGAGGGACACTAATATTTGCAGCCCTAAAACTTTCAATAATATCGGTGCACGTTCCTTTTTTACCCACAAAACGATTCCTGTACCTTTTTCTTTGGACAACCTGCCATTCGTCGTCTACGCTCTGCCTAAGTAAAGCGCTCTGCGGCTCAGGCGTTCGAATCAGCTGATTGTTCGTTGCGCCTACATATACCGAGGTATGAGCAGTATTAGTCACCGCGCTAGTCAAGGTGCCTTGTGTTTGTTTCGCAGTGAGCACCTCTACGCGCGCAACATGTGTGCTGTGTCCGTTAGATAGTTCGTCACCGGACGACGGCGCGTGCGAGCGAGACAAGGACAGTGCGTGCTGCGCTTGAGTGCGTTGACCTACCTCCTTATCAATAACGGTGGAATGATTTTTATCGCTCACCGGCTCAGGTGTAATATGTATAAATCCTGTGGGACCACTTTCACGGTTGAATTCTGAGCTGTCTAAAATGCGATTCGTACCTCGTTTTGTGTTGACAAAGTTGTCCCGTTCGAAATGATTAACTATCGATGTTCGCTGTAGATTAATAAATTCATTTTGCAGTCTTGAAAACTGATCCATAGGTGCATATGTTTCCTTAATAGTCTCAATCTCGTGTTTGAGTATAATAAGGTCCTTTAATAACCGAGTCGCGTCCAAATGATCAAAAGTGACCGGGGGTAATTTTTGTAGGTCACGGGCGACAAAAATCGGCATCTCTTCTGGATCTTTCTGTTTTATTAGTGAGATTATGTCTTCTAATTCTCTTTGCGTTTTTCCTTCTCTTTTTCGGTTGATCTTTCTTCCCGTTGTCTTGACTGAGGCAAATAAAAGATTTTTTGCTGCACTAATTTCATCCGACTTAAACGCCGTGGTACACAGTCTGATCATTGAATCCTCGTCCATCACATCACACTTGTTCTGAATAAAGGCCAGAACCTCGTTTATAACTAAATTACAGTTCGCGCACTTTAACATTTTAAAGGTCGATGACTCGTTCACATCAGCCATTGCTAACGTTCGCGCGCTGTGACGGGCCACTCGCGACTCGAAAACTTAAGAAAAATTGTTTTTTTTTTTAAATAAGTGACTACTGGAACAGCAAATCTCCCGCGAGCGTGGCTCTAATCCAAAACTAATTAAAACCTCAAAGGATCTCTGCATTCATTTTCCTTGATTTTAAAATTTTCCATAATGTACTATGCTAGAACCTAGATTAATTATTCTGAATTAATTACGGACGAATACTTCGACGCCTAAGTGTCTTTTTACCCGACTGCCCCAGAAGGAGGGTAATGTTTTTCGAGAGAATGTATGTATGTCTATTTCTTTGGCACGCTCTGTAGCCTAAACGGCTTGATGGATTTTAATATGTGAGGTGTCGTTAGATTCGTCTTAATTGTGGGAGTGTCATAGGCTATATAATATTTATATATTGCATCTGCAAATATAAAAAGGGAGGGGTAGGTATAAAACAATCTACATTATTGGTATCAAATAAAAGCTAGCAATGAGTCAATATATATTATTTTAATAAAACAAAAAGCTTGAAATAAAAATAAAAAAAACCCGACTGCAAAAACACATAACTGAAAAGAGAAAAACAAGCATTATAATCTATAGAATTTTGGTATTGCAGGCAGGACAAATCAATAACCTGAAATGATGGTGAAAATTTGGTTTGTCCCGCCTGCAATACCAAAATTCTATAGATTCTCTTTTCAGTTATGTGTTTTTGTAGTCGGTTTTTTTTTTTTTTTTTTTTTGTTTATGTATTTATTTGTACAGATGGTTAGTTATAGTCTTTTAATTTAGTAACTAGTGTAAATAGTTAGTTGTGTTAAAAACTGTAAAGTTATATTATGTGCTTTAAATACTTAAATATAAATTTGTGAGACATTACGAAGAACCACATTACATAGAAAAAATATTTTATTTTAAAGCGTCCCCCTATTTCATATTTACCAAAAATACATAACTACATTATGTATTTATACACTGTGACATGGCTGGCAAAATGTGGGTGTACTTTTCGGGTGTACATTATTAATTAAAGATCACTAGATAGGCTCTTAGAGAAATAGAGGCGTTTATTTAATTGTATTACAGAAACTTTATCATTCATTTATTATTTATTTGCCATTATTATTCTCTGCGAGGGTTTCACGTTCTTCTCGGGGATTTTTAAGGCATTTAAATGTTATCAAACGGAAAACTCATGCGTGAATGCACTAGACTATGCAGTATCCTTATTTTCTCTTAGCTGCCAGGCTTATTTTAATTACTGATGTTTTTAATTGTTTTTTTGCGAACGGATTTTGCTCTGGATGCTTTTAACGTGTACGACTTTTCTCACAACATATTCCTATAATTTTAACATGGACAATGTAACCAATATTTTCATTTAAAAGAGTATCCGTGGATTTCCTTATTGCCCGTTCTTCTGCATAGGACCCTACTACGCTTTGGAATGGGCAACTAGCTTCATCCTTCTGACTAACTGACTCCTTGATAATACAAAAGTGAAAATGTTGAAATGGTGGCGATGGTGGTATGGTTCTGTATTTGTTTTAATTGAAATATGACGTCACTTGATATGACGAGCATCAAACGCGGCTACCATAACAAACATAATGATCTGCTCTCGGCACTGCCACTGCGAACTTTGACAAATTAGTTCATGCTTTATGGCTGCTCCAAACTTTGTTTAAATGTAACACAGGAATGGCATTTCAAGCCTCGGTAATTCTCATCACACCAGTAGTACCATAGTGTTTTAATTAACTGTTTAATTGTCTGATTACTCTCTGTTATAGGTTTTTGAGGCGGGACTGGAATACTGTAAGTATTAACTGAAACTTAAGTTGAATGAATAAATTAGTCTCACCTCTATTACATGCACAAATCGATAGTCATCTTTCCATACCTACTGACCCAATTTTTAAAGTGAAAACTCCTTTAGGCATGTTGGGCATTTTTGAGATGGGACTAAACCATTAATTTCGCGACACTGTTACGACACCAGCTTTCGACCATAAAAAAGACATCAACGCGTTGAATACCGCAGTGCTGATTTTTTTTAAAGTTTTCACTTCTGGCACTCCCGGAGAGACGCTGTTTTTTTTTTGTGGTCTCTTCATTATTTCATCATCCATAGTTCTATTAGTTGTCATCAAAAAAATTCAAATATTTCTGCTTATTATAATCATCTTTTACATAATCTATCCAAAAGACAAAGACAAAATATTAAATCCTGTTACGTCAAGTCAAGTCAAATCATCAAATAGTTACCTCTTCTAAAAAAGAGCGGGCAAGCAATTCCATAGTTACTGTTTTAAAATGTTTTACAATATTTTTCATGCATTAATTATACCTACATATGACTAGCTGACCCGGCAAACGTTGTTTTGCCATATAAATGTTTGGGGTGGACCACCCTTATCACTTAGGGGTATGAAAAATAGATTACGACCGATTCTCAGACCTACCAAATATACTTATAAAATTTCATAAAAATCGATCAAGCCGTTTCGGAGGAGTATGACAACTAACATTGTGACACGAGCATTTTATATTAAGTAGATTATTATATGTGAAGACGATGTACCTAAAATAAAATTTACGTTGCGTACGTGACGTTTCCGACATAATTATATTTTTCGAAAAAATTAACAGCCATTTGTCTGCGTTTTCTGAAAATTAAAAGAAAATGATAAGCTGTGTTCCATATTATAATAATATTCGAAATTGTGTTTTATTAAAGACCTTTCATTTGACAACCTTATTTGCCACCCACGCGGTAACCTCTTTTTGATACGTCAAAATCGTTTTTTTTTTTGTTTCCATAAACCCTGTAGCCATTAGGATCAAAAGTATTTTTCTAATTTGTATGAATTCACCTCTGTTATTATGTAGCCCCTCCAGCCTCTGGCCAGTCAAGTTCGTACCTACTCATTTTTTTTTAAGTGAAACTTCTTTAGGCACGTTGGGTATTTTGAGATGGGACTAAACCATTGATTTCAAGACAATGTTACCGAGGTTACTGACACCGTGGAGTAAAAGACATCAACGCGTTGATTACCGCGGTGCCGATATTTTTTCAAGTTTTCACTTCTGTCGGTACTCCCGGAATGCTACTTTTTTTTTAGTTTTAAGCTCTGGGTACACTGTGGTGAATACCGCGCGAGGTGCGGGTTGCTACTGCGTGGGTCGATTGTTTTAATGTAGTCACGCGACTATTTGCGCTATTTTGAACACCTCCATGAATGTTAGTTGATACAATCGGCACGAGTGAATTTCGTATCACATCCTGCGTGAGATTCGGCTTAGTTTGGCCTGAGCTTTACACAAAAGTGACTGTGTCGGACAGATAAACGTAGACATATTTTTTCTTTTATGTCATAAAACACAAAAACAATGTATTCATTTTGTTTTGCTAGCTCCGATACTTATTTGGTGTCTTTAATTTATGTAGGTATTCTTTTTTTAATCTACAGCTGTTATTAGATAAATTAATTAAAATTGTATAACACGTGTCCCTACTGTAAGCTGTAATTAAACTGCTAGGCATTACCTTTTAATTTTGTTAAATCAATATTAACATCATTCTATAGTCTCTTTGAGTAGACATTTTAATTACTGTCTCCGATTAATTGGTTTTATTCTTTGGCTAGCTGTCGCCCGCGTTTTGGTTTGCGTATGAACTTCAAGCTCCGTTGGGTACGCTAATTAAGTTTCGAAAAATCATTTTTTTAGTTCACCTCTATGACCTGTAATCATATAACAAAAAGTTTGTTTGCAAAAAGGATATTTCATCATGTAGGTTGGTAAAAAAATTACTTTGGTTACGATCACAAACGAATTTAGAATTAGAACCGTTTTGCACACACGTTTTGTTTGCCCTAAAAAGCTATGGTTTATTCGCCGTGTGTAGGCATGGTCGTCAGTGTTGTATAGATGACTATGGAAGTTTAGTGACGACATGGCTGCACTACGGCTCGGCTCCGTCGCCGTATAACATAGAACCGGTGGTTTGACGTATACAATCTCAAACAATTATTCCGTGGTACGGCTAGCGGGCCGTTCCGTAAAGAAACCGTACCGTGTAAACGGGCCTAAAGAAACCGTGCCGTGTACAACGGGCTTAAAGAAACCGCGCCGACTACAACGGACCTAAAGAAACCGAGCCAAGTACAAGGGGTCTAAAGAAACCGTGCCAAGTATAACGGACCTAAAGAAACCGAGCCGAGTACAAGGGGTCTAAAGAAAACGTGCCGAGTATAACGGACCTAAAGAAACCGAGCCAAGTACAAGGGGTCTAAAGAAACCGTGCCGAGTATAACGGACCTAAAGAAACCGAGCCAAGTACAAGGGGTCTAAAGAAACCGTGCCGAGTATAACGGACCTAAAGAAACCGAGCGGAGTACAAGGGGTCTAAAGAAACCGTGCCGAGTATAACGGGCCTAAAGAAACCGAGCCAAGTACAAGGGGTCTAAAGAAACCGTGCCGAGTATAACGGACCTAAAGAAACCGAGCGAAGTACAAGGGGTCTAAAGAAACCGTGCCGAGTATAACGGACCTAAAGAAACCGAGCCAAGTACAAGGGGTCTAAAGAAACCGTACCGAGTATAACGGGCCTAAAGACACCGAGCGAAGTACAAGGGGTCTAAAAAAACCGTGCCGAGTATAACGGGCCTAAAGAAACCGTGCCGAGTGTAATGGGCTTAAAGAAACCGCGCCAAGTACAAGGGGTCTAAAGAAACCGTGCCGAGTATAACGGACCTAAAGAAACCGTGCCGTGTATAACGGGCCTAAAGAAACCGTGCCGAGTACAAGGGGTCTAAAGAAACCGTGCTGAGTACAACGGGCCTAAAAAACCGGGCCGAGTACAACGGGCCTAAAGAAACCATGCTGAGTACAACGGGCTATAGTTTTCAAATTGAATAAGGGGTGATTATTTTCATAAAACAACAGTTATGTCATAGGTGCGTAAATTCCCATTTAGGCACCTATGACATAATTGTTGCTCCCGCACGTCCGCTTGAAATAAATAAAAAAAAAAAAATGTATTGCTTCTTATTTTCTTATGTAAAGCCATGTAGATTCCGGGTATTGTGAGCGCGTGCTGCGCTTACTTTACTAACATACATATCTAAACATACAATATCCTAGCCCCTTCGTCATATATTGACGTCACGTCATGACACAGGAGCTATAATAATATAACTAGCCTATTATATTGTCCCTATTACATGGGACTTAAACATAACTGGCGAAATGTGGGTGTACTATAATTAAAAAAAAAAAACTAAATCAAAAGTTATTTATTCAAACTAGGCTGAGAATTAACACTTTTCTAACGTCAAAATTACCTAAGAAAGTCCCCCAAAAACTCTCTACATAACGTGATGTTATGTGTTATGTATTGTCCAACAGTTGGGCAAAGACCTCTTCTCAAATACAGAAAAGCACCAGCATTGATCACGATCACCACGCTTGCTCAAGACGGGTTGGCGATTTCAGCACGATGTCTTCCTTCACTGATGTCAGTAGTAGTGTCCAAGAAAAACTCACATATGAATTGAAGGAGTCACATTGGTATTTACCCGAATTTGAACCCACAACCTCATGCATGGGAGGCGGGGCCTTTAACCGTAGTTTGAGCTACTACCTTTAACTTAGAGCTATAGTTAAGTTTTAAAATAAATATGACCTAAAAATTAAAAATCATAAAAATAAAAGAAGAAATGAAAACAACAATTTAGTTACTGAAGACAAACACAACATTAATCTTAGCTATTGTCCATCTGTTTGACAGTGTAATAAAAAACAAACAAAAAAATTAAGTAATATTTTCTTTCATCGTTAAAAAAATTATTAGAATTCTTCGCCCTCATTAAAATTCGACGTCGTGAGATCAAAAAGCTTTAGAAATGATACACAGTTGATTCAAAAGACATCGTTTTCTATTTCAACAAATTGATATACATAACTACGTAGTAGGTACTGAATATGAAGCACAAAATAATAATTGGTGTTTTTCAACAGACGTCATTTTTTAATTTGTCTCTGTGTTTCTGATAAATGATTTTAATTCTGTAAGTAGGTTTGTACAAACACTTTAAACGTCATTCATATTTTAAAAACTAAATGAGGTCGGCGTTTCCTGACTACTCTGAGAAGATAGGCCGAAACAAACTCAGAGGTCACAGTTTCTTTTAAAGTCCAGACAATATAATCTTGGTCAGTTATGTGAAGACCATGAGACCACCAGATTGGTGTTTAAAGTGGTATTTTGAGGAAAGCACCACACAGATTGAGAGGGCCTGTCCAGTCAGTGCACGCATTTGTCAGTTATCGTGCAGCTCAACTCAGAATTTAAGGAGCTCAACGATTCAACGAACAAAACCAACAAAACTATCTAAAATCACTTGTTTGATTTTCGACTTTTATAATATCTGTGGACGTGTTTTTCATGGCATCTTATTTAAAGCTGAGACATTGTACAATATGAGCTGAATGTTAGTCTATATCGGTGGTTCCCAACGTTTGACCATACGTGCAGGTAAAACTTAAAGACCCGATGAAGTGTGCCGAATGTGCGCCATGATAACGTCACGTAACATGAATAATTTATAATTGGTTACATACATCAGGGAAGGAATCAACTTTTTTTTTTCTAAAACTAAGAACATACAATTTAAGAAATATACAGTCTATTTAGTTTTGGTTTCTCTACGCCCCCAACTAGCGCACGCGTCATTGGTTGGGAGCCCATGGTCTAGATCTAAACTCCCTCGGTCCCAATCATTCTCAAAGAAAATCTATGACAGTCGTTAGGGTTGTCAGAAGGCCGAAACTAATAAATGGTTTTACCTTTAAATATTAAAGTATTGCTTAGTAAACGGGTGGGGAATGTCAAATGCGGTAAGTCTTGATATTATACTGCATCTGGTCCCAACCTAGAAAAAGTGATATTCTATCAGCGAAAACGATGAAGGAGACGTCACAAATTTTTAAATATGCCTGACACAAGTTACCGATAAGCTTATCTCAATACTGTTGAAAGGCGTTCGTCGTAGAAACGAAACGCTTTAAAGGCGATTACTACTTGTCCAGGCCCTCTGTGGAGTTATTGTGGAACACAAATAACCTGACAATTGATCACAATTTCTTTCATATTGACAGTTCATTGCGTTCATTGCGTTCATTGCGGGCACATGCCGATGGACGACATTGTAATGTCGTCCATCGGCATGTGCCCGCCCATATTTTTCTGAACATTCATGAATTTCGAAAAATTAACATTCATGAACTTTTAAAGTCTAGTTTTAGTCTATCTTTAATATTTTTCATGTTTTGAGTAGCGTTTGCTTTATCCTCGATGTTATTGGCTCGATTTGAAAGCTTATGAGTTATTTTATCGGGTTATCTAATACCTATATTGATTAAAATTTGTCGACTATGCAAAAAAAATGGAGGCGAAAACATTTTTTTCTAAAAAAAAAACTGTTCATTTAAAAAACCACAAGTGCAAGTGTGTGCAAATAAAAAAAATTGTGGACACATTTTGAAAAAAAAGTGGAAGTTCATAAAATCAAATAGGGATTTGAAATTTAAAAAAAAAATAAAAAAAAAAAAATGTCAAGATGGGTCTATCTTGATATTTTTTTTTTAATTTTAAAGTTGTTTTTCGATAATTTTTCATGAATTTTCAGAAAAATGCGGGCGGGCACATGCCCATGGGTGACATTTTACGTTATTGAGCAGACGATTTTTTCAAACCTATGAAGCAATGCATTAGGAATTTCTTTCAAAACTTTCGAATTGTTTTAGAGTGCTGGTTAGGAAAATTCAAGCCGGTTGATGACACCACTAACCTCATTAGAAATGCTGTACATTTATTTTCCATTCCATTACTCGTTGTTCAACAAATGTCCTGTTCGGTCTAAAATTACCGACTCTAAATAACGTAACTTAACGCTAGCGTTTGCAACGCGTTAATCGTACCGGAGCCCATAACAGTGACAAGTAATCCTCAACGACGTATTTGGTGCAGTTAAGCCGATGTAGATCAACGGTGGCCGTGCTCGGGATTTGTTGAATTTATTTGCTCGAGCCCGATGCCTCTCTGTATCCTTGTTCGGTTCAGAATGTCGAGTTACTGGAATAGGCGGCAAATAACGGACACTACATTTATTCCACTACAGCACTGCATAATCACAAATGAACAGAACTAAGAGCACTTTAAAAGTACAAATCTGATCTGTAATCGCAAAAAGATTTAATGAATACTTAGGTACCTACTTGAACGTTATTCTGATAGGTATTCAAACTTTCAATATTAGGGGTAGTGTCCTCAACGTCGTTTAAGCAAATAATAACAGTTCATCGTTTTTGTTCGATTGTTTAATAAAAAAATAGTGTCCTTTGGATATGCAATGAATTCGGTTCAAAGATGCTACTTATGCAGCGCTGTCGATATTAGGTTCGTCCGAATTTCACAGCTTTTCGCTGAGCAAGTACCTGTTCTTGCACAGATACGACGCACAGCCAAATTTTTCTGGTTATTTGTTACAAAAGTAGTTAACTCTGCAATAGGCATCTTGTGTTTGTTATGTTTTTGTTTGTTGTCATTTGCCAAGGTTGCATCAGTAGGTAATTGGTGATTACGCAATATTGTCTTTGGTCTGTGGCCTTGACATCAACCAATAAACCAGTGATATTTAAGCCATGAACAACAATGTCAAATTTTTTCTGGATTAAATACGAGGATTTTGGCTACTTTTGTATTGTGTGTATTTTATGTCTAGTTTTTAAAATGTGCGTTTTGTTTGTGCAGAATAAACAAGTTTTCTTTCTTTTTTTTCTTTTATGGCATTAAAATATATGGTTTCAATGATTTACTCTTGACATAACTTGATTCCGTGTTTTCCTTTTGATAACAAGTGGAAAGTTAAACAAACATCTTTCTGTCCAATACCTTTATCTCATCACCATATCCTAAGCCATATCTAGTCTCTCTAATTCCATGCCCGCGTCCCCTGACAGCCATTCGCTGCTCCCGGTACCCGTTTCGATTACATTGACGTCACGACCTCACAGCAAAAAGATAAGTTTTAGCTCTAATGTAAGGGTTACGACACACGCGAGAGACCCGGATAAGGACGCGGACATAACTTACCTACTGATGGCTAATAGGCTAGAACTGAACGCAGGTCTATTTTTGTGGAGGTAATTTTTTTTTGGAGTTTATTTAATGTTGCTTTAAGTGTCATGTAGCGTTGTGAGCGGTCTCACTACAATTAGTCGAGTGATTCTCAATAAGTAACTAACCACATCACTACAAACGTGGCACAACACTAATATTCTAAGGACACTCTGTCATTTCGACTGCCGCTTGCCTTCCTGAAGGAGGTGACCCTCAGGACTGTGTGCCCCGACCTAGGGTGAGTTCCACATTGGTATTATTATAATATAAGCTATTAATCAAGCCGTCTGCTATCTATTTGATCTTGTATTTTATGCTCGCGTGTTCACCATTCTTAACCTCACTTTGCATCTGTCATTGTGCCACGCTATCTCTGCTCGCTCTCTCTGCCTAGTAAGCCGCTGCGATGTGTTAGCTACTACCTATTCTGCTTTCCCCGTACCGTACCTTGGTCACTAAAAGGGAGAAGAAGCTGACACATCGCATGCGGCCTACTACTGCTCGCACGCATCTGACATGCGCTTCCTACCGCGCCTTTCAGGGCTCTCAGTACGGGCTCAGGCTGCACGCTGACGAAGGCCTGCCTACCTGCGGCCTACCGCCGCACGCCTGTGCTGACAGGCGACCCTCCACGTGTGGCCAATGCCTGCCTACCTGCGGCCTACCGCCGCGTGCCTGTGCTGACAGGCGTTCTCCACGGCTACTGACGTGTACTACCACGTGCTAGGGCCGTCCGGCCTACTGCGGAGCCTGTGCTGAGCAGGCCCCGCACATCTACCATGTGCTACCAAGGACGGTACCTGTCGGCGACCAGACCCCTGCAGCTCACTAGGGCGCAAGTAGCGTGCGGCCCTGCGTCATACAAGGCATAATAGTTTGTAAGTTTCTTGTAAAATGTTAATGTTTTAGATATGTTTCTAATTAGAATTTTTAATTTTCAAAATATGACCCTATCTGTGCACAATAGCACAAGTAGCGGGTAGGCCGCGATGTTAGATTCATGTAATATCGAAAGGTTTAAAGAATTTTATGTTTAACTTATAATTTAGTAATAAAATTACAGTTATTTGAGAAATCTCTATTAGATTTATATTAGATTTACGTCAAAATAGTAATCGGATGCTTGTTGAATATGTTGAATGTGTTTAAAGTAAATTTTAAGAAAAAATTCAAAGAGTTTAAAAATTGTCATAATTACGTAACTTGAAAACTCACTTTTTTGTTTATAGAGATATCTCTTTGATTTTAGTGTCGATCGAAAGGTCTAGACTCAAAACCTTTTTCCACGTTTGTTTGATAAAAATCGGTTCACGCAACAAGAAGATATGGTCATTTTTATGTATAAAATTTTACATTGCTAATAATTTTTAAATGGCTATTTAAAAGGATGTAATTATTTAGTAATTAACTTAAATTAGTGTTTTTCTATGTACATTAGCATATAAAATAAGAATTTATAAGGTTGGTAACAAAAAATAAAGAAATACTCATTTCCTGGAATTCGGCATGCACTAACAAAAATAGTATAAAAGGAGGGCCATTTTTCGGGTAAAGTCAGTCGCAGCCCAGCCACCGAAGAGGAAACATCAAAATAATAGTGCAAGCCGAAGTCTCAAGAAAATTGCAAGAATAATGATGTTTCATTTCGCCACCGTATAAGTCTCTGTGTGTCGCAGTATCCTGGTACGTATTCAGGGGTACGTGGGGTGTGTGCTAGCCAGCGGAGCCACCTAGGCTCAGGGAACAGGGAGCGCACGCTAAATAATATTGGGAGATCGTCCCAGGGCGACTGGAGGTACAAGAAGCGCCTCTACCGTCCGCAACAGTTGGTCCTTCGAGTTCCGGATTCCCTGCAAGACAGAAGAGTTCAAAAATAAGAAGATAAGAAGATTTCAAGATGCCGGTTACCAGATCGCAGAAGGATGCCCCCTCACGTTCGACGTCGCGACCAACGGAAAAGGACGCGGCAAAAGAAGCATCTGCATCAGAAGGGGTCACGTCAGCGTCAGGATCATCGGGAACTGAAACTACATCGGACACGAACACTTCATCGGGAACTGCGACCACAGAAGAGACTACGACTACGGAGGCTACGGCTACAACTGCGACCACGGCGGCATCCGAGAAGAAAGGACAGAAGAAAGAAGATGCCGCACAGAAGGAAACGACCAGAAAAACCCCAGAAGAAGCTACGGAACAGGGCGTTCATGGCTCCGCCACGACCTTGAAACCGAAGGGGACTAGTCGTCAAGCTAGGTCCACGAAGACCACGAGTTCTTCAGCCAGAAGACGCGAGTTAGCAGCCAGAGAAGAAGTAGCACGTCTAGAATTGAAACAAGCACAGGCGGCGGCGAAACTTGCTCGCGTCAGATTGGAGCTGGCACAATGTGAAGATGAAGACTCCGTGGATGAAGACCAGGCAGACCAAGAAGATAGAACAGCACAGGTGCAGAACTGGATCCAGTCATCGGTGTTGGAAGACGGCAACATGGAACAACCGGAACAACGCGATCAGCACACGTCAGAAGAACCTCGTAAGGTGAAGCCAGAAGAAAGCTCCGCAACAAAGGGACCTACTATCGAGATCCAAGCGTTGGCGACAGCATTAAGAGAAGCCTTCACCACAAGAGGAGGACCAGCAGCGCAACCGAAGTACATCCACGAGTTACCCTACTTCGACGGCAGCAGCAGTGAATGGCTGGCGTTCAAGGTCGTCTACGAAGATACTGCATCGATGTTCACCGACGTCCAGAACATGGCGCGACTCAGAAGAGCGCTGAAGGGCAACGCAAGAGAAGCAATCAAGAGTCTGCTGTACTCCGAAGCCTCTCCATTGGAAGTGATGCAAGCCCTCAAGAGAAGATACGGAAGACCTGATGCGCTGGTGCTAGCCGAACTGGACAAGGTCAGGGCACTACCGAAGATATCAGAAAATCCAAGAGACATATGCATCTTCGCAAGCCAGATCAACAACAGTGTAGCAGCCATCAAGGGATTGAAGAAACCACAGTACCTGCATTCACCTGAAATGGTGAAACAAATAATAGAGAAGATACCTACAGTGCTTAAGTTCCGGTGGTACGACTTCACTGCAGCGTCAGTAGAAGGCGAGTTCTCCGACCTGACGCTGGTATCCAGATTCCTGAACACAGAAGCGGACAAATGTGGAGCCTTCGCGACTTCAGAAGAAAAAGGTGGATTCAGAAGAACCCAGCGGCAAGCGACGCATTCAACAAAAGAAAGGGACTTCAAAGAAAAAGATTCGAAAAAATCGGAAAAAACGTGCCCGGTATGTGAGGGTGAACACTTCCTAGTCAAATGTCAGAAGTTCCTGAAAGCATCGGTACAAGATCGCTGGACAGCTGTCAAGAAGAGTCGCGTCTGTTTCAAATGTCTTCAAGGGAGACACAGGAAGGAGAGCTGCAAGAAACCACCATGCAAGGAATGCAAGAGGTGGCATCATCATTTGCTGCACGTCAAGTCGGAAGAAAAGGCATCAGAAGAAAAGAAGGAGCCGTCGGAAGAGGTGGCCAGTGTCACTGCATCAGTGAATGCGGTCAACAACGCAAGAGCATACCTGAAGATAGTTCCGGTGGAAGTTTTCGGGTCACAAGGATCACAGAAGATATTAGCCCTTATGGATGAAGGGTCAACGGTGTCGCTTCTGGATAAAAAGATAGCAGAAGAAATCGGCGCTCAAGGAGATAACCAGGAACTAGTCATCGAGACAGTGGGAGGCAAGCTGATAAGGAAGAAGGATTCTCAAGTGCTGGACCTGACAGTGAAAGGGGTCCATCAAGAAGATAAGAAGACACTGAAAAGAGTCCGGACCGTCGACGAGTTGAAGCTTACGCCGCAGTTCCTGGACAAGAGGAGGATTGAAAAATGTCAACACTTGAAGAAGATCGCCGATTCACTGTACTACGAAGGAAAGTCACCACAGCTGCTCATCGGGCAAGACAACTGGGAGCTGATCGTGACTCAAGAAATAAGAAAAGGGAAACCAGGAGAGCCAGTAGCGTCACGAACAGGACTGGGATGGGTGCTCCACGGGTCAGACATAGGAAGTGTGAAGCCAGTACACTTCCTGAACACATGTCTGCATATCAACACATCAGAAGAAGAAATGCATCAAGCCATCAAGGATCATTTCGCCATTGAAGCACTCGGCGTGCAGCCCAGGAGACCTACTACAGACTCAGAAGGAAGAGCGCTCACCATCCTGGACAAGACCTGCAGAAGACTAGAAGATGGTCGATTCGAAGCTGG
Organism: Agrochola litura; assembly: GCA_949152395.1. Lineage (NCBI taxonomy): Eukaryota > Metazoa > Arthropoda > Insecta > Lepidoptera > Noctuidae > Agrochola > Agrochola litura. The sequence continues at coordinate 2,721,278 of OX424496.1, forward strand.
ACTTCTGTGGAAAAATGAAGAGGACCAGATGCCGGAAAGCTACACTTCTGCCAAGAATCGACTGACAAACACTGAGAAGAAGATGGACAAGGATCCTCAGTTGAAGGCGGAATACTGCAAGCAGATCCAGCATCTAATAGACAGCCAGTACGCGGAAGAAGCACCTGATGGACAAGAAGATCCTAAGAAGACATGGTATCTCCCACACTTCTCCGTGGTTCATCCGTTGAAGAAAAAGATAAGGATCGTTTTCGACGCTGCAGCCAAGTCAAAGGGAAGAAGCCTCAACGACGCTCTGCTGCCTGGACCAGACCTGCTGCAATCGCTGTTTGGAGTACTACTGCGATTCAGAAGAGGACCTCTAGCAGTGGCGGCTGACATCAAAGAAATGTTCCTGCAAGTTCGCATCAGACCAGAAGACCGAGACAGCTTACGGTTCCTGTGGCGAGGGGAGCAACGCGACGTGCCGCCAAAGAAGTACAGGATGACATCTGTTATCTTCGGTGCAACATCATCTCCAAGCACAGCAATCTACGTGAAGAATCGTAACGCAGCTGACTACAAAGAACAGTATCCAGAGGCAGCCAGAGCGATCGAGTTGAACCACTATATGGACGACTATCTGCACAGCTTCCATTCAGAAGAAGATTTCAGAAGAGTGACAGAGCAAGTGAACTTCATACATAAGAAAGCAGGCTTCGAACTCAGAGGATGGGCATCAAATCAACCTGAGCTGCTACAGAACGTGAAGACTGAAACAACCGAGAAGACAGAAGTGGACCTTGGCGAGAAGGAAGAGAAGACATTGGGACTACGCTGGTTCACTGAAAAGGACTCCATTGGCTTCAGGGCAAACCTCCGAAATACACCAGAAGAAATAGCAAGAGGACTACAGGTGCCTACCAAGAGAGAAGTCACCAGCGCTGTCATGTCGACTTTCGATCCACTAGGATTGGCGTCACCAGTTCTCGTCCAGGGCAAGAAGCTGCTTCAAGACACATGGCGAAGTGGTGTCGGTTGGGATGAAGAAATAGAAGAAAAAGAGTATGAATCATGGAAAACATACTTAGAGAAGATGAAGCTACTTCAAGGTCTGCAAATTCCAAGATGCCTCGCGCCACATAGCACCGAGGGGGAGCTACACACGTTCACCGATGCCAGCGAGACAGCGTACGCAGCTACGGTTTACTGGAGAACAGAAAATCAAGAAGGAGCTTACCACGTCAGCTTAGTAGCAGCAAAGGTGCGAGTGACCCCGTTGAAACCGGTATCAATCCCTAGACTCGAACTACAAGCAGCTCTCCTGGGAAGCAGACTGGCGCATTCGGTAGAAAAGGAAATGGATCTGAAGGTGGTAAAGAAAACATACTGGACAGACTCCAGCATCGTACTTTCTTGGATCAAAACAGACCCGAGAACATTCAAGACGTTCGTGGCCCATCGCTTGGCCGAGATAGAAGACCTCACCAAGCCTCAAGAATGGAGATGGGTCCCCACGGCACAAAACCCTGCAGATGATGCGACGCGCAGCGTGCCAGAAGATTTCGACTGCAATCACCGATGGTATACAGGACCGAGCTTCCTGAGAAGAAAAGAAGTTCACTGGCCTGCAGCAAGAACCTTCAAGAAGGAGACCACCGGCGAAGAAAGGACAGCAGACGTCGTGGCAGCAGCGAGCATCACGCATCCGTCGCCAGATCCAGAGAGGTTCTCGTCATGGAAGAGACTTTGGCGAGCCACAGCAAGAGCACTGCAGTTTATACAAATCTGCAGGCGCAAAGAGAAAGTCAACGTCAGCAAAGGAGACCCCACCTGGAAAACGACGCGAGAAAAAAAGAAGACAGTCGAGAAGCAACAACGGCCTTCAAAAGCAACCGAAAGAAAACTCAAACCGCTGGACACAGGCCTACTGGAGCAAGCTGAAACTCTACTGTTAAGAAGAAGCCAAGAAAGAAGCTTTAAAGAAGACATCAGGCGACTACAACAAGGAAAACAAGTAGAAAACAGCAGCAAATTAAAGAAACTCGACGTAGTGCTGGAAGATGGTCTCCTGCGGCTAAAAGGAAGAATCGACGCTATACAAGGCGTAACCAGAGACTACAAGCGACCAGTCGTGCTCGACAGTAAGGAAAAGATAACACGACTCATCTTGGAGGATTTCCATTGCCGCTTCAATCACGGTAATCACGCAACGGTCATGAACGAGATAAGGCAACGCTTCTGGGTACTGGGACTACGGTCGGCGATCAAAACAGTTCGACATCAATGTCAGTGGTGCAAGACGAAGAAGGCGAAACCTCAAGCACTACCGACGGGCAACCTACCGGCTGAGAGGCTGATGCACAACACTCATCCTTTTACGTGTACCGGCATTGATTATTTCGGCCCTATGACAATCACCGTGGGAAGACGCTACGAGAAAAGATGGGGAGCCCTGTTTACATGCCTAACCACAAGGGCTGTACACATTGAGCTCACACCGTCGCTCTCCACTGATAGTATGATTATGACGCTGAGGAGGTTCGCTGCCAGAAGAGGAATGCCGAAGATAATCTACACTGATAATGGAACAAACTTCGTCGGCGCGAATAAAGAATTGAAAGAAGCCATAGAAACAATGAAACAAGAAGACCTTGCATCAGAAGCTGAGAAGATTGGCGTGCAGTGGAAATTCATCCCTCCTGGAGCGCCTAATATGGGCGGCGCATGGGAGCGTCTGGTGCGATCAATAAAAACCGCCCTAGACGCCACACTCAACGAAAAACAACCAAGAGAAGAGGTACTCCACACTCTCCTGCTGGAGGCCGAACATATGGTTAACTCTCGGCCCCTCACCCATATCTCCGAGAGCCTTGAGGAGGAAGCACTCACCCCAAACCACTTCCTCCTCGGGCGGTCATGCGGCGCGGCAAGAATTGGCAGCTTCACGGACAGCGAGCTCGTGGGCAAACACACCTGGAAGGCCACACAGCGACTTGCCGACCACTTCTGGCAACGTTGGCTGCGAGAGTACCTACCCACCCTACTACCAAGGAAGACTGCGAGCAGCGACAGCGCTTCAAACCTTAACGTCGGGGACATCGTGTTGATCGTCGACCACAGCCTGCCGAGATGTACTTGGCCACGCGGCAGAATCCAGCAAGTATACCCAGGACCAGATGGCCGAGTCCGGATCGTCGACGTCGAGACCAGAGGAGGAGTGCTGCGGCGACCCAGTACGAGAGTGGTGTTGTTGGTGCCGGGAGTATCGCCGAGTCCAGAAGAAAGGTGCAACGCACGAGGGGGAGAATGTCGGCGACCAGACCCCTGCAGCTCACTAGGGCGCAAGTAGCGTGCGGCCCTGCGTCATACAAGGCATAATAGTTTGTAAGTTTCTTGTAAAATGTTAATGTTTTAGATATGTTTCTAATTAGAATTTTTAATTTTCAAAATATGACCCTATCTGTGCACAATAGCACAAGTAGCGGGTAGGCCGCGATGTTAGATTCATGTAATATCGAAAGGTTTAAAGAATTTTATGTTTAACTTATAATTTAGTAATAAAATTACAGTTATTTGAGAAATCTCTATTAGATTTATATTAGATTTACGTCAAAATAGTAATCGGATGCTTGTTGAATATGTTGAATGTGTTTAAAGTAAATTTTAAGAAAAAATTCAAAGAGTTTAAAAATTGTCATAATTACGTAACTTGAAAACTCACTTTTTTGTTTATAGAGATATCTCTTTGATTTTAGTGTCGATCGAAAGGTCTAGACTCAAAACCTTTTTCCACGTTTGTTTGATAAAAATCGGTTCACGCAACAAGAAGATATGGTCATTTTTATGTATAAAATTTTACATTGCTAATAATTTTTAAATGGCTATTTAAAAGGATGTAATTATTTAGTAATTAACTTAAATTAGTGTTTTTCTATGTACATTAGCATATAAAATAAGAATTTATAAGGTTGGTAACAAAAAATAAAGAAATACTCATTTCCTGGAATTCGGCATGCACTAACAAAAATAGTATAAAAGGAGGGCCATTTTTCGGGTAAAGTCAGTCGCAGCCCAGCCACCGAAGAGGAAACATCAAAATAATAGTGCAAGCCGAAGTCTCAAGAAAATTGCAAGAATAATGATGTTTCATTTCGCCACCGTATAAGTCTCTGTGTGTCGCAGTATCCTGGTACGTATTCAGGGGTACGTGGGGTGTGTGCTAGCCAGCGGAGCCACCTAGGCTCAGGGAACAGGGAGCGCACGCTAAATAATATTGGGAGATCGTCCCAGGGCGACTGGAGGTACAAGAAGCGCCTCTACCGTCCGCAACAGTACCCTTCCTGCCTATCCTAAGTGTGCGAGTGCTCAGATTCAGTGTCAGGATCCACCCACGACCTAGCCGTGTACTTACTACTGTATCTAAATTATATCTATTAATCTATCTAGCTATTTTATTATCTACCTCTATCTACCTATCCGTTAACGGCCTGCGCAGCCTACCCAGCGCAGCCCTAGCCGTTACAGTAATACTCTAAGATGGAGGAAGGGACACTATGTGACTTGTAATTTAGTTTGCTAGAAACGTGGAGTCATAATAATGAGTCAAAGTCACCAAATTACGTAATTCGCACACCGAAACACACTTCCTCCCAAAAACAGATCCACAAGTTAACGAACGAGCTCCGATGTGATACGTATTAGTTTTTCAGACAAACTTCCTACCGACGAGTTCTAAACAAATAATGGCAGATGAATAGCATTCTGTAAATCACCACAGTGTGCAGTCTGCAGTCAGATAGCAATCAGCGTTCCTGAACAACTTCTGAACCCTGAAACTGCACTGTAAAGGCAAAAACATGGACCCGTTTGGTGATTAATTTTAATTGCCGAACTTAGCGGTGTAGAGTTGTAGCCGATACTTGTAAACTAATAATATTATTCGAGTTCTGTTACTTGGAGTGAGTTGTAGTTGTAGTTAGTTTTTTTTTTTTTTTGGGTTACTTCCCCTTGACCTATGTAGTACAGGGGTGGCGAACAATGGCACGCGATAATTTGGGCACGGCATCATTTCAGGAATTTAGGTACTTGAGTCATCTATAGCAAGGGACTAAGTCAGAAGCGGGACTAATTTGTTCTTTAATTCAAATAAATATTAACATTACTGTATAATAAAGGTATTATTGTGAATTGTGAAAGTATTTATATAATATTTTTCCAGGAGTCAGTAAGTCAAGATGTTTTTGTGGCACGTCATGGCAACATTCAATTTGTATTTGTAAAAAATGGCGCGTAGATGTAGAGAGGTTCGCCATCCTGACCTAGTATCATAAAGTTTGGGAGGAAGCAAGGTCTCACAGTGTTAGCGCGTGGAGTAATAAAAGTGTGGAGTGTGGACTGTGGCCTGTATTTTTAGGCAATGGTTTAATGCCGTCTTCATCATCATCATCATCAGCCTATAGCAGTCCACTGCTGGACATAGGCCTCTCCAATTGCACGCCATTCAGCTCGATTCTCGGCAACTCTCATCCAGCTGCTATCAGCCACCCTGCGAAGATCGTCACTCCACCTAGCCTGAGGGCGTCCTACCTTACGTTTGCCAATTCGCGGTCTCCACTCAAGAACACGTGTACCCCAACGGTCATCGGTTCTACGGCTGATATGGCCGACCCACTGCCACTTCAGTTTGCTAATTCTGTGAGTTATGTCGATAACTTTGGTTCTCCGCCGGATCACTTCGTTCAGGATTCGATCCCTCAGAGAGACTCCAAGCATAGCCCGCTCCATGGCTCGTTGAGCAACCTTAAATTTATGGACCAGCCGTACTATGAGTGTCCACATTTCGGCTCCGTAGGTCATAACAGGCAGGACGCACTGATTGAAGACCTTCGTCTTTAGGCTCTGTGGAATACGCGACGAGAAGACTCGACGAAGTTTCCCAAACGCTGCCCAGCCCAGCTGAATTCTACCGTCGTACCGCTGAATGCCGTCTTACTATTTACAAACTATAAAATCCCGGACAAACAATTAAATGTAATTAAATGAGTGAGGAACATCATCCGTCGCGGTGGAGTCCGTGGAAGCGAATGGTCATCAGGCCGAGCCATGTCGCCGTCGCGCCGCATCTCAGCTGTACCGATGACGCGCTGATCACGATGCCTGCGCGTGCAGACCGCGTGCAAGGTGTTGTGTTGGGTTATAAAGGAAAAAGTCCGAAAATCGTTAATTTGTAGTTTTATCACACAAAATTAAAAAAAAAATTGTGATTACTTACATTTTCAGTTGGAGAATTGAGCGTGACGTACATCGATGTGTGGGAAAACATGTTTTTCAACTAGAAAATAATTTATTTTTGGGATAAATTCATCCCTTCATTGTGCGTGGTCCGACACGCACATGGCCGGGTTTTGGACATAATTCGTATAATTCGTGCTTGTTCCAAATTCAAAATGTTTTTATTCACTCAGTGAGTAAAATTGAGTTTTATTCACTGTTATCGATGAAAGAAATGCCCTTTTTCGAGTGGCAATGGTAAAAAGGTTTTTTTCCAGTTTTTAGTTGTTGTCTACTCCACACAAATTCACTACCTGCTATGTAAATAACAGTGACAGGAAGTTATTATAACATCATCCACATATATACTCAGTGCAAAAAATACGTGTTATTGAAGGTAACTCAAAAACTACCTAAACAAAGTCAATAAAAATTATATGTGCGCCGGAAGGCATATAATCGGTCGAAGTGGAGGTGCTTGGGGGAGGCCTATGTCCAGCAGTGGACGTCTTTCGGCTGAAATGATGATGATGATGATATATGCGCCGTGCATGCTGTCTCAAACAAATTAATTTTTAAAATCGGTCCACAATTGACGAAAATATCAATGGACACACATAAAAAAGTGGCACTCCGGGAGTGCCGACAGAAGTGAAAACTTGAAAAAAAAATCGGCACCGCGGTAATCAACGCGTTGATGTCTTTTACTCCACGGTGTCGGTAAATTGCGTTACATTGGTGCCGATTCCCTTGTTCACAAACTAAACTAAATTTAAGTTCAGTGCATCTTTTTCTTTCTATTTCATTAAGAAAAGGACAGAAGATAAATGTTAGTTTAGTCCTGTCAAATTAATCAGCGCTTGACGTAAATTGACATAATTTTAGTCGGCAAGTTTTTAATCACGTCTAAACTTGTATGGAGAGTGACAGGCGCTGGTTAATTTGACAGGACTAAACTAAAATTTATCTTCTGTCCTTTTCTTAATGAAATAGAAAGAAAAAGATGCATTGAACTTAAATTTAGTTTAGTTTGTGAACAAGGGAATCGGCACCAGTGTCGCAAAATCAATTGTTTAGTCCCATATCAAAAATAAACAACGAGCCTAAAGAAGTTTTCACTTCAAAGAACATACTGACGAATACAGAACCCCTTCTTTTTTGAAGTCGATTAAAAATAAAAAGATTATTACGAGATGTCAAAGAAATTAAGTACTTTTACCCATATTGAAATATCAATTTACTTTAGAAAAAGATAGGAAAAAATAAGAATTAAATTACGAATACGTAACACAAAAGTAACAGGTATTAAAATTCCCATTTCAGGTATACCTCGTTAAAACAACAATAGAATTAGTGGTGAAATGTTTTATGTTGTTTTAATATACGACTGCGTTAGACTACACTACCCCGTATTTTATGTAAATACTTTGAAAACAGAAATAGGTAATGTTGTTACATTTGTGTCCTACACTGTAATGTATGGAGGTCCGCTAAAGAGCCACACAAACTTTTGATAAATTACACAAGTTATTGTTTTATATCTAATGTTTTTTTTACTTAAAAATGGTTCGTTGAAAAGCAAAACGGATGTTAAAGAAAAAATATATTTGAAAGAAAAAAAGATTTTTTTTATTTGGGACACGCACAGGAATTACAAACAGTTATAAAAAATCTAAAAAAAAATAAGAAAGGAGGACTTTTTTTTTCATTTTTATTTATTGGAGCATTTTTTTTTGAAGATTTCGCTTCAATTCTTGCGTGGTATGACGTGTCAAACATAGAAATGTTACATTCTTTGATTTTTGTTTAGTTCTTGCTGCATTATGCTGATGGATCTTAACTGCTTGTGCTGGAGAAAAAGCGTTTGACCTAATATTACTAGCAAAAAATCTCTAAAACGTTTCCGTGACAGACAGACTGACAGATAAAGCACAGCATACCAACTTAGGTACACCGGAGAAGACAAGAACATCATCATCATCATCATTTCAGCCAAAAAACGTCCACTGCTGGACATAGTCCTCCCTCAAGAATCGCCACTTCAACCGGTTCTGTGCTTCTGGCATTAAATGGATTCCTACGGTCTTCAAAAGATCATCGTTCACCTTGTGGAAGGCCTTCCTTTCAGACCTATAGGCTATCTTGCATTTAAGTGCACCTAGCTTCTGAAGTTTCATAAGTGCCCTTGTAGGTTTATATGAAATAAAATATTTTGATTTTGATTTAAGTGGCAGTGGGCAGGGACGACCGCAACTTACGAATTTGTAGGTCGTAGGTTCGAACCCTGATGGACGCTTTACTTTGTGTAAATTATTTCATCACCACTGCTCTCAAAACGGTGAAGGAAAACATCGTGAGGAAACCGGCATGTCGTAGAACCAAAAATTCGAAGACATGTGTCATCTACCAACCCGCATTGGGCCCGAGTGGTGGATTACGGCCCATTTCCCCTCACAGAGAGGAGGCCTGTGTCCCAGCAGTGGGAACATTATAGGCTGCAGGGAACATTATGCAATAACTTTACAAAGCTTTCGATCTCTCATTAGGTCAACGAGATAAAGCAAAATAATTAGCGGGCAGCAACTAATTACGTATTTAGTGCTTTTCCACAAAACCAGCATAAAATTACGAGTAATAAATAGTAATTTATAGACATTAAACTTGAATGTTAAATTAATTTCGACATCGTATTGGAACCACCGCACCGCTGATTCACTATCGAACCATGACAAATTGGAATTGTTTTGCTTACATTTCCGCTTTTGCTTGAATATCGCGGCATCCAAATTTAATTTACAAATAACATTAATATTTGACGGTGTGTGGAGTAAACTAATTGGGGAATATAAAAAAATGGAATGGTGTATAAAAATGCATGGATTTGGGAGGTTTACTTTATTTTTTGGTCGGGAAATGACGTTATTCGTTTTTTCGTTTGATTTCAAAGGGGCAATTCCCATATTTAGAAGAATGAGCAATGTGTGTGTGTGATGTCTTCGTTCAGCGCTCGGTGTGAAAACACGCCGTGTTCCGGTTCGCGACAACTCAATCGTCATCCTGAGGATGCCTCGTTGAGAAGTGAAACACGTGTCGGTTTCTTTAAGGAGTTTTTTATGGCTCTTTAGAAATAGCTAAGCGGAACAGGTTACTAAATATATGCACGTCTATTGTATTTTGTAATGGATTTCCGCAAGGTCACGCCTGAATCAATTAACTAGAAGTATTAGATTAGAATGCGTCTAATCTCATTCTTATTCTGATAAATAACTAAATAATATCTACTTCTTATCTATTTATTTTACCATTTATACGTACGCACATATAAACATTCCATCAATCGTTTCTATGAGTCGACTACAAAATGGGGTATCAAACTGAATGAAAGCAAGTCTATCCACATTAACTTCACGAATAAAAAGCCAAAATACTTCCCAGTATTCATCACCAACCAAAAACCATATGCGAATACTGCTAAGTATCTCGGCATGACCCTGGACGCAAAACTGCGCTGGAAAGAGCATGTCAAAAAGAAAAGAGCAGAATTAGATATTCGGTACAAAAAATGGATTGGCTACTTGGTAAACAGTCGCCATTGTCAATACCTAACAAATTGTTGTTATATAAACAAGTTTTAAAGCCTGTATGGACCTACGGTATTAAGCTGTGGGGCTGTACCAGCCAAAGCAATCGTCAAATCATACAACGTTTTCAAAACAAAGTATTAAGAGATATAGTCAACGCGCCCTGGTACATTAGAAATAGTGACCTCCACCGGGACCTCAAGATGGATGTCGTAAACATAGTAATACAAAAATATGCAGAAGCTCATGAACACAGACTTCATCATCACGTGAATATTGAGGCGATCCAACTCCTTGACAACACTGAATTAGTGCGAAGACTAAAAAGGGTTAAAACCTTTCGTGTTAGTTTAGTGCAGAGTAAGTGAACTTAAACTGAAGTGCAAGTGCTGACTTTTACAAAGAACACGTGAATCGAGTGTCTTCCCCTTAACTTATAGTGAATAAGAAAGACGTTATTCGACGACTTCTTAATTATATAGTTACTTAGCAGTTTAAGTTATATTTAAATTACGAATTAGCTAATAGGCTAGATTATAATGTGAATAAAGTATCATCAATTGTGAAACTTTATAAAAGAAAAAATAAATAAACAAGCAGGAAAAAAGGAACAGAAAAATACGTAAAAAGGTGCTGCTTATTACTAAAGAAATCTACCAACATTTTCGACATTGATTGTCACCGAGATGAGATTGCGACTAAATTTTGAACATTTTTAATTACGGGTATCGAACTTATTGTAGGTACTAACTTCCTTTCTGTACCTGCTGTTAGACACGGGCCAGTGAAAGCTTATAGTATTGTCAAAAAGACGGGCGCTTGATGTAAGTTTATTTATTTAATTTTTTGGAAAACATACAGCTAAACAGACACAATAAGTAATAGATTAAACAAAATATGGCCAATTACAAGTTTCCACGTTTAAACTTAAATCATATGAACACGACAAAAAAAAAATTGACAGTAAGACTATACACAACAAAAACAGAAAAAAGACTATTTACAGATAGTTGTCCTTAGTTGTCATACTTGGCATGATTATTTTGTCTACGAAAGTTAAGAATTACAACACATACCATAACATCACGCCTGTAATCCCCGAAGGGTTAGGCAGAGGTATACCCATAGGACACCCACATTTCGCCAGTTATGTTTAAGTCCCATGTAATAAGGGACGAGCCTATTGCCATCAACCGGGCACAAATCCAGGCTCCAGGCTGCTACTGAGAAATTCTAGATGGGAAAACCCAATAATGACACTTTGCCCGACCCGGGAATCGAACCCAGGACCTCATACTCAGCAGTAGCCCTTGCGACCACTAGATCAACGAAGCAGTCGAGGTATCTTATTATAATTATTACAGTAACAGCTGTTCAATGGATTGCCGGGCGATATAAAAGAGTGCGATAACGTGAATACTTTTAAAAATAAGCTTAAGAAACATGTATGTACATTATAACTTCTAATACTCTGGTGGAAATTGTATTGTATTATCATACGTATTACTTTGTATCTCATTATAAGCGGACTGTAAGTTCTTATGAGAATAAATTTCTTTAAACCGAACATAACCGAACTATACCTGTCAAAGAGAAAATAAAACCGAATTATATTTTAAATCTCTTGTACCATCAGGTTTCCGACACAAAAATACAACATCTGTGTTTAATCTCTGACCTAAAAACAAACTACAAATAAAATAATTATTTTGAACTACGCAACAACAGGAAAATAGCGCCTTTTTTGTTCCACCTTTTTATTTAAAACCCCCGATTCCTGTCTGATTTATAAATGCAATTAATCAGACTGAAATATCATACCAATTATCTCAGTGGATTCTACCGCTTTTTTCGCCTGTTGTTAGTCGGGAAACGGGAAGTTTTGGAATAATAATTAAATGATTGGGTTAATGCTGTAGCATCTTGATGTAAACTGTAGATTATGAGCATAGATTATGTGAAATTATAACGTAGTTTTTTGAAGTGAAATCTTCTTTAAGCGCGTTGGGCATTTTTGAGATGGGACTAAACCATTGATTTCGTGACACTGTTACGACACCAGCTTTTGACCATTAAAAAGATATCAACGTGTTGATTACCGCGGTCCTGATTTTTTTCAAGTTTTCATTTCTATTGGAACTCCCGGAGTGCCACTGTTTTTTTTTATGAAATCCTTCGTACATTTTAGTTTGTAATTTGTTTATTTTTGTTGTATATTCTAGGAGCCCTCAATTCAATATAAAAATAGGGGTGTTAGGTTTAAAAGGTCGAAGCTTTTGTCTATCTGCAAAGTTAACCAAGCAACCCCAACCGCCAATGAGGATTACAATAATTTTAATTATGAGGGAAAGATGGACATACACACCCACATACATACCAGTCGAAATCATAACCCTCATTTTTGCTTCGCCATAATCGGGTAAAAATTAATAACAATTCAGATTTTTGCTATAGAAGAGCTAGTTTTGCCATATTATTTATTTTTATACAACTACTAAATAAGTAACCATTCTTTCATCTTATGTTTCACAAAAAAAAAAAAATGCTTTACGAACATAACAATTAGTTGATCGCAATCACATCTCTAGCTGCATCGATACGAGTTTCCAAATGTAATCGATTACAGAGCAATTCGAGTGGAAAATCAAAACCTGTAGTGAACATGATGGACTGAAGACCGTGACGCGGCACGCATTGCGGTTGACATGGCCATTTGTTCCCACAGAATAAGATATTTACATGTCACGACACGACTACGCTGCGTGACTTGTGGTCTCAGCTTCAATTGATGTAGTTAGTCTGTGGATGTTATAATAGTGGAGTTGCAGAATTGGATTGGTGTCTTGGTTTTGTCTTTGGGATTACTTGCAAAGAGTTAATTTTAAAAAAAGAAGAACGTTCCAAAACATTTTAAATTACCTCACAGACTACGTTTTTACTTAAAAAAATAAAAAAGCCGTTACAGGTGAAGACAAAAAAAAAATATCCTCTTTTATTATACGTATGTTTTAAACACTAAGATTTAATTAAAGTCCTTTGATGTAATTAAATTAAAACTCTTTATAATTTTTCCATCTATCCAGTGTGGTATAAACAGCCCCTCCGCTCACTCGCGCGGTTCAAAGGAGCCTGTGTTACGTTACGGCTCCGCTGAATATCATCATTTTTCCTTGTTACCAACAAGGTGGGTGTTCTCTTGTAAAGTTGCCGGGATTTCCCCTGATGGTGACAGATCATACATAGTATTACTTGGGAATATAAAGAAATTCATATTGTTACGTTACCACGATGAAACATTACGTCTGCATGCGATCGTTACTCGAGCTTTCATACTTACTTTTATACTTTTTGAATGAAGTAGTTTATTGTGTGCGTGTTTAGGGGGATGAGAGATAAGGATGGAAATAGAGGGTTTTGTTGGGGTGCAGACATAATATCCCGTTTATGACGAGTAGTTACATACACAAGTGAAGGCTGCGTATTTTATTTACTAAGCAGGATTTTTTTTGATGCGAGCGATTTGACTCTTAAACATTACTTTATAAACGGTTTCATGAAAAATAAATTAAGTTTCTTTATAAATTAAGAATAAACACGAAGTATGTATCTAAAAACAGCTGTGTTGCTAATAGTCTTTTTTTCAAAAACTCAACTCATTACATAGACTAATCTAACTTTATTCCAGAGAGACTCAGTAATGGGGTTGTTTTTTTCGGCTTGCACTGTACAACCTGAAAATAAGTCTGTTAAAAAAGTTGTTAAACTCCAAATTAAGGGTAAAACGCAATAACAAAAATATAAAAATAGAATTGTGCAGGTGACTATTTCAAAATCACAATTTCATGTCATAATTATGTGTCTCAAGTCTAATGTATGTGTTGAATAATTATCACTTGCTTCAAAAACGGTGAAGGAAAACATTGTGAGGAAACCGACACGCCTGAGAGATATTTCTCGACGGCATGTGAAGCCAAGTTAGAGGCCCATGGGCGGCATAAAAACTCTGAGGTTAGTCATGAACCATACGAAAGAAAAAGAGATAAATCTCATATTTAAATCCTAATCTACCAAGGTCAGTGACACCCCTAATCTGAAAGTCCTCAAGTACGCAGTAAGCAAAATAGGCAATAACAATTTGGGTTCCTTTCGACGACAATAAAACGTCGAGTGTTTCTTTAATTTGAATTTTGATAGAGTTCTAATGAAGTCGTAACGAACTTACTAAGTTCTGTACTTGGACGCTGAGCGTGGAAAGGAACGTTATTAAGGCAAAATGTATTTGTTCTGTCTTCATCCTTGACAAATATTAATATTCCCGAGTTAAGGAGGCGTTGCTTCAATTAAGTCCCTAACTTAGTTTGCCGCTTAGACTTGTTATCTTAGTTCTTCAGACGCTCAAGAATTATTTATTTATACGCCATTCGAAGAGAATTTGGATGTTTTGCTAATTCTTCTTCTAAGCATATTATTACTAAGAATTTTGTTCGGTGTCGTCGTGTTTTGATTCCAGATATTCTATACTTATATAGAAACTTTCGACGCGTGAAAATTTGTTTAGATATATTTTATGTTTCTCACCTTTGTAGTAAAGTTTGCGTCTGAATTTTAGAGATATTTATTAAAGCATTTTAAGTTATAGTTTAAATCACAAATCATAGAATTTTAGTTGAAATTTCTGTGAAATCTAGTTTGTTTCTTTAATACTTTTAGTTACTATGCTAAAGAATATTTTTAGTTAAACTGAGTTAAAGTGTGATGTCATAAACTGTCGTCTGCACGTCACAGGAATTGATAATCTTTTCGTGTGGTTAGTGACTAACCTGGTGTCAGAATTTAAAGCCGCCCATGGGCCTCTGACTTGGCATCACATGCTGTCGAGAAATATCGCTCAGGTATGCTGGTTTCCTCACGTTGTTTTCCTTCACCGTTTTTTAAACAAGTAATAATTATACAATACGCACATGAATCCGAAAACTCAGGAGGCGTGCCTTGGGTTCAAACTTGAGACCTATGACTTGACAGTCCGACGGTCACACCACTAGGCTATCACTGCTATAGCCAAACATTTAACCGAATTCTGGACCGAGTCCATTAAGATTGCCATCGATATACTAAGAAAAAATCGGTTCAGTAGTTTAGGCGCTACGGTAGAACACACGTAAAAGCAAACATACATACATAGACTGCTAAAATCATAACCCTTCCTTTTGGCTTTGCCGTAGTCGGGTAAAAAGAAGAGTGTGATGATTAAGTTAGATTATTACTTCTACTATTTTGATATTTTCTGATGGGTGTTTAAACTTATGAATAAAAAAGAAAACAGTGGCACTCCCGCAGTGCCGACAGAAGTGAAAACTTGAAAAAAAATCGGCACCGCAATTATCAACGCGTTGATGTCTTTTACTCCACGGTGTCGGTAAATTGCATTACAGTGTCGTGAAATCAATGGTTTAGATCCATCTCAAAAATTCCCAACGCGCCTAAAGAAGTTTTCACTACAATAATAATAACATCTCCTTAGTAGCAGGACCCAAAACAATTAAATTTAAAATTCCCACACATCGCAAACACATTTCCCGCACCATCAAGACACATTACAATAAGCTCTCGCTTCAACACGAAACCGTTGTTTCACTAACTAATCCTTATCCAAAGGTGTTCCGTATGAAATAACATGCACCGTTGCTTTAAGGCGGGTGTAGACGACAGACTTTTAGAGCTTGCGACAATCTTCCCTTGACTCAGTCGCAACATTTTGTAGGGGAACTAAACTTTTGCTCGCGGCTTTGCACTGTCCAAGGGATTTTTCTGGGATAAAAATACTACTCTCCGGTTTAAAACCTACCTATTTACAATAAATAACGTTAATCTGTTGTTCTGTTGCTGCGTAAAAGAAGGACAAACTAAAAAATGAGCAAATATATTTTTATTTTGCACTGGCTCTTGCCCGCGGCTTCGCCCGCGTAGATGTCGCATATCACGAGGACGTGCTACCGAGATAAAAGTATCCTATGTCCTAACCCAAATCAGGGCCTATCCGTATGCCTTTCATCCAAATCCGTTTAGCCGGGACTGAAAAGGTAATATATAGACAGATAATAAATTGTAATAAAGTGGACCGACTTTAATTAATTAAAGACTAAATGTTAGCTCAATCTCTTTAAAAGAAGTTCAAAAAATTATCAATATTACATGTACATTAAATCATCCCCTATTTTACCCCTTTGGAGGATGATTTTACAAAAACGCTGTAAGACGTATTTCTGTCTTTATTTTTTGACAAAAGCAAAAAATATAATTTTCATAATGCTTAGTTTAACAAATGCTGGGTTTCCATACCAACTTTCCTCACCCCTATAGGATTATCTTTAAGACAAAAAGTAGTCTGTGTCCTTTCGCAGGATGCCATCTATCTCTTTGCCAAATTTTGTCGAAATCCGTTCAGGGGTTTAGGCGTGAAAAGGTAACATACAGACAGACTGACATAGTAACTTATGAATTTATATTAAGAAAAATTTAAAATATAGTATATAATATGCGCCTTTGTCTACGATCCATGATGAAAAGTAACTTATGACCTTCTCCAGGTAATAGTCTACCTATGTGTCAAATTTCATTCAAATCCGTTCAGTCATTTTAGCGTGGAAGCGTAACAAATAAACTCACTTTTGCATTAATAATATTAGTTAGGATTATTATATTTGTATATTTATTTATTAGTTAGGATTATAGTATTATATAACTAGCTGACCCAGCAAACGTTGTTCTGCTATATAAATGTTTGGGGTGGACCACCCTTATCACTTAAGAGTATGAAAAATAGATTACGACTGATTCTCAGACCTACCAAATATACATATAAAATTTCATGAAAATCGATCGATAGTTAAGAATTTTCACTTATTTTTCAATGGACTTGCTTTTGAATGGATCTGCTCGTGTTTCTTGTTATTTGACGTATTTACATCACCAAGCAATTGTCGGATGTCTGCAATCCACCTAAGGGGTATCTGCCATTAACGTAATTGCCACTTGAATATTCAAGATGCTGGATTAGACGGGATGCTGTGATCGTCTGAACGCCTCATTTGTATGCCGTTCGGAAATTTTGCATGAGTACAGCGTCAGAGGTGACGCTACTTATTTTTAGCCAATTATGTCGAGAGAGCAGGGATGTGAGTTTCACAGTGTATGCATGATATTCGCGTGTTCGTGTATTATTATGGTATGTAAGGAGCTTAAGCACTTCTATTAGGGCTTGTATATGTCGCAGTAAGATGGTTGAAGTCGTCATATAGTTACATCCCTAGGGATATAGCTATATACCGTAATATGGTTATGTGAAAGCGGCTCTAACTGTCTTATTAGGAATATAACTTTGATACGAGCACGATCTAGTAATATAACTATTTAGGCACTCTGAACACATAGGTTAGGTTAGGTTAGAACTGTGACCCACTACGCTCAAATTGATCGCAGTAACAAAATTAGGGAACTACTACAGTTGTGAACCGCTTTTGTTTTAGAAAAAATGTAGCCGTAGAAATATTTGTTTTTATTACATTCTAAATGTTCTGAATCGAAAATGTAATAATTCAGTACATAACTATAATGTATTTATTATCTGCTTCTTCATAAATATCTAATTAATCGACACAAAAGATTATCTGTAGATAATCTAACTAAGTATCTAACTTGTAAGTTCAGAACAAATCGCTTAGAAAGTCTGATCAAATTACATTGAGCAATTATCGCAAACGGATCGCAACCGGCAAATATTTGCCGTTGTCGTATTAAACGCACACAGTTGCACAGTGCAGATGGTCAACATTCATTTGTCGGAATGATTCCACGGTAGAGCCAGTGGACGGTTGTAATAATCTGATTTGTTTGCAAAAGCGTTCTTATTAAACGGTCGGTTATTGGTTTTAGCGCGGAGTTTGAAGGTTTGTTGGTTGAATTGGTTAGCTATTTTGAAAACTAGATGCAGTAACTTTATAATCTTTTAAATCTTTAAGAGCTTCACAGTTGTGGTTCCAAAAAAAAAGTTGAGTACTTGTAGTGATCTATCTAATGTTTATCTAGGTATTTTACTATTGCACACCAAAGGGACGGTTTTCTAGATTTTATATGCATCTTTATACTGTTGATTTTGATCAATTTTCTTGCCATACAGGCTGATTTATATTTACATTAGTTAAGTGGCGAGTTAAATCCGCGTCTATACGTGAAAATTCACAATGAAAAATCTGTTCTTAAACGACTTCAAAAAGGTTTTTGTTTGGTAGGTCATACTTCAGAGGTATGAATTTTATGAATTTTATTAACTTGGGTAGTTTTTGAGTTAGCGTCAATAAAAACATCACGTCTTGTTTCCCCGAAGGGTTGGGCAGAGGGGGGAAGCAATGCGTGCCGAAGCTTCGTGTGTTTTGCTCGCTAAAAAGTTATCGCGCTAATGTGGTGGTCACAATAAGCGTTAGCGAGCTAAAACCCTTTTATGTACCCGGGTGATATGTGCTTTGCAACCCGAACTATCGCGACGATAGCTAATAATGGTTGGTCCTATCTGTGTGTATCGTATCACTGTGCGAAGCTTCGTCACGATAGACGCAGATGTGGCCGCAGCATTAGTGACTGACGTTTCGGCACAACTCTTGCTAAAGTTGAAAAAAATTTACGAATACAAAAAAAAAACAACCATTTAAAATTTTATTCGTTTTGGATGACATTTGTTTGTATTTATTTAAATTTAACCTGTTTTGATTGACATTTGTATGTATTTTAAATTTATTTGATTTAAGTGACATGTTATTGAATGATTATTTTATTGTGTGTGTGATTTTATATCAATTTTATGTTTTAATTTAATGTGTAATATTTTTATGGACTTTGTTTAAAATAAATGAATTATAAGACGTCAATTAAGTACCAGTTATATGTTCCTTTCTCCTATACACCATCCGCATACACATACAATACAGCACTGACACATAACTTTTGCATAATAATAAACACATTACATCATTGGCCATTTTGTAATTTCTTACATCACAATTTGGTTGAACGTCAAATAAGACGCGTCGAAATGTTGCCACTATATAAAACGTTTTTTGAGGAAGATATACTCGTAACATAGAATAAAATATGTCTATTTATTTTTTTATCTCTTTAGATCTATTTAGTATATTGCATCACATTTTAATTTATAAAAAATATTTTTCTTTAAGTAAGCTGTACTGGTACAACGTCTTAATATTTGTTTGCTGCACCGGTCGACGTCATTACGTCGGCCCCGGCTGTCGCTGAAAACCAGCGCTAGGGCTTTGTCTTGCATAGGGTCGTAGCATAATGCTGAGCGATAGCCGATTTGCGTGGATGTGACGCATGCTTCCCCCAACTTGTTCTCATTTTTGTAATCAAAAATTTTTGTTTTGCGAAATGTTTACCGCAAATAAACGATTTTTCTTTCTTTCTTTCTTCTTCTTTCTATACTTCTTAATTAGTCGTCATCTTGGTAGTCACTCCTTTTCTAGCCACAACATCTTCCACACAGTCTATCCATCGTTTCTTTGGTCTTCTCCTACTCTTATAGCCATCGACATTCATATTTAAAACTTTCCTCACGATATTTTCCAACAAATAAGCACCTATAATGGCTCATTATATTCTAACTCGTCTTTAGATGTAATAGAAAAAAAAGTGTGTGTGTCAGATCCGACGCACGACTGGAGTTTACTCCGCAGAATTTTTATGTCTAATTAGATTTCAGTAAGAAATTGTTATTATGTTGTGATCACAGGTAGATTATATTAGATTCTTATTAGGTTCGTGTTAAAAATACTTATTATAATCCATTAACAGTGTTAAAAGTTAATTTAGAAGCAAATTTTAGCAAATTTAAATTGACAAAATTACGTAACTTAAAAACTCACTTTTTTGTTTGTAAAGATATTTCTTTAATTTTGGTCTTAAATTAAAGATCTAAACTTAAGACCATTTTTCACGTTTATTCATGAAAATCGACCTGCGGAACAAAAAGATACGGTCATTTTTATGTATGGAAATTTTGTTTAGTCAATCAAATTAATTTTTGTTCTAAAAAGGTGTAATTACTTAAGTAAATAACATGTATTTGTGTTTTATATGCATATTAGTAAGCTGTATACTTTGTATATATACACACATACATAATCTCGAAGTGAAAGGTGCGCAAAGTACGTTGTGCAAAGGAACGCAACGCCTCACTTTTATTAAACGCTCGATTTTACTCCTCATAAAATTTTCATACCGCGGGCTTAATATGAAAATCGTTTTTTAAGGAGTAAACTTCAAAAAACAATAAACAAATGACAGTCTGTACACCTTCACGGTGAATACAACGAACGCTTTAATCAGGGTGACCGTTCCAGTGATTGGACGCAATCGGACGCAGTACCGGCCCTAGTGTAAACAGCCTTTTTGAAGCCTGCAGCTTAGTTGTGAGGGCTTTGACCGGAATCGAATACCTGAGCAAAGATTTTGATGTTAAGAGAATTCAAAATAGCTTTGTTGCTATGTGTGGATGTGGTCTAAGAGATATGTTAATGAATGCAGCTGACTTCAACAAAACACCAACAAATTGTGAAATGTTTTTGAGAATGCTGTTTAACCTGAAATTGGCAGCTGTGTAAGTCCAAGGCTAAATGATATCTATAATTACGGTATATTGTATACAGAAGCTGTTGGTAAAACGTTTATTAATCTGTACATACATACGTACAAATTAATAAAATTTAAGTGTCTGTTTGTGATGTCAAAATAACAGCCTATTACGAAATGCATATATAATGAAACTATACACGGTACTTAATACAAAAAAACAATTTTTTCAAATTTTTGTTTGTCTGTCTGTTAGTTCCGGCTATCCGAAACAGCTGAACCGATTTTGACTGGACTCACTGGCAGATAGCTGATATAATAAATAGTAACTCAGATTACTTTTATATGAGAAAAATAACTAAGGCTCACGCGGGTGAAGTTGCGGGCAGCAGTAATTAATAAATTAATTAATCAATAGTTCCTTTTAGTTTAGTTTTAGTGGTATCCTGTTGAACCTTGCACTGTAAAGGTTTTTTAGGATATCTTAGCGCAGAAAATTCTTAAAAATCAGTCACTGAAATTCTTATCAAGTTAAGAATTAAAATAATTTTACAATGGTTCAAATCGATCAATCTTCTTATCTTCGTTTTTAACGTCTGAATACTTGAGGTACCTGAGGAGCGTTTTACTTACCAATTTATTGCAATCGTAACTTATAAAAGCTTTTTGAAATCCAGAAGAAAGGCAATGTTTGAGTGTGCCATCGTAAAAATTAAAATGTGAAACAAAAAACAGCGTAGTCACTTCGACCAATTTATTCTTGTCTTGTAGATTAGAATTCGTAGATTAGTAATTTAGAAATAAAATAAAAAACAAAGACTGCTAAAATATATTAATTTATTTTGACATTTTGTGGAAAATTCCTGTCAAAATCAAAAATCTCCGGACTCCACGTTTCTGTTACTTACAACAAGGAAAATAAACTCACACCACACTTGTACACAAAAAGGAACGTTGAGGAAATGAAACCACTAATTAATTTTTATTAAAATTGTTTTTTTTTCATGTACCTAATAGGTTCACAAAAATACTGATTTCCTACTTGATATGTCTTAAACATCGTCTATGAACACTTTAAGACCAAGTGTAATTATATTTTTTGATGTCATATGAACCCTTTTATTATACAAATTAAGATTAATTTATTATTCTAGCGGAGAAAGAGGGGGTACTTATCCATTTGCAATAGGTTAAGATCGGTGCTAAGTAAGTTTTACTAATTAAAAAATGTATTGATTTACCATGTTATTTTAAAACCATATACTTCTTATAGGTTTTCCTGTTAACTACAGGGTGGCTGGGACATCGACGCGGAAACGGTTACCATGGATTTAGTACATAAAATAACATGATAAATCTCTCAATATTGTGCGTAAAAACTTACATTTGCAGTTGGAATGTAAATTTGTGGGAATTGGAGAACAAGTTTTTCAGCTAAAATGTTAAGTTTGTTCTTGGGAAAATTCATCCCAACTACGGAACCCTTCATTGTGCGGTTTTTATAACTACGGTTACACAACATGCTGAAATGTAGATCCAATAACTTTCACTGAAAATGTCGACTAGATATTATTAATTCATATTATGCAACAAAAGCCATGGGGGAAATGGATAAGTACCCCCTCTTTCTCCGCTAGCATAATAAATTAATCTTAATTTGTATAATTACAGGGTTCATATGACATCAAAAATATATTACAGTTTGGTCTTAAAGTGTTCATAGACGATCCTTCTCAGCCTTCTCAGTTCTATACTTATAGAACTGAGAAGGCTTAGTAGTTTCGTAGATAAGGGCGAATGGTCAATTTCCACCAATTGCTAAAATAACTTTCAATCTATTTATATAATTTTTTTTTTAGTAAGCTCTTTCATTGTGAAAAGGTACAGTTTCAAAAACATTTTTTTTAATTTACTTATTTTGCCCCAAGTGACCCCGATTTTCAAAATTCAGTTGGGTTGGATTGGGTCACAGAATTCACATAAAAATTTGGTATACCATGGTTAATTGGTGCGTTAGATTCGGAACCAATTGGTTGTGACAGACGGACATACAGACTCACGAGTGATCCTAAAAGGGTTCCTTTTTCATTCGGACGTACGGAACCTTCAAAATACTGTTAAAAACAACGGTATTCATTTATTTACTGTATTTGAATACCGTTATTTATCATTATAAAGAAACAAGGAACCTATGTGGAAAATGAAACAGAATGGTAAATAATTTTCCAACCGTATTCCATAATTAGTACAGCTGAACTCTAATTACATATCGTGCCGTCACAGCCAGGCTGTAACTAAACACAATGATTTACCTACGAAATAATAATTAAAAGGTCCACAATAAGTCTTTCACACAGCCTGTCGATAAGGTACTGTCACAATAGACCAGGAGACAAAAACAAGAGGAGCAAAAGCTATTGTTCGCCGCTAACAATAAGGTAAGTGAAAAAGCCTGAATTGACAGGGAGGAAGAATTCACTGGATCTGTATGAGACAACATGATGCCCATTGCCCATGTAATAGAAAACGATCAATGGAATTATTGAGTTGTTGGAATTGTTGAGTGAATCGAGAATTTTGAATTATCTGATAGTTTAGTAGTGTTTATGTCACAGGGATATTGGTGCCGATTCCCTTGTACACAAACTAAACTAAATTTAAGTTCAGTGCATCTTTTTCTTTCTATTTCATTAAGAAAAGGACAGAAGATACATTTTAGTTTAGTCCTGTCAAATTAATCAGCGTTTGACGTAAATTAAAGTAATTTTAGCAGGCAAGTTTTTAATCACGTCTAAACTTGTATGGAGTAGTGACAGGCGCTGATTAATTTGACAGGACTAAACTAAAATGTACCTATCTTCTGTCCTTATCTTAATGAAATAGAAAGAAAAAGATGCATTGAACTTAAATTTAGTTTAGTTTGTGAACAAGGGAATCGGCACCATTGTCAAACCAGTGATATTATAATTTCACTAGTGAAATTTTAATTGCACGAAACTTTGTCAACCGTCTCCATTTCTCACAATTTAACGGACTTTTTTTAGTGTTGTTGTAATTTCACGGGAACGCTGTAGTGATTTTATAATAACCCAAGGTATATTATGAGTCAAGTTTGTAGTGAGGTCTTCATGCGTTTTGATTGGTCAATTCTTCTTCATCCACCTTTAAGATCTGCATAATAACGTGTAGAAGTTTATTTATTTTATGATATAAGTAAGGCATGACATTGGAAACGGACCAATCATTATCCGTCTCATAATTTAACGGGCTTGCACATACAGTGAAATTGTTAATATATGACTGCCTTGCAATATCACTGCGTGGGTCCAGTGGAATTATAATGTCACTGAAATGAGCCCGTTAAATTGTGATAAATGGATGCGGTTTACAAAGTTACGTGCAATTATAATTTCACAAGTGAATTTTATAATATTACTGGTTTGACAATATCCTTGCGACATATATAACTTTCGTAAGTCAAATTAAATCGTTTATATGTTTATTCATTTCCATGTACTCAAAACTTAATTGCATTCAGACATAAGACTATAAATGAGTTATGAACTCACCACAGCACATTTTAAAAGCGATTCGCCCGCTCACAGGTACTGTTCTTCCTAATTATTAATCTCGGGAGCTGTGGCTTGGATCTGGGCGCACTACCGTGCCCCCTCCAAGACGAGCCAAGCAAAGCGCAAGGGCACTAGCTGCCTTTTCTCGAAGCGCTTCGTCGTTTTTTTGAACTTTGGTTTGGGTTATACTAGATAAACAAAATTCTCGGAACATAATTTCAATAGTAAACTTATTAAACACATAAAGTTTCAATTGCATAACTCTTATACTTTAGATTTTATTGATATCTAAAAAACCCTGATTTTGTCACTGACTCACTCATTCACTGTTGATCATCTAAATTCTTAGGGTACTTCCTGAAGTACACAAAAAACAAAAAAAATCTAAAACTTGGAACTTTTACCCAGCAACCCCTTAAACTAGGGGATGGAAGTTTGCATGAGACTTCCGCAAATTTTGATGTTAGAGGTCTGAAAATAACAAAATACTCGTACACATTTCAGGATTTTTTTTAAATCACCCCTCACCCTTTATATGGTAAATAATTTTTTTCACCTTACACCCATGTGACTGTAGAGAAACGGCCAAGCCACATATTTTGACTAAGGTGTAGAGTTTGAGAAGTGTAGAGTTAGAAGCTTGGCTCTACAAAAGGTCTGATAACTTTTTGACAGTGCGAGCCATATGGTGTCGTGTTGGCAACATTTCACATGAAAATGTTTTTGGTGGGATTACATAGTCTTAATGTTTAAAATTGTTGTAATTTGTATTTTATAGAGTTCTATCAGTGTTAAAATTAGGTATAAGTAAAGATTAGAAAGAAAGAAAGAAAAGAAAGAAAATACATTTATTTAGCACAGACCAAAAAGCACACGAAATAATTAACAGCAGATAAAAAAAAAACAATAAAAATCAAACAAAAGTCTAAAGAGCGATGTTAGAAATTGGCAGGGGAGTGTGCCTCACGGCTGCGCCAAAAAGGCCCAGTTCAGCAAAAATGCCAGACAACAATAAGTGCCTGACGCTGGTTTTCAACTGGACCTGAAAGTATGATGTGACGGATGTAAATCAGTTTTATAATGTAACATGTGTTTGTATACTCACATAAAATAAATTTGTGTTAAATAAAAAAATAAATAAAATAACGAACATGTAGGTACAATAAATGAGTAAGTGAGACGGACACATGATAGACCATTGTATACTTAAATAAAGATATCCTACGAAAATGAGTCTGAACAAAAAACCAGACTTCCATGTTCCAACAAATTGTCATAATTTATTAATGCAACAAGAACAATTAAAGGTACAATTCAACGGCATGTCTGTGGTAATAATTTACGTTTAGTTTTATTTTCTTTTTATTTTTTTAAATAATGCTTGAGTATAGTCCTCGATGTTTTTGGTTGATATATTGGCGTGTGCTAGCTGACATATGGCCTATAATTTATCATTTGAATTATGTTTTGTGTTGCATAATGTAGGTTATTTTGTATACTATTGTATAGAATCATTCTCTAACTTGAACAGACAGCTGTGCTGCTGGGGAGTTTGTTGCGCCACTTCTTCTTCCCAGCTAAAGGCACTAGGAAGTGGTGAAGGGTGAGCGTTTTTGGGGGACTGTCTTATGTAATTTTGACGTTCGAAAAGTGCTGATTCTCAGCCTAGTTTGAATAAATGACTTTTGAATTTTGAATTTAATTTGACAGTGTTAGCGCAATAGCAGTAAGGACACTTTCGGCGATAAGATTCTAAAGTAGCAGGAAATATCCTGTGTAAATTGATAGGATAAACCTGAAAGATCAATTTTGAATTGAACGAAGCACCTAACGGTAGCAGTTAACGGTTGTTATTGAACGACAAGCAGCAGCCCGCGGTTTTACCCGCATAAGCCTCAATGCCGTGGGAATATCGTCCTCCTAAGTGTTAATCCAGGTTATAAAATACCTATGTGCCAAATTTCATCCACATCCGTTCAATCGTTTTTGCGTGAAAGAGTAACAAACATCCATCCATCTTCACAAACTTTCACATTCATAATATTAGTAGGATGTAATGTTTGAATATTTGCCTGAAATTCTCACGTTACTGTCCAGCCAAGGTTTACAGGAAACTTGTTGGATGTTCGTCGTTTTGTTCAGTAACAGGGTGCACCGAATGCTTACAGGTGAGGTTTACTTCTCGAAATCCTGAATTTCGGAGAAATGCTCAGCCTGACAGTATAGATGATGGCTTGTGGTTGAGTGAGGGAAACATGTTCACGTTTTTCTCCGTCTGTCTTTGAGTATCATTTCTAGTCGTGTTATGGAAGAAAGATATTAGTACCAAAATGCAAGTGAACAAATAAAACAGTACAGAAATGTAAACCTACGGACGAAAACCTGCTTATTCCTCTCTTTATCTAAGCGATCGAAACGATCCAATTCAAAATTCGAAAGCAATCAGCCGCGTTCCTCAAACGGTAGTCGTTCAAGCGCAAAAACGCCCGGGGTCTCCGTTCCGTCCGGCGCGATCTTGTAATAACCGACGCAAACCGGTTCCGACCGGTAATATCTCGCTTCAACCAGTTTTGCTCGAATTAGCCAACGGTCCGGGTGGCAGCGTTGCGTGCTCCGACCTCTGGGCCTGTGTGCATATGTAATTGATGTGCTTTTCCCTTCAATTTAACGCCGCACGTAAGCGAAGCAGTAAACGTATTTCACCATCGGTTTAGCGCTCACTTTTATTCGTTTCAGTGAAAAAATATACGTCAAAAATGTATTATTGATAGAAATATCACAGGATACGGTTACTGCATCGTTGGTCTAGTGGTTGCAAGCGCTACTGCTGAGGATGAGGTCCTGGGTTCGATTCCCGGATTGGGCAAAGTGTTATTGGGTTTTTCTATCTGAAATTTCTCAGTAGCAGCTCGGAGTCTGGATTTGTGCCTGGTTGATGGCAATAGGCTCGCCCCCTATTACATGGGACTTAAACATAACTGGCGAAATGTGGGTGTACCTGCTACAGGGAAACCTCTGCCCAACCCTTCGGGGAAACAAGGCGTGATGTTATGTTATTTGTGCTATATTTCCGGATATTTTTTGTTGAAATATTGTTTGTTATACAAAAAATAATTTTGTTAATTTTACTGGAGGTTATTTTTAAGAGAATCATGGATAAACAAAACTTCTTGTTAACAAGTAGAGGAATTAATTTTGATGAGAATAATCCGAAATAACACCAACGATAGCTTGAACTCTTACATAGAATTAATTAGGTATAGATAATTGGTTGAAACACCCAAAGTGGCATGTTTTCCCGAAACTAGCACTCCTAGGAATCCTGACTAAATCACGATTAATTGGCGATATTGTGTTTAATTTTAGTAATCCAAGCACTTAATTATTAATTGGAGATAGGGCTAGAGATTATCAGTAATATATCATTTCAGTATCCCGTTTGTTGTTAAAAATAAAAGTACCATTTTATGGGTATCAAATTAATATTTTATAATAACAAACTGATATATTAGAATTTTTCAGTGTTACAGCTCCGATTCTGGATTTCGAGGGGTGAAAGGCTATTTGGTTTAAGCGACATCTTGGGCGATATTGAGTTATATACATATTCGGAATCAGCAATTTATATCGCCCAAGATGTCGCTTAAACCAAATAGCCTTTCACCCCTCGATTTGTTCCCGGTTTGAGACACAAAAACTAAATTGCGAAATGTGAATGTGTCTACTATACGCTTCTAGCTAACCCCTCGTGGTATACAAGCTTGATATTATGTTCTATAAGTAGCAAATAAAAGCATTGTTGTTCTTCAGTTGGCTTGACAGTTGGCGTCAGTTTGTTGGATTCCGGTCTCTATTTTATCGCCATCGATTGCCGTAAGTTCGAGATAGGAACCGCTCATAGAGGCTGCCTCTCAAGAGCAGCTATCTGATCCTCAATTCCCGTAATAAAAACTGGCCAAATTTGTGTCGGACCACGCACAATGAAGGGTTCCATTACGTAGTTGGGATGAATTTATCTCA
This sequence comes from Agrochola litura, assembly GCA_949152395.1. Taxonomy (NCBI): domain Eukaryota; kingdom Metazoa; phylum Arthropoda; class Insecta; order Lepidoptera; family Noctuidae; genus Agrochola; species Agrochola litura. The sequence continues at coordinate 2,749,341 of OX424496.1, forward strand.
AGAACAAACTTAACATTGTAGTTGAAAATCATGTTCTCCCATACATTTTAACTGTAAATGTAAGTTTGTACGCACAATATTGACAGATTTACCATGTTATTTGAAGACCATAGACTTCTTATAGATTTTCCTGTAATCTATGAGTAAAGAACCATTCTTTATATTTATAAAAAAAATGAGGCTCAGTAGTTTCGGAGATAAGGGGGATGGTCAATTTTCATCAATTTTCTTAAATATCTTAAAAGTATTTATTTTAAAACTATAAAAAAATGCGAACGTTCGTAAAAATACTGGAATTTCGCCTCCATTGTTTAAGGTTTCAGATAAAGAAAAAAAAATTGGTTACAATAAATGATAATTATTCTATTAATTTTCCTTTATTTAATTATTTACATATAAATTATATTTTTAAATATTAGAATAAAAACCCCCACCGGTATCGGGAACAGGGTCCAAGCTACCGACGGTCAGGGCTCCAGAGAAAGGAACCTCCTAACAATGCGAGCCGTGTCCAGGAGTACCGCTTTCTGAATCAAGCCCTTAATCCAGCTGCCCTACGAGAGCCTCCTTAGGTGTTGGTCGAGGCTCTTGGCAATTAAGCCATTGGCTGATACGACTATCGGCACAATGATTGCCGAGTCCACATCCCACATGTCGACAACCTCGCGAGCCAAGTCAAGATACTTGATTTGTTTATCTTTCTCGGCTTTCACGAGGTTCTCGTCATGCGGGACCGTTATGTCCCACAAGGCTATTTATTCTATATTATTAAGGATTTAATGGACCATGGATTTATTGGACTTTCGGTTGATTTTTTTTAGGGTTGCGTAATCAAAGAGTGGCAACGGTTATTATTCATTAAATTAATATTGCAGCTTCTACTCATCCAATTCTAAATCTGCCCATAACGCTATCACGAACAGTGAATACAATTTAACAAGCATATTATTGTACCTGCTACAGGGACATCTCTGCCCAACCCTTCAAGGAAACAAGGCGTGATGTTATGTTGTGTGTTATTGTATCCATTGGAAAAGTTACTTAAGGGTTTAAAAATCTAGGTATGCTGTTTTTTTAAAACTTCAAAAATGTTCACCACACCATCTTTCAAAGAGCCTGGTTTCAACATTAAAATCGGCAAACGTACCTACATATCACGGTCATCAAAACTCACATGTGTGTAAAAAATTAATAAAAACAAAGCCGAAATCCAAACAACAATTCAAAAATATAATTGGCCGCATCTGAATACCGATCTCGATTCTGATTGGTTGATCCCGTGCCATGGACCCGTGAGATTCATTTAGGTAATTGATACATACGCCCCGTCAATTTAACGATGGACTGTTACGGGTGCATTTACCTTACGTACGAGCGATCGGAAACTAATTGCGGATAGTTTTCGCCTTGCGACGGATGTGGGGGATTTTTCCTTTTCTTGCTATCGGTTAAGTTAAGTGTGAGTAAATTGGTGGGTTTGGGCTTTAATTTATCTTAGGATAAACTGTTTATAATATGTTGGTATATTAGTCATCTATATTTATACTTAATCTATACTAATATTATAAAGAGGAAAGATTTGTATGTTTGTATGTAACGAATAAACTTAAAAACTACTGAACCGATTTGAAAAATTCTTTAAGCGATGGATAGCTACATTATCAGCGAGTAACATAGGCTATATTAACACGCTTTTATTAGGTCAACCTGTATGTAACTAACTATGTAATGGAATCTAAGGTAACTAATTTAACCATCTTCCAAGGGTCGTAGCGTAATGAAAATTGGCAGCTGTATGTAATTCTGATGACAATACAATAATATGGTACTGTCGAACTGATCTGACGATGGAGCCGGAAGATATGAACGGGAACTTCATGATGGAAAATCGTATCATAGCTGTTTTGGATTTTTTAGAAAAGTCTTGTAATGAACTTTGACCACGATTAGGTTTCAAGGTCTGATGATGAAGCCAGAAGATAGACACACGTGCATTTATAAAAGCGTGTTTTTCTAGTGTTTTTTAAACTATTAATTATTTTATCCCCGTACTCCCACGGGAACGGGAACTACGCGGGTGAAACCGCGTGATGTTCGCTAGTTTTCTAAATATATATATAAAAAGTAAGTTCAAAAACTAAAACCCGACTAAAAGGTATGAAACAAGAAAATATTTCAGACAGAAGTCAGAACATAGGTACAAAAATGATCAAGGTAAAGCCGTGGTCGCATGCTTGAACTCCTAGAAAATTACAAACACATACATACATACATACCGGTCAAAATCATAACCCTCTTTTTGCTTCGCCGTAGTCGGGTAAAAAGCGAAAGGTCACTCATTCACTCACTCATTCATCACGAAATATCGAAAACCGCTTGACGTGTAAAGATGAAATTTGGTTGGGGGGTAGTTTATAGTTAGTAGACGTCCGCTAAAAAAGGGTTTCTGGAAATTCGACATATAAGAGGGCGAAAAGGGAAGATTTTGTTTGTATGAAAATCTTATTCTTTGAGTTAATAAACTTGAAAGAAAAGAAAGATAGAAAAATAGGTTTATTTGTCACAGAAACACGTGCATACATAAAAGACAAGAGTAATCAGAGAACAACACAAAGTACATAACAAATCACGAGCATAGAACAGAATTTACTTAGGCGGCAGCTGCACGACATGACTGCGACAAGAAGGCTTCCACTCAGCATGATGCTGTGCTATGGGTACTTGAAACTTTGCACAAATACTTATCTATATAAATTATAAAGTTTACCATTTTCAGTTTTTTAAACTACTCCCTAAAGGAGGATTGGGGGGTGTCAAAGTTTGGATGGAATAATTTTAACGCGCGGTCTGATTAACTCGAAACTCAGTATTTGTACTTAAGACTGAAAATAAATAAAACTCTATACCAGGGATTTTTTATATCTACCCCTAATTGGGTGACAAGGGGTATTCATTTTTACAGGGGAGGATTTTACTGTGGGGCTTGGTTTACTTGAAAATTGGTATAAATAATCAATAAGTCAAATAATGGAAACGTCACAATAGACATATCAAAAATAATTATCACGCTATTTGTTATGGGGGATGAGGAATATTACAATAAGCTCGTATTCTTCTATAACATAACATAACATAACATCACGCCTTGTTTCCCCGAAGGGTTGGGCAGAGGTGTCCCTGTAGCAGGTACACCCACATTTCGCCAGTTATGTTTAAGTCCCATGTAATAGGGGGCGAGCCTATTGCCATCAACCGGGCACAAATCCAGACTCCGAGCTGCTACTGAGAAATTTCAGATAGAAAAACCCAATAACACTTTGCCCGACCCGGGAATCGAACCCAGGACCTCATGCTCAGCAGTAGCGCTTGCGACCACTAGACCAACGAGGCAGTCCCGGTATTCTTCTATAGTTTACAGGAAATTGTAAAAAGGCTAGCCAAAAGGTTAGAATATTGCAGATAGTTACGGATTTAACCTTTTTAAAAATTATCATCACGCTATAGCATTATGGATTTAAGCAGTCAATCCTAACACATATCAGGTCCACCCTATGTATGTTATGTTAAAATCCATTTTGAGATGGGGGAATAAGAGCAGGTACCTTAACCATTGTCGCTACAAGAAAACAGTCGTCCTTCTGCCGGGGCTGCGAACATGGGCTGAAAGGGACATCGTGGCCCCCGGCAACAGGGCAACCGAAGGAACACGGGTGGGTTTTAGTCAGTAAGAGTCTGACACGCCCTCCCGCTCCACCAAGAGCGGGAGAAAAAAACAAAAGGAGACTGTCCTTAATTTTTGAAACAATTTATTCTGTATTCACATGATATCTATTTCAAATTGATGCCTCTACGCGTTTCTGAGAAAAAGGGTCTTGACAGACAACGAAGTCATCTTTTAACGGTTAAAATTTTTAATTTTGAGTACGGCACCCTAAAACAGATTTATTATCTTCCTGTTACCTTTCATGCCGTAACGGCTGAACGTATTTATATGAAAGACATACGGATAGGCCATAAGCTGGGTTAGGACATAGGATACTCTGAATTCCGGTAGCATGTTCCTGTGGGATATTTTCCGACATCCACGCGGGCGAAGCCGCGGGCAAAAGCTAGTAATATTATAAAGAGGAAAGATTTGTATGTTTGTATGTAACGAATAAACTTAAAAACTGCTGGACCGATTTGAAAAATTCTTTCAGCAATGGATAGCTACATTATCAGCGAGTAACATAAGCTATATTTTGTCCCCGTACTCCCACGGGAACGGGAACTAAGTGGGTTAAACCGCGTGATGTCCACTAGTTATAAATATAATGTTTGGTGACATTAAGTTTTTGACGTGATAACGTCTTATAAAACGATGAACGCCGGCTGCACGCACGAAAAAGTATCACGTTCCGCCTGAGCCAAGCGTGCAAGCGAGAGCGCGGAACAAGCGATGGAGAGGCACGATCAGCCTAAGCGTTCGGCTTGTGACGTTATCACGTAAAATTATCGTCCGTAAACCGACTTTATAGACAACCAATTTTTTTATTATTTAATATTGATTGATGCTTACCATCCACCCCGTCTGTTTCACGATGGACTGTTACGGCATTTACCTTGCGATTGGGAACTAATTGCAGAAAGTTTTCGTCTCGCGACGGATGTGGGGGATGTTTCCTTTTGTTGTTATCGGTTAAGTGTGAGTAAATTGGTGGATTATGACTTTTTGATACACTAATACTTACAGCGTTATCTAACATGTTTTTTATCCCAAGAACAAACTTAACATTGTAGTTGAAAAACAAGTTCTCCCATACATTCCACATCCAACTGCAACTGTAAGTTTGTACGCACAATATTGAGAGATTTACCATGTTATTTTAAGACCATTATAGGCTTCTTATAGGGTTTCCTGTAATCTATAAGTAAAGACTATTTCCTGCATTTCTTTTAAAATTTTAGGCCCCGTTGTTTCAGACACAAGGAGGAACTTTAAAAAAAAACAACTTAAATGATAAATGATTTTATTTCTGTAAGTAGGTTTGTACAAACACTTTTACACGTCAATCATATTTTAAAACTAGATGAGGTCAGCGTTTCCTATCTGACTACTCTGAGAAGAAAGGCTGAAACAAACTCAGAGGTCTCAGTCTCTTTTAAAGTCCAGACATAATCTTGGTCAGATCATGTGAAGGCCATGTGGATCGGTGACTTAATCGGTCCAGTAGATTCGGAGCAAATTGACTGTGTCAGACGGACAATCATACATGCACACGAGTGAAGGAATAAGGGTTCCGTTTTTTTCAGTCGAACGCGGTACGGACCCCTAAAAAGGATTGCGGACAACTTTGTACACCAACCCAAATATTATTTAATTTTCTCTATTCACAACCACACGATAACAAACTCCTGAAATGAAAGCTCTTGTAAAAATACACAAAGCTGCCGGTAATCATATCTAAACACCGTTATTAACGGCCTCCCATTGTTACCACAAACAAATAAAAACAAAAAGATCCTGCCGCTAAAGCTGTAGTCATTGTTACAAAGATTACGCATTTCACTCACCTCTGTTAGAGCCTGGTTTTATGTAAAGAAGCTGCCAACTTAGCTAAATTACTTTTTGTACCACCGAGCATTTTTTTAAAGGCCTTTGGAACCATGAATCTGATTAAGTATACAGCGTGTAAATGTATGTAGTTTGATATCTCTGAAATCATCATCAGTGTCGTCTTCAAGCGTCATTTAGGAAGCCTAAAACTTTAAAGTTAGAACTCGCTGTCTAATAACACTGAATGCTTCATTTATCTGGGTGGTATATGTAGAAGCAGTATAATTACGGACCTTGCTGATAGGATATACCTATGCTACCATACATGCGGGGGCTGGAAATAGCCGCATAAGGCCCGGACTCCACCAAAGCGGAGACGAGCCGAGAGGAGAGGAGATGTGTTTTAAACAAACGATACAATTTCGTTATTCACACACCTCGTCTCCTCTCAGCTTCAGTGGAGACCACTGAGCGGTGATGTATCATGTTTGTATGGCGCGATCGAACCGGAGATGTGAGCTGTGCTTCGTCGAAAGCTGGGCGGCGGTACAAAGCAGAGATGTGAGCTGTGCCTCGCAAGCTGGTGACGGTGCGCAGCGGAGACGAAAATAGATGTGAACGACGTGTAGTGACCGGCGCCGTAATAGTTTCACTTTAGCCAACACATATCTCCGCTCCAGTCTAGCCAGTACGCATTTCCGCACAGCTTCGGTGGATACACCCTAGCTGAAAACCTCACTTCTCGTCTCCGCTTCAGACATCTCCGCACATCTCCGCTTTGGTGGAGTCCGGGCCTTAATATCTGTATTTTAAAGTGCAAGAGAAGAAAGGCGTGAGTTTATTTTTGTATGTAATGATTCATGAATGCCATTCTTTTAAGTTTTATGTGTATTCTTTTTATTTTCATTGTTCATTTGGTCTGCAATAAAGATTCTTATTAGTACTTAATAAAGGAAGTTATTGATCAAATTCTGAAATACCATTTTCTATACGGTTTTCCGCTTTCACATACGACCTTACAAGCAATATAGAAAAGCTTCTATATTATTCCACGCCATAAAAAACTAAAGCACTAAAACTGATCCACACGCCACAATCTCTAGTGGGATCGCCTCCTTACTAGACATAAACAGCAAAATCATACTATGAAGTAGCTGCATTTTACACGCTACCTTTATTCCAAACAAAAGCAAAGTTTGAATAAAAATTCTTATCACAGCGACAATCACGTCGAGTAGGCAATCTGTTCGAATAGCTCGAATGTTGGAAGAAGTTCAACTTCGATCAAAAATTTTAAATTGAAGCACCTAAATGTGAAAGGATTTTTGGTGTTCGAATGTTTGAAATTGTGTGGAGTTGTAATTGAGTCTTCTCATTGGTGTTTTGGTGAAAAAGTCGGTTGAAACTTAGTTATGGGTTTGAAACTATATTTGCTTCGGGCTTTGTCGGTCAGCTGCTCCTCTCAATTCAGAACTTTTCGACGAAGAACCAAAGCGAGTGATGAGTAATTGATTTATTTTGTGATTGATTCGATTTCTAATTCTACTTCGATAAATGACACAATTACACATAAAAATATTATAAATAATCTATGCTCTTAGGTGACAATTATTGTGTGTTAACTTGGTTATGTTTTATGACAGAGATGAATTGATTGCTATAAAGTCAAATTCAAATAATTTATTTAAAATAGGCCCTTTTAAGGCACTTTTGAACATCAAAATTTACAAAAAAGATAGAATTGATTCTATTCACCCCTTCCAAAAGGTAGTGAAACTCCACCATTACTCTTTTAAAATGTTTTACAATATTTTGTATAGGTGCATTAAATTATATATTTATATTATTTGATTGATTATCTGGATCCGTGCCCGGTTGATGGCAACAGGTTCCCCCCCTATTACATAGGACTTAAACAGAAAAACTAGGGAAATGTGGGTGTACTATTAGTTGCACCTCTGCCTTACCTTTCGGGGAATATGGACATAATATTATGTTAATATTATTTTATTAATTTTTTTAATATAATCAGCTTAGAATATTCCCAGAGCTGGGACATCACCGGCCTTCTCTCTGTGAGAAGGAGTGGGCCGTAATTCACCACGCGAGCTCAGTGCGGGTTTGCTTTTAACGGGTCCCAGATCCAGACTCCAGGCTGCTTCTGTAAGGTCCTAGTGGAAAATCCAATAAATAATAAAAATAATATAGTTAATTGATTCAGGCGTAATCTTGCGGAAATCCATTATAAAATACAATAGACGTGGATATATTTAGTAACCTGTTCCGCTTACCTATTTCTAAAGAGTCATAAAAAGCCCTGATAGAAATCAACACATGTTTTACGTCTCAACGAGGCATCCTCAGGATGACGATTGACTTGACGCGAACCCGAACACGGTGTGTTGCCACATCGAGCGCTGAACGCAAAGCTCTGCGATCGCCTCGTTCGTAATACTGTAGCGTTGTGAGCGGTCTCACTACAATTATTCGAGTGATTCTCAATTAGTAAGTAACTAATCACATCACTAATAACGTGGCACAACACTAATTCACTAAGGACACTCTAGCATTTCGACTGCCGCTTGACCTTCCTGAAGGAAGTGACCTTCAGGACTGTGTGCCCCGACCTAGGGGCTCTCTGTACGGGCTCAGGCTGCACGCTGACAAAGGCCTGGCTACCTGCGGTCTACCGCCGCACGCTTGTGCTGACAGGCGACCTTCCACGTGTGCCCAATGCCTGCCTGCCTGCGGCCTACCGTCGCGCGCCTGTGCTGACAGGCGATCTCCACTTGCTGCAGACGCTAACTACCAGTGGCTTACGAGGGCCGTCCGGCCTACTGCGAAGCCTATAGTACTGAACAGGCCCCCACATCTACCATGTGCTACCAAGAACGGTACCCTTCCTTTCTATCCTAAGTGTGCGAGTGCTCAGACTTAGTGTCAGGACCTAACCCACGACCTAGCCGTGTTACTACTACCTATCATTATAATCTAATAATTATATATACTAACCTATTCAGCTGTTTTATTAAATCTACCTCTATCTACCTATCCATTAACGGCCTGCGCAACCTACCCTGTGCAGCGCTAGCCGTTACAATACGGGGATCAAACTTTTAACTGCGTTACAGTTCCTGAACAGATACTGATCTCTAAACTAGACCAGAGTCTGTAATTATCATTCAGCCGATCTATTTCCAAGTAAACGCTGATAATGACGAAACCAATAATTTTTCATTAACAGCTACCTTTTCGGACATTTCCTCAATAGCCTACAATTACGCCATGCGTCTAATATATCTGCCGTTTAGCGATGACCTTGTTTAGGCGAATTTATTTTATTACCACTCAAAGAACTTTTACAGAGTTGCGTGTTTATGAGTGCTCGGGGGAGCGTCTTTTGTCTATGTGTGGCCGTGTTTAGACATTTTGTTTGAATTATTAGTTATATTTTTTGTGTTTTTGTTTCAGTTGTTTTTGTGGATTATGTTCAGGAGTTTATAAAAAACTTCATCAAAAGCTTTGTACAATAATAAAGTTACCAAATACATAGATGGGATAATAGCTGGGCGGTACCGTAAGTAGGTGGTAAAATTATTTTTATATTTGTGAGCCTAGCACGAATGAACGTAAATTCGAACGACTTTAAAATTATAAAAATACTCGATTCCTATTACAATATTTAGTTAATTTCAAAACTTTTTTCGAGCAATGAAGCGAAGTATACTAGACTTGAATAGAACGGATCGAAACACAATACTGCGCTCGAAAACAAAGATAGCTGACGTGGCGGTGGAAATGTCTGCCTCATGCTGGATAAACGGTGGGCCCAAATAGCACAGAACTGGTGCCCTGAGACAGTTAGGGTTGCGGCAGACCACGTAGGAGTTGGTGGGACGGGCTGGATATGTTCCGTCAAAATTGGAAGGAGGCCGCGCGGGCTTGTATAAGATGGAAGGAGTGGAGGGCCTTTGCCCAATTATGGGACAGCGTAGGCTAGTAACTAGTAGTACTTTATTCATATCTATGGGTGATACATATGCACACTAACACTTACAAATTGTAATGTATTTACTTATACAGATGATACAGCGCTTATTGTGCATGGCTCAGATTGGAACGAAACAAAACGACACGCGGAGAACTGTCTTATCATGATATCAAACTGGCTCGCTACTAATCTTCTTACTCTTAACTCGAAAAAACTAAATTTATACCATTTTCTATAAGCAAGAAGAACCCTCCACAGAAGTTTAATATCCAATTCCACAGTTGCCACTTAAAACCTGATTGTACCTGTCCACACTTGAGCAAAGGTTTACACATTAAATATCTCGGAGTAGTAATAGACGAGCGTTTAATTTGGCACAAACACATTACATCACTTACATCGAGAGTTCGCAAAGTAATCTATATTTTTAAGCTACTTAGAAACTCAGCGGACATGAACACGCTCAAAGCTGTCTACTACTCCTTGTGCCAGTCACTACTGACATACTGTGTGACTGCCTGGGGAGGAGCAACATCACTTCTACCACTGGAGAGGGTACAAAGAGCTGTTTTGAAGATGATGCTACGCAAACCATTTAGGTACCCGACACAACAATTATATCAGGACTGCAAGTTGCTCACTGTCAGACAACTCTTTGTTTTCTGCTCGACTCTTCGCAAACATGCCTCCGTCCCACCAAGACAAGTACTCCTTACTCGACGTAGGTTGGTAGGTTTTTAGGGTTCCGTAGTAAACAAGGAACCCTTATAGTTTCGTCATGTCCGTCTGTCTGTCTGTCTGTCCGCGGTCTAGCTCCAAGACTGTTAGTACTAGAAAGTTGTAATTTGTTATGGGTATACATATTAATCATGCCGACAAAGTGGTAAAATAAAATTATGAAAAATATTTTTTTTAGGGTACCTCCCCTACACGTAAAGTGGGGGTGTTTTTTTTTTTCTATCCCTCGTTGTGGGGTATCGTTGGAAAGGTCTTTCAAAAACATTGTGTGCTGTAACCATTTTTTAATTCAGAGATATGTTTGCGAAATATTAAGCTTTAAAGTGCAAATAGTTGTTAGAGTCAAGTGTCCCCCCTCCTGCCAGCTAAATGGTTGGTTTTAGATATGTGAAAAAATTCACGGCAGTAGCTTATATAACGCATTTAAAAGGAAAATTATCACAGCTGAGTAGGCTTTACAAGTTAACGAGTAATAATCGACCAACTTAAATTTGCGGTTGTAAAAACATGTTCACCCATATATTCTGTACGAAAGATTTTTTTTTTCAACTACAAAGTTAAGTTTGTTCTTGGGATAAATTCATCCCAACTACGGAACCCTACATTGTGCGTGGTCCGACATGCACTTGGCCGGTTTTTTGATAAATAAAATGATTACTTACTAATTCTGCTTATCGCAATTTTAACCGAATCCTAGTAAGTAAGTATTTTCGATTCAAAATTCGTTTGAATTTACGTTGCGTTTACGTACTAGCACCTCTGCTTCTTTCACGTTGTTAGGTTGTGTCAATATTATTGTGTAGCCCTGTGGTAGCCATAGGTAGATACCTATGCAAATTTTGTATTTGAAAAAGTACCATGTAAGCCAATAGCCATTAGGAAACACGTTACGTAAATCAAAGTCATTCATGTTGTAACAATTTCTAATTCTATGTACAGACTGACCCACAGTTAACGATCCCGTAAAAGATGAATCAACTCTCAGTAGGTACACAAACAGATCTTACTTAGTACACAACCGACACTTAGCTAGAAACAGTAGTACACTTTAGTACATTCGTAGCCAATGAGTCATTTAAAGCAAGATTAATTGGACGGCTTGAAGCGTTGTCGTCGAGTGCATAACTGCCAGAGTGCCGTAGTGTGCCGTAGTGCCGGAGTGCCGGAGTGCCGGAGAGCCGGCTTTTAGTACGACCTAACCGCACTTGACAGCTTCGAACAAATCAAACGATCCACTAAACGACCTCAGTTGACCGGCTTGGATGGAGCAACTGAGCTATTAATTCACCTCTAATATTGCTTGGAGGTTGTGCTTATGTTAAAGGTATTGCAAGAGACTATCTTATGATCAGTAATCGGAGTAGGTAAAGTGATTATAAAATCACACATGATTAGTCATAGAAATCATAACATGGATAAAGCCTTTTTTCCGGGATGATTTCATTTTGGTACTTACGGAATTGAATCAAATATTGTTAAAGTAAGGATTTTTAAACTACTACATCAGAAATTTATAGAATGCGACAGATAAACATTTAAAATATTCTATTTTATTATATTGTTTTTATAGTATACTAATCCTTTTCTTGGAGTCCGATCACCTATATACTATTAAAAAGACAGCAAAAGGGTTAAATATTTATTATTCATATTGATGTATTCTTTATTCTACACATTACAACATTTAAAATTCCTTAAAAAAGTCCTTAATACTTACAAAATCCCGGAATCCCGGGGGCATATCCATACTTAAATATACGTGCCAGTGCATTCACCCCAAATCACTCTACCTCCTCCGATCACTGCTTATGATGTTAAGCCTGTGTTTGACCTTAACTCTTGGCAAAAACAGATGTCCTATAATACCTTTGGATTGAAGATATCCACAGGTAGCGATGACTACTTACCACCATTACCAATCAATCAAACCTGAAAATCTACTAAATGTTAAATTATATCAACTGATGACTGATGTACTAAACATTTTATTTTTAAATTCTCTGAACCACTTATGGAAATTCGGTTGTCTAGATTTAAAACTTTTCACGTTAGTCAAAGACCGTCCCAGTGTTGAGGTACTTACGGAAAAACATGCTTTAAGACTCTTTTGCCAGCAACATTGTGTCAATTCCAAGACAGTCAAAGTGTTTGTTAAACCGATTATCAAAATATTATTAATTAAGTCAAAGCATGGCGGGAGTGTTTAAGTCATAAATGAATTGACTTCATTTAGCCAAGCGTGCACCATCGTCGTATCATAGATTAACATCAGGTGAAATAGATCGCAAATGCGACCTAGTCCAACTACCTGATATGAAGAGACTTTGTGCTATGGCGTCGCATCACATCTCATCGCATTTGTCACTCTCCAAGGACGTTGGGTGCATACCATGTCAGTGTGTGTGTATGCAAAATGAAACTCAAAGGGCTTTGAAAGGGCCGTGAAAGCAAACAATGATGTCACACTTCAGAGGGTGTCATTTATTTTGACTTATAGCAGCAGAGATAAAAAGCTACAAAAAAGCAGTGTTTTAAGAGTCTGGTTTATCGTGTTATGAAAATCATCTTGCTTGTTTTTCGTGAGTTATTCCATTTTTTTACACTTATCAATTCAATGTTCCTGAAAGAGGTGAGATGGTAAATTCAAACAAAAAAATGATTTGCCGATAAGCAAATTTATTCCAAGAAGTATTACACATATCTTAATAATTACGATATGTCAAGAAGTCTTTGAAAAATCACTGAAATTATACGCATTTATACAAACTTAACTATTTTGTAGAGAAATGTACCACCAAACATACATACCATAAAAAGATTAATATATATTATATACTTTGTGTTATAATATATTGATACAACATGTCGTTTTAATAGTCCACAATATTTTGTGTAAATAATGGACCGTAGCCGTGAATTTTATTACTCGAATAAAATTTCGAGGGAAGTATTCAGGCGGAGCTCCTACCTATGTATAAGTAGTATGCACTTTATATCGTCGACCTGTAAGTGATGTAGCCCGTAACCACATTATGTTGTCAGGAAACGAAAAGCTATTACAATTTTTAATATGAAACTTTTATTTGATATGCGGACACATTTTACTTTCAGTGTAATGTAAAATTATTTTGAATTGTTTAAAATTTTCATTGTTTCCTGCGAGTAGTGTTTTAAAAATTATTTTATCAAGTTTCATTATTTTAAAATTAAACCTACGAAATGATCATTTTGTCAAACAATTTACTGTTTTCTGTAATTAATATACCTACTAGGTATTCATATCTACTTATATAAATTAGTTTTGAAAATATTGTAGACTATTAAAATATTTTCTATAATAATTCTACTATTATAGAAAATTTTGGATATGTTAACAAAATATTAGTAATAAATAAATACAAACAGAGACAAAAATATAATTAAATCAATGATGTAAAATAATATGAGTTTCATTTCATACTTCAAAGTACCAACTAGCTTAATAATTCGTTTTATTTTATTTAAAAATGTGTTTATTCGGAAAACTTCATAATAATATTTATTTCATTGACTTTTGTCTCTGATTGCACATTCAACTTATTAGTTATATATTTTTATCAAATATAAAACAAATAACAGTAAGTAATTTCAAAGTAGAAATGACCTTTCGACTTTACAAAAGAATAATATCGCAAATAAACTAGCGGATTTGATTAACATTCAATTGTTTTTATTTATAATATTCTTTCACATATAAGTTAATACTATTTACAATACACAAAAATTCTAAAGTATTTCACTAGGGTCATTTTCATAATACCCTAGAACCGACAACACCTTCATATTAATATTATTATTTACACTTATATAAATATTATGAATGTAATTCATAATTTAGAGAGTTATAAATTTTATAGCATCACAGTGTATTCATTTTTATTTAATTTATTTATAGAAATTCAAAGTCAATTATAATTATTTACTTAAAAGCTACTTTCAAGTTGTGATTTATACATACTTTAAGGAAAAGATAGTATATTTCAGAATATTTTGCATACTAAACAAAACAATAACCAAGTTTTAACGTAGAAAAAAATTAACACAATCAAGAAAATTATAAAACATTAAACACTGTATTACATTTTAGTAATAAAATGTTTTGAGAATATTAAAAATAAATTCTCATTAGTATAAAATTAATTGTTGTAAAAACATCTTAGAAATTATTCAAAATAATGAATATTGAAAATACAGTATAAATTGGACAATTCAATAATTAAATGTCCTGGTAATCTTTTAAAACATGATCAGGATAAGAATATTATGCCTACAAAAAAAAAAAAACTGTTGTTATAAAACTTGAGTGCAAATTACCGTTTTTGCTAACATTGTGATATTACATTTTAAGAGGACTCTATAAAAATGAAAACAAAGAATATTTTTTTTAAATAAAGTCATCATCATCATCATTTTCTTGCCCTTATTCCATAAATAAAGTCTGAAGAGTAAACTGTGACTGGTCACGAAGATACGAGGAAATATTTTTTCTTCATATGTCCCAACATATTTACATTTTGTATCGTGGGTGCCGGTGACATTTACAGAGGCAGAATAACTTCCGTTAGAAAATATGGTTAAGATCCTTAAGAAGGTCGAACAGCCCATAAGTTGGGTATATTTACTTGGAGTCTACTTCCTTGAACGTACGTGATTCTAGTATTTTCTTTTTCGTTAATAAATCAAGTAGTCTCGACCTTTTAAATATGAATTTGTTCATTGCAAAGTACCTCCATAAAGGTTCGTTACTTGAGACCAGCATAATATTTAGTTTTTTGTTATTTAATTGTCAATTAACAAAAAAAAAAAAATATTGAAACAAGAACTAAAAAATCTCACGAAGTTCTTTTGTTTTTTTACGAAACATTTCAAACCAGCTGTGAAGTACCAGTTTATATTTCCTCAAAATCTATCGACGATAGCCCAGTTCACGTATAAGCTTTTAAAAAATAATGAAAAACATAACAGTAACGTGTTTTAAATTTATTGTCTACTTTCCATTCAAACTATTTTAAATCCATTAACAGGGGTATTCGATACAAATAAATACAAACCTCATATTCGCCAACATTTTAAACTTTTTAATGATATTTTATTATCATTATTGAGCCAGTTTCAGAAAGTATTAATATATTTACAATTTGAAACTTTAATGTACAAAATCTTCGATTTATAAAAGAGCAATAAAATATTTATAAATTATACTTATAACAAAAAAGTAATAAGTAAACAGCCGTTTATAAATCACAGAAGTAAATGTTTAATAAGAGTTCTTTTTATTTATAAAATAACAATTATTTGCTAAAAACAAATCTAATTTTATACTTATAATAGTAATTATATATATTTTCTAATATCTGTCTAACAAAACAATATAAGGACTTTATGGAACATTTAGATAAATGTCCGTTAAATGAAATAAAATTGAAACTACTCATATTTTAAGAAGGACACTTAGTTTTAGGGAAAACGGAAATAATGAACACAGTCATGTACTATGTAGGTATATAGAGTATTCTTTTAATAATATGTCTAATCACCCAAGATATCTTTTATTCCTTCGTAAAAACTATAATAACATTATTTTATTGGTTATTTATAATTTGAAAAATACTTATTTAAAACCATAAGGTGGTTTAAGGTGTAGTCACCAATTTAAAAAAGTAAATTAATATTAATTTTTCACTTTTATCTACAGTTGTAGCAGGTATGGGTAGGTAATAATTATATACATTTTAATAACCCAATAAAAACACTTCAATGTTGATATAATAATGTAGAATCAAAACTGGTTTGGTTTTCATTTTATTTCTCATTATAGCCAATAGCTGGGACAACACCGGACGATCCAAATTTGGATCTGCGCTCCACGATCGTTGATCATGGAGCGCCGATGGTTGATCAGAGATTCTTTCGCATAATCTGTTTTAGGAAACCCGCGGTCCTGCCGCGTGCTTCAGTGCCAATCCTTAATTTAGCTATCAGTAATTTTCGCATTATCCATATTGCCTGAGGCGCCTTAGTGTATTGTATAAAAAACTACCGTGTGTGCTCGGTTCGTGCACTATACAAACAGCAGCACACTGATCACGCAATTGGATCGCGCTCCTGCCGCGACCAATTGGAGCGCACTGGATCGTCCAGTGTGGATTCAGCTAATGAGCACTAATCGTGAGTGTATAGTCTAATCGATGCCTGGTTTTCATAGTAACAATATATTGCAAGGAACTGTTGAAACAATTGTCTTCACTTCTAATAAGCGTAATAATTTGATCCATAGTCTGTGATCGGATTCTTCCGGAAAAATTATGGGTGGAAATTGGACCAGTGCCCAATATATTAATGACGATAGGTTTGCTTTTGCCGCTGCGGCTTTAATACACTTGGCACATCTGCCTAACGTATTAGGGGCTAAAATCACGACAGTTTTTATTAGGTTATGCTGTCAGTTTTGGACATTTGCACTTAGTTAAGCCACGTAATAATTAGGAAAAAAGTTGCGTATCATTGTTTCAGAAACATGTTTTTGTGTTGTGGGGAAATGTTGCCGGCAACATGCTATTATACCAGCCTATTACTATCCCACTGCTGGGCAAAGGCGTCTTCTCATCCAAAGAAGGCATGAGCATATCTATGCTTGCTCGACACAGATTGGCGACTTCAGACATTTATATAAATTATTATTAGTACAGGTTTCCTCACGATGTTTTCCTTCACCGATATCAGTATTAGCCAAGACAAACTCAGAAGGCATATATAAAATGAAATAGTCACATTGGTGCCAAAATTTAAACCCACATCCTTTATCCTCATAAGTTCAATCACTTTTCGTTCTATCGTCCTACGCACTTCTCACTATTTATAACACGGTAAGTTCCCAAAGGATAATCTCGGTTTTGTTAGCGTGGGTGTTAGACAACAAGAAGGATGTTGAAATAAATTTCAATTGACAGAAAAATCCCCAAATACAACTTATTTATAGATCTTTGTTCGTTTGAAAGCTTGAAGTTGAGTCTAACCACAGATTAATATGGATTGTTATCTCCGCAAAATCAAAATAAAAAAAAAAACGTGTGGCACTCGGGGACTGCCGCGGTAAAGCTATTGCATAGCATTTGTAACCTCCATACTTCCTATTTGTCAACGCTACACTTGGGATGATGACGGATGATGACATAAAACAAAAATTACGTTTTTTATGTCATCATCCGTCATTACATGGTAGGCGGAGTGGGGGGTTTTAGGTTTTTTTCGTTACGGAATTTCTTGATTCGGTCGCCGCGCTCAAAGCCCGCGATAAAAGCTATGCAATAGCTTAAAAGCAACTCTTGCCACGACACAATAAAGTGTAATTCAGGTCGCACAGTGCTAATTACCTAGAAGTTGCCTCTTTTTCTATAGCGAAACTCTCAGATCTTCTAACTACGTTACACTCACTGACATGTTTTATCAAAATCGGTTCAGCCATTTGAAGATTATTAGCTCTTTTCTAGTTGATGAATGTTGACGTGAGTATCTTCCACAGGTCAAACAAATTAGTATTCTGTTACTTCAATGATATTAAAAGAACATAGTAACCTTGAACTGATGCAGCAGCATCACCTGGAATTTGCGAATTCCCAACTCCCTTACTAATTTACAGCACAGGTGTGTTTGGGCTCATTGGAATAGTCTAAATGAATTGGTTATAGATAGATGGTGACCAGGGTCTGGTGAAGGAGTAGTAAAGAGAAATGAGAAAATATTTGTGTCACGCTTTTTTTATTATTTTAACTGTTAAAATTGTACTTATAAAACATGCAGATGATTATGTTAGATATGTCCTGAGAGCCTAGACAAATGGCAATCACTTTCAAAGCGTTTGGTATTTCGACAACGGTTTTCAACAGGACTGACATAAACTTTTCGGTAGCATATGTCATTGCTTTCCATCATCCTAATTGCTGTTAGATTTGTCACGTTGTTGGCTCTCAGTTCTTCTTACATTGTAATCAAGCTTTTAGAGGCTGAGGCCAAATCTCTCTCACAAAATATATTAATGAATTTGAAATTTGATAGGTATATTAAAATAAAAAACAATAAATTATACCTATAGGTAGATAATATACCTTCTTAATCATAAAAATTCAATAGGTAACACAACACAACATTACGCCTTATCTCTCCAAAGGGTTAGGCAGATGTGTACTCATATTGGGTACACCAATTCAATAGGCTTTACTTTATAGAGTGAACCTTGTTTACACGTAGCATAAGTACCTATTACGAAGGAATAAAACATCTCCCGAGTTATGTATATGTACATAATTTATAATGTATACCATCAGGTCATTAATATGTATAGCCTATTACAGAATAGTGCCAGTTTCCAGAACATTAATTACACTTATATTTACTTAGATTGATATATCTCTTTTTGAAAGTGAATATTGACTATAAAACAAACGTTTTATCTAATTTACATTCGTGTTTGCGTCAAAGGGATTACGTTTTAACAGTCTTTCACAATTTACTTCGATGTATATATACAAAAATATCAATCGTTATATCTTTGAGACAAAGTTTTGAAACCATATACTTAAATTACAAAAAAGACAAGTACGTACTTCCATAAAAATCTGTTGAAAAATACCAAAAAATACAAGTAAAATTATTCAAAGTAAAATATTTGCTAACCAAAAATATTTTTCACACAAAAATCGTAATACCTACTAAAATTAAGTCAACAACCCACCACATACCCAAAACACACGTTAGACCTAATCCTAGATAGTAAAAAAATATTCTAGAAAATAAACGCGTAACATGATCCCTTTGGCTCAAATTCTTACTAAAATAGTAGTTTCAGACTAGACACAACTTTCTCTCGCATTCGCTAGCAATGGCGTTCTAGTTGTGACCACTTCTCTCCGCCTAGAGAATGTACCACTAGTCACGCTTCGACGGTCTTCCGCCAGTGTTCCGATGCTCTGGGTTAAAAGAAAAAAAAAACAGCTTAGAAAACGAAAAGAGATTTCGAATGAAGTCTCCCATAATCGCCAGCACACATTATCATGGCGTACGCCGCACATCAAAGGCTGGATTCAAGTCTCCTATACAATGTCGCCCATGGGCATATGCTCGCCTGCATTTTTCTGAATATTCATGAAAAATAATCGAAAAATAGCGTTAAAAGGGGAGTCTATCTTGACTTTTTTTTTTCTAAATCCTATAGTTTTATGAACTAACACTTGTGTTTTTTTTTTCAGAAAAAAATGTTTTCACCTACGTTTTTTTTGCAAAGTCGACTAATTTTAATAATTTTAATAAACTCATAAGCTTTTAGAAATAATAAACAGACTCCAAATCGAGCCAATAACATCGGAGATATGGCAAACGCTACTCAAAACATAAAACATTTACTATAGTTTGACCAATACCGCTGTACCATGCCTTAGGAATACGCGGCGAGGCGGGGGGCAGTGTTGACCAATGAGCGGCGGGCGGGACGCCGCCGCCGTGCGCCGAGAGTTTTGACGAATTAGCGGCCTGCACTGCTCCCCCGTCTCGCCGCGCGCCTTCCTAAGGCGCGGTACAGCGGTATTGGTCAAACGATAACATGAATTTTTTAAAGATAGACCCCCCTTTTAAACTTGTTTTTCGATAATTTTTCATGAATATTCAGAAAAATACGGGTGGGTACATGACGATGGGTGACATCACAGAACAGTTTCTGTTCTGTGGGTGACATTGTATAGGCTATGGGTGACATCTAGCGTCAGCATTAACTCAACAGGATATTAATCTTTAAATGCAGTGAAAGTTTCAAAGAGACCATACACAGTATATCCATAGCAAGCATCTTGACGTGTCGTACGACAAGATGTTGTATATAGTATGCAACCGTTTATACATAGAAGACTACAACCAATAATTAATAAAAAATAACAGCCCAAATAAAAGTGAGTGATTGTCTAGCAAACCCTAATAATAATTCGCTGGTACAACAATCTTTAAGCTCTATCAACTTAGCTGGATCAACAGAAAATTATACCCATTTAATATTTTATATTTAAAATAACTTTCCACTAATTAGGGTTTTGAACTGCCAAAGGCAGACTACTCATTAATAAGTAGGATCAAAAATAGCTAAGTGGCCTTTTATTAAATAAAATAACATTAATACTGTTTCTGTTAAGGTTCACCGAAATTTAATATTAGTTACTTAAAATTCGCGTAGGTGAACCTTTACACAACTCATTCTCAATCAAACATTTATTAACTTCAACGTTGAACACAGACTCGTGGGTGTCTGTAATTAGATTTGGCTGGTTTAATCACATAAGTGTTGCAATTCAACTACATTCAAATCTGTTCCAGGAATGTAAGCCATCGTCAGTCTGATAGCAAAATGTTTTATGTATTTGAACATAAATGTGTGTACTTTAAGGCCTCCTTGCACCACACACCACTAAATGCGTTTAGCGCTAAACGTATTTAAAACATGGTTTCGTTTAAATTACAGAGACAAAACGTGGTTTTAAATTCGTTCAACGTGTTTAGTGACCAGCAGGGTAATAGACTATAACACATTTACACTGTTTTTCCACCGCCCCGTGAACAAGACGTCAACGAGAAACGAAATTACGCGGCCATAGCAAATGTACTGTTGCTACTTCGGCGTCGTCATCTCGTTCTCGCTATCGTCCCATTCACGGTGCGGTGGACAAGCTGCTTTACAGTACAATGGCTTTTATTTTGACAGTTCAACAAAGTTCATTGCGTTATTTACATTGTGGAGCTGATAATTTTTTCTAACATATGAAGTAACGGATTAGCAATATCTTTCAAAATAATTCTGATAGAAAAAAAGACGCAACTAACATTTTTTCCAGATTTGAGTTATATACATTGCCGGAATCAGAATAAAAGGCACATCTGCCTGATATATAACTCAAATCTGGAAAAAATATTAGATGCGTCTTTTTTTTCTATCAGGGGCAGAATTAGGGTGCAGATGTATAACTTGTCCACTTTGAAATGACGCGCCCCACTACCGCATTATCGCACTAGTGCTCGGCGAAACGACGCCGTCGCCGCGCCGCCACCGCGCCGACGCCGCGCCTAGCTGTGTATATGCAAGATCGCCACTGCACTGCTGCACCGCCGCCGCGTATTGTAGAGTGATATGGCAAAACAAAGCGACGACGGCGCGGTGGTGGCTCAGTCTACATGGTTACGCGGCGCGGCGACGGTTCGGTCGCGGCGCGACGACGGCGTTGTGTTACCGAGCACTTACCGTGTGCGTAAATGCGGTAATGGGGCGCGTCATTTCAGAGTGGATAGACTTCACCTATGAACGTAAACGAAGCAAAAGGAGTATGTAAGGTAGCAGGTGGCGTTCTGTAAATTCTACCCACCCCCATGGGAAAAAGGCTTGAATTTATGTATGTACCTATGTATGTGTATTTAGTGATTAGTGGTGCAAGTGTGCCTTAATTTATGATACGATAAAACACTATTAAAATCATTTTAATAAATAAAAATAGTCAATAATTTTTCATACATTCTATCCCCTAAAAAAAACACCATTCGTCAATACTATCACATAGCTTTTCAATATTTCTAGGTTTTTCCATCATTTTATACTTACATGGCCATCAGAAGCGGGAGTGATCGGTGTATGCGGTGTGACAGGCCTCACTTCATGATGATGGAGACTATTAGAACTCCTTGAAGCCCCCACAGGAGGAGACATGACAGCCCCATAAGGTGGTGGCTCTGGCGGCCGCTCTAAATCCCGCGCACTGTTGAAATCTAGCAAAAAAACAAAATGATTGATCAATCTAAATTACCAAAGTTTTAAAATGCAAGTAAGTAAGTAATATTAAAAGAAAAAAATAAGAAAAGAAATAATTTATTTAGCGATCAATCTTAACTTGAAAATTATATTAAAACTTTTTTCTTTGATATAGCTGTGTACATTTGAAAGTAAACATCGATGAAACGATAAAATGAACAAACATATTTCTGAGCAGAAACTGCATTTATTTGTTTAGTAGCATGCCAAGCATAAAGCAAAGACTTGCACTGAACACATAAAGCGAACAAAACATTCTGTGATAAATAAAAATCGATCTACCTAAATTACCTTTACCCAGAGGCACCACATCAGGATTTTTATCGTCAGGTTGAACCGGAGAATGGTTGGTGCTTTGTATGGCGCCTTTGTAAGCCTTCACAGTCTGCATAGGAGCTAAAAATAAGGTAACATAAATTATATAGTATACATTATACATCGCACGTCCAAAGGTGAACTATGAACGTGAAATTGGTTTAAAAATATTGAATTTGACGCAAACATCGATCATTCTTTATGATGTGAAGACTTTGTAGTGTACGCTCCAGTTTTCTTCGTCTTTTGTGATGTTTTAATCGTAAAGGTAGAGTAAGGGTCAAGAAGGTTATACGGTTCGGAGTGCATAGTTGGACAGACACTTTTGATGTGCACGAATTTCATGCACTCGAGATCTACCCATTTAGAGCAAAGAAAGATTGTTAGGTATATTCCTGCTACATAATAGTTTTACTGGTAAATAACCATCACGTAATTTAGTAAGTTTGGTATTCTGCCTAAATTAGGGCTCATTTATAATGTAGTGTAGTGAACAACAAAAGTTTAATCGATATCGATGATTTCAGTGTCGATATAACGATACGATTGTCTGACACGACATTTACGTACAACTCAGGTCCTAAATTCACCTGGCACTAGGCTGGCACAACGAATGTTTTTCTCGATATAGGTAAATGTTTTTATTGCACCATATTTCTCAAAGGCTATTATTTCTGTGAAAACGTTTGTTGCTTACAAAGTTTTTGGAACATAACTTTTCATGCTCGCGGATTCCAACAATAGCAGCTTTTTGTACTAAATCTTAATGGGCGAAGTCAAGGAAAAGAATAAATCATTCTGATTATTGCAAAAGTAGGTTGTGGAAATCGAATGCTAATAAATAAAGCGGGTAGTTCAGTTCCTATTCTGTGTATATCGATATAATGAGGTCGCTGTTTCTAAAAATGGAACAAGTTTGCTGAGAATGTTCTCTAGAAGTTCTGACTACAGAGAATCATTCAATACCGCTACAGCACTAGTTCCATATTATCCTCTTAAACCCCATTCAATCTGCTTAGCGTTTTCCCAACTATGTTAGGGTCGGCTTCCAGTCTAACCGGATGCAGCTGAATACCAGTATTTTACATGAAGCGACTGCCTATCTGACCTCCACGACCCAGTAACTAGGTAATACGACACCCCTTGGTAAGACTGGTTGTCAGACTTTCGGGCTTCTGACGACCCGTAACGACTGTCAAAGATGACAAATGACAGCCGAGACCAACGGCTTAACGTGCTTTTTGAAGCACGGATGAGTCTCGGTATGTAGAAATGGTCACCCATCCACGGACCAACCCCAGCAACCGTAGCTTAACCTGATGGATCGACCCGTGTGGCTGTTAGTACTTAACATACTCTTAAACCCCATTGTGATCGTCAAGTCTATTTCTACAAATAAAACCTGAGCCAACATGTGTTGTCAATTCATTCTAGATTTATGTATAAAGTAATTGCACTGCCGCTTACATTCTAGATACGGTTTTATTTTATACCTAAACATTTATTAAAATTTAGAATGGTATTTAAAGTGATCTGCGCTGATGCACTAAAGGATTAACAAAATAAACGCAATACCTGAAAGTAGTTTGTTCAGAATCAACTTCTGAATCGATTTACTTCATTATTTATACACAACGTGCCGCTGCAATGGCAACATACATTTAACACACGGCTAGTGGCCAGTAATCATTAAAAAATTTAATAAGATAAAATAATTCGTAAAAACAAAATAAAAAAATTAAACGCTCGCTGACCTAGGGCTCTCTCTTTTCTTCAATTCACCTACTCTTTGCACGTTTTTCGTTTTAGTTGCTCCAAGGTGCTATTTTAGAAAGTTTGAAATAAATCAATAAATAACAACGTTTAAAGAAATTAAAATAAATCTTCATAAAACGAAAATACGAGACCGTATAAAGTGTGTCAAATTAATGTCGCTATTAAAACAGCACGCTGTATGCAAATTTTTCATCAAAAAATCTTACCACCACAGCGTCATAACAAGTTAATAAAAAATTTAATTTAGGGAAATTTAAGCCTTATCTTAGAGTAATAGAGTCTACTTATATGCACGGCCAAATTTACGTTTTTTGACCGTTTTACGTTTACTCAGGACAACTATTTTATAAATAATTAAACCAAACGAGATTTAACTTTGTGTTCATTATTCTAGCGTATGGCACTCATGGGTTGCAGCTGAAAATCAGCGTCAGGTGGTCACTTTATGTTGTCATCTGACATTATGCAGAGCTAAGGCCCTTTTGGCATTATAATCATTGTTTTCTGTTTTTATTGTTTAAGGTGTATTTTTCTGTTGAAATGCCAATTATAAAGAAAATACTCTTTTCTTGCTATTATTTTTAATCCACACTACTGTACTATTTCACAGTCAAACGACGACTAACTACATTTTACCATTTAAAACGACTTTTGCCCCACCCAGAAATAACGATCATCTCATCACCGTCATTTCTAAGTGTTGCCAAAGTAAAACAATACATTCACTTGCCATAATGAAATTACATAATTTTAGAAGTTTCTGATAATATTAAAATTTGTATTTTGACAGTGTTGCCACAGTGGATATTATAAATCGATATAAAAATAATACATTTTTTAAAATTAAATCAAAGAAATCACGACACAATAAATGCATTTTTCTTTCTTTTGTCTAACTAAATTAATCAAAGATATTATTTTAGTCTTATAATTTAATATTCTAATTGGGGTGTCTGCGTGTATTTTATTACACGTTGTTTATACGGGTTTGAAGTTTTTTAAATAAAATTACTCTACTGAACAACATGAAAAATTGTTCATCCAAACTTCAACCTTATTATCGTTATCTGAATAGAAACATTCAAAACCAAACACGTCGCCAAGATTCACGTTATGAAAATTACATTACGCGTCACGTCAATGTTATTTACCGTCAAACCTTCCTTGTCTCGTGTATATTACTGACGGGACGAACGAAGTGGTTGCATGACATTCTAACCATCTTGGAGCAGTCTGTTCGTCACTGCGCGACTGTTGACGGAGTGGTTAGAATATTTGTTCACATAACACGTTGCCGCTCTGATGTTGCTATAGTCAAGGTGGCCATTCTACGCGTGTTTGTAAAGGGGATATGCTGAGTTTATACTCCGAAGTAGTTGTCAGCGTTTCAATTTTCGTATGATAGGATATTCCGTTGAAGTACCGGGTAGTGTACTTTGTATTACTAAAGGTAACACACGGATTATTGTCTGTAAGATAAAACAATTTTTTATCTGAAGCGTATCATCTTTATAGCCAGATAAAGGTTTTTCTACAAACTTTAACAAACTTCGGAAGTTAATCTGATTTATTAAGAGGATAAGCCTTTTTCTTAACTCTGAAGCCTCAAGAAGAATCTTCAAGTTTAATTAATTCAGGCTTTCTAGTGACTAATAAACCTTAGTTATTGAAGTATACCAATATTCTTGAGTTAAAAGACTATCAGGCTTATTGGATAACAATTTCCTGTTTACTGGTACGAGAATCTTCACAGTGGTGGTTTAATGTGCTCTTCAAAGTATATATAATTAAGTGTATGTGCAGAAAACGCTATTGCAGTTGACCAGAAAATGTCAACCACAGACTCCCAAAAACGTTTTACGTCTTTTATTTTGTAGAAAAACACCCACCAATGTCATTACTGCCATCCTAAATTCAACGGAATAGCCATTTTGCAAACATCATTACGTGGCGCAAACAGCCAAACGTCTAAAAGACAATTTATTTAATAATATGGAAACTTAATAAAGACGTCGTCGCCGCCGTCCATCGACAGACGGAACATCTGCAATTTCATTCCAAATGCAAAAGGACATAAATCACATTTCAAATGCAGTGAAGCCCACAGCCGGGCCGTCCGAGGCGTTCAAAAATTCCAGTCACGCGACAGAATCCACCGCTATTCGCCAGTAAACCTGCCCAGCGAAGCAATTTCGATTTATTTGTGGTCGAAGGTACGAACCTCTATATTGCTTTTATATTACCCTCAAAATAATTACCTATCCGAGACATCGATAATAAAAAGGCATTAGGCACGTCACTATAACATAAACCAGTATTGCCAACCTAAAAATAAAAAAATTGTTTGGAACTTTCAAGTTATAATTGTTAGGTTTCACAACGTATTATTTTAAGGTGTTATATATTAAATTATAGTCACATTACGTGAGAATGGCTAAAGAAAATTACTTTGGCACTATCTGGCGACAATTTTACCGTAAAATTCAAACTTGTGTCGTTTATATTCTAAGTTATAGGCGTTGCACACGCCATGGCTCGGTTAAATACTGTTATTTGGTAGATTCATAGCATCTATCAAAATTGGACACGCTACGATCATGTACACATAAATGATTCATCGACTTTTGTCAATTTGAGTAATCATACTTTATGTGAAATATTTTTTATACTTCGCTGCATTCCAATTTTCACTGTTTGAGTTCCAGCGCTTATAAGCTTTAAATATTTTCTTTCATCTCTTTCCGTGATATTTCTTTAGTTACGTTTTGTGCTACCTGGTAAAGTGCTGGCTACTCACAGAAAATACTATAATAATGAGATTTTTCTTCTTCGCGGAACTTCACTGAGTTCAGAAATTCAAAGACAATATTTTTGCTAAATAGGTAGTTGTCATTTTAAATATTCCTTTGCCCATTTCGTTTTCATGTTTGCACCAAGAGTCACTAATAATCTTAGCAGGTTCTTACGACCCTTAAGTCAAAGTTCCTATGACCCTAGTCATCACCGGAGTTTCATTTATTCATATGGTCGAGGGAAAAGTTGTTTATCTCAAGCTAAGGAAAGTTTGAATTAAAGTAGTGTTCATTTTAACAATTGCTTTTAAGAAAGTTGTAAGCGATACTAACATTTCTATAGAAATTAGACACCTAAAAAAAGTAAAGATTTTTTGTACAACTAGAAATGATTCCGATTCCTTACCTTCATACTGCATAGGAGGATGCTGTCTTCTTCTAGCCAATAGAGCAATTACCACGATTGCCACCAGGGTCCCGGCGATACCAGCTATCACTCCTAAAGCCCAACTGGCGTCTACACCCACTGTTTTACCGGATTTAGCTTCTGTGGGCAAATAATAATTGTGAGAACTAGACTCCATAGTTTTCATTTTAAAGTATTTTAAGGGTTCTGGCGCCTAAATGACATTGAAATGGGGAGTGTTGTTGGCAAATATTTGAGAAATTGACACAGAAATGGGGAAGGCAGCTGTTAAAATGGCGTTGTCGTAACTAGGTCCCAAAACAAGGTAATAATGCAAGTCGTGAGATGGTTTTTATTTATTTTTGCGAAAATGACTTGTGGTTGTGTTCCTAAGTGTTCGGAAATTGGAGTCTACCATTTCCAAAAGACCCTGTACTTAGAAGATTGTGGCTTAAGGCGAAAGCGTCAGGGTAGCCTGCGAAATATTTTTTTTTTACGTTTTTTGCAATTTGCAGGTCAGTATCATGTTGTATGTTGATTAAAATATGAATTGTGGCCGTAACAAATATGGCTTTACTCAATTATAATCATTACCTTACACCTTTGCTAACTTATGGAGTTGTATTGCTGATTGTAAAACTAAGCACTACTGCTAATTCTTTTTAGTCTTTTGTTCACTAATTAAATTGGAAAAAGGCTTACAGAATATTTTTTTAGGGAGAATAGTTAGGATTACAGGATTAACAAATTCAATTAACATGACAATAATTGTGTTAAAGTCTCAAACATCAAAGTTTAAAATTACATCTACCAATTACGCCTAGTTTTCAAACCAATTTGGCAGGTGATAGAATTTAGCAAAAAGCTAGATCGTAATCCAATTTAGTATTCAACACGAACACTACGCGATTCTTTTCACGATTGTGATTATTCGGTTTTCTAATTATTACTGAAACTCAAAAGGAAACAAAACGAAAACAGTATTTTGAATTCAGAAATGAATAATTGAGGATGTAACTCCTAACAACTTAATTAACGCTTTTCGTTTGTTTCGAGAAAGTTCAAAACATTGCACGATAGAGTGTGAAATGATGGATTTTACTTTGCGGTTGAAAGCATGTTTGTATTTTCAAACAGTGGGTCTGTAAACAATTTTGAGTATGAAATAACATTTGACAAAAATAATTAGCTATAATACTCCATTATAAAAATAACGGCTATCGCCCTTTCGTTATTTCGATATAAACGTGTAATAAACTCAGTTATTTCACGATAAATGCAATGCTATTTGCCATTTACATTAAAAAAATGACTCTAAAAGTGCAGTAATTTCAACAATATTACACAATAATCGTCGTAATTTTGCCGTTATTTTTCTATTAAACGAGAAATATTTATATATATATTTGTTTGTTTCATATCTGGGAAAATGAGTTTTCTCCGTATTTTCACCCGAGCAGAGCTCGGTCGCCCAAAGTACTCGTATAGAACAAGATAATGAATTATGACATTAGAAAATAACATGGCAGCATGGAATTAGAAGGTACCTACTATCATGGCAGCATGGAATAAGTAAGTACTATACATGGATTAGTATGAACATTCCTATACTATTAAAAGAGCATTCTCTATTTTCACCAGAGCAGAGCTATACACTATTATAGTTTAAGCTAAAGAAAAGGCAAATGTTTGCATGAAACAGCAGACTTTTTGTTTCCATCCTCTACATAACATAAAACCAAGTAACTCAGTGCATACCTGTATGTAAAGCAAGTCGCGTCAAGGTATTGATCCTCATGACAACAGTCTCCGACCTTCCCCTGGCATTAGCCGCGAAGAACACTAGCTTCAGACTCTTCCCTGAGCCAAGACTTCGCAGTATCCATGCCGGTAACGCAGTGGATACATTTGCTACTAAATTCTTAGATTCCCATACTTCCACAAAGTATGATGTTTGAAGACCACCGTCGTAACCTATAAAAAATTGATTGTTTTAGTTTATTTGTTTCTAGCTTCTACCCGCGACTTCCTAGTGAAACTTTTTTTAACATAAAATATAGAAAGTGCCTCAGCATCGGCTCCCGAATCTTCTGCCGGCGCTGAGTTTGGAAAAAAAAGCGGAAAATGGGGTTGGTAATTTGGAATATTGGAGTAGATAGGCATAGTAGATAGTATAATTAAAAAATCATTTTTTTTTCATTGATATATTTCCATAATCAATGATTTCTATATTCCAGTAATCAAGTACTACCCGGAAACGAACTAGTTAAAAAAGGTTAAGTTAGGTTAGAACTGTGACCCCTACGCACGAGCCGAGCGAGCGAAGCAAGCGGTGCCGCGGCAGCGGCCGGTGAGTGCCAAAAACGACTAGAATATTATGTAGAAAAGTGTTAGGGTTAGTGGGAGCCGGCGCCGGCCGCAGAGGCCCTCCCTAAAATATAAAAATATCTTAAGACATTCGGCAATACTGTAGCTTCCCATTTATGAAAGAATTTCCCGAATTGGATCAGTAGTTACGAAGATTAACCCTTACATACAAACTCACAATACATCTTTATAATATTAGTACAGACTTGATATAGCCATCATTGTTCAGTACGAGAGGGAGATGAAGCTATACAGCACGAATAAAGTCATCCCTTTTTCGCATGGGAACAATGATGGCTCTAACAAGACTTAGTAGGTGCTGCTCAAGTTGATCCAGGGATCACCATCGCAACTATTTTAAAATATTAATTTAAACACCAATCTAAGTAAAATGTGCCACAAAAATAATAATAAAAACTATTTTCGCAAAAATATAATCCATTGGTATAGCAAAGAATTCCGAGGTTTTTTCATAAAGAACAGACGAATGGTGCTGTAAGCTCACAGCGAGAATTTTCCGCGTTCAATTGTTGTGAGCTGACTGATGGTTAGTTTTTTAAACTTGTACTTTAGGTATGAATATTGCCATATTTTGTGCTTTTTGCCATTGACAAAAAAATCAGCAAATTTCACCTATGACAATGCACGCGATCAGCACATCTAAACTGCATTCAAGAGCTATCAATGACATCATTGCTGTAGAATATTGATACTGACAGTTCTTGAACGTAGTTCGGATGTGCTAATCACGTTCAGATTCGTTGGTAAATTCGTTCTAAGTTTTGTAAATCTTGCTAAAAAAGTAACAAAAACAAGAAGGTGGTTATTCTATTACTACATTGTAAAGAACATCATAACGAAGTCACAATAAAACTGGAAATGAAGCAGACATCACCGACTTTTTATTTTCTCGTCAGTTTGTAGCTCAGGTGATTCGAATAACTTGATTTCCTCTTCCATTAAATCTTACGGCGCTTCATAAAAACGCAACAAAGCTAAGTTTACGGGAAGCTTGAAACAAACGCCATGGTTTTACAATCTCCTGATTAATACCCTGAAGTTGTTTGGTGTTTCTGTTCTTTTGAAATGTTCACAGCAACTTAGGTTGTAGATCATAGACTGCTGATGCTTTTAAATCAGCTACCAGGACTTGCAATTATTTTTTAAGGAACTTACCAGAATCACATCTTATTGCCACCGAATCATCAGTAAGATTGACAGCAGAACAGTTGACCAATGGATCTGGCCTTACAGCTGGTAGTAAAGAGTATCGACAGGGTTCCACCTGCTGACCAGCGAGGTTTGTAGCTCTGCACGCTAAAGACCCATAATCTTTTTCTGATGCTGGAGTGTAAAACAACACCGATTTTCCAACTCCATTCAAGATGAATTTCTCCTGTTGGACAAAAATACAGCTTATTATCACATAGCTCAGTTTTATTGAGGTCGACGCAAAATGTTTTCTACTTCCATATTACTTTATTAGTCGGTCATCTCGGTAGTCACCCTCTTTCTAGCTATATTCATCCTACACACAGTCCATCTATCGTTTTTTTGGTCTTCCTCTACCCCTTACAGCCATCCACATTCTCAGTCAAAACTTTCCTCACAAAATTATCCGCATTGACAAAAATGTAGCTATAATTCCCAAAAAGTAATACTCTTATAAATAAAAATGCTAATGTAATAAAACTGCCTTTCAAATCGAAATTATAAGTTGCCAACACATGAATTCCCATTGGAACACTTATGGCCCGTTCTGTAATCCCGCAGAAAAGGCGAAACTCGCGGGAAATGTTTGAAAAAAATATTTCCATAAAGCAAAGGATTATTCATGACGAACGTTGTTCGCATGTCCATAAAAGAGAATGACAGGGACCGTACGTGTATTTATAAAAGGGGTTGTTTGTAACGACAGAACAAAGGCAGAAACAAAATGGAATCGTGTGGAATTAGTGTAACTGTAAAATGGCGATCTTTAATCTATAGTTGGTGTATTCTACGAGAAGCATCTTCATCTACAGAGACTCAAGGACTTAAAATTAATCTCTTAATATCATTAACTCTACAGGATCAAATAGATTGCGATAAGTAGGGCTTAGAAGGTTCTCCTATTTCTAACTTAATAATGAACATGATTGAGTTAGAATTTATTATGTTTTATAAAATAACTCCAAAGATTTTAGAAGTGTTCGACATGGCATTATGTTACATAAAGAACTCGCGAGACGACCTAAAATAGACTTTGTTGCAGGTACTGCAACTACAAAACCAAAATCTATTTATAACTTGCAATACTTACTTCCCTGCACAAGTTAGTTCATGCTCACATTACCATTCCGTTTGAAACCTGAACTTATCAAACTATAAAACTTTTACATAATTTCGAGTACCGTAACATCAATTATTCCGTTTAGTGTACAGTCGACCGAACTTCGCGAGTCGATGGTAACAATTTGACCTTGAGCTAGCTTAAATCAGTGCGCAATTTCGATAGAGTAAGGCTGCGTTTCCACCAGAGATGTGCGAGGTAGCTGAGCGGTGCGAGGATGCGTAATGAAGCTGTGAAACGATGTGAGCGTTTCCACCAGAGATCAACGCTGTGAAACGGTCCGCAGATGAGCGCTGCGAGGATGTGTAGCGGGCTCTTTCCAGATACGATTTCTCACTCGCGTTCCATCCTTAACACACATTTCTTGCACACATCCCTCACACACATCTCTCGCATACATCCCTCGCACCCAGCCCTCACTTATTTTTTTCGTACAAAAACCTCGCACCGCTTAGGCGTTTCCACCGGAGCTATTGTGAGCGAGGCTCCGGTGGAAACGGCTTAGCGGTGCGAGGTTTTTGTACGTTCTAAACAAGCGAGGGATGGGTGCGAGGGATGTGCGCGAGAGATGTGTGCGAGGGATGTGTGCGAGAGATGTGTGCGAGGGATGTGTGCGAGGGATGTGTGTTAGGAATGGACGCGAGTGAGAAATCGTATCTGAAAAGAGCCCGCTACACATCCTTGCAGCGCTCATCTGCACACCGTTTCACAGCGAGCGTCGCTGCGCATCCTCGCATCGCTCAGCGGCCTAGCACATCTCTGGTGGAAACATCGTTTCACAGCTTTGTTTCACATCATCGCACCGCTCAACTACCTCGCACATCTCTGGTAGATACGCAGCCTAAGAGGCCAACGTATACTGGTTTGGTTACCACTGACGTACGGCCCACTGTACAATGCACATTTACGTCCATAATAAACTTTGCTGTACTCACCGGCTCGATTTCAGAAGTTCCCATGGAATTATTGAGCGTCCATTGAAAATTCTTGGGTGGTGGGAAGGCATCCACCTCGCATGTTACTTTGGTTGGTTCATTAATTGCAGCGCCTACTATTGCTACTGCATTTGCCAGACACACTGGCTTATCTGTAAAGAATTTCCTGAATTAAACCTTAGTTACATTATATTATGTATGAAATTTTCTCGAGTTTTATATTAGGTACTCGACGATTGATAGATCAGCAACTAAAGTAAAAAAATTGTTTAAAAACTTTTTTTATCAGAATCCTTACGACCCTTCTTTGACACAATAAATCTGCCTTCGTGAGTGACATTTAATTTAAGAGTATGGACTGCTTTACTCATGAGGATTTATCGGGGTTCCTTAACTAGATTTTTACTCAATCGAAGTCTATAATCATGAGTTGGTCCCGGCGCGGCTAAGTTGCGGGTCGAAGTAACTACTTCGGCTGGAACTAATCAGCTACCCTCAATAAAATTCACGTAAGTTTTTTTCGTATAATAATATTATACTCTTTATATAAAACTTGTGTCCGAACTCTATCTAGTTGTGGGGACATATCATGTGCGATAGTATTACGTCGTTTGCAATCACCTATAAGTTAATCAAGGCAAATAAAACCGACAAGTGACAGGTGACAGATGAGGATCCAACAACTTTGTTAGATTTTTTTTCTTAGTTTTCTGGATCACTAAACAGCACCTGACAAAAAAATACAATAGACGTGGATATATTTAGTAACGCTGAACGCAGCGCCGCGCAGCGCGCAGCACTCTGCGTTCAGCGCTCGGTGTGGCAATACGCCGTATTCGGGTTCGCGACAAATCAATCGTCATCCTGAGGATGCCTCGTTGAGAGGTGAAACACGTGCCATTTTATTTCAGGAGTTGTTTGTGGCTCTTTAGAAATAGCTAAGCGGAACAAGTTACTAAATATATCCACCTCTATTGTATTTTATTATGGATTTCCGCAAGGTCACGCCTGAATCAATTAACTAGGACCTAACACTGAAAATATTACGATTACTATCAATTTTTTTTTTGGTGAATATATCGCATTGACAATTATATTAAACTAGTTTCTGCCCGCGACTTCGTCCGCGTGAAATATCTTACTACCCCATCCCATCCCATCGCATCGCATCGCCCGTCCGCGCTATTAATTCGTTTTCGCTCAGCATTCTATCTGACTATGTTTTCTTTTTGCTCGTGTGATGTTAAATAGCCTATAGCCTCCCTCAAAAATTGGGCTATCAAAGGCAAAAAAAAAATTTCAAATCCGACAGTTAGTTCCAGAGATTAACGCGTTCAAACAAACAAACTCTACAACTTTATTATAAATAAGTAGAGATATACAACCTTAGTTTTGTTTACCCTAAACCTCTTAAGGGGTCATTGTAATCATAATTATGAACAACTTTCACTATGAATGAATTAAAAAAAACTGCTGTTCCTTACATTTTGACGAGTTATGCGAACATAAATGAAGGAAACAGCTGATTTATTTCGCAATTACAGCATTGGTCCCATAGTGAAACCCCTAAAGAGGTTTAGGGTAAACAAAAACAAAGCTTGTAAATAAGTGTTAGTTATTAGGCTTGTTTCCACCAGCAGACAAACGGAGTATTTGATGTAGAAATCTAACAAGCTATTACCAAAACCCAAGTAAAATGAACTGCCTACAGCTATCCATCAATACAATAATGGTCGCCGTAGATGCTCAATCATTCGATTTGGATACCAGTTGCATGGGTGACTAATATATGCACTCCATCACATTTAGGAGTCGGAGTAATCTACCCGATCACGGCCCTATCGTCGCCTGCATATCATTCATTGGGAGTGATTACTCACGTTTTCCCAGTTGATTTTTGGTCAACTAACAGAGTTTGATTGATGGTCTAAAATGTGAAAAGTTTAATTGAGTTTGTCGTAGAGTGCAAATTTTTTTGCTCGGGTGATTGGTTTATAAAAATGGCGTTTGTTTATGGTCTAGAAAAACCCACCGGTAGAATTTTGCGTAATCTGAGTTTTGTTTACTGAATAAAAGTTTTTTTTTTTTAATCGTGTGTTGTCGAGTTTTATACACAAATAATAACAGTAAGGTACGAAAGCCCACAAAAAAAAAACTTAAAAAAAATATTTATTTTATTGTTAACAAAAAAAAAAAAAATTAATTTATTCGACCCTGGTACACAATGTTCACACAAAAACAGAAAAAACTCAGTTCAGCATAAATGCCAGCCAACTAGTGCCTGACACTGGTTTTCATCATGCACCATTTTGTCATGTCATACATCTGCGATACAGGATTTTTAGAGCTAAGTAAACTTTAGTTTTTTTATACAAGCCAATCATAGAGTTGACCCACAACATACTCAGTGTCGAAGTTTACAATAATTTCTAAACTAAGCTAACCGAACTGGTTTCATCCTGTTACTCCCGCGAAAAACAAACAAAAAAGATGTTTCGTATTTATTTTCGAGCAGAAACGAGCCCGTCCGAGTTTGAGTTCTCCAAACTACATACCAAAGCCAGTTACGTTTTTATTTTTGTTTTAAATAAACTCGTTATGGAATCAACTTTTCTATTTTTGGTACAAATTTTTCAATTTATTTTTGAAAGCGCGAGTAGTTTTAGATTTAGTATAACTTACCCTGTTTTGATTTTGATAGTCTGATTACTAAATAGATATTATGGCCTGCTTGTATCACAAATAACTTAAACATAATTCTGTCTGTATCATCTTCAAATGATTGACTGAAACAGAACTGTTTTAGTGATTTGTGATGTATATGGGCCTAATTGTTTTAGGATATAAACATATGAACTTTTTAAATGAAATCCTTTGTAACGACGTGCTATCCTTTTAATATTTTCTGACAAATCTAATATTAAATAATAGACATGTCATTCATAAGAATAAAGTATGCAAATAGTCTTTCAGACCGAATTTCAGACAGCCATCGCGGGAGATATTATAGTGCACAAGTGTGTGCGTAGACACAGCTGGTGTACTGTCTTCCCTCAGAGTCATAGTCTCCTAGAAAATGTAGCAATATAACAGAACCTAAAATTATATATTAGGTACTTCTGATACCTACCGATTTATATACGTAAGCAAATATTAGTGCAGAAATGGTACCCGTAAACTTTTAACCGTTAGAAAGGGCAATACATATAACTCGTCATACGCAAGAATGCATAATTTAAACCATAACAACTTCCATATATCATTTCAAACCAGCTGATGAAACATTTCTACCATTCAATCGACTCGTACACTGTTTAGCATGCAGCTTTGAATCATAAACACTGGTCTACAAAGCTTTGCATATAAAATCAAATCAATCCGGTGTTATTCAATGAATTTGCAAGTTATGCGTTACACGCTAGGTGCAAATTCAATTTGCTCTGTCCATGGTGTGTGCGACATGGTTGAATTGATATATTACACATTCGGATGCGAATGTAGAGAAAGTTAGGTTTGTTAATCTGAAGTTAAGGTGATAGAAGTCTGACAAATTAACACATACCAACGGAAACACAGGCACTCCTATGTGTTTATTAGAAGTCAGTATTACGTAACACCACGGCTGTATTACCGAAGGTAGGTAGGTAGGCGCTGTACCTACCTGTACCCACATTTCGCTAGTTATTTTTATCGCTCATGTGCCGAACTTAATAGGCCTTTTTTTTTGTGTTTGAAATTATTAAATAACTTCTCCCACTCTGTGTGGAGCGGGAGGGCGTGTCAGACTCTTACTGGCTAAAACCCACCCGTGTTCCTTCGGTTGCCATGTTGCCGCGGACTTCTTCGCAGCCCCGGCAGGCATCGGCCCTAGCGGACCCCGTCAATTCTGCTGACATCTCTTTGAGTCGCGCGTGGAACACAACGCGCCGTCGACCCGGGCTTGGTCCTTATCGGACGGCGAGCTACCCATTGCTCACCGTCTGTAAGCCCGCGCTTACGGTGGCCGGAAATCTGCCTGCGATTCCCGACGCCCAGGGCGTCTCCTCCTGCGGTGGTTAGGGGCGCGAGGGCGCAAAATTTGCCTCTCCCTCACGCATTCCGCCTCCTCCTTCGCGAGCATTACTGCTACGCAGAAGGAGGTGACGGCTTCCCATTTCCCCTCGCTCCGTACCATGGCCTGAACCAGTGCCGGACGCGAGAGATCACCGCCGCCGATCACCTCCACGAGGACACGGCGATGTTTCGCTCAAGCCCGGCAGTCCTCCACCGAATGCTCTACCGTGTCCTCTGGGCGATCCACACAATGGTGACACCCGGGCGTTTCCTCCCGCTTTATCCTGAACAGAAACCTCCCGAAACAGCCGTGTCCGGTGAGGACCTGCGTCAGGCGGAAGGTGAGGACGCTATGGCGCCTCTCTAGCCACTCCTCAAAGAGGGGTCTTATCGCCACAATTGTGGCATGTCCAGCGCTGGGTTGCGACAATCGCACCCTCCACGACGCCATGAGATCCCGCCGGAGCTCTGTCCGCTGTGCCGCGATTTCTTGCGGCAGCAGAGTTAAGCCTCGGCGTTTCGCCTCCTCGCGCCACTCCCAGATGTGGGCAAGGACCTTTGCCTCTAGATCCCATGGCGGTAATCAATGGTGGCAAGAAGGCTCGCCGCCTCGCAGGAGACCGTGCGGTATCCTCGCCAGGACCAACGTGTCGTCAGCGTAGCAAATGACACTGACGCCACTAGGGAGGTCGGCGCGCAGACTGGGTACTGCGCGCGGTTTGTATCCAATGTCCCACAGAAGCGGCCCCCGGGCCAATCCCTGTGGGACACCACACGACATCTCTCGCCAGTTCCACTCTCCTAGGTTACCGGGGTAGATGACGGCCCTGTCCGTCAAATAGGCCTCGACCACACGACAGAGGTAGGTCGGCATCCGGTGATACGGAGTGCCTCCTTAATGCAACTCCAGGGCAGGGTGTTGAAGGCATTGGCGATGTCTTGAGACACCGCCAAGATGACCCCACCTCGGGTCACGGCATCCCCCATCGTGAGAGCCCGCACGCACATGAGGGCATCTACCGTAGAGCGCCCCTTACGGAAACCAAATTGGCTCTCCGCCAAATCCGGCCCCACCCGCACCAGCCACCTGACGAGGCGGTGTGCAATGACTCTTTCAAAGAGCTTGCCCACCTCTTCAAGTAGCACGATGGGCCAATAAGCGGACGGAGAGTCCGCAGGGCACCCTGGCTTCCTGATGAGGACCAGCTTTCCCGTCTTCCAACGAAGTGGGACTTGGCCCCTCTCCAAAAATGCGCTTAGGAGCCCCCTTAGTCGAGGCCTCAGGCTTTTCCAGGTATGCCGTCGGGTCCTTTTTTTTTTTTTGGGTTGGAAATGATCAAATAACTTCTCCCGCTCTTTGTGTCAGACTCTTACTGTACTGACTAAAACCCACCCGTGTTCCTTCGGTTGCCCTGTTGCCGGGGGCCATGATGTCCCTTTCGGACTTCTTCGCAGCCCCGGCAGGGGCTTGAGGGCGCGAAATTTGCCTCTCCCTTACGCGTTCCGCCTCCTCCTTTGCGAGCATTACCGCTTCGCAGAAGGAGGTGACGGCCTGCCATTTCCTCTTGCTCCGTACCATGGCCTGAACCAGGACCGGACGCGAGAGATCACCGCCGCCGATCGCCTCCACGAGGACACGGCGATGTTCCGCCCAAGCCGGGCAGACCTCCACCGTATGCTCCACCGTGTCCTCCGGGTGATCCACACAATGGTGACACCCGGGCGTTTCCTCCCGCCTTAACCTGAACAGGAACCTCCCGAAACAGCCGTGTCCGGTGAGGACCTAAGTCAGGCGGAAGGTGAGGGCGCCGTGGCGCCTGTCAAGCCACTCCTCAAAGAGGGGTCTTATCGCCGCAATTGTGGCATGCCCAGCGCTGGGTTTCGACAATCGCACTCTCCATGACGCCATGAGATCACGCCGGATGCCGTTGGGTCCTGGGGCGGTATTTTTCGCACTCAAACTTAATAGGCCTAGAAATGGGATTTTTCAATAGCAAAAAACAAAAGTGTTGACTGAAACAAATAAAAAAAATCTATTTCAACGTATTGCAGCCTACATACAAAATGCATTTTATGTAGCAACAGAAAAAAAAACAAAACGATTCTCTGTTCAAAAATGTTGTTAAATTGCTTTTAAACACGCGAATAAAAATCAACGCTTAATTCATGACTGTCAATATCTGAAACATAAATGGAATGGGTCTTCCCGTGATATATTGGCCAGTGTTGCCAATAAACTGCGTATCATTGAATGCCAGAATGTTTTATGCACATACCTACTTATTGTCATGAATTAAAAAAAATAACGCGTAAATATATTATGATCGATTACGCTTGTACTTTGCAAGGGTCTTCTTTTGAAAATTGGTCTTCATTGCGTTTTATAAGGTCATAAATAAACTTGAAGAAGTAAAGAAAAAAAGTGTTTTCCTTGCATTCGTGTTTACCCCATAGCAAAATTCACATAAGTAACTTAATTACAAGTATATTTTGGTTTGTTCAAAATACAATGTCACCGGTTAGGTATACTGGTCCTGGTTTGATCGTAAAAATGGCCATGTCATGATCTTCCTGGTCATTTCATGATTTGACCATGTTACATCTGCCGTATCGTTCAACGCTCAGCGTTCGACGATTTGTCCACCAATGCTTGACATATCGACCCAGATACGCGGTAATATTTCTTATTCGACCTATTCTTACTCAAAAACTTCCTATTTTAGTGTTCTAAAAATACTAAATAGCCAAGAAACTACGACCAACTTGGATGTAGCGCTCGCCAGCCGCTGCCGCGCCATTACTCGCTTCGCTCGCTCGGCTCGCGCGCGTTTTGACATTGAGCTAACTTAACGTAACCCATTTGGTCGGGGTGCCACTAGCGGCGTGAAATGCAACTACTTTGCGATATGCCCAGTAGTCACTTGGGAATATTGATATATAGGTTGATTTCATCGATCCGCCCGACTTTCGATTAGGCGCAACGTGATATAACCGGCCAAATCATGAAATGGCGGCGTATCGTGAAATAGCCAGGCAAAATCACGTTATGGCTATTTCAACAATCGGGCCACGACATATAAAATACCTATGAAAACAATTTTTCGTAAAAATACAAATAACTAATGTTTATTTTTGAAGCGAAGTATTCATCTAATAATGTGCTGTAATGAGAAGATTTTATTAAGTGTTCATAATACGGGTGGAATTTTTCCACGAAAAATATAAAATAGAATTTTATCCTCAACAAAATATCATGAGTCTCGGATACTCTATTGTACGGAGGTACATAATTTAATAAGTAAAGGCAAATAATGTGATTACGAGTGCCAGAGATCCGACCGTTTATCGTACCTACTTCCATATAACTGAGTACAAGGAATTTCGTATAATAATTATTATTGTGAACCCAATTCGATTGAATAGGAAGCCTGCGGCTATGAACATGCCTATTCATGTTTATAATATTAGAATAAGATATTGTAATAATGTTAATTTTGTGTTGGCGTAAACAGAAATGCCTTCAATTTATGTGGGCTTTACAGGGGTCAGTTTTAGCTGTTCAATAAAAATCAAACAAGTCAAAATTAAATAAAAAAAAAACAACAATTGTTTATTCTGCACAAACGAAATGCACACTATAAAGAAATGGCATAAAATACATACATACAAAGTAGCCAAAAGCCTGGTATTCGAGAAATAAAAGTTTGACAAAATAAAATTGCTAGTGACCGTCTACTTTTGATCGCGCGGTGGGTGAAAATTGATCGTGTAAATGGTCATTCGTAGGCAAATGGTCCTCTCATACCTATTAGTACTTACTTGGAAATATTGTAAAGGCCAATTATTTTTAAAAGAGTAATCGTGGAGTTTCTTGCCGGCTCTTCTCGATAGGGGAACCATGGACCAAGCTTCTGACGTTTCATAAGTGCCCATGTAAGTTTATGTGAAATAAAATATTTTGAATTTTAAATAGGAGTCAGAACATCAGTCTTTTCTGCTGAACAGTAACTAAAAAAAGAGTGAGAGAGGAAAGAACTTCTTGCCTTTGCCTACAAAAAGTATTTCCAAGGTAGAAGTGAGTAGAAGGATATAATAGTGACCTTATTGGTGATATTCTTCAGAAAGGCCAGGTGTGTAGTACTCGCAACCGGCGTGCGCGTATGTCCAGATGCATGAACGTAAACGAAGCAAAAGGAGTATGTAAGGATCGTTGCTGGTGGCGTTCTGTTGTTTCTGCCTACCCCGATGGAAAGAAAGCGTGAGCATGTGTACATATTAACAAAAAAAAAAACAGTGGCACTCCGGGAGTGCCGACAGAAGTGGAAACTTGAACAAGATCGCCTTGGTGGAAGAAAAATACTTGTATAGAACATTGGTCCGTA
Source organism: Agrochola litura (assembly GCA_949152395.1). Taxonomy (NCBI): domain Eukaryota; kingdom Metazoa; phylum Arthropoda; class Insecta; order Lepidoptera; family Noctuidae; genus Agrochola; species Agrochola litura. Next base: position 2,790,839 of record OX424496.1, read on the forward strand.
ACTTTATCAAAATAAAGAGCGCAACCGCGTTTACAAAAAAAAAATACTTCCAAAACCTTTAAAGTAAAAATACAAAAAACATTGATCCGTAACGTAATATAAATAAAGAGCACAATCGCGTTTACAAAAATGAGGTGCCGGTAACGGTGTCGCGAGTTCAATTGTTTTTTCCCATCTCAAAAATGCCCAACGTGTCTAAAAAAGTTTTCACTTCAAAAAAAATTTACTGTGCAGTTAATTGAGTGCCTACGCTGCCTTGTGAAGCGACTCTGTAGGCAACTAGCCGCAAGGCGAAAATCAACCCATGTAAAGCCCCCATAATATTCAGAGTAGACCAACTCTAAGTTAATATAGCAAATGAAGAGCGCTCGGGCAGCGATTGAATCAACACGTAAACTTTCACGTCAGAGCTTGGACATGGCTACGTACACGGCGTTAACGTGTGGGTAATTTAATAACTGATATTATTATAGACACTGTAGATACTGTCTAGTCGGCCGGCAGATTTGATTGGGAAAATAAGAAGCGAGGTTTTACCTTGGAAAGACACAGAGCTTAAAGAAGACAAATCATCAAATATCCCAAATACATACATTTATATCCCATAGGATGGTATTAAGATAGATAGATAGATAGAATATTCTTTATTATGCACACCAAAAAAATTACAGACATTAATTAAGATTGGTGATGTTTTCTTCAAGTCTGCACTTACGAGTATATGGACTTCAGTAAAAGATCTTATAACTATCAGTTTAATGTTAAATGGAATGAAAGAGGAGTGATGAAGGTCTCTGACCAAAGTCTTGACAAAATGACTCATCAAAAAGTTCTTAACACATCTTTCTCCATATTTTCTTGCTTGGCTAGTAAATGGCGCTATTTTTCCGCCTCTCAAGCCTCTATTACCGGATGTTATATTTCAATATTTCACGAGATATTTCAATATTTACGCTCAATCTAGTTTGAAGAGGGTCATATTTTTCATAGGCTGTCGATTCCCTGTCACATCTAAAGGTAGGTATTTCTTAAGGCTTGGGACCCATTGACACTTAGGGTCTCCCCATTGACACTTGTGGCAATGATGATGGCTAAACACCGCAACAGGTGAGTTTGAATAGTGGCGGCCGTTTTTGAGGCTCACCCTTTTTAGGGGGCAATGAATTGCGAAATTCGAAGCAACAAAGGGTGAAAGTCTCCACGTGACGTCGATTAACGGAAAGTGAAATACAATATGGTACCATGTAGGGTTAAAAAAAAAAGTGATTTCATAAGGGTATTGGAACTTTACTTTCTTACTAGATTACAGTGGTTTCTGTCATGTTTAAGTGAAAACAAGAAGAAGGTGACTATAATATAATAACAATCAATTCATTGTTTGCAAAGCAATTGATAGATAAATAATAATAAATCGTTTATTTATAAAGAGGAACATATTTACTATAAGTAACATAATAATTAAAAAAAAAAACTACCGACTTCCAAAAAAAACACTACAAAGTGAAAAATAACTTTAATTTCGGAAGTCGGTGTCTTGGGTTTTGTGTTTTCGTTTTTTGCCACCGGCTTCCGAAATTAAAGTTATTTTTCACTTTGTAGTGTTTTTTTTGGAAGTCGGTAGTTTTTTTTTGTAAAAAGTTTTTATTTTTCACTTTTTAGTTGTGGTACCTCCCCCACACACATTCGAATACCACTACCTGCTACCAGTGTCAGGAACTTATCATATCATCTACATACTAAGTGGGAAAAAAAATACGTATTTTGTAGCCAACTCAAAAACTACCCAAGCAAAGTTAATAAAATTTATATGGGACCAATTTGGGAGCATACCCTTTCAAACAAAAAAAAGAATTTTCAAAATCGGTCCACAAATGACGGAGAAATCGGTGGACATAGGTTCATAAAAAAAATAAAAAAAATACAAACATACGCGTCGAACATATAACGTCTTCCTTTTTGGAAGTCGGTTAAAAATAGAGCACAATTGCTTATTTGCATGAACTAGGTTGAATCTGTGTTTCAGGCTACGAAGTGCATAAATAATTTACTATGAGTATAAAGTATAAACTAAATTAAAATTAGATCAATAAAAGTAAAATATCATGTTAGCGGTTTTATTTGCAGACAATAAGTAGATCTTCTTTCTGTCTGTGCATAATCTATGGTTAGTAAATATTCAAGTATAATTTTTATCTATTGTATAGAAAGAATGTAAAAAAATCTTTCGTAAATAAATCTAATATTGTCATTGAAACTATAACTCTACATGATAGAAAACAAAACATAAATTAACTTGGCCGAAATGTTTCACAATCAAATCAGTCACCCACTATTGCAATATAATATTATATCACTGCAATATTCTACAATTTGAACATTTTTATCAATGGGTGTGAACTCGGTCATGTAACTGCGGGCTGTGGTTTAAACCCGTATGTATTTATTAACAAAATCAATTAATTGGTCGTTGATGTATGTCTGTGGGGAAGTTTTTGTATTCCAATAATGAATTTTAATTTGGTACTGACGAAGATGAAGATAAAATGAAATACAGTGGAATGTCTATGTCAAGCTATAAGGATACCTTGATGTCTGTTTACTAAAGGTATCATTATAATTGCTTCTAAATATTTAAGCTAGATTAAAAATATTATCTTGAGATTTGCACATGACATCATCATACTGGCTGAATCGCTGCATGATTTGCAGCAGATGCTAGATGGCCTAGTTGATTCTTCTGTATGCATTGATCTCCCGATTTTCAGGGTTCTCAATCTGAATAGCTATTGATTTGACAAAATATTATCTTTCAGAATTTCACTTTCTGACTAAATGGTCTGACTATGACTGCTGGGGAGTTTGTTGCGCCACTTTTTCTTCCCAGCTAGCACTAGGAAGTGGTGCAGTGAAGAGTGGGCGTTTTGGAGGACTGTCTTATGTAATTTTGACGTTCGAAATGTGCTGATTCTCAGCCTAGTTTGAATAAATGACTTTTGAATTTTGGTCAGAAACAACTGTGTCAAGATATCGAACAAAAATCTAGCCTAGAATACCACAGTAACTGGGCTTTAGTCATTCAAAATACGGTATTCGCAAGGAACTATACCAGGTCCATCAAGATTACAAATATTTTCATCGTGCGCAATCTTAACTAAATAAAATTAAGTAATACTTACAAATAACTTGCAGATTGACTGGAAGGGATTTCCCATCGCCTTCCACATTGGATGCTGTACACGCATACTTCCCCGCTTGACTTCTGTTTACACCTTGTAGAGCTAGATTTGCTGAACCGGCGATGACTCCAGCTCGCTGATTATGCGTCATGATTTGACCCTGAAATTGTTCGTTCTGATTAATATTTTATAGAGATTGCAGATATCGTGTGGCAAATTAATTATTCACTTAAACCGCTTGGAAATTACGTGTCTCCTTCTGGAAAAGAAGAATTATCAGCAGAGTATAGATTTGATCATTCACTTTGACCGAAACTGTAAAGGTACCTATTTCATTGTTTTTAAGCTATTGCATAACTTTTATCACGGGCTATGAGCGCGGCGACCGAATCAAGAAATTCCGTAACGAAAATAAAACCTAACACCCCCCACTCCGCCTACCATGTATTGACGGATGATGACATAAAACAAAAATTACGTTCCCATGACAACATCACGTTGTTTGTTTTATGTCATCATCCCAAGTGTAGCGTTGACAAATAGGAAGTATGGAGGTTATAAATGCTATGCAATAGCTTTACCGTGGCTGTCCCCGAGTGCCACACTTTTTTTTTTCTGACCAACAATGATTATTTGCTGAAAAATAAAGGTTTATGTTTGCACTGTCACATGCTCGTGTATTGTTAAAGTTTTCAAAGAGTCATTGAAGATTGCTGGAAAATCAAAACTTTCGGCTTCACGTGTTTATGTAAACTTTTTAATAAGACAACGATGTGACGTTGTTGAAGTTTGTTTTGAAAAGCAAGAAGAGGAAGAAGTAGCGGAATACTTTGTGAATAACTAACTTGCAAATACAAAAGTGTGGCACATAAAATGATCTTGCGAGGAACCTACTTTTCTTGCCATGAAAATTGTGTCACAAAAAGAAGGATTGAACGACTGACACAATAAAGGGAGGTAGTCCTCCGAAAATTAATTAATAAATCAATTTTAATTTAAAAAAAAAATTAATAAATAATTGATTAATAAAGTATATATATAAAATAAAGAACATATAATTCTAATAGCTCAGAAATAAAATTGTATGGCCTGTAAATTATCCCGGGGGAATTTATTCTGTTAATAAGGGCGTTAGCTGCCTGAAATAAATGAATGATAAAAAAATTACCTTTGAAGTTCACGAAATTGTTCATCAACTAAAAAAAAAACTAAGCCAAATATTGGAATGAAATCGGGTGTAAAACTACCATCACATTCCGAGAATCACATTATAGAGGTGACGGAATTTGATTGATCAAATGAAATTCTCTACACCCAATAAGGAAACTATCATCCAATCTATTTATAGGCTGTACGTGGAGGCTTAGTGATCAGTCAAACAGTCACAAACAATTTTATTTTTTAATGACTAACTGTTGCCGTGGTAATTTTTTTTCTAACATAAATGTTCTCCTAATATCAGCCATCTGTCAGAGAAAGTCCCGTCAAAATCAGTCGAACCGTTTCGAAGATTAGCCGGAACAAACAGACAGACATAGAAAGACAGAAAAAAATTGTATAAGTACCGGATATACTTTCATAAGCATTTAGTAAACAGCTGTTATTTTTACATTATAAACAGACACTTCAATTTTATTTATTTATATATATAGACCAGCTGTTGCCCACAAATTCATCTGCATGTTTTTTTTTGTATTTAATCATAAGTATTCAGGATGAAAAGTAGCCTATGTCATTCAATACATCCCAAGATACCTCTTTGTCAAATTTTAGATCGGCCCGTACAGTGGTTTAGTCGTGAGGAGGTTACGAACAAAAAGATAGGCAGCGTAAAAAGAAAAAAACAATTGAACTCGCGAAACCGTTACCGACACCTCATTTTTGTAAACGCGATTGTGCTCTTTATTTATATTACGTTACGGATCAATGTTTTACACAAGTGTTTTTACTTTAAAGGTTTTGGAAGTATTTTTTAATTTGTTCAAGTTTTCACTTATGTTTTTTTTAACCTGTACCTTTCTAATTTTATTTATGGTTTGCCTTCTACGGCCAATCAGTAGGGATTAAGTCCAAAACATCTAGCCAGGGATTGTTAAGCCTGCCTCTGTTTGCCTGTTTCTCATTTCTAATCTAATCTAACTATCCTGTATTATCCCACTGCATGGCAAAGGCCTCCCTCTCCCTTTTCCACACAATTATGTCTATTGCTAGTGTCAACCAGTCCTTTCGGTAGGAGTCAAGTTCGTCCCGCCATCTTCGTCTCAGCCTGCCTCGATGTCATCGAGCGTTTAGTGTTTCGCATTTATAATATTGTTATTTCCCGTAAAATCTCGCAGCTTTTTTTTTACATTTTTAATTCATATTCTTTATGGCACCTCTTTAGGTCATTAGCTATCCGAATATCAAAAAATATTTGGCTTAGGTCTTAAGCGGGAGGCGCGAAAATGTATTTGCTGTTACAATGTATAATAGATACACAATTATGGAGTGTTCCGAATATGATTGCTACTTACGTTATGTTCCCAAACTACTTTATAAGCTGGAGGGTTGGACCGCACCATGCACTCAAAATATACATCATCGCCTTCTTCAATGTCATTGGGATTCATCTTAGAGCCGAGTTGCAGCGTCACTATTGGCATATCTGTGAAGGAAAATATCGATTGTTACAAGTTTACTAAGAATTCCTTTTCCAAAATGTTTTAATAATTACATTCAGGCAATCTTGTCATTCATAAATTTTATGATACATTTGTAGGTTGTTTTTTTTCTTCAAACTCAAACTCGAAGCCTTAATTTCAATTAAACCATTTACAGGCACTTGTGAATTGTCAATAGTCAATAGTCGATAATTACAATTATATTATGAAATCTCTTGAAATATGATGTTATCGTCATCAATGCATTGAATTCCTAATGTTAAAAATAAACAAAAAAAAAAAACAACCGACTTCCAAAAAACACTACAAAGTGAAAAATAACTTTAATTTCGGAAGTCGGTGTCTTTGGTTTTGAATTTTCGTTTTTTGTCACCGACTTCCGAAATTAAAGTTATTTTTCACTTTGTAGTGTTTTTTGGAAGTCGGTTGTTTTTTTTTTGTAAAAAGTTTTTATTTTTCACTTTTTAGTTGTGGTACCTACCCCACACAAATTCGAAAACCACTACCTGCTATGTAAATAACAGTGTCACGAATTTATCATATCACCCACATACTAAGTGGGAAAAAGTACGTATTATTGAAGCTAACTCAAAAACTATCAAATCAAAGTTAATAAAATTTATATGGGACCACCTCGAGAGCATACCCTTTAAAACAAAAAAAGAATTTTCAAAATCGGTCCACAATTGACGGAGAAATCGGTGGACATATATAAAAAAAACCTCCTCCTTTTTGGAAGTCGGTTAAAAAGATTACTAAAGTTGAACATCCGATTTTAGAAATCTGATATTAGAAATAAGTGTTTAATAATATCCAATCCCTTAGTCTTTCAATTTTAAAATTCGAACTCGGTACTGATTTCAAAATAAAAATGTCAGCTACGTAGTCTAAGTTTTCGACAGGCAACCCAGCGCGCGAATTTCAGTTACAAATTGGTAACCATGTAGGTATCAATTTTAACCAAAATAAAAGTTCCCTGCACCGAAAATAGAATTCTTAAAATGTTCCATAATAACAAACGGAAATAAATTATTTGCGAAATTAGATATTTTTGCGTGACACAATTTAATAATGAAATCGTTTAAAAGAATTTTGACACAGCACAGCAAAAATAGTTGTAAATTCTTTATGAAAAAGTGTCTCTAGATATCAAAATATTTTTTTCGGGGAAGTTTCATCAAAATCGATCCAGTTATTTTGCCATAGGGGAATGTATTATAACATTTATAACACAGACATGGACTCTCTTTTCTTATAAATAGACAAAAACGAAATCATTTTTCTGGGTTTTTGCTTAGTAGGAACCTACTTTTAAATACTTTCATAGATTTTTGTGTGATTTTTACCATAATTTATTTTTAATTTCTTCAAAAAGATTGCTTTCATATTTAGCCCGTATTGGTGATGTTCGTATGTTTGTAATATAAAAACATTTTCCAAAAAAAAAAAAAACAGCCGCCCTGTGAAAAATAACTTTAATTTCGGAAGTCGGTGTCTTTGGTTTTGAATTTTCGTTCTTTGTCACCGACTTCCGAAATTAAAGTTATTTTTCACTTTGTAGTGTTTTTTCTTGAAGTCGGTTGTTTTTTTGTAATTTTTATATTTTTCACTTTTTAGTTGTGGTACCTACGCTACACAAATTTGAATACCACTACCTGCTATGTAAATAACAGTGACAGGAAGTTTTCATATCATCCACATACTAAGTGGGAAAAAATACGTATTATGGAAGCTAACTCAAAAACTACCCAAGCAAAGTTAATAAAATTTATATGGGATCACCTCTAAAGTATGATCTACCAAACAAAAAAAGAATCATCAAAACCAATTCATAATCGGCGGGAGTAATCGCGTAACAAAAATACATAAAAAAAAAAGAAAAAAAAAACATACAGTCGAATTGAGAACCCCCTCCTTTGGAAGTTGGTTAAAAATTTAATAGATAACTATTAAAAAATAGGACACAAATAGCTCTAGAGCCTCACCGGCTATAAATCCTCAAAAAAGATTGCCTTCTACCTATTCAAAAAAAGAAAAGAAAAGGGAACTTACAGTGCAAATTGAGCGTGACACTGGTTTCCATTGTGGTGTGCTCGAGTTTGACGTGGGCCGCTCGGCAAGTGAGCGTGCGTCCATCTTGATCCATGCGGGGCGTCCAGCGGAGGAACGATACGGTTTCGTTTTTGTCATCCGAGTTCTGGATAAAATGAATGAATGGTTACTCTAAATGTCGTAATGGAACGGGAATAAAAGGAAATTGTCGAATCAAAAGCCTTAGCAGGAACGCGCAGAGTTATTATTCTAACGAATTAAAAATAAAACGATTGTGTTGCATTTTACGACAAGCACAATACGTATCACTATAGATGAATATAATTAATAAAGTCTTAAACTAATTAAATATTATGTACGAAACGTGTATTTTCAATTGTAAAACAGGCGTTTTTTGCTAGGCTAGGTATGTGTCGCACATATTTTATACCTAAGCAATATAGACGTCACACGTCGAAGTTTTGCTACAATTGATTTGAGCGCTAACGCATTCAAGATATAAAATTCAAAAATGATTTGTTGACAACTTGTTGTACAAGTTGTACAACAAATGATAGAATTCTTTGATTACCTGTGATAGTTATAACTGTGTTGCAAGAGTCCTCCCGTAATAAAAAACCACAAATTTTGTTGTTTTATGCACAAAAAAAAAAGTGGCAGAAGTGAAAACTTGAACAAGATCGCCTTGGTGGAAAAAAAATACTTGTATAGAACATTGGTACGTAACCTTATCTAAATTAAGAGCACAATCGCGTTTACAAAACCTTTGAAGTACCTAAAATACTTGCATAGAAATGAATTCGTAACGTAATATATAAATAAAAAACACAATCGCGTTTACAAAAATGAGATGTCGATACAGTGTCGCGAAATCAATGGTTTAGTCCCATTTCAAAAATGCCCAACGCGCCTAAAGAAGTTTTCACCTAAAAAAAAAAGAGACCATGCATTTATGCAGCGTCTACGTGGCGGCAACGCGACGGGAACACGTACCATCGAAGAAACGCATATCTAAGCAGTTTGACAACAAAATCCTGTACACACAAACCTTTCCTTTTCGTAGGTAAGCGTTACTATAACGGCCGAGCGCTACAAGCAGAAATGGTCCTTACGGTGTATGCGTTTCTTCGATAGTACACTTACTGTGAGGTCCATGTATGGTCCATGCTAAAAACTATTTATCAGTATTTTGACTTAATCCCGCATAATCCTAACACTATTTGTAACAGTCAAAATCAATCTACCTAGCCTTTTCCCAACTATTTTAGGGTCGGCTTCCAGTCTATCCGGATGCAGCTGAATACCAGTATTTTACATGGAGCGACTGCCTATCTGACCTCCACAACCCAGTAACTAGGTAATACGATACCCCTTGGTAAGACTGGTTGTCAGACTTTCGGGCTTCTGACGACCCGTAACGATCGTCAAAGACCCACGAATGACAACCGGGACCAACGGCTTAACGTGCTTTTCGAAGCACGGAGGAGTCTCGGTATGTAGAAATGGTCACCCATCCACGGACCAACCCCGGCAAGCGTAGCTTAACCTGATGGATCGAACCGTTCGGCTATTAGTACTTAGCCATGAGCTACAGCACGAGTTACTATTTGTAAGAGTATTAGTAATTAATTAAGTAGTTAATATCTACAACGATATGCTCACATATTGTTCAAAGCAATGATTAACGATTCGATATAATTATTGATTCAATAGCATAATATCTGTGCATTATTATTATGCCACTGATATGCAGTAGGTATGTTTAAATAACAGATTTTCTTTAGTAATCTATACAGACTGAGGCCTTATCTACAAAAAGAATCTGTTTACTAGGTATGTGGCAGTATAATGTATTTCTACAATAAATATTTTAACAAATAACAAACAAATATTTATTCCTCAATTCTCGTTATTGCACCTACCATCGTTTGTATTGAACACGTATTTTATCTTTTATGACGTAATCAAAAGATTACGGCGATACATTGAGTTAAATGTGGCATGACGTCACGCCTAGCTAGATTTAATACGACGTTGTGACGTTCGACCCCCCACTCCCGAACTTTAATGCGTGTTTTCTATTTTTGATTAATAAATAATACAGCAAAAAACCGGCCAAGTGCGTGTCGGACCACGCACAATGAAGGGTTCCGTAGTTGGGATGAATTTATTCCAAAAACAAACTTAACTTTGTAGTTGAAAAATATATTCTCCAATACGGAATGTATGGGAAAACATGTTTTTGCAACTGCAAAGTTAAGTTGGTCAATTATTAATCGTTAACTTGTAGAGCCTACTTAGCTGTGATAGTTTTTCTTTTAATTTCGTTATATAAACTACAGCTGTGATTTTTTTCACTCATCCAAAACCAACCATTTAGCTGGCAGAAGCGGGGACACTTGACTCTAACAAAATTTAGCACTTCAAAGCTTAATATTTCGCAAACGAATCCCTGAATCCAAAAATGGCTTTCACAAACTCACAATGTTTTTGAAGGACCTTTCCAATGATACCCCTCACCAAGATAAAAAAAAAATAACATCTCCACTTTACATGTAGGAGAGGTACCCTAAAAAAAAATGTTTTCATTATTTTGTTTTACCACTTTGTCGGCGTAATTAATATATATACCTATGCCAAATTACAGCTTTCTAGTACTAAGGGTCTCGGAGCTAGACCGCGGACAAACAGACAGACAGACAGACGGACATGACGAAACTATAAGGGTTCCTTGTTTACTACAAAACCCTAAAAATACGTGTCTAATATTTTTTTATTATCTGAAAGACGGAATAAATAGAATTTCTTTTTTTTACCTAGGCAACTACCATATTATGATGTTCTAAAAGTCAAACTCATACTCATATACTGCTGATTCTTAGCCTAATTTGAATAAGTGAATTTTAATTTTAATTACCTTCTGTATCGCCGACACAGACATCTGCCGGTCATCCATCCACCACGTGATGACTGCCGGTGGTCTGGCCCCCACGGCCTTGCACGCCAGCTCGGCTGCCTGGCCCACTGAGAGCGGCTGCTCCCGGGCTAAGATCTCCACGAATAGTGGTCGCACTGCAAAAAAAGTCTTGGTTAAATATTTTAAGTATAGAAAGATTTTAGAAAGAAAGAAAGAAAAGTATGTTTATTTGTCACAAAAATACGTAGAAATTGAGCTCTTAGGTATAGTCCACGTTGTACGTCATAAAACAGGTCTATTTGTCTATGTGACAGTTAGAGATTCAAACTTAATGAAATAAAAAAAACAAATTAGACGTTTATGTATTTAGAAACCAGTTTCCCTTAACTATTCCTAAAGAGCCATAAAAAACCCTGTAAGAAATCGACGTGTTTCACCTCTCAATGAGGCATCTTCAGGATGACGATTGACTTGTTGAATCAATGAAATCAATCGTGATCCTGAGAATGCCTCATTGAGAGGTGAAACACGTCGATTAACACGTATCATTGTCTATTGTATTTTATTTATAATGGATTTCCGCAAGGTCACACTTGGTTTATAAGTTGGAATCGACAAAAGTGAAGCAAGAGGTAGGCTATACCTACTATCTCCAAACCAATGTGTGCCGCTAAGCAGCGTGGCTGTGTTCCTAATCAAAAAGTATGGGTAACGATAATTACAAGACCATGAGTCACAAATATCAACTTTGGCCCGCAGATGGAACACACGATGGTTTATCATCCAATGCAGATGAGCCATCTGCTTATTTATCATCCAACCACAAAGGTTTATTTATTCTTTAAGATTAGTTATGATGTATCGCCGAAAATCAGACGGCCGGCTGTCGCTAACAACCAGCGCTGGGGCTCTGTCTCGCATGGGGTCACAGCATTATGCTGAGCGATGGCCGTTTTGCGAGGATATGACACATATTTGCCCCCAACTTGTTTTTTTTTGTTTTGTATTCTTTCTTTGCGTCATGTTTGCCGCAAATAAGCATATTTTCTTTCTTTATTTCATTCTTTCTATTTGCTCAAACATGTGTCCACAATCCACATACAAGAATAAAAACGTGCATGCAGGATATTCTAGCTTATGAAATGTATTCATTGCTGCAAATAGACCTGCCACCTTAATTTCAAAATGATTCCACTTTGGCTCAGCGCTAATTATATCACGACATTAACGTAAATGGAAGTCTGTCGTTCCAAAAATTCTTGCTTCAACCAAAAAGAGATGATTTTGAAATCAAAATGGCGTAAAAAAAATATTTTATTCACAAAAAGTGATAAACGGAGTACCCTTATCATCATTACGTTACCATTAGGACCGCCAAATTTTGTTATATTATGACAGCCTGGCTAACCAGTTCCCGACCATTACTATTATTAAACTTCAGTCCACAAAATGGAAGTCTATTAAGTAAGCCTTCACCATTGTAGTATGTCCATTATGTTGGTTATTTCAACATAGTTTGGTAGGAATCTGACACGTATTTAAACCAGAGCTGGCAGTTATTTTGAGAATATTCCGAAAAAATTGCGTAGCTATTTTCCAACTCTACTAATAAAATACGTATTATTTACTAACTTCATCTTTCTAATTACACATTAAAACGGTACACAAACGAAATGCCCCCCCTAAATTCGTATTCGGCAATTGGGGGGCAATATTCGTATTCGGCAATTGGGGGACAATATTGAAATTTTTTTGAAGTGAAAACTTCTTTCGGCGCGTTGAGCATTTTTGAGATGGAAAACAATTGAACTCGCGACACCGTTACCGACACCTCATTTTTGTAAACGCGATTATGCTTTTTATTTATATTAAGTTACGGATCAATGTTCTATGCGAGTATTTTTACTTCAAAGGTTTTGGAAGTATTTTTTTTTTATTGTTTAAGTTTTCACTTCTGTCGGCACTCCCGGAGTGCCGCTGTTTTTTTTTACTGTATTATTCATAATGCATTCAATAAAATACGCACACGCACGATAATGGACTATCCATTAAAGTTGATATTTAATTCAATGTTTGCTACGTTTTAAGCCGGGGCTTATTTTTATTGGGAATTTGTTGCCACACGCTTACCCCGAAACTGTATGGGAAATTGTACCTACCGTTAAAATCGATGGTAATCCATCAATGTGGATGAGAGCACGAACCGGAAAACACTCTCTTAAACATTTTGACCTTTTACCATCGGAAAAATAACCACATATGAATGTCAAATCGGCGATGAAGTGACAAAAACTCCTATTTGAAATATTCGCGAAATTACATTTTGATGGTTTCGTTTTTAAATGTCAAACTCGCATGTTCTAGTAAAATCTCTTAAATATTTTTTAATTGCAAGTCTCCTAACTTCCATGGGACACGTGTTGACTTCGACAGTTAGAAGTTATTGGCACTTCGATTAATCAATTAAACTTGTCAAAAAATTCACTAACGTTTTTCTCACATTGTTAACTTTCAACCCTTAGAATTTATTGTCACTTCGCCTTCGAAATTAAAATCCTATTGTCGATATCAGAATTAGTCATCTATAAATCCATCGCAAGAATTAAATCGAAGCAGTTCGAACAATAGGAAACAAAACGCTAATGGCATCCATTAACGGTATGGATAGTTGAAAAAGTGTTAAAAACAAAAATAAGATCGTCCACTAAAAGCTTTGTTGGAAAAAGGTGAGCTTAACGTGCATTACTGAACGAATGACATCATGGGTTATTATAATGGAGAATAATTTCCTGTTCGCCGACGTGGCAATGCCGTCACGACAGGACAATGCTACACAAATAAAAACTAATGGCCCCTTAGGGGTGAGCGGTGACAAAAGAATCCTGTCGGCGACGAACCGTCATATTCCGAGATAATCCGGGAGACTAGCGCGGTTGATATAGGTTAATCGCACGGATTTACGTGGATTCAGTCTTGCAATAACAGAAAATGAACGTTTGTCCCGCGTAATGCGGATGTTATGAAACTTTCCAACTATTCTGCGGCAACCAATGTTATTTTTCTTGAAACTGTTGCTCGAGGCAGATTGGGTAACAACTGGGAAAAGGGTAGCACTAGATTTGATTAAATAAAGTGTCCTTATATCTTTTTATAGTGGCGTTTATTTTTCTTTGAGATAAAGTAAAATATTTTTGCGGTAAAAGTAAAGCTTTTGATAGAACAAGACAATATTCTTTCGTAGGAAAGGCAATAAAATAATACAAGCATCATTATTGTATATTGTCTAAGTGTGCATTGTTTTTATTACACCTAGATGGATCAATCCTTGGTAGGTACGTCTAGTTTATATCTTTTTAGTTGGCGTTTTTGTCGTAATTGGATTTTAGTTTTTATAACTTTTATTTTATTTAAATAAGTTTGGGATTATATATATTTTATTTTTAAAATGTGCTAATTAAACCCTTTAATTTAATACCAAACATGTTTTTTTTTTAGTTTATTACTTTATGACCTCTAGAGGGCGCCATATTAATGTATCGTCACATAGCCTATAACCAGCGGACAATCAAGACGCTTCCAACGATACCTCATTTGTCAAAAAATGATAAGTAGTTTAGAAGTTATGAGAAAACAGATGAACATACAAACATACATACCGGTCAAAATCATAACCCTCCTTTTTGCTTCGCCTTAATTGGGTAAAAAGCGAATTACGTGGTATTTTCCGACTAAACTGTAAAAAAAGTCATACTTTTTTTCATTTGAATTCGGCTTTGTGTGGATGAACGGAACCTGAATGGTATAAGCTTGCACGATTTTAATTATTTTCCCTATTAGGTAAAGGTAAGACCAAATATGTACAGATTTCAAAATCGAGTCAAGAGCAAATAACTGCGTCTTGTCCACAGACATAATTTGAGCCCTTATTTTATACTCCAACCCTAACCAAAAATAACTTACAGCTTCTGCAAATCTTAAGTCGCGTCTGTCTTACTTTTTTGTTGAATCCACCATGTTTATGTGTTTATCCTCATATATTACGATCACGTACGATGACGTACTGCTTTGTCAACGTTCATAATGTCCCAACGCGGTTAGTCAGACAAATGACTGAATATTAGGCTGGAGACCCGTCGTAGTACAAATATCTAGATAAATTGTAGACCTGTTCTACTAATGTTGTAAATGTGTAGGTATGAATGCTTGTGATTGTGAATTTGAATACTGACTTTGCTAGTTTGGATGTTTGTTACTCAATCACTCTAACTGCTGAACGGGTTTGGATGTTCGGCACATATGTAGACAAATTATAAATAGTAATATTAGTTATAAAATTTTGGCAAAATGTCTGTCAACTTATTATGTATAATTCTTTACCTTCACTGAAAAGTGATATATCTTGACTTATATCAGTTTTTATATACTTACACGAAATTTAACAGAAAAAAAAAATGCAATTTTTTGGTCTAATTGGTACCCCTCTAAGATTAAAATTGAGCAAGCTTAGTTTGGTGTAAAGTACTCTAACTTTGCATTTTTTACATTTATGAATGTGTAATAAAATACATTTTAAATAATATAAATGTAAACTGAACCAATATTTCAAGTACCTTAATGTATATTAATACAAATGTATGTGACTCTTATTATACGATCTATGTGAATTAGTACAAACTGATATATTTACACATAATCATCCAACACCAACCAATAAATAAATAATGTGTAAAATGGTTCAAATTAATTTACACATAAAACGACTTTAATATTGTTGTGTTAGGTGATTTAACTGGGTTTCTTTTTAAATTATAAAAAAACTATACAAATTAATCAGTTTCTTCTTACACTAAATCGTGCTCTAAGATATTGTTGACCAATGTCAGTAATCAGTAGGTACTCATTTTAGTGAAGTAGACAGTCAGATTTTTTTAAAACTTTAACATAAATTTTCTCAAAATCATGATTTTCCAGTTACATCACTTTTCACTGAAGGTACAGAATTATGAATGTAATTTGTGGAGATGAATTAACATATTTTTTTTTTTAAATCTAAGTATTTATTCGCAGAAATCTTTTTTTTACTTCAACACCTTCCTTCCTTTTTTGACTAGAACTAACATTACTGTAGGACATTTTTTATCCACGGTTAGGCAAAATTACGACTATAACTTTGCGTGACCTTTGCAAGTAATGTTTTTGTGTGCTTAGTTTCGTTGTATAAATTCTGTAAGGTAGCCTGTGAAATTGTGGAAGCTTGGATAAAACTTACGCATTTGCATAATTGTTTTATTAAGATCTAGAAACTTCGTAAGCGGTGCTATGTTTTTGTTGCTACGTATCGTCAGTTTATCTCTGCAAAATTAAAATTTGAGTAATCCATGAAAATTTTAAAATATTTTAGGATCATTTTTGATTTGATGAATAAAGTAATGTCTGGCTAAAATTAGAGAGAGCCAACATAAAACGGTACAAAAAAACGAACCCTTGGTTTCCTTAAAAAATATCGGGCATAATCCTATACCTATAATTTTAGCAGAAGATCATGAAACAGTCAGAAAAAAACAGTGGCTCTCCGGGAGTGCCAACAGAAGTGAAAACTTGAACAAGATCGCCTTGGTGGAAAAAAAATACTTGTATAGAACATTGGTCCGTGACCTTATCTAAATAAAGAGCACAAGAGCGTTTACAAAATAAAAAAAAACTTCCAAAACCTTTAAAGTAAAAATACTTGCATAGAACATTGATCCGTAACGTAGTATAAAGAAAGAGCACAACCGCGTTTACAAAAATGAGATGTTGGTAACGGTGTCGCGAGTTCAATTGTTTCTTCCCATCTCAAAAATGCCCAACGCGCATAAAGAAGTTTTCACTTCAAAACCTTTAAAGAAATACTCACAATAAATCTGTATCTGCACGTTGACCCTCAAAGGCGGCACCAGTACCGTGTTATCAGCAGTGCAAGTATACACAGCCTCGAAGTAGTCTCTGGACAGCTTGGGTATCCTCAACTCTAGCAGACTGAGTCTCGACTCATCGTCTACTGGAGCAAGCGTGGCTATGACCTTGTCGTCGCGCCACCAGCGAATACGAGGCATTGGTTTACCTGGGAAGAAAATTTAAAGTGTGTAAATATGTAACTAGAAATACAGAAGAGAGAGAATGAGCTTTAATATTTTTGGATTGGGTTCATTGTTTGACACCGGGGCTTGAGCGGTGCAGTGAACGTCTCCTATTTTTCTGTTCATCCAAAGGTTGTCTGACGGAGATGGCCTTTTGTGATAGGACCGCCCGTTGTATATTATTATGTAATGAGATACGTTTTAATTACGAGAGGCAGTGTTACAGGTTGGTACCTTCATGTACTATTAAATCTTGAAACAAAATTCCGAAAATTGGTTTCTGGGGATTTTCCACTGTTAAACTGTGGAAAATGGACAGGTTTTCTGTGTTGGTTTCTCACTACTCTACTTATGTCAGTTGAAGCCATCCTTGTTAAGGTGCCCACAAATTTGCTCAATTTTACCGATCGTTTTTGTTGCCTGTTAGCAGTCGATAAACATAAGGTTAAAATTGAGCCAGATATATATTATTAGTTGATTTATCGATCGACGAAAACGATTCACAGTGGCAATGGGCAAAAAATGCGACATTGATCGTCTGTTGTTTACGTATAAATTTATAGATAGTGCAATCCACGAAGACGCGCCCTATTATGCGATTACTGTACTGTAAGCTGTACTTTAGTACGGAGCGGAGCGGAGTGGGGCGCGTCTTCGTGGATTGCACTGTCTATACTCGATTTTGTTTGATAACACGTGTCGACTGGTAAAAATCAAGCAAATTGTAGGCACCTTTAGAGGCCTCGCTATTATAAGCCATAATAACAAGAATATAGATTTGCATATTTCTGTAGAAAAGCATAAATATCACACTTTAACGCTAGTCAGCTCGAAAATCAAAGTATTACCTAATCAAATATTAATAAAGGCAAATTGGAGAAATTGCTGATTAGTAAATCTTAAGGTTTGTTTGAACTCCCTCCAGTAATTTATAATCGAATTTGTTTCAATTATAAAATGAGGCAGATCTTCCAGTTAAATAATTTATTAGACTACTTTACAGTTCGGGGTGGGGAATTTTAATACAGCGGTAATATTTTATTTAAGCCCGTCTCGATGGCAATGAGAGTTATTTATTTATATACCGAGAAGTTCGTACGTAAGCTCGTGGCTTAATACTAATAGCCGCTTGGGTCGATCTGTCAGGTTAAGCTACGGTTGCCGGGGCTGGTCCGTGTATGGGTGACCATTTCTACATACCGAGACTCCTCCGTGCCTCGGAAAGCACGTTAAGCCGTTGGTCCCGGCTGTCATTCGTGGATCTTTGAAAGTCATTACGGGTCATCAGAAGCCCGAAAGTCTGACAACCAGTCTTACCAAGGGGTATCGTATTACCCAGTTACTGGGTTGTGGAGGTCAGATAGGCAGTCGCTCCATGTAAAATACTGGTAATCAGCTGCAACCGGTTAGACTGGAATCCGACCCCAATATAGTTGGGAAAAGGCTAGGCAGATTGACTTTACTTAAGTTTCTATATTTTGATAGCACCCAACACCCGAGAAAGCATACAATTAGGTAGTAAGCTTACAGACTGAGAAAGCCTTCAAATTATACCTAACAGCAACAGAAAACTTACAACAAAGATTTTTCATTTTTCCGTACAGCTCAAAACAAGATAATTCACCTGCCTTCCCACCAAATTATAGCCCGTTCTTTTACGTTCATGGTACACGGACTCGGGTTCCGTAGCTCAAAGGTTCAAACATTTTATTCTTTCTCCAGAGTACCCTATTTCATCGAGTTAGTCTTCGACGGTCGACTGCAAAACTTTAGTTGCGACGGTACAAAGGTAACTAGTTTAATTTGAACTTCTACTGGCCACCGTCACTTTTCCCTTAAAATGTCAATGTTTAACTTTATACTTTATTGTGTTTGTGGAAAGTTAACGGGTTTTGACACTCTATATTGGTGATAGGGCGTAATATTATCGTCGTTTGACAGGATATATTCGTGTATTTATGTGTATTTATTTGTTCTTATATTTATATATATAGTTATATTATATATTTTGTTTTGATAGGTATCATCATCATCATCATCAGCCTATAAATGTTCCCACTGCTGGGACACAGGCCTCCTAGAGAGGAGAGATTACGGCCCACTCCCTCTCACAGAGGTGAGAGGGAGTGGGCCGTAATCTACCACGCGGGCCCAGTGCGGGTTGGTAGATGTCACATGTCTTCGAATTTTCGGTTCTAGGACTAATTATTAATAAATATTTATTCCACAATTTTCGATATTGCACCTACCACTGTTTGTCTCTGCATCACCCAAAGGTTGACTGGTAGAAAATGCCTATGGCATTAAGTCCGCCTCTGTACATGTATGTGCTTAAAGTATTAAATAAATAAATAAACTAAAGATTTCAACATGTTTTGTTGTGAATGTTACGCCAGTCGTCAGAAGCCCGAAATTCTGACAACCAGTCTTATTAAAGGGTATCGTATTACCCAGTAACTGGATTGTGGAGATCAGATAGGCAGTCGCTCCATGTAAAATACTGGTATTCAGCTGCATCCGGTTAGACTTGAAGCTGACCCCAAATGAGTTGTGAAAAGGCTAGGCAGGCTTGTGACATTATTAAGACTTGTGCAGATCAAGATAAGTGGCGTTCACTTTCAAAGCGTTTCGTATTTTCTACAACGAATTTCAACAGGATTGACAAGCTTTCACGGTTGATTATGTCAATCCAATACATCTTGACATTTCCACCGTCGCGTCGTTATCATTGACAGAATGTCACTTTATCTAGGCCCTCTTGTTCAGCCATGAGAGGGAAAGAAAAAAGATGAGCTATCAGTTATTTGCTATTTATGTTCATTGAATGGTCCTATTCTATATCATAATTATCAAAACAACAAATCAAAGGAGATGGAAAATGTTGGGCCCAAGTGTAATAAGTCGAGATATGATCTAAAAATTAGTCATATTTTTTTATCCTTGAATATAAAAAATCAGCTCAATTCTTTGTCTGGAAGCGGAAAAATATGATAAAGGTAGTTTTCGTGAGATCATCGATTATAGTAATCGATTACACAACTACAAAAAGAAAACCTACCCACAAGGTAGCACTAGGTAATATAGTTAACTCAAAGTAATTAAATGTACTGTTTATACTTTTATGCAATATAGTGCATTTAATTTAAATAAAACATCATTAATTACTGAAAAACCAAAATAATGATAATCAATTTCATATCGATTAAAATCAGTTTTATTTTTTTGTCTATGTCACTGGCAGTACAAATTCTGCTGTGAACTAGACACTGTTTAGAACTAGACAGCTGTCACTTATTTCGTGTTTTCGGATGTGTTTTGAGTGCTTTCCCAATTATTTTTCATTTTCAACGATCATTGCTTTGATTTTTACGGATTCTGACCCTGCCTACCTTGTATTGTACGACCCTTGCTTTCACACTGGCCACCGAAGATCGCTCACACGATTGACTTGGAATTGTTATAATGGATTTTACCGCCGCTTTGTGGATTGGATATTGTTGTAACTATAGATCGCTATGTGAATTGTGGGATAGCAACTAGTCACTGCAATACACTAATGTATGTATGAATCTATAAATTTACACCATTTACATCTCGTTACTATTCAGGCCCAAGAGTATATGTAATCGTTTCAGTCTCCTTTTATCAGCCCAAAGGACCCTAAATTAACCTTTTCAGACTCACTTATACAGTATATTATTTACTCTTCATGGCTTTCTTGAGAGACAACAGATCTTAGAAGGTTAATCCTTAGCTACTAACAGTAAAACAGAAAATGAAAAGTGTCCTCAAAATTTACCTCCACTTACAACGCAGGTAAGCTTCAGACTGGTATCCTCTATATAAGGGCCGGCAACACCGACCACTTCTTTGTCGAACTCATCGAAAATCTTCGGCTTCTCTGGTAATTCTGTAACAACAAAAATATTTCGTCGTTCGTTCGTTCGTTTTCGAATCTATTTACTAATACGTGAAACAAAAACTTTGTACCCATTTTTCGAAAATTACGCGGAAAGAGGAGTATCAAATTTGGCACAGTTAAAGTTTTATGGAGGAGTGCAGAAAGCTATATTTTTATATAATTTGCATTAGAAATAAATTAAATTAACAAAAAAAAAACAGTGCCCCTCAGTGCAGTGTGTCTCTGCGTTAAGCGCTCGGTGTGGCAACACGCCGTGTTCAGGTTCACGACAAGTCAATCGTCATCCTGAGGATGACGTGTCTTTTTCTTTCAGGATTTTTATGGCTCTTTAGAAATAGCTAAGCGGAATAGGTTACTAAATATATCTACGTCTATTGTATTTTATTATGGATTTCTGCAAGGTCAGGTCTGAATCAATTTACTATCTTTCCAATTGCTAGTTAATCTCTACTAGAAATACTTACAATTTATGATATGTTGCTAATAATTTGTAAACTTTCTTTGTAGAGAGAATAATCAGATCGGCGGTGTAGTTTGAAACAACACTAATTGTTCTGGTTATGCTACAAATCAAATACACTTTACCAAAACAAATTTTATCATAAAACTTGACTGACGGAGTAACTGATTGACTGTCTGTCAGATAACACATAACCTGAACTAAAGATATAAACAAACATGAAATAATGGAAGATGATGACCTTGGAAACAAGTGGGTGTCCTCTAGTCTCCTGCACTGTGAGAGAGCTTTCGGTTCTCAAACTGTGACCATAAGGCCAATTATTCTTATAAAACAATAGAAATAAACTTTCAAATTCAAGTCGCAATCTCATCTCAGTGACAATCAATCCTTCCTCAAAACTCCAGCAAAACTATCCTTCACCACTTCCTAGTGTTTTAGCTGGGAATAAGTGGCGCAAAAAATTCTCCAGCAACACGTCTGTCTATAATTCGTAAATCAAAGGAATAAATAATAAAAACATGAATATCCTATTCATAATAATTATGTTAATGTTAAGGCTTAATTGCCAAGAGCCTCGACCAACACCTAAGGAGGCTCTCGTTGGGCAGCTGGATTAAGGGCTTGATTCAGAAAGCGGTACTCCTGGACACGGCTCGCATTGTTAGGAGGTTCCTTTCTCTGGAGCCCTGACCGCCGGTAGCTTGGACCCTGTTCCCGATACCGGTGGGGATACTATTTTTTATATTTTTAAATGTTTTTATATAATTTTATTCTAATATTTAAAAATAAAACTAATATGTAAATAATGAAATAAAGGAAATGTTAATGTTAATGAATCTTGACTTGGATCGCGAGGTTGTCGACATGTAAGATGTGAACTCGGCGAGCATTGTGCCGATAGTCTTGACAGCCAATGGCTTAATCGCCAAGAGCCTCGACTAACGCCTAAGGAGACTCTCGTTGGACAGCTGGATCAAGGGCTTAATTCAGAAGGCGGTACTCCTGGACACGGCTTGCATTGTTAGGAGGTTCCTCTCTCTGGAGCCCTAACCGCCGGTAGCTTGGACCCTGTTCCCGATACCGGTGGGCTGCAATTTTTATATTTTTTTATGTTTTCTATGAATTTATAAGTATTTAAATGAAATAAAGGAAAGAATAATGTTAATGTTAATCACTTTGTAAAAAAAAACAAAGCATCAATATTATGAAATTGTCCATCATTTGCAAATTCATTTTCCGTGTAGCAAAGTCGCTTAAGGCGGAGGAAAATTAATAATTAAATAATGAACGTATATAACCAAGAATTATCAACAGAAGTTTCGAATGTAGAAACAAAGTTTGGAACATACGACATGAATTTTACATTGCTACAGCTCACGTGGACTTAGGAGTTTATACTCTATACCTTTAAACTTAAAGCAGATTATTGAATTTTACATGCTATATACCTAAAAGACTTTTCCACACTACGGCAGATTTGTAATGGCAAATTTTATAAGTAAGAATATTTAAATTGCATGAGCCAGAAGCAAACAAAGATGTTTTAGAGAAATAGCTCGGCAAGTCGCGAACACACATACTTAGGTACCTACTTATACCGACTTATGCTAACCATACTAAAAGAACCTACTAGTGACAATGTATTGGACTTTTTATCCTATACTATTTAACGAGCAATATTTGTATGTATATTTATATGTTTGTATATAGATTTCTAATCACGTTCTCGAAATCGGCTGTAACGATTTCGATGAAAGTTGCAGTATAGGGGTACAAAAATCGATCTAGCTAGGTCTCATATCTAGGAAAGTTTTCTCCGTATTTTCACTCGAGCAGAGCTCGGTCGCCCAAAGTTTAGAACAAGATAATGAATAATGACATGACATTATTGACATTAGAATAATGATTATGGCAGCATGGAATTAGTAAGTACCTATTATCATGGCAGTATGGAATTAGTAGGTACTAATAAATGAGCAATCTCTGTTTTCACCAGAGCAGAACTCGGTCGCCCATATACTAAGCATAGATTTATTATAAACGTTATCCTGTTTTCACGACTCAATGATAGTGGATCTACTTAGTTTTAGTTCACGGATAGCTAGAGAACGTACCAGTTAAAAACGAAATCCAGGTAATACTTGCTTTTACGAGTCTGTTTTGTTGGGTTCCAGCTCTTATAAAACAAGTTAAAGAAGAACCTTTCGAAGTTAGTACTTGACTCAAAATACTTTTTCCTTTACATCCAGACATCAAACAGAGAACGACTAAAACTGGAGTCTGAAACACAAAACTCGTCATCCTGCTATACAAAGGCAAAAAGGAATATCATCAGAAGAGGCTTATTGGGATCTTTAGAATTGGCTAAGTATCATCGAATTGGACTTTCATTGACGGATCGAACAACTCCTAATACCAAATTTACTGGATGGATTTTTGAAGCGAAAACTTCTTTAGGCGCGTTGGCCATTTTTGAGATGGGACTAAACCATTGATTTCACGACACGGTAACGCAATTTACCGACACCTTGGAGTAAAAGACATCAACGCGTTGATTACCGCGGTTCCGATTTTTTTTCAAGTTTTCACTTCTGTTGGCACTCCCGGAGTGCTACTGTTCATAGTGGTTTTTACTGCAGTAATATTTTTATCATTTTATAAGAAATTAGTTTAGTTTTATCAATAGGTACGCACCGTAATTCTTGGTTTTACATTAGATCTCACAACTTTTTGCAGTAGGAGAACTGTGTTGCGAGACTTGAATTTTGTACATGTAATGTTTTTGATGGAATTAAATATTTCACAGGATACTTTTCTTCTTTCATTTTAACTTAAATATTCTATGTGGCAAAATTAAATTTAATGGAATTTTTATCTAGGTTTAAAAATAAATAAAAGGTAACATGGACATCATTACCCGACTACAGCGAAGCAAAAAGGAGGGTTATGATTTTGACCGGTATGTATGTGTGTTCATCTATTACCTCAAAACTTCTAAACTCCCGATCATAATTTGACAAATGAGGTATTATTGGAAGCGTCTTGATTGTGCGCTAGTTATAAAAGAAAAAAGAAAAAGTTTATTTCAGAATCATTTCCATATTTGTTAGTAATAATGTAAACTTATAAAATTAGTGTTAGTAAAATTTATTCCGAAGCTATGTGAGGCAATCAAGACTTAGGTACAAAAATGGTCAAGATATAGCCGTGGTCGCATGCCTGCACACCTAAAAAATTATAATGGCATGCGACCACGGCTTTACCTTGACTATTTTTGTACCTAAGTCTTGATTTCTGTCTGAAATATTTTCTTGTTTCATACTTTTTAGAGCGTGATATTTATGTACATAATAATATATAGTATGTGTGTATGTGTACTCACCTACATAGGCAGGAGTAGTTACAGAGATATTTAATATAGTTCACTTCTATGCTTTTTTATAACATAGTACCTACCCCACTTTACGATAGGTAGTAGCCATAGTACAGAAAGCAGCGGTTTATAATGAGATTTGATAATATTTTATTAAAATACGAAAAAAATATCTTTGTTAAAATGTAATTATAAAAAATCCAGCATACCTACGCTATGACAAAGTGATAAAAAAAGAGTTATTGTATTATTATCATCGCATATTTATAAACACTGTTATGCATGCCATCTTTAATTACAAATATGTATTTTTTTTTTGTATAATGTAGGTACAAGTACGCTAATTAATAGTGCCGTCCTTCCCTATAATTTATACTCGCGAGATCAAGATAGAGACGAAGATAGTGGTTTAAAGCTGTGTACCTATGTATTTAATAAATTATTCTAGGTTTCAATTTATTGTACTGGAAACACCGAAAGTTTCAATATGTCAAAATGGCGCGGCAACGGCCTTCTGAATCGGGTGCTCGTGACGATACGACGAGTTTAGTGGCTGTGTCGGTAAAAAGATAGATTGGCATATTAATGGTTGGAGATCTACTGTAAATTAAGGTAACCTATTAGTTTAATTGTAAATATTAGAATACTGATTAAATAGTGATATTATGTGGGGAATAGGAGATGTGATGGTATGGTGTAGAATTTTGAATTTGATGTTGGCAAAGAAATATAAATGAATGACAAAATATTTTGGTGTTTCATATTATTTTCCTTATCCCTGAAATATTGTAAATATGTAGTTTTATTAAACAGTTTTAGATTATGATATTGGGGTAACGACTTTAAGATGCATTTAGGGATTAGCATCTTTTTTGAGGATAAATGATTATATTTGGAATTAAATTAGTTATTTTAGAGCAAGGATAGTTTTTATTATAAATAGGTGAGTAGTATAGTTATTATTGAATTCCACGCCATCAATCGACGTTGAATGAAAACAGGCGATCAAAAAAACAAATTCCGGGACCATAATCAATTTCTCATAATCGCTATTTCCATTCCCCGCTGTCGCTTACTCCACCCTATCCTAAGCCTTAAAGGGATATTGGCTTACATAAAAGCAACACACTAAAGCTAAACTAGTATAATATTAAAAATCTTTCTAAGCTCACGATACTAAATTGAAACTCGGGTATTAAATATTTAATTTGTATCTATCTCCTTCGCGCTGTGAATATTTGTACCTCAAATAACGGAAGTAATTAATATTTAAAGTAACATGCATTACATATATATTTGTACGTAAATATTATGTTCACTGAAGTTGGAGTGTTGTTTGCTTGGATTTTAGGCGTTGTAAACAGGTAGATACCTACGTACTACCTGTTTATTTAAACCTATAGGTATATTGTGCTAACAGTTAGACATAGTAAGATTTGCTGCCAAAAATCATTACCAATTTTGGTGTACGGTCAAAAAAGTATGTCTTGTGTACGGTCTAAGTTAAAAAAAACTTGTTTTCATAAAATACAACCGACTGAACTACAAAGTGAAAAATAGCTTTAATGTCTTTGGATCAGTCATCATCATCATCATCAGCCTATAAATGTTCCCACTGCTGGGACACAGGCCTCCTCTCTGTGAGAGGGAGTGGGCCGTAATCTACCACGCGGGCCCAGTGCGGGTTGGTAGATGTCACATGTCTTCGAATTTTCGGTTCTAGGACATGCCGGTTTCCTCACGATGTTTTCCTTCACCGTTTTGAGAGCAGTGGTGATGAAATAATTTACACAAAGTAAAGCGCCTGTCTGGGTTCGAACCTACGACGTACAACTCGTAAGTCGCGGCCGTTACCACTGCTCTCAGTATTTTAGTTTTTTGCCACCGACTTCCGTAATTAAAGTTATTTTTCACTTTGTAGTTCGGTCGGTTGTATTTTTTGTAAAAAAAACTGTTTTACTGACAAGAATTACAAGTCAATCGATATAAAAATACGAGTATTTTACTAAGAGATTAATCATAATCGATTCGTTTCGTTATTGAAAGGGTCTGAATCGAAAGTCTTCGGGAGAAAAAGGGAGCCAATTCTTTGAAAGAAAACCACACGAAAATAACGTGTTAATAAACAGCAATAGAGCCTCAACCCGTAATAACCATCTACCCTCATTTCAAGTCTTCGCGTGAGAAAACCAGCAGCTGACCTTATTTCCATTTACTTTTATAGATTGAAAATGTTACATCGAAGGGCCAGATGGGGCCGTGTGACGAAAAAAGACACGCACTCCCAAGTACCTCCTATAATTGAGTTACCCTACATTAAACTTACCCTCGGACCGTATATTGCTAAAATAAAAGCCTCGGAAGACATCGTTGATGCAAATTACTTTGGCCCAAACTGCCCAAAGCAATCTTTTCATCGTTTGCGATTTTTCTGATAGAATACTTGCGCGGCACGATTATGATGTAAGAAATCGAATAACAATACATTAGAACGCGAATAAGGGTCGCGTAATATATTTAAGGTTTTTTGTTTATTCGTTGTTTTTGTTTTATAAAAGTTAATATTGAAATATTGTGCTTAGCTTGCCAAGAATTTCTGATATAAATTATATTAATATTTTATAAGGAAAAATCCATTAGCATTGTAAAAAATGAATAAATTTTAATGGAAAATCTAGAGCAAAATGGGTGTTAGATTATTATTTTAGCTTTTGAAAGCACGAAGAAAGACTGCACAGTGGCTACGCCGTAGCTGTCGGCTACGCGAGCTACGCGGTCGTAGTAGATCGTGTACTTATCATTATTTATTATTACGCGCTTGGTATAACGCCGCGCCGAATTATAACGATCTAGTTTTGTGTTTAGGATGATTCTAAAATTATAAATAATATATTATGTTTTATCCAATTAACGGTGATGATTAGGTGCCTAGAAATCACAGAATAATCCGTAAAACGACGCGACAAATAACTTTTCACTTTATATTACAGTTTCAATCTGTGGTCGCTGAATGTATAGCAATATTTCACTTTGCCTTGCCGTTTTTATATCAACACATTGTTTAAGAATAGTTTGGCTTGTAGTGGAAATAAATTGCTTGTAATATTTCAACGTTAGAATGAAAGTAAAAGAAAAGTAATCTCACCTATTTACTACGGCGGGGCGTAGCCCTACACTTGTAAGAGAGTCGTATCATTTATTTTTGCCTTAGAATCAAGTCAACCGTGTATGTGACCTCTTTTGTTACCATAGGCCACATGTTAACTAAGCTAACAGGCTATGATGCTATATTTACTTTTTTTTTTAAACGTTATCGTTGTCGTTTTTTTTAAATCGTTATTATATTTTTATTGTGAATGTGAAGACTATGTACAGTCAGCTTCAAAAGTCGATTAACACTTCAGTTTTTTCAATCTTATTTATTGAGCAAAATATTCACAAAAATTCTGAACAAATATGACATTTTAAGAGCATTAACTCATAGCTATTGTATGAAATATTGAAAAACAAAGTATCAAACCATGTATCTATTTAGTTGATAAACGTCAAAGTATCAGTGTTAATCGACTTTTGATGCTGACTGTACGTTATTATTTTTGTTTTGTTTTTTTTTCTCAGTTCTAATCATGGTCTGGCATTTTGAGTAATTTATGTAGCCTACCCAAATGTCCTTTCTTTGGTATTGTTCATCAAATCGTTGAGCTCCTTAAATTCTGAGTTGAGCTGCACGATAACTGACAAATGCATGCATTGACTGGACATGTCCTCTTAATCTGTGTGGTTCTTTCCTCAAAATACCACTTCAAACACATTTACATCATATCTATTGATTTACATGGTCTTCACATGATCTGACCAAGATTATATCTGGATTTTAAAAGAGACTGTTACCTCTGAGTTTGTTTCGGCCTTTCTTCTCGGAGTAGTCAGATAGAAAACGCTGACCTCATCTAGTTTTTAAAATATGATTGACGTGTAAAAGTGTTTGTACAAACCTACTTACAGAAAAAAATCTTTTATAAATGAAGAGGTTATTTGACCGACTTAAAACTAAACAAAAACGCACTTGACTTGCCTTAAAATTAGAGCGCTAACACACTGGGACGCCATGGCGAAGTCACTGGCTACGTATCCAAACAATTCGTTTTGAAATGTGTGACAGTTAACTTACTTGGCTACGATCTAGCGACGTCGCCGATTTGGAAGCGTAGCCACGACCGACCGGCCCCTATTTGGAGACTGGATACTTAAAGCAGTGGTGGCCCAGTGGCAACGGCCGCGACTTACAAGTTGTACGTCGTAGGTTCGAACCCAGACAGGCGCTTTACTTTGTGTAAATTATTTCATCACCACTGCTCTCAAAACGGTGAAGGAAAACATCGTGAGGAAACCGGCATGTCATAGAACCGAAATTTTGAAGACATGTGACATCTACCAACCCGCACTGGGCCCGCGTGGTGGATAACGGCCCACTCCCTCTCACACAGAGGAAGCCTGTGTCCCAGCAGTGGGAACATTATAGGCTGATGATAATGATACTCTGGTTACCTGGCGACGTGTACTCAAGTCGCCAGGATTTTGTATACAAGTAAGTTTCGTCTCCTTCACTCAGTGGCCAACTGATCGCCAGGATGGACGCCCGCGTGTTACTGGCTACTTATTTGGCAACCTCATTTGGCTACGGTAGGTAGCCAGAGGTAGCCATGCCTACGTAGCCAGCGACGTTGCCATGGCGTCCTAGTGTGTTAGCGCTCTTAGACGTAGACAATGCATTAAATGACATATATGATATTTATTTCTGTAAATTGGTTTTAACAATCACTTTTGCACGTCAAAAAACTATAAGTATTCCTTGTAAATGTCAGACTGTGCTATTGCCAAAATCAATTCAAGGTTGACATCTAAATCCAAAGATAAGTTATTAAAGTCACGAAGGTTTTAATTGCAACACGACACGTTGCTTATAACTGTTCGTGACTATAACCAATTACGGGTGGTTAATTAAAGGAATCGGACTACTCAGACCAAAGAACCAATCACATATTTAAGGGTGTGTATAGACCATCAAACTTAACAACTTTCTTCCTGGGACCTAGATCATAATTCGAAAAAATAATCAGCCGTCTGATACATAATGGATCGAATATGTATTGAAGTTTTGTACGGGACAGTCGAAAATTTTTTCGCTTACTATACAGTTGGTCCCATGGAGAAAGTTGTGTAGTTTGATGGTCTGTACTAGGGATGTTACGGAAGTCGTTTTACCAGAACTGGTATCGGAGGTTTTAAATTTGATTAATCGGAACTGGAACTGGATCCGGAATCGGAGGCAGAAGTAGAAGGAATATGTGTTAAGGGAAGGCTTTATGAAGCAATAGAAATATAATTCAGTCTCTATAATCAGTCAAACATTAGTGATAACATCCACAAACAAAACAATCAACTGAGACTTCGATCGCGAGCATGTATAAAATAAACAAATATTACCCTGGCGACAAGTTGAAACTTGTTTGTACGCGCCTAGTCACATGCATCGCTGCGTTTTGAACTTCGGTATAACTCTGATTCAAAATTATCGAAACCGGAATCGGAATCGGCGGTGTAAAATGTATCGGAAGTTTCGACCTTTCGGAATCGGAACCGAAGCTCCGTAACATCCCTAGTCTGTACCACATCTTTCTGATACATATTGTATAAGTCAGTTTTTAATAACAAATCATGTATCTCATGATAATTTAAAGAACATTATATTCGGACGTATACAGCGATTACATAATTCGACACAGTAATAAAACTAAAAGAATTATTAGCCTATAAAACTGAGATTGGCACAGAGCCAGCATGCAATATGCAGCCACAGACGGCAAAGTAAAATGGCTAGTTTATTGAGCCACACTTTTTTTGTTGCGTCTCTGGATATCATACTTTGACTTCACGCTGTATGTTGAAAAGAGGGTAGACAGGTTAGAAAAGCAACTAGAATAAAAACAGTGGCACTCCGGGAGTGCCGGCAGAAGTGAAAACTTGAACAAGATCGCCTTTTTTTTTTTTTTTTTGGGTGGGAAATTATCAAATAACTTCTCCCGCTCTGGGTGGAGCGGGAGGGCGTGTCAGACTCTTACTGACTAAAACCCACCCGTGTTCCTTCGGTTGCCCTGTTGCCGGGGGCCGCGATGTCCCTATCGGTTTTCTTCGAACCCCCGGCAGGCATTGGCCCTAGCGGGCCCCGTCAATTCTGCTGACATCTCTTTGAGGCGCGCGTGGAACACAACGCGCCGTCGACCCGGGCTTGGTCCTTACCGGACGGCGAGCTACCCATTGCTCACCGTCCGCAAGCCCGCGCCTACGGTGGCCGGAAATCGGCTCGCGATTCCCGCCCCGGGCGTCTCCTCCTGCGGCGGTTAGGGGCGTGAGGGCGCGAAATTTGCCTTTCCCTCACGCGTTCCGCCTCCTCCTTCGCGAGCATTACCGCTTCGCAGAAGGAGGTGACGGCCTTCCATTTCCTCTCGCTCCGTACCATGGCCTGAACCAGGGCCGGACGCGAGAGATCACCGCCGCCGATCGCCTCTACGAGGACACGGCGTTGCAACAAGATCGCCTTGGTGGAAGAAAAATACTTGTATAGAACATTGTTCCGTAACCTTATCTAAATAAAGAGCACAATAGCGTTTACAAAAAAAAAAAATACAAAATCATTAAAGTAAAAATACTTGCATAGACATTGATCCTTAACATTATATAAATAAAGAGCACGATCGCGTTTAAAAAAATGAGGTGTCGGTAACGGTGTCGCGAGTTCTATTGTTTTTCCCATCTCAAAAATGCCCAATGCGCCTAAAGAAGTTTTCACTTCAAAAAGGAAGACGCCAAATTTTTAAGTAAATGCTCTGATGATTAGGTACGGTAAGGAAAATTATTTGTTTATCAAATTGACACACTATTTCAAATGACCGTGTTAATTGCCATTTCATACAACAGTAAAATAATTCCAGCGCCTATTTAAATAATTAACGCAAAACTAAAATAGCACTAATTTATCAATGTCACAATTCTAGCAATAATACCGCATCCTAAATAACTATTTCGAACCAATATAATATTTCATAACTCCTAAAACGCAACTTCATCATCGGGACCAAGATGTCTGCCAATAAACCGATACTGTTTGGCAGCGTTCCGATACCACACATAAATTTATAACGGACATGGGAACCAGGTGACTTGAACAGTCATAAAATATTGATACACCAGCATTTTGTGGTAAATAAAGCCTTATTGATAGGCCAAGACATATATACAAATATACAGGGTATATTATGGACACTGGACGTTGAATAATTTTGTTAGCTGTTTCCATAATTTGGATAAATTATGAATTGTTTATTTGACTCGTTTGTAGTTCATCTCCATTACGCAATATTTCGTCATACACGCGGGTGAAGTCGCGGGCAAAAACTAGTCGTCTATATTTACTTTTCGTTTATTCATTTACTCACATTTTTTGATGAGATAATACAAGATATATTTATTTGCTCAAACATGTGTACAAATACAGAAATAAAAACGTGGATGCAGGATAACATTAAAAACGTACAGGTTCAGACATTTTTGCCACATATTTATAGCGTGCAAATATTAATAATTATGATTGTTAATAATGTAGGTAGTCGAGTTAATATCATTAATTTAGCAAACATTAATAAATTATAAATGGCAACAATAAATAAAATGATTAAAAAAATCTACGTCAAAATAAATGGTTCTGTCAGAAATTCCTTTGTCCAAAAAATGCTTTGTCGGTTAGAAATGACTTTAGTTGTTTCTTCAATTGTATATTATTAAGCTCCTTCCAACTTTTCGGTAACTTATTATAAATGATGGGGCCATCATGCAAAAAACACTCTTGCGCATAAGTGCAGTCCTACTACCATGCAGACAGAGCTGACTTTGATTACGCCTGTTTCTGTTAAAAATCTGCCATACGCGAAAATAAATTATTATTATTTCTAACAAACATTACTGATTCCAGAATATAAAGATATGCCAGTGTCAATATTAAATAGCGTATGAAACAGGGCTTACAACTATCGGTAGTTTTTAACTTAAACATGGCTTTGAGGAGGATGAGGAGTACCGCCGCGATATGAGAAAAAACTATGATGCACCCAAAAAATGGGTAAGGCCGCGTTCTAAATAAAAGCGATAGCCGCGCGAGTATGCAATCGTCGCGCATTTTTATAAGAATATGACATATTCGCGCGATCAATCAAGTCGCGTTTGTACGTGAGAATTCAAACAAACGATCGCTCGCGTCGATCGCGTACTCGCGCGACGATTATTTTGGTTAGGATGCGGGATAATGCACAGGGAGACGATGACAGGTAGATAATAGGAGTTTATAATTTTCAACTTTAGCATTAACTATGGATGTATTAGTTAATTGATTCAGGCGTGACCTTGCGGAAATCCATTATAAAATACAATAGACGTTGATATATTTAGTAACCAGTACCCTAATTGCGTAACTTGTTTTCGTAAATGATTATAACAAATTTGTTTCATTTTGACAGATCAACAACATTCATTGCGTTATTTACGTTAATGAGCAGATTTTTTCCAACTTTTGAAACAATGGATTAGCAATCTGTTTCAAATCGAAACAAATTGTGATTGATCGTGCATTACGCAATTGGGGTACTGTTCCGCTTAGCTATTTCTAAAGAGCCACACGGCGTGTTTGGGTTCGCGAAAAGTCAATCGTCATTCTGAAGATGCCTCGTTGAGAGGTGTAACACGTGTTGATTTCTTTCAGGGTTTTTTATGGCTCTTTAGAAACAGCTAAGTGGAACAGGTTACTAAATATATCCACGTCTATTGTATTTGATGGATTTATTATTTACTTTCATCGTAGCTGGTCCATAACTACGCCTTATCGATATTATTCTTTGCGTTACCTTAGTATTTATTAATTGGTTTCAGTCACACACAGTACCAATCACACTACACATACGTCATACACACTAGCCAATCACACGATGCTGAACATTTGAACCCGTTTCTGCACAAAACGAACATATCTGAAATCCTATTTTATAATATTATGGAGCAAAATTCTAATTACATGCTTAGAGACACCGAAATTCTGTCTTTTCTTTTTGTTCCTCGTGAACAGTCCGCAAAATAAAAAGTTCTCTAAAGTTACAAACTTGTTTCGCAAAATGGCTTCACATTTGCACTCTCTCGTTGGATTGAAAAAATTCGTTGTTTGAACTTTTTCTTTGACTTCATTTGGCATTGGCAAACATCATGATTACTTTGTGTTGTTTTTGCATTTCTATAAAAGTGCCGTACTCAAATTGTGAAGATTACATTTTTAGGTTGAAAATCGTTAAGTTGTGTATAAATGCCAGCTTTTATGCGCATCAAAATAACATCTATTGCAGTCTCATTGATGACAATCAGTAATGACATAAACACGTAAAAGCTTCAACGGAACTCCAATAACCACAAATTGGCTGTAGAATATTAAAGGCATGTTCAGACGAGCGCAGTGGAAGTTTGCATTCGAAGGCGAATTTGAAATAGTCACTATAAATGTTAAATGAACGATCCTAGACAGTGCCGCAGCGTACTGATAGCTAGTCGGGCTATGAATATTGTACAATAACTATCTAGCTAAAAGTGTCACGGAGTGTAACCTGCACTTAGTAACGTAGTGTTGTGTTATTAAATTTGAGTGAGATCTAGCTAAGTTTGGGAGTGCTGCACCTTTTGTTATTGTTCGCCATTTGTCATTGTCAGTCAGGGGTGTATTTAAATAGACTTCACGACTGGATATACTTAAATGTACATCTAGTGCATCCTGAGCAGTCAAGTCCGCTGTCACTTCGTTGGCTGGCAAATATTTTGAATGCGGCACAGGTATTTTTATATGCATAGTGTGTGCCAATTTGAGAGATGGAGATGTAGTTGTCACTTTTAGCCAAAAAAACGAGCGAGTCTTACAGTAGTTGCATATTATGTGTAACATTTAACATCTTGGCTGACAGTAGCAACCTCTCGGAAAATGGGTTGGTACCATCTGACGGCCAACTCTAGCACCGCGCGTGCTGATTGGTCAAATCAAATAGCACGCGCTTCCTGTTCCACACTTTCGTCCCTTTTCACGAAATCTCTCCCAAAAATTGCAGGAAAACGAGAGGAAATATATTATCTCTATTAACATAACAAAAAATTAAATTCGGAACATAACATGTAGTGTTCAAAGGGTTTAATATCTTCCAAAAGTCAATGTGGGTAAAACGCTTTGTAGTTTGTATACGAATGAATTGACGGACAGCTAGTTCGATAAACATAAACGCAATTCAAATAAACAGGATTAGGGGACGTTGATCGTCAAATGTTTAGTCATGCGAGCACATCGCGAATACCTATTAGGACATACACGCAGTATTTGATCGCGTATTAGTACGAACAACTAGTAATGAACATGGAATTGCGTTCGGTTGGGACTGCGCTATTAACTGAATAATGTTATAACATAACATCGCGCCTTATTCCCTGAAGCGGTAGGCAGAAGTGTGGGTACTTCAGTACCTCCACATTTTGTTGGTTAGGTATGTGACACGTCAAGTGGCGAGCAAATTAAGAGCGTATATACAGAAAGTGGGCAACGTCGAGAATAGCTGTCTAATATTTCGCTGTTTTGATTAATTTGGCAATATTACTGTATGAAAATAAGAAATATGGCTAACTAGTGCACTAAAATATTGATTGCGAAATGAAATAGTTAATATCGTAACACCGAGTATTTAGTTTTACATTAAATTCAGTGCTATAATTTTATTGCAATTCATTATTAATATTCTAGTTCACTAGGTAGCCATATTTCTTATTACCATACAGTAATATCGCCAAATTAATCAAAACAGATTAATATTTAACAGCTATTTGCGACGTTGCCAACTTTTTGGATGAACGTTTTTTAAGTAGTTTGAAAATAACTTACCTGTTTGAAATATTAGAAACAAGTTTGAACACCTGAGGACCAAGGTTATTAAGATTTTTACCAATCTGTGATGATAAAATTATACAGAAAGATGTGATTACCCGCAAACAGGGCCCTGGCTACAGCAGAGTTATACCCTGATTCCGAAATTTGATGGGGCTATTTTTTATATTAATAAAATGTAATAAATACAGTTGGTCAAAAGAGAAAAACTTTATACCATGTTAAAGACACCTAAAAACTTATCTATCTATATAACTGATAATATATTTGATAAATACAATTTCTACTCACCAATAACATCCAACAAGATCTTATGGTTCCTCGTGGGTGATATTTTGAAGTCTACCCTGCAGCGGTACATGGCGCGGTCAGTGGGGATGACGTCACGTATCCTCAGGGAAGATGGCGTGGCGGCGTGCCACCGCGCCCGGCCACCGAGCATGTCGTCCGCCCAGTGCGCAGTCGGGCCCTTTATGCGACCGTCGTAACTGTGGACAAACGTAAAAATGATAAACTATGTAGGTACTTACTGTGGGTACAAATAAACTGTTCTGAATACCTATAGCTTAGTAGCCTATGAGTTGTTTTGCGTAACTGTTAAGAAACCAACCACATCTAGTTTTAAATTATTTTTGACGTGAAAAGTATTTGTATAAACCTACTTACAGAAAAAAACATCATTTATTTTTTAACGTCAAAATGAGCCTTATAAACCTAGTGGTTTTAGCTAGTGCTACTGCTCGCGATTTCGGCTACGATGCAGAATGAGAAATATCCTATGTTCCAAGCCAGGTCATGGTTTACCCATGTGCCTAATTTCATCCAAATCCGTTCAACCGTTTTCACGTGAAAGCGTAATGCTCGGGCCACACCAACGGGAAACGCCGTTAATTACCACGATGATGGACCTTAACCCGTCGGAATAAAGTCTATCATCGCGATAATTATCGGCGCTTCCCGTTGGTGTGGCCCCAGCATGACAAACAAATAAACTCACTTTCGCATTTATAATTTAAGTTAGTTTATAGAAGGATATAGATAGATAAATAAACTCTTTTATCTACTCTCCTAGCGTAATATTCGAATTATGAACTTCAAAACGAGTTTATATTGACATACTTTATAAACAGAATACCGAAATTTAAAAATAGAATCATATTATAACACTTTTTCTCTAACAAAATACCTAATATTAAAAAACATTTTTTTTTCTATTACGCGACAGCGCTAATCCAAGAAGTTAAAATCACCAAAGAGTTTCCATCAACTTTTGGCGGGGGGCAGCAGCACCCGCTGTAGCGCATGTGCGGTGATGTGCTGATGCAGGCGACATTCATTTGTTTTGTAGTACTTACTGAATTTCGTGGGATTTTTAAATTTATTCTTGATCTTTAACTTTGATTTTTTATTTAGTATTTGTTTCAATCCCAATGTTTGAGAGTAGGTAAAGTCACTACTTACGAATTGTAGGTCGTAGGTTCGAACCCAGACAGGCGCTTAACTTTGTGTAAGTTATTTCATCACCACTGCTCTCAAAACGGTGAAGGAAAACATCGTGAGGAAACCGGCATGTCCTAGAACCGAAAATTCAAAGACATGTGACATCTACCAACCCGCACTGGGCCCGCGTGGTGGATTACGGCCCACTCCCTCTCACAGAGAGGAGGCCTGTGTCCCAGCAGTGGGAACATTTATAGGCCGATGATGATGAAAGTCACTACTTTATCTACTCTCAAACATTGGGATTGAAACTGTTGCCTAATGACTAATGATGGGTATTAAAACATGAATGTATGTTTAAAAACCGTGCTCGGTTTTTAAACATACACTCATGTTTTAATACCCCTCATTAGGCAACAGTTTCATAATCTACTATTTTTTGTTGTTATGGTAGATACTTTTGTTAAGTAACCTAACCATAGCTATACTTACTTTAGAAACTTGATTTAATAAAAAAATTGCAGTGACCGTAAAAATTGCAGTTGACAAGGTCGAGTTTCAATGTATGTGTTAATTAATATGTGTGTTATAATGATAATGTGATTAACATTTTTGTAAGGTGATTGTACCTACATAAATAGCTATTAGTCATTGTTTTGTGTAACTAAAAATGAGCCTGATGAACTTTGTAAGTGAGTAAATAAACTTAACGAGAATAACAAGGGGTGGTTTTCTAGATTAGTGTTGTATGTTTTGATAAGGATCTAACGATGTATGGTTTTATTGCATCAATTAACAATTTAAAAAAACAGTGGCACTCCGGTAGTGCCGACAGAAGTGAAAACTTGAACAATTTAAAAAATTCTTCCAAAACCTTTAATGTAAAAATACTTGCTTAGAACATTAATCCGTAACGTAATATAAATAAAGCGCAGAATCGCGTCTACAAAATGAGGTGTTGGTAACGGTGTCACGAGTTCAATTGTTTTTTCACATCTCAAAAATGCCCAACGCGCCTAAAGTTTTCACTTCAAAAATTTGGATGAAATATTTCGGAGTTCCGCACGACTGACATTAAAACAACATTTTGACTTTAAATCAAACGCCATCGATTAGATATTTAAATAAATGACAAATACAAGAAACGAGAATAATAATTCTATAATACCTACTCAAATCCTAACCTCAAACTTTGAACTCTCAAAAATTCAATGCGTTCCCAACGTGCTCCGAAATGAAAACGTTTTTACTCATTAATATTTCATAAGCACGACCAGCTTAAGGCCAGTTCAGCCCTGCCCTATTCTTTTATACAGTCACCAACATAAATCAAAATGGGGGATCAAAGTTTAAGAGGGACGATTTTTATAAATTGCATAATTATGCAGTTCTCTACGTAGAAAAATCTCGCGACAAATTTTTATACCTCGCGTTTTTAGCGAAGTAGGGAGTATCAAAAGCCTGAAATAAAAATTGAAAGGAAAGTTTAAAGATGGAGTGTTAAGGAAGGAAGGAAAGTATCTTTGGAATGTAAAAGTTAGGTTGGAAAATAACGAAAATTAATTAGATTTTTCTGCCCAAAAGTTGCGTCTAAAAATATAAAATTTTCTCCTTGAATTCACAAATGAATAATACCTAATGTTTAAAAAAAAACAATTGTTATTATTAGCACTAGCAATATTTACTTTTTGCCCACTATTTTTATGTAATTCACTTCCTTCTTCAATAATTGTCTATGAATCGTTAAATTTAAATACATTTTACTGCTTAAAATCTTACAATATTTTTATTATACACCTAATTATCAAGTTTCTTGCCTAAAACTATGTTTGATTATATTAATGTCGATAGGTTCGCCGAGTCCTTTGAGACTTGATACCGTCATCGTGTCTGCTAACTATCATATAGCATGTATAACATATCTGACTAACCGTCTGCGTGTTGTTATTGACCTGACAACTGAACCACGAGCCCATTTGATAAAATTGTGTTTTTTTTTTCTTTCATGTTGCATTGATTAAAATATTTGTGTGCCAGAAAAAGATTTTCGTAATAAATATATTTTTTATTTCTACACTGGCTTTTTTTTTTTGGGTGTGTTTTTATCAAATAACTCCCGCTCTGGGTGGACCGGGAGGGCGTGTCAGACTCTTACTGACTAAAACCCACCCGTGTTCCATTTCCCTTTCAGCCCTTATTCGCAACCCCGGCAGGCATTGGCCCTAGCGTACCCCGTCAATTCTGCTGACATCTCTTTGAGGCGCGCGTGGAACACAACGCGCCGTCGCGTCGACCCGGGCTTGGTCCTTATCGGACGGCGAGCTACCCATTGCTCACCGTCTTCTACACTTGCTTGGGACTATGATTTTATAAGTTACTATCTTTTGCCACCGGCTTCGTCCACGTCGAGGTCGGAATTTATCACACGAGAACGCACTACCGGGATAACAAATAAAATTATGTTCTACCCAGATCATGTTCTACCAGTGTGCCAAATTTCATAAAAATCCGTTAAGATGAAAACTAATCCTTAATATTTTGTTGTTTTAACAAAACAATAGGTAGGTACTTCTAGGTACCATCGTTTTCCACATAAACAATCTTTTTTTTTTACTAAGAGTCTTAGACACTTGGATACTCACACGGATACCATCGTTTCACTGAGTGCACACCAATTAACAATATCAGATTGTGGTTTATCAGCATTTTTTTTTAATCTAGCGTCCTTGCCAGCAGAAATCAATTAAAGGTTACTGTCGTATTTATAATTAAAATACTGAATATATTAAATTAAAAGTGCAAATAGGAAATTAAAAAATGAAATAATAAAACTTCGACATCAAATAACGAAAAAAATCAACCCTTGAACGTTCTAAGTTTAAGTAAACCACATCTTGATCGTAATTTATCGTCACTAGTACAATAAACGATTTAATTTCTGTATTCCGTTAGTTTCCCTCAATTATTATTTTGGCACATCACAGCGCAATAATCATCACCGATACACAATAAACAATGAAAACAATCAAATCTCCACTTAATCAGTTAAACAAATTAATCGGATTAATTTGACATTTAAAACTGACAAACCGGTTTTACCGGTCACATAAATTCGAATGAAACTGTACGATTGTTTTGCTTTACAATTTATTTTAATTGTATTACAATAATCGTTTTAATGACGTTAGTGATTGTACTTAACAAGTTTTTGGCTGAGAAAAATGTACCTACTTCAATCCTAGACACACTCAGACGTGCAAAAACCCTTTCTTACCGCACTTTTATTTAGTCATTCATTTATGTGTCGCTAAGTACCTATAGGTAATTTAAAAGAGAAAAGAGCTTTAGAAACATTTTATCTTTTCAAGTGTTTATCTGAAGTGGTTTAGGCTGTGCGTTGCCCGTCAGTTTGGAAGGCTGTTACGAAACTGTTTCGCATTAAGTATTTAGATTGATAACGTTGTAAGCCCCGAAACAAACAAAATCTGTATTTCAGCAGCTGGAGATAAAAACCAATCATTTGCTAAGAGTAGACAAATCGCAATTCATTATAGTGAAAGTGATTTTAGTAGTTTCATTAATATGAGGTTGAATATACGTCTGCTACGCTTGTTTTTCTTTTAGAAAAACAAATGTAGACGTGACTTACACTGTTTAAAACTAAAATAGAAATGGGCAGGCCATGTCATCAGGGGTAAAAATGGACCGTCTGCCCGGTTTGGGCGGAGCATCGCCGTGTCCTCTTGGAGGTGATCGGCGGCGGTGATCTCTCGCGCCCTGGTTCAGGCCATGATACGGAGTGAGAGGAAATGGGAGGCCGTCACCTCCTTCTGCGAAGCGGTAATGCTCGTGAAGGAGGAGGCGGAACGCGTGAGGGAGAGGCAAATTTCGCGCCCTCACGCCCCTAACCGCCGCAGGAGACGCCCTCGACGTCGGGAATCGCAGGCCGATTTCCAGCCACCGTAGGCGCGGGCTTGCGGACGGTGAGCAATAGGTAGCTCGCCGTCCGATAAGGACCAGGCCCGGGTCGACGGTGCGTTGTGGGCCACGCACGCCTCAAAGAGATGTCAGCAGAACTGACGGGTTCCGCTAGGGCCGATGCCTGCCGGGGTTGCGAAGAAGTCCGAAAGGGAGATCGTGGCCCCCGGTAACATGGCAGCTGAAGGAACACAGGTGGGTTTTAGTCAGTAAGAGTATGACACGCCCTCCCGCTCTGCCCAGACCGGGTGAAGTTATTTGATAATTTCCCACCCAAAAAAAAAAGGGGTCAAAACGGACGATGGGTCAGAGAAGTAACAGAATGATATCCCAGAAGAGGAAAGAGGAAAAGAGAAAGACCATT
The DNA here is from genome assembly GCA_949152395.1 of Agrochola litura. Classification (NCBI taxonomy): domain Eukaryota; kingdom Metazoa; phylum Arthropoda; class Insecta; order Lepidoptera; family Noctuidae; genus Agrochola; species Agrochola litura. The sequence goes on from OX424496.1 coordinate 2,832,314, forward strand.
TCAAGGATGAGAAGACGATTTGAGAACTACTGCGGGAGACGTGGAGGAGAAAAACTGACGACGAGTGGAAAAGCCTGGGGGAGGCCTATGCTAAAGAGCAAAGCAGTCTGGAGAATTCTGATGTCCAAACCTTTAATTTAAATAAATTGTAAAATTAGTTTTTAAGATTGCTAATAAAGGCTATTTGAAATTGAAATATTATAACGCGCCGTTTATCACTGATTATTGCTATCATTAATCCCATATAGGTATGTCAGAAATACGTCACTCATTTGACTAGTCGGGGCGCCAGTGTCGCCTAGCGGCGCACGACAGAGTCTACAACATAACGCTCGACCGGAGCTAAGCAGAGTTCATCGGTGACGGTCAACTCTGTCACTCAGTGAACACGTTTAGAAACTGTCGCGTATTCCGAATAGTAATGTCGTGTACCTACAGTGTGTGAATTGCTAGTGTGATTAATTTGATAGTAAATTATAATTTGATCTGAACTGCAAACAGTTTTTCTATTGCCCAATAACCAACACCACCCACAGTACAAAATATGCCTGATAATAACGAAAGAGACACCTACCCACTCCGTCAGGTATGTCACAGCAATTGCCAAGCCAACAATCTTGACGATAATGTCCATATCTCTTTGATATATTATTGGAGTTGATGTTGGTAATAACAAGGGGGCTCGTGGCTGAATAACAGCCCCATGTGTCGATCGAAGGTTAAACTACGCTTGCTGCGGTCGGTTCGTGGATGGGTCCATTACATATCAGTTCCCTCCGTGCTTCGGAAATTACGTTAAGCCGTTGGTCTCGGCTGTCATTCGTAGATCTTTGACAGACGTTATGGGTAGTCAGAAGCCCAAAAAGTCTTACCAAGGGGTATCGTGTTACCCAGTAGCGGGTTGTGGAGGTAGATAGGCAGTCACTCCATGTAAAATACTGGTATTCAGCTGCGTCTGGCTAGACTGGAAGCCAACCCAACATAGTTGGGAAAAAGCTAGGCAGATTGATTGATTTGTTGGTAATAACAAAATAGAAATAGGTTGGTAGAACATTTAGAAATTTTTAATGTTTCTTGTCAGTATCTTTACGGCATCCATGTCGTTATCAATTGCACACTTATCACTCATAGGCTCGGCGGAACACGTCGATGACGTACTCATTCATTCTCACTCACTACCCTCTTGTATCTTTGACAGATCACTTCAATAGTTATGTGCAGTGTGTCAATATCAGTGTGACTATATTAAAACGTGAAACCGTTGACAATAATCATCGTCATAATGATTTCAGTCGAAAGACGTTCACTGCTGGTTATAAGCAAGTGTCGCTATATCGACCGGTCCTGTGCTTCTGGCATCTAACTTGGAATATCAGACTTTCATATACGACTCCAGAGCAAAGGTATCTTGTCGTACGAAGAAGGATTGGCCATTAATCGCCACGTTTGCTCTCGGTGTTGGCCATTTCAAACTGTTAAATCCGGGCTTTCTAACTGCACGATGTTTTCCTTCACAGCAAATATCCGAGAAATTCATTGAGATTTGCTTGGTTTTAAACCCGAATCACGAAAGCCGGCTCATACTTTTCTATATAAAATTGTACACATCAGCCCGAGTACACACTGCATTGGAGAGAGAGAGAGAGAGAAAGTGCGAATTTAGTCAAAATGAAAATATAAGATGGCGGCTCTGAAAATTTTAAAAGTTTCTTTATGGGTGTCGTTTTCATAGTTTTCAAGGGTGCTAAAGCTGATTGTGAGGTCAAAATGTAAATCAAAGGTGGCGACTGCAATAATGTTGTTTTTTTTAATCACACGTGAGAAAGAACCTCGTTCCTGACGGGGCGGGGGTCCCCCGACCGCACATGTTTTTTATTATAATGGGGCTGACGTGGTTATGAAGCCTCTTAATTAAAGATTTGGAAAAAAACATAATAGTCCATATTCAATTAAAAATGTTACAGTAAAGCTCCCCAATTCAATCAACATTGATACAATATTCGAATATCTATAAAAAATACATATAAATACATCATAATCCGTCAAACAGACGTGAGAAATGTATCCGAAAGGGAATTTTCTTGAGGCTAGTTGGCGGTTCAGATCAATCTTCAGATAGCATTTGTATCGTGTTCTCGGTGCTATATCTAGCTTTGTTTATGTATATATTCTGTTTCTCTACACGTGTCGGAGAGAATAGCTCTTTATGGTTGGTTTGGTAGACACGACACGTGCCTATGTATCGCGTTGACTGAAATTACTTGGATCGTTTGTTGTTTTAGCAACAATATAATAAAAATACGAAACGAAAGTTGAGATAAGTATCAGATAAATTATATTTTGCTCAAACTCAAACTCAAACTCAAAGCATTTATTTCAAATAAACCAATTACAGGTACTTTTGAATTGTCAAGGGGTCGGTCAGTCAGAAAAATGAAGCTAGTTGCCCATTCCAAAGCGTAGTTGGTACCTATGGAGAAGAACGGGCAAGAAACTCCACGGACACTCTTTTAAATCAAAATATTGTTACAAAATATTGGTTACATCATTCGTGTTGAACTTATACATGTGAGAACAATGTAGAAAGACGTGCACGTTAAAAGCGTCCGTAATAAAAATATAATATCAATTCAAAAATTTAAATAAATTAAAATAAACCGTGGCAGCTAAGAGATGACCAGTCCCTACTGACGGCGCCCGTTCACGAACATGACGCATGGATCAGCACCATTTAGCTCAACCATTTTGAAGGGAACTTAATGATCCAACACACACGCCACCATCAGCGAGACATTTGAGTGAGCATGACATACTCTCAGCCGCCAGGGCACATTCAAGTCAATGAAAGACGTACCCAGTAAATGGTAGCTTTATGGAATGTACAACATGGTCACAGTGCTCACACATGTGATATGCAATTATACAATACAAAGAGATTGAATTTATACAAAGGAAATATAGTTTTACAATCTTCAGCAGCTGCAACAATACTTTTGAATGCTAATCAATTAGTTTATGCGCCCTTGTGGAGCTGGACCAGCGCTGAGCCAAGCATTTTTATCAGCGATGTAATCCCCCAACTTATAATATGCTTGGCAGCATAGTGTGCGTTTTATATATGATTTAAATTTCGTTTCGTTCAGTTGGAGTATGTGGGAAGGTATTTTATTATAACATTTTAAACAGCACCCCATGAAGGATGAGTCTACTTTAGCCAGTCTGAAACCCGGTTGAACTAATTGGTCCCTATTTCTAGTCCCATAATTGTGTTTATCACCTCTTTTACTGAAAAGACTTAGATTTTTCCTTACGTACATGATGTTTTCATAGATATATTGACAAGGTACCGTCATGATGTTAATATCTTTAAACAGTTCCCTTAGAGAATCGCGTCTGCGGAGGCCATATATTGCTCTGATGGCTCTCTTCTGCAGAATAAAAATAGACTCGATATCTGCAGCCCGTCCCCATAGTAAAATACCGTAAGACATGATACTATGAAAGTAACTGAAATAGACTAGCCTCGCGGTAACTACATCGGTAAATTGACGGATTTTTCTCACAGCATATGCTGCTGAACTTAGCCGTCCTGCAAGAGATGTTAAATGAGGACCCCATTGCAGCCTTGAATCGAGCGTGATCCCCAAGAAAACAGTTTTATCGACAAATTCTAGTTTCTCCTTATTCAATACTATGTCACAATCACTACTTTTAACATTTGGTAAAGCAAATCTTATGCATTTAGTTTTTTTCCCATTTAATACTAAATTATTAGCAGTGAACCAATTTTGGACCTGCAGTAGGGCGTTATTTACTCCGTCAAGATTTGATGCACGTCTATTTATCTTAAAAATTAAGGAAGTGTCGTCAGCAAATAACACCATTTGTGGTTGGTTTTTTAATAAATGGGGTAGATCATTAATATATACTAAAAAGAGGAAAGGACCCAATATCGAGCCTTGTGGAACGCCCATTTTTACTTTTAAACCGATTGAATGGACACCATTTACTTGAACCTGCTGCTGTCTATCATTTAAATAAGATTTTACTAAACTGAGCGCAAGTTTTCCTAGTCCATAATGCTCAAGTTTCAAGAGCAAGGTTTCATGACTCACGCAGTCAAATGCCTTGGAGAGGTCACAAAAGATTCCTATGGCATCTTGGGCCTCCTCCCACGCTGTAAATATGTGTTTTAATAAGGTGACACCGGCGTCAGTTGTACAACGTCCTTTGGTGAAACCATATTGCTGATCGTGCAAGATTTGGTTGGCGTTAAAATGATTAAGCATTTGATTGAGCATTACCTTTTCGAAAACCTTGCTGAATACCGGCAGCACAGATACTGGTCTATAATTGTTAGTGTCTTTACTGTCCCCAGATTTAAAAAGTGGTATTACTTTACTGTATTTCATTAAATCCGGGAAGACTCCTTGATCCACACACAAATTAAATATTAAAGCTAAGTACGGTGCTATAGTGTTGATTATGTATGTACAAACTTTGATAGATAATCCCCATAGATCTTCGGTCAATTTGATTTTGATTTGCCGAAAAGCTTTTATAACTATCATTGGGTTTATATGTTTAAATTGAAATTCAACCGGGCAGCCTGGAACGTTCGCTCTTAATAAATCAATTGAGACATCGGGTGAAGAATTTAAAGCTTCCGTCGTTTTAGATGGTATATTGGTAAAGAAATGTACAAACTCTTGCGCTACTTCTAAGTTAGAGCTTATGGCACCACGTGAAGTCTCCAATGTGTACTCAGTGTTTCGTACTTTTTTCCTATTAGTTTCATTATTTATAACTTTCCAAACTGTTTTTATTTTATTTTCTGCTGATTTAATCTTGTTGCTAATATACAGAGCTTTAGCTATCTTGCAAGTATTTCTAAAAATTTTGGAATATGTAGCAACATACTTGTTGAAAGTTTCAGTATTAATGTAAGGCTTAAGGCCATAAAGCTCGAACAGTCTTTCCCTACTTATCCTAATACCTCTAGTTGCCCAGTCACTAAAAATAAAATTAGGGCAAATATTTTTTGTTCTCTTTTCAAAAGTTTTATTGAATTCAGTGTGCACTACTGAAAAGAAATCCTCATACAATTTATTTGCATCGTCCATATTAGGGCCCAGAGCATTTAACTTATTATTTAGGGTAATATTGAATCTATTTAATTTGGCAGTTGTTATTGGTCTAATTTGTATTTGCACTTTTTGAATAGGTGTTCTAAATTTAAAAGTTACCGTTTGTCCACTATGATCAGACGGTAAATAATTTACGATGGCTTTATCTAAATAATCACAACCGCAGAAGACATTATCGATACAAGTAGCAGAAGTTGAAGTTACTCTAGTTGGTTCTGTAAAAACATTTGATAAATTGAACGATTTAAAAAGGCTTAATATTCTACTGCTATTTGAATTATTTTCCAGAATATTTATATTAAAATCACCACAAATAATTGCGGCTTTGTTACTGGATGCAAGTTTCGCTAGGACATCTTCCATTATTGACTCAAATAAAGAAAAGTTCTGATAATTAGGGGGTCTGTATACGCACACTACAACATGCTTATCCAGCTCAACACAGGACAGTTCGATGCAATGTTCAACTGATAAACCAACTATGTCATTACGTTGCTTAGATTTTAAACAATTTTTTATCAAGATTAGAGAACCTCCACGCAGCATAGATTTACGGTTAAAACAACTGCCCACACTATAGTTCTCATAATTAATTAGCATTTGGTAATCTTTTAACCAATGTTCAGTAAAACAAACAATGTCAAACTTTGTTTTTTCTAAAAACATTTCGATTTCTAATAATTTGGAAGAAATACCTTGAATATTTTGATGAAATAATTTCAAGGCATTCTGCTGATCTCCTTTTTGATAATTATTAATTTTGGAGCAAGAAGACACCTTGTTGTTGTTAGGTTTAAGAATATTCTTACTGGTGCCTTCTGTTGTCTTACAAACTAGTTTAAATTACTATCCGGAGTTAACCCCAAGATTTCAGTGTCATCACCAGGCAGTGAGCTCATAGTGAGTGAGGGAGATGGAACCTCCTTCGTACAATTTGTATAAATATTTATAGCATTTGAGCTACATTTATTCAGGTTCACCACCTTATTATTAGTATTATTACTAACCACTGTGGTGTTAATAATACAAGACTGCGACATACTACTTATGTCTGAGTTTATATAAAAAGCTAATAGCCGTGCTATTATGTGTCTAAAACTAACAGGCAGATACACAGTATCCCTAGTCGATTTTAAAGTTTCAACAAAACTGTTGGTGTCAAGAAATACAAACTTGTCACTATAATGACTAACTAAGAATTGCATATGCTTATTAAGCATATGAATATAATTGTTTTGTCTATTTGTCAATTTTTCAAAATATGGGAAAGCACACAATATTATTTTACTACAATTTAACTTTAACAATTCAGTTACACAGTCAGTGATTTCTTCTTTTTTGACCTTAGAACTATTACCTACAAATACAGTAATGTTGGTTTTAGGATTGTAAACATTTCCAGTTACTGATGCCATTATTCTTTTGTAGGTAGACCCTGGCATACAATAATTTTGAGTAGAATAACACAGGTTATTACTAATTAATTTACCTAAACCTCTTCCTATACTATCTGAGAACATAACTGAATGATAACAATCATGACTACTAAAAGATGGACAACTACCAATCTCAGGCTGTACCACTTGAGATAGATCTTGTACTACATCAGTTATATCTTGGTTGAGAATAAAGCCTTGATTCAAACTCTCAGTCTGGGACGGGTCCTCCGTTGCCTCAGGCTGGACAGCATCAGGGTTTGAAACCTGACAAGTACACTGACACATAACTAACTCATTTGCAGCAAGAATATGTTCTTTAATTTGGTTCTGAGAACCCACATATTTAATATAAAGGGAACTAAGTCTTCCCTCGAGTAACTGTATGTCAGACTGTAAGCGCTGTGTATCAATTTCATAGATTTTTTTGCTGTCTTCTAATTTTATTTGATAATTATTTAATTTATTGAGTAAATTAACACGTTCTTTCCTCAGTGGAATATTTTTGGAAAAGTGTTTTTGTTGTTTCTTAAATTGATTACATTTTTTTATTATTCTATTCAGTTTTGCATATTTTTTAATTTTCTTATGACTAACTTTATAACTATAATTCTGTTTCAGCAAAGAATCTTCAGTAAGGTCAATAGTTGTTATGGAATGAGGGTTACAATTAGTATTTATTAATTCATTGTATAAGTGGTGAGTTTCTTTAACCCGAGTACATTCTTTTTCTTTCTCTAAACGGATAATATGACTATTGGCATGAATTAATTCATCTTCAAGGTCCCTAACTCTGCCTAAAGCCTCCTCATACAAATTACTACAGTTGCTGAAACCATCCGTGACCACCCTCAGTTGATCGCGTTCATCAACAACATTCAGATATTGCTGATGTAGGTCTACTAGCTCCCGTTTAAGGCTTGAGTTTTTGTTGACTATCTTCTTAACTTCCTCCTCACTTTCGTCATTCTCTTGTAACAATTGTTTACATTGGGCTTGAGATGCTTCAAGATTTTGGAGGGCCGTTCTCAATTTAAGTTCCATATCCTGAGCAGTAGCCTTACGGGTCATCACAGGCATGGTTTCAGGATTTGTAACTGGAATTAGAACAAAGAAACGGTGAGAACAAGTAGACAGACAAATAAAGTAAAGGTAGAAATGAAGGGGAAAATGGGAGAAGTTAGCGTTATTTAGTGGAGAAATGAGGTAGGCTACTGAATTGGCTTAAAGAGCTATTATCAAAGCTATATTATTAAATTGAATGTAAACTTTTGATGCTTTTATTGCCTTTTATGATTTTACTTTTCTATAAGTGGGTAGGTTGTAAGTTAATATTTGATATTATAGTATAACGATCATACAAAAATTACGATCATGTACGTTTATATTGTTGTATATTTTATTAAAGATCACATTGAGATTAACAGAATCTTGGCTAAGTTACGTTTTCTACTATGTAAACAATGCGACATAAACCGAATGCAGAGTGCTAAATCAGCGAACTATTTATGTTAAAACTTATCTAGGACGTGTAACATAGGTAAAGCGACGATTGTGTGTTATTATAAAGTAAAAAGTAAAGCAATACTCCCCGTTTAAATCCGTAGTTAGATAGTCAGCTGTTGATATTTTTAGGTTACCGGTGAGTAACCAAACACTGTGTTTACTTCATATATTTACAGGAAAACAATAATCCTGAGTATTTATGCAATTATATTACGTTTACACATAAAATTACACCATAATATTACTTAATTATTAATTAAAAATAATTTTAAACTACGGAACAAATATTTGACATATCACTCGGGCAGTGTTGCCAGTCGGAAATCGGCTCATATATTATGTACAAGTATGTAAAGGAAAAAGTTAAAAATAAAGACAAGAGCTCATTGGGCGTCAAAAAATTCGTCCGCATGGCTGTTAGCGGGAAAAGTGCCCAAAAGGCTGGCAGCATTGCCACGTTGGATGGCGATGCTGATTCTTTGGCCTAAGAATTTGCCAGGTCGCGTAAAGAGTCGACCAACCGCTTGGCGATGTCCCGGAATACTCGGTGAGCACTCGGACCCCATGGCCCTAGTGTTTCAACCCCAAACGGCTCAAAAATATAGCTACCAGTAAGGTTACCAATATATATAGTAGTTAGTTGTAAATATGTTTATGTATATTATATGTTAAAATAGTAAACAAATAAAAAAAACTAAAAAATCTCAAACATGTTAGGAAATTCGAACATTATTTCGACAACCTTCTTCGAGATAAGTCGAAATTTTACTAGTAAAAAACAAGTGAGCGTCCGGCCGGCAATATTACAATGAAAATCCATATCTGTCGTGTTTAGCGGCCAAATAAATTACTATGAAAACTCGTATCTGACATGTTATTTAAAAATGGAACGAACTTTTTATTTCAACACATGGCAACCAAGGAGGTAACTGTTCAAATATTTTATTTAAATTTCGAACTGGCTTAGCAAATAGAGCTGTTTAAAGTAAACAAGACACAAATTAACATATTGGCGCGTGAAAAATTTTCTTTGTTCGTCATTGATTCTGGAATTATAAATTTACTTAGTTTGAATTTAAAAGTTCTTTGCAAACCTTGGCCGCAACCAGACATAGATGGACTCACATATGTATACATTTTCACGATCGTCCATCAATGCCCTAATTGCTGGCCGCGACAGTAATGTACTATTTGTAAATTGGATTATTATAAGGTTAAAAAAAAAAAAAAAAAAAATTTTTTTTTTTTAAAATAAGTGGCATTATCTGTAGTATACATCACTGCCAATCCCTTAAGGAAATACTGGCATGTTGGAATGAAGGGAATTTATATTATATAAGTACTGTCGACACTGCGTCTACTTACTGTACCGAGACGATATTAAATAAAAGGTTTCTTGTAGCAAAACTGATATTTATATTTGTAATTAATTATATCATATTATATTTTATTCTAGTCGCTCGACAGGGCAGGGAGCAACTGACTGACGTTTTTTTATATACAAAAACCGAATTCCTATTCTATTTAAAATACAAATAGTTAGCATGTTCTAATATAGTGCTGCTTTCTTAACAGCCTAGATAAAAGGTTGCATATTGTATAAAACTTTAAAGTACCTACTTTAGATAGTGTTATTAACAAGGTAGAAATAATTAATAGATTCAGTAATGGCAAGATCTTCGATAATTCCGATTGTCATACACAATCACACACACTGACACACTTTTTCGAATAGTAAAAAAGTTACTATTCGTTCTCGGAATTCATTTTTCAGAACTAAAGTACACAGAAGCACTTTGTTTCGGCTTTATTCGCACACCAGTATCTATTCGCTTTGAATGCATGATTGATAGTGCAAAGACTTGAATTTATGTCGATACCATCGCTTCTGCCTTGTCTATGGTAGTTGAAAATAATAGACGCAATTCGCGTTTATTTCTGTATCTATGGTTGGTAAAAGAGGCTGGTAAAGTTTTTTACGGTTTTGATTTTCTTTGTGTTGAGGAAAAAAATATTATGCTAAAGATAGACACAAATCATAACATGACATCACGCTTATATTGTTCGAAGGGTTAGGCAGACGTGTACCTATTGCTATCAACCATTTGGAATCAGAATTTTAATTTTCTATTTAAAAAAAAAACAGCGGCACTCCGGGAGTGCCGACAGAAGAGAAAAAAAAAAAAACAACGCTTTCAAATTCAATTCAAAATATTTTATTTCACATAAACCTACAAGGGCACTTATGAAACATCAGAAGCTAGGTGCACGGTTCCAATTGGTTGCTTCCTATGGAGAAGAGCCGGCAAGAAACTCCACGGTTACTCTTTTAAAAATAAATGGCTTCTACAATGTTTTCAAATTACAGTGTTAATAGGTAGGTATGAGAGGACAGTGTAGGCCTATTAACAAGTACCAGGTACTTAGTAAAATAGAAAATGGTCCACAAGTCTACAGCCTACAGTCTACGGTGTCGGTAAATTGCGTTACAGGTGTCGCGAAATGAATGGTTTAGTTCCATCTTAAAAATGCCCAAAGCGCCTAAAGAAGTTTTCACTTCAAAAAACCAATCTGCCTAGCCTGTTCCCAACTATGTTGGGGTCAACTTCCAGTCTAACCGGATGCAGGTGAATACAAGTATTTTACATGGAGCGACTGCCTATCTGACCTCCACAACCCGTTACTGGGTAACACGATGCCAGCGAATGACATTCACGAATGACAGCCGGGACCAACGGCTTAACGTGTTTTCCGAGGCACGGAGGAGTCTCGGTATGTAAAGATGGTCACCCATCTATGGACTAACCCCATGCGTAGCTTAAACTGATGGATCGACTCGTGCGGCTGTTATTACTTAGCCACGAGCTCTTTTTCGTTTTCTATTAGTAAGATTGTTTTATTTTGAGATAATTATAGTGAAATTTAAATCGGATGGTTAGTATAATCGACCTTGGGCTTTATCACCTACAAGACAGGCGCGACGCAACTCCGGTGGAACAATTTCTATGAAAACTTCACGAAAATGGTTCTATTGGTGTCGCGTTGCGCTTGTCTGGAGCCTTAAGGCGGAATGTCACTTCCACATCGTAAATTGTAAGTTCTATTTTAGCTTCATGACTAAATAGTTGCATAGTTTTAACTTTAGTAAGGTTTCCGTTTACTGGAAATTTTTGTCAAATATCGGCAATACAAGCTATCATTCAAAGTCAGCTTTTTCAAAAATCTTCGGGCAACTACTTAAGGCAAGTCAGCTGCAATGGATAAAAGGACACAGCGGATCGCTAGGTAACGACGCAGCTGACGAACTTGCTAGAAGAGGATCTAGCACGGCAGTCTGTGGACCCGAGCTTATCGTGCCAATCTCCTTCAACCAAATACGCAGGTGGCTGCAGGAATTCACCCACACACAAGCAGCGAACTGGTGGACCTCGACACCGGGTTGCAGGCAGCCCAAGGAAGCTATGCCATCCTTGGATGGCAGGCTAACCAGGCGTTTATTACGCCTGGACAGGAACGGCCTGCGCATGGTGACGGGGACCATCACGGGGCACTGCTCGCTAAACAAACACTTCCACACAATAGGCATAACGGACAGTCCTCTGTGCAGGGCGTGCATGGAGGCTGAGGAAACAGTAGCGCACGTGCTCTTTGAATGCACAGGCGTCACCCAGATTAGAACAGAAACCCTCGGGTCACCCAGATCCTACACAGATGTTCTGAACAGGCCAGGAGACTTAATTAGCTTCTGGAGGGAGGTGGGCTGGTTGGAATAATCACCAAACGGCCGCCATGGCCCACGCACAATGGTCCACCTTACGGACTAAGTGCGGAAACCAAACCCTATAACATAGAACATAGAAGGCAAGTCAGAGTTTAGGAGGCATTGTCATAAAAAACCTTATAACCCTCTATAAAAACACTATAGGTAGGTATAATAATATGTATGTAGGTATGTAGGAATCCGCCCGTATTATGAACAACATCAGATAAAAGTAACTGCCCATTCTGTATAATCTGATCACATTTTGGTGACGCTTATTTTTGTGTCGTAACACTAGAACCAGAGGGCAATAGATACCAAGCTAATTCAAAACATACTGTGCTATCACCAAGGACAAAAAAAGCATAGTGTGTCGCCATATACCTTTTAGTGACGAATATCTGAATCTAAAATACTTATATCTCAAATATAAGCCTGGGTACGATTTGATTGAGATCTCACGACCGCTGTAATTTTACAAACTGATTTCAACTGAATTACCGTTAGGTACTGAATCTGAATTATCATCGCAATGATATTGGGGTTGTCCCCCAAAGTGGCCTCCAACCTCCCCTTATAGCCACCCCGAGCCTCGCATCTGAATATTGTTCTGATTTGGTATCATTTCTGAATCTGATCGCTGTTAAAACAATACACACACACGACAACATTATGAAATAAATGTAGAATAAATATCTGGTAAATCTGCAGACACATGCACTGAGAAATAACAAGTTCGCTTACCAATATCCTGCTAGCTCCGACCATCAGGCCCAAGTGAGTCGGGTGCGCGCGCGCTGTCAATCCCCGCGCGCCACCCCCTCCTTCTCCCACCTCACGTCACGTCTTAACTAGTTATTATCTGTGCCTATAGACATATTACTTCGCATTCGCGACACTCCCGCCCAAGGGAAGAGATAATTGAAAATCTGATCTATTGAAATAACTGTTTAATCAAGATCATTATAGGATTACAACTGATACATTTTCGAAGTGATGACGGGTTAAAACTGAGTTCTGATTATAAGGATTAAGAATACATCTGATACCAACTATTGTCCTCTAATTTTAAATCAACACTGATTATCACTGATTTATTGGATTATTGAAACAATCTGCTCATCAACTGGGATGTCCACTGTTTAACTCTCTCTTTTGCTTTGGCTGCTGATGCCCTGACTGGTCGTCTACTGGTGTCTGGTACTGACTGAACTATGGGTGCATCATTGATAACTGGTTCACCGTTTTGAGTACTTCGAGACTCTTGGTTAAAACTGATTCGATGATCACCTTGTACTGATTGTTCCTCCTGAAAATCTTCAGAGTGTGGACTGATTCTGACTGGTGAAACATTCTGCTCTGGGGACGATTCTGTACTTTGATCGTCAATCTCCAACGGGAATAGATGGCCTACTGAACGGGTCAGTGTTTCTCCTGATGATAATTTGACTTTGGCTACTCTAATCTGCTCATCCGATCCTTTAATCAATTCTGCTATTTTGCCAACTTTCCAATGTGCCCTATTACTATCTGACTTAATTTGAACTGTCTCTGCTAACTTTGGTCGCCTTTTAACAACGACTCTAGGTTGTTTGTGTTTGTCACTTCGTTCGCGGAGGCTAGTCAAGTATTGATTAGTGAACATTTTGGCGAATTCTGAGATGATGATTTGACCACGTTTCCATCCGTCAATCAGATTTGTCTTGGTTACTGTAGCTGGTTCTAAGAAGTCTTGATCTGCAACTTCAGTGGTCAAAGTTCCGCCCGTACGGAGGAAATCTGAAGGAGTCAATATGTGTTCTAACTCCGCACCTACAGTAGTCAGTGGCCTGGTATTAATTACAGCCTCAAGTTCTTTCATTATTGTGCATAACTGGTTTTGGTTTATGAGATGTTTGTCTAAAGTTCTCTTCATACTATGTTTGACTAAACCTACTAATCGTTCATAAAATCCTCCGAACCATGGAGCCAACTCTGGGATGAATTTCCACCGCAAGTGATTCTGAATGCAATAATCTGAAGTTAACACTTCTGCTGTAAGCTTAAATTGCGCAGCATTGTCTGACACAAATAATTTAGGTAAACCTCTTATAGCGACGAATCTCCTAATGGCTAGTAAACATTCTTCTGCTGTTAAATCTTTAACAACCTCCAAATGTATCGCCCTAATTGTTAGACATGTAAACAGGCACACCCAGCGTTTTTCTTTACTGCCCTCATCCACAAGCAGTGGACCGAAATAATCTAGGCCCGTAAAGGCGAACGGAAGTGTAAGGTTGACTCTTTCTGCTGGTAGATCAGGCATAGGTGGTAATTTAAATGGACCGCCACCGTATTTTATACACTGTGGACACTTTCTAATGACTCTTTGAACTGTTGATCGTCCATGTGGCACCCAAAACTCTTGTCTTAATAGAGCTAAGGTATGAGAGACACCTACATGATAATTTTTCTGATGCAGTTCGGTTATAATTTTGTGTGTAAAATCTGAATCTTTTGGAAGTAGTATAGGCTCCTTTTGATTATGTGATAAATTAGTGTATTTGTATCTACCTTTACACCTAATAAGTCCTTCCTCATCTTTATATAATTTCAGTGATCTCGATAAGTTGGTTGTGATACCCTCAACTTCTTTAGGAAAATGTTTAGCCTGAATTTCTAATATTTTACTCTCTTTTTTGTCTGAATCGTTTACTATCATCGGTTCTGGAATATCTAGACTTGGTCTATTATTATCTAAAGGTATTGAATTCGAAAGACCCTCCCCGGCAATTGAAATTTGAGTATCTATATTATTATGAATTGTAGGCCACTGATTTGAATTACTCGTTAAAAAGTCAGGTCCTATGAGCCATCTATTGTAATAACCTACCCGATCCATCCTAGTGCCTACATCAGATGGATTTAATTCAGTTGGCACATATCTGATTTGTAAAGTCTTGTTCTGTTTTATTTCACTGATTCTACGTGCCACAAATGGCGGAAGTAATTTATCTGATTTGAGCCAGCTTATTACTATTTGACTATCAGTCCACAAAAATTGTGCTTTTATTTTTAATCGTAAAAATTTTGTTACATAACCTATAAGTCTACATCCGATAAGTACTCCCAGCAATTCTAATCTTGGAATCTGTAAGTCATTTTGGTCCTTTAACGGCACTAATCTAGACTTGCCAATAACAAAACTGACAATATTATTAGTGTGCAAAGTACCACGTAAATAAATTACTGCTGCATAAGCATGCATAGATGAATCCGTAAAACAATGTAGTTCGTATTCAATTTGCTCCGCGACTTGGCTTTTATTTAAACCTTGCGCAAAATAACGATCAACATGAATATTCTTTAGACATACAAAATTGGATGCTATTTTTTGCCATTCTATAAGTTGACTATCACTCAATTTGTCATCCCATTTAACCTTTTCTTTCCATAATTTTTGAAAGAATAGTTTTGCTGGAAGAACTACCGGAACTGCGAAACCACACGGATCATAAATTGAAGCAATGACCCTTAACACGTCTCTTTTTGACAGAACTGTGCCTAATTCTGTATTGAAGTTAGATTTCAAATATAACTGATCTTTTTGTATGTTCCATAATAAACCGAGAACTTTTATGTGTTCACGGTCTTTTGCTCTAAAATTATCTGGTATGGAAGAAACTAGTTCCTTTGAATTTGAATTCCATTCACGCAAATTCATGGACAAGCTATCAAATGATTCTTTTGCAGCACAATACAGTTTATTTGCATCAGAAATTGTTTGTGCGCCACTTACAATATTGTCAACATAAATGTCGTCCGCAATCTGTTTCAGAAATATATTGTTCGACTTATTTAAATGATATCTGATCGTAGCATTCAGTAGAAATGGACTTGATATGACACCGAATGGGACACGACAAAAACGTAAGTGCACCACATTATTTGGGTGATCTGTGCTGTTTATGTCTTTAAACCAAAGAAATCGTGTTACATCCCTATCTAAATCTTGTAGACCTAACTGTAAGAAAGCCTTTTCGACATCTGCAACTATTCCTATAGGGTGTTCTCTAAACTTAATTAGCAAACCTGTAAGATCTTCCAACATAAGTGGACCCCTATATAGGCATTCGTTTAAACTTCGATTGTCTGCAGTTTTGGCTGAGGCATCATAAACGATACGGAGTGCTTTGGGCTTATTACGACCACGAACACAATGGTGAGGAAGATAGTGAACTGGATGATTTTGTGCAATCTTGGGATCTGGTATAATCTCAATTATTTTATTCTGTAGCTGTTCCTGAATTACCTGATCGTATGCTTTTAAATCTGAATTATCTAATCGTTTCATTAAACCATTGAGCCGACCCCAAGCTAAACCTAGATTATTAGGAAGATTTGGAGGTAATTCAGTCCATGGCCATTGAACGTGGTATCTGTTGTTTTGATACTGAACTGTTTCATTAAACTGCCTAATCGCTTCTTCATCGCGAGTGGTTTTTGGGGAATCTGTGATGCCTATTGATTCAAGGTCCCATAACTGTTTAACATCATCTAGTTTTAGAGGGAGATCGGGTTCGTTTAATTTAGTATCAAATGACCCATCTGATTGAAAGTAAGTCAATACAGTTAACTGATCGGAACTATCAATGTTCTCACTAATTCTTCCAGACCATACCCAACCAAAATCTGAATTAACTAAGAACAGGTCTTGATTGACCGATATCTTTTCTTGTAACATGAATGAGTGATAATAATCGTTTCCGATTAAAATATCAATTTTGTCGCCACAAGACCCATCGTCAGCCATTATTCGATCTTTAATTCCGATTTTGTCTAAATCATAAAAAATTGGTGCTTTTATACTCTGAGTAATATGAGGTACTACATTTGCATAAATAAGACGAGTAAATCCTGTTCGAGTTGTAATACTAAACTGTACTACAGGACTTTTAATAACATGTGGTGATTTGTTTCCAAATGTAAATATTGATAAATTCATTTGTTCAGTAATAGGTAGTTTAAGTAAATTAGTATTACGTTCTGTTATATATGAGCGCTGGCTACCACAATCGAGCAACACCCTACATTGTAGTTTTATTTTAGTTTCTAAATTATCTACAATTACTAGGGCTGTCTGCAACAGCGTAGTGCTATATGCGTTATTAATATGTAAGGTATCAGTTGGTACGGACTTCACTGGCTGTGTTAGCTTAGTTGGACATAATGCTCGATTATGATTGCCAAACTTATTACAATGTCGACATTTTCGTTTGGCACGGCAATTGTCAGCCCTATGGCCTTCACCGAAACAATTATAACAACGGTTTCCTAATTGAGTCTTTCTTTCTTGTAAGGTTTTGTGCACACTACACTCATCATTAAAATGATTCTGCTTACAAAATATACATTTAATTGATTTCTTTTTAGGTGGCTCATCGGACCTGTCACCGTCATGTGGTCTTTTCCGAGGGGGCAGTTTATGTTTATTATGCTGTCTATTTTCATACCTAGATTTTTCCTGTCTGAAGTTTGATGTAAATCTACGCCTTTTATTATCAATAGTCTCTTCCGATCTAACATGTAATGATCCTATTGTAATATTATCAGAAGCCTGTTTGTCTTCGCTAGTTGTTGTATTTTTATTTTTTGTACCTTCTGCAGTTTTCTTTAATCTATTTGATGTTTCTCTAGCCGATATGATATACTCTAAGAACTTTCTAATATTATCAATAGACTCATCTTCGTCAGTTATCTTCATCCTTAATTCGTAAATCAGATCCTCGGGGAACTTTTCTAAAATCATTACTCTAAGATGATTGTGATTTACATCTTCACCTAAAGAACTTAATACTCTAAGATGTCTCTCAATTTCATTTAGAACGTGCCTACAGTCTTTGACCTGACTAGATTCAGCTGATTTAATTCTATAAAGTGCTACATAATGAGCATCAATAATAACGCTAGGTTTGCCATACCGTTCCTTCAATGTGTCGACAGCAATGCGATAGTTTTTGTCTGTTGTGTCCAACCCATCAATTGCCTGTTTCGCGTCACCTTCAAGAACCGAATGAAGGTACAACAGTTTATCAACATCATTAATATTTCTCTTATCAACGTTTGATGAAAACTGATCCCAAAATTGGTACCACTTTAGAACATCACCATCAAACTTGCCCAACTCCATTTTTGGTAACGTACTAATTGTGTTAGCATTGTTGCCATTATTTGTAAAAACGAGTGCGCGGTTTCGATTATTCTGTTTAATATTTACATCTATTTCTGCTATTACCTCTTCGGCCTGAATCTGTGTGGACGTATACTGACTAATTTCCTCATCGTTGATTTCTTTTATCAATTTACAATAATTGTGAATTTCCGATACAAACATCTCATTTATACCTTTTAGTTTAGCACCAATTAGTTCTAATCCTTTATAGTTGGGATCTTCTTTTGATAATTCTGTTAGGGCACACCGTGCAGAGCTTATGTTTGATTGGAGGGATTCATAAATAATTTTTAAACGAGATCGGATAGCGTCTTCCATTATTACGTAATATCGAAGTCTTGGACCGTTTTCTTAGTAAATGAATATCGCGAGTAGATATCTAAAACAATATGACTTGGTATGAGATTCTTATGAAATCAAATCCATCAAACACTAGTATTAGTTTAAGTGAAAGACTATTAAACTAAATCTGAAAACATTTTAATTGGTTCACTTAATAAAGTATATTTATTACTTAGTAGGAATACTCCTTTGATTTCCACCTATAATATAATTAACTACTTAATAAACTTTTACTAGTATCGTTCTGCGCAACGTAAAAAGAATAAATTATTCATTAGACTTCATTCGTTCATTATCGTGTAATCGGATTTATAAAATAAATGTTAACTATAGTCGTGACTAAATACTGTCCAGCGGGCGTTTAATATTATTTCTTGGAATCGACTTAACGCAGGGTAGGCTGGTACCTCAGTGCAGGTTGTGTAATCTGACAATTAACTACATTGATGTCAATCTTTTCTCGAGTAGGTATAACTATGTAAACCTTGCCCTAATACCCAAAGTTCCAATCCAACATAGTTTTAGGTAGGTCATTACACCATACCAATAATGTAGGGCTCTAAGAAAACATTCATAAACTTCATAATAGGTAATAACATGGAACTAATTACTAAACAGTCACAACAGTTTCGAACATGGTTTCTGTCATTTTTTAATCATGTTCCATTTTTGAATTTCTTTGTTGAGTTAATGGCTATTCGGACACCATGTGAAACTGACCTAATTCTGTTAAATGCAGAACACAATTTCAATATACCCACATTATTTAATTTTCGGAACTGAACAATGCATTACTTTTAAAACTATTTTAATGAGATCCCAGCATCTCCACCATGTCGCCATATACCTTTTAGTGACGAATATCTGAATCTAAAATACTTATATCTCAAATATAAGCCTGGGTACGATTTGATTGAGATCTCACGACCGCTGTAATTTTACAAACTGATTTCAACTGAATTACCGTTAGGTACTGAATCTGAATTATCATCGCAATGATATTGGGGTTGTCCCCCAAAGTGGCCTCCAACCTCCCCTTATAGCCACCCCGAGCCTCGCATCTGAATATTGTTCTGATTTGGTATCATTTCTGAATCTGATCGCTGTTAAAACAATACACACACACGACAACATTATGAAATAAATGTAGAATAAATATCTGGTAAATCTGCAGACACATGCACTGAGAAATAACAAGTTCGCTTACCAATATCCTGCTAGCTCCGACCATCAGGCCCAAGTGAGTCGGGTGCGCGCGCGCTGTCAATCCCCGCGCGCCACCCCCTCCTTCTCCCACCTCACGTCACGTCTTAACTAGTTATTATCTGTGCCTATAGACATATTACTTCGCATTCGCGACATAGTGATCATGGCAATGTTCACCATCATCATCATTTCAGCCGAAAGACGTCCACTGCTTGACATACCAGCACTGTTTGTCCATCGCATAACGTCAACACGAAACGAGTCCCAGTGGTGGTATTCAATGTACATGCGGTCATAGTAAATGTATGTATCGCTACTTCTCCCATCCAGCGGATTCCCACGGGCCCCACGGCCTTCACAAGGTCATCAGATGTTGCCATCTTGAAATTGGATTTGAGTGAGACAAAGTTCTATAAAGCCTTCAATGTCGTTATAAAGGGCAAAGGGTTCTTCTTATAAAGAAAAATAACAAGCATTAATCACCACACTTGTTCAACAAATACACAAAGATATTCCCTTAGTTTAGTAATTAGATAACAAGAATTTGGAACTTCTGTCTTAAAATTACAGTACCTAAAACAGATTATCAGTGTCAAATTACCAGCAGAGTGCTATATTAATAGCGAAACCAGATAAAATTTGTCAGGGCTACCCAAAATCCGGTTAATCTGATCACATTTTGACGTCCCTAACCTCGCGTGCAAACTAATTTGACTTTCACATTCTCACCGACACGAGTATGCATAACAAATGCTCGGTTTGAGCAATTTATAAAATATGTACACATTGTCAGATTGCGATTTAGTCATGAATCTTAGGTGATTCAGTGGGGTGATGGGTACGGTACGCCCGGTTCTCACGATGTTGTCACTTTTGGTAGATTTTAATTGGGTTTTTGATGACACTCTTAAGGTGGTTTTACTCCTGCGAGGCGAGGCGTGGATGGGATGGGCGAGAATTAAAATTTGTATGGCAAAATTTCTATCCACACCCTACCCATCTTTGGTGTAAAAGATGTAGATGCGCGAGGATGTGCGAGGCGAGGATTGAAATATTTTTTTAGTACAATATTGAACTTTATTACTGTAAGAATAGAGCATTTATTTACTTTGTAACACGGTAATACAAATCTCGCACCGGCCATCGAGGGCCCGCACGGTCTCTCTTCGTCAAGCGTTGACTCGCGATGTCTCGCGCTGGCACGCGCTGGCACGCGCCGGCTCGCTCCAACCATCGCGAGACATCGCTGCATACTATATTCTCAGCTGGACGGCGCGCGAGACACGGCTGGCCGGGCGGCGCGTGACATCGCGAGCCAGCGCGAGGCAGCGCTAGCCATCGCGAGACGGCGCGGTATAGCGATGGACATCTTTCGGTGTAAAAGGGTAAGCGTGATTTCAATTCACGCCCATCCCATCCACGCCTCCTCTCGCCCTCTCGCCGGTATAAAACCACCTTTACGCGTTTTTTACTTACAGTCGACCACACGCCGTGGTAACACTGACCTTGAGCTGGTGTAGCGTAGTACAGAGTTTCAATAAAATTAGATGTCAGAAGCTTATACTGGTTTTGTGATCACTGGCGTGCGGCTTGCTGGACCTATAAAATTAAAGAGAGACCAAAATATCGGATATTCTCTTTTGTAAAAGTTCAACCCAAGGTCTTTGATTAAAACTCATATATAGCACTATATTTATTATCATCAGTAACGTAACCATAGCGCGATCTAAATCGACGCCAACGCCATCTAGTTAGAAAACGGATACAAAATTTACATAATCCTACTTACTAGAACTAAATGATGAAATTAAACATGATACATGTTTGACATCTTTAAAAGTAACAATAATCAAATGGCCAATTTATAATATGCCAAAGCTTTAAAAAGGCATTTGTAATGTTTTATGACAATAATTCAGATTTATAGTTTCCACTAACATAAAATAAGGTTAGCTTTATGTCATAAAGCCGGGTATGAATTTTAAATAAGTAAAGTGATATTACTGTCTGTGTAATTAGCTCCGACTAAATTGATGATACAGATTTAAAAATGATAATCTGCCCACTGTTGTAGGTAAAGCGAAGCTACAAGTTTTGTTCGTATAAATCATAAAGAATAATTTTATCCCTACATTCGATCTTTTAAATTATGATACCAATTAATAACGATGCTACTATACAAATAATTTTATCTTAAAATTAAATTTCGAACCCTAATTAAAATACTAAATGAAAGGACAAAGTAAACATACTTTAAACTTATTATTTTCATTTAGTTTGTGTAGCAAAAAGAAACAGATGATAATTAAATTTTATGGAATTAAAACGGACCCATTTATTTCACTTGAGCTAATTTCAACTGTTATTTTAAAACAAGCAGTGGGCAAAGCTAGCTTTTAATAAAACCTTGCACTATATAAAACGAATTAATAGAAAACTTGTAAAAATCACGGAGACAATAAATAGTTCAAGAACTGTAGCATCGCATAGCAAAGCTTTTTTTTTTATAAAGAACCAATGATTAAATTATTTTCTTTGCAATTGGGACTCAAGTAGTAGCAGTACCGAACAAAATGAAAAAAAAAAAACCTGACTGACTTTTAGATAAACACTTTCAAATTCCAGCACATAATAACACTAGGCCTCGCAACAATGACTTCTCAAAAATCTCTCCCTCGAGATGTCATCGGGTGAAAAGTTCACTTTACTTACTGTCACTCGACAGATAAATGAACACGTAGTAGCGGCAACCGGGTCGTTGTTCTGGCGCCACACGCGACCTACCCTTATTACGGAGAAAAAAGAAAAACAAATGCCAACTAGCTACTAGCTAGCTCCTACGTGCCCCAATACAGAAGGCAATTTACATTTTTCCAACAAAAACTCCACAAAACAAACGTAGTGCTGAGGTTTTAATAAGAACCGACTGAAAACTTAAAGATCGTTTCAAATACGATTGTTCTACTTAGTTGGATAATAGCCCCTCTAATCCAAAATGCGTTAATTCTCTCTCCAATATCAACTCTATTACTTGATCGTTAGAGTTCATTGTTTCACAACTTACGATCGAGTTTGGACTTTCTGTCAAAAATAGAATTAAAGTAGCAGGTGGAATTATTTCTATTCTCATTTCTAGAAGGTTTGAATTAAAATAATAATACAAATCGTGGAGCAATTTTCATTACTTTATTTTCCTAACTATAGTAAGCCGTCCCGGTAATTAATTACAGCGAAGTTGTTGCTTTATATAATTGCGATTGCTGGATCATTAAAAAGAATGAAAAAGTATCGTTTCACTGCTTGTCTTCAGTCTTCTAATTAAATATTCGAGATGGTTTGGAAATGTAGACAGAGTAAATAATGATATTTCTATAAAGGATACCAATTTTTTTATTGAACAAACGACCTTATACTGCAATACTTTAGTTTCATTATGAAAAAACTAACGTCCAAACCTAGTCACAATTACTGCATTTGTTTCATTTTCTGGTGATCACTGATGCTATAGCCATATAGTATATTACGGCCGCGGCCTGCAAAAGGGGCATCCATTAAAACCTGGTTGCGGCCAAGGCTTGCATAGTACTTTTCTCAAATAACGCGCGAAAATTAAAACTAATTAAAATAATTATAAATTCCAGAATCAATGACCAACAACGATCATTTTCTACGCACCACTATGTTAATTTGTTTCTTTTTTACTTTAATCAAGCTCTATTTGCAAACCAAAACAAAATTTAAATAAAATATTTGATCGGTTACCTCATTGGTTATCATATGTCGAAATAAAAAGCTCGTTCCATTTTTTATCACACGACTGATATGAGTTTTCATAGTAATTTATTCGACCGCTAAACACGACGGATATGGATTTTCATACTAACATTGCCGGCCGCCTGCTCGCACGTGAATACGACATGACCAGTACAGCATTTTCAATTTATCTCGAAGAAAGTTGTCAAAATAATACTCGAATTTCCAAGCATGTTTGAGAAAAGCATGATGACCGCTACAGTCTCCTAAGGCAACTTTTATTATAGCCATCTACAAAGTAGCCATGAGCCGCTTAAAAACGTACAAGGATAT
Organism: Agrochola litura; assembly: GCA_949152395.1. Lineage (NCBI taxonomy): Eukaryota > Metazoa > Arthropoda > Insecta > Lepidoptera > Noctuidae > Agrochola > Agrochola litura. The sequence continues at coordinate 2,856,008 of OX424496.1, forward strand.
AGAAGAAGGATATCAAATGATGTACTAGAACGATTTCTCTGTAAGCTCCATATTAGTTATCAGAACTTTTATCCCTCCAATATCACCTGTGTATTCATTTTGTCGATATTCGCAAAATTATTCCCGATGCAATTTCGAGCTTATTTATTTCTCTCGTACCTGGCTGGTGCATCGATCTGTTTGAACATCTTTAACAGTTTTACTAAGAGGAGGCTCCCTAAATTGTATGTTAATTTGCATTAATATTCTGAAAAAGTCACGTATACAATCAAAATGGAACTTTAGTACCTATATGATTTATTGGATCTTTTTCTTTCAAAATATAAAGCAGTTACGTAATTGGAAAATTTTCGCTTGATCCATTTTTTATTCGAAAATCATGTCTTTTTTAAAGATTATTTGAAACAAAAACAAGATAACTCTGATTTTATGTCTAAAATAATTATTGACAGTGAGGAAATATAGTTTATTATCCAAATGTAAGATATTTTTTCTCTAGATCAATTATTACTTTAGTTATAAACGAAATATGAATTGAGACTTACGACGTTTAGTTCCGTGCTTGGAAACGACCAAAGAGCGCACGCGATATTTGACTTTATTACTGATGTGTTAGCGTTTAGCACATAGTGGAGTGGTGGGGTGCATTGGGACGGAGTTTGCGTGGAAATTGTCTTTGGAGTGCCTGGTCTTAACTTTTCTTTAAAGCAATATAAATAGCACTTTATTGCAAGTGATGTTTTTGTTAATGTGTACTTGCATAACACATCAGCTTATAATTTTCCTACTGCTGGAACACAGACCTCCTCTCTGTGAGAGGGAGTGGGCAGTAACCCACCACACGGGCCCTATGCGGATTGGTAGATGTCACATCTTCGAAGTTTTTGGCCCTCGGTCATGCTGATTTCGTCGCGATGTTTTCATTCACCGTTTTGAGAGCAATGACGTTAAAATAATTTACACAAAGTAAAGTGTCTGTCAGGGTTCAAACCTACTTGCGGGAAAGTCTGAAAGGCACGCCCTCCCGCTCCGCCCAGAGCCTCAGAGCGAGAGAAGTTATTTAATAATTTCCCAAAAAAAAATATAAATATATATAAACGTTGAAATAGCCTAACAAAACATGTGTGTCAAGAATCACATAATTTTAAAACATGCCAAATCGAATCATCTTTTTGCCCGCATGCGGTTGGCAACAGAAAAATCTGCAAAAGGATTTTTGTTATGTAGGTAAGTGGTTTGAAAACAGTTAAGTAGCGGGTACTTAATTGTTAAATACTATCACAATTTCAAAGCAAATATTGTGAATGTCAATCGCATTATAAAAAAAAAAACAGTGGCACTCGGGGAGTGCCGACATAAGTGAAAACTTGAAAAAAAATCAGCACCGCGGTAGTCAACGCGTTGATGTCTTTTTAATGATCAAAAGCGGGTGTCGTCACAGTGTCGCGAAATCAATGGTTTAGTCCCATCTCAAAAACGCCCAACGCGCCTAAAGAAGTTTTCACTTCAAAACTAGCTTCTACCCGCGTCTTCGTCCGCATGATATTTTTTGTTATAATATAAAATATTCTACATATAGTACTGTAGCTTCCCATTAATAAAATATTTTTTTGAAACGCAGCAGTTCCGAAGATTAAATTACCCCCATATTTGTATAGATGAATAGATAAAGCTTTTGTTTACATTAAATAACAGCTGCAACCGCATGCGGTAATATCCTATTACATACTTCTGTTTATTCATTATGTTTTCTCATTCCTAGAATAAGACCTTGAGTGAATATACACATATTATCTTTATACAAAACTTTATACAACTCACCTATACAATGGTACATCGTTCTTGTACCAAACGACGAGCAGCAGCACATCTGAGGCCTGTGTGGAGCGAGTGTCACATGGCAGTGTCGCATCGCCGCCTGACACCGCTGACACTTTCACTATGTCTAGAGACTCCGCTATGACACTTGGCGTCGGCCGGAGACCTGTTGACAAGTAGAGTTTGTGAGGTTTATTATGTGTATCATGTTATAGGAATTTATGTGCATAAGAATTAGTCTTTAACCCTAGATCAGTTGATTAGGAATACGTAAGGAAGTAATTAAAACAGAGAAAAAGGAATAAGTCGTATCAAACAGAATTTAAAATAAGTGTTGTCGAGTGTATTCCCACTGCTGAAAAGATCACCAAAAGATATGCAACTAAAAGGTATACCTAAAATTAATTAATTATAATTATGAATATGTCGGATCCGGTCATTAGTACGGACACGAAGCGAATGATAAGCGTGCTACTGGCGACATCAAGAGAGATCTATTGACACCAAAAAAGGCGCGCTTCTACAGTATCGTGATGTTTTAAGACCAAGGCGAGGAGGACATTCGGCCTCTGGTCGCATCGGAGTCAAGACGTCACGGAACTGTTCTCGATTCGTGGTGCTCAGTCATTGTGTTAGTTGTAATTTGTGATCATTGTGTTAGTTGGTGATTTTAATAAACGCCGTCTTACCCAGTGTGTGTATAATTTAGCTAGTGTGATTCATTTGATAGTAAATTATAATGTGATCTGAATTGCAAACTGTTTTTCTATTGCGCATTAACCAACACTACCCACACTACGCCCACAGTAATATATTATATTTTAGTTAAATAGTCTACACAGTAGACTATTTACCTAAAATATAATATAATCATAATGGTATTCGCGCATAAATGATTTGCGATTGCAAAGGTAGACATTGCTAATTTACTATACAAAAGGGTCATAAAACAAAAAAAAAAAAGAAACGTCAACAAGACAATGCAGTATTAAGACATAAACTGTACCGCCAGAAACGCAGACCGAATAGTAATATCATACCGTGCCGGATCGAAACTTGGCACAGCACACCACAGGTTTAAGTCACCCTAGTTAATAACTCCATTATTTTTCTGTCAAAAGAAATGAAGCAAAACCGATATGGAACTCTGATAAACTTTTATTCAGAAATAGAAAAAAAAATTACGTTGTTATTTTTGTAATTATTTTCCGTTACTAAATAAATAAAGTTATGAACAAAACTAGCATGTCATTGTATGTCGTTAGTCGTAATGTAAATGTTGTTCTACCGTGTTGTGTAAACGGCGAGTGATTGGCTTCGTTTAATTATATGGGAGGACGTACCACACCATCCAAGTAACTAGAATTCAAAACAATTATTTGTCTATTAAATCAATCAAATAAATATATCTTTATTTTAAGATTGTTCTTAATTATTTGCCGTCTCTTCTTTATACGACCAATTCTTTGGAACCGAGATAAGTATCGACTTGTAATATGGTTTACAAAAAAAACAGATAACGCACAGCCAAAGATTTCAATCGCAGGTTGACCCTGCCGCGTCACAAGATGGTCGCGTTTCTGTTTCATTTTGACACCTCTGACACATACAATGTCGCAGAGGCTTGACTTGATTGTCATGGAAACGCCATTATTATTGTGCGAGCTGACTCTTCTCAGTATGGACGCTTTTTCGCGCGACTTAGTACGGTGAGGGCAAATCGACGATTTAAATCTTTGCAATAGAAGTCTTGTGGTGAAAGAACTCTTCTACAAAATTTCATTTCAAAATTTTGCACAGTAATTCGTTTTATAACGAAAGAGCACTGAGGAAGGATTTTTGAATTTTCATCCTTTATGGGGGTTAAATTGTGAATGAGACTTTGTATGGAAGTTCGTCATTTTTGCCGATAGTAAATCCCATCGGGCGTATGGCTTGTATTTGATCTCGCGTACTAGACAGAGACGAATCCAGCAAGTCGTGGTTCGGTGGTTCGTGGCCCAGTCTGCGGCTAGTTGGCCGGTTGGCTTTTGCGACCAAGTGCGCGATTCGTATCGTTTCTAACTATAGTACCTACCTGTACTCTAATTGCGTAACTTATTTTCGTAAACAATTTTGCCTAATTGGTTTCATTTTGATAGTTCAACAACATTCATTGCGTTATTTACGTTGCTGAGGAGATTTTTTTATCCAACTTATAAAGCAATGGATTAGCAATATGTTTCAAATCGAAACAAATTGTGATTGTGTTGCATTACGCAATTAGGGTACTGGTCATGGTCGTGGTCGTGGCCATCTAGTGCGCGAAATCTCTAAATAGACAAATGTGTTTTTAATTAAACTAAAAACACAAAACTAAAACTTATTACACGATTGACGATTTTCTTAGTGATGATTCACTAACTAATTGACATACTATTACCCTAATTGACATAATTATTGATTCGCTTACTTAGTCTTATTTTATTTATTTTTATTGCTATGACCACACTGACATTTTTATTAAATTTTTTGTAATTCCAATGATCTGCATATTTCTATTTTTTTTATTTATTTGGTATTGTAAACCTTTGCATGCCCATGTGACGGTAAAATATCATCATCATCATCATCAGCCTATAAATGTTCCCACTGCTGGGACACAGGCCTCCTCTCTGTGAGAGGGAGTGGGCCGTAATCCACCACGCGGGCCCAGTGCAGGTTGGTAGATGTCACATGTCTTCGAATTTTCAGTTCTAGGACATGCCGGTTTCCTCACGATGTTTTCCTTCACCGTTTTGAGAGCAGTGGTGATGAAATAATTTACACAAAGTAAAGCGCCTGTCTGGGTTCGAACCTACGACCTACAGCTCGTAAGTCGCGGCCGTTACCACTGGGCCACCACTGCTGCACGGTAAAATATGGAGAACTTTATTACAAAAACACCTATGTACTATACCCATTTTTGCAAAGAAATAAATGATTTGATTTGATTTTTGATTTGAATTTCAAATACACATGATTCCATTTACCCAAAAAAGGCTAACGCGAAAAAAGTATGGAAATATGGCATCCTGACTTAACAAACGAGAATCATGATCAGCCAGTAAGAATTTCGCGACTCGATTTCCTTTAGAAATCGAGTCGCGAAATTCGAATTGTTCGTTCCCAGTGAATACCAGCGCGATCGTGACAAATGGCCCGATTAACAATCCTGGCCCCGAAGAAGAGATGGTGCGACTAACGATGCAATATATCAAAGGATTTTTCTTAACGCTGACGAGACTCTCAAGTTATTTGCTTGTTAAATATTAATGTGATCATAACCGTAATGCTTTGAAGATATTGCTGACGTGGGGATGTGGAAACAGAGTTGGTTACTTGAGTTTGTTTGAGTTGAGTCGTGCATTCAGAAAGCTTCTATTAGATTGGCAGTACATGCTGTACTAGCACACACTCGTGTTATATTATTTACCTAGTGAAATAGTAAGGTAACAATAATATTTTTTTTTTTTTTTTATATAATATATTCGTTTATTCATTTTAATTCTTATTCGATTACGTTTTTAAATATTTCTTAAAATAAAAAGGACAACATCACGCTTTGTTTCCCCGAAGGGTTGGGCAGAGGTGTCCCTGTAGCAGGTACACCCACATTTCGCCAGTTATGTTTAAGTCCCATGTAATAGGGGGCGAGCCTATTGCCATCAACCGGGCACAAATTCAGACTCCGAGCTGCTACTGAGAAATTCCAGATAGAAAAACCCAATAACACTTTGCCCGACTCGGGAATCGAACCCAGTACCTCATGCTCAGCAGTAGCGCTTGCGATCACTAGACCAACGAGGCAGTCAGTCAGATTTTTATTTTAATGATTATATAAATAAATATTTTTTTGATACAGCCGCGAATCATATTTAGGTCGATATATAACCTGATACTGATCTGCAAATTGCAAAAAAATGTAAGCAAATTTTAATTTCGCGGGTTACCCTGACGCTTTCGCCGTAAGCCAGACTTGCAACTAGATTTTCTTGAACTCAACAAAAATAAGAGTTTTGCAAGCGCACCGCGTCACAAAAACCGACAGTTGAATCAATCGTTAAGAAATAAGAATAAGGTAACTAAATCTATCTAGAGTTAGTTAACTCATTTACACCATCAAAGCAAGTGCTAATAGTTTAGTAAAAATAATAAAAAACATTCATAAAAACTATACAGCAGTTTCATGTGCCATCTCCTCCAAAACATTCCATTACACTAAGCAGCTCCGATTTGATGAACGAAACATGGTAATAAATAACACCAATTACATTAGCGGCTTCACTGCCGTCAAAACGCTGTAGTTTCCACCCAAAATGCCACCTCTAAAGGAAAATACGGGAGCCATACGTACATACGTAAAAGCCGACAACCTATTAATAGTCTTAATGGAGTTTCTGTCTATAAATGTCTGTTCTCCTCGATAAACTGGTGATATATATCTGCCTTGTAAAACAGAGGTTGGTATGTACCTACCTATAAAATAAGTGGGTGTATCAATTTAGTGTGGGAACTTTGCGGATTACTGCCAGGTCTACATTTGTATGAATCTCGGTTGCGTGTTGCCGCTGTGTAACATACGTATCAATATACGTAAATGGACCAATATACATGAACCTGGTTTAAGGTTCCACTTTTATTTCTTTTATTTTTCTTTGTATCCACCTTTTTTGATATTTTCGTGTTTTTCACGCATTTGTATTCCGCCCACCGAGAGAACGCGTTTCTGACACCTGTCAGTTGAACACGATTAGGAACTTATAAAGTTAAAAAATTTGAAAAACACGTATTGTTTTGTATACTTACCGTTTGTAGTTCGTTCACAGTTATTTTCTATTTGACTAGCTGACCCGAGAGATGTTGTCCTGTCCAAATTTCAATTCATACAAAATTTACATAGGAAATGCACTTTCAGTTTTCCCGAATTTTGTAATCTCTCAAAATCTGATTTGGACTATTACGGACTTTTTAAAACAAAACAAAATCCTAATCAGTCCAGCAGTACTGAAGTTATGCGCTTACCAAATAATATTATTTAATTTTTATTAAATAGATTTGGCATTACAGTGATTTTCATTATCGTTGCTGTCAGATGTAAAATAACTGCGAAAAGACTGTATATAACTGACAGGTATCAGAAACGCATCGGAAAGCGTGTTAAAATTAGTCCACCAAATTCTATTTGGCAATATAAACTTGTTTGACAATATTCCGTCTTATTTTATATCCATCAAAAATACCAAAATTTGTTAATGAAATTTATAATGATTTCGATAACTACAAAGCTAAACAAGAAACTATATTTAGTTTAGCCATTACCTTTACATAAGCTTTCAAACCAGATTATTGTATCCTGATAAATTTATTTTGACGTAACCCAGATTGTACCGGCCTATATCTACATTAAGTCTAAGTGGATTTTGATGAATGTTCTGCCAAATAATTTGCCATGTTCCGTAAGTAAGTTTGACTGCAACCTTTATTTACTTCATGTTGTTGTTTCATGCTTTATTGCTAAGGCATCGCAAGATATGAGGAACAGGGTATAAAGTTCACTCATCCTCTATAAAAAGGGAGGATCCTCCGACCAGACTGGTGTCTGATGGGCTACTGCCTGACGATTAATTTTGGGACGTTGTTTAAATACTAGTCACGCTGTAAGTCTGCTTGCGCGATACAGGATTTTGCGTGATGTCAGTGAGATACGTAGTTCGAACGTAGCAATATAGAAGCCGCCACAGCACCATACTATGAGCTAGCATATAATATAACATTGCTGCGCGAAGGTTCAAAGATTACAAGCAAAAAAGTTAAAAAGGCTCGAAATCGTGAGTCTTTCGCTAAGCAAGGTCTAGAGGTATTTACAAAAAACGGAATAATTTAGACAAAAACTTGACCTTTAGTCCATACAAATGATTTAATAAATATATAAAGCAGGCTGATTGGACAGGAGTGACTATCGAGATGACGACTAAAAAACAGTGGCACTCCGGGAGTGCCGACAGAAGTGAAAACTTTAACAATTAAAAAAAAATACTTCCAAAACCTTTAAAGTAAAAATACTTGCATAGAACATTGATCCGTAACGTAATATAAATAAAGAGCACAATCACGTTTACAAAAATGAGGTGTCGGTAACGGTGTCGCGAGTTCAATTGTTTTTTCCCATTTTAAAAATGCCCAACGCGCCTAAAGAAGTTTTTACTTGAAAAACATGTTGCCTTGTTCTTATCTCAATTTATATAATTCAATGGGCAGGGTGCAATGATGATAAACAAGACTGATTTGTGGTGCCAAAAAAAAAATCTAACAAGCATTAGCCCGCGGTTTCGCCCGTATTATGTCAATAAAGAGTAGCCTATGTCCTTTCCCAAAGTTTAAAGTATCCCAATACAAACTTTCATCAAAATCGGATCAGCCATTTAGCCGTGAAAGCGTAACAAACAAACATACGAAAAAACAAAATATTCTCTTTAAAATATTAGTTAAGATAGATTGTCGACTAACAAATCCATGATAAAAATGAAGGGTTAACTATCCTTTAAAAATATAATCTACAAATTATAACTAAAACAGCCTTATCAACTATTTAAACGCTAAACACCAACATAATGTCTATAGAACCAACTCATCAAGTAAGCGCTATAACATGTTCCATTTAAAACGAACGAATTCATTGAGTACAGCAAGTCCCGCGAGAGCCGACCCTATTTCAGTACATGTCATGGCGAGAATCATACGTCGTGAACTGACGTTAACTCCACCAATTGTTGTTCAAAATGGACTAAGTGTACTTACGTTATTTGATATTACATTTCCTAGCTGAATCTCCACCGTTTTCGTGATTTCTTGGTACATTTGTCAAGTGTGTTTTGTTTTTGACAGCATTATGATGTTTGTTTTGTTTCTTTTTGAAGTGAAAACTTCTTTAGGCGCGTTGGGCATTTTTGAGATGGGAAAAAATAATTGAGCTCGCGACACTGTTACCGACACTTCATTTTTGTAAACGCAATTGTGCTCTTTATTTATATTAAGTTACGGATCAATGTTGTAATGCAAGTATTTTTACTTTAAAGGTTTTGGAAGATTTTTTTTAAATTGTTCAAGTTTTCACTTCTATCGGCACTCCCCGAGTGCCACAATTTCTTTTTTTAAGTATTAACTAATGTATGATCTATGGGTATACCTTTTATTTTTCGACGCCATTTGTATCCGTAAACGCAGGAGTCGTTTAGTGTAGGGTGACGTTTGGTAATAATGAATTTCAAATAGATTCTCCGAATCTGAATGATTGACTCGCAACAATATCTCCATGCATAGTTAAAGATACATTTCATATATACCTATCCATATCTTCAATAACAAAAAAGATTTTTAATAAAGCAACTCTGCTATTGAACCCTTAAAACAAAACTACCTACTAAGATGTTCTTCGAACTGTCCAAGCCTGTGCCCGTTCTAAAAAACTCGAAGCACCTCTCCAGGTATGTTCCAAAATTTATTCTGTCACATTTATTTCTAACATAAAAACGTTATTGGAAAAACGTGTCGAAGTTATGAACCTACGTAAGCACAAAGTGAAATCCGGATCCGATATTCGGTGCGTACCGAATTCCGGCGCTAATCGCCTCGTTAGTCACAACGCCGCACGGATTATCTCCGGTGGAATAATACCGGAATACATGCTTTTATGCAGTACCTAGTCTATCTTTAGAGCATAGTCCGTTTCCATTTATTTTATTTATGTCAATGTTCATTATTTTATTTCGGGTCTCTCTCGGCAGTTTTCGGCTCTGTTATTGACATATTGTTCGGGAGTGTATTTTGAATTTTACATTATAAAGGGGTTGCAAAAATGAGAGTTTCGTTTTTAGATTTATATTATTTTATAAAATCCCGTAATGGGCAGAGCATTGGCGCAGTAGTTGAGCTCTTGGCTTATCTAAATACATACTGCATTATGGAACGCTGTAACTATGTTGTGTTTATACTTCTTGTTACTATTACAGCTGATTAACTTTCATATCAAGTTCAGCTTAAGCTACAACTTCTAGCATTATCCAATAACATTTATCAATGAGAGCAGTGGTGGCCCAGTGGTAACGACCGCGGCTTACGAGTTGTAGGTCGTAGGTTCGAACCCAAACAGGCGCATTACTTTGTATAAATCATTTAATCACCACTGCTCTCAAAACGGTGAAGGAAAACATCGTGAGGAAACCGGCATGTCCTAGAACCGAAAATTCGAAGACATGTGACATCTACCAACTCGCATTGGGCCCGCGTGGTGGATTACAGCCCACTCCCTCTTACAGAGACGATGCCTGTGTCCCAGCAGTGGGAACATTTATAGGCTGATGATGATGATGATGATTTATCAACAGTATTAGTAATAAAATCTTTTGATTAGACAAATCAAACGATGCCCATTTACAATGATGGTTATGCCGTCTGTCTGTTAAGTCTTATAAATTGTTAAACAATACCAACTCATATCAAATAAAAAAAATCAAACAATGTTATCATTGTGTCTGACTCATCAAATAATTCGTCTATTCACTTCCTGTCCACTTTTCAGCCATGTTCACTTTATTTTCATTAAAAAACTGGTATCATATTCAGATAATATCAAAAAGCTTTAAAAATATTAGTTTTTCCATTAAAACGCAGAGTCTATGGTTGCCTACAAAATGGACGATATAGTGAATGAACTTCGAAATTTGAATTTTATGGCCGTTAAAAGCTAGCGGCCATATTTATTCATAAAGCAGTAATGTATTTCAACTTAGCGAGTTCATATAGGGAGTGGACTATCACTTAAAAGCGATTATGCCAGCTATTTATGATTCAAAATAAAATGGAGTCGCATTAGCCAATGAATCGACGGAATGTTTAATATTATTGCTCCTGTTGAAGAACTCAGCAACAGCAAAATAACATTACGCCTACATTTCCAAACTCAAACTCAAACTCAAAGCATTTATTTCAAATAAACCAATTACAGGTACTTTTGAATTGTCAAGGGGTCGGTCAGTCAGAAAGATGAAGCTAGTTGCCCATTCCAAAGCGTAGTAGGTACCTATGGAGAAGAACGGGCAAGAAACTCCACGGACACTCTTTTAAATAAAAAAATTGTTACAAAATATTGGTTACATTATTCATGTTGAAATCATACATGTGAGAACAATGTAGAAAGACGTGCACGTTAAAAAGCGTCCGTAACAAAAAACAAAAATAAAAACAATTCAAAAATTAAAATAAACCGTGGCAGTTAAGAGATGACCAGTCCCTACTGACGGCGCCCGTTCACGAACATGACGCATGGATCAGCACCATTTAGCTCAACCATTTTGAAGGGAACTTAATGATCCAACACACACGCCACCATCAGCGAGACATTTGAGTGAGCATGACACTCTCAGCCGCCAGGGCACATTCAAGTCAATGAAAGACGTACCCAGGTAATGGTAGCTTTATGGAATGTACGTGGTCACAATGCCCACACATGTGATATGCAATTATACAATACAAAGAGATTGAATTTATACAAAGAAAGATAGTTTTTACAATCTTCATCAGCCGCAACAACACTTTCGAATGCTCATCAATTAATTTATGTGCCCTTGTGGAGCTGGACCAGCGCTAAGCCAAGCATTTTTATCAGCGATGTAATCCCCCAACTTATAATATGCTTGGCAGCATAGTGTGCGTTTTATACAAGATTTAAATTTCGTTTCGTTTAGTTGGAGTATGTGGGGAGGTATTTTATTATAACATTTTAAACAGTACCCAATGAAGGATGAGTCTACTTTAGCCAGTCTGAAACCCGGTTGAACTAATTGGTCCCTATTTCTAGTCCTATGATTGTGTCTATCACCTCTTTTACTGAAAAGACTTAGATGTTTCCTTACATACATGATGTTTTCATAGATATATTGACAAGGTACCGTCATGATGTTAATATCTTTAAACAGTTCCCTTAGAGAATCGCGTCTGCAGAGGCCATATATTGCTCTGATGGCTCTCTTCTGCAGAATAAAAATAGACTCAATATCTGCCGCCCGTCCCCATAGTAAAATACCGTAAGACATAATACTATGGAAGTAACTGAAATAGACTAGTCTCGCGGTATCTACATCAATAAATTGACGGATTTTTCTCACAGCATATGCTGCTGAACTTAGCCGTCCCGTAAGAGATGTTAAATGAGGACCCCATTGCAGCCTTGAGTCGAGCGTGATCCCCAGGAAAACAGTTTTATCGACGAATTCTAGTTTCTCTTTATTCAATACTATGTCACAATCACTACTTTTAACATTTGGTAAAGCAAATCTTATGCATTTAGTTTTTTTCCCATTTAATACTAAATTATTAGCAGTGAACAGATAGGCACAAGCGTATTAAGTAAACCCTCAGTCGCCATATAGGTAGGTAGGTTTGGAATCAGTGATAGTCCAGTGGTGTGACCGTCGGACTGCCAAGTCATAAGTCTCGAGTTCGAACTCAAGGCCTCTGACTTTTCGGATTCATGTGCATATTGTTCAATTATCACTTAAAAACTATCAGAATTAATATAATTATATGTACAAGTATATAAAAAAGGGGGGAGGCATAATCATAGGGCATCAAAAAATTCGTCCGCATCGCTGTCAATAGGAAAAGTGCCCAAAAGGCTGGCAGCATTGCCACGTTGTATGGCAATGCTGATTCTTTGGGCAAAGAATAGGCCAGCCCTCTGGTCACGTGAAGGTTCTTCACGTGAATTCACATTATCACTTGCTTTAAAAACGGTGAAGGAAAACACTGTGAGGCAACGCCTGAGTGATATTTCTCGACGGTATGTGAAGCCAAAGTCAGAAACCCATGGGCGGCTTTAAAACTCTGACGCCAGGCTAGTCACTAACCACACAAAAAGAAGAAGAAGCCACATATGTAAATAGATAGATAGATACTCGTAGATAAAACATTTATTTAGTGCACACAAAAGACACACGTAAACACAATTAAATTATAACAAATTAAATAAAAACAAGATGCCAATGTAAAAAAAATAAAATAAAGAAACATAAGTGTAGAAATGGAATGACATTATGACATACTTTGGAATAATTAAATATATAAGGTGCGGTGTGCGTCTCAAGGTTGCACCAAATGGGAGTCCAACTCAGCAGTATGTAGGTATGAAGACAGATTGTAAAATGCAACAATTAATCCCTGCAATCTCAGTAGCAGCCCGGAGTCTGGATTTGTGCCCGGTTGATGGCAATAGGCTCGCCCCGTATTACATGGGACTTAAACATAACTGGCGAAATGTGGGTGTATCTACTACAGGTACACCTCTGCCCAACCCTTTGGGGAAACAAGGCGTGATGTTATGTTATGTTATAATCCCTACTTTTCTCGATCTCATATTGAATCCAGTACACAGCGCTGCGCTTGTTAAAACCCTTGATAATAGTTGCATTTTTACCTTGTATACAGCGAAAAATATTATTATATTACATGAAAGAGAACTTCATGAAAGGTAATATTTTTTTTTACTTTCTGCAACTAAAATCCTTTGACGATGACAAATACAATAATAAAGAGCGTTTAGTTTTATTTTTCACGTAACAGTCTCTAGTAAAAGTAAAGTATTTTAATTATATTCATGAACTTTTGTGAACAACGGCTTGAAGTAGATTGAGAACAACATAAATGTACAGATGACTTTGTACTTGCTAAATTATATGATAATAAAAACGTGTGCGGTCGGGGGACCCCCGTCAGGAACGAAGATTTTTCTCACATAGGTATGATTTAAAACAAAAACAAATTTTTTTCAGGCGCCATACTGGATTTAATTTTGATCAATTTCACACTTTCTCTCTCTCTTCGGCACGCAGTGTACTCGGGCCGATGTGTACAACTTTATCCCACGACACTGTAATCACTTTACTCTTTTTCTTTTTTTTTTCTGCTGACATTCTCTCTCTCTCTCTCTCTTTCTTTCTCTTTGAATTAGAAGTAGACAGTCGCAAGCATTAACACTTTTTAGTGTGATGATTTCTGAAAGTTTACAAGCCGCGTTTAAGAACTTCGTTCCAAAAATATTATTTTTCTACAGAGAGTTCATGTTTACTTACCTACTTGTCTTTAAAATGTTAGATTTATAGCTCGTACCTTACCTAATACAGCCATTATTAATTCATTAAATAAGATTCCTCCACACTTTTTATTCGATCTTTTAATAGCACGTTGTTTTCTGGACCACGCTTCTGATTCTATAAGTCATCATTCAAAGAAATACCAAGCAAGCCGAATGACATCGGACACGTTCGATTTTCCCGAACAAGCTCGCAAAATTTTCTAGAATATTTTGACAGATCTCGAAAGACATTAATGAAACTTCTACCGTACCTACCTACTCATACAAAAGCTCCAGTATCTAAAAAGTGATCAGCATAACCAGTTTTATTTTACACAAATTCGATTCCATCAGTGTGGAGGTCTTACAAGTTCGCGTGTGGAATTCGCCGGCTTTTTCTCACAAGTACCTATGTATCGTGATACGTGACGGGGCCAAATTGGAGGGGAAAATTTGCCAAGAACACGTAATGTCTGAATTGTGACTTTGACGTTCGTAATGTGGAGCGAAGTTTCAAGTGTTGGTTGTCTGGGAGAAATCGATGGCTCTCGACGTCGAGAGCGATCCTTGAATTCCGTGTGCGCTTCACTAGAATTACTGTACCTTCCTTGTCTAGGGCTCGGTTTATTTTGAAAAACCAAAAAACTGGGCCCTTGTTCCACTCTGTTTGTCTTCAAATTTTTCGCAGAAAATACTTGAGTCTTGCTAAAATTAATGTCAAGTAACTAAGTCAATAGCAATACGAGAAACGTATCCCTCTCTGAAAGTAATAAAATATTTTTATTTAGGTACAACATGTGTCCTACTTTTCAAGACCTAGTTTCTGTTGAATTTTGTTTGATAAAAAGGTTTTTTTACAGCTGGCAATGGTTGTAGGCTGTAGGTGCCTTTAAAAACAAACTTACATCAAATTCTTCACGTCCATGCTGTGTCACATCCATACACAGCATGGACGTGAAGAATATCATGCATGGAAGTGAATATTATTATTAATTGAAAACGACGTATTTGAAAACAAGAATACTAGAATAAAATGCGTTTAAAATTTCAAATAAGTACCCAAAATAAGCTCATCATTTTCCTATGGTCACAGTGATAGCATAACTGGTTAATCTAATTAGGTACCTACATAATCGATGCAATAAGCAGTAGGTACTATTTGTGAACTCTGACAACCTATTGAGCTGTCAATCTGGAACGTGAAATGCTTTGAAAAGCAGAAACAATATCTTAGGCATTACTCAAATTGGATACAGATATCCGCACTATTTAAATCAAGCAAAAATATTTATTCTTCCTTATTAACTAATACCAATTTCGATTATAATACCGATATATTAATACCAATTTCCTTCCTACGTACTTTTACTATTTACTTCACAAATAATCAATGCTATAATAATCGGATTACAAAAGAAAACACCTTTGAAAAAGGAACAAGACATCCTTTCTTTTTTGACCAATCAAAAAAACCCCATAGGGTTACATTCATTATTCCAAACAAACAATGTTGCAAAACCATGTCCAGATACTTAAAAAAAATACAGGAAGTTCTCATTAAAAATGACGGGAAAGGACCAGAGTAAGTCATTCAAGCAGGGAGAAATTGGACGCAAGGGGAACGTAAAGCGCAGACTGCAGACAAAGAGTTGGTTCACTACATTTTTTATTAGTCAGTGAATCTTAGAAACGTGTTGCACGTTAAACAACAGTTCCAACTCATTATTTTAGTCGCATTCCTATGAATTATTAAGCGCTATTGGTTAAAACTAACAGATTAATACAATTATGAATCGTTGATCACATAATTTACACCGCAAACAAATAAAAATGTGTTTTATACCAGCCCAGAAATGTCGTAGATGTCGATGTACTGGCATCTCTGAAATTGGTATAATGTACTTACATAAAACGACAACCTTTGTTGAAGTCGTGTAAAAAGTACCTTCTGAAGTAGAATGACTAGAAAAGGAAGCAAATGTAGATATTATTTCCTATAGCCAAGTATTTGTCGTCTCATCTAACACCATCTTTCAACCGATGCAGCATTTATATAGCGCAGTTGATGACTAAAATAGTGCTCAGCTCACCTACAACTATTCAGTGAATAGATTGCACCAGAAAACCTCACCTTACGGCACCGGACATCCCCATACACCAAGTTGCCTGTTCAATTACGTTTCAAAGTGAAGTGAATTCCCTCTTTGGAAAGGTAAAAGGCAATATTTAACGTAAACCATTCAGCTGCCGACCTAAGCCGGTGTGCAAAAGAGAAAAATCCACTGGAACATTTTACTTCCCCCTGTACGTACAGTGGCCGCGTATATTTTAACCCGTTCAATGGATCCGTGACATGGCTAGTCGTGGATAAAAATTCGTGAAAGGGTGCTGTGATAGTGTCCTAGATGTGTCCAAAGCTTGAAGTATGATGTTGTAGGACTAGAGATGAAATTAATAATAATAAAGGTTATTCATTAAAAAGTAACAATAAGTGCTCAGGGACGTCGCCGCCGCACCGCCGCCTCATCGTCGCCGCGCCGTCTCCGCCTGATTTTGCCATATCACTTATAAAGCGCGTGCATTTTTGCAAGCGGCTGGTGATGAAATAAAAAAACAGTTTAAACAATACTAGCGGTGTGGAGGTGGCGCGGTGGCGGCACGACAGCGGTCTCGCAACGTTGTATATACACAGGTTAGAGGCGCGGTGGCAGACGGCGTCGTGTCGCCGAGCACTTAAATGTGACATATTCGGTGAGCCACAAACTATAAGCGTTGTTAGTATCTTGTGACTGGAGTGTGAATTTGCCAAAGTAATAATTCACTTTTCGAAATCGACTCAAGCAGGCCGCTGCAAACGTAATCTCGTGAAATGGGGCATTATCGATTCATCCAACATCCAGTGCGAGTGCGGTGCTCCTGAACAGACTATGTATCTAGCAGATGGGGCTGTTAGAGTGTCCCAAAATGTCAGTTCAGTTGCACCCTTGACGATCTGAACAACTCCTCTGATGCCGCAATAAACGTGACCCACAACATATATGTACCATCAATAATTTATCTATGACATTATCACATAGAAACATTGTTTAACTTTTGCTGCCACTTTTGTTTTTGACTCTATTCGGCTTAGTTTATTTTCGGTAAACTGATGGCAGTACAGTTCTCTAAGGTACTGAATTACCGAATGCATAATTTATAGTTAAGGGTCTGCACTAATATTAAAAAGAGATTTTTTTTTTGTATTTTTGTTTGTAATGAATAAACTCAAAACTACTGGACCAATTTAAAAAAAATCTTTCACCAGTAGAATACTATATTATTACTGAGTAACATAAGCTATAATTTATAAATATATCACGCAAGCGAAGCCGGTGGGAGAAGCTAGTTACTAGATAAACTAATGCAACGAAAGCTCACTAAAGGAACTCCTAGAGGAATCAAAACATTTCGACTACCGGAAGAGTGCTTTTTAAAATTATAATTTTCTTTCTTTCCAAAACAATAAACCGGTTTAGCTGATTCACACACGTAAAAAGTGCCCAAAATCCGTGCGGCAACGAATTGACACTTTTTATCTTGGGAGAGTAGGTACTGCAATCACTCGGTCCACTGAACGGGTTAATTAATGAAATCTATTAACTTCTCTCTACTCCTTAGGGACGGGAATTGCTTGCGGATTTTTTGCTCCGTCATCCTATCTAGCCAATTTCCAACTGTTCGCAGCTGTGTCGGTTTTCATTTTAAAAGTCCCGTACGAAGTGACACAGTGCAACACGGTAACGGTTGCGTCTCCCAATGGGGAGGCTCAGATTTTATTCTGTTGCGATTTCAGTAACTGAGGTTTAGTTCGGATCGGTCCGGAATTGATTGCGGATTTATTTGATGCGGTATTTTTAGAAGGATACTAAACCGGTCTCGGTAAAATGCTTCTACTTTTTACACGTCGATGGATATTTATCCAATCCGACAAGGTTTTTTTGTTGCTCGTTTTATAAAAATATTATTTGGAAATGTCTCCAATACATTTTTGTAATGGATATAATATTTCTAAGTCTATTTGAATTATATTTCTTATCATATCTTCTGATTGAGTATACAACCATCCAAATTTAACAACATATTCATTCTCAGCTACACTTAAAAAAACATTTTTCGACACAATCTCACTGGGCTTTGACAAAAGATTTCCTCACGCATTATTTAGTATTCCAACTCCGTTCCAAGATAACATGTAGGTGCTCAAAAGGCATACAAAAGTGTAATGTAAACAAGATAAGATTCGCAATTAAAAATAAAGGTTCCTCGTTAAATGTAACAGTACATTGATGCGACGCTGATATAAATATTCATGGAAGAGTTCAGAATACGCGTTGCGGCGTGTTACCATGTCGGTTTAAACGCTTATGTACGTGGTCCAAGATATGTAGGCAAGCGGGAAACTGAATAAAAAACAAGTGTTATAAGCAGGGACCGAAACAGGTATTTTTTCTATTACAACATTAATATTTTTTAAAGGTTAACTTAAATTAATACAACCTGTATTAATACCGGTTACCGAAATAAAAACGTCTTCTATCTTACACGTGTTGTCGGCATTAGTCAAAGGGCACACATCACCTGTGTGTGTGTAACCGATATTAAAACGATAACCTAAATTGAGGTAACATGTTTCTTCTTCTTGGTTATTCAGATAGCGGTAACCTTAATTGTAGAAGTAACTAAAATTCTTCGATACCTGTACGGTAATTTATAAAGGTTTTCGGTCCCTGGTTACAAGCGTCGTTTTATAAGTCAATAGGAAAATATATTATTAATTAGTAAATCATTGAGTAATTTTAACAATTACAAAAACATTGGATTTTTTCACTGTCTATTTACAACTTCAGATAGTTTCAGTTCGTAAAATCGACGCACTAAAATCGCCCTTACTACAACGACATACAGGCGCTGTCAACGTAAAATCGTTGCTACTATTCAGCGGTTGACTGTAGATAATTTATTTCCTCAGAATAATTATATACGCACCGTTAAGCCAGTCACAAACAAAGAAAGTACGTAGCAACATAATTATTATGTGTAAAAACGTTAGAACATGCCCGATTTCGAGGTATTATGCTTTATACAGGGTTATTAGTTATATGTCAGCAATCCGTTAAGGGGATGTAGGAGAGGTCATTTGTAACCAAATGACCCCTCATGACCCCTATGCCAATGTCAACCATTTTTCAGTAATTTGGCATTTTACATTTTAAAAGGTATGAAATAAAAATATGAAATGCAAAATGACGCGAAATTTTTTGACATTGGTATAGGGGTCATGAGGGGTCATTTGGTTGTAAATGACCTCTCCTACATCCCCTTAATAGATTACCGACATACAACCAATATCTCTGTATATAAGAACCATACCAATAAGTTCCAACACGGCAAGCCAGCTTGCTAATTTTACCCAAAACTAGAACTAACTATGGCAAAAAAATCCTTACTTTTGAAGGAGCACGACTTTGTAATAGAATACCCTCTACTATAACAAATCTACACTCGTTCAATGCATTTAAAACTCAGCTTGGTCAGTATACAGGGTGGCAGGGACATCGACGCGAAAACTGTTACCATGGATTTCAGTACATGATTCTGAACCCCTGCGTTGAAATTTTTCGTCGGTAATTTTTTTTTAAATCTGCTTTTCCATCATTTTGACCGCGTAGGTATTGCACTTTTCTAGGAAACAGCAGATTTTTTTCAATAACTGACAATATTTTTTAACGCAGGGGATTCGGAATCATATAATGAATTCATGGTAACAGTTTTCGCATCGATGTCCCTGCCACCCTGTATATAATTGCAGATCGATCCCTTAAGGAGAAATAAAAGCATTGGATGCGTATCTAGTTTGTAACTGATGGCGACGAACTTTGTGTAATTTATGTATGTTCTAGTATTGTTCTCAAATTATATTTATGTCTTTATTGAGAATAAAGTTCGTTTAAAACTAAACCTATTTGCGACTTACTTTCCGCTAAAAGCCTTTAACTTAAAATAACACCTAAGTAAAGAACAATAACACGCCGACGCCACTAACACTACACCGGCTGCTCGATACTAAGTATATAATGTAGTACGACCCTAGTATACACCGTGACATTTTAGTTGTCTGACAAAGGGCCACTAAATGTACCCGACATAAAATACCTCTAGGAGCAATTAAAACATTGTTACAATATATCTATAATAATTATAATTTTAATTAATTATAATAAACCAATAAAAATAAATGCATTATTAAAAAAATATCATGCATCTTTTTTTTATGAATGTTTAGTAGTCATTGGATACATGGAGTGAGCTGCTTTTGTAAGACGACTAAAATGTCACGGTGTATACATACCTACATACTTAAAATTACACTAGCTTTTGCCTCGGCTACGCCCGCGTGAAGGTCGGAAATCATCCCACGGAATCCTACTACTACGTAGTATCATACATATGTGGCAAAAGGATTAAAAAAAAACTTAAAATTCAAAAACTTCTAATTTCAAATAAAGTTTTTGCGTGATTGAGTAACAAACATCCAAATATCGAAACATACAATCTTTTACATTTATAACTAGCTGCTGCCTCCGGCTTCGCCACCGTGGACCCTAATCCCAGTTCTAAATAGCCTAAGTTACTCTCTATAACATCAGCTATATGCCAGTGAAAGTCACGTCAAAATCAGTCCAGCCGTTTCGGAGATTAGCTGAAACAAACAGACGACAGACAGACAGACAAAAATTAAATTAAGAAAATGATTATTTTGTTAAGTATATACTTTCATATGAATTTAATAAAAAGCTGTTATTTTGAAATTACAAACAGACACTTCAATTTTATTTATTTGTGTATGTATACGTAAAGATGTATAGATAAATACTGTCTGTACAAACAATCTTGGAGTTCTAAAGTTACGTTAGTGGGATTTGTAAGCGACTGTGACATATGTATGTAATAATGGTTTTAAGATAGTGTCTTCGGGAGAATATTAAAGTTAGATTCCTTTGTAAAGTCATGTGCACGTTTTTAGCTGATTATACATGAAATAAGATTTGACATCATAAAAATATGACTACATTAAAATTTAAAAGGCCGTTAAACGAATTTTTAATAATGAAAACTTATTACACGACTGACGATTTTCTTAATGATGATTCACTAACTAATTGACATAATTATTGGTTCGCTTACTTAGTCTTATTTTATATTTTTTTATTGCTATGACCACACTGACATATTTATTTAATTTTTTGTAATTCCAATGATCTGCATACTTCAATTTTTTTTTTTATTTGTAATTGTAAACCTTTGCATGCCCATGTGACGGTAAAATATGGAGAACTTTATTATAAAAACACTTATGTACTATACCCATTTTTGCAAAGAAATAAATGATTTGATTTGATTTGATTTGACATCCGGAACAATTGTAAAATAGGATTTCAAAAGCAGTGGATATGTTTTTAGGGTTCCGTACCTCAAAAGGAAAAAAACGGTATCGTTTTAGGATCACACGTGTGTCTGGTTAGGTGTCTGTCGGTCTGTCACAGCCAATTTGCTCCGAATCTATTGTACCAATTTAGTTGAAATTTGGTACACATGAATTTTTGTGACCCAAATACGTACGTGTAACGTAAATAAATGAATTTTGAATGTAAAGGTAATTTTTGGGGGACAAATAAGAAAACTTTAAAAAAAAGTTTAGCAGACTGTACCGTGTGACGTATCAAATGAAAGAGCTTGTTGTGAAGATCTCAAATATTTTTTTTATCATTTTAACGCGGACTTTCTCGTACTACAATTATTATAATCTTTAATCATAAATGTTTCCACATTCAGAACCCACGCTTCTGTTTATCCAGTCATCTCTATCTTTAATATCTTCTGACTATTACTAACGATAATTGTGGATTAATTTACAGTAAACAATCAGTGTAATTAATTATTACCACATGATCAGTCTTGTGGTTTCCGGCTTAGTTTAAATCAATGATGAAAACTGCTTTATTGAACAATTTGAACATAAATTAGACTTACACAGAAGTTACACAGTGTTCACACTTGAAATAAAACAAGTTTTTTCTTTCAAAGACAAGACATAACTAGTTTTTTAGGGTTCCATAGTAAACAAGGAACCCTTATAGTTTCGTCATGTCCGTCTGTCTGTCTGTCTGTCCGCGGTCTAGCTACGAGACCCTTAGTACTAGAAAGCTGTTTTTTTTTTATCCCATGATATGGGGTATCATTGGAAAGGTTCTTCAAAAACATTGTGAGTTTGGGAAAATCATTTTTAGCGTATGTCACAGCCACTTTTTTCCGAAACTATAAGAGCTATGCTGTAAACTTGGTAAATAGATGTATTCTGTGAACCGCATTAAGAATTTCACACAAAAATAGAAAAAAAAACAAATAATTTTGGGGTTCCCCATACATAGAACTGAAACTCAAAAATTTTTTTTTCATCAAACCCATTCGTGTGGGGTATTTATGGATAGGTCTTTAAAAATGATATTGAGGTTTCTAAAATATTTTTTTTCTAAACTGAATAGTTTGCGCGAGCGACACTTCCAAAGTGGTAAAATGTGTCCCCCCCTGTAACTTCTAAAATAAGAGAATGATAAAACTAAAAAAAAATAATGATGTACATTACCATGTAAACTTCCACTGAAAATTGGTTTGAACGAGATCTAGCAAGTAGTTTTTTATTAATACCTCATAAATCTCTGAGTTTGTTTCGGCCATTCTTCTCAGAGTAGTCAGATAGGAAACGCCGAACTCATCTAGCTTATTTTTAATATTTTTTTATATGACGTGTAAAAGTGATTTCGATATCCTATTTACAGAATAAACAATTTCATTTCATTTCAATCGTAAACCGCAATTTACCTTTCATTGAATGTTACTTGCTGCTATGGAACCCTTCATGGGCGAGTCCGACACGCACTTGGCCACTTTTTAAAATTCTCAGACCACTGTATAATTAAAACATACCACGCAATAAAAATTAAGGACATTAAAAACAGAACTTAATTCAGTTCGCGATAATGCACGGCATTCGCGTGCCTCACGTGCTGGCGGATAAACGCGATGATTCGCTTATTTCAGCGGCAATTTGTTGTTCCCTACAGCGGAGAACATTGTGCACGTATCAGATAAACTGAGCCCAATTTACGTGGGAAGAGATCTCTACTCGGTAACTAAGGGAGAAAACTGAATTTTAGGGTAAAAACACAATGGTTTGATGAGGGTCTGTAGTGAATGAAAATCACTCTGTAGTTCAAACAAAAATCAAGTTGTGAATTTATGGCGATGAAGTGAATTTTCGAAAATAGAACAAGTTGTTATGCATTTGCTTTTCACCGGCTTTCTCATAGGGCTTTCTGCATTGGATGTTCGATTTTCAAACGAAACTTAACAATGATTGTATGCGGAATGTGGAACGAATTGATTCGGGATTGGATGTTTGAAATTATGGTGTTTGTAGAAGGCATCCACTACTTAGGGTAAATCCTGGTACCTACACTGTCTTTTTTCAAATTGTCTGGAAAAAAAATAAGATTTCACTTTTTGTATTGATTGAAAATGCTGAGCATGAGGTCCTGGGTTCGATTCCCAAGTCGAACAAAGTGCTATTGGGTTTTTCCATCAGGAATTTCTGTTCAGTAGCAGCCCGGAGTCTGGATTTGTCCCTGGTTGATAGCAATAACCTCGTCGCCTATTACATGGGACTTAAACGTAACTGGCAAAATGTGGGTGTAAGTTTAGATAAACCTCTGCCTAACCCTTCGGAGATGACAGGCGTGTTGTTATGATGTTATAAAATAATAAGATACATTCCATTAAATAAGTTCGGATTCCTGATGGGAAAAGTCAACTCTTCGAATTGTACTGAATGTGGTATTATAGAGGACATTATATTACATCTTGATGGAATGTGTTCGTAACGAAGTATTTAGATATTTGGTACTTCATAAAAACTTTTTTACAAAAAAAACAACAGACTTCCAAAAATTGAAAAATAACTTAAATTTCGGAAGTCGGTGGCTATTTGTGGTCTTCATCATCAGTTCCACTTAACTAAATGGTGCTTTCCAAGAGCAACTGCACGAATTACTACTATAAAAAATATCCAAATCGCTATAGGTTTGCCTATAATATTTGAAGAGTTCCCTCGATTTCTCTAGGATGCCATCATCAGATCCTGGTTTCCTTATCATGGTACTATTCTTGGAATATCTCCTTTTCAACAAAAAAATAATCATTAAAATCGGTTCATAAACGACGAAGTTATCTGCGAACAAACATAAAAAAAATTAAAAAATTATATACGGTCGAAATGAGTAACCTCCTTTTTTTGAATTCGGTTAAAAAACGAGGTGTCCCCTTTCAATGTTGGATGGTTTAATAGCATTGTGTCCTTTCCTCTTTCGGAGGAGGCCCAATTGCTATATAGGCTTACACATATATATCGATATTAAGAATAGATCACCTTGAGTTAAACTATGATTTGTAGATGTAGCTGATTTTTGTGTTCTTGTTTTAGTATTGTAATATGTGACATTTTCATGTTTATACTTACGGGGGTGACATGTTCAAATATGAACAAACCTCCATTAATAAATAAAGATAAAAAAATAAAAAAAAGTGTGGCACTCGGGGACTGCCGCAGTAAAGCTATTGCATAGCATTTGTAACCTCCATACTTCCTATTTGTCAACGCTACACTTGAGATGATGACGTGATGACATAAAACAAAAATTACGTTCCCATGACAACATCACGTTGTCATGGGAACCGTCATTACATGGTAAGCGGAGTGGGGGGTGTTAGGTTTTATTTTCGTTACGTTACGGAATTTCTTGATTCGGTCGCCGCGCTCCAAACCCGCGATAAAAGCTATGCAATAGCTTAAAAAATAAGATTAAAATTTTTGTATTGTGTGTGATTTTACGTAATAGATGCTTCCACAACATTGCCAAAATATGAAGTTTTGTCTATTCAATCGTTGTGTTGTGCAATGCCATTATAGTTTAAGTTGTAGACTTTATAGTTGCGTGACCTCACCTCGCTGATGTGTCTTCACCCTTAGGAACAGTATTTCTTGATAAACAGTAAACGTGCTTGCAATGTGCTGCTATAAAATAAAAATAAATACAAACGATGTTTTATGTAACTGTGGCTGGAAGGAGTAGATTTTATTTTAACTTTTGTTGTGTTATTGTTACTTTGGGTCGTGTTTCTTCCTTTGGAGGTTAAATTCTTTCAAAGAAGTTATGGGGTGAAGAGAACTGACTTACAAACGGTATTTACATAAATCTATGGATATTTGAAAAAGTAATTTTATGCTGACAAGACTCTGGTCCTCAGAATCATCATCATGAATAATCCAAGTAATTAGAACTATCTCATCAAGTCATCATGCCCATTTCTAGTTACCAATCTCATTAAAATTTCTCAAACTATGAGATTGTAACGATTTTTTTTACATTTACGATTATTAAAAAGCCTTAAACCCATTCCATTTCAGTTTCATTGAAAATCCAATAAAATCTAATATTCTATTTATATTCGTGAGATTATTGTGAAAACGGAATCCCTTGAGCGATTCAAGTGGGCTTGACCCAAACCTTCATTATTTTTGTAGTTATTCTAACTTTACCAGTTAGACGTTTGAAGGGTTTTTCAAGTATCTGAGTATTTTACAAGTACCGTCTTGTTATTTTTGAAATTTAGCTGTGGGTGAAAATGGTTTGGAGAAGAAATTGGAACGAATTTGTTTACAATGTAGATTGGCTAAGTCAGTCTCCTTGGTGGTCACGTTGCCTATAGACAAGACATATGCTAAACGTGAGGGAGAAGCATGTAATATCCAATAACTTGTGACTAAAAGAGTGACGAATATAAATGTTGATGGATAGAGAGGGAGAGAAAGGCTAAAGAAAAGATGAATGGATTATGTGAGGAAAGATATGAAAGTGAAGGCAGTGAATGACAGTGACTGTTGATAGGGGAGAATGAAAGAAAACAAGTACAATTTTAACAACCAAAAAACCCTGACACACATTTCCTCATTTCTCTTTCCTACTCCATCACCAGATCCTGTTCACTATCAATCTATATCCCATTCATTGAGACCATTCTAATGAGCTCAAACACGATACCTGTGCTGTAAGTTGATAAGGGAGTTGGGTATTCTGCAAATTCCAGGTGATGCTGCAGCATCAGTTCAAGGTTACTATGTTCTTTTAATGTAATTGAAGTAACAGAATACCAAATTTTAAATCGATCAGATGTGGGAAGATACTCACATCCATTCATCAAGTAGAAAAGAGCTGATAATCATCAAACAGATGAACCGATTCTGATAAAACATCCACCATTGCTAAAAAACCTGCTTTCAAATAAATAAAAACCGCATTCAAATCGGTTCACGCATTTCAGACTACGGTGCCACAGACAGACACACAAACACACACACATAGCGGTCAAACTTACTTGTATAACACCCCGCTTTTTGCGTAAGGGGCTAAAAACGTGTCGCAACGACCCCAAAAACATAGAACAAGGACAGGAAGATAATGTACCTACGTTGTCCACTTCAGAGACAAAGTTGAACCGTCTCGCTATCCTAAAATTTTCCGGTACTCTTTAAACTAGAATACAGTACTGTAATGCAGATAATACTTTCCGGGCAAACTTTTTCACTAAAGCTACTAGAAACTCTCCTACGGCTAATTAAAAGTAAACCACAATGTTCAAGCAAGTATAATTTCTCTTGAACAATCTTAACAAGTTGTAACTTGAGATTGTTAGAAACAGCAGTATTTTGATATGTACTGTATGTATTCCAACTGCTAAACTACTATTGGTATCCATTAAGAGTTTACATAAGAAATATGATGCAAAATAAGATCTTAAGTTATTTTCACTGTAATTATAAAATCATCATAGGTATTATCATCATTATAAATTGTATTGTAAGTATCATTGTTGTAAAATTTTTATGAACGGCTCACCAGCGCACAGATAAACCCTGAGAGGTTTTCGTTGTGTGGCTAAAACCAAACTGGAAAAATAAATAATGATACTTATATTGAAGAGGAGCTCGTGGCTAAGTAACAACAGCCGCACGGGTCGATCCATCAGGTTAAGCTACGCTTGCCGGGGTTGGTCCGTGGATGGGTGACCATCTTTACATATCGAGACTCTTCCGTGCCTCGGAAAGCACGTTAAACCGTTGGTCCCGGCTGTCATTAGTGGATCTTTGATAGTAGTTACGGTTCGTTAGAAGTCCGAAAGTCTGACAACCAGTCTTACCAAGGGGTATCGGTATTACCCAGTTACTGGTTGTGGAGGTCAGATTGGCAGTCGCTCCATGTAATAAAACTAGTATTCAGCTGCATCCGGTTAGACTGGAAGCTGACGCCAACATAGTTGGGAAAAAGCTAGGCAGGCAGACTTATATTGAGGTATGAGGAAAAGGGTGTAAAGTTAAATTTCAAACATCTACCATAAAAAAAAACTTTTTACAAAAAAAAAACAACCGACTTAAAAAAAAAAAAACACTACAAAGTGAAAAATAACTTTAATTTCGGAAGTCGGTGTCTTTGGTTTTGAATTTTCGTTCTTTGTCACCGACTTCCGAAATTAATGTAAATAACAGTGACAAGAAGTTATCATAATTATCATCTACATACTAAGTGGGAAAAAATACGTATAATTGAAGCTAACTCAAAAACTACCCAAGCAAAATTAATAAAATTTATATGGGACCACCTCTGAAGTATGATCTACCAAACAAAAAAAGAATCATCAAAATATATTCATAATTGGCGGAGTAATCGCGTAAAAAACATACAAAAAAAAAAAAAAAAACTTACAGACGAATTGACAACCTCCTCCTTTTGGAAGTCGGTTAAAAAGGGAAGAACTTCCGACCAGACGGGTGTTGTTGTCTGGTGGGCTACTGCGCGACGATCGATGTTGGAACGTTGTATATATGCTAGTCGCGCGGTAAACTCTGCTTGTGCGATGAAGGATTTTGTGTGACGTCAGTGTGATGCGAAGTTCGTATGTGGCGATATAGATGCCGCCACATACTTACGCACTTTCATCATTATCTTCCTGCCCCCATTTCAATTAATTTTGGGTCGGCACAGTACCTCTTTCACTACCATTATAGTGGGTACATTACTACGAGTCCTGCTTATAATGTTCACTTCTTTCTAAGCCACTTCACTTTTAACACAATCCATCCATTGATTCAATATAATTGTCCAAAATGCACAAAAATAACACTAATTTAAAAATAATTTCTACCTAACTTGAAATTGAATATTATGCTGAATGGTTCATGTTGAGAGCTTTGTGTTGTGAGGCTCTACGCCAGCAAATCACAAAACTATTTCAATACCCACCGTATCGAAATAGTTTTGTAATTTTGCGGCGTAGAGTCACACAAGACAAAGCTCTCAACACGAACCATTCAGCATATTCAATTTCAATTAAAACTAAATCATACATACTGACGAGACGTTACGCCAATATTGAATTAATCGTATAAACTACTACACTGAAGGGGAGTCTTCTATTCACCTAATAAAGATCGATATCCATTCCCAATGAGTACCTGTTACAGGATTGTTTAATTTATTCGGGACCAGGAAATTAGCATCAATACCGTTCCCACCCGACATTATAATTGGGGCCTTTTGTTTATTTCGATATTAGGGATGTACCTTGGTTTGGGTGCGAGCGTACCGAGCACATATGGACGTGTATAAGATTATTGTGATTGATACCTACTGCACGTGATAGGTCTTTTTTGGTTGTTTTATTCCCAAATTCGCTAAAAGATAAAGGTATGGAATAATAGAGGTTAAATTTCTTGGATTAAGCACCATTAAATCCGCAGACTTAGGTTTACAAATGGCACTTAACAAGACCGAAGCACTGTGGATTTGTGGATCAACGAACTGCAGTTAAGTTGAGCCACTCAGTTGTAGTTTTAACTCGTTGACCCTTAAAATAAGCAAAAACCTTTGTCAATTTTGCACCTTTTGCTTCATCGAAAACGGCTTAAAAATCATAATAATAAAACTCCCTAAAGTGACAATCTTTAACACAATAACAAGTCCGATTAATTAATGAGTCCTCATCGCAACCGCTATCTCTTCTATAGGAGCCGCAACCCAAACGTTTGTCGAATGTTGCTTTTGAATAATGGATTTGATGGTTGACACAGCGAAGCTTGGCTTCGTGATTGACAACTGAGATTGTGAAATTGATTGGAGTTTTGCGACAACAAACGTGTTTTCCGCACCAACTCCTAAAAACTGATGAGCCTGCTCAGCAGTCATCAATCAATTTATTTACTCAAGTCACCAACAAAGAAAGTCTGTTACTTTACACTTTTTAACTTAGATAAAGGCCGTATTGTAAAGAATTTCTTACAAAATACGGCTTCAGTACGAAATCCATTCACTTTAAAATTTATATTATGTTGCTAACAAATTGTCACCGCGCTTAAGCTGCGGTCTCACACGACTATAAATTTAAGTCGTGGCTTCCTTAGATATATTGGGATTAGTGACGTCGTGCTATCAGCAGAAGCAGCTTTCAGACCCCGCGATAAGCAACAATGGATTTTTTCCTCTATTTGCTACGATGTAAAGTCGGAAATACTATGCAATGAACTTTACCATTCCCGTTGCCTCCTAAGGAAAATGCGCGGATAATATTATTGTTATATATTAATCTAATATTACGGGAATGTTAATTAGTACGTCTTTACATTGAGTAGGATGTCTCGGCGAGTGTATAAAATTGCTTATTCAACAATTGTTATTACTTCTCCTTGGAGGATTTAGCTGGATCTTC
Source organism: Agrochola litura (assembly GCA_949152395.1). Lineage (NCBI taxonomy): Eukaryota > Metazoa > Arthropoda > Insecta > Lepidoptera > Noctuidae > Agrochola > Agrochola litura. The sequence goes on from OX424496.1 coordinate 2,885,886, forward strand.
ATTTTAAATTTAAGAAATGTTTAACAGGAATTGGGTTTACGTCGCCTTTTCACTTTATCCTCAACTGTAATTCAAAACGAGCTTTCCTCGCTTGAATACACGTCGACGCAAATTAGCAGTAAAGGTTAGGATAAATAATTTTACAATTTTATTTTTCATTACTACGTAGTTTTTTGGGACCAAATATTCGTCCGTCACAACAGCCAAAACATTCTTCTTCGTGGTAGTCTGCTTGCAAATCAGATCAGAAATCTAGTCACGAATAGAAAGGAGAGTCTTTCCTTTCAGGACTAGATTTTTAAACTCATAAAAAATGTTGATACAAACTCAGTTTTAACTCCAATAAATATGCTACAACAATATCTAATAACTTCATAACAACGTCTAAATCGCCTTAGCATAAATTAGAATATTTATATAATAGGATCAGACTATTATTCATGTTTAGTGAAGATTGATTATGTTAAAAGAAATAAAATATTTCGATTAACATAATCGATATTCACTGTTGACATAACCAAAATAAATACTAAACAAAGAATGGATTATTATTTGAACTTAAAAATACACCCCTTATATGGCCTATGTGAAGTCATTCACGATTATTACATTTGCGATATTCCACATAACATTTTCACTCAATTTCCCATTGATATGAATACAGAACATACCAATGCTCTTCCAATTAACCCCAGCATCATTAGAGCATCGATACACACGCGTTTATTCTATGCAGGTTGTTCCAGTGATCTTATGTGCAAATGGGTACCGCATTCTGCGATGCGTACACTGGAATGCGGTCGCAATGTGCCAGTAATTTAACAGTGCAATTAATTTGGGTATATGTGTACGCTTCTGTTTAGAAATTGATTGGATGGAGTTTATACAGGGGTGTTATTTGATACGGGTCATGTTCTAGCTTTCGTTAGCTATTGACTTATGGAACTTAAAAGTATCTTTTAAAGATTTATTTATTGAAGTTAATAATTTTATCAATTCAAATCATATGCAAATTTATTCTAAGCATTGAGATAAAGATGCGTTGTTAAATATAGTTTCATTTCAGTTTCCCTGATAAATTCTACGTTTAGAATTTATCATTTATCATACTGAAATGAAACTGTATTTAAGGATTCCGGGAATTTTTTTTTTTAGACTATTATCACTAGACTAACATTAACTTTTTTAGACTTTATAGATTTCGCGAATATTTCGTATCGATTAAATTAGAACAATTTATTCTTATTCAAAGTCAAAATCATAATTTATTTCAAATAGGCACGTAAGGCACTTTTGAACGTCAAAATTATCAAGAAGACACAAAAATGTCACTGCAGCCCATTACCTTGATTTTCATTGTTGACAACCGCGAAGAAAATCAAGGCGCCTAAAATAAGAATAACAAACAAATCTTAATCCAAACTCACGCCTTTTTCCCATAGCCAGGCAGAAACTATAATACAGAACGTCATCACGACAACACTGGCTGTCGCTAAAAACCAGCGCTGGGGCTCTGTCTCGCATGGGGTCGCAGCATTATTCTGAGCGATGGCCATTTTGCATAGATGTGACGCATATTTTTCCCCAAATTGTTATTTACGTGTTTTTTTCTCTATTTTTGAGTAACGTTTACCGCAAATAAACGTATTTTTTTTCTTTTTTTCTTTTCTTTCTTTCTTTTCTTTCTTTCTCTGCTGCGATCCTTACACACTCCTTTTGCTTCGTTTACGTTTAGTCATACACGCACAAAATAATATTAATGTAGGTACCCACAAAACTGAAAACTTTAAAGCAATTCCATATTGCTTGAATATAACGATATCAAAATACACACAGGAATCTCAAAGGACTATTTTGCTAGCTATCATTGGTCAGTGAATGTCAATATTATCTTGAGCTGTCAATATTCCAGTATTCAGATTACACGACATATTATTACTAGCTAATATTATGATTGGTATGTAAACAAGTAGGGGCTTTTGCCTAAATAATACCAGCCGATCGATCAGGTTAAGCTACGCTTTTTTGCGGTTGGTCCGTGGATGGGTGACCATCTTTACTTACCAAGACCCCCGTGCCTCGGAAAGCACGAAAAGAAAAGCCCCTGCTGTCATTTGCAGATCTTTGACGGTTGTTACGGGTCGTCAGAAGCCCGAAAGTCTGACAACCAGTCTTACCAAGGGGTATCGTGTTACCCAATTATTACTGGGTTCCGGAGGTCAAATAGGCAGTCGCTTCATGTGAAATACTGGTACTTAGCTACATCCAGTTAAACTGGAAGCCGACCTCAACATAGGTAGACTACGTTTGTCTCATTGATTTCTTTACTAATTTTTTGGATTCATGTGCGGTGGAGGAAAACATCGTGAGGCCACGTGAAGTCAAGTTAGACGCCCATGGCTGGCTTTAAAACTCTGACACCAGGTTAGTCACTAACCACACGAAAAGAGGAAGAAGACCGACTCCTAAGTCATAGAAACTTACATCTAGTTTAGGAGTCAGAGTATTTAAATATTGACCTTTGTAGTAAGCCTTTTTATGTTTTAGTCATAGGATATTGTTAACAGTATTTTTTTTTTACTGATTCAATAACCATTATTTCTCATATAAACCCATAAACATATTCATTTAACCAACTTCAATTGGATTCAAAATAGGAGTTCTTATTCAAAAGGTTTGCCGCTGCATGTCATCTTTTTCCATACATTTATTTCTATATGCTTTAATCTCAGTATGGTAGATACGCTTTATGTCTTGTAGCTATATGTAAAACATTAAGAATAGATCTCTAAATAACTCCAGACACTATGAACGGTCACAGGAAAAAATGCCATTATCACCGCATTTGACAAAAAGATTTAGATTGCAGTTTGCACAAACAATCTTTTTCAATCAGTCAGTAAAAAAAGCTGGTATGTGGATAGGAGAGAAGAGCTGCTTCTACATGCAACGATTTGATTTCGTACGTCACATGAAAATTGAAAATCACCCCTAAATGTACGTGTATGTGTTATACAGCCTCGTGCACAGACAATTATATCACTAAAGATATCTATGATTTAGGTATAGACTTGTCGAATTAACCTCAAAAACATATTAAATAAATCACACGATTCTGCGCAACTTCCCCGTATCAAACCTCTCAATCTAGCAGGACTTATCGAATAAAACTCAGTGTACACTGGCTATAAATTTAGTCGCGAATCTTACAAAGATCACGCACCTTTTCGCCGTCCGAAGTAGCTCTTTCTCATGCAAAATACATATAGAACGCACGCAACGGCCCGGAGCGGTAACACCAAGAAAAAGTTGCAGAAGTTTCACTTATTAATAAGAGTACCTGTAACTTCATTGCGTAATACACGATCAATCACAATTTGTCTTGATTTGAAATCAATTGCTTCAAAAGTGGGAAAAAAAATCTGTTCAACAACGTAACTAACGCAATTAATGTTGTTTAACTGTCAAAATTACTCGAATTTGTAATGATTGTTTACAAAAATAAGTTACGCAATTAGGGTACTGGTCGACCTAGTTCTGCTCGGGAGAAAATAGAAAATAGATAAACATATCGTCCATACCACATTCCCGAGTCTGTGAAATTAGAGAAAACGATTTTTCCGAGATATAATACCTAGCTAGATAGATTTTTTGCCCCCGTAAACCCCTTTATTGCAACTTTCATCAAAATCGTTACAGCCGTTTTCGAGAACGTGACAAAAAATAATATATAGTACCTGGGCGATCGACCTCTGCTCTGGTGAAAATAGATAATGCTCATTTAATAGTATAGGATAGTACCTACAAATTCCATATTGCCATGATAGTAGGTACTTAATAATTCCATTGTGCCATGATCATTATTCTAATGTGAATCATTATTCATTATTTTGTGAAAATACGGAGAAAAGTAATTTTCTCAGTTATGAGACCTAGCTAAATCGATTTTTCACCACCGTAAACCCCTATATTGCGAATTTTCTTCTGATTTCGAAAACGTGATTACAAATACAAATGTACATATACAAATATTGCTCATTTTGGAACGAAGTTCTTTAACGCTTGTAAACTTTCAGAAATCGTCACGCTAAAAGTGTTAATATTTGTGACTGTCTTCTTCTAATTCATAGAGAAAGAAAGAGAGAGAGAGAGAGAACGCCGGCAGAATAAAACAAAAGAAAAGAGTAAAGTTATTACAGTGTCGTGGGATAAAATTGTATACATCGGTCCAAGTACACTGCATACACTGCACGAAAGAGAGAGAGAAAGTGTGAATTTGGTCAAAATGTAAATCCAAGATGGCGGCTCTGAAGTTTCAAATTTTTCATCATGGGTTTCGTTTTCATGGTTTTCGAGGGTGTTAAAGCCAAAATGAGGTCAAAATGTAAATCCAAGATGGCGGCTGCAAAAATTTTGTTTTTGTTTTTAAATCATATGTAAGAAAGAACTTCGTTCCTGACAGGGGTCCTCCGACCACACACTTTTTTAACCGACTTCCAAAAAGGAGGAGGTATGTTTGTTTTTTTTTTTTTCTTTTTTTTATGTATGTCCACCTATTTCTCCGTCAATTGTGGACCAATTTTAAAAATTATTTTTTTGTTTGAAAGGGTATGCTCTCGAGATGGTTCCATATAAATTTTATTAACTTTGTTTCGATAGTTTTTGTGTTAGCTTCAATAATACGTACTTTTCCCACTTAGTATGTGGATGATATGATAAGTTCCTGTCACTGTTATTTACATAGCAGGTAGTGGTTTTCGAATTTGTGTGGGGTAGGTACCACAACTAATAAGTGAAAAATAAAACTTTTTACAATAAAAAAAACAACCGACTTCCAAAAAACACTACAAAGTGAAAAATTAACTTTAATTTCAGAAGTCGGTGACAAAAAACGAAAATTCAAAACCAAAGAAAGACACCGACTTCCGAAATTAAAGTTATTTTTCACTTTGTAGTGTTTTTTGGAAGTCGGTTGTTGTTTTTTTTTAACAGTATGGGATAACGAGAGCTTTGTCCAGATCTTGATAAATACATAACAATCTGCCGGTCCATTCTGTAAAAATATCGATGAGTAAAGGTGAAGTGAGCTGCCATTCCACCAGATGCTAGGTATTAACACTATTTAATAGCTCACATTACCTAAGTTTTCACGGTAAGATTTTTACAGAATAAATCGGCTAGAATAAATGTTTGCTTACAACGAAATTATACATAGATTTCAAGCTTATTCTATGCAAATGTAGTTTTAAATCGATCTCGAAGCTTAGCATAATCGGCCTATAATGTTCCCACTGCTGGGACACAGGCCTCCTCTCTACGAAAAGCAGTGCAAGGGCTATATATAAATCTAACACTCTGGCGCAGGATATCTTCGATTTTTTTCATTCTAGGGTGGTTTCCTCACGATGTTTTTCTTCACTGCTTTGAAAGCAGTGGTGATGAAATTATTAACACAAAGTAAAGCGACTGCCTGTTCAAACTCACGACCAACTACAACTCGTAAGTTGGGGTCGGTATCACTGGACCATCACTACTCTTGAAGCTTAGGCATTCTAAATACTAGCCAAATGGTGTCAAAAGTTCTATTTCAATAGCAAATATTTTAATTAAACCTCTTTTAAAAAAAGCTTAATTATTTCTATAGTAGTTTACGCGCAAAAACTCAACCACGAGCTTTTCTCGTCACTGAAATAACACCGAGCTCTAAATCGCGAGATTTTCACCGAACACGTTTTCATAACACATTCATGCAAAGCGGACCTTTTCTTTTTGCCTTCTGTACTTCATATTCTTTGGTGTCGATTTATTTTCAAAGGAACAATGCGATACAATAAAAAGTGTGGAACGTGCGAACGCCTATCGCGTGACCTTTGTGTAATAAGAGCGCCTAGCTCGACTCTGATATTTATTGCTGTATGTCATTTCTATTTTTCTATATTTTTGTGTTCTATTTTTTAGATCTGACTAAAATGTGTTCTGTTAAAATTAGCTTACGGTTGGAATTTGTTTGATCGTGTTATGATTGGCTATTTGGAAATGGCTTGTTTTTGTGAAGCTGTGGATTGTATTATTGGCAAATATTAATATCTACCATAAGCGATACATTGTTTAATAAATCAGCATATTTATTGACCTAATTAAATATACGTGTTTGAAGAAAGAAGAAAAAGACAGAATTCTGTAGTTATAATTATTCATAAATATCTTATGTATTTTATTTATCGCTCTGATCGATACTCTTTGGCTTGAATTAAATCTGTGGTGTCTGGGAGAAACCTGTTAAGTCCAAATAAGTTTGATAATATCATGACTAGTTTAGCTATCGAATTTGTACCAAACCATTAATAAAAAATCATGAATAGTCACATTTTTACCGCTACGATTCTCCCACTCCTATGATAGTTACACTTATCAGCAATAGGCCAAAATAAAATTGATTTTTTTAATAACAATATAGTACCAAACTAAAAAATGACGAAAATGGAGTTTTCAGGTTTCTCCCAGACACCACAGAAATGCATTTAAAGTTTTACATCGCACAAAACAGAGAGATTTCGAAGGAAAAAGTGTGTGACACAAATTAGGATAGCGAAAAAATTAAAAAAAAGTTTTACATTTCCTAGAACCAAACATTTGAAGACATGTGAAATCTACCAATCCGCACTGCGCCTGCATAGTCAATTATAGCCCACTCCCTCTCGAAGAGATGAGGCTTGTGTCCCAGCAGTGGGAACATTTTAGGCTGATTATGCTATGCTCAGTCTTACATGTCTTTAGGATTATCATGATGACCAATGTTATTTCCTTCTAATCAAGCCTTAGCGTTGGAAGGTCTCCTACAAGGTGGATCGATGACCTTGTGAAGGCCGCAGGAACCCGCTAGTTGCGGGAAGCACAAAACCGGTGTAAGTGGCGGTGCATGGGGGAGGCCTATGTCCAGCAGTGGACGTCTTTCTGCTGAAATGATGATGATGTTGATGAATCAAATCTTTGCCTTGAATAAAGACTTTTTCACATCCTGATATCTCACCTACAATAATATTTTCAATGAAAACAAACAGACTTAAAATAAATGTTCATAACAAAGTCAATGACAACGTTTACAGTAAACTGAACAAGATTCCGCGAAATTGTAATTTATGGCAGATATGTAATATCCAGATGACTGGCTGCTTGCATTTCACGACCATTGTTGTTATTGGTAGCTGATCGTACGCCTCCGTTGTGGAATATGTACCGTTGTTCAGCAGAGTTGGATTTGATTTTATTTAGTTATGTTAGAGTAATTGACTCGTGGTTCGTGGGTGAATGTTAACTGCCGCACGGGTATCATGTTGCCCAGTAATTGAGTTGTGGAGGTCAGATAGGCAGTAGCTCCATATAAAATACTGGTATTTATCTGCAACCGGTTAGGATGGAATCCGACCCTAACATAGTTGGGAATTTAGTTATTGATTCAGAAGAGATTTGAGAGACGATATCAAACCACATTATTACTAATTAAAAATAATATGTTTTTATGAACCGAATACTAATTTGAGCACTGAGGAGGATTTTCCTGAGTCTAATCATAGTATCTGTCAACATGGTCTACTGGAATTTAAGGTTGCAGAATAAACAACAGGATGTTGCAGATTTTTAACATCTGCGGATGCGGATTTTTGGTGGCTCACATCCGCGGATTCGGATCACAACCTTTTTAAGGGATCCGTCAACGCGGCAAATCGAAATCCGAAACTTAATTTTTTTTGTAAATTAAAGTACGGTTTCGTTGTATGTTGATCATAATTCAATTCGCGGCAATTATAACAAAATAATTACTAAAATAAAATCATTTAAAAATCTTTAGAAGTATCATGTGTTTGATGGATATAAGACTAATTCGTGAAAATGTGACAATTTGGAGCTATATTGATGATTGAAATGATTATAATTTCCATTTTGTTGATTATGATTTTACTTATATCCACCCTTTTCCACCCACATCTGCATCCGCATGACCTCCGCATTGATTATGGATATTTATTATTAATGCTCTTATTGATTATTCATTATTAATCCAGATGCGGATGCGGAGGTCAAAATAAATGCAGAAGCTCCGCAATTGCTGATGCGAATATCCGCAACATTCCTGGTACTTAATCCCCACAAAATATTTAAAAGATTGATAAGAAAGTCTAAAATGATTTTAAAATAATCTGACCTAGTAGGTACCTTACTATATGGAAACAAAAGCAATATCTGAAACAAAGCAATTAATCCCTAAAATCTACCCCAGTAATAGTCTTTATTGTAATATAATTAACTAATCTAATATTAAGAAACAATTTTTCGCTTAGAACATTAATAACCCAGATGTTCGCGATTCAACATAAATTCTAGAGAAACGCTTTAAGTGCATTAAAAATGTTTCAAGGAAGTAATAAATGCGAAGGATTTAAAATTTATTACTGTTAGTAAGCTGAACATTTACACCTTTTACTATGTTACTCTTTAGCTCGTGGCTCGTAATAACTGCTGCACGGGTCTATCCAACAGGTTAAGCTACGCTTGCCGGGATTGGTACGTGGATGGGTGACCATCTTTATATACCGAGACTCCTCCGTGCAGGAAAGCACGTTAAGACATTAGTCCCGGCTGTCATTCGTGGATCTTTGACAGTCGTTATGGGTCGTCAGAAGCCCAAAAGTCTGACAACCAGTCTTACCAAGGGGTATCGTGTTACCCATAGTAAATGGGTTATGGAGGTCAGATTGGCAGTCGTTCCATGTAAATACTGGTGTTCAGCTGCATCCAGTTTGACTGGAAGCCGACCCCAACATAGTTGGGAAAAGGCTAGGCAGATTGATTGTCTCTTTAGTGTAAGACTATTCAAAGCACCCAGAATTCAAAATCTATCTCCCTACTAATATTATAAAGGCGAAAGTTTGTGAGTGTGTGTGTGTGTGTTTGTTTTTCTCTTCTTCACGCTCAAACGGCTGAACGGATTTGGATAAAATTTGGCAAACATATAGTTTATAACCTGGAATAACACGTAGAATACTTTTTATCTCAATATTCCCACGGAATCGAGACTTATGCGTTTAAAACCGCGGGGCCCAGCTAGTTATAAATAAAAGTGAAATGATTTTCGTTGGTAAGCGTATCACTTGCCTATGTAGCTATTTTTTGTTTTAAAATCTTCGTAATAGTTCGAATTAGGTTTTTATAAAAAGAAAAATTGGAAACAGTTTCCCGGAAAATGTTCCAAGTCAGAGAAAACTGAACGTCTTTTTTTCTATGAATTATTGAAAAGACAGAGCAACGTACGTCAGCTCAGCTAGTAAAGGATAAAATGAAAATAGAAAGTAAGGAAACGTTTATCTTTGCTCTGAAAATTAAAACATGTTTGTTTAAAAAATTATCAAGTATGTTTTTTTTATATTCTTTTGTATTTTTTTTTCAAGATAATATTTACATCATTTAAAAACTTTCAGACTTAAAATAATAATTATGTACAAGTAAACAAAAAAGGAGGGGGGAATAATCATAGGGCATCAAAATATTCGTCCGCGTTGCTGTCAACAGGGAAGTTGCACAAAAGGTTTTATTTTTACTTTATTGTTCACCATTTTACACGAATATATCCGAATGTAGTTAAAAATATAACGATAAAAATAACTGAAAGGTGTTTTCGTCTATTATTTCTGAACTAAACAAATACTATATTTTTGGCAGGTTTTCGAGTTATTCACAGACGGTTGCACTGGTTCACTGGTCAGTGCCCAGCGCAGATGGCTCACACAATCCAATTGATGCCAATATATTCATTGCTTTTTTATTCACTACTAGCTGTTGTCAGTGATTTTGTGTGCATATAAACTTTAACACCCAGTGACGTCCCTGACCCGACAATGTGACACACTGTCTTCAATTCCTCAATGAACCTAAAATTATCTGTTCATATTAGTTAAGGAAATTCCCAAAAACAAATCCCGTTCAAATCTGTGAAACCGTTTCGAAACACAGTTTTTTTTAGACATCACTACAAACTGTATGCAGGTGCCGTTCGGGGACTGAAAATAATATTAATATACTGTTCCACCGAACCGCATTTATCAAAATTTTCTTTCAGTGCGGTTAGTGGTTGCTCAGGTGCGGTTCGGACAAGTGCTGTTGAAATCAGTGCTCTGAGTGGAATACCTCATATTTTTTCTCATTCATATAGAATTTTGTTATTCGTCAAATTGGGAACAGGATAACGAAAATGATGCCCGATTTTAATAAAACTAGACACCTAAGTGAATGCCTAAGTAAAAACGCGCTGTTGAATTTAGTATTCTTTAGTTTTTAAGTTTTGTTTTAAATATTAAAATATGTATCTTTAGGTTAAGGTATTTTTCTATGAGCCTGTGACGCCTGAAATAAATTGTATTATTATTATTCGTTTATTCATTCTGGTTCTTATTAAATTACATTTTTAAATATTTCAAAAAAATAATTAAAAAAGCTGTTAAAAATATAAAAAAATATTATTATTAGCTAGGACATTGCTCTGGCGTTATTGGTCTTAAATTTATGGACATTTATAGACCAACTAAGAAACAGAAAAAAACATGAAATCAAGCCAGGTATATCACACACGTTGGAAATACATGGTTAAATCATAAAATGTAAAAAGCATGGTACCCATAAAAGGGTGTTTACATTTTTATGGCATAATGAGCTTCGTACGCCTCACGGCATCAAATATTAAAATGTAGGTACAACCACCTCTTCAAACTGCTTCAAATAAAAAACAGGTGCTGGTGGAAAAACATGTTTTTTTTTTACTTTTTATTTGGTCACGTGCGTAAAGCAATGAAGCATGTAACCTCTTAGATGGGTGTGACAGTTTCTACAGTTTACTTCAAGTGTTCTGTTCATCATAATCAACCTATAATGTTCCCACTGCTGGGACACAGGCCTCCTCTCTTCGAGAGGGAGTCGGCTGACCTGGCCTAATGCAGGTTGGTAGATGTCACAAATGTCTTTGAATTTTCGGTTTCCTCACGACGTTTTCCTTTACTACTCCTTTTGAGAGCAGTGGTGATGAAAATTATTTATACTAAGTAAAGCGCCTGCCTGGGTTCGAATCCACGACCTAAAACTCATAAGTCGGGGCCGTTAATACTGGGCCACCACTACTCTCACTGCTCACCCCTAATCTTACACTAAAGTAATCATAGAAAAGTGAACTGATGTTCATTTACCTTAAACATTACAGTAAACAGCATTACCTAATGAAATAACTTCTTGTTTATAAAAAAAACATTATTTTTTGCCAAAAAAGTATTCATTTTGTGATTTTTATAATGAGGCATGCGATCACAATTTTGGATTTCTTGTACAGAATTCATTAGAGAAAATATACGATTCGAATAAAAATCTTGAAACATTTTTATTTGTAAGTCAAAGATCAAAAATACGTTAAATTCAGGACAAACAGTCATAGTTGAATGTTGCTTGCGAATCACATCTAAAGGCGTGTGTACGCATGAACGATCATGTTGAACACGAACATCAAACACTTTGTCCGCATGTGCGTACCACTAACGAACATCGAACACTGTGTTCGTCAAAAATGTTCGTGGAGATCCAATTTCGAATCCATGGCTACTAAAGAGAGCGGGGCGGTTGAAAGCGATCTGTGTTCGAATAATGGTCGTGTTTGCTTTGCTAATTTACGTCCACACGTACGAGCCAAAAGTTCCATGTTCAGTTAGTCAGTTGAGTCAGTTTTTTGTTCTGTTTTAGACTTAGGTCAAAGCTGTTTTTTTTTTAATGCATTTATTTTATTTTGTTTTCCATTTTAATTTTAATGAATATTTTAATTTTATTTAAGTTAAGAAGGTTGCTCTGTTTTATGTGAATGTCGTGTACATCTGTAATTGGTATATATATATGAGCCCATATCTGTTAACTTTAATATTTAATGTACAATAAATATGCTGTTGGCGTACCTATTTTAAATAAATAAATAAATGTTCGATGTTCATGTTCATCATGTTTTGTTCGTTCGTGCATACATGCCTTTAGCTACTCAACAACAATATTTTTTAAAAAGAAAAGTCAATATCTGTTGCAATGAACCATAGTAGTAAAAATCTTTGTAAAGAAAGTCGTCCGGGGTGGTAATACCACCATACCTATTTCTGTCTCCAAGTAGTGTCCGAGTTGAAGGAAAATATGGGTCCTGGATGTAAACTATTCATGTAATTACAGGCACATTGGCATAAATTCAGGAACTTGAAACAGAGCTTTGTGCACAACCCAAGGGTGCAACGCACCTGTGATACTTCTGGTATTACTAATGTGCAAAGACGGCACTTACCATGGTAAGCCACCTGCTTGATTGTCACCCAATACTTGTTTTTAAAAGGGTAAGTATGTATTGTTATGTACTTTAACATACTTCAAGCAAAAGCCATTACGGTTTCTAGCCTTTTTTTAGAACCATTATAAAAACAATACAACACACGTCTCGGTAATCTTACCCTTGTGCGGTTAGATAAGCCTTGATATATTTTGTTTTCCTTATATCCTGAAATGGGAAAGAAAATTACGAATGAAATCCAAAAAGTACGTTAAGTTGTACCAAAAACTCTTTGGTAAATAATAAAAAAAACGAATGTAGTAAAATATTTTGAATTTGATGATTTTCGCACCCCCAGTGATACACCCCGTGGCCTAGCTATATTTACAAAAAGCAGGACTTGGAACTACTAGCTATATCTTTCTGAGGTCTGTTTGAACTTGGAGTCGGTCAAAAGTGTAATTGAGTTTCTGTGTCGGGTAATTCCCAAAAGGCTCACTCTCATGGGATCCAGCGCGATTGCAGGACTGTTGTACTACATGTTACTATATCCCAAGGGACCTAGATAGATTGGAACTAGAGTCTGGCCACGCTAACTCTGTAATGGAATAAATGGGCAACCCCAAAAAGTTTTTAAGCTATTGCATAGCTTTTATCGCGGGCTTTGAGCGCGGCGACCGAATCAAGAAATTCCGTAACGAAAAAAACCTAACACCCCCTACTCCGCCTAACATGTAATGACGGATGATGACATAAAACAAAAATTGATGTTGTCATGGGAACGTTATTTTTGTTTTATGTCATCACCCGTCATCATCCCAAGTGTAGCGTTGACAAATAGGAAGTATGGAGGTTACAAATGCTATGCAATAGCTTTACCGCGGCAGTCCCCGAGTGCCATACGTTTTTTTTGTATGGTGTACTTTTACATCAGTCAGTTATGTCAGTTTTAAGGTACTTGAGCTGTTAGATTGCTTACGCTGTAAGTTGTTTTCACAAAATTAATTAGAATTTAACCGGCCAAGTGCGTGTCGGACCACGCACAATGTAGGGTTCCGTAGTTGAGATGAATTTATCCCAAAAACAAACTTAACTTTGTAGTTAAAAAATATGTTCTCCCTTACGGAATGTATGGGAAAACATGTTTTTGCAACTGCAAAGTTAAGTTGGTCAATTATTACTCGTTAACTTGTAAAGCCTACTTAGCTGTTATAGTTTTCCTTTTAATTTCGTTATAAAAACTACTGCTGTGATTTTTTTCACACATCCAAAACCAACCATTTAGCTGGAAGGGGGGGGGGGGGGACACTTGACTCTAACAAAAATTAGCACTTTAAAGCTTAATATTTCGCAAACGGATCCTTGAATCCAAAAATGATTTTCACAAACTCACAATGTTTTTAAAGGACCTTTCCAATGATACCCCACATAATGAGATAAAAAAAAAACATCACCACTTTACGTACCTATATAGGAGGTACCCTAAAAAAAAATGTTTTGTTTTACCACTTTGTCGGTATAATTAATATGTATACCAATGCCAAATTACAGTTTTCTAATATTAAGGGTCTCGGAGTTAGACAGCGGACAAGTAACGAGTAAGAATCGACTAACCTACATTTGCGGTTGCAAAAACACGTTTTTCAACTTCAAAGTTAAGTTTGTTCTTGGGATAAATTCATCCCACCTACGGAACCCTTCATTGTGCGTGGTCCGACACGCGCTTGGCCGGTTTTTTACTTATGCAGACTTGGCGTGGCCAGAATATCCTTGGTAAGGTGTGTGTTCATATTGGCAACTAGCGGTGTTAGCAGGTATCTATAGGTAACTAGTGGAATTTATATTAGGTGGCTGTCGAAATTAATTTAGCCCCAGCACGAACGCGCCACGTTAACGTAACGTAAATTTGAACGATTATAAAATTGAAAATACACATTTGCCACATAATATTAAAGTACATCATTTTAATAGTAATTGTGTTTGTCGCAATAATTTTAATCAAAATGCTACAGGATAGATGTATTGTCGATTAACTTACATTATGATGGACCTGCGTTGTAAAGTTCACAGATCCGTCTCATAATATGACGTAGTGACCTATGTAATTTCAGAATAGTTTGTAGTTATTTTCTTTTTTACTGTGAAGGTATCGTAAGGTAACCTGGACTAAAATCGCTAATACACATTGGCTTATCCAAAGTTTGTTGGCGATTTTAATACATTGTAATCAATGCTCAATTTTCCTTAGTATGAAAATAACCCTTTAGCTGCCCAACACCCTCGATATCAGAAACAACCTTGCTTACAAAATACCAACAAAAATATGAAATCCAATTCATAAAACCTCTAGAAAAGCGAGCGCAATAATGAAATATCATAAGCTTTCGTGGTGTAAGTGCCAATTAAGCGGGAACCAGGGTCTAAATGTTGATTGCGTGCAATCGACGCGTAACGTTAAGGAAGCCCGTGAAGTAGGGAACACACACATGCGATCGTGTGTTCAAGTTCATTTATTTATCTGCGACTGTATTTAATCAAATGCTTCGAAAATTATTGTGTTGTTTTTCTATATCCGATAGAGTGGCGCCGCTCAAAGCACATGAGTTTCTTTACTTTGTGCTCAAAATGAGTCATAGAGGTTGTATTTAGTTAGATGCAATGTTACATTTTGTGCACTATTCGATAAAATGTTTACTTAAAATAAGCAATTCTTTGAAGTATACCCATAAGAAATTTTAAAAAAACCTTCAAATTGATGTAAAAAAAATATGTTGTACCTACAAAAAACTCAGCCGAATTGAATAGGTACATCTTTTTTTATTATTAAACTCACTCAAAAAATTGTACCTACTCAATTTGGCTACATACAAGTACCTTAGCATACGATTACACTAATTGTCAATTTATAACTATTTCGTAAAAAAAACACTGAATCATTGTTATCTCAAATAACTTGGAGTAACTAAGAACGAACTTTAATGATAGCAAAATCTTCCTCCAAGAATTCCCGAAGGAAAATGCAAGGCGAAATATTTTGTGTGTCAAAAGTCTAACCAAATACTCGGGAAGAAAAGTAGTTTATGCCTCTTTTGCGACGCAAACTTTGTCTTGAAAAGTTTTGTAGCTACCTCTGAATAACAAACAAACAATTATACTTTTATGCTTATTGGGTTTTATATTTTTGTTAGCTAAGGAGCTTTCCAGCTTTTGTGTTTGGGGTCTTTCACGGAAGAGTTACCATAATACCTTTTTTGCAACAAAACGCGTTGCTATTTTCGCGAATTCCAGGTTTGAAGGTAAAATTCCAGGTGAGTACATTATAATTTCAATTTTGTTTGTAAGGTTGGCAGCTGTTCGCGCGATTTCATGACAAGCCATTGAACCGCAAAGCAAAATCTAGATAGAATAAAAACATTTCGAATAATATAAATGCGTGTTATTTTACACGAAAATATCCCTACATGTAACTTAAATTTTATTATATTAAAATCACTGTTGAAACACTAACGCAGGAACATGGACGGAAACATTATCTGAATAAAAAAAACTCAAACCTTCGTGACCTTTTGGGATCCTTTTAACTAAGTATTTCTATTTTATTAAAATCTGAGTTTTCGAATAAGTACAGTCACGAGCATAAATATATTACTATGGACAGCTCGACAACAATATCTGACTTCACGATTCATCCAGTAATATATATGTCGTCAAGATGGCGCCAAATAAATATAATGATTTGTGGAAGGCATATACAAATGGCAGCACAAATATGTGACATCGAAGGAACACTAAAACTATCTGTCGAGACGTGCGACGCCGACATATGCGCAAAACGCTTCAAAAAGATGTATCACCTCTAAGAATGCAATAATATCAGACATGTCTTGCGTTATAAATATCTGCCTACTCAGTTAAATTCAGAAGAATGTGATACTTTCTTGTTATCAAAAATACCTTTTCAGAACAGCACTACTAAAGTCAGACAAACAATATCATGTGACATGCTAGCTATCCACCTGAATGTTTCTAAAGTTTCTTTAGGTCTATTTCTAGCTAGGAACTACTCGCTAGGTAGAAAGAACTAAGAAACAAACACGGGAATGTTACGACGAATAAGTTTTGACAACTCGACTTTTGCGAGGGTGGCCGAGCCAAGTTTTGTTGCTATGATACTGAAGAAATATTTCGGTGTTTTTCATCATACTTATTTCAATAATTGTGTAGAATGTAATTCATTCGAGTTTCTGTGTGATATCTGCTAAGAAACTCCATTATAGGTCGGAAAACTGAGTTTGGTGTTTGTAGAAAGGTCGGCTTAGAGCAAACGATCAAATGAATGTGCATTTGATCGTTTGCTCTAAGCCGACCATTTCCCTCTAAATCAAATTATTTTTGTGTAAACATTCTTTCGTTTGTCTATCGTATACTATTAAATGAGCAATATTTGTGTACATATATATTACACGTATATTTGTAATCACGTTTTCGAAAACGGTTTCGATGAAAGTTGCAATATAACGGGGACGAAAAGTCTAGCTAGGTCTTATATCTGGGAAAATTCGTTTTCTCTGTATTTTCACTCGAGCAGAGCTCGGTTGCCCAAAGTTTAGAACAAGATGGCTACTTTAGAATAATGACAGGGCAGCATGGAATTAGTAAGTACCTACTATCATGGCAGTAAGGGGTTAGTACGAACTTTCCTGTACTATTAAATGAGCATTCTGTATTTTCACCAGAGCAGAGCTCGGTCACTCAGGTACTCTATACTAAAAGGACAAGAAAATCAAGAAACAAATGCTCTTGTCTTGTTCTGGTCCTAGTTTGTTTGTTCTTAACCTACCTTAAAACTATAACTACCTGAAGTACCTATAATCTAGAAGGTTTCAGCTCATATCGCACCATTTTTTCCAACAATTATTATTGTTTGAAAAAAAAATTTTTTTCTTTGTTTTTTTTTTTTGTTTTAGCCTACACTATTCCACTGCTCGACAAAGGCCTCCCTCAAATCCTTCCAAGCATCCTTTTCCTGGGCCATCTCGATCCAACCCTTGCAGTTCGCATCTAGGTTGTCTTGCCACCTCTTCCTGGGTCGGCCTCGTCGGTGTCGATTATTAAATTTTAATTGTACAATCTTCGACAAAGATTGCTGTTACAGAATTATAAAAATAATGAAAAACATGTAAAAAAGTGATTCAAAATTTGGATTTCGAGTTTAAATTTAAAAATAAGAAATCAAATTAAAGCACTAAATTTGTAAAGCGGCACCACAAACACAGTATAAATAAGTACGGTATTATATCTTCATAGAAAACGGCCGCAACGATGTGATTCGAAATCTCAGTGTATATCAGTACGCAACAGTATCGAGTGCGCGGCAGTTACGCACGGACGCGGAAGGTTTATCTACCGAGCGGCCGTAGGTAATTATTTCAAGGTCACTGCCGAGATTTAATACTGCTACTTATTTATTCTGTAGAACAGACCTTATATACATTTTGAAAGTCAGTCGTCACTATGCACTTAGCTTTACAAAGTCAATAACAAGCAGTTCTGTTAAGGCACTATGGTATCGCGTGTAAGTAATAACGTTGTTAATCGCAACACAGCCTTCATTTCTAAGGGCTTTCCCGGCTAATGAGTTCAAACGCCGTAGAAAGCTTATCTGGCAATTAATATTATGGAAACTCTTGAGTATAAATGCAATTCTACGAACGTGTTTCGTTGAATTGATTTATGTTAATTTGTTGAAGTAATACGTTTTATGTGTAGAATTTGTGTTGCCTTTATACTTTGTAAGTGAAAGTTATGAAGAGAAGAACAAAGTACTACTGTATACAATGATGTGGCAATACGAAAATAAATTAAAACATTGACTATACTAAAGCATAACTATAGAGTATTTTGGAAACACGATTTTGTACTTGTAGTTGTACCATAAAGGCAAAACATAATATGGTTAATCATCTGATAGATTTTGACTCAAAGTAAAAAAAAAATAAAGAACAATTAACATCAGAACAGTCTTCCAAAGTTAAGTTCTCGTAGTTCAAAATAATTTGCCACTACAGAAGTTAGGAAAATACTTACCCGAACAGGAAACGTCGTTAACTGACGGAAACCACATGTTTTTACTGTTAAACTGTAGTATTTTATGGTAGGCATGGGTAACGGCCCAGCAAATAAGGACTATTTTCGCTACAGCTTTTATGTTTTGTAACTAAAATTCTTATATTGTAAGAAGTCATGCAATCAGCTTTACCATTTTGGAATACGGTAGAGTATTCCAATATATTTTTAAACGTCAGGCATGCTTTAATGACTTAATGAAAACTAGCGAATGTTTGTAGTAATTATAGAAATATCTTCCATGAATTATCGTCATTTATTAATTAATGCAATTAAATATGTAGTCTCCAAAAACACATCCTGAGCAGTCAGCTGCGTTACCAACCTTCTCACTGGCGAATATTTTTTGGGAAATATTTAATTGATCCTCTAAAAACCTATTTTAATGATGGACACTTCTGGCGAGCGCTACATCCAAGTTGGTCGCAGTTACTAGGCTTTTTAGTATTTTTAAGACCCCAATATAGAAATTATTAGATCGTCACGAAAAGAAGTGCAATCACTTTATTAAAGTGTCCAATAATCTTTAGGAATAATTAAATGTTCGAATCTAAATACATGCCATATTTTTATCACGGCATGAGCTCATATTCTCGCAAAGCTAGAGAAATGGGAACGGGGGTGTCTTAATTTTGTCCAAATATTCGGTACCTTGCTCATTTTCTTAGAAGGAGTAATTCACTCTACATAATACAGGAAGTACAATATCGTATAAGGCGGTTGGCAGACACTAAATTAACATAAATAAGCTCAACCCTCAAGGGATGAGTTTCAAGAAACATACTGCCGCTGTGTAGGGTAGCAATGAATAAGACATTTGTATACTGTTGTTTAGAATCTGACGTTTTATATACTGACGGTTTTAGGCTTTTGATAATTGGTGAAATACATGCCTAGTTTAAGATATAACTTTCGAGTGTAGCTGTGGCTTCATTGGGATTTTTTTTACGGGGAATATGTTCACTGCCAGTGACAAGAATAATGCTAAGCTCATGCTAAGTAAGTAACGTTTTTAAATTCCGGTCAGTGATTTCGTTAGTTTGACTTTTGGACTGGTTCAGATAAGTTTGTGGTGGTGACGTGGCGGCTGACCACAGAAGATGGAACCGCCACTCCCCCCCGCGTGCGGGGGAAATAAGCCACGCCCATCAAACTGTTATTTATTTTCAAGGTAGGACCTTAACGACTTCTACATGTATTATTTAAAAGAATCCGTTGATCTAGTTCTCCGAAAAAATCTTCTAAAAATCTTTTTATGCGTCCGCAACAGAAAGGATTAAAATCTAAATGAATTTGTTAATAATATTTTTATTAATTGGCAATATTCACGAAGACTTCATCTGATTATGCCTAGGAAGTCGATTACAAATAAAAGGAGAACAAAAAAATATAGATTAGATATATGTAATTTAGGATTCCAACGTAGATAATTTATGAAATATTTGTTCCACAATAGATTCATACAATCGGAACTCAATGCCCCAACGTACATTGAAACAATTAGCCGATCTGTTCAACTGGTAATAGGTACTAATAGTAAGTTATAACATAATAACTTTAACTACGAATCCGCTAAGTAAGTGGATAATACTCTGGTTTCATGATATTGGATACTATAAACTAAGTTTGTTTATAGTTCGGATCTGAAACCCGTAGTTTGGTAGGTATCCTGTTTCTCGCCGTGGGTGGTGTAATGCAGGAAAATGCAAAAGAAGGAATTAACTGTCTATTCTTAGACGAGCTTAGCTTATTTCAAACTATGTAGGTAATCACTACTCACAACTATGTAGGTATTGACTTTGACTTTGGCTTCATATTATGAGATTCACAAGATGTGACAGTAAGTAAATATCTACTCGAGCCAGAGAGTCCCGCTACCAAACTGCTGCTTGCCTAATATTTTGACTACGATATTTTATTGTGTAGCCCCGGATCTAGATTTTTGTTGAGGCGAGGCATAAACTGCTGTCTGCCGCCCGCAGGCAATCTTTTATGGGGATGTGCTAAGTTGGCCCGCGAAATTCAAATTTACTTAAAATGTAAATTTGGTAACAACATTTAATCAAATTTTATCGATTGTTAATGCGCCAATCCAAAAGGGGCGCCAAAACTGTTGTGAAAAAGAAAAAAAAAAAAAACGTGTGGCACTCGGGGACTGCCGCGGTAAAGCTATTGCATAGCATTTGTAACCTCCATACTTCCTATTTGTCGACACTACACTTGGGATGATGACGGATGATGACATAAAACAAAATTACATTCCCATGACAACATCACGTTGTCATGGGAACGCAGTAGTCATTACATGGTAGGTGGAGTGGGGGGTGTTAGGTTTTATTTTCGTTACGGAATTTCTTGATTCGGCCGCCGCGCTCAAAGCATTCGCGATCTCGGCGCGATCGACGCGTGACGTACCTATGCGTTAACGAACGAATTAAGTAGTTACGACGCGAGTGCTGTGATAATGGCTTTAAATACTGTTAAATGTAACAATTGCAACATTGTTATATCGGAGTTGCTCGCCTTTGTGCAAAATAAGGCAGATGTGATGGACGAGGACAGTATAATACGTTTGTGTAACACGGCGTTTAAAAGTGAGGAAATTGTAACGGCTAAAAAGTTACTTTTTGAATCCGTGCAAACCAGTAGTCGCAACATAAACCGTAAAGGAGATGGTAAAGAAAAACGTGACATGGAGGACATCCTATGTATTATCAAGGAAACCGACCCTGAGTGCTTGCCAGTCTTTGTTGCAAGAGACCTTCATCGTCTACCACCGGTAACCTTCGACCATTTGGATGCTTCGAGGCTGCTAAAAGATATCATATTGTTGCAGCATGATATAGCTGTTATAAAAGACAGTTATGTGACCAAGGATATGTTGAAAGTCTCATCTCCGGAGGTGAAAGATTTTGTGAATAACCGGCGAAGAGGAGCGGGACTTATGGAAAGTTTTGATTGCGAAAGTGGACCTATTGGACTGCCGCACATTCCACCAGATGAGTTGGTTGAATTATTGGACTCAACAAATAATAACTCGCAAGTACCTCAGTACACAAATAAATCTGTTTCGCACAGACCTACACCAAAGCATCGTAATACCGTCTCACTCGCGCAATCCTTATCGGTGACGCGGGTGCCCGATGAAACTGGTTTAGCGGAGGCGAGGAACAAGCGAGGGGAGGCCAGTACTGTGGTTTCTACGAGAGTAACGAAACAGAATGATACAAATTCATATGCTGAGGCTGCGGCTGTCGTTCTAGGAGTAACACACGATACAAGGCAGATTAATAATAACGAATGGACGGTGGTGCAAAGAAAGCGGTATAAAAATAAATTCATTGGCAAGAAAGGGACTGCTGATGTTATGACTGAAGGTAAGTTCAAGGCCGCCAATATAAACATACCGTTTTACATATATAATGTAAGCAAGGACTGCTCATCGACTGATATATCCGAATATATTAAATGTAAAACGGGGGTAGAAGTAAAATTAAATAAAATAAATATGAAACTAAAAAAAGATTATGAGGCATATACATTCATGATTCCTAAGGATAAATTATTAATATTTATGGATGAAAATCTGTGGCCGAGTGGAATATCTTTCCGCAGATATGTTACGTTCAACAAAAAGTGGAATAAGGGTGGCAATCAACAATCGAGTGCTATTAATTCTGAACAAAAATAATGGATGTGCACACTAAGGACAAAAACACTTCAACTAAACTAATTAGTTTTAATTGTAAATCTTTTAAAAGATCCTTTGAGTGTGTTAAGATGTTAAGTAGTGATGCTGATGTGATAGGACTTCAAGAGACTTGGTTACAATCCAGTGAAATACCGTACTTAGGGGAAGTAAATAAGGACTTTAGTTTCTTTGGCAAGTCTGCAATGGACACAGGTGTAATGTTACAAGGTCGTCCGTTCGGAGGCGTAGCCCTACTATGGCGAAATATGCTATTTGATTCAGTGACTGTGATTCCATGCAATAGTGATCGCGTTGTTGCTATTAAAGTTAATGTGTTGGACCGATCGAGCTTAATTTTTAATGTGTATATGCCTACTGATTCACCCGATAATTTATTAGAATTTGTGGATTGTTTAAGTGAGATTGTGGCCATAATAGAAAGTAGCGATATTGAAAATGTATATATATTAGGGGATTTTAATGCACACCCTGGGGAACTATTTGGGAAGGAAATGTTAAATTTTTGTTCAGAACAAAATTGGTTCTGTGCCGATTTAATTAAGCTGGGGGTTGATTCTTATACCTTTGTAAGTGATGTGCATGGTAGCCGTCGGTGGCTTGACCATTGTTTGGTAACCGAGGCTGCGTGGAAGTCCGTAACATCTGTTAGGGTACATTATGATAGCTACTGGTCAGATCACTTCCCGTTAGAGCTGCAATGTAATATGATGGGGGCCAGGCCAAAGTCGACTCCAGCACATGGGTTTCAAATAAATAAAGTAACGTGGGGTGAACGTAATATAGATCAGATTGAATTGTATACCAAAGAATGTAACTCTAAATTAAAGCAAATTGATTTTCCTAGTGATCTAAGTCAGTGTTGTGACACTATGTGTAATGAGCTAGAACATAGGGAAGTAATTGATAATTTATATCATAACATTGTTTTATCATTACGGGAGGCTGCTGAGGCCACTTATGTCAGTCACTTTAGAGGGGGGGTTGTAAAGGGTAGACCTATTCTGGGATGGAATAAGCATGTTAGGGACGCTCACCAGAATTCCAGGCAAAAGTTTACTAATTGGGTTTGGCATGGTAAACCAAGCACGGGACATATTTATAAAGATATGGTTGAGTCCCGCAAGATTTTTAAACAAAAACTTAAATTTTGTCAGAATAAACAAGATCAAATTAAAATGGATATATTGGCTTCAAGACACAAAAAGAAAGACTTTCGCGGGTTTTGGAAACACACCAAAAAGTTAAACCCCAAGCCGGGCATTCCGGTGAGTGTTGATGGTGCAAGCACGCCCTGGGAGATCGCAAACCGGTTTAAGGAACATTTTAAAATACTACCTTCGAAGTCGGATATCAGTGGTGTCATTGCTGGGGCTGCTGTGTTAGACGTGCCTGCTCGCATTATGGCTAAGCAGATTTTAGGAATAATAAAAAATAT
Source organism: Agrochola litura (assembly GCA_949152395.1). Lineage (NCBI taxonomy): Eukaryota > Metazoa > Arthropoda > Insecta > Lepidoptera > Noctuidae > Agrochola > Agrochola litura. The sequence goes on from OX424496.1 coordinate 2,909,493, forward strand.
GAGACGAGGCAAATCGCCGGGACATGACAGCCTTAGCATAGAACATTTTGCCCATGCTGGACCGCATCTCCCACGACTGCTAGCGTTATTGTTTACGTTCTGTATCCGACACTCCTACCTACCCGCTGCGTTGATGAGAACGGTGGTTGTACCAATATTGAAAAATAAAACCGGTGACGCCAGTGATAAGGGTAATTACAGACCGATCTCATTGGCGACTATTACGGCCAAAGTACTTGACGGTGTGTTTGAGAGTCAAATTAGTAAACATCTTAAAATACACGATGCTCAGTTTGGCTTTAGGCCACAGTTATCAACTGAATGTGCTATTTTGGCCCTCAAGCATACTGTCCGGTACTATACGGAGAGAAGTACGCCTGTATATGCGGCATTTCTAGACCTTTCCAGGGCATTTGACCTGGTAAGGTATGATGTCTTGTGGTGTAAGATGCGCGAAGCGGGAGTGCCTGACGCCATAACAAATATGTTTCAGTATTGGTATGGCCACCAAACCAATCAAGTTAGATGGGCTAACGAGTTGTCTGAGGAGTACAGGTTGGAATGCGGGGTGAGACAGGGTGGATTGACCTCACCAGCGCTTTTCAGCCTGTATGTTAACCAACTGATTGTCGAGCTCGGTAGCACTCTTGTTGGTTGTTCTATTGACGGACTGTGTGTCAATAGTATTAGTTACGCGGACGACATGGTGCTGCTGAGTCCGTCAATAAGCGCACTCAGGAAATTGTTAGCGGTCTGTGAGTCCTATGCAGCAGCGCACGGACCTGTTTACAACGTGCAAAAAAGCAAACTGCTTGTGTTTAGGGCGAATCATAAAAAACCAGCACATAATATGCCACCGGTTATGTTAAGGGGTGTGGCCCTTGAAAGAGTTCTAGATTTTAAGTACTTGGGGCACATAGTTACGGAGGACTTAAAAGATGATGCTGATATGGAAAGAGAACGGAGGGCGTTGGCTGTCCGATGTAATATGTTGGCCCGCAGGTTCGCACGTTGTACACCAGAAGTAAAAATAACTCTTTTCAAGGCTTTCTGTCAATCATTGTACACGTGCACTCTGTGGGTTCGATATACGCAGAAGGCATACAACGCCCTCAGAGTTCAATATAATAATACTTTCAGGATGTTGTTGGGGCTCCCACGTTACTGTAGCGCGTCAGGAATGTTCGCGGAAGCACGTACTGACAGTTTCAGTACCATTTTACGAAAGAAGACTGCTTCTATGATGCGCAGAGTGCGTGGGAGCGGCAATGACATTCTGAAGGTCATTAGTGATAAGCCGTGCTGCACCATTATGGCGCATTGGGTACGTGTACATGTACATATACCCGGTGCGTCTAGTGAGTGCAGCAGATATATGAATTAAATGTTGTTTTTCGTTTGTTACTAACATAGCTTATAAGTAGTGTGTATTACTAACATCATATGGATCAAGGTCTGAAATAAAGTATTTTTATTTTTTTTTTATTATTTTATTTAAAGCTCGCGATAAAAGCTATACAATAGCTTAAAACTAAAAGATTAAATGTGCTGCGCGTCTCATTTATTGCAAAGTTGCGGTGTGCTGGGTGGTGCACTTGTTTGCTACGCGTGAATTTGTCGCCCCCTGAAGTTGGTGCCCGGGGCTGTTATTGTGTGTATTGTGTCGCTCATGCTGACACAATGTACAAAGAAGACTTCGCATGAACCAAAAAACAGGCCTTATTTTCCGGGCCTAACGCATATTAGTTTTTCATTAATTTTTCATTAACCCATCTTTACAATAAAAAAAAATACAGCGTTTATTACATTTTCATTAAGTTTGGTTTAAATTGTTAAACATAAGCGTTAGGATATGACATTGCGTGTCAACTTACGCACGAGTAACCTTCATCAACACGAAAATGATAAACTTCATTAAATTAATTTTGTAGAGCAGGAGACAGCTACTTTAAAAATAATATTATATTTTATTTAGAAACAGATTGTGGCTTTTTCATTGGAGCAAATGCGATGTGGTAAAAAAAAATGGCAAAGAGCCTAGTTAATCTTTACTTAATGTTAAACCACGGGCAAGAATAATATAATGTGCATTTTTTACAAAACATTTAGAAATCACTACATTGTATTTTTTTTTACTATGTATAGCTGTCCTTGGCAACAAATACAGGGTGTAATTATAATTTGTACGCAGAAACACTTGTGCTACCTACGTCTTCAAGAAACTTTAATTATTCTGTTCAATTTCCCGCATCTAGTTACCTAGGCCACTCGTTTAGTTTATGTAGCTTCCTAACTAACTAAAGCAAAATATCTTATACGCAAGCACAAGAGAAGATTTTCGGACAGAGACAAAGCTTTAGACGAAAAAACTTTCGTCATATTTTGGTAGAATTTTCACAAGAGGGAAAGATAATTAAAAAAATATTTTCTAAACTTCTAATCTAATAAATATTATACGGAGAAAAGATTGGATTTTTTGTATGTTTGTTAATTACGCTTTCACGGCTAAACGGCTGAACCGATTTTAATGAAATTCAGTATGAGGATACTTTGAATCTTGGGGAAAGATGGCTAGTTTATGTTGTCAAAAAACGCGGGCAAAGCCGCGGGCGGAAGCTAGTTGAACACATATTTAAGTTTTTTTTTTTTTGCGAATGTTTCCAGTTTGTGCACAATAATTCCAGTTAATTTTCGATAATTTTTCATGAATATTCAGAAAAATACGGGCGGTCACATGCCCATGGGCAGCACTGTATAAACTCTCCCATTCTACTATAGTTGAGTTTAACGAATATTAGTTACTGTTATTTGAAGTTTTGTCTCTGTTTGGTTAGTTACTCTGTGGTCATACACGCTATGGATAAAGTGTTCACAAACATAGCGTCTCTTGAACTATACGTAACGTTGTTTTAGGTATGTTCATGTTTGATCACGCGTGTTTTGTTACGACTGGTTTCATAACGGATAATAAAGGTAGGTATTATGATACGAAGATTAAAATATGAGTAGTGTTATGAATTATGATATTTACAAGGCATTTACATAATTTTCTTGCTTGAAAAAATGTAGACACTTTCAAAATGAATTAATAGTGTTTGAAGTACACCTACATGCTACAGCATTGCTATACAACGTGGCAATGCTACCAGCCTTTTGGGCACTTTTCCTATTGACAGCGATGCAGACGAATTTTTTGATGCCCTATAATTATTCCCCTCCCCCTTTTTTATATACTTGTACAAATTATTATTTTAAGTCTGATACTTTTAAAATAATGTAAATACGTGTGTGTAAATAAAATTTGATTACACCTATATTATTATTTAGACTCCTTTTATTATATTTAACGCCGCTCCGCAAAATAAACGAGCATGTGTGTAAAGTCAATTTTATAGAAAAAATAAAAAGCCTAAATTAATCTATAACTTCATGACTACATCGAATAGAAGTTTGTTTTTTATATCGTTTAAAAGATTATTTTTTTAGATAGTCTAATTAATAATAAGTGTTAAACAGGTACCGTTTATGAGTTATTGATAAAAAAATATTTTAGTTTTTTTTTTTCTTGTCAGCTATTGTTTCTTTTTTGTTTTGCAATGTAATATAGCTTGAATTTTCTTTGCATTTTTCGCGATATAGTGATACCGTTATTGGGCTATTACGAGTTTATTCTGGTGCACTAATTAAGTTTTTGTTCTGGATATATCATCAAGGTCGGAATTTTAACATTATGTTACGGTACGGTGTGTATGTAACTTCGTAAATCCTACTTGATATGAAAATCTGGAAAAAATTGAGGTGATGTATTTTGACCTATATTTATTGAATATGGATTAACATCAAAACCGCTACAATAGCACTTACGCGTTTGTTCCGCGAAGGTGGCATTAATATATTCTTTATTTCGGACCACAAATACATACAAGTACAGTCCATGCAATCCACGAAGACGCGCCCCACTCCGCTCCGCGCCGTACTAGAGTTTAGCTGACAGTACAGTAATCACGGAGTGGGGTGCGTCTTTGTGGATTGCACGGACTATACACACAATCCATATAGGTAGTATTTTAGTAACAACGACTTAAAATCTATGTTTGTAAACTTTTACAAACTAACGAGCAGGTTCTACAAATTTTCAAGTCAATAGTTCTAGTAATCTACAAAGTCCAGAAACTATCGGTCGATAGTTTATATGTATTACATACTAGAGTTTACATAGCATCATCATCTGCGTAGCCTTTTCCCAACTATGTTGGAGTCGGCTTCCAGTCTAACCGGATGCAGCTGAATACCAGTATTTTAGATAGAGCGACTGCCTATCTGACCTTCACAACCTAGTTACTAGGTAACGCGATACCAAGATACGGTAAGACACGTCAATACAGTAAGACTGGTTGTCAGACTTTTGGGCTTCTAACTACCCGTACCTAACGACTGTCAAAGATCTACTTAATGATAGGCGAGACCAACGACTTAACGTGCTTTCCGAGGCATGGAGACGGTCTTGGTATGTAAAGATGGTCATCCATCCACGGACCAACCGCGGCAAGCGTAGCTTAACCTGATCGATTGACCCGTGCGGTTGTTATTTAGCTACGTATGAGAACGTATAATTGTTTGACCCGATTTCTACGCCAACATAAAATCAACAAATCGCGCAATTTATTTAGTAACTAATTTCTGCCCGCGACTTCGTCCGCGTAAAATTTCGCATGACGCATCCCATCGCCCGCCCACGCTATTTACTTTATTTTCACTTTCCTGAGGGTCATAACGTGATGTTAAATAGTATATAACCTTCCTCAAAAATTGGGTTATCAAATGCAAAAAGAATTTTTCAAATCCGACTGGTAGTTTCGGAGATTACCCCCTACATACAAACTTACAAACAAACAAACATATTTTGCATAGATTATACTACTACACTCATACCATAAAAAAGATAATATCTTAACACAAAACTAGCTATACAAAACAATACAGTTACCCCTTATCACAACTCAATCGTAACGAAATCGCGTTCCTAACAAAATTAGAACACAAAGAAAAAACATGCACTGAATACAGAATGCAGAGAAAATAATCGAAAAATGGAAATTGAAAAACCGAGGAAAGTTTTCGTACGCATAAAGTAGTGGAATCACCTGGCGACGTAGTTATGTTAGGGCTAGCCGAACATATCTTGTTATTACGTGATACCAATGAAGATCGGCTGAACTCGGGAAAATTCGGGTAACCTCGGCTGAGCTCGGTGTTGGAGACCGAGTGTTTTAAATTGGCTGTTATACTGAGTGTGTTGATATCAGTGTTTTTGGAAGTATTAGGCTGAATAGTGAATATTTTTTATTCTATTTTATTTTTTCTGCTGTTATAGTGTGTGAGGAACGTGACTTGGGTGGTTAGCTCCTAGACTATTATAAAAAAAAATGTATTAAACTGAGAATTGAAATATGTGAATATAAACCAGACGAAATTCATTTTCTATATCATATCAAAATAGTGTATAGTAAACAGGTACCTAACTGTAAAGAAATAAAATGTGATGCTTTGAATAAAATATTTGTAGGAGCCATTTTACTAGGAGCTAAACTCAATTTTATTTCATTTTATCAAACTCATATCAGCAGCAAAATTCTATTTGCATTCACGTGTAACACGAAAACTTTATCCAGAACCAAATATGTCGCCAAAGAGTTTACAGATCCAACTATGAAGTTGTGGCTATTATCCCTGTATTTGTCACAGACAATTTCAACTCGAACTGTTTCTATCGCACTTTATCCTATATTGTGTAAAAGAGAGGTAAAACTTTCTGTCGAAAATGAAAACGGTGGTGAATACACACGTGCCCCTTGTATTTGTTAAGGATAATTTCAACTTCATCTACTGTCTCACTCTTTACCAAATCTATATCATAGTGTCAGAGGGAGAGAGAAGAGATCCTTCTGTTGAATATGATTGGAATTTTGGTAACACGATAAGACGAAGTTGTACACCCACATGTAACTTTGAATATATCAAACGTATGTAGAATTAATTCGTGGAAACTTAAGTTTATAGGGACGTGTCGTGTCAGTTTCAAACTGTTGGCAAGTTGAGCGGATTATAAATACCTACTCGTATTGCGTGAAAGAAAACTGTTTACCAAGGTCGATTTCTAGTAAAGATATTATCGTAGTGAGAATGTTATTTGGAGGACCTCATTTTGTTACTACGAAATCGGGAAATTTTGATTTTGTTATTACTTATTTTATTTTATCCAGGAGGCATATTTTCTTCGAGCATAATAATCTTTTAAGATCATTAGGTATTATGTCTAGAGTAGACGATACGTACGAAAATATTATAGACATTTTACTCGCAAAAGCAATTCTTTGAATCATTATTTATTCCTCTTCATTTTGTTTTTAAAGCTCAAAATAATTGTGTTAAAGTCAAAGTCAAATCATTTATTTCAAATAGGCCCATGTATGGCACTTTTGAACGTCAAAATTTACAAAATATTAAAATTGATTCTATTCGCCCCTTCCAAAAGGTAGTTTTCGTATGGAGAAGAATGGGCAAGAAACATCAGCATCTCCCCAATCCAAGAATTCTCTTTTATTTATCTAATTACGCCGTACATTCGAGGTCAATGTCCTTTCAGATCTTGAAGTTATACCGAAAAAATTCCATCGAATGTCAAGCAATCAACATAGAAGGTATCCCAGAGGCTCTTAATTAATTACTACCGCTCCCGATCATTCGATGGAACGTGTCGTAACACACTTACCTACTTGTTAATCGATAGGGCAGATTGATTTAGTCACTCGGTATCCTTTAATTGAAGTTAAAATTTAGACTTTGCGTATGCTGATATGAATGATGTTTGCGTTTAGTACGAAACTGTAAAAAATAGATCTTAATCTAAAAAAAATCTCTCAGTTATGTTAGAATTCTAATGTAAAAAAAAAACTACTTATAGATAAAACAAATCATAAATGTTCCCTGAAATTGAACTCTTGGCCATTAGCGTAGAACCCGCTCAACCACTGCATCACCTATATCACCAAACAATTGATTGTTATTATTTTCATCAGTACCTGGGCGACCAAGCTCTGCTTTTGTAAAAATAGAGAATGCTCTTTTAATAGTATGGGATATACTAATTAATACTTTTTCCATGCTGCCGTGTCATTATTCTAAGGTAGCCATCTTGTTCTATACTTTGAGCGACCGAGCTCTGCTCGGGTGAAAATACGGAGAAAACGAATTTTCCCAGATATGAGACCAACTAGCTAGATCGATATTTCGCCCCCGTAAACCCCAACTGTCATCGAAATCGTTAGAGCCGTTTTCGAGAACGTGCTTACAAATATAAATATCTATTATATACTCGTATATATGTCAGATCCGGTCATTAGTACGGACACGAAACGAATCGCAAGCGCGCCACTGGCGACATCAAGTGTGAGCTAGCTACCTACACCAAAAAAGGCGCGCTTCTACAGAGTCGTGATGTTTTAAGGCCAAGGCGAGGAGGGCATTCAGCCTCTGGTCGCATTGGAGTCAAGACGTCGTGGAACTGTTCTCGATTCGTGGTGCTGTTATTGTGTTAGTTATAATTTTGTGATCATTGTGTTAATTTGTTGATTTTAAATAAACGCCGTCGCACCCAGTGTGTGTATAATCTAGCTAGTGTGATTCATTTGATAGTAAATTATAATGTGATCTGAACTGCAAACTGTTTTTCTATTGCGCACTAACCAACACTACCCACACTATGCCCACAGTAGTTAAAATATCGCTGATAATAACGAGAGTCACATAGGTACCCGTCTCCGACATATATACAAATATTGCTCGTTTAATTCTATAGGTTTCAATAGATTTCTTTTCAAGTCGATGGTACTTTTGGATTGTGTTAGGAATGGTATGAAAGAGAAGGGAGTGAATGATAGCGTGACGGTTGACAGGGGAGAGTGGAAAAAGAAAACGTGTTGCGCCGACCCCAAGTAAGAAGTAACACGGTACAATGACAGGAAGATGATGATGGTACTTTTGACCACTTGCTTTTGAGATCACTTCGCTAGTAGCAACGTTAGTGGTGTTCATTAGATCTTCAAAAGCATGTGTATGGACACTTGGGATATTCCAGCAAGTGGGTCATGTTCTCGACAGCACCGCACTCGCATTGGGAGTCAGACGGGTCTATAATCCCTCATTTTTAACCGACTTCCAACAAGGAGGAGGTTATTATATTCGTAGCGTATGTTTTTTTTTTTGTCCACCAATTTCTCCGTTATTTTTTGGACCGATTTTGAAAATTCTTTTTTTTATGCTCTCGAGGTGGTCCCATATAAATTTTATTAACTTTGCTTCGATAGTTTTTGAGTTAGCTTCAATAATACGTACTTTTTCCCACTTAGTATGTGGATGATATGATAAGTTCCTGTCACTGTTATTTACATAGCAGGTAGTGGTTTTCGAATTTGTGTGGGGTAGGTACCACAGCTAAAAAGTGAAAAATAAAAACTTTTTACAAAAAAAAAAAAACATCCGACTTACGGTCTATAATCCCTCATTTTGTCAAGTTGTATTAGTAGGTAGGATATATACAATACGGAATTTCCCTGGTACCTCATTAACGGCATAACAATGTAAATGTCTATTAACTGCTCCCAAATTACGATGATTTTTTTATTTTACTTTTTTACATACTTCATTGACATAATCTTTTCAGTATTTGACATTATATACCTACAATTTTCTATATTTTTTTTTAATCAAATTTGATTTGTTACAGCTGTAGTGGCAATCATGTCATTTAGTTTAAATAGGTTCTTATTTTTATTATTTTGTTTATCTTTTATATAGATTCTTTTCTTTTCTTTTAGATTTTGTGAATGTGAGAACGTTGTAGGCTGTAAACTTGTGTACCTTTTTTTATTTTACTAAGTACCTGGTACTTGTTGATAGGCTTACACTGTCCTCCCATACTTATTAACACTGTAATTTGAAAACATTGTAGAAACAATTTATTTTGAAAAGAGTAACCGTGGAGTTTCTTGCCGGCTCTTCTCCATAGGAAGCGACCAATTGGAACCGTGCACCTAGCTTCTGACGTTTCATAAGTGCCCTTGTAGGTTTATGTGAAATAAAATATTTTGATTTTGAATATGGTATGTAAAACAGGGCACAATGTCAAGTGCACCACGCATTTTAGACACCCATAACTATCCTATCAACATTTCATACTTATCTCAAACAAACTACATGTTTATGAACTAAAACAGCAAATTGTCAACAATGTTACTACATAATTGACGAGGTACTCTACCTACCGTACTACGAGTATTTACTGCATTGCGGATCCGTAGGCCTACTAATGTGTTTGTATGTCACATTTTTTCTAAACGCGGTGTGGTACAGTCGTAACTTAGTTTGATTATAACGTTTATGATGGAGTTCGTTAGCTGTGTGAGGTATTTAGTGCGACGTTTTTTTCTTTATTCTAGAAAACAAGAATATTGCATGATATTAATTTTCTTGAAAGGACTGTTATGCATACCAACAAAAGAATTTCTGTTTATCAGATTTCTAAATAAAAAAAATCAGAATCTGCGACTTACGTGAATATAAATTTTTTGTAGTATAATTGACTAATTTTAATAATTAGATACTCAAATGTAGAAGAAACCCTGTGGTGGGCTTTTCTTGATTTTCCTGGTAGTAACAGATAGAATAGTTTTTGTTTAGTTTGGTAAACATCATGTCAAGATTTAATTGATTAGAAATATCTATCTATCTCGTATTATTCTACTTTTGACTAGTAATTAATATAATATTGAAAAAAAAAACAGTGGCACTCCGGGAGTGCCGACAGAAGTGAAAACTTGAACAAGATCGCTTTGGTGGAAGAAAGAGACTTGTATAGAACATTGGTCCGTAATTTTATCTAAACAAAGAGCACAATCGAGTTTACAAAAAAATACTTCCAAAACCTTATCTGTAACGTAATATAAATAAAGAGCACAATCGCGTTTACAAAAATGAGGTGTCGGTAATGGTGTTGCGAGTTCAATTGGTTTTTCCCATCTCAAAAATGCCTAACACGCCTAAAGAAGTTTTCACTTAAAAAAAACATGTATCCGACGAATTTTGAAGATAATGTTTCTTATACATTCTTGCCTTCGTTACATAAACCATAAAACACAATATTCCAAAAATCTAACATCCACCTTCACCAAGCTTGGAAATCAAATACTTCTTACAATAATCCCCGAATTATCTTTAAAGTCAAGCCGACAATATCGGATTTTATATTCCAAAGCCGGCTTTAACAGTATGGTTCAGCGATTTCATTAAATTTTATACGGGACCAACTAGAACCTATCTCGGTACTTTTATTAAGTTAGTTATTTGAAACTTAACTACAAGTCTGGCTGGTTATCGCTCCAAAACTTTTAGATTTTACGTTTTCTCACGGGGAGCCGTTGGAAAAATATGCGCGGTATCTACGCTGGGGAACGGAGCAAAAATAAAGTTAGAATTTAGAAACTTGCATGCGCTTGCGTTATATTATTGACTAGTTTAGTTTAAATTGTGATTTTCTGCTCCTGATTTCAGTTTGTATACTGGTGTTAAAAGTTTTTCTTTGCATTTTGTTTTTTGCATTTTGTTTTTTTACTACAAAATTGAATACCTAGAGGTATGCTATTATTTTTGAAGAGTTTGAAAGTTATTGTATCAGTTGGGGCAATATGATTTAATATGTTCAGATTTACTTGCGTAATTTGAAGGGTGGCCCAAATAGTTTTGGAAACAACACAGCCAATGAGGCAGAGTTCGGTTCTGTTGATGCTGATATAGCCAGACGAATTCTCTAATTATATACATTTTTAGTGTGTGTGTGAAGTTCTTTAAGGTTCCATTAGTCGACGCGGCTCAAACTCGTTGGTGGCGTGGCTAATATGCATGTTATTTAGTACAGTTATTTATTTATTTAATATTTATTAATCTAGTTTTTATATATTTATATAATATTTATTAATCTAGTTTTTATTTATTTAATTATTTATTAAGAGAAATAGACGATGATTTATAACGAAAACGATGGCGTAAAATTTCATGAACCGATCTTTGGGCGTATAGATATTATGAAAAACCTGCTGGATGTATCTACTAAAATTATTTGAATTTTTTAATAAATTATATTATCTATCCTCGTACGGTTTCTATTTTGCCATTTTCGTACTACATAAATTATTTATTTAGGCCCAAAGATGAGTTAAAATTAGTGTTGAAATATGAAAGTTTCGACACTCATAACTTCCAAACCATTTTTTTTTCCATACAGGGCTAGATAATGAGAAGACAAATTGATATAATAGTTGATATAATGCCTTAGGCATTAAGTCCGCCTTTGTACAGTATTTTTTTTAACTTGTGCATAAAATTTTAACAAATAAATATAATTTGTAGTTATGAACGTACACCGTCAAACAGACGAGTAATCCCCATACTACGTTTGTATGGAAGAATAGGCTAGGGCTTCTCCAACAAAAGCCGGCGGTACGTGTTACCGACACTGTGCGAATGGGCCTTTAGTTTTAACCGTTTCACAGTCCAATGAACCATACGTGGTCTGTTCAATTGTTTTAACTATTGTGTCTGCATATGGGACAGTGAACATGTTAAGTTTATGCCCTGGCTGAAGGCCTTATAAGGCACCAAAGGAGAGCTTGGTTAAGTAACTGACAACCTCATAGGTTGACCTGCGAGGATCACCTGCAAAATGAAATATTAGCTTTAATTCTTTTTTTTTCCGAATAAACTATATAGTTTCAATAGTTATTAAAGTTTTAACATCTCCGAGATTTGATTTCAAAAATTCTGTTTCATCTTTATACGAAGTATGAAATATATATATGCCAACGTAAATAAATAATCTCCTTTCATTTGACTTCAACAAATTGCGTAAATTTCAAAGCTAACTTCTATGTTTTTTTCGTGTTCAATTTTATATTTTCATCCAAAGTTAGCTTAGTAGCAAATTAACTAATAATGTTTTACGTAATCTAATATTTAATACTGTCTACGGGAACCTAGTTTGAAGAACATTAATAAAGTAAGCCCACTTCATCTAGGTAATCACAAAATCTAGCCAAAATGAAGGCAGTTTACCTTCGAGTAAAGGTTTTTGGTGTTATTACCTTTTACATAACTTAACAATACGCCTTGTTTCTCCGAAGGGTTGGGCAGAAGTGTACCTAGTACACCGACATATTCCCAGTTATAAGTCTGATGTAATAGGGGGCAAGCCTATTGCCATCAACCGGGCACAAATCCAGACTGCGGGCTGCTACTGAGAAATCCCAGATAGAAAAACCCAATAACACTATGTTAGGAAAACCTAATTTCTTGTTAGGATTGTTTTGTACTGCTTTATATTTTAAAGGTAATGATGAACTTTCAAGTTCATATTATGTAATTAGTGATTGTAATGCTGCCAGCTTTTTGAGCACTTTTCTTATTTACGCGATGCGGACGAATTTTTTGATGCCCAATGAGCTCTTCCCTATTTTATATACCTACTTGTACATATCTAATATATTTTAGTGTTAGCTTGTGTAATTGTATTTGGAAAAATAAATTAGAAGTTAGAAGTTAGTGGTTGTGATTTTATCACAACCTCTTTTGATAACTATTTTCTACTTATCTAATCTAACTAGCCTATATTGTCCCACTGTAGGGCAAAGGCCTCCCTCTCCCTTTTCCACACAATTCTGTCTATTGCTAGTGCCGGCCAGTCCTTTCGGTAGGAGTCAAGCTCGTCCCGCTATCTCGTCGTCGTGCGTTTAGTGGAACCCAATCAGTGGTTCTCTTAGCCCATTTTTCATCTGACATGCGACAGACATGTCTGGCTCAGTCCCACTTAAGCTTAGCGGCTTTCTCTACTTCTCAAAGCATTGTTTTTCCCTTACAATATCGTGGCATCAATTGACAGATTAAAACCAGCATATACATGGCGTGATGTCGTTGCGATAGCCATAAAACACAAGCAAAAGTTTCCTGAACGGTATAAAAACAGCGGTCCTTTTATTCGTAAGGGGTCCTGTGGCGTCAAATTAACAGACCCACACTAATATTATATTATTGTTCACAGTATGCTTATCTACTAACCTACCTACCTACCCTTTTTATTCTTATTGGCGTGAAGGAATCCGTATCAATTAAAAACTCACAGATTCAATCTTTCAAGCTAATATTTTAAAAGCCAAAGGAACTTTATCTGTTTGTCTGTTACCTTTTCACGCCATAAGGGCTGAACGGTTTTCAATGAAGTTGACACACAGGCTGACCAAGACATGGGTTAGGACATAGGATACTTTTTATCCTTGTACTTTCCGTGAGATAATTTCTGACCTCCATGCGCGCAAAGCCGCGGCGAAAAGCAAGTAAAAAATAATTGTATCTCAGTAATCAAAATTACCAATAATTTAATTCTACAATGGAATCTTTATACAGAATTATTAAGTACTTAATAGATTATTACTTCTACCAAATATGTTAGTACTGTAAATGATAACTATGAAGTACCTACTATATCTTTAGTGCCTAGTTTTCGGTATAATTTATTCAGTTTCATAGGCCTTGTGCGTAATATAATATTTGGGAAAGCCATTGAAATATTTAAACGTCTAGACTCGGTATCGTTAGTGGCCATTATTATTGAACCTTTGTTAATGATGTCTGTTTGAAGTGTGGTTAGGTATAATGGGTCATTAGTAAAGCGTACAATTGTAGGTAAGGTGTACTGGTTTAGGCATAGAAAGTTCTGGCTAAAAAAAAAATATAAATATTATCAATGGAGTATATGTTTAGTAACCTGTTCCACTTAACTATTCCTAAAGAGCCATAAAACCCCTGTAAGAAATCGACACGTATTTCACCTTTCAACGAGGCATCCTCAGGATGACGATTGACTTGTTGCGTGTTGACACACTGAGCGCTGGACGCAGAGAGATGCCCAGCGCTCGGTGTGTCAACACACCGTCATACTAAACTCACGCCTGAATTAATCAACTATATAAATGGAGTAGTTTTAAAATAATGATATTTATTTCTACTACATTTTTAGACATCTGTCTTTGTGCTTGATCCCTCAGTACTGAGGAGCGTGTCTCATATAATGTTTGTTATTAATTGACTGCCTCATTGGTCTAGTGGTCGCAAATGCTACTACTGAGGATGAAGTCCTGGTTTAGATTCCCGGGTCGGGCAACGAGTTATGGGAGTGGGTGTTTCCAGCAAGAATTTCTAAGTAGCAGCCTGGAGTCTGGATTTGTGCCCGGTTGATGGCAATAGGGCTTCTTATTAATGGGACTTAAACATAACTGGCAAAATGTGGGTATACTGTAGGTAAACCTCTGCCCAACCCTTTGAGGAAACAAGGCGTGATGTTATGATATGCAATAATTCCAAAAACCTTTATTGGAAGCTAGTAAATATTGGCTAGATTTTGTGATTACCTATATGAAGTGGACTTACTTTATTAATGTTCTTCAGAATCACCACCACTACTGACTATTAGGCTAAACGTATGCTGAAACGCAGGTGACGCAGCACAGCACAGTACAGATTTTGCAGGATAGGGCAAGCGAGGCAGACATAGGCCGCGAGGGCATGCTGCGACGCAGCTACACAGACACGTTCGCGTCCTAGCTAGTACAAACAATCTGTCATTGAAACATCAGTGGTAAGAAACAAGTGACAACCTGCACGCGTCACGCAGATCTCTGTGCCGGCTCTACAGCGAGACGCAGAGCAGGACAGACACATATCTGCATCACACGTGCCTGCGCTACAGCGTACGCAGCTGTCAGTACGTTCATGCATTCCAAAATCTGCTCTGCCCTGCGCTGAGTGGACCTGCGACACCTGCGTCTCAGTATACGCTTAGCTTTATGTTCTACAAACCTGTAATAAAACAAAAATCTATTCCATTTATTCTATTGCACTACTTTACAACTAATTTATTAACTTTGATACAAAGACAAGGTAAAACAAAAACATCTACCAACAAAAAGCTGAGTGCACTTTCCCTCCATTCACTCAAAAATTCAGCAAACAACTAAAAACTGAAAACAAAAACTCAAAATAAGCTACTATTAATTAAGGTGAGCTGCTAAGATTTTCGCAAAAAACAAATATTCATTTAAGTTAGCTGCTGAAGTAAGCACCTACTTCCATTCATTGCAAAACTGGTCTGATGCAATCAAGGTAATGAAAACAAGCCACGGTCTGCTTTATAGTAAATATTCAGTGGAAATTGTAACAGCCGCTACACACAGGGTTCACGTTTAACGAACCGTCAGCGAATTGTAAAATCTGGGCGAAATTGTTGTTATTAAGTTTTGTGTTTAGTGAGAAAGGAGGTAATTGGTGGGTGTGTATGGTGCAAGTAAGCCTATAAAGGTGCAAGAAAAATCACTCAGTCATCGGATCCTTATGCGAATACTGTTTTTTTAAATCGTTGCACAACACAGATATGCATCACTTCACTATACACACCTGTTTCATTTTTACCTAATAAGCATCAACGATACATTTTAACACTTTCGACTCCACCCAGGTTTGAAATTTTGTTAAAATATGTAACTAATTTTATTATCACAGTTTATAATCCCGAATTTGCTAAAAAAAACCTACATTAAAAAATGAGCCCTCCGGGAGGGCTCCTGGTTTCCCATATATGACTTGAGTAAACCCTTCAAGAGGGATCCCGGCACTAAATGTGTTAAATAATTTATTGAAGTGGTGAAAACTTCTTTAGGCGCGTTGGGCATTTTTGAGATGAGAAAAAGCAATTGAACTCGTGACACTGTTACCGACAACAGCTTTTGACCATTAAAAAGACATCAACGCGCAATCAATTTTCTTTGGGATTAATGACATTCCAGACTGACCAAGCCTGCCGGGGCTGCGAATATGGGCCGATAGGGATATCGTGGCCCCCCGGCAACATGGCAACCGAAAGAACACGGGTGGGTTTTAGTCAGTAAGAGTCTGACACGCCCTCCCGCTCCACCCAGAGCGGGAGAAGTTATTTGATAATTTCCCACCCAAAAAAAAAAAAAGACTGACACATGACAACGACATGATTGACATTTCACTTTTTTTTACCGACTTTAAAAAAGAAAAGTATTTCCTGCACAGTAAAATTGTTCAAGTTTCACTTCTGTCGGCACTCCCGGAGTGTCACTGTTTTTTATTGTATTACATCGAGAATTGCATAATATGCTTTTTGTCAGTCAGTAAATGAAACAGTCAATCACGGTACTGTTTTATTAGTAAAGATAACACAGTCAAAAGCCCTAGTACCTTTGCTCGCCTTACAAACTGTGAGTGAATACATACACGTATTACCATACTGAAAAGCTCCGTGCAGCAAAAATATTCATAGCCATCATTTCGTTAACAGCTGAACATATTGAAATAATCATTATGCATAGCAAGTTGTAGTATTTTTTACTGAAGGTTTTTCACAACGGAGAACCGTGTCGTTTTATTTATTCGTCGGATCCGGTTATTAGTACGGACACGAAACGAATCGCAAGCGCGCCGCTGGCGATAGGACGTGATCTACCCACACGTAAAGCGCGTGCTTCTACAGAGTCGTGATGTTTTAATGCCATGGCGAGGGGGATTCAGTCTCGGAACGCATTGGAGTCAAGACGTCGCGGAACTGTTCTCGATTCGTTGTGCTCAGTTATTGTGTTAGTTGTAATTTGTGATCATTGTGTTAATTGGTGATTTTAATAAACGTCGTCGCACCCAGAGTGTGTATAATTTAGCTAGTGTGATTTATTTGATAGTAAATTATAATGTGATCTGAACTGCAAACGGTTTTTCTATTGCGCATTAACCAACACTACCCACACTACGCCCACAGTAGTTAAAATATCGCTGAAAATAACGAAAGAGTCACGTACCCGTCTCCGACATATTTAATGGATTCGAATGTAACACGAAACGCGTAATCATTTAAATATATCACGTAATATATGACGAGCTTACAGCGGTTTAATCGACACAGTAAAAGAATTTAAGTGTCGTGTTGGACCCAAAATTAAAGTAAATAAATTATTGATCTTCCAGATCCTTGATTGTCATTGATTGAAAAATTTATGAGGTAACCTTGATCAATGGGCTGAAATCGCAAACCCCCAAGAGGTAAGCGTGGTTATTCTGAACTGAAAAGACAGCTGTGCTGCTGGGGAGTTTGTTTTGCCACTTTTTCTTCCCAGCTAAAGCACTAGAAAGTGGTGCTTATGTAATTTTGACATTCGAAAAGTGCTGATTCTCAGCCTAGTTTGAATAAATGACTTTTGATTTTGGTGATTGGTGCTTGCAAAGTCTCTGTATGAAATGAGACTTAAGTTTTGCTTGCAGTGAAAAGCAACTATTTATTTAGTATAATGTATTGCATCATATTCGCAAGTCGGACACAGGAGCGAGGATTCAGAAGTTATTTAAATACTAGATTTAATTAGAACTAGCTCGAAATAATAATGTAATTAGAACAGGTGCATACTACCTTTCCCCTGCATAATAAATTATTCCTACGTTGCATTTCACGACACCCGCGGGACGGACTGTTTTATTACTAGAAATTCATAGTCGACGTCACAAAGCAAATATTGCAAATGTTACAGATAAGTTCTTGCTGTAACTTTTCATCTACGGAAAGTTCCAGAAAAGTGGAGAAAAGTTATCTACTAGTTCAGTGCATATTGCGTGGTGGTACCCGTTTTTAACTTTCCTGCCGTAAGCACATTCGTCACACATTTTTGTAACACGCGATTCTGAACAAAAGTTTAATAAACCTGCCATTGGGAAAGCGAAATGGTAATTTTTCAATTACCCCTCAAGCTGCCTCAAGTGAGTTCAGAACCGTGTTTCCATTGTTTTGATTTCAAAATTAGAAGCCATGATTTTATTTAACTTTATCGTTTTGTCTTGACTTGGCTTGTGGCTAAGCAAAAACAGCTGCACGGGTCGATCGATCAGGTTACGCTACGCTTGCCACCATTGGTCCGTGGATGGGTTACATTCCAAGACCACTTCGTGCCTCGGAAAGCACGTTAATCCGTTGGTTCCGGCTGTCATTTGTGGATCTTTGACAGTCGTTACGGGTCGTCAGAAACCTGAAAGTCTGACCAAGGGGTATCGTATTAACCAGTAACTGGGTTGTGGAGGTCAGATAGGCAGTCGCTCCATATAAAATACTATTATCCAGCTGCATCCAGTTAGACTGGAAGCCGATCCCAACATAGTGGGGAAAAGACTAGGCAGATTGATTGGTTTGTCTTGACTTGTTGTTTTTTTTAAATCTGATTATTTCTGTCGTTGCAGTATTTGTATAAAAACTTTGCTTACTAACTTATAAGTCTCGTAAAGTGGGGCTACCTCGACGGTACGGCAGCAGGATGTGCATGTGCAGCTGTGTTGCAAACTACTACTTGTTATCCTGCCCTCTGTGTCCCAAAAAATGCAGCCATAGCGACCACTGCGCAGCCACCGACGATGCCGTGGATGTGGCGAAGTTTTGGGGCAATAAAATCTAAAACACTGTCGTGCCCTCGACACGATGAAGACGAACTGCATAATAATTATAATAAGTCCATGATGCCGACTGAATGGAATGTTGCCATTTTAAATATAGAATTTTATTGTATATTTATTTTAATTTTATATCTTATTTATTATCTCATTATATGCTGCACCGGTCGACGTCATAACGTCAACGCCGGCTGTCGTTGAAAACCAGCGCTGGGGCTCTGTCTCGCATACGGTCGCAGCATTATGCTGAGCGATCCCCCAACTTGTTCTTTTTTGTTTTATGTTCTTTCTTTGCGTCATGTTTACCGAAAATAAACGTATTTTCTTTCTTTTTATTTTATAACAATGACGGAAGAAAATTAAAAACAACTCAGGATGGTTGCGCTACTTTTTCTTTCCAGATAAATCACTGAGCAATCAGGGGTGGGCGTTTTAAGAGATTATTAGGAACTTTTAAACTCAAAAGTTATGATAACTCAACAAGTGTAAAGTTGGATTGGATATCCTGGAAACTTCATGACGTATTTTATGTACCTACCTACCTGATCCGGTTCACGTCATGAAGTCCCTACAATATTACTTAGATCAGTTTCTGCTGAAATATTCTTCATTCGCTTTTTATTCCTGCATTGCTTAGGTACTATAGAATACTCGTAAGTTCCTATGCGTGCGAAGGAAACAGGTACGCTAGACACATATCATAACAATAGATAATGTGATTATAATCGAGTTGAGTGTATTGATTTCAACATTACAATACGTATAAAAGCGTCTACAATTAAATTCGAATCACACTATCATGTGGTTTCAGATATTAATTATTTATAGGTACGCCATAATTTTATTATCAGTGTGGATTACAACTATTTTATAATTATCGTAATGAACGTATTGTGTTGATTCGATTTTTAAGCCGCGACTTCATTTTTTTTATTTCGTTTTGTTGAATACAATAGACGTGGATATATTTAGTAACTTGTTCCGCTTAGCTATTTCTAAAGAGCCATAAAAACTCCTGAAAGAAATCGACACGTGTTTCACCTCTCAACGAGGTATCCTCAGGATGACGATGGACTTGTTGCGAACTCGAACACGCTCGTCTTTAGAAATAGCTAAGGGGAACAAGTTACTAAATATATCCACGTCTATTGTATTTTATAATGGATTTCCGCAAGGCCACGCCTGAATCAATTAATTATCGTTTTGTTGATATAATTATAGTTATATACTTGATGTACCGTATTTAAATTTGTAGTACCGTTAGTAATTGAAGATCTTTATAACATCACGCCAGTTCCTCAAAGGGTTGGGCAGAGGTATTGTCATCCACATTTCGCCAGTCGATCATAAGAAGATTGACTTATAGATAGAACAGGTAAGCATTTACCAAATCATAAGAGATATTGGAAAGCAGTAATTTTGTTACTGTCTTTAAATTTTCACATATTATCGAAACAATTCTTTTAAAGCTGCACTTCCATATAAAACCACATGAGGTGCTCGTGGATAAGTAATAACAGCCACATGGGTTGATCCATCAGGTCTAGCTACGCTTGCCGGGGGTGGTCCGTGGATGGGTGACCATCTTTACATACCGGGACTCCTCCGTGCCTCGGAAAGCACGTTAAGTCTGGCTGCCATTCGAGGCTCTTTGACAGTCATCAAAAGCTCGAAATTCTGACAACCAGTCTTACCAAGGGATATCGTATTACTCAGTTACTGGGTTGTGAAGGTCAGATAGGCAGTCGCTCTATGTAAAATACTGATATCCAACTGCATCCGGTTAGACTGGAAGCTGACCCCAACATAGTTGGGAAATTACTAGGTAGATTGACTTTCATATAAAGCCTACCTACCGATAGTAACGAAATATCTGTCGGAAACATGAAATGATTTCATGATGCCGTAAGTATTGGACTGCCATTCCCTTTACATCGAAATTCAGCATTTCAGATTACTAGGTACAGTGGGCCAGGACGTGCTCTTTCACAAAGAGCCTTACTGCCTTCAACAGTTAATTTTGAATGAAAATGAGCATGTACGTACCTCAATGGTCGTTTACAGTTATGAGTGCCTGTGTAATAGTCGAACTGTATTGAAAGCCTCACTGTTTCAAACGAAATTCAGTAAAGAGCTCTTAAAATAAGGAATACTGGTATATAAAGGCACCCCGTAAATATACGCGTGAATAACTCTATGAGCGTCATGTAGGTCAGTTCTGAGTTTTGGAAATAATTTATAAAAAAAAAAAAAAACTTTATTGTTCAAGTACAAATTCAAATAGCACTAGCCTCCACATTAGGACTCATAAGTTTAGTTACCTTTAACTGGAATTCTAAGGTCATAATTATTATGTAACAGTACCTGGTCGACTGAGCTCTGCTCGGGTGAAAAAAGAGAATCAATCAAATCAAAATCAAAATCAAAATATTTTATTTCACATAAACCTACATGGGCACTTATGAAACGTCAGAAGCTAGGTGCACGGTTCCAATTGGTCGTTTCCTATGGAGAAGAGCCGGCAAGAAACTCCACGGTTACTCTTTTAAAAATAATTGGCTTTTACAATACTTTCAAACATTGATGTAAATCACTTTCAAATAACAGTGTTTCTAGGTATGGGAGGACAGTGTAGGTCTTTCAATAAGTACCAAGTACTTAACAAAATAGAAAATGGTCAACAGGTCTACAATCCACTAAGCCTACAGCGTTCTCACATTCACAAAATATGTAGAAAAGAATCTATACAAAAAAATTAATTAATTAAAAAAAGTAAAAAACCTATTTTAAATAAAACGCAATTATATGATTGCTATTACAACTGTAATCAATCTGAATAATTATCATGTCCACAAAAGCCACAAAAAAAAAGTAAATAATGTCAAATAATAGAATAGTTAATATGTCAAGGGCGAATGTAAAAAAAAATAAAGATTTAAATAATCATGGTAATTTGGAAGCAGTTAATAGACTCTTACTTATTTATGCCGTTAATGAGGTACCAGGGAAGCCACATGTGCAGAAGGAATTATTGCCAAATTTCCTTGTCTTCAACGTAGTCTTTAATTTTATAATATGAATTCTTGATAAGGACACGTTTGATGTGGGTTTTGAACTTCCCATCGCTAAGTTCTGTCACAGACTTTGGCAACTTGTTATAAAAGCGGATACTGTTTATAAGAAATGACTTGCTTGTTTTAGTTAATCTAAATTTGGGTATCACAATTTCATGTCGACTACGTGTATTTATATTATGGAAATCGCTTCTTATTTTGAAAAGTCCTAAGTTTTTGCGAACATACATAATACTTTCTAAGATATAAAGTGAAGGCAAAGTCAGTATATCAATTTCTTTAAATTTGTCTCTAAGGGACTCGCGAGGGCCCATTTTATAGATCGCGCGGATTGCCCTCTTTTGTAAAATGAAAATTGAATCTACGTCAGCTGCCGATCCCCACAGCAGGACGCCATAAGACATAATACTGTGGAAATAAGCAAAGTATACTAACCTAGCTGTGGCTATATCAGTCAACTGCCTTATTTTTCTTACTGCATAAGCAGCTGAACTTAATCTACCTGAAAGAGTTCTAATATGGGCGCCCCATTGTAATTTTGAATCTAAAGTAATTCCTAAGAATATAGTTTCCGTTATTGCATCTAGTTTTTTGCCATCAAGTTTTAGATTTAGGCCTACTTGAGGTACATTTGGTAATGAGAACCTAATACATTTCGTTTTGTTCGCATTAAGTAAAAGATTATTAGCTGCGAACCATTTTGAAAGTACAGCCAGACTATCGTTGACATGTAATACATCTGTATCTTTCCTGTCTATTTTAAATATAAGAGAAGTGTCGTCAGCAAATAGAATTATATCTGATAAGTTAGTCATCATGTAAGGAAGATCATTTATATAAACTAGAAATAAGAAAGGGCCGAGAATTGAACCTTGAGGCACGCCCATTTTCACTAGAGACCCCGAAGACATCGCCCCATTAACATTTACTTTTTGCTGCCTGTTTGATAGATAGGAAAGAACAAGATCAGCAGCTTGTCCACGAATTCCGTAGTGGTGTAATTTACAGATCAGTGTATTGTGGTCAACGCAGTCAAACGCCTTTGAGAGGTCACAGAAAATGCCAATTGCATCCTGGGACTTCTCCCAGGATTCCAAAATGTGACTGATGAGTTTAACTCCTGCGTCAGTCGTCGACCTACCTTTCGTGAAACCAAACTGGTGACTATGTAAAATCCCATTAGAATTAAAATGTGCCAACATCTGGTCTAGCATGATTTTTTCATATATTTTACTCAATGCTGGTAGCACAGATATTGGTCTATAATTAGAGGGATCACTCTTACTACCCGATTTGAAAATTGGTACTACTTTACTATGTTTCATTAAATCAGGAAACGTACCGCTATCTAAACATTGATTAAATATGCCTGTTAGGACAGGGGCAATTGTGTCAATGATATCTTGAAGAACCTTAACGGAAATCCCCCATAAGTCTTCAGTGTTTTTTATGTTAAGACTTTTAAATGCTTTTTTAATTGTGACAATTGAAATGGGCTTAAATTCAAAATTTGGAATGTCTCTACTGAAGTGTTCTTTTAAAAGAGATTCAGCTAGTATAGATGATGAGGGGAGAGATTTCGTAACCTCTATTGGGATGTTGGTAAAGAAGTTTTCTAGTGTCTCAGCAACTTTTAACTTATCTGAAATGGTTACATTATCAATTTTTAATGACAATTCATTCTGATCTCGCTGTTTTGTGTTTCCAGTTTCTTTGTTAATTACCTGCCACACAGCTTTTATTTTATTGTTAGAATTATTAATTTTGTTACTTATTAATTTAGATTTAGCTTGAGCGCAGACTCTTTTAAATATCTTTGAATAGTTTCTTACATAATTATGAATTACTTGATCAGAAGTCAATGATTTTTCGTTATATAAATTATATAAAATATCTCTGCTTTTTCTAATGCCAGGAGTGGCCCATTCATTAAATTTTGGTTTGGTATTGATTGTTACTGTTTTTACAGGACATGCTTTATGGAATTCTTGGCACACTGTAGAAAGTAGTGTACCATAGTTCATGTTGGGGTCTTGTGAATCAAAACTAGCTGATGAAAGATTGCTAAGAACATTATTATTAAACATTTTCAATTTATTTTTAGTAAGAGGTCTTAACTGAATAGTTTTATCTAAGCGTAACTTTTTATCTGATTCAAATGATACAAGTTGACCAGTATGGTCAGACCTAACGCCACTAATTAAGGATGAGTCTTGTATTTTACAATTAGTAAATATATTGTCAATGCATGAAGCTGAGGTTGCTGTTATTCTAGTTGCTTCATTAAATATACATTTTAAATTGAATGATTTAAACAATGATATAAGCTTATATTTATCAGGTGAGTTAACTAATAGATCAATATTTAGGTCACCACAAACAAAAACTAATTTATTATCTTTAAAAAGTTTACTTAGTATTTCTTCCATAATGATTAAAAATGATGACAAGTTTGAAGCTGGTGGTCTATAAACACATAAGAAAGTATGGCCTTCAACCTCTGCACATGCTACCTCACATAAGCGATCAACAGAGCAAGCAGTGATATCCTTCCTTTCCTTATGTCTGAAACAACTATTACATAATATCAAGGTACCACCCCCTATTGAGGACCTGTTGTACGCACTGGCAACTGAAAAATTATTTACATTAAACAGCATCCTATCTGGTCTTAACCAGGTTTCACAAAAGCATAAGATATCCATATGATATTTATCTATTAACAATTCCACGTCTAGGATTTTGCCAGAGAAGCGATTAATATTTTGATGATACAATAAAATATTTTTATCATGCTTCTCTTTTGTCGAGTCTAAAAGTTTAAAGAGCCTATCACAGTATTATTAGAAATACTAGATAATACTATTTCGTCACTTAGCCTAGTCTCAGTTAAATTATCAATAACTGCGTGTATATTGTAAGCTAACAAAGTAGCCAATACATGTTGACTTTTCTTGGGAAGAAACATATGTTCCCGAATTAAAACAAAATCTCTAACAAAATTGTTAGTATCAAAATACAATAAACGGTCACTATGACGACATGTCAAAATATGCATTAAGTTATTTAAACTACAAATGTAATCATTTTCTTCAGCATACAAATGATCTGAATATGGCAATGCACATAATATTAATTTACCTAATTTTAATTTAAGTAGGGTGTCGACACCATTAACTATGTCCCTTTTAGTGATGCTCAGACTGTTTCCAATTAAAAGAACTACAGTAGTCTGCTCATTCATTTGTGTGTTTTTTATTTTATGAACAATCTCATTAAAATGCAGGTTATGGTAACAACAGTTAACTATTGCATGTTTTGATCGGTTATTTAATAAGGATCCAAAACCTGCTCCTAATCTATCAGAATATACTAAAACATTACTTTGAGTGGGATTGATAGTTTCTATAGTATGAGTTAGAATGGGTGAAGTGACAGGAACAACATGCTGTGACATGAGAGGTGGCGGAGTGGAAGCACAACTACAGGTGAGATTGTTTGTCAGCGACTCGTACCTCTCTGCATGCTTATTTAGTATACTAATAGTTCATACTAATTCCATGCTGCCATGTAACGACATAAGAATAAGAGAATATTGAATATTGATAAAGCGGGAGGAAACGCCCGGGTGTCGTCACTGTGTGGATCGCCCGGAGGACACGGTGGAGCATACGGTGGAGGTCTGCCCGGCTTGGGCAGGGCATCGCCGTGTCCTCGTGGATGCGATCGGCGGCGGTGATCTCTCGCGTCCGGCCCTGATTCGGGCCATGCTACGGAGCGAGAGGAAATGGGAGGCCGTCACCTCTTTCTGCGAAGCAGTAATTCTCGCGAAGGAGGAGACGGAGCGCGTGAGGGAGAGGCAAATTTCGCGCCCTCGCGCCCCTAACCGCCGCAGCAGGAGACGCCCTGGGCGTCGGGAATCGCAGGAAGATTTCCGGCCACCGTAGGCGCGGGCTTGCGGACGGCGAGCAATGGGTAGCTCGCCGTCCGATAAGGACCAAGCCCGGGTCGACGGCGCGTTGTGTTCCACGCGCGCCTCAAAGAGATGTCAGCAGAATTGACGGGGTCCGCTAGGGCCAATGCCAATGCCGGGGGTTCGAAGAAAACCGATAGGGAAATCGTGGCCCCCGGCAACATGGCATAGGAAGGAACACGGGTGGGTTTTAGTCAGTAAGAGTCTGACACGCCCTCCCGCTCCACCCAGAGCGGGAGAAGTTATTTGATAATTTCCCACCCAAAAAAAAAAAAAAAAAGGTGAAAATACGGAAAAAAATAATTTTCCCAGATATGAGACCTAGCTAGATCGATTTTTCGCCCCTGTAAACCCCAAACTCCAACGTGATTACAAATTTATATTTAAATATTGCTCGTTTACTAGTATAGGATAAAATAAAAAGTGAAAAATAAAAATTTTTACAAAAAAAAAACAACCGACTTCAAAAAAAAAAACACTACAAAGTGAAAAATAACTTTAATTTCGGAAGTCGGTGTATTTGGTTTTGAATTTTCGTTCTTTGTCACTGACTTCCGAAATTAAAGTTATTTTTCACTTTGTAGTGTTTTTTTTTTGAAGTCGGTTGTTTTTTTTTTGTAAAAAGTTTTTATTTTTCACTTTTTAGTTGTGGTACCTACCCCACACAAATTCGAATACAAGTGACAAGAAGTTATCATATCATCTACATACTAAGTGGGAAAAAATACGTATAATTGAAGCTAACTCAAAAACTACCCAAGCAAAGTTAATAAAATTTATATGGGACCACCTCTGAAGTATGATCTACCAAACAAAAAAATTATTATCAAAATCTATTCATAATTGGCGGAGTAATCGCGTAACAAATATACAAAAAAAAAAAAAAAACATACTGACGAATTGAGAACCTCCTCCGTTTGGAAGTCGGTTAAAAATAGGATAAGTTCGCGAGCACATTCGCAAGAAGCTGGCAGTATCATCACAGCCGAAATGATTTCCCATTGTTTGTCTTATTTGCTTTAGTAGTATTTTATGTGTATTTATTTTTATTTTTATATATAATTGGAAATATATATATATTTATGTATATCTTTATATTTAAATAAATATTTATTCCTCAATTCTCGCTATTGCACCTAACACTATTTGTCTCTGCATCACCTAAAGGTTGACTGGTAGAAAATGCCTTTGGCATTAAGTCCGCCTGTGTACATTTGTGTGCTTGAAGTATTAAATAAATAAATAAAATCACGCCTGTATTCCCCAAAGGGTTAGGCAGAGGTTAGCCTATAGTACAAACACATTTTGCCAGTTATGTTTAACTCCCATGTAATAGGGGGCGAGCCTATTGCCATCAACCGAGCACAAATCCAGACTCCGGGCTGCTACTCAGAAATACCTGTTGGTAAAACCCAATAACACTTTGCCCGACCTGGGAATCGAAACCAGGACCTCATGTTCAGAAGAAGCGCTTGCGAGCAAGAATAAGAACAACGGGGCTGTCAATTATTATACCGGGCGGCAGGGAAATCGACGCAAGAACTGTTACCATGGATTCAGTACATGATTCTGAAACCCCTTCCTTTGAAATTTTTCGACGGTTATAAAAGAAAATCGGATGTTTCATAGAAAAGTGCAATACCTACGAGTACGTGGTCAAAATCAGTTGTTTTTTTTTTTTTTAATAACCGGCTACCTACATGTTTTATTTCGATTTATTTACATCCAAACACAGTACCTACAACAAAAATAAATAACGTTTATACATAGAAATCACACATAAAGCAAAGTGAATTAAATATTAAAGCAGCCTCTGAAATTATAATATTTTCGGATCTCTTTTCCACAGAATGTATTTTTAGATTTTGTTAATTTGCGCTGAAAGGTCGAGGTCACTCCAAGTTTTATAATAATATTATAGTAAATAAAGTAAGCAAAATGTTTGCTTTTAACAGCGAGCATTTTGAATATTGATTCAAGTTTGAGTGCTCAAAGAAATAACAGGAAACTCGAAGATTTAAATCGTTACTTTTGCCCTCACCGTAATACTTGTGTCGCGAAAAAAGTATCCATACTGAGAAGAGTGAGCTCATATATTCTGTATATATGATACTGACGCCGCTTGAGGTATTCCGCAGCCGCAGTTGTAGTGGAAGCACAGCATACCGAGCTAGGAAGATGGGATGGCACAAGAGTATCGACTCTTGGGCCATCCCATCTTCCTAGCTCGGCGGTAGGCATTTAGTGTAGGATACAACGTGTGTCGGTACACACGTTGCGTCCACTTACCTTCCATGGAAATAAAAACATGCTGTCCGGTCTCTTGCCATCGTCGCGTGCCAAGCCATTGAGTTCTAATACAGCTGGAACGCCGACGGTGTCAAGAGCTTGTCGGATGATGTCGTTAACATTCGCGTGCCGCGCTAAGCGACCCGCACTTCGACTGCAAGACAGGCCGTGGTGTCCGAGGCTGTGGTTAACTTCGCCACAATGACAGCGATAAAGAGAACAATATGGAGCTCCTAGTGGTGGCAAGCAAGAGGCGGAAAGTAAGTGACGTCGAACAAAGTGTGAAGCATGAAGCATTTTTATTCGTCAGATATAAGAAGTTTAATTTGTTGTAGTATGGACATCCCCACCCTGTAGAAAACATTTTTTCATAATTATTACTTACAAAAAAATATGTAGATATATCTATATTTTCTCCATAAAACGCCTGAACTCTAATGTCACTGAAGTTACACGAATATACTTCACTTATTATAATTTGTCAACTTTTAACATATTCACAAGACAAGAAGCCCTTCATTTGGCTAAAGACATGCGAGTATCTTTGAAAAGTTATTCGACTTTACATCGTCTTCATCTTGTTTGAACTCCGTCTTTGAATTAATGGGCTTTGAAGCAACTTCAATCTTCTTTTGAACACGTGTTTTAGTTGAGCTAAAACTGATTTATTATTTTATGTAGCTGCGTAGGTTGTTATTTAAATAAATGTTCAGGTTGAGAAAGTTAAGGTGGAATTGATACGACGATTTGGTTGAGATATGAATCATTTAGTCGTTATTTCGAAATCAGAATTATTATTTTCGTACATTTCAGAGGAAATTAAGTGTGAATGATAGACAGACAACTACTACGTAATACCAACAATACAGTGAATCAATATCATTTTATAATTATGAATCCGAGCGTATTTATATACCCCGAGCGTATCGGCTGTGGGAGTTTATTTGGCTATCAAAATTCCACCTTTTAAAGTAGGTTAAAATGACATGTTATTTCGCTTTAAATATACACCCTGTTTAATTAAGATGGTGTTTCCTCACCTAATATTGATGTCACCTAAATGAAGCCCTCTTTACTTAATTATAGAATAATATGAAGAAGGCCTCACAACGTTCCCACGAATTAATATTTTTCATGTACGTAAGTAAAATTTAATAAAGCACAGCCTTGGCGTGAAATCAGTGAGCGGCCTGTTTTCTACGCAGTAATTAAATACCTATGGAGTTTTCGTTTCATAATTACGTGATAAACCTTTTCGCGGTATGATTTATTATTTTTGAGCGTACCTTTGTTTTGGCGTCAATTTTCTTGGTGTTTGCGTTTCTTGGTCCTTTTACGATTAAAGAAATTGAATTGTGAGAAAGTATACAAATCGTAGTCAATAAATTTTACAGGATTTTGGCTAAGAATTTGCGAATATACTATCTTTGAACCTAGTTACCTTGCTAAGTAAGCATTTATATTGGTGTTGTAAAGAGCCCACTCTCATTTGTGACTTTGAGCATTAGGGATGTCAAGTTGTACAGTACCGACCAAAAGTCCATAAGCAATCTCACAAAGCAATAGACTGACGCTTCGGTTTGACTTACGACCTTCTTCTATAAGTTGTTACAATACTGTAGACACGCACATTACACACACACACTCACTTTGTCTGCAACCAATGACTAGTTCGATAATCATCATTCGTTTTTAGTTTCATTCGTCTTGTTCACATAAATATTAAAGTTTAGCAGGTAGACCACAAAAAACTAAGTAAATTATTTCGATTTCTGTGGGGTAGATGCAGTTTGTTACAAGTATTCAATTAATAGAACTTTGTTGGTTCGTGCCGTGATAATATTGGTGACGAGCATTTAGCGCAGTGTTGTGGTTATTATTATCAAAAACCAGGCATAAAATATATTGAAGAGATCAGATCAGATCAGAGAATATTATTGCGCTGCGTAAAAGTGAAGTGAATATCTAATAAAACCGGACTAAGTGTGAGTGTTATCATTTATATATTTCATATTTTACTAAACATAAATCCTAATCAAGGGTATTGTTGATAGAACAGAGATATTGTTGAGACAGAAGATGCCTTTAAAGTTTTAAATTCATTGTGAGGTTTAATTCGATTAGTGAATAATAAATAATTAGGTATTATGTGTAATAAAAACAATGTTTTTCTTTGTTCTAGAGAAATACTGTGACGGTTAAGAGATATGAGGAAGGGGCTTATTATCGAGTAGCAGCGACGTCAAATGGTGAATGAAACAAATGGTTTCATACCAACGGGATATTTTGCTGAATTATTAAAAACACGTCATTATGAACCGTTCGCCGTGCACTCTGAAGGCTTGCATCACTGAAGACCAGCTAGAAAACCGTTTTTGACCTTAAAATATTGACCGTACCAACTTAATAAACAACAGATTCGTTATTGCATGAATTTATGGTAACGAATTTTTTAAGCACGTTTCAATAGGGTGTTTGTCGTATTTCTTGCAGATATACCGAAATAGTTTAATATTATTTTAGTAATAGTATTATTTTAGGATTAAAATTTGAGGTTTAGTTTCAATCTTCTTTTCGTAAAGAAAATGAATACTTAAGCTATAACCTCAATACCAACCAATATTTACTAAAGCCAAATAAAGTTTAAAATAATTAATATGAACAACTGCCTTTAACCTTAAAATCAACAATTTTGTCAGTAGATTTTTTTACATTTTAAGTAGTCTAATATTCTTATTTATTGCTTAATTACTTAGACCATGATCAAAGCTTTATATTTATGGTGCAAAAAAATCCATTTAAAATTTAAAACATTTCAAAATTTAAATATGTCAAAATAATACAAATTGCTTCTAAGTTTCTAGACATCTATTTCACATATTATTCAGGTGAAGTAATGATAAATAATTGTAGCAATTTGATAACTATACTTAAGTAAAATAAACATAACGAATAAATATTATTTATTTTTTATTATAACATATCACGCATTTTTTATTCTAAACCCTTTATTGCAATAACAACATTAATAAATAGGCAGGATATTTAAAAATATTATTATTGCAAACAAAAATAATAATATTTGCAAAAACAGCGCTGTGATTTACGAGATTAGAACCTTAGCCATCTTGAATCTAAGACCAACGCTTAACGCCTTCTGCTATCTGCACATATAATTTACTTTCGAATTTTAGCAATGCGATACACTGGCCAAGGTCACGCGTACGAGTATGATGCGTGCTAACAAAAGTTATGGAAATATAAGTGCGGCGCCCGCGAACCGTGACGATACGATAGTGTGTAGTTCAAAACTGCGTTCTCTGTGGTGTGTGTACGGCACTCACACCACAGACGTCTGACTGTTTACACATACAAATGTACGGACTATACCGCGTGTTCACAGCAATACGACTCTTAGCGTGCTCATGCACTTTTGAGCGCTTACTGTACAATAGTTCTACTACTTGTCACTCATGTGACAAAACTTTATGTTTATAAGATGTGTATAGAGGTCAAACAAAATTATTTGCTAAGTGTAGCCTACAACAGGGGAGAGGGCTGATGTCTGAAATACATATATTTTATATCTAGTTCAGACACAGATGTTCAAAATCTGTTCATAGAAACAAGTGTCAGAAAGTGTATCACCATAATAATATATAAAACCTTTGCGATACACACTCAATCTTGTATTGCACGGCTGTTGCGGCATGTCGTATGGCTCGTGTCAAATTCCCAAACACTGACCGATCTGCACGACCGAAACCCACCGCACCAGCTTGGCAATGCAGGATTGAGTGTCGTATTAATGAGGCTAGGGTACTCATCGGGAAGCTCATCTGCTTCAGGGAGGGCAATACACGCCCAAGGGTGATGCGCTTTGTGAAGCGGGCGTTCTCGGGAACTAGTATTAGTCCCCGAGAATATGTATCCCATGTCACAGAGCGCATCGACTTCCTGAAGCAGAAAGTTTATGCATGGGCAAACCGTATCCGTCGGTATAGGCGAAGAGTGGATCGGTACACTCAGAACCGCATGTTCCAGAACGATGAAATTTGGATATACAGAGCGTGGGAGCGGCCCACTCCCAATCAAGGTGTGACTGACGCGCGTCTACCAGATAATGATACCATGAAAGCTTTTTGGCGAAGTATTTGGTCGGTGCCTGTCAGTCACACTGAAGGTGATTGGATGCGTGTTGTTCAGCAGGCGTGTGATCCAATACCAGACATGGAGACCATCACCATTACCCCTTTGGATGTAGCCCGTGCAGTCCGTCCGTTGCCTAACTGGAAATCTCCAGGACCGGACGGACTGCACAATTTCTGGCTTAAATGGCTACAAAGGTCACATGCCTGCTTAGCCTCGCAATTCCAGTCATCTTTAGAGACTGGGTCGCTACCAGTGTTCTTCACAACAGGAGTTACCCACCTGCTCCATAAATCGGGCAGTACTGCGGAACCTAAAAATTATAGACCAATTACATGTTTACCGACGGTCTATAAAGTTCTTACATCCATTCTTAGAGCTAAAATTTCACATCATGTTAACAACAACTCAATTATGTCTGTGTCTCAGAATGGATGTAAGAATGGGTCCCGTGGTACTAAGGAGCTGCTCCTTATAGACATGACCATCAGCCAACAGGTTCGTAGATCCCGGAAGGATTTGTCGACTTGTTGGATAGATTATAAGAAGGCCTATGATTCGGTGCCACAT
Source organism: Agrochola litura (assembly GCA_949152395.1). NCBI lineage: Eukaryota > Metazoa > Arthropoda > Insecta > Lepidoptera > Noctuidae > Agrochola > Agrochola litura. The sequence goes on from OX424496.1 coordinate 2,942,154, forward strand.
ACATGGCTCATGAGGGTGCTGGAGTTGTACAAGATAAATGCAACTCTGCGCACCTTCCTGATGTCATGTATGCGGCAATGGAGGACGGTCCTTCTCTATCCAGGATCTCGACAGATCCGGGGAATCGATGAACCGATCAGGATTGAACGGGGAATATTTCAGGGCGATAGTTTGAGTCCGCTTTGGTTTTGCTTAGCCTTGAATCCTTTAAGCACACTACTGGAGGATTCAGGTCTAGGCTACCGGTTGAGAAGGGGTGGCCAGGTGATATCTCACCTCCTTTACATGGATGACTTGAAACTCTTTGCCCCCAACAATTTGCGACTGATGGAACTACTGAAGGTAACAGAAACGTTCAGTAGCGCCATCAGGATGGAATTTGGTGTGGACAAATGTGCAGTCATGCATGTAAAGCGAGGGAGGATTATGGAATCCGTGGGAACCCAACTCTCGGATTCCATACACCTTAGATCCCTCTCCTCAACCGAAACCTACAAGTACTTGGGTATGTCGGAAGCATTAGGCATCAATGTTGCCGACATGAAACAATCGTTGAGGGAACGCTTCTTTGGCCGCCTGAATAAAGTGTTAAATAGTCTTTTATCAGGCGGAAACAAGGTGCGTGCCTTCAACGGTTGGGTCATGCCTGTTTTGATGTATTCTTTCGGCATACTCAAATGGACTCAGACAGAACTTGACGCTCTGGATAGGAAGGTCCGTACATTGCTGACAGCAAATCGGATGCATCACCCACGGTCATCAGTGATGAGACTGTACATCCCGCGGAAGTGTGGGGGTCGAGGTTTCCTAAATGCTAAAACCCTCCACAACCGCGAGATTTACAGTCTCAGGGAATATTTCCTTCAAACTGACGTGGGTATGCAACGAGATGTGGTCGCAGTGGACAAGGGCCTCACCCCGCTCTCCTTGGCAAAAGAGAACTGGCGCAAACCTGCAGTACTTGATACTAACGATCGTAAGGAAGTATGGCAGGGCAAAGAGCTACATGGACGCTTTTTCCGGGCCCTTCACGGGCCTGATGTAGACTTTTTGGCGTCTGTATCTTGGCTGCGTTTCGGTGACCTCTTCGGGGAAACCGAAGGTTTTGTCTGTGCGATTATGGATGAAGTTATCATGACGAATAATTATCGGAAATACATTGTCAAGGACGGTACGGTTGACATCTGTCGGGCATGCCACCGTCCCGGTGAATCAATCCGACATATTGTTTCCGGTTGTTCTCGTCTTGCTAATGGCGAGTACTTGCACAGACATAATCTAGTGGCTAGGATTATTCACCAGCAACTTGCCTTGCAGTACAACCTTGTGGAGTCCGAAGTACCATACTACATGTATATGCCCGACCCAGTTCTCGAGAATGGTCATGCCACATTGTACTGGGATCGATCTATCATCACTGACAGGACTATTGTAGCCAATAAGCCTGACATTGTGGTGATAGATCGACGAGAGCGCCGTGCAATGATTGTTGATATCGCTGTTCCTCATGACGAGAATCTCGTGAAAGCTGAGAAAGATAAAAAAATCAAGTATCTTGACTTAGCACACGAGGTTGTCGACATGTGGGATGTGGACTCTGCGATCATTGTACCGATAATCGTTACGGTTAATGGCCTAATAGCGAAGAGCCTCGACCAACACCTCAGGAGGCTCTCATTGCGCGGCTGGGTCAAGGGCTTGATTCAGAAAGCAGTACTCCTAGACACGGCACGCATAGTGAGGAGGTTCCTCTCTCTAGAGCCCTGACCACCGGCAGCTTGGACCCTGTTCCTGATGCCGATGGGCCACTATTTTTTATATTTTTAAATGTTTTTTTAATGATTTTTATAAAAATATTTAAAAATGTATTTAATATGTAAAAAAATGAATAAATGAGAATATAAAATAATAATATTTAAAAAAATATATGCATGTTTAGATAATATTCTGTTGCGCTTTTTATTTTATTTTTTTATTAATTCCCCGTAAATAAATTGTTGTTTGTATATTTTTAACAAAAACATTATACTTATATTTTTGTTGTTGAATGCATCGCATGCAGGTGAAGTTTCAGAAAAACTTCAAAATACACATAAGACAGGATCATTCATTGTTAAGGTCAAAGTCAAAAATTAACAAAAAATAAAATTGAGGAAATTGTCTACCAACTTAAATTGTACATATATTCAAATCAAAACTATCATTCTTTGACAATTTTGATATTGGCTTTGACACGGCCAATTGACGTAGGGCGTTCATTTGCTTAACTAATACTTTCCCTGACTTTATGTTACATTGTATTGATGCGTATATAAGGATCACTTGTTTTTTATAGTAGATTTTCTAGTTTACCGCGAAAGAAGCAATGTATTATTACAATAGACTTGTGAAGTTTTCCAATATTTCGCTTCTGTGTATTCACAGCTTTTATTTTCCCGCGATTGTGATTTTATTCCTGAGAGCTTTTTGACGATATTTCCTTTTGTGAAGTCACTTTATATTTTTAGTTTTATTTGTCTTAGATAATGTGCTTTGTTTACGCCATTTTTTCGATATTATTTTGTTATTCTGTTCGTTGCTTTAGTCAAAATGATATTATAGTATTTTCAACAAAAAAAAATATTAATAAAAAAATGTAACCCGACTACGGGAAAATAAAAATGATCTAAAAAGTACGAAACAAGCAAATATTTCAGACAGAAATCAAGACATAGGCACAAAAATTATAATTTTGTAGGTGTTCCTGGCACCCGCATGGCATACAGGCATGCGACCACGGCTTTATCTTGACCAGCAAACATACATACAAACATACATAGATTGCTAAAATCATAACCCTTGCTTTTGGCTTTGCCGTAGTCGGGTAATAAGTGTACTGCTGAACTATCCTGGGTTGGATTCCCAGGTCAGATAGTGTTATTGGGATTTTCTTTCTGGAATTTCTCAGTAGCAGCCTGGAGTCTGGATTTGTGCCCCGTTGATGGCAATAGGCTCGTGATGTTATGTGTTATGTAAGTGTCAACGTCGGCGTAAAGTGTTTTTTTTGTTTCATAAAACGTCGAGTTTTTGCGTTTATTTGGGTGGTAAAGTTATTCTTGTAAAGGTAAATGTTTAAGTTTACATAGTACGATGTAATAAGGCTTTTTCAATGGTCAGATAATTTGAAACTGATTTTTTTCTATGATAGTTTGACATATTTTCTGTCAAGCCGCCATATTTATTTTTTACGTAAAAGGTATGCTTTAAAAATCCGCGGCGCCTAGATAATTAGGTATCGATTTTAGAGTGCAATCGAAGTTACTTAAGATTCTTCTATTGAGGACTATAATTGACACCTTCCATATAGAAAGTGAAGCTAGTCTTTTTCTTTTCGTGTGGTTAGTGACTAACCTGGTGTCAGAGTTTTAAAGCCGCCCATGGGCCACTGACTTGGCTTCACATGCCGTCGAGAAATATCGCTCAGGCCGGTTTCTTCACGATGTTTTCTTTCACCGTTTTTGAAGCTAGTGATAATTAATTATAAAATAAGCACATGAATCCGAAAAGTCAGAGGTGCGTGCTTTGGGTTCGAACTCAAAACCTATGATTGGCAGTCCGACGGTCACACCAGTAGGCTATCATCCAAACTAAAATACCATAAATAAATGTAATCAATATAAACTTGTTTTTTCTTTTTGACATGTATATTTTTCTTATCATTTATTTTTGATCGTTTGATTAATGTAATTATGCTATCAATTTTTAGTATCAATGACATCCATGAATATTTGTACGCCTTCTGATATAACATAGAGCGCTTGTAATTTCTTATAACAACTATTTTATTGTACCTATGTTAACAAATGATTAAATGATTATGATAAAATTAATAATAAAAATCTCATACATGAGTACAAAAAAAAAACGCTCACCTAAGCCTTTTTTTAAATATTCTCAACCGTACTATAAAAGTACATAGGTAGGTTCAAAACATTTATTTTTAGAAAGTTAATAAAGTATTGATATGGGTAGTGTATGTTTCTGATGTTTTGACCTCTAAAGGTAAATTAAAGAGCTTTAACTAATATGTTATGCTGTAATATTTTCATTATTTATATGTGTATAGAAAAGTGTTTATTGACAGTCCGGCCGCCGAGGGAATGTGTTCCTGACACCTGTCAGTTGGACAATTTCTAGTAGGCAGGTACTAAAACTTGCAAAAGACATATTCGTTTAATATGTGTATTCACCGACACGTTTGAACATCTTTCTTTTCCCCTTTGATACTATTTATTATTATTTTTATTTATTTTGTATATTATTCAAGGAACCTTCACAATGAACTATACTAAGATAATGTATGTCCATCACAAATTCGAATTAGCCAGACAGCGGATGACTATTATAGTCATCCGCTGTCTGGCTAATCTTTTACACGAGAATGGCTCTTGTTTACTTGTGTCTATTCTTGTATAGCTCGAACCGACACAATATCACTTTTAAATAGTAATTCAATTAACTGTGGTAATAACATTTTCTCCAAAATATGAATATCATAAACCAATTTCTAGTACTAATAAGGATCAAAGGAGACCATTCATTTTGGGCATTTTGGTTCAATGTCAAAGTGGTTCAAAACAAAAAAAATATATATACATTCCGTTAGAACATGTTTTTCTATTCACTCACAATACTAGTGATAGTGATACCTATTTCAATCAGCTAATATTAGTACTGGAGAAAAAAATAACTATTTCGCACACTGCAGTTATGTGGAGAATAACCCTAGAGCCTAGTTTCACAGTAAAAGATAATAACTGTAATGTTTACTGGCATAATAAGCTATAATTAGATTACCGTTATTCTGAAAAACAAACTAAAACAGTAATTTTTCAAACTCCTAAACAGTGCAGGGAATGGTCCTACAGATTTGGTCACTTAGTAAAAAGTGAAGTAAGTAACATGTTCTAACGGAATATAACTTTTTTTTGTTTGGCCGGCACTTTCATAATTTAGCCCAAAATGAATGATCTCCTTTGATCCTTATTAGTACTAGAAATTTTCCTACTGACAGGTGTCAAAAACAAATTCTCTCGACGGACGCACTGTAATTTGGTTTATGATATTGGTATTTTTGGGAAAATGTTATTTCCACAGTTAATTGAACTACTATTTAAAAGAGATATTGCGTCGGTTCGAGCTACACAAGAATAGACACAAGTAAACAAGAGCCATTCTCGTGTAAAAGATTAGCCAGACAGCGGATGACTATTTAGGTTATGATGGACATACATTATCTAAGCATAGTTTCTTGTGAAGGTTCTTTGAATAATACTTGCAGCTTTCGCTATACAAAATAAATAAAATAATACTAAATAGTATCAAAGGGAAAAAGAAGGATTTTCAAAAGACTTACAACGTTGTAAGTCATTTCTTGTAAGCTTAAGCATTGAATAATAGTAGTTTATGAAATTGTTGCATAATGAGGGGTATTAAAACATGAGTGTGTGTTTAAAAACCGAGCCGTAGGCGAGGTTTTTAATAGTATCACACTCATGTTTTAATACCTGATTATGTGCAGTTTCATACACTACTTTATCTACTCTCATACATTGGGATTGAACCTAATACTAAATAAAAGATCAAAGTTAAAGATCAAGAATAAATTTGAAAAATGCCACGAAATTCAGTACAACAAAACAAATAAATGTCGTCTGCATCAGCACATCCCCGCACATGCGCTACAGCGGGTGCTGCTGTCCCCCGTTTAAACGTTCCAATGCAAAAGTTGACGGAAACTCCTTGGTGATATTAACTTCTTGGAATAGCCCTGTATCGTAATAGAAAAAAAAATGTTTTATATCATTATTTTGTTAGAGAAAAAATGTTATAATATGATTCTATTTTTATATTTCTTTATTGTGTTCATAAAGTATGTCAATATAAACTCGTTTTGAATTTTAAAATTCGAATATTATGCTGTGAGAGTAGATAAAGAGTTTTTAAATAAAATAATCATCAATGTGTAAGAAATTTTAACTAAATAATATTGTTATCTTTTTTTATTTCATTTAAATACATATAAATTACATTTTTAAATAATACAATATAAAAAATATTTAAAAACCCGTTTGTGCCCGGTTGTTGGCAATAGGCTCGCCCTAGTTACATGGGACGTAAACATAACTGTCGAAATGTGGGTGTACTTGCTACAGGGACACCTCTGCCCATCCCTTCGGGGAAACAAGGCGTGATGTTATGTGACATTTAAAACATTAAAAAATTGTAGCCCACCGGTATCGGGAACATTGTCCAAGCTAGGGTCAGGGCTTCAGAGAGAGGAACCTCCTGACAATGCGAGCCATGTCCAGGAGTACCGTTTTCTGAATCAAGCCCTTGATGCAGCTGCCCAATGAGAGCCTTCTTAGGTGTTATTTTAATTATTATCAACATGTTAACGTATATTATGCTTATGTCAAATAAGTTACAGTTATTATGCTTTCTAAAAATTCAAAGACATGTGACATGTTTCAACCCGCACTGGGCCTGCGCGGTGGTTTACTGCCCGCTTCATCTCACCGAGAGAAGGCCAGTGTCCCAGCAGTGGGAACATTATAGGCTGACCATGCTTTAAGCTATTATGTTTCCAAATAAAATGACAACAATTTCAATCTTATTTATACTGAATTAAATTCTGTTTGAATACTATTAATGCCTCAGTCGGTCTGTATGAATCACGGTCTTAAGAAGCTTATAGTTTCTCAATAGAGGAACAATCCTCATATTCTCATAAATTTAACAATGACAGGGCGAACCCAGAATCCATTTGTTGGTCGCGAATGAATACGAATAACCTTGCATAATAATAGTCGAACCCAAATGGTGGTCGCCCGTGGTTCGACCCGAGATTACAAGGATCCTACAAAGCCTTAATATTGTATCACTATGTATTAATATGGTTGTAATATTAATCCAATAACGTTGTCAATCTATTTTGCTGTTAAAGTAAATTTGTTATTTGGGTAGCATTTTTGTGACGAGATTTAGGTCCCATGTGAAAATAAAATATCGTTTTATGACTTTGCGGTGTCTGCATTAGAAATTCGATGTAGAAAAATAAAGTTTCTTTGGCGCTTTATCGCTTCGTAGACAGCTAGGTACGTATTCAGCGTTGCCTGCTACGGCGTAGTCCGCTACGGCATAGCGTGCTATGTAAACAAACATGCAATAGCGCAACTTGTGTTGTTAAGAGCTGTCCTTTAAACTGGGATTTGAAATACAATAGACGTGGATATATTTAGTAACCTGTTCTGCTTATCTATTTCTAAAGAGCCATAAAAAACTCCTGAAAGAAATCGACACGTGTTTCACGTCTCAACGAGGCAGAACTTTAACATGACCCCAAAGCGCCCACAAATATAAATTACCGTATCAACCTCATAATTAAAACGATTTCAAAAATTGAAGAGCGACGCAACGATAAAATTAACTTTCTCATTACACTAATAACTTGAATGAAAGTTCTTTAATGTTTTGCGGCCCACAAATTATTGCCACAGGTGTCAGGAGACTAACAAATTTCGCGAACTTCGAACTTTCGGAAAAGTTCAGTCCAAAACGAAGCCTTAAGTAGGCTGGTTTTTATTATCTTGGCTGTCTTAAGGTTTTTGATAGCATATAAAAACCGACCAAGTGCGTGTTGTACCACTTTCTATGTTACGGGGTTTGGTTTTCGCAATAAGTCTGTCAGGTGGACCATTATACATTGGCCATGGCGGCTGTTTGGTGGTACCAGCCCACCTCCCTCCAAAAGTTAATTAAAACTCCTTGCCTGTTCAGAACATCAGTGAAAGATCTGGGTGACCCGAGGGTTTCTGCTCTAATCTGGGTGACGCCTGTGCATTCAAAGAGCACGTGCACGACGGCTCCAGCCTACATGCACACCCTGCACTGAGGACTGTCCGTTATGCCTATTGTGTGGAAGTTTTCGTTTAGCGAGCAGTGCCCCGGAATGGTCCTCGTCACCAGGCGCAGGGCGTTCCTGTCCAGGCGTAATAAACGCCTGGTTAGCCTGCTATTCAAGGATGGCATAGCTTCCTTGGACTGCCTGCAGCCCGGTGTCAAGGTCCACGAGTTCTCTGCTTGTGTGTGGGTGAACTCCTGAAGCCACCTGCGTATTTGGTTAGCACGATAGGCTTAGGTCCACATACTGCAGTGCTAGATCCTCTTCTAGCAAGTTCGTCACCTGTGTCGTTACCTAGCGATCCGCTTCGTCTTTTTATCATTTGCAGTGTTACCATTGGACCACGTGCAATGAAAGGTTCCGTAGTTGGGATGAATTTATCCCAAGAACAAACTTAACATTGTAGTTGAAATACATGTTCGTAATTTTCCATCTCCTTCTACCTTTTTTGCAGAAGACACATTAAAGTAAGTAAGATCAAGGTCTAAACCTGATGATGATTAATCTATTAACTTGGTACCAAATGTGATAAAAAGTTTTATTTGTCATTTCATTTTTATTATTTCAACTACCAAAAAGTCTAACCGGTTTTTTGTGACGGTATTTTTTCATGTTTTTGAATATTCTTCAGAATACCTAATAGATAGTCATATTTATTTTCTACTCATGATAATACAGATAAGTACTCTACAAATGGTTAAATAATAAACACACTATCACTGGTTTTTTTTTTTTGTAATAGCGTGTTAAACTGTCAACTTTCACTAAACAGGTCTACAGAAAAATTTACAAAATTGCACTTATAACATCTGTCTTCTAGACCATTTATATATTTAGGAATAAATAGACTAATATGTAATTAATCCGTCTCTTAACTACGTATTGTGCTGAATAATTAATATTACCTAGTAATTGTAGCTTGCTGCTTGACCTCATATCACGTGTGACCTTTGTGACCTTTCACATTATCAAACATTCTCCGGTCACAGTCTAACTAAGGGCAGTGTTATTAACATCGACACTGAGTTATTATAATGGAATAATAGATGCTATAAATCTTTGTTGAATGACTGTGACCTCTGTTATAAGATATTGCATGGTAGGCTGTGGAAGACCTAGTTTTGTGTAGATTAAATATGGTATAAAAGTGGACCACCAGTCGCCTCTTTGATCAATGAAATGATGAACTTATGTATTTGAAATGAAATGAAATAATTTTAACATAACATAACATCACGCCTTGTTTCCCCGAAGGGTTGGGCAGAGGTATCCCTGTACCAGGTACACCCACATTTCGCCAGTTATGTTTTAAGTCCCATGTAATAGGGGGCGAGCCTATTGCCAGCAACCGGGCACTAATCCAGACTCCGAGCTGCTACTGAGAAATTCCAGATAGAAAAACTCAATAACACTTTGCTTGACCCGGGAATCGAACCCAGGACCTCATGCTCAGCAGTAGCGCTTGCGACCACTAGACCAACGAGGCAGTAACGAGGGAAATAATTTTGTTTTTTGTAAATAGCTTTTATTTACATGTTAAAAATATTTTAAAAACTAGTTGAGATCGGCGTTTCCTATCTGACTACTCTGAGAATAAAGGCAGAAACAAACTCAGATGTCATTTAAAGTCCAGACATAATCTTGGTCAGATCATGTGAAGACCATGTAGATTGGTGTCAGATTTTTATTTTTATTTTTACAATATTACTTTGATTTTACTATCGACTGCATAGTGTTATCCAGTAACTGGGTTGTGCAGGTCAGATAAGCAGTCGCTCCATGTAAAATACTAGTATACAACTGCATTTGGTTAGACTGGAAGCTGACCCCGACATTGTTGGGAAAAGGCTCGGCTGATTGATTGACTGTCGTCTGCATATTCGCATAACAGTAGTCGAGTTAGTGGTTAAAATCAAGTTTATCCAAAACAGAAAAAAAATAACTGAAAATTATAACGTGGCCAAAATAACTTGCTTAATTATTATAATACACAAAACCAAAACGCTAATTTAATTCTAATTGAAATAACTTAGTTTCATAATTACCATCTTACCGAAGCTTACGGGTGTCGCAAATTGGTTTAAGAGCTAAATTCGCCTAACAGATGGATTCCTGCCACAACAATAATCCCGACCCTTTGGGTACGGAACCGTGAAACCGTAGGACGTAACAGGTAGATCCTGTCAGGAGTAATCCTTAAGTGTAAAGACGGAACGATCAAGGGGTTTTAACTCTTTGATTCTTGTTCTTTTGATTCTTTGATTCTTGTACCTATGAACGATAAGGGACAAGGTGCACTTAAACATCGATTAAATAGCCGAATTAACAAACAATTAGTGCCTCATGCCTTGTACATTAAACTAAGTGGTATTGAGCAAACATTTTTGCTGAGAAACGATTTAAATTTTTGTTAAAAAATACAATACAATAGACGTGGATATATTTAGTAACTTGTTCCGCTTAGCTATTTCTAAAGAGCCATAAAAAACTCCTGAAAGAAATCGACACGTGTTTCACCTCTCAACGAGGCATCCTCAGGATGACGATGGACTTGTTGCGAACTCGAACACGGCGTGTTGCCACACCAAGCACTGAGCGCTCAGCGCTTGGTGTGGCTCTTTAGAAATAGCTAAGCGGAACAAGTTACTAAATATATCCACGTCTATTGTATTTTACAATAGATTTCCGCAAGGTCACGCCTGAATCAATTAATTATCTTAAATTTTTGTTGTTGAAAAATTATTGTTTATGGCAGCATGCAATGCGTTTATAGGTTCATGCAATGGTACAGGTTAATTTACGCTTGCCGCGGTTGGTCCGTGGATGGGTGATCATCTTTACATACCAAGACCTCGATGCCTCGTGCCTCGGAAAGCACGTTAAGCCGTTGGTCCAGGCTGTCATTTGTAGATCTTTGACTGTCGTTACGGGTGGTTAGAAGCTCAAAAGTCTGACAACCAGTCATACCAAGGAGTATCGTGTTACCTAGTAACTAGGTTGTGAAGGTCACATAGGCAGTCGCTCCATGTAAAATACTGGTATTCAGCTGCATCCGGTTAGACTGAAAGCTGACCCCAACATAGTTGGGAAAAGGCTAGCCAGACGAAGAAAAAGCAACGGTACAGGTGTTTTAGGAGTATTTAAAGTTAAATTATGACATTTTAAACTTGAGTCGTCGAATAAAGGAAAAAAAGTTGAAAATTTGACTTGAAATATCGCTGTAAGCAGAAGGTTTCCAGGTATGGACCAGTACAAAATACACAATAACTATTGTCTTTTTACAATCGTTATACAATGCGGTAAAATAGCTAACTCAGCTAAATAAAATGTTCCTAACGCGCAAAATTGAACGTGTTTGTTCTATTAACTAAAAGTGTGGGCGAGAAGTTAGTTTAGGCCGTGGCAGCAAGGCTGATTGCCTAGGGTACATCGAACATACAGTAGGCACCCGGCCATAATGTAGCTCATAATTTTTTTGTAAAATATCACATTCCTTTGTGATAGTCTCTATCGGTTGCTCGATTTTGTCATATTTACTTCCAGTTAACTCAATACCCTTTTAAGGCAATTTTCCTGTATTTATTACCCGTAAATAAAATATCTTTTACATAATATAATGACCTACAGGCCTTTTCCACGCGCACGCATATTTCATCTCCAGCACATTATTAACTAACCTAATAAAACGCATTAACAGCATCTTACATAACTAAATTATTACATTCTCCGTCGATAACGAACGTGTAATATAATTTAGCGTAATAAGTGTTAGTATGCATCGTCTGACGTACACGAAAATATATTGTTTAAAGGGATTTCCTCATACCAGAATGTCCTTTGAAGTTTGGTGTAAGTCGTTAGAAGTTAGCGATTAGATCGGAAATAGTGGTGCAGGGTTATCTGATCAGGATGTGGATGTCAAAAAGATACAATGCGTAAAATAAGATCGATCATTCTAAGAATGACCGACTATCAGATAAGTTAAGGTGGTTACCATAACTTGCGTTTATCAAGTTCGCTGTCTAAAGGTAGATATAGGTAACCCGCTAGTATCAAAAATCACTAAACACATTTAACGATACAGGAATTTAAAACGTGTTTCTATGTCTGACAATCTTTTGAAAATGTATAATCAGCCTTAATGCATGAGAAGGAGTGGGCCGTAATCGACCACACGGGCCTAGTCTGGGTTGGTAGATGTCACATATCTTAGAATTCTTTAAATATTTTAGGACATGCTGGTTTTCCTCGTGATGTATTCCTTTCACGTTTTGAGAGCAGTGGTGCTGGTGGTGGCAGCGTACAACTCGTCAGTAGCAGCCATTACCACTGGGCCACTACTCCCCCCCTTTTGTTTGAAACACATTTAGCGCTAGTGTATTTTGTGATTCGTGGTGCAAGTGCGCCTTAATTCGTGGTAAACGAAAGTTGTACAACGTTTTTGCAGCAACATGTTTTATGTTGCTGGCCACACGTAGCTGGCAGATGAAAATTTTTCGGCTGTAGCAACTTGTGTTCAACTTGTTTTGCTTCATGATAAGTGCCTACTGCAAAAATAGCGCTAACAGACTGTTTGCCGACGTTCACACGGACTTAATAAAATCGCGGCGGGATTTCATCGCGCACTGGATTTTCAACTCTTGGTGTTAAGCCGAGCGTTGACAATCTAACGCGCTGGGATGCAATCTCGTCCCAGCGCGTTGAAAAAATACACTGTTGGATTTTCTACTCTCGGCGCTGAGCGGAGCGTTGAAAATTCAGTGCACGAAAAAACATCGCCGCGATTTTATTACGTCCGTGCGAACGTCGGCTAACTGTATGAAATTAAGAATGTTTTATTTGCCAAAATTCAGTAGGTAGATTGTTTTTTCTTCTATTTTCAAATATCGCTGAAAGTTAAACCTTGTGCCAAACACCAACACGTTGTCGAGATAAAATCCAGATTCTGCTCCGGTGCAAAACTGGCTCGTTACAGTCAAATAAAACAAAGCTATCTAAACCTATGTAGGTAAATGCCACGTGTGGTTTTAAGCGGTCCAATAGAATGTCGTATAGAGCTTCGCATACACATAACGTCAGAAAGTCCTGCACGGTAGGCACAGGGCACAGAATTGCTGTGCCACAGTTCCACCAAAATTCGTGGCACCAAAATTGCGTTAAGCGCACAAATTGTGTCAAGCATGACCTATAAGCCATGACTTTTTATAATTCCTTTATGTCGTAGTGCCAGTAAACGGTGACACGGTTGGTTTGTACAGAAAGTGTTGGCAATGTGGCCTCTAGCGGGCTGAGACGTCTCCGTGTTCTGTGGCAGTGGGTAAAAATAACAACGCACACGTGTTGTTGCGTTCTCAAAGTATAATTCAGAGTATTTAATTCCACTGTTGACCACCAATAACACAAGAAACATCATCGCTGTGTTTTCATTTTAGGTACAGTGGACTGCATCAATTGGGTACCCCAGTTGTATTAAAATCTTAATACAACTGGGGTACACAATTGATGCAGCCCACCCTACATGCATTATATTCGTGAACGGGCGCCGTCAGTAGGGACTGGTCATCTCTCTCATCTTTATGTTTTTTGTTTTTATCTTTTTGTTACGGACGCTTTTAATGTGCACGTCTTTCTATATTGTTCTCACATGAATAATTTCAACACGAATGATGTAACCAATATTTTGTAACAATATTTTGATTTAAAAGAGTGTACCTACCTACGTAGAGTTTCTTGCCTGTTCTTCTCCATAGAAGTACAACTCTTTGGAATGTGCAACTAGCTTCATCTTTCTGACTGACCGGCCCCTTGACAATTCAAAAGTGCTTGTAATTGATAAAATAGAATAGACGTACGAGTATACACATCTATTGTCCGCTTAGCTATTTCTAAATAGCCATAAAAAACCCTGAAAAAAATCAACACGTGTTCCAGCTCTCAACGAGGCATCCTCAGGATAACGATTGACTTGTCGCGAATCCGAACACGGCGTGTTGCCACACCGAGCGCTGAACGCAGAGCTCTGCGTACTATTGTATTTTATAATGGATTTCCGCAAGGTCACGCCTGAATCAATTAACTGCCTATAATTGGTTTATTTAAATAAATACTTTGAGTTTGAGTTTGAGTTTGAGGGTTTGAACTTTCATGTGTAGGTATGTTTAATAACGTTTAAAGTTTAACTTAGGAATCTATTTCGAGTACCCGACTGTTTCCGATTAACTTATCACGTGGCCGGGTTGCGAGTTGAACCCAAAATAAATACTTGAGTAAACTGTAAAATTGGGGGAATTGATTGTTTATCAAATTGCCTACTAACTTTAACAAATCACAACTTTCATTATTTGACAGTACGAACGGCAAATTGATGTAGTGTGTCAATTTGTCAAACAGTTTTAATTTCCGTGACCGTACACTGGCAATTATTATTTCTGTGGTCGAGTGGCTAGACACTATTTAAAACATTCCACATCAATAACATTATAATAGTATTATGTTCATCTCTCGTTCTACTTAATACATTTACATTTACTAACCTGCAATATTACAGCATCCGAGCAGCAATGTCCACAGGGACAGTACGCGAGTTGGGCTCGCGTGGAAAGAACTCTCCATTTTACATTTTCCGAGGCACTGCACGAATATTCCAACACCTCACAAAATCTTCAGGATTACATTTAGAACGAAATTTTCGTTTATGCCATCACGTTTTCTTGTTCTGTAACAAAATAAAATTCAATGTTAGAAAATGTTGTATTGTATTGTATATTATACTATTTTTACATTACGTTCAATTAAGAACTATTGCGCTGCATGGTAATTTCAACTTATATATCATCGTTCACCGTCGTAAATGAAGTCAGAATTAAAAATAAACATCAACAATTTTTTATCCAAACTAGGCTGAGAATTTGCACTTTTTGAACGTCCGAAATACGAATTAGTTAAGAATTACATAAGACAGTCCCCCAAAACACCCGCCCTTCACCACTTACTAGTGCTTTAGCTGGGAAGAAAAAATAGCGCAAAAAACTCCCCAGCCGCACAAGAATAACTCGATTCTATAAGATAGCAAGGCAGAACTTTCATTTAGGCATCTTAATATTACGTTGCGTTGATCAAGTAATCTTGTACACTTTTTTCCATAAATATAAAGTAATGTATATTGTAGAATTGTCAAATTCGAATACATTGTAATCATGAATGTGATACGTAATATATACTTCTTGTCGAAACGTAACGGAATACACAGGTTTCCCTTAGCCGAAAACCATTCATATTTGAATTAAATTCATAACAATTAAAACATAACTGGATGTAAATTAATTTCAATTTGCTGCAACAAAGCCGACACTGAAAGTTAATTTTAGATTGTTTTTCATACAATATCACTACGGCAAGGGCGACAGAATGGCGATCTAAACTCATAACTTTGAACCGCGCCCGTAACACAATTGACCTGAATTTAACCCTGTTACAAGTATTTAGCTTAGTTAAGAGGTAAACAGGAATTCTAGACTACATTCACAGTTTCTAGTTGTAGGTAATTGCTAATAGAAAACGTTATCAATCGAAACATGTTTGAAAACTGAAAATGATAGAAATGAACGTAAACGAAGCAAAAGGAGTATGTAAGGATCGTAGCAGGTGACGTTCTGTAGTTTCTGCCTACCCCCATAGGAAGAATGCGTGAGATTATGAATGAATGTAATTTTTTCCTATACTATTAAATGAGCAATGTTTATATATGTCACGGCTAAAACCCGAAGTGCGGCTACACTTAGTTTTAGCCGGCTACAACTAGGTGCGGCCGGTAGCAGTTGGTTAAATTTAGTTGTAGCAAATGAAAATGGCTGAAAGGTAGGTTAGGTTAGGTTAGAACTGTGACCACATAACACACTGCACAAGCCGAGCGAGCGAAGCGAGCGGTGCCGCGGCAGCGGCCGGCGAGTGCCAGGGTCCATTTAGGCAAGTTTAACCAAATGCTACCGGCCGCACCTAATTGTAGCCGGCTAAAACTAGGTGTAGCCGCACTTCGGGTTTTAGCCGTAACATATATATTTTACCTCGATGGTCCTAGTTTATCATTTATAACTTCCAATTACAGCTTTATGTAAGCGGATACGCCCTTTATGCCTGGAGGCTTTTATTTAGATATTTAGTTCTGTTTACGTTTAGTTTTTATTTTTTTAAATTCTGCTTGAGTATAGTTGTCGATGTTCTTGGTTGGTATATTGGCGTGTGCTAGCTGACATATAGCCAGTAATTTATAATTAAAATAATGTTTTGTGTTGCATAATAATTTTTGCATACTATTGTATAGAATTTTTTTTTTTCTAACTTGAGCAGACAGCTGTGCTACTGGGGAGTTTGTTGCGCCACTTCTTCTTCCCAGCTAAAGACATTAGGAAGTGGTGAAGGGTGGGCGTTTTGGGGGACTGTCTTATGTAATTTTGACGTTCGAAAAGTGCTGATTCTCAGCCGTTCTCGAAAACGGCTATAACAATTTCCATGAAAATTGCAATGTAAGGGTTTTTGGGGGCGGAAAATAGCTAGCTAGGTCTCATATCTGGGAAAATTCGTTTACTCCGTATTTTCACCCGAGCAGAGCTCGGTCGCCCAAAGTTTAGAACAAGTTGGCCTTAACCTTAGAATAATCATTTTCATTTCATTTGTTTATTTGACATAAAAAAGTACACAGATACAGGTTGACACTTAATTACACGTGGAAATAGCTTGATACAAAATATTGAACGATGACCCCTATGCTAGGAAAAACCTGTGTTACAGGGGTCATCCATTCGTCCATTATGACATGCCAGCATGGAATTAGTATGTACTTTCCTATACTATTAAATGAGCGTTCTTTATTTTCAACAGATCAGAGCTCGGTCGCCCAGGTACCGTATGTATGTGTGTATTATTGTAAAATATAAGTCTCTCTGTTTTTTGGTCGCAACTGCGCTTATAATTTGAAAATGCTGAAGCACTTTTTATTTATTTGTATGTAATTTATAAACACTAATGTTTTCTGGCTAGATTTTTAGGTATAGTAATTCCTAAATTCAAAAGTCATTTATTCAAACTAACCTGAGAATCAGAACTTTTCGAACATCAAAATTACAGAAGACAGTCCCCCAAAACGCCCACCCTTCACTTCACCACTTCCTAGTGCTTTAGCTGTGAAGAAGTGGCGCAAAAAATCCCCAGTAGTAATATTTAAACTTAATACAAGCTCAGCCGTATGCACAGTAGTAAAAAAGTAGAAACCCACATTATTTTTCTACAACAAATAGCCTTGCTTAAGCAACGTAGGTTTATTTACTTGAACAAGTAAAATGTTACCAAGGCCAACAACGTGGCCTTTTCACTTTAAATTCATTATTCCGGTTATAATCCTATTTTCATTAATGACTTAAAAATCCTTGGAAGCTATTCTTGTAAATTAAAAAGCTCAATAATTAACTATGAGACTGAAACAACATCGAACTGAGGATAAAATTGAGGCTTAATTTTTTGTTCAGTATTTTTCTTAACTCGACCTTCAACTATTTAAAATCTAGTCGCTTCTTCTGTTATATTTTTAATTTATGTTAACTTATGCGTCAGTTTCGAGGTTGACTAAGTAGTCCCTGACTCGAATAGAGCCCCTTAATCACTAGATTACCATTTAAAAGGCAATCTTGCTGCGTGATCTCGTGCCTAAAATTCCGTTTGAGTTTGACACTAGTTGGAAAATCTTGTTACACGTACATGAAACCGGATACATTCAAATGTATCGAAAGCTAAAACAATTAAATCTCATAAGCTCTTAATTTTATTTGCAAAAGTAAAATACTAAAATATAAACAAAAACCACGGGTATCACAAGTCAACATTATAAGTTTTAAACCAACGTTGCCCTACCAAGTCCTGCTGACGATGCGGACAATATGCATAAAATTTTCATTATCCCGGTTTAAGCAGCATCTTTGCTCCCGGGATCAATAGATAGGGCATGCTCCCAACCATCCATCTTCATATTTCCTGAACACTGTCTGACAATAACCATTCGTCTTACTAAATTGCTGGCCATGTACCGATTTCTGGGGAACTTTCGGTTTCTATAGGATAGGTAATTTGGCTGACAATAAAATATAAGTAAAAATAACTTAGATGCGAGAGGGCCGGTGTTTAAAATAAAATTCTCAACGACTCGTAGAACACTAGTAGAATGTTTCTACTTCGGCGAGTCGTTGAGCTTCTTAAGTTCTGAGTTGAGCACTATTACTGATAAATACGTACATTGACTGTAAAGGTTCATTCAAATCTGTGTGGTTCTTTCCTCAAAATACCATTTCAAACAGTAATCTTCACGATCCTCATATGGCCTGACCAAGACTATGTCTGGACTTTAAAAGAGACTGCGACCTCTGAGTTTGTTTCGGCATTTCTTCTCAAAATAGTCGGTTAAGAAACACTTAACTCATCTAGTTTTCTAAAACATAATTTAATGTTGACGTGTAAAATTGTTTTTTTTAAACAATTTACAGAAATTAATATCATTTATGTATAAATTACTAACACTTTGTAAGAATAACTACGACTAATTTACACGAAGTTTGAACTTTTCCTCAATTGTAGACAATTTAATTCAGTGTAGCTAATTAGTAGGTAGTCTAATAAATTATAGACCTTTTTTTCTACATAATAGTACTATATAGACATCGTTATTTATAGACACTTATCAATAATTATTAAACGCTTTTAAACAATGCTTGTCCTTATCACATTAAATTTATTAATGAACTGAGAAGTCAATAAGGTTATTTGAATAAGCTTGTTTAACTTCTGTTTCAAGGTTCATTTGGATTATGAAAATAAGGCCTACTACACGTGGAACATAACGTCTATTAAGGGGGAAGCGTCAGGGTAGCCCGCGAAATTCAAATTTTCTTACGTTTTTTTTCATTTTGTAGGTCAGAGTCAGGTTTTATGTTGATTAAAATATGATTCGCGGTCGTAAAAAATATGGCTTTACTCAATTATAATCGTTACAATCAGCAACAGTGATTAAGAAGATAAAGGTGTCAAATGTCATGAAATCACGACATTTAACACTTTTGCTAACTTATGGAGTTGTATTGCTGATTGTAATGATTATAATTGAGTAAAGCCATATTTGTTACGACCGCGAATCATATTTTAATCAATATGAAACTAGACACTGACCTGCAAAATGCAAAAAACGTAAAAAAAATTGAATTTCGCGGGCTACCCTGACGCTTCCCCCTTAACACAACATCCCATTTTAAAATACAACTACAATTTTCTTTTTTAATCATCATCTGCCTAGCTTTTTCCCAAATATGTTGAGGTTAGCTTCCAATTTATCCGGATGCGTCTGAATACCAGTATTTTACATGGAGCGACAGCCAATCTGACCTCCACAACCTACTTACTGTGTCACAACCACACTTCATACCAGTACCACACTCTTTTCTCTCTCAGTGTGAGACAAAATGTAAATAGTGAAAGGAACGTAATTATTGTGTGGTAAATAAACACGCTCGCTAAGTTTCCGGGAGGCAGGCAGAAACCACAAAGTTCTACACGGGTCATGGTGACCCCTTCTCTTGTGAACAGGACAGAAATAACTTTGCACGTTCTTTTGGCGTAGTGTAAGTTTTATTATTATACGGTTGTATGGTGTACATAATAGTATTCTACTGCAAGTACCCTTGCTGAACAAATTTCTCTATAAATATCTTCTATAAAAACTTTTAACAAAAAAAAATCAAACGACTTCCAAAAAAAAAACACTACAAAGCGAAAAATAACTTTTATTTCGGAAGTCGGTGTCTTTGGTTTTGAATGTTCACTATTGAACTATTTTTGTACACTAACTGAATCTAACAAAAACTGAAAAAAATACTGTTAAGTTGTAAAATATGCAGAGGCACGCTACAGTTTTTAATTGAATAAAATTAAAGTTTTAAAACATTATTACAATGGAAACTAAATCTCTTTTGAACTCGAAAAACGTTTCGCTCTGTAACAGTGTTTTGTTATAAGTATTTGGATATTAAATACTATGAATTACATTTAGAAATCGAGAAGTCAAAAAACACTACCTAGCTGATACCCTCGGCTTTCGCCGCGTGGAGATCCGAAATTATCCCTAGAAGCTAATATATATTTTTTTTAAATTTATTAATTAGTTAGCCTACAACTGCTTACACATTTCATTTCTTTTAAAAGTACACGGTATACATTTATAAGTGCAACTATTACTTAAAGGCTAACACCACATGCACCATATAATTGGATATAAAATTTTTATTACTGCAACAAATTGATGGCTGATTTAAAACAATGTAAAAACAAAGCATACATCTAGAAATATAACACACAAATCAAGAATCGAATTAAATTAATTTTAAAAAGAAAAAATATTATATAGAAAGTTTATTAGAGTGGCAGATAAATTTAAGTTAGTGGACACGAGTTGGTCTCTGTTTTTAACCTTTATAATACAACTTACTTCATTTTTCATTCAGTGGCTTCTGTAGCATCACCTACAAACAAGGCAGCACTACACCAGATGGGCAATTCCCGTATTTCTAAGAACTTTGCATTAAAATGTCTTGTATTATAATGTGTTAATCTTTTAAAAATACCTCTAATTTACCTACATTTCTGTTGACAAGGTTTTGACATTGACTGTCGCTGAGATGAGATTGCGACAATTTTAAACGTTTTTTAACCGACTTCAAAAAGTGGAGATTTTCAATTCGGCTGTAAGGTTATTTTTTTATTTATGTTTGTTACGCGATTACTCCGCTAATTATGAATTGATTTTAATGATTCTTTTTTGTTTGGCAGGTCATACTTCAGAAATAGTCTCATACAAATTTTACTAACTTAGCGTGGGCAATTTTTGAGTTAGCCAGCTGAGCTCCTCGATTACTGACATATGCTTGCACTGACTGGATAGGTCCACTCAAATCTGTGTGGTTCTTTCCTCAAAAGACCTTTTCAGACACTTATCTACGTGGTCCTCATATGGCCTGACCAAGATTATGTCTGGACTTTAAAAGAGACTGCGACCTCTGAGTTTGTTTCGGCCTTTCTTCTCAGAGTAGTCAGATAGGAAACTCCGAAATCATCTAGCTCATTTTTTTTTATATGACGTGTTATATTGATTCCGATATCTTATTTATAGAATAAACAATTTCATTTCATTTCATTTCATTTCTTCACTAAAACGTATTTTTCCCACTTAGTCTATGTGGATGATGTTATAATAAGTTCACTTTCGCATAAAAATAACGGTCACAGGACTGTTATTTATATAGCAGGTAGTGGTATTCGTATTCGTATAGGGTACCACAACTAAAAAGAGAAAAAAAACTTAATACAAAAATAAAAATAAAACCGACTAAAAATAAAAACATTTTACAAAAAAAAACAACCGACTTCCAAAAAACCACTACATAGTGAAAAATAACTTAAATTTCGGAAGTCGGTGGCTTTGGTTTTGTATTTTCGTTATTTGCCACCGACTGTGATGAGCAGTTGGCATTAGCCTAATGCCAACTGCTCATCACCTTTTACAAAATATTGCTTTTCCCGATGCAGGGACGTTCATCGTTAAGGAGTTCTCCTGGTACTTCACCATCAGCTCCACTTCTCCATGTGCATTGTGACGAGCATAAATTGCATTGCAACCATATTAAAGTAATCGAATCGCAACCCGTGAAATACTTATTATTGAGTAGTTCCTGTGGCTATTTGTGGTCTTCATCATCAGTTCCACTTAACCAAATGGTGCTTTCCAAGAGCAACTGCACGAGTTACTATAAAAAATACCCAATAGGTTTGCCTATAATATTTGAAGATTTCCCTCGATTTCTCTGGGATGCCATCATCAGATCCCGGTTTCCTTATCCTGGTTTCCTATCCTAAGGGTGCCATACCACCCTTAGGATATCTCCTTTCCAACAAAAAAGAATCATCAAAATCGGTTCATAAACGACGAAGTTATCCGCGAACAGACATAAAAAATATATATATATATATATACGGTCGAATTGAGAAACCTCCTTTTTTTGAAGTCGGTTAATAAAAAACACTACAAAGTGAAAAATAACTTTAAGTGGCAAAAAACGAAAATTCAAAACCAAAGACCCGACTTCCGAAATTAAAGTTATTTTTCACTTTGTCGTGTTGTTTTTTCATACGGAAATTGGCCTTCAGGTAATCTCCGCCTTCTTTTCGTACACACCACCTGACTCCCAAACGCAGCGTTAAGCTAAAGATTCACATTCGCATAATGCTCACAAAGCCGGCCAATTTCTCAAATGTCATTGGCCGTTGTTTCCCTTTAGTTCATTAAGTATTTTCATCACAGCTTCAGCGGCGTCGCGTTAAGAGTACCCCCGGGCCACAGTTGGGAACGCCGCTTTTTCTTGAATTTTTAACAGCGCTTTAGTGCTTTGGTACTATTCATAAGCGACGGTGGCATTTAATAATGCACTATAGTTACTCGTGTCTTAAGTGCAAATTGCAGTGTCTGGTTATTCTTAAGCTGCTGCTTACGAGTTTGTCGGTAGGTAATGATGTTAAGTTTTTGATGGGGCTTTTAATGGAAAATTATTGTATAAGTTCATTATTTGGTTAAATAAAAGCAGAATTACTAGGTATTAGTAGGTATTACTTTGATGTAGGTATTTTTATTTTTGTTAGCGTTCAGAAAGTTAGTTTTCCATTAAAATATTTTAACGATTCAGCATTTATTATTATTTTCAAGCAGTGTTTTCAGCTAGAAGGTCCAAAAGAGCATTCATTCTCATTGGCATACATACACCGTCGGCCATTTTTTTTTTGTCTCCGACTCTCCTCGAACCGAACTAATATTTAAAAAAAAACGAGCGAGCCTTACAGTAGTCACATATTGGTAATAAATAAGCAACAATAACGGGGCGGGGCCTCATCAAGGTCGTTTCTGACAGCCAACTGCAGCACCGCGCGCGCTCATTGGTCAAATCAAATAGCGCGCGCTTCTCTGGCTTCCCGTGACACACTTCCGTCCCTTTTCACGAAATCACGCCCACAGATTTGATTATTTAGATATTTTAGATGAAAATTTTGATTGCAGAAAAAAAAGAGAAAAGAACATATAAAAATACAGTTTGAATATCCTTTCTCTTTCCCTCCGCTATAACTTTATGACTTGTCCCATACAAGACTGCGGTGCTATAGATGTACATAATGTAAAGATGATGTACTTTGTAAGTAAGATAATGGTCCGTTGTTGGTTGTAATGATTTCTTACGTGAAAATGGACCTGGAAAATATATTATGACAGATATGCTCAGGAACGCTTAGAACCTTTTTGAAGGCTTTTAAACAAACATAATACTGTTTTACTGAACATTGTTTGGTACTTTTATTTAGGAATGTTCTAATTTAGATTTAATGGATACGTTTTTGTTGAGATAAATTCGCGTTTTGCCTTTTCTCTATGATTATCGGTTGAAATTTAAGCCGGCGTATACCATTCACGTTGTTTTAGTACGCCTGTACATTATTTTTACCTTAAAATAATAGATTAGGGGATTAAACAACGAAATATATTTTATTTCAAATAAATGGCGTCTAAAGATTTTTTAGAAGATATATGTACGAGTTATGTATTGTACATGGCACGCGCACATTGCATACATCAGCACTTTTCCGTCGCCTTGTACAAATTATAGTGCAACGTGACGGTACACAATCAGCGTTCATAGTAAGCTGTACCCATTCACACAACATTTATTTAGCACTAGTTACGAGGTAGTTAAATATATTCAATAAACCATCATCTTTGGCTATCCGTTATTTACCATTCAAGCTATCACCCAAGGTGCGACCCATTCAGCAGCGCATACATCTTTTTGGTCCTTCGAGCCGGATAACTGAACTAACGTATCACAATCACCATTATTATTATCACGAGTTTTCTGTTTTATACCCTTTTTTCAATGAAAACATGATTGATTTCCAAAAATCATTGCTAATTGATTATAATTATCATCAACGTGTTTTAAAAACACAAAAATACGAATTAGCCGAAATCTGCAGTTTATGAACACTATATTTATTTTATGAATGCTAGAATTCGTATAGTTGCAGTAAAAAACAAAAAAGAATGAACAATATATTCCCGCGGAAACACGCAAACCAAAAAAATTTAACCCGAATAAAAAATTCAATTAATGCAAGCAGATATCTTTTGTCTGCATTATTGAATCGGGGAAATGCTGAAATGCATTGCAAGTTCTATGCAGGGGACTGCATTTTGAAGGCGAATAATTGCGTCGCGGCCTCAAGAGAGAATACGAAATTTAATGCGCACTCAGCAAAAATATTGGAGTCTGAAATTCACTAACAATGGAATAAAGCTTCAATATCGATGTGAATTTAAAATAATCCAGTTTCTTTATACCCTTCTGTGATTGATTCGTCTTTGGAAAACGTGATTGCACTCCTTTTTATAAATTATTTGGAGTATGTTTCTTAGTGTTGACATTTGCGACATCTGTTTCTATATTGGAGCGTATCTTTCACTTTTATTTGTAATGAAGTTGTGTTCAAATAATCGAACCGTTTCGTTGATTTGAAAAATATAGTAGTTCGAATTTATGTTCGCTTGGTTTCAAAATACGTCTGTTTTTTGTTATAATTTACAAAAGTTATCTGCCTCGTTATTTTTGCGCTGATATTTTAATATTTTATATTTTTCATAAGCTCTGACCTTTTCTCGTACAAAAACATTTTACATAATTAACAACATGGAAAAGTTGCTAAAATAGGATTAAGTAAAACCAATTTTACATTTTATTTATGTTTAATTGAATATTGAAAAGGCTTTGGTAATCGAACAATGGCTTAAAACATTGTTAAATAATTTGATCAGAAAGTTTACCTTGTACCAAAAATGTTTTGAACGATGAAAAAAATTACCTTTGATTAAATATATAGTAGATAAACATAGCGCGACCTTTACTTTTTAGATGTTTAATCTAAAACCTGTGTTGTTTAGTACCTTTGTTTAAACCTTTTTCTCAACGTAATATTATTCAAGAAGTCAACAGTTTAGAGCCTCAAAAATAAGATGGGCTACCGTAAAATTTATCTTAATAGGCACCTGCATAAAAATACATTGGGGTGAAACCTTTTTTAGATAGCAAACACAGTGCTCGCCCGCGTCTTCTCAGTGTTATCACTGAGTAGAATCTCTTTATGGGTGGCGGCTATCTGTGCGTTTAATCCACTTTCTCTTTTTATCTTAAGACAAGTGGAATGGGTCGCCGTCCTTTGTCCACGACCCACGATAACAGGGTGACCTTTTTCATCTAAGGTTTATTAAACAAAAATACACCTGTGCAGTGTTGAGACAATTGTGGAGATTTCATTAAATTCAATGGAGGGTGGCGTAATTGGAATTTTTGTCAAGTTTTTCTTTTTTTTTATTATTTTGATGGAAATTTGTTTTTCCCCGTAGACCTGTTAGCTCAATGAGTCGCCATGATAACGGTGTTAGTTGTTACTTTCGTACTTCCGTTTAATGTTTTTTTTTTTGGGAAAAAGAAGGAAACTGACATTGAACACGATTACACAACAAATGTGTGTTTATTGCTTTTCATGGCAAAATCTAAAAGGTTTAATATTGTTTTTTTTGTCTGTACTGTAACCTTCTAAACACCACTTAATTTTTTCGATTTATCAGATTTAATAAGAAAATATTTTACCTATACAAATTCATTGAGCTTAACTTTAGAAAACAAACCAAGATGAAGTCGGCGCCGAAATACGACGCAGAAATTATTCAGGTTACGAATTAATTTAAGGCGAAACACACAAGCTTAAGTTCGTATATAACTTGAGAAATAAACGCAGCATTACTATTGAAGTCATTAATTACTTATGTACCAACATGACGGCTACGAGACAGTGTCAATTAAGTTAGGTTGGGATGGAGACACACTACAGGTTTTGTGGGAGAAAATCAGGACCGATGCACAAGATGCGGCGTCCTACATACAAAAATATCCATGGTATTGTTCCGGCTTCGCACCGCATGTACACTGAACTTGCAACACGCGAGACGAGGCGGGAAGGAGTGTCCGCGATGCGACGCCGGAGCGGCACCGCTCAGTCTCACAGTGTGACCGTCAATGCGGCGTAATCTGTGTGGGGTGGCGCCGGAATGCATCATGTGAACAGGCTCTTAGTGTCGAAACAGATAACCGCCACCGATTTCGGCGTTGCAGCGCCGCAACGTCGTTGTGCTGTTAGAGCAATATTATAAATCTTTTTCCTTCACAATTTCGTTGCTTTCTATACCAAGAATTAAGAAATACATCGCTTATAACCGCGAGGGTTAGTAGTTCTTTTAATTTTCTTAGCTCATTACGAGAAAAGCTTGTATTTTCTTATTACTTACTTTCTTGAGGTTTTTTCATAGAAAACGTAGTTGTTTTATCAAAAAGAAGTTGTAATTTCATTGTTCGGTGGCTGATTCAAAGGTTTTACTTTATTATGTTCGCCGTTTCTCGGAAACTCAAATCTCTAAACCAAAAGTGGAACTTAGTATTTGTATAGGTTTAGTCTGAGCCTACGTATCTTAAGGATAATAACAACTTCAAGTGCCTTGATAAAAAGTTAAATTTTAATTAAGTGGATCGGTGGATAAAATACAATAGACGTGGATATATTTAGTAACCTGTTCCGCTTAGCTTTTTCTAAAGAGTCATAAAAACCCTGAAAGAAATCGACACGTGTTTCATCTCTCAACGAGGCATCCTCAGGATGACAATTGACTTGTTGCGAACCCAAACTCGGTGTGTTGCCACACCAAGCGCTGAACGCAGAGAACTCACTCACTCACTCTGCGTTCAGCGCCCGCTGTGGCAACACGCCGTGTGAGGTCCTGGTTTCGATTCCCGGGTCGGTCAAAGTGTTACTGGGTTTTTCTATGTGGAATTTCTCAGTAGCAGCCGGAGTCTGAATTTTTGTCTGGTTGATGGCAATAGGCTCGCCCCCTATTACGTGGAACTTAAACATAACTGGCGAAATGTGGGTGTACCTGCTACAGGTACACTTCTGCCCAACCCTTCGGGGAAACAAGGGGTGATGTTATGTTATAAGAAAGTATTTTAGTTTTGAAAATCCGACTGGTGAATGTGAATAATTTATAAACGCACAGTAATATATTAAAACCCGTAAACAATATCCGGCCAACGCAATTGAAGCTTAACTGAAAATGTTAAACAAATTGAATGTTTGAGCTTCAAAAAAATTTATGAAAGTAATAATTATGATTGTTTCGATAGTATCTCGTTACACCTGTTTATTATCGTTGCATATAATTAATATGTAAATATTATATTTATGTTTTTAATATTGATTTCTGACATCATTAGTGTGGCTATGGTTCGTTTAAATTGTGTAATTTCATTTTTAACCGACTTCCTAAAAGGAGGTGGTTATATGTTCGTCGCGTATGTTTGTTTTTTTTTTATGTATGTCCACCGATTTCTCCGTCAATTGTAAACCGATTTTGAAAATTCGTTTTTGTTTGAAAGGGTATGCTTTCGAGGTGGTCCCATATAAATTTTATTAACTTAACTTCAACAGTTTTTGAGTTAGCTTCAATAATACGTACTTTTTCCCACTTAGTATGTGGATGGTATGATAAGTTCCTGTCACTATTATTTACATAGCAGGTAGTAGTGGTTTCGTGTTATTTGTATCACAACTAAAAAGTAAAAAAAAAAACTTTTTACAAAAAAGAAACACTACAAAGTGAAAAATAACTTTAATTTCGGAAGTCGGTGGCAAAAAACGCAAATACAAAACCGAGACACCGACTTCCGAAATTAAAGTTATTTTTTACTTTGTAGTGTTTTTTTTTTACAATAGTAATTTTAACTTATGACGAGTATTACACTGGCCTGGAAATTTCAAATTGCATGGCAAATTCCTATTTTTATTCAGATACGCAATAATCTAAGATTAGATAGGTACCACTCTTGCTCATTATGTGTTAGCTATTTCTATCTGATAAAACGCCAGGATTTCTTTAAGATAGTAACAACTAAGGTTAAGTTAGATTATGGAATAGAAAAACTAACAAAAGCCACACATTTTTTTTTCAATCACTACACATCTTTCTAAATCCATGCCTACCCAAAACGCCTTTCCAAGTAATACACAGAGCACTTGTCACCAAAAATAATGATCTGACCTTTTCCCATCATCACCCAGTGCGTCGCAATCCTTAGGAATTACGCGAAAATTCGTTACGTGAACGCACGTCACGGCAAAGACGCACCTGTGGTTGACAGCCTCATTTGTTTGCCGGCGTTGAAAGCTTCAGTCTGTGTACACAGATATCAAACGATACTATCCGACTCCGCGTAGACTCTGCGTAAACTCTGCTTAAATTGGTTCCGCGTGTCTACGCAGTGTGTACGCACTACATATGTTACTGAAATTGAGGGTAATGGGGCGAGGTGTCTTGTGGTTCCTTAGTTGAAGTCGATTGAGAGATTATTTATTGCGGAAAATGTATACGTTTTCGGAAGATTAAAACGTCTTACTCACTTGCGTAAGGTTTCATTGTAGATATCTATAAACGAAAGTAGTAATTTAGCTCATATGCAAGATACGTACATTTATTTTGCATTCAATAACTTTTTAACCGACTTCAAAAAAGAAGTAGGTTCTTTCTTTTGTTGTTTAAAGGTTGTTCTTTTAAGTTGGTCCCATTGTCATTTGGTCACGATCTGATGATGGGATCTTGGAGAAATCGAAGGAACTCTTTATATATTATAGGCATATTTATAGTGATTTGGGTATTTTTGATGAGTAGTTGGCATTAGGCTATATTGTAACTTAGATAAATTACAAAACTACCCACTAAAAAGTGAAAAAAATAACTTTTTTTACAAAAAATATAACCGACTTCCAAACTACTAAGTGAAAAATAACATTCGGTGTCTTTGGATCAGTATTTTAGTTTTTTTACACCGACTAAGTTATTTTTCACTTAATAGTTTGGAAGTCGGTTGTTTTTTTTTGTAAGATTTTTTTTTTAATACTTTGACAAAAAGAACATCACGTCATGTTTTCTGTCGCGTTTATATCTCTATTAGATCGTTCTAAGATACGGTTATTCTAAGAAACTTTACATAAAAAGCTAATATAAAGTGTCCAGGCAAAAACATCCGACACAATAATAATCATCATTGTACTGGGCGAATCGCCTCATTTGGAAAGTCAGAGCACCGTGACGAAACCCGCACATTGGCTCGCCCTGGATTTACGTACCTACGCTGTACCGTACGATACGCTGGATGGTGCAACAAATTAGTGGAATTGCCAGATTGCGTCCGATAAATAGTCTCGATAGGTGCTCCCCTTATCCTGTCGTTGATGAAGTAAATTGAATGTCCACAGACTAACTAGATTTTAGTAGTGGTACACACGGCTACACATCAAGCTATATATTTCCAGTATAAACTGACCTCGCATTGTACGGAAATCCTATACAATGCGAGATCAATATAAACTGGTTTTGTATAGCTTGATGTGTAGCCGTGTGTACCTAGGGGTCGGGCAAAGTGTTATTGGGTTTTCAAATCATCAATTTCTCAGTAGCAGCGAGAAGATTTATTATGTACCCGGTTGATGGCAATAGTCTCGATCTTTATTACGTGGAACTTAAACCATAACTGACAAAATAATGTGGGTGTACAATATGTACACCTCTGCCTAACCCTTCTAGGAATAAAGGCGTAATGGTATGTAGGTATACTTACCTACATACCTTTGAGTTCCTTCAAAAATGAGCTCTAAGTACACAAACTTAGATCTCATTTTTGAAGGAACTCGTCGTGAAAAGTACTGCTACCATTCCTATTTCAACTTGCCGAGCAATGTTGCTGTTTTGGTTTGAGCGTAAGCAGCCTATAATGTTCCCACTGCTGGGACACAGGCCTCCGCTCTTCGAGAAGGAGTGGGCTATAATTATCTACCACGCGGGCCCAGCGCGAGTTGATAGATGTCACATGTCTTCAAATTGTTTTCAAAAATAAAGCGCCACGACTAATAAGGCTCGAACCCACGTGCATCTCATGTGCAAGGATTTACACCCACATGGGTGTAAATCCATGCACACGAGTCATTTCAGCTCTGTCTCTGTAATAGCAATATACTCGTACTTCAATATCCTTAGTATTGCAGATACCCATAATCAGCGGTTACAGCTCACCATCAAGTGTATCTGTCTGTTTGTAACCCATTATCATACGCACTTGGACGTGGAGTTGCGGACACCAGCCCGTTACACAATACCCCAAAGATTTCAATCGTTAGATTTGCCCTCACCGTACTAGGTCGCGTGAAAAAGTGTCCATACTAAGAAGAATAACCTTGCACAGTAATAATGGCGTTTCCATGATAATCAAGTCAAGTTTCTGCGACATTGTGTGTGTCAGAGGTGTCAAAACGAAAGAGAAATTCCCATCATTTTCCTGCTCATACTTAATTGTAACCCAATAATGCAGATATTGAACGAGTTTTTATTTATTTTTGTCTTTTGGTTTCTTTCAATCGCCGTGAAACTTCAGACCACAAAAATAATTAGACGTAAAAAAATAAATTTATTAATGAACCGATCCAACGATGTGGATTCGGCACTCAGCATCTTTCACTCATCTACCGAGTAGTAGATAAACGTCCATTTCCATGTAATTTTTGTCATGTCGTGTGAACATGAAATGAAACAAGAAATCTCAAATCTCAAATTCTTTATTGCATACCATAATGTATATATGTAGTTGGTAGGGAAATAATTATGTTAGTCACGATTATGGACCCTGTCGGGCACAGCATAGATCAAGTAGAAGAGAGGAGGAAGAGCACTGGTCGTTTAATGTGACAAATTGTATTTATTATAAGTTAAGTAGTAAGTAAGTTATATATTTATAAATACAGAATTAAATTTAAGGATTATAATTACTGTTTTACAAATTATATACGTTTATTTATTTAGTAACATTATAATAACCATTTATTTTTTTAAATTATTCATTATTGTTTTATTTACTTATTATTATTTTTTCTTTCACATTTTTAAATATTTCATTGTCTAAGAAGATATATTTTTTTCTATATTTTTATTTATTACGTAATTAATATTTATTATCCCTAAGGTAAGTTATTTATTGAATGCTTCATATTTATTTTAAAAAAAACTTCACTCCTGTGTCTGCTATCAGCTTAACAAAACATGTGGTCATTCAGTGATAGATCATTATTTTTTAACCGACTTCCAAAAGGAGGAGGTTCTCAATTCGTCTGTATGTTTTTTTTTTTTTTTTTTGTATGTTTGTTACGCGATTACTCCGCCAATTATGAATAGATTTTGATGATTATTTTTTTGTTTGGTAGATCATACTTCAGAGGTGGTCCCATATAAATTTTATTAACTTTCCTTGGGTAGTTTTTGAGTTAGCTTCAATTATACGTATTTTTTTCCCACTTAGTATGTAGATGATATGATAACTTCTTGTCACTGTTATTTACATAGCAGGTAGTGGTATTCGAATTTCTATGGGGTAGGTACCACAACTAAAAAGTGAAAAATAAAAACTTTTTACAAAAAAAAAAAAACCGACTTCAAAAAAAAAACACTACAAAGTGAAAAATAACTTTAATTTCGGAAGTCGGTGACAAAGAACGAAAATTCATAACCAAAGACACCGACTTCCGAAATTAAAGTTATTTTTCACTTTGTAGTGTTTTTTTTTTTGAAGTCGGTTTTTTTTTTTTTTGTAAAAAGTTTTTATGTACTGCCCCAATCTAATCGGATCGTTAAGATCATTTATCATTATTCCCTTCCAAACTATCCCCCGACTTAGAAACAAAGTAAATACTTTAATATTATTCATCACAAAAATGATTTAGTAAAACGCTAATGTTTGTCCAAAAGGATTTTAGTTTAAATTGTGGGTTAAGTGGTCTTAGGCCATGAATAATTTATTAAATGTTTCGATGTCAGGTTTTCGGGAAGTAGTTTCGGAATATCGATTTTAATGTATCTCGATAATATTTTAATGAGATGGTTCTGTTTACTCAAGTTATTAAGTTGTTGGTTTTGGATGGCGTGCAAATTACAATGACAGTTGAAAGCTTGTAAGTTGGAATGTCTTACATTTGATATATTGAGTACCGTATCTCAAATTGGGCGCTTGATTTATGTGATTATCGATTTCTTGCCTGATTTTCAAGCCTAGCACGCAATTTAGCAACTAGTCATGAACTGTACGTGACATTCTCGGGAGTGCTATAAATTAGTACAATGAGAAACATAAAAAGTAATTTGTTTAAACGAATACTTAGAATAACCGATATTTTTTTACTCATAGTTTTTTCATTTTATAACGCATGTGTGCATGTATGACCACAGCAAGTGGCG
The DNA here is from genome assembly GCA_949152395.1 of Agrochola litura. Taxonomy (NCBI): domain Eukaryota; kingdom Metazoa; phylum Arthropoda; class Insecta; order Lepidoptera; family Noctuidae; genus Agrochola; species Agrochola litura. The sequence continues at coordinate 2,974,604 of OX424496.1, forward strand.
TTCTGTAGTTTCTACCTACCTCCATAGGTAACAGCGTGAGTTTATGTATCTCCTATAGCTATAATGAGCATTATTTGTATATATATGCAATCACGTTCTTGACGAAAACGGTTGCAATATTGGGGTTTACGAAGATGAAAAATCGATCTAGCCTAGGTCTCATAACTGGGAAAATTCATTTTCTGCGTATTTTTACCCGAGCAGAGCTCGGTCGGCCAATGTTTAGAACAAGAGGGCTACCTTAGAATAATGACATACCGTGGCCCCTGGCAACATACAGGCAACTGAAGGAACACGGGTGGGTTTTAGTCAGTAAGAGTCTGACACGCCCTCCCGCTTCGTCCAGAGCGGGAGAAGTTATTTGATAATTTCCCAAACAAAAAAAAAAAGCATGGAATTAGTATGAACTATTCTATACTATTAAATGTGCATTCTCTATTTTCACCCGAGCAGAGGTCGGTCGACCAGGTACTGTAAATAATATGTAGTGGCTAAACTATGAGTAAGTTCTTATAGCGGAATAGACGCCTCTGATTTCTCACCCCAATCGCACTTCTATGGCATCGCGTAATCGTATCGGTTGTAATTTTGTATTATTACGATACGACGGGATTTGTTAACTAGTATCGAATATCAGATACCTACCTAAACTTTCGAAGCTGCTGTGTTGTGTAAAAACAGTGTTAACAGATTTTTATTAATTTAGTTCTGGCCGCGACTTCGTTCGCGTAGAAGTCATCAGACACCACAATATATTACAATAACAGCCACATTTTTATAAAACTTCCCTGTATACTACGTTAGTAGTTTTTTCTCAGCAGCCAAAATACACAGAAAGTCAGGACTGGTGACTCGGGAGCAAGCGACGTACAGTTGTCCGTGTGAGAAGCAGCTCATCTTAAGGTCGACACCCGCAGCTTTCAGCCTTCAGTGTCGGCCCCTGTGACTTGTTGATAATCATCGCAAAGCATTAATTTTGTTTGGATAAGCCGAATAGGTTACGAAAATTCTGAACCATTTGTGGTTTGATTCCAGCCAAACCAGATTAGCTGCAAATTCCCACATTTATGTACGTCACTCTATTCAATGCGCGCATTCCAATCACAGATGCCATTCTTTTCCCAAACAAAACAAAAAAAAGCAAAAAGCTATTTGTTGTTACGCGCTCAATCCATTCCCGTAATAAGCCGATATCTTAATCCACTCAATCTCACGCATTCCTCTTAAAAAGTTACTCCGCTCCGCTCGAGCGATTTATCGATTTATTCTAAAAGCTGCGACATATTTCGCAGCCATTAGGTAACCTCCACTTAAACCGGTGTTATCCTGTCTCAAAGCTTTCTCATTTCGCAAAATACCGTCGAACGTTCGGTTGGCAGTCCCGACTTCTCGAGACAAATGGGCGTGTCAGCCACAGTCTCCCCTTGACGAGCGTAAATTGCTTTGATTTTCTAACAAATCCTCCGGAGAAACAGTGTTGCCGCTTTTATATTTAGATTGCTGAGATTAAGCGTGTTTAGTTTCCTTAGAACGGGAATTTGTTGAGATGTTTTAATAATATTCAGGAGCTGCTCGTGGCTAAGTAACAGTTTCACGGATCTATCGATTAAGGTTAAGCTAAATTTGCCGAGGTCGGTCCGTGGATGGGTCTTTACGTTTCATCCCGAGACCTCTTCGTGCTTCGGAAAACACATTAAGCCGGTTCTGGATGTTATTCTTAAATCTTTGACAGTCGTTACGGGAAGCCCCAAATTTTGGAAAACAGTCTTACCAAAGGCTATCGTGTCTGCCCAGTAACAGCGTTGTGGAGGTTAGATAGACCGTTCCTCCATATAAAATACTGGTAAGTATTCAGATTTCAGTTAACCTTTAGACTATATGTAGAAGCCGACCCCAACATAGTTCCTAACTAATATTCTAAATTATATCTTAGAAAGTATTTTGTACGAGTATGTTCGCAAAAACCTAGGACTTTTCAAAATAACAAGCGATTTCCATAATATAAATACACGTAGTAAACATGAAATTGTGACACTCAAATTTAGATTAACTAAAACTAGTAAGTCATTTCTTATAAACGGTATCCGCTTTTATAAAAAGTTGCCAAAGTCTGTTACAGAACTAAGCGATGGAAAGTTCAAAACCCACATCAAACGTGTCCTTATCAAAAAAGCATAATAAAAGATTAAAGACTACGTTGAAGAAAAGGAAGTCTGGCAATAATGCCTTCTGCACATATGGCTTTCCTGGTACCTCATTAACGGCATAACAATGTAAATGTCTATTAACTGCTCCCAAATTACGATGATTATTTTATTTGACTTTTTTTACATACCATTGACATAATCTTTTCAGTATTTGACATTATATACCTACAATTTTCTATATTTTTTTTTATCAAATTAGATTTGTTACAGCTGTAGTGGCAATCATGTCATTTGGTTTAAATAGGTTCTTATTTTTATTATTTTGTTTATCTTTTATATAGATTCTTTTCTTTTAGATTTTGTGAATGTGAGAACGTTGTAGGCTGTAAACTTGTAACGTACAATTTTTTATTTTACTAAGTACCTGGTACTTGTTGATAGGCCCACACTGTCCTCCCATACCTATTAACACTGTAATTTGAAAACATTGTAGAAACAATTTATTTTGAAAAGAGTAACCGTGGAGTTTCTTGCCGGCTCTTCTCCATAGGAAGTGACCAATTGGAACCATGCACCTAGCTTCTGACGTTTCATAAGTGCCCTTGTAGGTTTATGTGAAATAAAATATTTTGATTTTGATTTTAATACGAAAGTGAGATTGTTTGTTATTTTTTCACGCTAAAGCGGTTGAATAGATTTGGATGAAATTCGGGTAGACCATGACCTGGATTAGGACATAGGATACTTTTTATCCCGGCATTCCCATGGGGTCGAGACTTATTTTATTTTATTAATTTTAGGAAAACTTACAGCTAATACCTACATTTTAATATCAAGCACAATGTGTAAACGATGGCCCATTACAAGCTTCCACTAACGATTAAAATGAGTAACATTAACAAATACGCGAAAACAGCAACGTAAGAGATACGCAAATGAATTATCTCACGCTCGAAAATGACAATTATAAATAAAAGAGAAAAAAAAAACCAAATTTAAAAAATGGTTATGCATTGAAAAAGCAATTGTTCAAACTTTTCTTTAATTCCTTAACGCTACTACTAAATAAATCTAACTCGACATTCTGACACACCACATTAAAGGTACGACAAGCTCTTATCACATACGAGTTCTGTCTGTAATTAATTCTGACTTGAGGCACATGGAGAAGACGTGGTCTCCGAAGAAATGCATTTGGTACACGAAGCCCAATCCTGCCCACCAACTCAGGGACATCAGTAGATCCGTTCATAACGCTAAACAAGAAAGCAAGATCTGCAATTTTCCTTCGCTCGTGTAGAGGCAGAATGTGAAATTTTTTACACCGACTTATATAATTCTTATTTCTTATGCGCGTGAAACCGCGGGGCGCAGCTAGTAGTAAAGGCTAGACAGTAGATGATGATGCCCATATAGTATTCAGGAGATCTGATTTATCAATAGCTACAGCGCGTTTAAAATAGAGTGCGCGGCTTTTACGAATCGAAGTGGTACCAATAGTAGCACGGGATTGCATTGTAGAATTTATTAATGCTTGTTAGTATTACAACAAACTGACTTTTGTGTGAGCTGCAGAAGCGGGTCGCGACAAATCGATACGGGTTAAAATTTTATACGTAAACATAACGATGGCTACTGTCTTTGATTAGATGCCTTTGTATATCTATAAAAACGGCCAAGTCGGACCCGAAAGGTTCCGTAACACCGTACAATATTTAACAATACATAATAAAATATTTTTTACTTTTACCTTTTAATTTAAACTTTATTTTAATTTTATTATTTGTTGTTATAGCGGCCATAATATTACACACTGTGATAATTTGAAGTGTCTACCTATTACGGTTCAAAAGATACAGCCTTGTGACAGACGGACGGACAACGGAGCCTTAGGTACGTACGCATCCTTGGCGTACCCAAGGATGCATACCTAAAAAAAGACTGTTAAATATAGAAGCTATGTAAGTGTATTCCTATCTTTACAAGTACCTAATATTTCTCTGCCTTTATTAATAAAATGGCAAAACATTTTTTATCAAGTGTAATTCAGGTTAACATTTTCTTTACTTTGTTTTAAGAAGGCCATGTTCATTAATTTTTTGTTCATGAAAATAACGTTTTACGAGTAAAATATTATTAAATTTTTTCAATATTCCTTTTTTATATTATGTCTTTAAAAGGTTTCCTGAAATAATATTTTCCGATGAATGATAAATATTATTCCCAAATTGTTTCTGCGATTAGTTACTTAATTATTCATTGATACTGGGAACGTTTTTTGACGTGTCACATCTTTTCTCTCGCTTTCCTGCAAGCTGTGGGAGTGATTTCGTGAAAAGGGACGGAAGTGTGTAACAGTAAGCCGGGGAAGCGCGCGCTATTTGATTTGACCAATCAGCACGCGCGGTGCTAGAGTTGGCCATCAGATGGTACCAACCCATTTTCCGAGAGGTTGGTACTTTCAGCCAAGGTGTCAGATGTTACACATCATAAGCGACTACTGAAAGGCTCGCTCGTTATTTAAAAATAATAACGTCTTTTCTGAAAATGTAAGAATTTGGTTAGATTACTTGTAGATGGATTGCAAAGATCATCAATTCAAAGTTCAGTCAATGTTTAGTAGTGGACAGTGGGCATTAAACTACTCATGAGTATGTCCATCCTAACACTGCAAATGCATCTAAAGTTTAAAACTTAATTCCCTACTGGAACCACCAAATGATATAACATTAAAATGAACTTTAATCCCCAAAGTTACAGTGCAAATTACGCTAAGAGTTAATCTAATTACAGTGCGTGCATTACTAAATGATAGCTAGCACGAATGGACTGGGGTTGGGGCTTTCACACCGTTGTTAAGTACGTACTTATTAGGTACCCTATTTATAATAACGAATAATAAAGCAATGCGTGTTGCCAGGGGCTATAATAATATGATAAGCCATAGTTAAGAGATTAATTATTAGTCAGCCATTATGGAATGACGGTGAAGGAAAACAGGCTGGTTTTAGTCTACATGCACTAGTCAAGTGTGGTGATCACAGAATATAATATAAAATCTTTTTACAAAAAAAAAAAACAACCGACTTAAAAAAAAACATTACAAAGCGAAAACTAACTTTAATTTTGGTTCGGTGTCTTTGGTATTGAATTTTCGTTTTTATCCACCGACTTCCGAAATTGCTCCAATCATCACCTACATAATAAATTGGTGTCTTGAAGAAGGAATTTTCCCGACATATTTGAAAACTACTGTAGTTACACCAATTTTCAAAAAAGAAAACACGGAAGATGTACGATGTTATAGACCTATCGCTCTCATTCCAATAATGGCAAAAATATTTGAAAAAGTACTATTTAATAATCTTAGTGAATATTTCGAAAAAAATAAAATAATTATAGATAATCAAGTTGGATTTAGAAAAGGGAAGTCGGTTAATACAGCAATGCATCAGTTTTTACAAAAAATTACAACGGAACTAGATAAAAAAAATCAGATCACAGCCCTATACATGGATATGACCAAAGCTTTTGATTATGTTGACCATGGGCTACTACTACATAAACTAGAAATATACGGCGTTCGAGGTAAAGCACTAGAAATAATCAAATCCTATCTCAGTAATAGAATACAGTTCACTGAAATAACACAATTATGTCCATTCACAAAAACAGAAATTAAATATACATCGAGCCCAAGGTATATAAAATATGGTGTGCCTCAAGGGTCGATACTAGGTCCTCTACTATTCCTCATTTATATAAATGATCTACCTAACGCTATTCGGCACCCTATGGTTCTATTTGCAGATGATAGTACGGCTCTTTTTACAAATAACAAAAATAAAAATCATGAACTAGAAATAAATGATTCCCTATCTAAATTAGTAAATTGGCTTACAGTAAATAATTTAAAAATAAATATTACAAAAACCCATTACATGAATTTCAAGAATAAAAACGCAAAATTAATTCCATTATCTATTGAGTATAATAACGCAACTGTATCTGAGGTTAGAAGTACAAAATTTCTAGGTATCTATATAGATTCTAATATGTCATGGAAAACACATGTAAATAGTGTATGTAGCAAATTAAATCAGTTCTCTTATGCCCTCTACATGCTCAAAAAAGTATCTAACCAAACCACACTACTTAGTGCTTATCATGCCTATGTGGGATCCACTCTATCTTATGGGATACTATATTGGGGGAACTCAACTGATAAAGAAATTGCGTTCAAAGCACAAAAAAAGTGTATTAGATCAATATGTGGGATACACCAAACAGATTCATGTAAACCTCATTTCATAAACCTCAAGATATTAACCCTCCCTGCTCTATATATCTACTCGGCCTCAATTTTAGTTAAATCAAACATCAGTAGCTATGACACATTAACAAGCAGTAGACTTAAAAATACATTACGCAATAAAACGTCCCACACTGCAGTATATGGCAATAGTATTTTTTGTATGGACATTAAAATATATAATAAGTTACCCATAGACATTAAGAACCAACATTCAATTGGTATTTTTAAAAGGAAGCTAAAAGACTTCCTGATTAAAAAGGCATATTACTCTATAAAAGAATTCCTTGAAGAAAAATAATTATTTAATGTTTAAATGATTGTGATACTTAATTATAATGTGAAATAAATTATAAGAATAGTATGATATAATATAAAATGTAATTAATATAATATAATGTAAAATGTAGGTATAACTGGAATATTGAGTATGTTTATGTTTTATTTTATTTTTTTATTGAGTCTTTATAACCATTTAATTGCAATGCCTTAACAGGCAACTAAGTTCTAAGAACCTACCTATTGTTAACATCTTCAAAATGTTGTACACTTAGTTCGCAATAAAGAATTTGAATTTGAATTTGAATTTGAATAAAGTTATTTTTCGCTTTAAAGTGTTTTTTTTGGAAGTCGGTTGTCTATTTTTTTGTAATTTTTTTTTTTCTGTTTTTTGTTGTGGTACCTATCCCAAACAAATTTGAATACCACTACCTGCTATGTAAATAACAGTGATAGGAACTTAAGATATCATCCATATATTATACTAAGTGGGAAAAAAATACGTATTCGTATCAAAATCGGTTCACCCAGTCGAAAGTACTGAGGTAAAATACATTTAAAAAAAAACTGTCGAATTGAGAACCTCCTCCTTTTTTTGAAGTCGGTTAAAAAGCTAAGTTAACGCTTGTTTAGACCTTCGTTTTGCAACAAAGCTCTGGCACAGTATAAATAAGTAGAGAATTCTATATTCATAGAAAACGACCGAAATAACGCACTTTGAAGTCTCAGTGCATATTATAACGCAACAGTATCGAGTACGCGGCAGTTACGTACGGACGCGGAAGGTTTATATCTACCGACCGGCCGTAGGTAATTATTTCAAGGTCATTGTCGAGATATAATACTGCTACTTATTTATGCTATGGCTCGGGTCATATTGAGCCAACTACAGCGCTGGTCGCAGGACCCGACTGCCTAAGACTATTGTTTTAATGATTAGAAAGTAATGGTAGTCATACACGCTACGATATACTTTCGCAATTTTAAACTTGCACAAGTTTGGGCGACACCGAATGGCTCAGATAATTGTGCAAATGTATCTCATACATGTTAATTTATACCTTGTGTAAGTCCAATTTTCGCAAGTATAGACTTGCACAAGTCTGCGTGACACCGAATGCATTATATTATCTGTACCAAATGGCCGAGATACTTGTGCTAATGCATCCCACACACGTGAAAACATACTTGTGCAAGTCAAAATTTACGCAAGTATATCGTAACGTGTATGACTACCATAACGAGACTATTCGCGACAATTTGGACACTTCCACACTAGTTAGTTGACACAATCGGCACGAGCGAATTCTGTCCCGCATCCCGCGCGGGATTCGCTTCAGTTTGGCCAGAGCTTAAGACGATTACAAGCCCGGTATAGTAGAGCAAAATAGATAAGTGATCTTTTTCTTTGTCTTGCATCGTACAACGCACTGCGATGCATTACCGCAAACCTTTGCGTTATTAAACCGCACTGCACTATCCAGTTCAAGACTGAAAGCCTCTCATGTCAATCAACAGATGTTTTTGACCTAAATAAAATCTTCTTCACTTGAATTACTTCTTTATTTATTTTAACGTCTTAACATCTTATAAGTCGCTCGCCATCTTCCCTCTTTCCTTTTCTTCTCTCTCCCACACATACTCTCTCATTCACTCATCGCTGCATTCATGTTCTCTTTATTTATTTCTTAAAATTATAATGCGTTCCTAATATTATCATCCTACATACATATACTATTATAAAACTAGCTTCTGCCCGCAACTTAAGCTTAACCTAGAACACCCCGTCGCAACGCATCGCCCGGTAGCGCTATTACGTCGTTTTTGCTTCGCGTTTTTTCTGACTTTTTGTCTTTTTGCTCAGCTCCTAAGGGTCATAGCCTGTTGTAAAATAGCCTTTAATCTTCCCCAAGAATTGGGCTTTCAAATCCTATTGGTAGTTCTAGGGATTACCCCCTACATACAAACTTACAAACAAACAAACTTTAATATTAGTATATACTAATATTAAAGTTTGTTTGTTTGTAAGTTTGTATGTAGGGAGATAGTTTATACATAGATAAAGTAGCTTTTCATGTCTGTCTGTGGGAACATGTCGTTCTTTTAAACTATACAACGAATTTTGGTGCGGTTTTCAGCATAATTTTATTGCTCGACATCCAATATCGCGAATGTGTCATTTTTTATGAAAATCATTTTACATTGCATGTGCTCGAAAAGAGCGTTTTTCAAGCAGCCAAACTGTGTGGAAAGTGTAAATTTTTTTGACTAGTACTTTTCACTTTTCTTTTTCTTTTTTTTTTTCCTCTCTAATCAGCTCTTCGCGACGCAAAGAGTTTTTATTATTTGAGAAAAGTTTTCCAAATTAGATGATGATGATAATGATGGCGATGGCGATGACGATGCCAATGGTCAAAGTCAAAGTCAAAGTCAAAGTCAAATTCGAAGTCGAATTCGAAGTCGAAGTCGAATTCGAAGTCGAAGTCGAAGTCGTAGTTGAAGTCAAAGTCAAAGTCGTGACGATGGCGATGGCGATGGCGATGATGATGATGAAGAATATTATCTATAATATAAAAATGAATCGCAAAATGTGTTGGTAAGCGCATAACTCAACAACGCCTAGACTAATTTGGCCAATTCTTTTTTATTGTGTTCGTTATTTTCAGGACAAGGTTTTAGGTAGGGTAGGTAGGGTAGGTAGGGTAGGTAGGGTAGGTAGGGTAGGTAGGGTAGGTAGGGTAGGTAGGGTAGGTAGGGTAGGTAGGGTAGGTAGGGTAGGTAGGGTAGGTAGGGTAGGTAGGGTAGGTAGGGTAGGTAGGGTAGGTAGGGTAGGTAGGGTAGGTAGGGTAGGTAGGGTAGGTAGGGTAGGTAGGGTAGGTAGGGTAGGTAGGGTAGGTAGGGTAGGTAGGGTAGGTAGGGTAGGTAGGGTAGGTAGGGTAGGTAGGGTAGGTAGGGTAGGTAGGGTAGGTAGGGTAGGTAGGGTAGGTAGGGTAGGTAGGGTAGGTAGGGTAGGTAGGGTAGGTAGGGTAGGTAGGGTAGGTAGGTAGTAAGTGATACCCCAAACATTTATATGGCAAAACAACGTTTGCAGGGTCAGCTAGTTTATAATATTAATGTACGTCTGCCAAGTTATCAGATCATATGCGACTACTGTAAGGTTAGCTCGTTTTTTTTTTTTCCTCGCATAATGCATAGTAAAACGTTGTATGATACACGTGAGTAAGATGATTTCCGACTCGTGTCTTACTTATAAACTCGGTCGCTCCGCTCGCTCGTGTATAAGAATGCCACTCGAAATTATCTACTTTCCGCACTTATATCATAAATAACTATTTAAATGCAGGATCACTTATTTGAACGTGTAGAATGAAATAAAACAAACATCTGATTTTCGTAAAAAAATCAAATTCGCGGTATTGGATGCAGACCGACGATTTAGAGAATTTTTTCCGGAATATATATGTTTAAACTTACAGTAAAGAAATCTCGACATTTTGTCAGGTCGTAAAACTGTGTAAAGCAGGGGCGGGTCACGAGTTTAGATATAAATAACAAAAGCAATCATTATTATGTCAACATTAGACCTACCAGCGTTTGACTGACAGCCACAATCGACATGATATTGATGTTTTTGTAGTTTCATGTTATTATGGTAATAGTCGTTGATAATGATGTTCTAGTACCTATATTAGTATCGAAATGTTCTTATCGGAATATAAACCAATACCTTATGTATTGCTTGTAACTTGTTACTTACCAAAAAAAGCGGTCTAGTGTGAGGCGGACTCGCACACGAAGAGTTCTGTAGCACCGTACAATATTACGCCACATATATTTTTGAAGTGAAAACTTCTTTAGGCGCGTTGGACATTTTTGAGATGAGAAAAAACAATTGAACTCGCGACACCGCTACGGACACCTCATTTTTGTAAACGCGATTGTGCTCTTTATTTATGTTACGTTACGGATCAATGTTTAATGCAACTGTTTTTGAAAACATTATGTATGTTCGAAAAAATCTACACCTTTTTAGTAAGATAAGTGACAGGCATAATTTTAACACTAGAAATAGGAACAAATTAGATCAACCACGTTTTAGATTGTCTAAAGTTCACACTTCCTTTATGGGGTACTGTGTAAAATGTTATAATAAAATACCACTCGATATTCTTCAACTAAATGAGAAGAAATTTAAAACATGCATTAAACGCACACTATGTAGACAAGCATATTATAAGTTGGATGATTATATCGTAGATAAAAATGCTTGGCTTAATGCTGGTCCTGCTCCACAGCCACTTGGGCTCACTAGTTAAAATTTTAATATTTGGAAGAGTTGCTTTCCCTTTTTTGAATTCTGTTTTTGACATTACAAACTTAATGTTTATTTTTTATTTTACCAAGTAAATTGTTTAATGCTCCAATTAGATAATAATGATTTTCTTACTTTTTGGTAGTCAAATTCTATTAATTTCTTAAATACATTGCAAACTATAGTTTTGTATAATTTAGAAGCATTTTTAGATTTTTTTGTAAATGTGAGTACCATGGAGCCGTTTATTATGTTATTAAGATGTATGTTGACTTGAAAGAGCATGGCAGTTGAGAGAATGTCAAGCTCACTTAAATGTCTCGCTGATGGTGGCGAGTGTGTTGGATCATTCGGTTCCCTACAAAATGGTTGAGCTGGATGGTGCTGATCCACGCGTCATGTTCGTGAACGGGCGCCGTCAGTTGAGACTGGTCATCTCTTATCTGCCAGGGCTTATTTTTAATCAGATATTTTCAACTGCTTTGATTATTTTTTGTACATTGTTCTCACATATAGAAGCAACAAGAATAATGTACCCAGAATTTTGTAATATATATATTTAAAAGAGTGGCCTTGGAGTTTCTTGCCCGTTCTTCTCCATAGAGATCTACGTTTTGGAATGGGCAACTAGCTTCAACTTTCTGACTAACTGACCAATTCTTTGACAATTCAAAAATGCCTGTAAATGGTTTAATTGAAATAAATGCTTTGAGTTTGAGTTTGAGTTTGAGTTTTACTTTAAAGGTTTTGGAAGTTTTTTTTTTTTGTAAACGCGGTTGTGCTCTTTATTTAGATAAGGTTACGGACCAATGTTCTATACAAGAATTTTTGTTCCTGCACAATAAAATTGTTCAAGTTTTTACTTTTGTCGGCACTCCCGGAGTGCCACTGTTTTTTTTTTTTTTAATACTTTAGCCAAAAAAATCACGTTTCGTTTATAGGGACCCCTTTAGTTTTAAACTCTATTTTAATTTTATTATTTGTTGTTATAGCGCCATAGTAGTTCACACTCTGTGAAAATTTCAAAGGTACAGCCCTGTGACAGACGGATGAATAGACGTTCAGACAGCGGAGCATTAGTAATAGGGTGACGTTGGCAGGAACCCTAAAAATACTATTCTATTAGTAGGTACTTACAATAATATCTTTAAGAGTAATCGAAAAAAGGACATCTTATGTCTTTGTTTTTTTTTTGTTTTCGTGTTTATAGTAGGTAAGTTATTCCGAAAATGTTCACCTTTACGGATTTATTCAAATTGTTTTTATTTTATTTCACATAAACCTACATGGGCACTTATGAAACGTCAGAAGCTAGGTGCGCGGTTCCAATTGGTCGTTTCCTATGGAAGAGCCGGTAAGAAACTCCATGTTACCGACGTAGTCAACGTGTTATCGCACTTGCTAAGTTAAATAAGAGAAGTCAGTACCTACAGTCACGGGAAAAAAAACAAGTTATTCACTTAGGAAAATTAATCAATACCTCAATAATCGTAGATAGTTGAATTACACCAAATGTTAAATCTTTTTATGACTGGTGAATGTTGGTGTAATATAAGTGCATCTCTGCCTAACCCCTCGAGGACATGGCGTTATTGTTCTATACATGTTATGTTTACAAACGTGACTTTTTTTTTTAAATACACAATGATCGCGATTTTTTTTTAAACCGTTATTAAGTGAAACATTTGCAAATTACTAGTCATGATTTGGTCCTCCATGGAACCAATTCTTACCGCAGACTGTTTTATCTTTGTTACAAGTTTAACAGGGGTCAACACTGAGCGATTATGTGGAGCATTTGATTGGCACTGTGGCTAAGCAATTTGCCTAACAAATATTGGCTGGCCCTTGTGTAGGCTTTGCTTTCGGTGTTTAGTGTGTAAGATTTATGTTCAAAATACTGTTTGAACATAAATCTATCCTATAATATTAAATGAGCAATATTTGTATATATATTTGTAACCACGTTCTCGAAAACAGCTCTAATCATTTTGATGAAAGTTGCAATATAGGGGATTACGGGGGCGAAAAATCGATCTAGTTAGGTCTCATATCTGGGACAATTCGTTTTCTCCGTATTTTCACCCGAGCAGAGCTTGGTCGCCCAAAGTTCAGAACAAGATGGCTACCTAAGAATAATTATATAGCAGCATGGAATTAGTGTGTACTATACATGGGATTATGAAATTATCCTATACTATTAAATGAGCATTCTCTATTTTCAACAAAGTAGGGCTCGGTCGCCCAAGACTGATTATCTATGTGAGTTTTAACAAAACGGTAAATTTGTTTGTGACTGCGAAATGAGATGAAATTGTTTATTCTGTTACTTGAATATTTTAATAATTTTTATTCGTTGATTTTCGTAAGCTCGAGATAAGATTGAATGCTGTACCTCTGACATAAAATGCCGTTCTCAGTATAAACCATTGAATGTTAGTTACTATGTATGTAATCGATTTAAAAGTAGAGTTAACATTCTAAACAGTAAAACAAATTGTGGATGATGTTATAATATAATATTTATTGAATAAAAATGTTTACAAAAACTGTACATTTAGTCAACAGTAAGATTTCCCAAACAATTATAATGCCTATTACAAGTGCAAGTAAAAATGGTTCGGAGTTACAATTTTAGGTAGCGACCCGCCCGATCTAGGTTAATTCGAACCTGTGTTTCTGGCCATCACTTTACATTTGAATAAAATTGGAACACAAAAATTGAAAGTTAATCTGATATAAAATAATTTATTAACAACTACGAGAAAAGAATAATGGTACAGTAATATCTAAAACTAAACCTATGTAAATATACAAAAGTAAATACTTACGAGGGATAAATTTTCAAAATACTTTTAGCTGGTTCATAACATCATTGTGATCAAGTAGAGTGACTTTAAAACTCTGTTGAAAATAAACATCCCTACCACTAACAAACAGACAAAAATACCTAATAACATCCACACAAATAAAAAAATAACACGAAACATAAACAATAACAACCGTTAAAATAATTGTGTTGCCTTAATAAAGATAAAAGGGACAACTGTACGTGTGTTTCTAATTCCCGCCTTATTATCCACATACACACCTTGGCTTCTAGGGGAAAACAATAATAAATTCATGGTGGATACATCATTATTTATATCTATGTTGTTTTTAAGCTGCCTACCATCGAATAAACAATGAACACGTGGTGTTAAATTCACTGTCATTTAAATTCTTATTTAACATTGTTTTGGACAATAATTCCCGGTCAATTGAAACTTTAATAATGTTGAGACTATTTGACTGTCACATAGGCAAATAGACCTTTCCGTTTTATGACGTGCAAGTGGCATTCAACCAACAACAATCCACAACAACAACAAACACAACAATAAAACACAACAACAATGATCAACAACAACTGTGGTGTAGTATGTAAGCATGTTACAGTAGGATGTGTGTGTTTATATTGTCATCTAATGGACCAAATATATGCAGTATCTAACCAGCATTCGAGATGTTTCTTTGTCTTTAAATCCCATCCTTATATGGCGACCTTGCCATTTGAGCGAGGAGTCATGTTCGCGTTTAGTTTGGACTGTGCTCTGTGTGATACTCATCAATTTGCACAATATTTGCAAAAAATATCATCATGTGCCAATCAAAGGTACGGAACGAACAACACAACAACAATGGTCAACAACAACAATACAGAAAAACACACACATGCACAATAATGGTACAACATATGCTTCATGGTAGGTTTGAGGTCGACTATACCTAAGTAAGCTACATAATAATGGAAACAAAATAATTAATTTTATACTCATCTAAAAAAAAAGTTACAAAACTATCACGCGTTCCACTGAAAACTCATTTATCAAAACTACCTCTAAAATAATTCAGTTCGATATTCTGTGCTAGCGAAAAGAGAATAAATTAAAACTCTACTACTGCCTTTATTGGTACACGATAGATGGCGCTTTAGGTCCCCACTAAATCACGTCGAGCAACGCGAAAATCCATACGCAAGGAAAACCGTTTGATTTATTAGAAATTAGGTTCAGCGTAATTTCTGAATCTGTTCCACACGAATCAAATGTTCGTTCACAGTGACTTTGGTTCGAGTTCGACTTGCCGTGAACATAATTTTATGGTAAATGGTATTTTGGGTGAAAATTATGCGAATTTGTGATGGCAGTCAATTTGTGACATTGTACGCTCATAACTGTCGCGCATAGGATTCGTAAAGGGAGTAATATTATGTCAATGACGATTGGACGCATAAGCTACGAGGCTGATGGGTCGTGAAATTTTAACAGAATAATAAATGAAATACGTTGGGTTTGTTTTGTATCTCTGAGCTGAAACATGTTTGTTATGCTGCTCAATATTCAACCTAAGTTAAAAATAAACAACATTTTTGCGAACCCTAATTTCCGTAGTTATCAGACCAAATATTACTGTTCACAATATTACGACATGACAGTTTCGCCTGGTTTAAAAGCGGGGGCGTTTTGGCAACTTTGAAATTAAGATTTTTTCATATTTTTAAAGCCGACAAAAAATCTTATTCATTAACACTTGTTTTTATACAAAACATCGTGTTTGTAAACACAAATGTGTATGGCCGCGCCATACACATTTGTTGCGATAATTTTGTGTAACCCGGCTTAAGACAGTCTCATTGACTCCAGGTCTGTCTGCGCACAGCCTTATAGAGAGACACGATAAGGAAACAAAGTGATGACTTCGCTGCCATTACGAGCTGCGGTTTTCTCAATTAACAAACCAAATGCCAAATTGGTTCCAAGTGGTACCTACTCAAGGTCTAATTTACTACTGCCAAACAGTTCTTACTCAAATAATGTACATACGAGTATTCAACTTATCGTATGAATGCGGATGATAATTTTGTTAATGCATAAAAATCTTAAGCTTATCTAAATCTGTAAAGAGAAAAGATTTTATTTTTTGTATGTTTATTTGTTACGCTGACACGCTAAAACGGCTGAAGGCATTTGGATGAAATTTGTCACAAAGGTAGACCATGGCCTGGGTGGGCCATGGCACATAGGATACTTTTTATCCCGATATTCCCGGGATCGAGACTTATGCAGGTGAAACCGCGGGGCACAGCTATTAATTAATAATTATAAAATTATTTATTGACATAAAACAAGATGTACACAAAACATGGAATTCTGACTCCTGCGCTAGTTATGGGTTGCTGGAGAATATTGAGCTTATCTAATACCTTTAAACGAGCAATTCTTGTCAATATATAATCTGAATCTCGGAAACGGCTCCAACGATTTTCGTGAAATTTAGTATGCAGGGGGTTTCGGGGGTGATAAATCGATCTGGCTATGTTTTATTTTCATCCAGATATAATTTATGAAATTGTGCCTAAATGTCTCGAAATACTTATTATTAATTTTCTTTGTAAAAATTGAATTTATGGAAAGTACACCTCTAAGTCAGTTCTGTAGTGTTGCCATAAAAACGGATAAAACAGACCGAGAGTCTAATTTTCGGGATCTTAAAATAATAATCAAGACTTGCCACATCCGTGGCATTGTTTTGTTACTATGGAAACGAAAACTTATCTTTGTTCTCATTAAATAAATATCAGGAGACGTCAAATATAGTGTGATTCTGTTATAATGTGCACATATCAAAATGAGGGAATCTATGCTTAATTTTATGGACGGAATTTAATTTCTTAACATTAAAAAAAAAAATCTCATTGGCATCTTATTGTTTAAGTTTACAATTATTGTAAAAATTGATGGAAAAAAACCGATTTTTGCTAAAAAAAACATGTCTATTTTCAATTGAGGGTAGTTTTTTTTTTCTCCATTTTCATTTTATGAGGATGCCTAATTACTTCCATGATTATGGAGTTTGTTTAATCGCGATAGATGGTTTAGTTTAAAAGTTACACCGTTTTGTTACAACTTTTTTTAATCTCATAAAAAGTAGGTATTAAAAAAAACATTTAGATTTTTTTAAATATTGTTTCTGTCTTTAAAATTAAGCATAGGTTCCCTCATTTCAATATGTGCACATTATAAAGAATCACACTGTATATTCCTAAATAAAAAGGAGGTGGCAAATAAAGGCGGATTATAATAGCTCTGGCCCCACATTGCTGAAACCATCGAAAAATCTCTCACAATTCCTTTCAATAAACAACGCAAGCGAAAGTTCAGCATTTCAAACCTTTTTTATCCATTTAGAAATTCTAATAACGCTACACTGTACATAAGGTTATGGTGGATATTTAATGGGGTCAGTCCAATCATGCTAATGAAAACAAGCCATGCGATAGAGCGTTGTTTAGCTTCTGAATATTCAACGGGGTTATTTTCTTAACGGCACTCCAGATTTCAACCCGCGGTCGAAATTAAACCTCATGTACACTGGCGAGTGTGCACGACTTTACCCGACTATAACCGACGGCTATACGGCTGTAGTACCTACCACAGAGTAGTTAGATGCAGAAGGTTGGCTTCATACGAGCGCACGCACACAGACACTCTTTCGCACGTACACTGATAAAAGAATGTTTTGGCTCGAATGACGTTGACATTTGTGTAATTGTTTTGTGAAGAGTATTGAAAAAAAAAAAACAGTGGCACTCCAGGAGTGCCGACAGAAGTGAAAACCTTGAACAAGATCGCATTGGTGGCAGAAAAATACTTTCATAGAACATTGATCCGTAATGTGATATAAATAAAGAGCACAATCGCGTTTACAAAAATGAGGTGTCGGTAACGGTGTCGCGAGTTTTTTCCCATCTCAAAAATGCCCAACGCGCCTAAAGAAGATTTCGCTTCAAAAAAGATGACGGCATTAGTTCCGAGTTTGACCACGCGCCGAAAGAACTTTGTAGCGCTAAATAGTGAGTACAAGCGCACTCGTCACTGGCATTCGTTTGTTAGAGTTTGAGATCTCCGCACGTGTTTAATATGTGTGCGTGCGCCTATTTGCACTCGTTGTATGTAGCCAGCCTTCTGTTTCTACCTGTTCTGTTTGGTGGCACGACTGTAGTAACTACGCTACTTAGATTGGATCGAGCTTTTGTGATTGCGGAATTGGCACGACGAAATTGCAGTTAGTGGTCGGAATTTAGAAATGTAGTATTTCAGGTGTAAAGTTGTGGCGATTAGTCAATGAGTTATGGGTGTACAATATAGTTGGATGTTATTGGTCTTAACCGACAATCGGATAAGGCGACAACTTTTTATTTGTTGTATTGTTTCGTAGAACTTTTAAAATGGTTTCGTTTCTGTAGTTTCGTCTTCTTTGGTTCTATTTTATTTATTTTCTTATTGGTATCGATTTTCGTCATGGTTGACTCGCCTAATCCTACCTAAGTGTGATTTTAACTGAGTTAAAAAGTGAAGTTTCATAAAACAATGTTTTATTTAAAACAATTTTAAAGATATTCAACAATTGACAATCCATCAGTGAACACTATGCCTGTAAACCTCGTAAACCACTTTCCTACTTCACTTAGTAAAAAAAATCTAGGTTAACAGTACAGCAAATAACGGGATACATCGGCAGACCTAAACAGTTACGTTAATTAAAAACTTTTTGCTTTTGTTTCAAATTAAGCCGTTAAGTCCGTGGAACAATGATGTTGATGGATGGTAAAAAATAATTAAAATAAATAACAACGGGGTGGTACAGAATAATGGCTGGTAAATAATATGAGGATTGGTAAGGTTGTCTGGAATATCTACTTGACAAATAAAACCTTTTTTTTTCAAGTAAGTAATTAGGTATTCCTAATAAAAAGTTTTTAATAAAAATCAGTTTTTTCTTTCTAGTAGATTTCACACTAATATTATAAAGGCGAAAGTTTGTGAGTGTGTGTATATTTGTCTCTTCTTCACGCTCAAACAGCTGGACCAATTAGGATGAAATTTGGCACACAGATAGTTTATAACCTGGATTAATACATAGGATACTTTTTATCCCGATATTCCCACAGGATCGAGACTTACGCGGGTGAAACCACGGGGCGCAGCTAGATCCTAATAAAAAGCTTGTAAAATTTAAGTATCTATTATTTCTTACATTTATTTAACTTACGTCAGGGTAATCGAAAACCCGGTTGACCATGGTACACGCTTACCTAGAAGTATATACCTATACACAGGAGGATTGAAACTATGTACAACATAAACTCCAATTACAAGGGTTTTTTTTGTTTTTAGGGTCCGTACCTCAAAAGGAAAAAAACGGAATCCTTATAGGATCACTCGTGTGTCTGTCTGTCTATCTGTCAGTCTGTCTCTCCGTATGTCCGTCTGTCACAGCCAATTTGCTCTGAATCTAATAGACCGATTAAGTTGAAATTTGGTACACATAATGTCCGACACGTACTTGGCCGGTTTTTCTAAACCATCAGCTGAGCTATGTCATCGATTGTTGATACATGCCCGGTTGAAATAATTCACAATTAGCTCAACCGAAATATCTTTTGTATTCACAAGTTTCAGGAGTTAATTAAAAGGTGTATTTTGCCCTCAAATGTGATGACTAAGAGATAGACAAGTTTAATCTGTGGGTCACTGCGGATAAACCCTTGTACAAATGTACAGTTGCTCCCTGAAGCAAGATAAATATACAGTCATATATGACGGTATAAACCCTCGACTTCATAAGGAAAAGTCGTGAATATTACATGTGCGGAAACGCAAGAAGCCAGTTAGCCATATAGCTATTTTTGGCTTGTTGGCTATATGGCTAAATGAACAAGTCTTATCGGGACAGCATCAGCAGTTATCGTTAAAATTAACGATGTTTCAACGAAACGAAATTGAATACGCGATTGCTAATTAAAATTTCCGTTTGAAAATTTAAATAATGTAGCGAAATTAGGCGATTTCACTCGTTACGATAGGCATTATTTATTTATTGAGAGATTAAATTTCATGAAATGGTCATGAATTATTCGATGCAGAAAGCTAATTAAAATTTTCTGTTATTTTAATTAAGTATTCCACGAGTTACCAACTCGTGAAATTTGAGAGGGTCGTGGCAAAATTCCATCTGCGTAGATCTATCAAGCTGCACTTGTCGTATTGTTTTTGAAATTTTCTTTATAAACGTATTCGGAAAAACAAGAAGCACCGTCAATCTCGTTTGTAATATATTGTAAGATAAGCCCTTTAAAGACTGATAAGTACACAAATTAACCTTAGAATATTTGTAGCTAATTAGATGCTAGACGAAATTATTAATACTCAGCAACCAGTCGCAAGCAAGTTCAAAAAATGTACTCACATGATTTAATGAACTGTTTGAAGGTAAAGCATCAAACTTACTACCGGGAAGTTCCATCCTTTGAATCCTTGTAGGTTATAATTAGGCAGTAATTAAAATGAAAAAGTATGGGTTTCGTAACAAGTAAAATTTATATTAGATATTCCTTTTTTTGAAGCAACGTTCTTTGTTCATCGTTCATTAAGGAAAGAGAAAACACTGTTTTCCTAACAAGTATTCTCATTTATTATTTTACGAGTATGAAAATAATTCTGTCAAATTATTCATTGAGTTAAAAACACGATAATATCAGACAATGGAAATATATACCAATGAAGATGTATATATATTTTTACTTTAGTGTTTTGTTTGGTCGCTACTGCTGAACAATGAGGTCCTGGGTTCGATTCCCGGGTAGGTTACATAACTGACGATATGTGGGTGCAGTATACAGTGTGACTTTTATAATGTGCACATATTGAAATGAGGGAATCTATACTTAATTTCATGAACGTTTTTTTTATAGTTAAAATATTTTTTGAAATATGTTTTATGGAATTTTTTGAAAAAACTGTAACTTTTAAACTAAATTATCTATCGCGATAAAACAAACTACATAATGATTGAAAGTAATTAGGCATCCTCATAAAATGAAAATTATGGAAAAAAAACTACTCTCAATTGAAAATAAACATGTTTTTTAGCATTTTTTTTTCATCAATTTTTAAAATAATCGTAAAATTTCACATTCATCATCTCATTTCGATATGTGCACATTATAAAGACACACTGTCTCTGTAGACCTCTGCTTAACCCTTCGGGGATAACAGGCGTGATATTAATATATATTGTTTTTACAAAATGTTACATTTCAGGAATAGCAAATTGGATTTTGTTTTTAATTAAACTACAAAGAAATAGAATAATCTTAGTTACAGATTTTAGGAACATCCAATTAAATATTAAAAGCCTAAATTGTATTTAGAAATTAAGTCAAACCATGATCGATTAAATTAAGGCCTGTCAAAGTTATGTCAGTCATCTAAAATAAAAAAAATCTGTCACTTAAAATTGGCCGTACACGTAGGTAACTAAACCTATACTATTAAACGAGCAATATTTGTATTTATTTGTTTGTATGTAGCTTTGTACTAACGCTAGGTCTCATATCTGGGAAAATTGGTTTTCTCCGAATTTTCACCCGAGCAGAGCTCGGTCGCTCAAAGTTTAGAACAAGATAATTAATCATGATATGACAATAATGACATTGAATAATATTCATGGCAGTATGGAACTAGTAAGTACCTACTATCATGGCAGTGTGGAATTAGTAGGTACCATCTATCCTATACTATTAAATGAGCATTCTCTATTTTCACCAGAGCAGAGCTCGGTCTCCTAGGTACTTAAATATTAAAAGCCTAAATTGTACTTAGAAATTAGGTCAAACCATGATCGATTAAATTGAGGCCTGTCAAACTTATGTCGGTAAAAAATTCAGTCACCTAAAATTGGTCGTACACGACACACGTAGGTAGCTAATTAGTTGTAATGAAAGAATTATTGCGGAACCTTAGTCTAGCCTCGAAAAAGCCTCATTGAAGAAAAACAAGATACATATATAATATATACAGATATCTTAAAAAAAAGAATTTCAATTTAACTTATCTCACAAAATAAAAAAATCTATAGCCTCACAAATAAGAACCACAAAAATTTAGCACAGCACTAAAACAAAATAAATAAAAATATATTTTTACAAAGAAAGACGGCTCTATAAAAACCCCTGGCATTGGTCGTTGAAAAAGTGGTTTATTAGCGTACAGGGGAGGCGGATATAATAAATATAAAACCAGGAATGACGTCCCGAGTTCCCCTGCCGTGCTCTCTCGCCCTTATTTCGTGATAACGTAAATACAACAGTTAGTAGGAAAAAATTGAGGTAAATAATTTGGTTTACTCAATAACTTTTATGAAGAATTGTGAGTGAAATTGTCTGGCTTGTATTGAAGCTTTTTATATTACGGATACGTGTATATTTTATTGTTAAAATAAAGTTCTTTAGCGCGGCTTGCAGTAGGAGTTCCCTGGTAGAAATCATCATGACTGTAACAATAAAGCGTTATGCCCGAAAAAGTTTGTTTCAAGTGTCAAAAGTTTTGTTTTTTAATACAGAGCCATCTTTTATAAGTTTTTAGAAGCTAAAAACTTATGAAAGATGGCTCTGTATTAATACATAATACACAGCGAAACAAACTTTGTTCCAACCGGGTGTCCCATGACACCTCCCGAATTTTTTATCAGTTTCTACTGGGAAAGGGCGCATCCTGCAAATTTTCATTTGTCCAGCTCATTTTCCTATCATAGTGCTAGCATACGAGTCTCAAAGTTCCACTATTCAACTGATATCCATGAGACTGCTCTATATGCTGGAATTCTAATTTTAACATCCGTATGGGTTTTCTGAATTGCGAACACGAACGAGTCATTAGCAGTCTGTAGTGACACAGCGCCTACCGATGACTGTTCGGGGTTTTGGACCCTTGTGGGTGACGAACAAGATTGGTGGATAAATCTCAACTAGCGTTGAATTTAACAAGAAGGTTGACTTCGATAAAAATATAAACAAGATAACAATTTTGGGGTCTATTTAATAAAACCTACAGGTGACAATCTGACAATTTTGTAAGCATTTATTTCATAGCTTTCTGCTTTATCATACAGTACTCGTAGTAAAAATGTGACAATTTTTTACAAATATTTCGTATTCTCGGTTATATCAAGTAGGGCGCTGATAAAGTCCAACATTCGATTCAGTCGCAAATATTTCCCGTCTTTGCAAGATCCAACCGTACCCATAAAAATAAAGAAATCCATGGTCGTCAATGCCATTAGCCCACCAAAACTTCTTGATCCCGGTACTTCCAAAAATCCCTTCGAATGATAAAATGCAAAAATCAGAGCCGAAGCCGCGGTCAAAACTAAAGATAAGCAAAACCTTTGAAACCTTGAAAATGTGTCCGTAAAGATTGTACAGACGGGTTCCAAACATGTCTTCACGATATCGGTATGCCTATCTTCTATGAACACAGTAAACCCTTTCCCTTCATAACTTATGCGGGTAGATAAACATCAAAGAATTTGGCTTCCTTCCCAAATCGGCATGAAGATAGTTTACGATATTATATGTGTGTATTGCTTACAAAATTTGCTTATCCATAAACTGTATCGTCGAATACCATCTTTATTATATCGTTTACGTTTCGGCAAGTTCTAAATATTATCTGGAAAATATTGGTTATAATGATAAGAATCTCAAATAGATGGTCTGCCTTCAGCTCACACTTTTCTTGCATTACAAAAGTATGAGATGAAATATGATTTGGCTTTACCTACATCTTCAAGCTTCGTGGCTAGTGGTAACGAGAATGCAAATGATGACGCAAATATTCACAGTTATTACTTTTATGGCACAAAGTTTGGTTCACTGAAGCAAGTTATCCTAAATGTGCATTCAGATAGTGCGAGGCATGCGCCACAAATACATTTTTTATCTGTCAGATGCTGTCAGAGACATGCGTTACATGCGTGGCTTACCATCGAGCACATGCCTCCAACTGTCGCGCCCCATAAATAAACAAATCCTGAAAGTATTGTGTGATAATCAAGTCTCAGTTCTAAATCATATTCATTGTTCTGTCAATCTTATATTCAACAATAGCTAACCGTATACTTTCTTGCTATTTAAATGGGTCTCTAAAACCTTGACCTGATCAAATCACGCGATGACTAGCAGATATAGAGCTACTAAGAATTAATTAACCCTTTGTTACCCCGTCATTGTAAAATTCTGCCGATGTCATGATGTAGTTAATAAAACGAAGCTCGAAGCGTGGTTTATGGGGTTATATGAAAATGAAGGTAAGCCTCTTTGTCTAGGGCAAAAAAAAGGGTTTCCGAGAAAGCTCTGTTACTTTATTCAAAACTAGGTTATTTTTATTAGATGGCTAACTACCAGACAGATGACTTTGATGATAGTGGTCATCGATGCCTATGGAAATCTGTAATAAAATTGTGCCTATGTATCGCCATCCCCGATGGCCAGTGGAGCAGACGAGTCCAGGAGTGGAGACCGCGTATTAGCAAGCATAGACGCCCCCCAGCTAGATGGACCGAAAAAAGGTGACTGGGACAGACTGGATGCGGAAGGCGGCCTATATCCAGTGCGATAGGCTGAGTTAATTGCCAGCGCGAGAAGCGATAATATTAAGCAATTATTATTTATTCATATAATTGGTTGTTAAGTAGAATTATATTCTAAGTACTTACTACGTACTATTTATTTTAAGAGGAGCTCGCGGCTAAATAATAACAGCCGCACGGATCGATCCATCAGGTTAAGCTACGCTTGCCGCGGTTGGTCCATGGATGGGTGACCATATTTACATACCGAGACTCCTCCATGCCTCGAAAAGCACGTTAAGCCTTTGGTCCAGGCTGTCATTCGTGGATCTCTGACAGTCGTTACGGGTCGTCAGAAGCCCGAAAGTCTGACAACCAGTCTTACCAAGGGGTATAGTACTATCCAGTTACTGGGTTGTGGTGGTGAGATAGGCAGTCTCTCCATGTAAAATACTTTTATTCAGCTGCATCCGGTTAGAATGGAAGCCGACCTCAATATAGTTGGGAAAAGGCTAGGCAGATTGATTACTTACTATTTATTTTATTTCGTTTTGATATCTATTTATGTATAATTCATTAAACCTAACTTGGTTTCCGTACGTCTTTTTTTCGAGTGACTACTGAAAATCAGCGCTATGCCGCGTCCCTACAGCACAGCATCATGCTGAGTGGCGACTATTTCTGTTTTGTGCTCGTGATTATATTTAAATCTGTTGTGTTTTATTTTATTGTTATTCGATTAATTATATTCTTTTCTTATGCACGTGTTTCTGTAACAAACAAACTTATTTTTCTTTTTTCTTTCCTTAAATTTTTCGACAAATTCCTTTCCCACATAACGGGTGCATGTCACCTTTTTGAACTTTTTTCTATTCAAAATGTTGATAATGAAGTAGTCGGAAAAATAATAAGATGCATGTAAAAATTAACCTTAAAGACAAGTATTTAACATATTTATTCCTTTTAAACCGGAATAAAGCAGTGCTGGTTGGCAGCATAAAATATGTATTGTGATATTACTTCCTCGATGGAACTCCATCACAGAGAGCTTACTACTACGAAAAATTACATAACGACACATTTACGTGGCATTAGATCCTATCAAATACTTCTTCCCAAATAAACGATCACAGAAAGAGGAAGGCGCACAAGGGGCGCATAAACTTTTATTAATAAAAAAATAAGTAACTGAAGGCGAAGAAATGTCTGGAACATCCACACCTCTGCGAGGCTATAATAAAAAAAGTAAGAGAAATTGATGAGCCAAGCGTGGCGGGTTAAACTTTGCGCTCAATATTTGGAGTCAGAGATAGAAATATTGCAAAAAACGTAGATTACGATTATGCTGGCGATGTTATTACTAATTTACTCAGGTCTCTTGGTCATTAAAATCAAGTTGAGTTATAATTATGGCGAAATAATTTCGTTTGCGTTCGTTGTAAGAACGAGAGATTCCGGTGAACGTACCTAATAATTATTACAGTTTTTGTCAGAAAGATTATAATGAAGATTTGGTTTTGTTGAACGCCTCATATCACGAAGCGTTTGAGGTAGTGCATTACTCTCAATTTTCCAAAAAGAAATACTATCTTTGAATTTTGATTGCCTCCTAATTATGCATATCGTACTTATACTTAAATATAAGTCCACTGATAAGTAGAAAAACTGTTACTCTCCCTATAACACAATTATAACAAAAAAATAACATTTATTGTGTATTATGTAAAGAAAAAGCTGATTGAAAAAGTTTTCTATGGACGTCCGTATGATGACGATAACGTCCGAAATACTCCACATTTCAAGATTTTTTTAAAATTCTCTAAAGATTTGCTTCGTCTGATTTCGTATTGAAAATGGCTGTTTAATTCAATGTCGTTATTTTTTTTATGTTAGCCTATACTGTCCCACTGCTGAGTAAAGGCTTCCCCCAAATCCTTCCATGCATCCTTTTCCAGGGCCACCTCTATCCAACCCTTGCGGTACGCGTCTAGATCGTCGTTTAATTGATATTAATAAAAAAACAAAACAGTTTTTTTATGCTTTTACAATATTTCTGTTTTTGGATGAGCGTTATGAGGCGTGCACTTTTGATTTTCAAAATTTTATATCTCTTAAGACTTTATAAGTAGTGTAGAAACATGTAGGTAGTATGTATATTTACACAGATGTAACTGTAGTGCCCCGTCAGACTAGACACATAGACGGCCTCCCCTCAAAAAGCGCCGCCTTTCGTCTGAAGCCGTTTTTGAGATTCAAAGTGCACTCCTAGCACATAACTTTTTCTTTTTGCTCACGGTCGAGTTTCAAAACAATCACCACGGTGAATATAAATTCTCAATTTCTGCTGCAAAAATACTGGATGCATTTTTTCACGACTTGTTGTTTTAGCGAATTGTATTTCTTTCTGGTTCATCTCAACGGAATCAACATTTCGAATGTAATATTTCTCACGTTATTATTTTTGTGTTACAAACGTACTTTCGAAAACCTACAATAGGTTTTTTTTATGATTGCTTTTTTCATAGTAATATTTTTACAGTATGGTGTTATTAAAAGTTTTTTTTTACTTATTATATTCAATAAATATATGAAGTTACTGACTTTAGAAAACAAATAATTAAATAATGTAATCAAGCAAAAAATTATAACGATTACTGGGCTGTTAAAGAAGAATTTTGCTTTAAGTGCCCGGTCTGACCTAGTACCTTGGTTAGTCAAACAGTACCTGGTCAAACGAGTTCTGCGCAAATGAAAAGAGATAAACGTAGGTACCGTCCAGGTAAACGTTGCCACGTTGTAACACATACCCGACGCTGTGAAAATATAGAAGACGAATTTTCCCAGATATCATACCTAGCTAAATCGATTTTTCGCCCCCGTAAACCTATATATTGCAACTTTCATCGAAATCGTTGGAGTCGTTTTTGAGAACGTGATTACAAATATATAAGTCATGAGTCATTTATTCGTTTGTTTAACATAGCTATACAATAATAATGGTATATCAAGATAATAAAGAGTTCGTTATGTTATACCAGAGGGCGTACAAATGTTTGTAATTTAGTAATTATTGAATTAAATAAGCCTGAAAAATAAAAAAACAATTGTAAAAAATAACACATTTCATAATACAAATTAATTAATAATAAATAGCAATAGAAATCAATAAAAAAAAAACATTAATGTCAATACAGTGCATAACAACACACAGACTGAAAACAAATAATACGGCTGTCAATATACAATACTAAAGTTAATATACAAAAACTGACAATTATTGCTCATTTAACAGTATAGGATAGAGAGTCTCTGCTTAGCGTTTGTGGACTACGAGAAAGCCGTCGATTCTATCGAGACATGGGCCGTGCTGCAGTCTCTTCAACGGTGCCAGATCGACTTTCGGTACACCGAGGTGCTAAAGTGTCTGTACGAAAACGCCACTATGTACCTCGAAACCTATCCTTTTGCAGCGAAGTGTGAGACAAGGAGACGTAATCTCTCCAAAACTGTTCACCGCCGCACTGGAGGATGTCTTCAAGGTTCTGGATTGGAAAGGGCTAGGCATCAACATCAATGGCGAGTATATCACTAACCTTCGGTTTGTTGACATAGTTATCATGGCTGAGACCATGGAGGACCTCAGTACAATGCTCGATGACCTCAATAGAGCCTTTGAAAGAGTGGGTCTTAAAATGAACATGGACAAAACAAAGGTCATGTAAATGCCCATGTGACATCCACTCTCATGAAGATCGGAGACGCTACGCTTGAAGTTGTGGACGAATATGTTTACCTAGGACAAACTGTCCAGCTAGGTAGGTCCAACTTCGAGAAAGAGGTCAATCGTCGAATCCGACTTGGCTGGGCAGCGTTCAGGAAGCTATACAATATCTTTTCGTCCCACATACCACAGTGTGTCAAGGTAAAAGTCTTTGACCGGTGCGTGTTGCCAGTGATGACCAATGGTACTGAAACGTGGTAACTCACAATAGGCCTTATCAGAAGGCTAAAACTCACCCAAAGGGCAATGGAGAGGGTTATGCTTGGAGTTTCCCTATGTGATCGAATCAGAAATGAAAAGATCCGCAGGAGAACCAAGGTAACCGACATGGTCCGAAGAATTGCCAAACTTAAATGGTAATAGGCAGGGCATATTGGTCGCAGAACGGATGGCCGATGGGGCTGAAAGGTTCTGGAGTGGCAACCGCGTACCGGAAGACGTAGCGCTGGAAGTTCTTCCACAAGATGGACCGATGTCCTTGTGAAAGCCGCAGGAATCCGCTGGATGTGGAAAGCACAGAATCGGTCGGTGGTGGCGGTGGTCTTTCGGCTGAAATAATGATGATAGAGAGTGGTAGGTAACTAAATGATAATTTAAAAATATTTATGCGGACTAATATTTAGTTCCATGTCATAAATAAAGCTAACAATATTCACACCACCATCAAATAATAAACAACAGTTTACCCAAAAGTTCTAATACAACTTTACCTCCCCAATAAACTTCCAACTCCACATATTATAAAACAACTTCTTAACCTCTAAAAGGTATTTTTAAAACCATCGCAAAAACGCCAGACTTTATTAGGTATAGCACGTACCAATGTAAGATTAAAAGACCACCATTATTAAAATTCCCATAGCCGACAACGGCCATAACAATATTTCAGGCCAGTAAGCTCAAAAGAAAAACTGCGCTTAAATGGATTTAGCATATTTTATGATAATATTAAGACGTACAAACGGTCTTGGGAATTTCGGAGGTACGGTCTAATCATCCAGTCTGACACCGCTTCACTGAAAATATTATACCTACGGAAATCCTCTGGATTATTAATGTTCCGTTTTTCATAAGTTTGAAGGGAATTTTCAGGAAAGTTTTTGGTAAATAAATAATTTTAGGGTCGACATTTTTAAGTTCTTATTTAGAGGAAGTACTTAATTATATAAATCATTTATATTTTTTTCCTTTATCATAACATATTGTTTTTATAAAATACATTTTTAAACATTTTAATAAAAAAAGTAGCCCAACGGTACCTATCGGGCAAGCTACCGGTGGTAAGGGCTTCTGAGAGAAGAACCTCTTAACAATTTTTTTTATTTGTAAGTAACTAATAAGGTTCACTACAATAGCTTCTACGATTGCCAATATTTAATAAGTCTAGCGTACCGTAGAATACGAAGCCAGCACCACGATCACCTTGCTAACTAGCTTATTTTCAAATCAAAACAAAATATTTTATATCACATTATCCTACATGGGCATTTATTAAACGTTAGAATATTTGTAGTATATATTATTTTTTATATTTATTATTAATATTTTTTATCACAGCATGACCTATTCTCATATTTATACTTACTGATAAGCTAAAGACTCAAAAGATTTCTTCAAATACACGGAGAGTATACACAGCAGCGCAGAAAATAAATTATACACGGACATTATGTATGCATGAGTATAGCTGTTCATTATACAGTTCACTGCCTCTGTAAGGTAGAAAGACGAAGAATTTTGTTTATATGTCTTACAATTAATTGAATAAACGGAAACAGGTCCAATGAGGGTTGTAATATCATTCAAATTAAACGGTTTTTCTCTCAACAATACAAATAATATTAATAAAATTGTCTAGACAAAATGAACGGGGAAGTATTGCAACCGTATCTATTTTCACCATCAAGCAGAATTGATGTTTTCCAGCTTGAAAGAAATGCAAATAATTACGGAACCATTTGATTTTTTAACTATTTCTCTAAGATCGGAAATACATTGGCATTCTTCTATGAGTTGGTGTTGAAAGAAAGCTTTGGTCGCCGGAAATTTTGCGAAACTCTATCTTAATAAAAAACCTGCAAATTTTCAAAGAAAGTTTTCTGACATTGCTTCCAGAGTTTCACCGCAATACCTAGTTGTCAGTCATCCCTAATTAATTCGTTGCGTTCTTTAGGTTGTTTGATCATCCAAGTGAAGGGAACCGGGAATAAAGCACCTAATCTTCTTCGTCATTTAAAATTTCTTTGTAGCTAGTATATGTTTGTTTTTTTTTAAGCTATTGCATAGCTTTTATCGCGGGCTTTGAGTGCGGCGACCGAATCAAGAAATTCTGTAACGAAAAAAACCTGACACCCCTCACTCCGCCTACCATGTAATGACGGATGATGACATAAACAATATGACAACATCACGTTGTCATGGGAACGTAATTTTTGTTTTATGTCATCATCCGTCATCATCCCAAGTGTAGCGTTGACAAATAGGAAGTATGGAGGTTACAAATGCTATGCAATAGCTTTACCGCGGCAGTCCCCGAGTGCCACACGTTTTTTTTTTTACTTAGATTTTTATATGATTTGAACAACGCCACTGCGATTTATTAGTCTTATTCGTTAATAAATTTCAGAGTATGATCAATACTCTACAAACACTTTTTTTAGGGTTCCGTAGTAAACAAGGAACCCTTATTCACCATGTCCGTCTATCTGTCTGTCTGTTTGTCCGTCTGTCTGTCGGTCTGTTTATCGGTCGGCTTAGCTCAGAGACTCTTAGTACTAGAAAGCTGTAATTTGGCAAGGGTATACATATTAATCACGCCGACATAGTGGTAAAAAAATAAAATAAAAAAATATTAAGGTACCTCCCCTACACGTAAAGTGGGGATGTTTTTTTTTTTGCGTTATGCTCGTGAACGGGTGCTGCTTGTGGTGACTGGTCGTCTTGCTGATCATGGTTTTGTTATTGTTACTAGTAATTAACTGTTCATTTATTTTAGCTCGATGGTCCTAGTTTATCATTTATAACTTCCAATTACAACTTTATGTAAGCAGGCACGCCGTTTATGCCTGGAGGCTTTTATTTAGACATTTAGTTCTGTTTACGTTTAGTTTTATTTTTTTTTAATTCTGCTTGAGTATAGTTCTCGATGTTTTGGTTGGTATATTGGCGTGTGCTAGCTAACATATGGCCAGTAATTTATAATTAAAATAATGTTTTGTGTTGCATAATAATTTTGAATACTATTGTATAGAATCATTTTATTTTTCAGACAGCTGTGCTGCTGGGGAGTTTGTTGAACAGACAGCTGTGCTGCTGGGGAGTTTGTTGCGCCACTTCTTCTTCCCAGCTAAAGGCACTAGGAAGTGGTGAAGGGTGGGCGGTTTTGGGGGACTGTCTTATGTAATTTTGACGTTCGAAAAGTGCTGATTCTCAGCCTAGTTTGAATAAATGACTTTTGAATTTTGTTTTTTTTTTAATTTTCTCATCTATCCCATAGTGTGGGGGTGTCGTTGGAAAGGTCCTTCGAAAATATTGTAAGTTTTTAAAAAGCATTTTTGGATTCAGGAATCTGTTTTCGGAATATTAAGCTTTAAAGTGCAAATTTTTTGCCCCCGTTCCAGTTAAATGGTTGGTTTTGGATATGTGAAAAATTCACAGCAGTAGTATATATAACGAAATTAAAAGGAAAACTATCACAGCAAAGTAGGCTTTACAAGTTAACAAGTAATAATTGACCAACTTACATTTGCGGTTGCAAAAACATGTTCTCCCATATATTCCGTATGGAAGAACATGTTTTTCAGCTACAAAGTTAAGTTTGTTCTTGGGATAAATTCATCCCAACTACGGAACCTTACATTGTACGTGATCCGACACGCACTTGGCCCGTTTTTATTGTTTGCTTTTCAGTTTAATTACGCTGGTCTATTATTATTTTAGTTCATACACTTAACATAACATCACGCCTGTAATCCCCGAAGGGTTAGGCAGAGGTGTACCCCATAATACACCCACATTTCGCCAGTTATGTTTAAGTCCCATGTAATAGGGGGCGAGCCAATTGCCATCAACCGGGCACAAATCCAGACTCCGGGCTACTACTGAGAAATTCCAGATGGAAAAACCCAATACAACTTATATATTTTAGTTCAGTATATTAATTAGTTCAATGTACATAGTGAAATTAGAACTTATTACAAGGAAACAATATACATGTTATTATGATGAACGCTAGTACGCCTAATTATCATGTGCAGTCCTTTAGTTATTTTGATTGTTTTTAGCATAAGTTTAATGTACGAAATAAGCTTTGCTTTAGAAAAAATAGACTCTAGCGAGAATTCATCCCAATAATAAATGAAGGAATTCAGTAAGGATTACCATCGAAGAATCAGTACACTGATTTCACATACAATTGCTTACATTCCATCACATATCGTCCAAAAACTTTATCTAATACGGCCATCTCTTGACAAAAAAAAATGGAAGAAGAAGAATGGAAGAATCCATTTTAAAAATACAGCGACCAGTGTTTTTATCGTTTCATTTTCATCGCGACATCTTAACTAAAGGTGGGTCTCGCAAAAACTTGTCGAGGACCTTGTAAGTCACAAAAATACGATATAATACGATTATATTCCTCTTGTCCCTACTCAGATTAAATTTCTCCGAGTCGAGTAGGGCGGAGACGTGTAAACTGGAGAACACTCGAACCCGGCTTGCCGTGGAGTGAGATCTTGACGCGAGATGTCATTACTATATGTCACTCACACGACTTGCGACCCGGTTTCGATGGAGTGACATCACTTTATTAACATATATAAGTGTATCAGTGTCTGCTTGTTTTAAATTTAATTTTTGGTGTAAGGGTGTTAGTCTCATCAGTCGTTTCTGAACTCCTTGGTTAAGCACTGAATTGATAACGACAAATTGTTTTACAATGATTTTTTATTCTTCTGGATTTAATAATTATTTTTAGTTATTTTTCACAGTTGATTACACATATTTTGAAAGAATAAAGTTGTTTGTTTATATCTATTATGTAGATAAATATAACTATTTGTATCGATTGTGGGTCACATTGCCGATCCAAAAATAGTTGGAAAATCGGACTAATTTTCTCGTTAACGTTACCGAAAAATAATAATTTATATCTGTATAAATTGAAATTGTGTGAGCTCACCAGAATTGACAGCGTAAGCTTGCAACTGAAGACATGGTAATCCTCTTGAAATTAATTATTTTGTCACTAATGGAAACAATGATTGTGTCTTGATCAGGGACCGTACAACCCCGAATATAAGTTAATTCTTTCGAAAGTGTTACAGATTGTGCGCCTACAGTAACGGAAAATGTTACCTCTTGGTAGTGGTACCCTTTCATAACACTAACGTTAGGGTAACCCTATCAATAAGTTAACTAGTACAAGATGTTACCGGCTCTTGTATGATTTCCAATTGAAGAAGATAACCCTTTGAAAGGGTTTGTCGGGGTAATCAAAGGGTTTTAAATCAAATCATTTTAAATTACGTTGGAGTAGAGGAATAGGTATTGACCTTGGAAGTTTGGAATCATATAGAATCGTTCATTAGTGTTTCTTACTCGGTTTTATAGGACGGTGCTTTCTTTTTAAGTTTTTAATAACGTCTGAATATTGAAGATGAACAAAGGTAAGTAAGTGTATTTTAATCAAGTATCACATATAACAAAACTGTAAATAACCTGTGTCTGTACATTGAATATATTATTTCAAAACTTTTAATGGGGGTGTAATAATCTATACATATAATAAAATTGTAAATAACCTGTGTGTGTACATTGAATATATTTTAAACTTTTAATGGGGGTGTAATGAGTAATCAATATAGATACCAAATCACCAATTTTTGAACATTTTGTCTGTCTGTATGAATGTTTGTGCTCGCATTACGCAAAAAGTACGCGACGGATTTTGATTAAATGTGGTATGGTGATAGCTTAATATCCTGGTGAACATTTAAGGTAACTTTTATGTAGGAAAATGTCTAATACCGAGACGATAAATCAATACGCCACGCGAACGACGTCGCGGGCACAGCTATTTTTAACCAATTCCAAAAAAAGGAGGAGGTTCTCAATTCGGTTGCATGTTTTTTTTTTGTCTTTGTACCTCATTGTCTCCGTCATTTATGAACCGATTTGAAAAATATTTTTTTTATCTGAAAGGATATACTTTTCGGTTGGTCCCATAGAAATTTTATCAAAATCGGTTCAGCAGTTTGATTTTTAAATCAAAATAGCTGGAAAAAAATATGTCATCCAAGTAAAAGAAATTGCGAAATTTGACAAGGATTTGTGTGTGATACGATAACTAAAACGGGTAAAATAAAAACATTTTTGCATAAAAATAACCGCCTTCCAAACGAAACACTAAAAACATAAAAAAATAACTTTACTTTCGGAAGTCGGTGGCAAAAAAGATAATGAAACAAACAATAGTCATCGACTTCCGAAAGTAAAGTTATTTTTTAAGTTTATTTTTATTACTGTTATTAGGACTATGTACTTATCATATTAAATATCAGATCTATACCGACGTGGATTAGTTACAGATTTTGTCTAATAATTTATGAGACATCAAAAAATTACTATTTTGCATCTATTAATTTATATGGTTATTTGCCCTAGATTGTATATATTTATTTATTATTATATATATGTACTTAAATATATTTTTGTGTACCTATGTATGTATATTTTTCTTTCGGACTACCTGCGGTGTTGTTTTCCTTCTTCGTTAAATCTATCCTTTTTTTTTTGGGTGGGAAACTATCAAATAACTTCTCCCGCTCTGGGTGGAGCGGGAGGGCGTGTCAGACTCTTACTGACTAAAACCCACCCGTGTTCCTTCGGTTGCCCTGTTGCCGGGGGCCACGATTTCCCTATCGGTTTTCTTCGAACCCCCGGCAGGCATTGGCCCTAGCGGACCCCGTCAATTCTGCTGACATCTCTTTGAGGCTCGCGTGGAACACAACGCGCCGTCGACCCGGGCTTGGTCCTTATCGGACGGCGAGCTACCCATTGCTCACCGTCCGCAAGCCCGCGCCTACGGTGGCCGGAAATCGGCTCGCAATTCCCGTCCCGGGCGTCTCCTCCTGCGGCGGTTAGGGGCGTGAGGGCGCGAAATTTGCCTCTCCCTCACGCGTTCCGCCTCCTCCTTCGCGAGCATTACCGCTTCGCAGAAGGAGGTGACGGCCTGCCATTTTCTCTCGCTCCGTACCATGGCCTGAACCAGGGCCGGACGCAAGAGATCACCGCCGCCGATCGCCTCCACGAGGACACGGCGTTGCTCCGCCCAAGCCGGGCAGACCTCCACCGTATGCTCCACCGTGTCCTCAGGGTTAAATCTATCCTAAGGTTGCCTTGAAAATATCGCTGTAAGTGATAAGGCCACCCATTGTGTCACCCTATTTTATATATTTAATTTTATGGTGTACATAATAAAGTATATTCTATCTATCTATTCTATCTAATTATATAGACAAAACCTGCCTTGTCTGTATTTGTCCAATAAAATTGTTACCTAACTAAATTGTTTTATAATAATAATTCTTATTTTTTAGAGCACATATATATTTCAAACAGCGACAGAAGCTCAGACGAAAGTGAATCAATATATTTTGAGGAATTAAGGACAACCGATGCTTCATGCGTGTCAATGCCAACGTTGCAACCGACATTAGACGATAATGCGTCTACTCCCGATTTGTCTTTTGAAAATGATTCTAAAGAAATGGAAGATAAGGCTATAAATACTGATAACTCAGACAATGGCAAGGAAGATGATATTCATGAGTGTTATTCTTTTTCTTTATTAATTGCAAAATATCTAAGCAAATTAGAAGAAGGACGACGTAACAAATGTATGCATCAAATAGTTCATATTGTCATGCAAAGTGTTCAAGAACAACAATCAAAACAAAAGCAGTAATACTGAAAAATAGTGTTTTTTTAATATTAAATACCATGTTTTTTTAAAGATTTTTATTTATTCAGTATAAGAATTTGAAATCAACAATTAACGAAATAATGGATAGGTTTAAAAAAAAAATACAATTGGCTCAACAAGCATTTAAAAAGTAAAAATGATATGTAAGCACCTATTTATTGAACGTTGGGAGACCTCTAAGTATAATAAAGTTAAAACAGCAAAAAAAAATATTTCTTGCTCGTTTCGCTCGCTCTTAAATTCTAAGGGCCGGTCGAATAACTGAAAAAAAATCTCGCTATTTCAATGGTCGAACTAGTGAGAGCAAACCATATTTTTTAACTGTTTCACCTTTAATATACTTAGTGGTCTCCCAACGTTAAAAAAATAGGTACTTACATTTTATTTTTACTTTTGAAACTAGTGAGAACAAAGGAAAATTATTACTTAGCAGTCCCCCGACAGTAAATAAGTAGGTACATATTATTTTTCACATTTTAAAAGTATTTCTCTCATTCGAATAAATCTTGATTCGAACGGATCAACATTATATCCTGTAACAAACTTCCACCCATATTACTTCTTAGAGGGTTTAATATAAATTTTACTGATGAAAATAACCGCTCCACTGATACCTGCGTTGCAGGAGCTGCAAACACTACATTAACTACTTTCATTAGAGAGGGATCAATTGATGCTCCTTTGTTTGCCCAGTGGGCTAATATATTGGTATTCAAGGGTAATCTGGGTTCAAATCTTAATTTACTTAACATTCCATCAAATGTATTTAATGACAACCTCTCAGCTAACCCACGAGTTGCCTCAGTTTCTTTTAAATAATTTTCTAATGGTAATGTTGTTTGAATATGCTGCCTGGTGCTAGAGTCATCTGGTAATTCAGAAATTTCCGTTGGACACTCAGATAATGTGAGAGATTGCAACTGCTGGAAAGTCTGCGCTATTAATGTTTTCGCCTTCTCACATTCTTGATCAGACAAAAGTACGTTGAGGCGGCCATCTAAATATACATTTTCTATGACTAAATCATTATTTAATAAATCTGTTTCTCTACCTTTCATGGCTTTAACTAAGTCCTCTGCAAATGAGGTTCTAATAGCTTCCAACTTTATTTTGCAATTAAGCCATTCTGTGAAAAAGTCACCAATCGTGAGCTGTTCGCGTTGTAATGCTACTGTCGCCTCATAAACAGGTTTAAGGCAAGCAATTAAATTTTGGATTTCCATCCAGAAACCAACAGAAAAAATACTCGTAAGATCAGAGTCTTGAACATCTTTTAATGAATACAACCGTACCAACATTTGATAGGTAGACGTCCACCTCGTTGGACAGTCAATTATCGGTTTATTTAAATTGGAGGCCCTTAAAATATTTTTTATATTTGGTCGGCGTAAGATTTTAACGGCTCTTCGTGCAGTTTGTGTGGTAATTTTTGCATCCAAATTTTCATTAAAGGCGTCTTTTACAGCAAGTTGTAAAGTATGTGCAGCGCAAAACATTGCACGTGGCTTGAATGAGTCATTGCTCCCACTGTTGATAAATCTGTACAGGTCCATGTTTTCATTGAGTTCATACCTGTCAGATATTTGTTCATCATCATCATCATCATAATCATTTTCCTCGTACTCACCGCTGGCCTCACTATCGAAATTGGAGTTATTTTCAGTTTGAGCAGTTGTGTAGCAAAATTCAGTCAACAACTTTGTCATTTTTTTAAAATTACTGCCATTATCTGTGGTTATTGAATAAATTTGTGCATGTGAAATCATAAACTCATTTAAAACTTCCAAAAGCTTTTCCTTTAGATATTCTGCGGTTTGTCTCTCCAACACTTCTAATACAGCTAGATTTCTAATTATAATCTGACCGTTTTTAATGTACTGCAAGTTGATACCCAAAAAATTCCTGTCAACGTAAGATGCCGAATCCAATTTTAAACTTATCATAATGTTTTTAACTTCTAATGAAATTTTCCTTTTTATTTGGTATGCTTTTTGAGGAATCATACCTTTAATAACATTTAAATTTATACTTTTTGTTTTAGAATTGGATGGGACTGCAATATTAATGATTTCTTGAAACGCAGCATCTTGTAGTATCGCAAATGGTCGTCCATGAGTTGTTACTAATCTTACACACAAATTTTTTACTTTTTCCGAGTTAGAAGTATCTTTAGACGTACTTGGTTGATTTACATTTTCTTTATTTATGTTAGTTACAAGTAAATATTCTTCCGGATGTTTTATGGATATGTGGTTTTTCAAATTGGTGGTATGTTTTCCCTAAAACAAAAAAAAAGAAGAAATCTGGTTATTCTAGCATTGGCGACACTGAATTCGAGTTCCTGTGAATGCTTTAGTAACAATAAAAGTAGAAAGCAAGACCTGAAAGTAAAAGAGGAATATAAAGGGGAAGTCAAAAGAAGGTGGATAGGATATTATTGATGATGATTAGAGTTTAGAAGATTAGAAATATTGTGAAAAGCAGTATGGTGAAAGTGGCCACTAAATAGGTGGTCTTGCGCAGAGGAAATGTAATAGTAGAACGAATGACACTTGGACAGATGGCGAAGTTAATGAGGTTGTGAGAAAGAAAAAACCGGCCTAGTGAGAGTCGGACTCGCGCACGAAGAGTTCCGTACCATTATTTAAAAAAATGGCAAAAACATAATGTAAGTTGTATGGGAGCCTCCTTAAATATTTAGTTAATTCTGTTTTTTATTATTGTTGTTACAGCGGCAACAGAAATACATCATTTGTAAAAAAAATTACTGTCTGACTATCAAGGTTCATGAGATACAGCTTGGTGACAGAGAGACAGACAGACAGACGGACGTCCAGCAGAGTGTGACAGGGTCCCGTTTTACCCTTCGGGTACGGAACCCTAAAAAAAGAGGCTTGGCTTAATGATTTAGCCTGAAAGACGCAAAAAAAGATGAAAGATTCAACGAATATGACGGATGATCTAGAAAAGAGCTTTGAGGCAAGATATACCGAAATGAAAGCGAAAGTGGAAAAATAGTAAAAATTAAGAAGGATGAATTAGAAGAAAGTAGAACAGGAAGTTCTCTCTTAATTTTGGAAACTGGATTTTACATGGGGTACAAATTAAATGCTCACCAAAAAAAATTTTGGACCCTAAGACTAAGTACCAAGTAAAATATGTTAACTTCAAATAAAATAAAACCATTCTATACCGAGGTGCTTAACAACGTTTTACGTTCTAAAATAAATATACCTACACTTATCAGAATAATTGTACGTGTTGTATTTATATATTTTTTTGCTTAACAAAATAGATAAATGCTCACCAAATCTTGCTTCCTTAAAATAGTAACATTAATACCGAAAATTACAGTTCTAAATAGCTTTAGTATAATAAAATTATCCAACCAGAATTCAAAATATATTATTGTTAAACTAAAATTATAGTCGTTTCCCTTTATTTATGTCGAGTGATAAAAATATCTAATGATTTAAAATATCAAAAGTCATTATACCTAAGTTCAAAATGTCAATATTTAATACATCTAGGTTCATTATATTTACGTTAAAAATACCTACTCGTTATAATATCGAACAAATTTTGATTATTTGGATGAGTGGATAAAATCTAGATTTAAAATTTTCACACTCTTTTTCACTGTGTTTCTATTTTATTTTGAGAAGTAGCACTCGCAGTTGGTCACCGTTCTGACCTATTTCACCCAGTTCAAATTGACGAATAATACCTACAATCTCCAGCATAAATGTTTTCACCCATGTCTAATTATCTAGTCGCAGGCATATTGTATGATTCATCATTTTGGGCTGGATGAAATAGGTTAGGTTAGAACTGTGACCAAAAGCGCGTGAGCCGAGCGAGCGGTGCCGCGGCAGCGGCCGGCAAACGCTACGTCTAAGTTGCTCGCAGATTTTATTCCACCATTTCATAATTATCCGGGTTTTCACAATATCCGAATTATCGAATTACCCTGTGACATACATAATAAATAAATATCGATTTTTATGGCATTCGATACCTACCTTAGTCATGTGTTGCAGTAATATTGAGAGTGAAATATTTATTTGGCTCTGTTATCTATCATATTTAAATCAAATTCATAAAACATTAAACAAGTAACACGTGTTTGGGATACGCAATGTTATATTTAATATTCAAAAATATTTTACGATCGACCGTTAGCTTTTTGCCTCAGCAAAACTGACTAAATTGAAAGTCGTGAAATAAAATATTGGTAACATCTATTTAGCCATAATATAAAATATTTCATCTGAAATTAACTTTATAGGCGTTTATAAATCTTTAGGTATGACATAGAAAAAAAGGAAAATAGATTCATTTCTACAATTCTTAATGAAACACAATTTGGTGAGCATTTATACATTCTGGCAGGTATTTCGAATTACCTATTTAGTAGTAAAATAGGTACATATCTGGTAGGCGTTCAAAAACAAGCCTTTTACATGTAGGTACAGTAAGCGCTCAAAAGTGCATGAGCACGCTAAGAGTCGTATTGCTGTGAACACGCGGTATAGTCCGTACATTTGTATGTGTAAACAGTCAGACGTCTGTGGTGTGAGTGCCGTACACACACCACAGAGAACGCAGTTTTGAACTACACACTATCGTATCGTCACGGTTCGCGGGCGCCGCACTTTTATTTCCATAACTTTTGTTAGCACGCATCATACTCGTACGCGTGACCTTGGCCAGTGTATCGCATTGCTAAAATTCGAAAGTAAATTGTATGTGCAGATAGCAGAAGGCGTTAAGCGTTGGTCTTAGATTCAAGATGGCTAAGGTTCTAATCTCGTAAATCACAGCGCTGTTTTTGCAAATATTATTATTTTTGTTTGCAATAATAATATTTTTAAATATCCTGCCTATTTATTAATGTTGTTATTGCAATAAAGGGTTTAGAATAAAAAATGCGTGATATGTAATAATAAAAAATAAATAATATTTATTCGTTATGTTTATTTTACTTAAGTATAGTTATCAAACTGCTACAATTATTTATCATTCCTTCACCTGAATAATATGTGAAATAGATGTCTAGAAACTTAGAAGCAATTTGTATTATTTTGACATATTTAAATTTTGAAATGTTTTAAATTTTAAATGGATTTTTTTGCACCATAAATATGAAGCTTTGATCATGGTCTAAGTAATTAAGCAATAAATAAGAATATTAGACTACTTAAAATGTAAAAAAATCTACTGACAAAATTGTTGATTTTAAGGTTAAAGGCAGTTGTTCATATTAATTATTTTAAACTTTATTTGGCTTTAGTAAATATTGGTTGGTATTGAGGTTATAGCTTAAGTATTCATTTTCTTTACGAAAAGAAGATTGAAACTAAACCTCAAATTTTAATCCTAAAATAATACTATTACTAAAATAATATTAAACAATTTCGGTATATCTGCAAGAAATACGACAAACACCCTATTGAAACGTGCTTAAAAAATTCGTTACCAAAAATTCATGCAATAACGAATCTGTTGTTTATTAAGTTGGTACGGTCAATATTTTAAGGTCAAAAACGGTTTTCTAGCTGGTCTTCAGTGATGCAAGCCTTCAGAGTGCACGGCGAACGGTTCATAATGACGTGTTTTTAATAATTCAGCAAAATATCTCGTTGGTATGAAACCATTTGTTTCATTCACCATTTGACGTCGCTGCTACTCGATAATAAGCCCCTTCCTCATATCTCTTAACCGTCACAGTATTTCTCTAGAACAAAGAAAAACATTGTTTTTATTACACATAATACCTAATTATTTATTATTCACTAATCGAATTAAACCTCACAATGAATTTAAAACTTTAAAGGCATCTTCTGTCTCAACAATACCTCTGTTCTATCAACAATACCCTTGATTAGGATTTATGTTTAGTAAAATATGAAATATATAAATGATAACACTCACACTTAGTCCGGTTTTATTAGATATTCACTTCACTTTTACGCAGCGCAATAATATTCTCTGATCTGATCTGATCTCTTCAATATATTTTATGCCTGCTTTTTGATAATAATAACCACAACACTGCGCTAAATGCTCGTCACCAATATTATCACGGCACGAACCAACAAAGTTCTATTAATTGAATACTTGTAACAAACTGCATCTACCCCACAGAAATCGAAATAATTTACTTAGTTTTTTGTGGTCTACCTGCTAAACTTTAATATTTATGTGAACAAGACGAATGAAACTAAAAACGAATGATGATTATCGAACTAGTCATTGGTTGCAGACAAAGTGAGTGTGTGTGTGTAATGTGCGTGTCTACACTATTGTAACAACTTATAGAAGAAGGTCGTAAGTCAAACCGAAGCGTCAGTCTATTGCTTTGTGAGATTGCTTATGGACTTTTGGTCGGTACTGTACGACTAAATTAAATAACCTCGCGAAGCGTCGTGCGTGCGTAACACACTCATAAACCTAAACTCAACTTTTAGACGAGAACCCAAACTAGTATCTGCTAGATTAGAAGATTGGGAAAATCACATCATAATAAATTGATCACCTTACCTTTATATGATTTCCACACAAATTGCATTTGCTGATCTGAGTAGGTGCATCGTATTCATAATATCTATGTACGGCATCTCGCCTCGGTTGTGGCATTTTTGACGCAGCTACTTTTCATTCGGGCACTAAATGATGAGTGAGACGATCGACGGATCGAATGACATTTATTTATGATTCCGTAAAAAAGACAAGATTATACATGAAACAATCCCGACTATTTCAGAAAAAAAAATACATTGAACTTTAAAATCACTGTGATAATAACTATAATCGTATGTGTATGGAGTATTGGAGTCGCTAGGGCCTAGACTGCGTGTTGCGACTTGACGCATACCTGCCCAATGCATGCAGTTTAGTACTTTAAAGTAAAGTTACGAGAGATAAAATTACAATACTTGTAGTCCGAATGGGTAACTCGTTACAGTCGTTGAAGGGGTAACCCGTTCAAAACGTCTTACCATTAAAAAGTATAACCCACCAAGAATGGGTTTTTGAATGTACAGGTAATCAAATCGAAAGGGTTTGGAAGAGGTTATCCATTGATGAGGGTTTACGTAAAATAGTGTAATAAATATGAAATTGGTTTTAAAACAACACTTTGTCAAAACCCTATCAAAAACCCTTTCAATGGGTAACCAAAACTCTTGATAGCTCTGAAGATAAGTAATTATTTTCTCGAGTGCGAGGTTGCAGGTTTGAACCTAACTGGTACATAGTAGCGATTTAATTAATTTTTTATCTTTAGTATTAGTAAACAAAAAAACTTTTTTTTGTTTTTGTAAAAAGTTTTATTTTTCACTTTTTTGTTGTGGTACCTACCCCACATATATTCGAATACCACTACCTGCTACCAGTGACAGGAACTTATCATATCATCTACATACTAAGTGGGAAAAAAACACGTATTTTGTAGCTAACTCAAAAACTACCCAAGCAAAGTTTATATGGGACCAATTTGAGACAATACCCTTACAAACAAAAGAAGAATTTTCAAAATCGGTCCACAAATGACGGAGAAATCGGTGGACATACATAAAAAAAAAAATCAAACATACGCTACGAACATATAACCTCATCCTTTTTGGAAGTCGGTAAAAAATTCAAAAATCTTCAGTAAAAGAAAAACGGACTTGTGAAGAAAACCTAAACTGAAATCGCGTGCGTTGGTTTTCAATCGCCAATTATTTTTTTCAGTA
Organism: Agrochola litura; assembly: GCA_949152395.1. NCBI lineage: Eukaryota > Metazoa > Arthropoda > Insecta > Lepidoptera > Noctuidae > Agrochola > Agrochola litura. Next base: position 3,018,613 of record OX424496.1, read on the forward strand.
AAGCCCGTAATAGATACTACTCGTAATATCGCAATTAGGTATATGTTTTAAGAATATTTGTACTTTTCCGTGTACCACCCGAAAATCAAACCTTAGTTACTACATTAATTTTGCGGACGGTGAGCAATGGGTAGCTCGCCGTCCGGTAAGGACCAAGCCCGGGTCGACGGCGCGTTCTGTTCCACGCGCGCCTCAAAGAGATGTCAGCAGAATTGACGGGGTCCGCTAGGGCCAATGCCTGCCGGGGGTTCGAAGAAAACCGATAGGGACATCGCGGCCCCCGGCAACAGGGCAACCGAAGGAACACGGGTGGGTTTTAGTCAGTAAGAGTCTGACACGCCCTCCCACTCCACCCAGAGCGGGAGAAGTTATTTGATAATTTCCCACCCAAAAAAAAAAAAAAGTTACTACATTAATTGCCATACACATTTACATAATAGTGGCTCTTAAAAGTTTCAACAATGTGCAACTCGTATTGTGGGATCACTGGTCACGGTAATTATTATGGTACCCATTGATTAATTTATTTGCATAAATGGCTACTGTTAGCCGAATAAATTGGCTCTAACCAAGTATTAAAATGTTGCTTAATTATCGCATTGAAATTGCAAAATTCTGGCTTCACGATATTGCAGTAATTGGTTACCACCGCGAACATTGAACGTCGAGAGAAATCATTATTATTTTATTTCTATTACTAGGTATATCAAATATCCATTTTTTTTTTATGGCTGATAAAGAATGACAATTGTGATTTAAACTAAATATACGGACTATTTTAATTGACAGTCAATTTGCTAATCAATCCGTTTCGATGAATATACCGATAGAACAGCAGAATTCTATTCTATACATTTTATGTAAAACTAGCGGATTTGACAGACGTTGTCCTGTCCGCCACCTACCGGGTCCAATTATATGTTCGAACCATCCAGGGACCTACTCAAATATACACACAAAATTGCATCCAAATCGGTCCAGCCGATTAGGAGGAGTTAAGTGACAAACACATTTACAGCAGAATTATATATATAAAGATAGAGTCGCTTTTCGTTTCCGTCTCTGATGAGGTTTACACCATTATTTCAATAATTTATTCCGGGAGGTGTATAATGTGTTTAATACATTTAATTTTGAACTTACTTCTAATAAAGAAATTTCCATGTTTTGTCAAGTCGTTAACCATACGAAGCAGGGGCGAGTGGCTGGTAATAAATCAAATGTAGTTCCTAAAATTATAACGTACGCAAAATGTTACAAGAAACCCAATATGTTAAATAAATGACATCACCACAATCGTCACATTTTTCATAACCTAGACTTACCGCCGAGGTCAGGTCGCCATCATCTTACCGGAGCTTCCGACCGAAAGACCTTTTTATTTTATGATCCCTAACTCTCTTGATAAACTTGGACAAGTGTCGCAAGTCAGTAATTCGTTCCCCTCCGACCATTTCCTTATGGTTAGTTATAGAATTTGCGGGCAGCCGACTTGTGGGGCTGTGGCCTAATTCGGTGGGAGCTCACCCCTGGTGCGTGACCTTTGGATGTAATGGGCAGTCCTCGACGCGTTTTCTTATTCAACAATCTCGTATTTTGCCAACGTTTTAGTTAAGTTGCCAACAACACGTGGTGTTAGAAGTTCTTTTTTTCCTGTAAGTTGTGGAGGATTTTAAGGGCGAGTTATGTTGTTAATATTTAAACATGTATTTTACGCTGTCTTTAAGTGTGGAGCGTGTGCTGTTTAGTGATGGTCAGCTGATTAGGAGTTTTGTGCTTGTCGGAATATGAAGCATTAAATTAAATTAATCTTCGATATAATTCTTATTCGACTGCCTCGTTGGTCTAGTGGTCGCAAGCGCTACTGCTGAGCATGACATCCTGGGTTCGATTCCCGGGTCGGGCAAAATGTTATTGGGTTTTTCTATCTGGAATTTCTCAGTAGCAGCCCGGAGTCTGGATTTGTGCCCAGTTGATGGCAATAGGCTCGCCCCCTATTACATGGGACTTAAACATAACTGGCGAAATGTGGGTGTACCTACTACAGGTACACCTCTGCCCAACCCTTCGGGAAAACAAGGCGTGATGTTATGTCATAATTCTTATTCTAAACTGTCGCAGTATTTCTAGATCAACAAATAATTCCGAACGACATCTGTGATCTGTCAATCAGTCTAAATAAATACAAAAAAAAAAAAAAACTTTTTTATAGGAATACACTTTGTAGTTTGGAAGTCGGTTGTATTTTTTGTCAAAAAGTTTTTTCACTTTTTAGTGGAATGGTTTGTAATTTATCTAAGTTACAATAGCCTTATGTCAACTCCTCATCAAAAATACCCAAATCGCTATAGATGTGCCTATAATATTTGAAGAGTTCCCTCGATTTCTCCAAGATCCCATCATCAGATTGTGACCAAATGACAATGGGACCAATTTGAAAGTATACCCTTTCAAACAAAAAAAGAATTTGTCAAATCGGTCTAGCGGTCTTCGAGTAATCGGGGAACAAACATAAAAAAAAAAAACCCGATGAAATGAGAACCTCCTCTTTTTTTTAAGTCGGTTAAAAACATATTTACTTTTACCTAAAATTTAATGATAATAGAATTATAAATTGTAGTTAAAATATTTCCTTGATTTTATAAGCTATTTCGATATAACAATGGTTTTTATTGTGACTAAAAGACTACTATCACGAACAATAATTCTAGACAAAAAGTAGGTAGTTCATCAAACATTATATTATGATTTGTGGTTTTTGAATAACCAAAATAAATGTTTATTAATTTAGTATTTAAATAAATGATTGAATAATTAAATATGATATCTATAATTTTTATTACGATTTTATATTGTATTGTTCAAGTAACAAGTAGTTTCAAACCATTTTCAGAACTTTAAGTTGATGTCAATAATTTATTTTATTTAGTTTTCGATTACAAATAAATACATTTTAAATTGCTAAATAATCTTATTATGTTTTAAAATGGTTTCACTACTTAAGATTTGTTAATTATTACATAATAGGAATTATTAAACAATAATCTATGATCATGTGCGATTGGTCTAAAATGGCGGGAATATTTGTCATACTTGAGTAATATTGGGAGACTATAAAAATAAGTGTACCCGCCAATTCAGGACCTTTTTGATAAAACTCATTTCGAAAGATAACTGGTTTTCTGTATGTGTTATAATATTTATTATGTCTTATGTGTAAATCGAATCAGGGAAAATTCATGTTCTTGCTATATCTTTGAGAGACCTATTTTCAAATGCCCAAGAGATTAATGTAATAGCAATAATATGCTAATGTAAAAATGTGTTGATAAAATACCTTAAAACCAGCTACACAGAGTTTCTTGTCCTTCTTCTCTGTGAAGACGTAGATTTAGAACGTATAACTAGCTTTATCATTAACGATACCTACCTATTTATTGATAAGCCTAATTGAAGACAAGTCTTCTGTGCTTTTCTTCATAAAATCCTTGTGTAGGGACACATATTATTCATAGAAACTTCATACACAGTACATAACTATACACTTCCGTATTTGGGCCACATAAATTCATCTGTGTACCAAATTTCAACTTAATCGGTCCAGTAGATTCAGAGCAAATTGGCTGTGACAGACCGAAACACGAGTAATCCTTTATGGGTTCTGTTTTTTAATTCGTAAATACGGAACCCTAAAAAGTTTACTGCCCTATCCACACTGTACGTGTAAACTTACTGTTACCATTCTGACACTCAAAACTTACTAAGATAGGGTTACATCATTATCTATACATATAGTCTCTATTCCTCTTTCTCTAATAATCATACCAAGCAGACCTTTTTTGTCTACTTCCTTACAGATTTCCGTTACGAAAATGTTTTAGTTCCCCGAAACCAGAAGTCTACTTAAAAAAAAAATGAATGCGCAATTACATTCATACCGAATAAATAATTGTTCAGAGCTCTACATTAGCTTCCCCCGCAATGTTATCTATTGATGATTTTCATCGAAACACACATTTGAAATTCAATTAATTCCATTTGATTCCCGTCTATTCGGAAATGTCTGAAAATCATGACTATTTCCAGATCGGGCTGTCAATAAGTAAAATAACCGCAACATTAATATTGGCATTGTCATTTTGTAGGATTGTGACACCATTATCAATTGTGGTTTATCTCTAGCGTGTGTTTTAGGAAAATAATATTCAATTGTTCCAATAATATAATACCAGCGTTTTATTTTAATGGATTAACTCATACAAAGACCGGGAGAGATCGGATTTTTTTAAAGTACCTACACATTTCCATAATAAGTTTTTTTTCGCTGTCAATCAGTTATGTTCAAAGTAAAATGAAGACAGTATTAAAAAAATATGAAACTTGTCACATTTCTTACTTTTTGGGCCATCACGATAAAAAATAATTTTATTTATTTATTCAATATTCTAAATTTATAGAGTAACAAAAATAGTAACAGTAATTTATTTATTTCCAAAACTTCAGTGCACGTTACATCAACGAGGTCTTGACCCCTGAACTAGGACATACTGTATGACTGGGGTCGAGGTTTCTCCAGTTATATGGACCAACATGAGAAGACTTAGACTATAAAAAATATAATTAAGAGATTTTTAAAATAATGAAAAGAAAATTGGAATAAAAAGAAAAATAGATTAAAAAAATATATATATTGATAATTTATTCTAAAACATTTTCTGTTTTGGAATAAAATGGGGTAAGCATGTGTATGGTGATACGTGTGATGGTACACACGGCTACACATAAAGCTTTACATTTCCAGTATAAGCTGACCTCGCGTTTTACGGAAATCCTATACAATGCGAGATCAGCATAAACTGGAAATGTATAGCTTGATGTGTAGCCGTGTGTACTCTTGTTTTTTTTGTGCAAATGAAGTCACTATTACAAAAAACTAGCAGAGCGGCAAAATATTCCTTTTTGTTTTCTGTATGTCCCGTACTACCTATATACGTCCATATCATAAGGTTCCAGGTAAAGACATTTAAATTGGACTTTTACATACAAGAAATTTCTCAGATTCCGAGAAAACACTTTTAATTCGTTGTTTCGTTGTAGTCAAAGCAAATACTTGCAATTGAATCTCTTTTGATTTAAAGGAAAACAAAATTTTCTTTGCTAGAAAAACCACGGTCAAAATATGCTAATAATAACTACGGATTAAAACTTACAAATTACGGTTTTATTTCAATGCTCGCGTTTATTTCGCTAAAAATACTGTTGTCATGCAGTTTCAGTTTGCCGAAAGTACCTATGAAAACTACTTTTTTGAAGTGAAAAGTTTAAACGCATTAGGCATTTTGAGATGGGACTAAACCATTGATTTCGCGACACCATCATGACACCTCATTTTTATAAATGCGATTGTGCTCTTTATTACATTACGAATCAATGTTCCATGCAAGTATTTTTACATTGAAGGTTTCGGAAGTTTTTTTTTTTTTTTGTAAACGCGATTGTGCTCTTTATTTAGATAAGGTTACGGACCAATGTTCTATAAAAGTATTTTTCTTCCACCAGGGTGATTTCGTTCAAGTTTTTACTTCTGTCGGCACTCCCGGAGCGCCACCACTTTTTTTTTCTACGACTTACAAAAACAAATACAATATTTACAAAAATTTGAGAAATAAATATAGATAATTCATTGTAATACAATATAGTCAGCAAGTTATTCGATTTCAACAATCTACAAACACATCCACAAATCAACACAATAAAGTACCTAATCCACAAACATATCTTAGCACAAAGACTATGCCTCACTTGTCAAAACTAGAGCTGTGCGTCTGACGTGAGCCATAACAGGTTAAGATGTTAGAAACACTTCTCAAAGACCGCGATCATCGTCCTTTGATATCATCGTAGTTGATATGAGCCCGTCTGTACAAGTTGTCGGCGGAAGGAGGGTTACTTGTGCAGAACTAACCCTTCCTTAATCCTGTTTGTATGTTCGCTTAAGAGCTTGTGATCTCGAGTGAAGCTTTGCATGTATCTGTGTAGACTCTATTTTTTAATCCCGGAGATTAGAGTGGCATTTGCACGGTTAGCTGTTATTGATGAGACAAGCATGTTTATGAAGTTTGTGTTATGAACTAATTAATATATTACATGATTCATTATTGACTGATTTTTGGCGAGCTTTTGCCTAAATGATGTCTTTAAAGCAACTTTTTTGTAGACCTGGGCAAATTTTAAAAATGAAACTGAACGAAATCTGCACATAAAAACTGCGTTCTGTTTCCTAAACTTACTAGTTCAACAATAAAAAAAAGTGGTGGCACTCTGGGAGTCCTGACAGAAGTGAAAACTTGAACAAAATCGCCTTGGTGGAAGAAAAATAATTATATAGAACATTGGTCTGTAACCTTTTCTAAATAAAGAGCATAAACGCGCTTACAAAAAAAAAAACTTCCGAATCCTTTAAGTAAAAATACTTGCATGGAACATTGATCCGTAACATAATATAAATAAAGAGCATAATCGCGTTTACTAAACCTTTGATTTCGCGACACCATGACGACACGTCATTTTTATAAACGCGATTGTGTCCTTTATTTATATTACGTTACGGATCAATGTTCCATGCAAGTATTTTTACTTTAAAGGTTTCGGAAGTATTATTTTTTGTAAACGCGATTGTGCACTTTATTTAGATAAGGTTACGGACCAATGTTCTATACAAATATTTTTCTTCCACCACGGCGATCTTGTTTAAGTTTTCACTTCTATTGGCACTCCCAGAGTGCCACCACTTTTTTTTTCTTTTTAAATCAACCCCTAACCGTGTTTATAATTGTATGGAAATATCTCATTCCCTTTCTCTTCTTTTTCACTACCACAGCTAGAATATCTGTAAAATAATAAAATACAAATGAAACTCACATACCAATGTCTATTGCAGAATAAACAAACAAAGTAAAAATAAGTTACCGTATAGCTGTTATTACAAAAACACCCACGTGTTTGTATAATAACACCTTTATAAGTTAATTGTAGACGTTTAACCTCAACGTCTTAAAAATTTAAACAAACGAAAATCATTCACATTTAAATACCAGTTAATTTCCCGAAGACGACATTGAATGTGGCCATTAAAACCAATTTCGTCGCTCGCTACACGCGGCTGACGTGACAAACTCAAGTGACTGTCCGTGACAAACAAGTTCTGCTACGATATCCGGCTATGGAACGGTAACTGAATTTTAATAACCAAACATTAGGGAACATATTGATTGTTTGTGTTTCGTATAATATCTGGTTTATGAATGTCAAGGGTATTGCTTTTCTCTTGTGAATATAAACGTTATAAACGATTTACGTTGGACATAATAATGAACAGCTGCGAGGTCAAAAGGGGCTTTGTTATACAGAAAATTATAATGCGGCTACACATATTTGCTGATGTATTAAAAATTCTGGGAGAAAAAAATTTTTGAAGTGAAAACTTCTTAAGGCGCGTTGGGTATTTTTGAGATGAGACTAACAATTGATTTAGCGACACTGTTACGACACCAGCTTTTGATCATTAAAAGACATCAACGCGCGATACATTATTTCCTGCACATTAAAAATGTTTAAGTTTTCACTTCTGTCGGCGTGCCACTGTTTTTTTTTTACATTTTTCTGTACCCAACCTACTAAAAATAGTACTTAAAAATCAAAGTTAGATGCTTTGACTTAAGTACTATTTTTAATTGAAAATCTAGAACCAGGTAAAATAATAAGGCAAACGAACAAGCTTCTTTTAAAACCCACAAAAAACAAACACTAACATTAAATAAACGTACACATTTAATTTAAAATAATTCCTTTTTATATCACAGTATGTACTCAGGAATACAAAAAAAGCACTCGTGTTTTAAAAACAAAAGAGTTCTAAGTGCTCGCATCATGAAACTAAAAAAAAAAACATTCCCTTTACGAGTCCACACGCAAATTTCAAATTACGAACTGTCCCCAACAAAGGCACGGCGACATTGTATACGAAACCACAGAACAGTTAAAATGACAGAGATGGGACTCAACCAAAACTTTAATGTTTACCTTTTTCGGAGTGGAATACCTTTTTCGTACGTGATGGTACCTACCCTGTGACGTACGCATCATGGTTCTGGTTGTCCTAATGTAGGCAGAGAATTAGCGCGTTCTTTTTTTATGCTGACCCATTAACGTTTTATTTTTGTTTGCAAGATTTTGGAGTGAATACAAATACAGGCTTATGGTGGCTTATCACGCCGTAAAAGTAAAAGGGTTTGTATAAAATTCGTGTGGGGTGATAAAAGGTTACTTTATGCTGTTAGATTGTTTTTTTTTTTTGGTTATTATTAGTAATACCTATATCATTATAATTAAGGGTGACTTTCTTATGAGATATGAATTAATTCATGTAAAAAAAATTCAGCACATATCTTGATTAACTCTCAGTTAATTGGACTTCAGTGGAAGTTGTTAACATTTCGGAATTTTTCAGTCTTTTTCTCAAAGAAAAGACGGACTTTATTAATGTGTTTCCATATGTAAAATAAACTGAACTTAAAAATATAGAAAAAAAAACTCTAAGTTTCCTGTTTATAAACTAAATGTACGTATTTAAAATGTAATTAAACGCTAATGAGGACTATGTAACATTCTAGAAAACCGACACTTATATTTTTATGATCACATAAAATAGTAATGTATAACTGACAAATTACATTTCGTTTCGTACTTGAAGATACATTCCACATTATTTCTAGAATATTATTGATTCTACGCCCTACATAAGTATCCTACATTATTAACGCATCAATCATATCATTTTATCCTACATTTACGTGCCTAACCTTCGGAATACGACACATCGTACATAAACACGATATACATTGTAACATTCGGCAAAAATCCGTATTGTATATCTTTCGTCTTTTGTGACAAAACAAAAACCATCGGATAATGAAGTGTCTCATATTGAGGTCGGTTCAACCTGTCATTAGGCCATGTTTTTAACAGCTGGCTTAACCAAAAGAGGCCAGTGTTTTTCATTGTTCCAAACGACAAAGGGATGCCTATGAAAATCCTATCTGTATTTACAACGACCGTTTAAATACAGTACTGTATCGGGCGATTACAAAACACTTCGGTTTAAACAATCAAACAAAATTACCCCTAATTCTACCAAGTATAAAGTTGAAAATTCCATTCATATACGGGAAATTTTTCTTATCAAATTAATAATGAGAAATAATAGGGTCTTTCTGTGCCGTCGTGTTTGCATTGAAATTTCGACTTTATCTTTCAACTTTTAGGGTGGGTTTTTGTGTCGAGTTTGAACGTAAGTATATCATTTTCAGCGGACGCTATAGTTTCCAGTATAGGGCAGTTAAGATTGTACGATAACTGTTTTAATATGAGCCGGAAGTACCAGGGCACGGCTCCCTATAGCCTACTAAGGAAAATAGTGCAATTTGTTTTCTTTTTTTTTTATAAATCTTGCCGTAAAGCGTTGAATGATAGTCGCAACTTGTTAATATCAGGAAGTTTTCATTTTTGGAACATAACATTAACTTCGTTTGCTTTTTGGCCTCAACTTTGTGAAAGTGTTTCAATTTAGTAAACTGACTCCCGTACAAGGTTTATGTTTTAGTACAAATTACACGACTAAAAGGAACGTCTGAGTTGAGCTCCAAGATTACTGACAAATGCTTGCACTGACTGGACAGGTCCACTCAAATCTGAGTGGTTCTTTACTCAAAAGACCATTTCAGACACTAATCTAATTGACCAAGATTATGTCTCGACTTAAAAAGAGACTGCGACCTCTGAGTTTGTTTCAGGTTTTCTTAGAGTAGTCAGACAGAAAACGCTGACCTCATCTATCTTATTTTTAATATGAAGTGTAAAAGTGATTCCAGTAACCGATTTACAGAATAAACAATTTAATTTCATTTAATTTCGTTGGACCGGTCAAAACAACAAAAAATTATCATTTATGTTACATCAATTCTAAAACATAAAATCCGTTCACAACAAAATTCAATGTAAAATACAAATTAATGATAATGTAGTCAAAAGTATTGGTTTCATAATACAGAAGCCATGAGTATACACGGCTACACATACAAGCTGTACATTTCCAGTATAAGCTGACCTCACATTGTACGGAAATCCTATACGATGCGAGATCAGCATAAACTGGATATGTATAGCTTGATGTGTAGCCGTGTGTACATTCTCTAGTAAAAACCGGCCAAATGCGTGTCGGACCACGTACAATGAAAGGTTCCTTAGTTGGTATGTATTTATCTCAAGAGCAAACTCAACATTGTAATTAAAAAACATGTTCTCCCATACATTCCAACTACAAATGAAAGTTTTTTCGCACAATATTGAAAGATTTACCATGTTCTTTTAAGACCATAGGCTTCTTATAGGTGTTCCTGTAATCAATGAGTAAAGAACCATTCTCTGTATTTTTTTCAAAATTTTAGGCTCAGTAGTTTCGGAGATAAGCCTGGAGAATGGTCAATTTCCACATATTTTCTTAAATATCTTTAAACGTATTTATTTTAAAATAAAAAAAAAAACGTGTGGCACTTGGGGACTGCCACGGTAAAGCTATTGCATAGCATTTGTAACTTCCATACTTCCTATTTGTCAACGCTACACTTGGGATGATGACGGATGATGACATAAAACAAAAATAACGTTCCCATGACAACGTGATGTTGTCATATTGTTTATGTCATCATCCGTCATTACATGGTAGGCGGAGTGGGGGGTGTTAGGTTTTTTTCGTTACGGAATTTCTTGATTCGGTCGCCGCGCTCAAAGCCCGCGATAAAAGCTATGCAATAGCTTAAAAATAATATTTGAGATCCTCACAACAAATTCTTTCATTCGATATGTCACACGGTATAGTACGCATCTCTTTTTTAATAGTTTTCCAATTTGCCCCCGATAAGTAACCTCCATGTTCAAAATTAATTAATTTACTTCAAAATTTATTTATTAATGTGTTTGGGTCACAGAAATAAATTGGCTGTGACAGACGGAAAACCAGCCAGGCAGCCAGACAGACACACGAAGGGTTCCGTTTTTTTCCTTTTGAGGCACGAAACCCTAAAAACAATTCAATTCACTCGAATTCAATTGTTTTTCGTTAAAGACTTTTCAGATTCCAATTAATTCATTACTTATTTTGTTAAAAGCTGTTTTATCAAATTCTTTTTCAACATCAGTAAAATTATAATTGAGTAATTTAAAAATTTCAACTACAGTCAGAACGTTTTAATGCCATAATTGAAATCATTAAAAATAAACAACATTTTGTTTATTTACTCATTAGTTCTCGCATAACGTTAATTGGCTTACACTTCAAAGCATAAATAAGGGGCATTAAAAAAAAATCTGTTGGAAGACTTTTAAGACTTAGGTTAGGTATTGCCAATTTTTTTAGTAAACGGGCATTACGCCCTCAGTTTAATCCATTAATACCTACATTATATAGAAACAACTTTGTAATGAAACCTGTAATGGTAGTTTTATGAGAGACAAAAACGAAAAGTATGACATTAGAGTAAACGGTTATTCGTAGCAGCTACGGCGTAGCGGTAGTGACCGCTACGCGGGCTACGCGAGTTATGCTGTCGAATCAGATAACCGAGTCACTAGGCGTGAAGTAAGTTGTATGTAGTCAACTAAAATGTGTCGGATTTTTATGGGTGAAAAATCTAGTAAAAGCATTTTTAATTTTTTTTATGGCAATCAATTTTATTTGTTTATTGTAGTTCTTTGCAAAACCTCAGACATAAAAACTGTAATTTTCGTTCGATGCAAACTGTGATACATCCGAAAATATTAAAGTAAAATAGAGCCCTAAATTAAAATACCTACAGGTAGAAACATAATATTGTAATTGATGAAGACTTACCTCGTTTATACAAACCAACCGAAACTTACTAAGATAATATAAAATATAGAACATCTTTATTCACAAGAAAAGGAACAAAGGAGTTTTTTCAACGCTTTATTAGTAGAAAATAATGTTTGTTCTGTCTCGCTACATAAATATCATGTTATACTGAACAAGGCGGTTACACACGAGTGTAATTTACGAATAAAAAATACGTTTTGCCAACATTTGTATGATGTATCGCTGGGCTTATGTTAACTTATTACTGTGTGTTTGTACTCTTAGATCGTAGAAATGATAGTGAGACTCTCGCATACTTCTTTTTTAGGGTTCCGTAGTAAACAAGGAACCCTTATAGTTTCATCATTCTGTCTGTCTGTCTGTCCGCGTTCTAGCTCCGAGACCCTTAGTACTAGAAAGCTGTAATTTGGCATAGGTATATTAATTATGTCGACAAAGTGGTAAAACAAAATTATGAAAAACATTTTTTTTAGGGTACCTCTTCTACTTCTACACGTAAAGTGGTGATGTTTTTTTATCCATTTTTGGATTCAGGGATCCATTTGCGAAATATTAAGCTTTAAAGTGTTAATTTTTGTTAGAGTCAAGTGTCCCCCCCCTGCCAGCTAAATGTTTGGTTTTGGATGTGTGAAAAAAATCACAGCAGTAGTTTATATAACAAAATTAAAAGGAAAACTATCACAGCTAGGTAGGCTCTACAAGTTAACGAGTAATAATTGACCAACTTAACTTTGTAGTTGAAAAATATGTTCTCCCATACCGAATGTATACTTGACCATGGGAAAAGCATCCAGTACTTAGGTCCAACCCCGCAACGGATAATATTATTTTATAAGAAATATCTTTTTCTGAACCACCTTTCACAAAAACAAAAAATCGATCAAAAAACAGATAAAAAACGTGAATTTTGAAATAAAATGTCTTTTGAGCCTGCATTGAATTTCAAGCTGGTGTTCAACAAAAATTGCTAACATATTGGTTTTTGATCAGTCAGTCTAAAAATATATCCTACCTCGAATACCAATAGTGTTCAATATTTTTAGTAAAATAAAATACAATGCGTAGGTACGGGCAATGAATAGCACAGTGCCAGCAATGTACACACGTTTTTGTAACCCACACTAATAGCCTATACTCTGCTGTTGAAAGGCTTGTGTTATTAATAAAACTGTTGACCAACCTCTGCTTCACACGAGTGCAGTCTATTGATTATATAGCTGTACACCTGGATAGAAATAGGAAATAGACTAGTAAAGAAAGAAAAAAAGATAGAAAAATCGTTTATTTGCGGTAAACATGACGCAAAAAAAAAAAAAATACAAAAATGAGAAAAAGTTGGGGGAAGCATGCGTCACATCCACGCAAATCGGCTATCGCTCAGCATTATGCTACGACCCTATGCAAGACAGAACCCCAGCGCTGGTTTTCAGCGACAGCCGGCGCCGACGTAATGACGTTGACCGGTGCAGCAAACAAATATTAAGACGCTGTACCAGTACAGCTTACTTAAAGAAAAATAATTTCTTAAAATGTGATGCAATATACTAAATAGATCTAAAGAGATAAAAAAACAAAAACTAAACTTGTTTTGTTCACAGGTCGACATAAAAGACATTTGGAACTAAATATTTAATTTAGTAATGCAGACCTATGATGATGGCACTAATTTGCTGGCAAGTGCTAGTAGGTTTAGAGTCCCCCAAAAGCAGCGTTTTTAAAAATTTGTTTAAATTCTTTTACTCATTTCCCATTCGCATTGACCTAAGTGCGATAGTAGCGCCCTCATTTTCATTTTACTCTTTTTTGCCAAGCTGTACTAACAAATTACTAACACCTTTTATTTTTATTTTTGTGTGTACTACTAAAAACGCTACGAACGCCATCTTTGTAAAAAAATATGAACTATATTCTGTATAATTGTCTGAAATAAATGTAAATTAAATTATTTAGTAGGTCGGCCATATCCGTCGAAAAACCGTTTTCAGTTAAAAATTATGCTGACAAAAAAAACGTATTTACGTCGATGATGACTCGATAACGTTTTTTAAAACATAAATTTATTTAATTCTAATTTCTAGATATACTAGTCAATATAAAGGCACCATTAGCTAATTTGCAGTCTTGAACTGCGACGACGATAAACTGGTCAGCCGTAAAAAGGTTTCATTACATTACATTACATTATTAATTTGCGTCTCTCAGTGCTAAAGTCAGTACGCTTCAATACAGTCAATTACAATGCACTCTAAAGACAATCTTTGTAATCAAGTTTTTCGCAAAATTTTACGGCAGCTTTTAATAATAAACTGTTAATTAAATTATATATTTAACTTCGTTGGCACTCGTTGGCTTTCAGGAAAATTATTATTATTTCGTACGAGGACTTTAAACTTTCAACAGGATTATAAAAAGTCCATTTTGTTTAATGGAATTTTAATAGCAATGTATTTATAACGTCGATGACCAATTGGTTTGAGAAGAGTGCTGATTTAGTGGTACGTACCTACTTGTCGTCTATTGGCAAGTAAAGTCCGGAAAATTCATAGTCTACCAAATTGACTATCAACTTAAGAGCGTCTATTCTGAAAATGGGCAACGTCGCAAAACAGCTGTCAAATATTTCGCTGTTTTGATTAATTTGGCAATATTACTGTATGAAAATAAGAAATGTGGCTAGCTAGCGAACTAGAATATTAATAATGAATTGCAATTATAACACTGAATTTGATGTTGTAACCGTTTTAGGTGTAAAAAAGGCATTTGGAAAGTTTTCAAATACTTTTTTTACATCTAAAACTAAATATTCAGTGTTAGGTACTGTTAGGTAATATTGCCAAATTAATCAAAACAGGTAAATATTTGACAGCTATTTACGACGTTGACAACTTTCAGGATAAACCCACTTAAATTGTCCGTAAATTCAAATCATAACCGCCATTCCTTGACAGTTGTATGGAATGGCTATAACACGGAAAATTGGTGTAGTGTGTCAATTTGATAGACAATTATTTTCCCTGACTGTACTTGCCTTCTAGTGTTAAGTGGGTAACTGCACACCAGGGGTAAGTTTTTCTCTCTATTGATAAGTAATTGCTGTCAATTGGTAAGTAGTTGTGATCTAGTGGTAAATCCTTGTCCTCTTAAGGCAAGAACTCTCCTTCTAGTGGTAAGTACTTGTCTTCTTCTTTTCGTGTGGTTAGTGACTAACCTGGTGTCAGATTTTTAAAGCCACCCATGGGCCTCTCACTTGGCTTCACATGCCGTCGAGAAATATCTCTCAGGCATACCGGTTTCCTCAAGATGTTTTCCTTCACCGTTTTTAAGCAAGTGATAATTATACAATACGCACATGAATCCGAAAAGTCAGAGGTGTGTGCCTTGGGTTCGAACTCGAGACCTATGACTGAAGTAATTGTCATCTAGTGGTAAGTCCTTGTCCTCTAAAGGTAAGTACTTACCTTCTAGTGGTAAGCACTTATCCTGTAGTGGTAAGGAGTTATTCCGTAGTGGTAAGTAGTTATCCTTTGGGTAATATTTGACCTCTAGTGATAGGTACGTGCTTGCCCTGTAGTGGTAAGTTAATTTAAAACCATAAAAAAGAATGCCTTTGTTATTATAGTGGAACTGTAATAAATCTTTAAAATATATTAATCACGTTGGTTCTCAACGGAATGCTCATTTAAAGTACTGAAAAATATTGTAAAGAAAGTTTCTTAAGTCTCGAAGGAATCGGTTCTTGAGATGCCTTTTGAGTTATGATCTCTTAGTACTTGTTTTTAGCTTTGAAGAAATTATTAGAAAAAACATAGTTCATTTTAGAAACAAGATTTTTGCCCATTTTCGCTAACACTAGGTGACACTTACATGCATGCCTAAATAAAATTACGTTGCTGGATTTTTACTTTCAGCGCTGAGCTGAACGTTGGAAATTCAACAGCTTGCTTAAATTTAGGCATTCATTTAGGTGTCAAAATCAAAATATTTTATTTCACATAAACCTACAAGGGCACTTATGAAACGTCAGAAGCTAGGTGCACGGTTCCAATTGGTCGCTTCCTATGGAGAAGAGCCGGCAAGAAACTCCACGGTTACTCTTTTCAAAATAAATTGTTTCTACAATGTTTTCAAATTACAGTGTTAATAGGTATGGGAGGACAGTGTAAGCCTATCAACAAGTACCAGGTACTTAGTAAAATAAAAAATGGTACACAAGTTTACAGCCTACAACGTTATCACATTCACAAAATCTAAAAGAAAAGAAAAGAATCTATATAAAAGATAAACAAAATAAGAACCTATTTAAACCAAATGACATGATTGCCACTACAGCTGTAAAATCTAATTTGATTAAAAAAATATAGAAATCTGTAGGTATATAATGTCGCACTGTAACAAGTGGCGTTCTGTAGATCGAGTGTAGAAAATGGTTTAGATTTGTGGTCTAATTGACTAGGCAATTAGGGAGCACTACAAACTTAATAATATTATATTTTTGGTCTCAATGGGTGCCGTGTTCATTAGGCATATCTTATACGTAAGTAGTGTAAATAGAATCAGTTAAAGCTTTTCATAGTATTATAAAAACCGTGTCACATTTTTCACCTACACGCAAAGTTACCAAAAGCGAGTTAATCAGCTTATCTTCAAAGTAGGTTGAGAATTTATTAACTAAAAACATAAGTTCGTAAAAATAGGTTTTACTTCATAAGCCCGGAAGATATGCGCCATAAACCGAAAAACATAAATAAACATTTTAGTACCAGTCAGTAAGAAAGTGTAGGTACTAAAAATAAAAATGAACTTTATTTATATTCACGCCGCGTAAATCACGGGCGCGAACAGAGAAAATGACTATGCTATTAATCTTCTTTTCAGGCTTGCATTCTCTCTTATTCTTTAAAAAACCTGCGTTTATTTTAAATAGGGTGTATATAAGATATTTCTTAGTGACTTAATAGGCGTAACAATAAAAACCAAATGTGTTGCTAAAATCAAAGAAACGACATTTAAAGTCTTTTATTACACCTATTATAATATTCTAATAATAAAACATTTTTTTTTTTAAATCTATGTTTTTATTGTTTACCATGTTAACATATAATATACACAAACATATTTACAACTAACTACTATATATATTATGTACAAGTATGTAAAGGAAAAAGTTAAAAATAAAGACAAGAGCTCATTGGGCGTCAAAAAATTCGTCCGCATCGCTGTCAGCGGGAATAAAACATTTAACAACTAAAACTTAATTGTGTTTTTTCATGCTATATTGACATGTCTTGACATCTCTTACTTTTTCTGGATGACATTGACATCCGTACTAACTGTCACTGTCATAAAGAAACTCTTTAGAGTTACTATGCAAACTACAATAAGAAATACTATTTCTTCACATACCTATGTATGTGTACCATTTTCGCTAACACTAGGTGACACTTACATGCATGCCTAAATAAAATTACGTTGCTGGATTTTTACTTTCAGCGCTGAGATGAACGTTGAAAATTCAACAGCTTGCTTAAATTTAGGCATTCATTTAGGTGTCAAAATCAAAACATTTTATTTCACATAAACCTACAAGGGCACTTATGAAACGTCAGAATCTAGGTACACGGTTCCAATTGGTCGCTTCCTATGGAGAAGAGCCGGCAAGAAACTCCATAAAATATTGGTACATCTTTGCCTATGCAAAGATGTACCAACATTTTAATAAACAAGGTTATACAAGGTTAAATGCCTTACAAAACAACTGTTGTGTTGTGGGTGCAGACGCAGCGCTTATGTCAACTAAACAAACGCCCTGACTGGAGTCTGTAGGTCATACAAATATTTGTTTTGAACAGGGATGTGAAGTTAAGCGGTAAGCCATTGTGTCAACAGATTCGTAGAAAAATATTTAAAAGTTTACTGTTTTTTTTCATGTAACGTCCTGAAAATGTTTTTTTGAATTGAAAACTTCTTAAGGCACGTTGGGCGTTTTTGAGATGGGAAAAACAATTGAACTCGCGACACTGTTACCGACACCAGCTTTTGACCATTAAAAAGACGCGCGATACATTTTCTTTGGGATTAATGACATTCCAAACATTGAGACATGACAGCGACATGATGACATTTCCCTTTTTTTACCGACTTCAAAAAAGAAAAGTATTTCCTGACAGTAAAATTGTTCAAGTTTTCACTTCTGTCGGCACTCCCGTAATGTCACTGTTTTTTTTTTCTTTAAGGGTGTATATCCGTTATGTAACGTCACCCATCAACACGTAGTAGCATCTAATTGGATGGATCGATTGCAACTTCAGGTTAGGAAGGCAATTGGGCACGCCACAATTGCGGTGATAAGGCTAGAGAGGCGCCACGGCGTCCTCACCTTCCGCCTGACGCAGGTACTCACCGGACACGGCTGTTTCGGGAGGTACCTGTTCAGGATAAAGCGGGAGGAAACGCCCGGGTGTCGTCACTGTGTGGATCGCCCGGAGGACACGGTGGAGCATACGGTGGAGGTCTGCCTGGCTTGGGCAGGGCATCGCCGTGTCCTCGTGGATGCGATCGGCGGCGGTGATCTCTCGCGTCCGGCCCTGATTCGGGCCATGCTACGGAGCGAGAGGAAATGGGAGGCCGTCACCTCTTTCTGCGAAGCAGTAATGCTCGCGAAGGAGGAGACGGAGCGCGTGAGGGAGAGGCAAATTTCGCGCCCTCGCGCCCCTAACCGCCGCAGGAGGAGACGCCCTGGGCGTCGGGAATCACAAGAAGATTTCCGGCCACCGTAGGCGCGGGCTTGCGGACGGTGAGCAATGAGTAGCTCGCTGTCCGGTAAGGACCAAGGCCGGGTCGACGGCGAAAGAGATGTCAGCAGAATTGACGGGGTCCGCTAGGGCCAATGCCTGCCGGGGGTTCGAAGAAAACCGATAGGGAAATCGTGGCCCCCGGCAACATGGCATAGGAAGGAACACGGGTGGGTTTTAGTCAGCAAGAGTCTGACACGCCCTCCCGCTCCACCCAGAGCGGGAGAAGTTATTTGATAATTTCCCACCCAAAAATAATAAAAAAAAAAGGTTAGGAAGGCAAGAAAATTTGGAAGAAAAAGTATGTAATTTTTATTAGAGAATTAATCCGGAGTAGTACCTACTACCACGTAAAAGTCTCAATCATTTTTTTGCTAGCAATATCATGCTATGTTAAAGAACATAATCACGAAATAGCCGCGTTCGCAAAGTTTTCGAAATTTGAAATAAAATTATAATTACAAAATTTAGGTCAAGTCCTCTGAAGTTTGTAACAGAAAGCAAAAACGTCTAAAAACAGTTGTGAAGTTAGTAATTAAGTACGGAAGTGGGTCTGTTAAACCGTTAAGAGTTAACTTGTTGGTTTTCTCTGCCTCTGTTACTTTCATTATAATTTTCTCTTTAGCTGTTTTAGACAAGTTTTGATATTACCCCCAAAACAAGACAGTCAGTAAATAATTAAGGGAAATCAACTAACAAATTTCGTTACTGTTGCTTAAATTTCAATTTTAATATTATCAAAATAGGGCTATTTATTCAAAGAAGGATATTTGAAAGTAATGTTTTTAGGGGATTTTGATGTAAACTTTGTTTTCATCAAAATCATGTACTGTGTCATGTTTTTAAAATAACTGTAACTATGATAAAAGAATAATTTATTCCAAAATTGCTTGCTTATTCACCACACAATAACTGCTTTCATTTGCAAGTTTTTTTTTATATTTTCGTTAGATAATTTAAAAACAGGCTATTTCAAAAAAAAAAAAATTTGAAGTTGACACACAAAGTTATATAAAATCAACGCTTTTTATAACATAATATAATATACAGTGTGTATATTTCACAATCCTCCCTTTCGATTTCGCGTTCGAATAAAACTGAAACGAGTTGTCAAACCTTCATCAGAATAAATTATTATCATTCTTTTGGAAAAAGAAGTGATTGACAACATTATTGTCATGATTTCTTTTTCACATCTATTTGTTTATAGTCCTGCATATTTTCATTGAAATGGTAATCACTCTTGAGATATCTGCATGATTATCTAAAGATCTGGCTTCAGAAGGCAGTAGACAGAGACAATCAACTGTGGACCTTTCCTTATTTGATCGCCTTTGCCCTGCAGTGGGACGCCAAAGGTTAAATAACAATAAGACAAGGTTAAAATTTTGGAACAGGCAAAAAAGGCAAAAACTTTTAGCAAGGCCACAAATTAAATCTAAACGACAACCTTACAAAAGTAAAATAATTCAGTATCGTGAGAACCAGTGTTGTCGTAGCCAAGTGCCACGTACTTAATCTTCGACAATGCCTCAGTAGCCGGCCAGCTCGCGTGTCAACAGTTTACTAGCTAATGTTTTGTATGAACACGCACGAACCCCACAAAATATAGGGCGGGGTTGACCAACAGACGGTTTCAAGGGCATGGGGGAAATAATAATATATTATTGTGTCTAAAAGGGCCGGAAACTGGCAAATCAGTGGGTTATTCATGTGATAATGTGTCGTGAATTAATTTTAGAATACAAGGAAGAAAGGGTGATGTTGGTTAGTAGTGAATTTGTTACAAGGACTTTTGGTTCAGAATTTATTTTTACATATTAATCTGACTTGTATTACAAAGAACAATGCTGTACCTTCAGTGAAAAGTGATGTAACTGGAAAATCATAATTTTGAGAAAATTAATGTTAAAGTTAAAAAAAATCTGGCTCTTTGTCTACTTCACTAAAATGAGTACTGATTACTGACATTGGTAAACAATATCTTAGAGCACGATTAAGTGTAAGAAGAACCAGATTAATTTATATAGTTTTTTATAATTTAAAAAGAAATCCAGTTATATCACTTAACACAACATATATTAAAGTCTTTTTATGTGTAAATTAATTTAAAATGACTTGAACCATTTTACACATTATTTATTGGTTGGTGTTGGATGATTATGTGTACCTAAATATATCAGTTTGTACTCATTCACATAGATCGCGTAATAAGAGTCACATACATTTGTATTAATATACATTAAGGTACTTGAAATATTTGTTTAGTTCACATTGATATTATTTCAAATGTATTTTCTTACACATTAATAATTGTAAAAAATGCTTAGTTAGAGCACTTTACACCAAAATAAGCTTGCTCTATTTTAATCTTAGAGGGGTACCGATTAGACCAAAAGATGCATTTTTTTTACTGTTAAACTTAGTGTAAGAATATTAAAACTGATATAAGTCAAGATATATCACTTTTCACTGAAGGTACTGATCATCACTCTTGCCCATCGCGTCTTTTATCTGTCTAGGTTTTTACGAGGTATTTTTGCGTTGAATTAAGAACAAATGAGAGCAAAAATTTGACTTGGCAGGTATAGGGTCGCCGGTAGAGATGATTTTGATTTTACATTCTGTGATTACTTGAACTCACATACTTTTACATTGCTTGTAAATATGTGAACACCATGTATCCATTTAATTCTATTTTTTTTTTCTGTTATTGCTTCATTTATAATTATTATTACTTATTGTGGTATAGTAATCTTATTCCAGGTGCATCGTCTTCACATATAATTAATTTATACAAAATATATTGTAAAACATTTAAAAAAAGTAACAGTGGAGTTTCTTGCCCATTCTTCTCCATACGAAAACTACCTTTTGGAAGAGGCGACTAGAATCAATTCTATTTTTTGTAAATTTTGACGTTCAAAACTGCGTTTTATGTGCCAAATTGAAATAAATTATTTGACTTTTACTTTATTTGATTTTGATGATGCCAAAAACATTTTTTGTCCGACAGTTAGATTATTAAAAAATATTGGACACGTATTTTTCGCATACTTTATTTGGCTTTTCATATTCAAGCTTTACTACGACACGTCCCTTTAGATAACCCCGCAGAAAAAAAGTCAGGACGTGTCTCGAAATCCACAGTGATCAAAATGGTATTCGTTAGTAGGTACTCTTAATGATTTAGAAAAATTGAGACGTTTTTAAATTCCGTATTTTTTTATTTTTTTATTCTGAAAGTATTGCCGTGAGACCGCGACTGATTTTATAGACTGTGCACAACGAATTTACCGCATTTTAACTAAATAATACTGAAAAATTTGACGTCAAATCAGAATGGGGTCTAAATAAAGTTGTATACATTCGAATTGGCCGCCCTATAGAATCTAACTTTAAACCTCGTCACGATATCCATATTTTTGGGTATATCATTGAAACACTAATGCTAAACCAGTGGTATCTCAAACAACAGCCACGTTCCTTTATACCTTTTTTACACTAATAAAACGCACAAAAAAGCCATTACGCAAACAAGCAGTTACGCAACAGACAGAAAATGAGAAACAAAGTTAAAAAAACTGCGAAAAGGTCAGAAACCTTTATAACAAAGAGAGCTGTAACTGGATTTTATTTAAGTTCGTATAAATAATTGAATATTTAATTCTACTATTATTTTAAGTAGACAAAGCTTACCTGCTGCAACTGTAATGTGGCATAAAATAACAGTTGTATTTTATTTAAATTAAATTAACAATTTACATGTTCAATGTCTTTATTGAGTTAGCAAAGCCCATCGAGTAATTAATTGTGTGCCTCAACTAAGTAAAACGGTTATTTTTATTAATCCCTCGAATAAATTAACTTTTGATCTAGGTACTCAACGTAAGACGATTTTGAAAATAAATTACTAGAGGCTGATTTACATGGTTTGATGTAATTGCCTGTGACCTACCGTAAGTCGAAGCAACAATAACATTTACACGGTCTAAACACTGCTTAAAAGGTGCAACTTAAATACAAGCACAGATTACTACAGAGGGTCACTCCGCAAAATCATTGAAATAAAAAGCGACTCTTGCAATGACACAATAAAGTGCAATTCAGGTCGCACGGTGCCAATTCATCATCATCAGCCTATACATGTTCCCACTGCTGGGACACAGGCCTCCTCTCTGTGAGAGGGAGTGGGCTGTAATCCACCACGCGGGCCCAGTGCGGGTTGGTAGATGTCACATGTCTTTGAATTTTCGGTTCTAGGACATGTCGGTTTCCTCACGATGTTTTCCTTCACCGTTTTGAGAGCAGTGGTGATGAAATAATTTACACAAAGTAAAGCACCTGTCTGGGTTCGAACCTACGACCTACAACTCGTAAGTAGCGGCCGTTACCACTGGGCCACCACTGCTCTCTACTGTTACGGCGCCAATTACCTACAGTTATATTCACCTTAAAGTTGCCTCTCTTTCTATCGCGTAACTCGTGTATCTTCTGACTGAGTTACGCCCACTGAATTCGATAAGTCAACCCCGTCGCGTACCTACTTGTACCATCATAACTAAATGCGGAGTGAATCATCTGTGTTCATCTATGATACAAGTCATTTGTTGCTTACATTTTATTGTATGAAACAGGTAAGAAACTTGCATCGTATATAAAGGGGTTAAGGTTTATATTTAAATTACAACCGTACTTCTGCTTTATCGGCACGATATATACGATACTGATACAATTTTTCGTCTTTGAAGCACAAATCATAATGCAAATGCAACCGTAATTTCGGCAACTCAGCTTAAAAACTGGGTTACATACGCTCTTACATGTGTTCGCGCCGCGAAACTGAATTATTAGCAGCACAAAAATCTGACGCGGTTGACACTCGGCACCGAGGTACCATCTGCCACCTAAATGGAAAGCTCTCTAAGGGCTCGTATCATTGAGATTGGCACTACGCTGAAAGCCTTCTTTGTACACTAGAGTTTTAAACCTAAGTTGTGTAACTCCAACGGGACTTGCGTTTCTCTACGGCTAAAATAACCATGGGATTGAGGAAACTAGAAAAGCCGTAGTTAAGCAGATATTAAATGCTTCACATTTTGTACATTTTTGTCTTTCATTCGGCATTTTTGCTTTGAAGTAAAACATCTGAATACAGAATGAATCAAAAGTGTTTAAGAGAACCGATCCAATGACGCTGGATTTCAGCATTCGTCATTTTGCACTCGCCTACCGAATGATCGAAAAATGAAATGAAAGGAGCAGAATAACAAATGAAAATTCATTTCTTAAGTCATTTTATCGGTGTCATGTGACCGTGGAATGATAAAAAAAACAGTTGCACTTCGGGAGTGCCGATAGAAGTGAAAACTTGAACAATTAAAAAAAATACTTCCAAAACCAATTGTAAAAATAATTGTATAGAACATTGATCCGTAACTTAATGTAAATAAAGAGCACAATCGCGTTTACAAAAATGAGATGTCGGTGACGGTGTCGCGAGTTCAATTGCTTTTTCCCATCTCAAAAATGCCCAACGCGCCTAAAGAAGTTTTCACAAAAAAAATATTGAATTCACTCTAGTGAAGTGTCTGATATCAGCTCTACTAGAGTCGATCAATCCTTGTAGCTATACTTGTCTTACCTATGACCTGATATGATGATGATCTTCTTCTTTTCAAGTCTATGGTACTTTTTAGATTAATTGGGCCCAGTAACAGCACGTTAATAGCAACGTCAATGGTGTTCATTAGAAAAACGTGTGCGGTCGCGGGACCCCCGTCAGGAACGAAGGTCTTTCTCACGTATGATTTAAAACAGAAACAAAATGTATGCAGCCGCCATCTTGGATTTACATTTTACCTCACTATCGACTTTAGCACTCCCGAAAACAATGGAAACGAAACCCATGACGAAAAATTTGAAAACTATCGGCGTTTGCACCCTTGAAAATTATGAAAACGATGCCCATGATGATAAATTTGAAGAGCCGCCATCTTGATTTTCATTTTGACCAAATTCACACTTTCTCTCTCTCTCCGGCATTCAGTGTACTCGGGCCGATGTGTACAATTTTATCCCACGACACTGTAATCACTTTACTCTTTTCTTTTTTTCTGCCAGCGTTCTCTCTCTCTTTTTCTTTTTTTCTTTGAATTAGAAGAAGACAGTCGCAAGTATTAACACTTTTAGCGTAACGATTTCTGAAAGTTTACAAGCCGCGTTATAGAACTTCGTTCCAATAAAGTTGCAGGTGTGTGGATACTTGGGCCATTCCAGCAAATGGGTCATGTTCTGGACAGCAGTGCATGATGATGATGACTGTTACTAACCCCAGTAGCGGATAGATTGGACACAGTTTACAGTGTTATTGAAGCTGCAACTCTTTGCTTAATTTCCTTGACTGATTGAAAAGATGTCAAACTATTTGCTGAAGCCACACTGATAGATTTGAACTGACGTTTCCCAAAATAATAGGAACTACCTTTAAATAAATAGATAAGACCTATTAATAATAATAATAACGTTTATTTGGACTCAATAAAATATAGCCTAATCACACTAATAAATAAAAAGGCGAAAGTTTGTGAGTGTGTATGTGTGTATGTTTGTCTCTTCTTCACACTCAAACGGCTGAACGGATTTGTATGAAATTTGGTACACAAATAGTTTATAACCTGGATTAACACGTAGGATACTTTTTATCCCGATATTCACACGGAATCGAGGCTTCTACGGGTGAAACCGCGGGGCGCAGCTAGTACAGAAATATTCCTAAGAACTAGGGTGTACAAATAATGTGAGTAGACGGCTAAAACTATTATGAACTTAGAAATTCCAAACTAGGTAAAAACCTGTATCTTGGAAATCAGTGCTAATCCGTACTAAATTAAGTGTAAAAACTTACAAATCACACACATAAAAATTCTAAAATTAAATTACTTAGACTATGAAAGAAGCTTACTTAGTCTAAAACTTGATGTTGAGTGATGTAGGTGAGTGTATTCAGATATGCTAAGCTCTTATAAATTATTTATAATAGAACCATCTTAAATAAATCTAATAAAGAGAACTTATTCGTTCGGATTACTAATACGTTGTCTACTAGAAACCCAATTTTAAATCATGAGTAATAATTACTCAGCGTATACTAATAATTATCAAAGCTGAACAAATTATAAACCATTTGAATTTCATCGCTTCCATACGGAAGCCTTCCATCGTTCAATAATTTCTATCATGGCCTCTGTTCATGTTGTTTAAGTAATGGTATTAATCAATACTATTTAAATATAATTGATAAGGTATGATACTCATATTGTAGATAAATATGAGGGAATTAGTAGGAATGTTTTATTAGTTTACTAGCTATGTCCCGCGGTTTCTCCCGGCTAAGTCTCGATCCCGTGGGAATATCGGGATAAAAAGTATCATCATCATCAGCTTATAATGTTCCCACTGCTGGGACACAGGCCTCCTCTCTGTGAGAGGGAGTGGGCCGTAATCCACCACGCGGGCCCAGTGCGGGTTGGTAGATGTCACATGTCTTCGAATTTTCGGTTCTAGGACATGCCGGTTTCCTTACGATGTTTTCCTTCACCGTTTTGAGAGCAGTGGTGATGAAATAATTTACACAAAGTAAAGCGCCTGTCTGGGTTCGAACCTACGACGTATACAACTTGTAAGTCGCGGCCGTTACCACTGGGCCACCACTGCTCACTAAAAAGTATTCTATGTCCTAATTCAAGTCATGGTCTACTCATTTGCCAAAGTTCATCCAAATTTGTTAAGCTATTTTAGTCTGAAAGCGTAACGAACAAACAAACTCTCTTTCGCATTTATAATATTAGTTAAGATTTAGTAGTAAACGAGTTATTATTATTTTATTATTATTTATTTTTATTTATTTTATTTATTAAACCATTTATAAATACACAGGAAGAAAGGAACAGAAAAATACGTACAAAGGCAATGCTTATTTCTAAAGAAATCTCTCCCAGCATACCTGCGACAGGAAAGTATATAAAAAGAGATGTAGACAACGTGTGTAATCGTAGAAGAGAAAATAAAAACATAAATCAAAGAAAAAAAAAAAAAAAAACGAATTTCAATTTAAAAAACATACAAAAATAACAAAAACAAAAATGATCCAGCGTGTTAGTTAACAATAATTTAACTTATTAATAGTATTAGTAGTTCAAATACAATATAGAAGAAAAAAGAAGTTATGAAGCCATGAATCGGCAATAGAGCTCATCACATGTTACACTTTGAGTTAGAATGTATGTTTCACACTAAAACTGTGATTGATTATGGTGTTAGAGTTTAGTTTTACAAAATACGTCTTGAAAATAAATTCATGACTAATAAACCAACAGACAACGCGCAACTTTAACAACTGAAGATAAAATATGCAATACTTAAGATAATATTTTACGAATTGGACTAATGTTTTTTTCTTAAAAGTGCACGTTATTCGAGTAACTTACAAAATAAAAGAATACAGACGTTTTACAGACAAGACTACAGACATCTTTCTTTTTTTAAACTGTACCCTAATTGCGTAATACAACACAATCACAATTTGTTTCGATTTGAAACAGACTGCTAATCCATTGCTTCATAAATTGGAAAAAAAATCTGCTCAACAACGTAAATAACGCAATGAATGTTGTTGAACTGTCAAAATGAAACAAATTAGGCAAAATTGTTTTCGAAAATAAGTTATGCAATTAGGGTACTGGTCTTACTTATTTATATCCACAGGAAGCCGAGAATAAGTATGGCTTTCTACGGTCCTCGACTACGTTATTAAGTTCCAATTCAAACTAAGTGACTAAAAAAAAACACTCAAGTCTCCAATTGCATACTAACTAATGAGGAAAAGATAGAAGGATGGCAACGCCGCATTGCATTAGGTTATTGAAAAAATGTTAATGAAGGTAATTAAATGCGCATCACTGACGGTAAGCGACGTTGCCGTTTTAGGCAGGACTTAAACCGCATTAAAATAATTGTTTTAAATGGATGCAGCTTGTTAATCGGAATTATTTAAAGGTAAAACTATTAACCATTTTGTTGTTATGGAATTTAAATGCATAACATATATTATACATAATCAGCCTATAGCGTTTCCTCTTCTGGGACACAGGCCTCCTCTCTTTGAGAGGGATTATTTATTTATTTCCTTTGGAAGACTTACATCTAAACAAAACAGACTAATAGCTTGAAAATATGACTGACAGCCAATTACAAGTCTTCACATATAATTAACAGAATAATAATAAAAGAAATCTGTGAACAACACAGTACTGCCAACGAAAACAATAAACCGCCAAAGCTATACAAAACTATACATAAGAATACTTACATAATACAATACTACAATAAATGTGGTAAAATTAGGCTACTGAGGCTAACATAATCTGAGCAATATCACGCATCAGGTGAAAAAGTTAAGGCTCAAGCTCTTTCTGGCCACAGATACAACTGTTGTAAACGGATCGAAGGCATGCCGTACACATACCCTATTAAAGTTTCTGCTTGCACGCACAAGGAATGAGTTCTGCCTGTAGTTATTCGCAGCAAATGGCACACGGAGCGGGGGATTGGACCGCTTCGACCTTCCGGGGATGTTAAAGTAAAATTTAGATAGAATTTCAGGGCTATTAATATTATTATTAAAGGTCTTTAGTAAAAAAACACTGTCGGACATCTCACGACGATTAATAAGGGGCAATAAATGATATTTCTTACAGAGTTTAAGGTAATTTTCAGAGTGATACGGTATTCTTTGATGGTAGCATAAGTACTTTATAAATCTCTTTTGGATGTTCTCTATGCGATCAATTAGGTCATAAATACACGACATGGACACAGTGCGGGTTAGTGGATGTCATAATGTCTTCGTATTTTTGGTTCTAGAACATGCCGACTTCCTCACGATGTTTTCCTTCACCGTTTTGAGAGTAGTGGTGATGAAATTAAATACACAAAGTAAAGTGCCTGTCTGGGTTCAAACTCACGACTGATACCATGCAGGGCTTAACCCGCAGTAAAATAATTGTTTCAAACGGATGTGGCTTGTTATACGGCATTATTTAAAGATAAAACCATTAACCATTTGTTGTTATGGAATTTAAATATTGGCATAAATATTTATTCAATAGGACTAGGATTAAAACTAATTTTGGGCTGGCATGGTGATTAAATACTAGGTTTAAATGCTTACTCAATTTTGTGGTCGCATGCGTCGATCATACTATGTACCTATTATAAATAAACAATATAAATGATTGCAGTTGTTCAGATTTGTACGTCATACTATCATTTTTTTACTAGGGTTTATCGATGCGTCAGCGAGTTTAGGGATAAAACAGAAATGCTTTTAACCCGTTTGACAGATTTTTGAAAAGCTTAAATAGATTTCGGACAAAAATTTAACCGGTACAAACTAGTATAAACAATTGAACGCTCAATAGATGTTTTATATTCTTACATAAATGAAAAGTATAGTAAAGGCACATGCTCAATAAAAATAAAAAAAACAGTGGCACTCCGGGAGTGCCGACAGAAGTGAAAACTTTAACAAGATCGCCTTGGTGGAAGAAAAATACTTGTATAGAATATTGGTCCGTAAACTTATCTAAATAAAGAGCACAATTGCATTTACGAAAAAAAAACTTCAAAAACCTTTAAAGTAAAAACACTTGCATAGAACATTGATCCGTAACGTAATTTAAATAAAGAGCACAATGGCGGTTCAATTGTTTTTTCCCATTTCAAAAACACCCAACGCGCCTAAAGAAACTTTCACTTCAAAAATTAAAAAATTATATTATAATTATTATTTTTAAATTGGCTGTCATGGGGACTGCCGACAGAAATGAAAACTTAAAACTGGTATTAGCGCCATCTATATTCTGTAGTAAAGCACTACGGCGCGTTGGCGACGTGAATCCATAGGTTTACCCCCTACCGAAAATCGATCAACGCGCCAAAAGAAGTTTTGACTTCAAAAATATTCGTATTTTATTTGGTTTATTATTTCAGCTCATGAGTATCCGTTCACTTCTCACTATGACTTCTCCTATAATCCACTCCTGAAACCACCTTAGAGCAAATCTCTACAGTCGCCATGCTTGTCAGATAGAATGCTAATCGCAGATTGTTGTTATTATCAGACAGGAGGACGGTGCAGCCAGTCCTCTCGACAACATAATCCCCTAACGACACAAGTTAGGTAGGGCTAGGGTGGCGTTCATGACTAGACTGACCCTGAGTTCTGTTACAAGTTAATTAATCATTATTATGGACTAGATGATCCGGTGAACGTCGTACCACGTGAGATCGATTGTTCCTTTGGGTTTTTCCTGATTTTCTCTTTTCCTAACCTTCCTCTTTTTTTGTTTTTTTCGCCTAGATACTGGGGGTATTGAGGCGAAAAAAACAAAAACACAAATCGGTCGAGCCCTTTTCGAGTTTTTGCCAGACGTACGATAGTTAATTTTTATGTAAATAATAGATAAGTACACATACATACATACATAAAAACACGCCTCCTTCCCATGGGGGTAGGCAAAAACTACAGAACGCCACCTGCTACGATCCTTACATACTCCTTTTGCCTCGTTTACGTTCATACATCTGGTCATACACGCACGCCGGTTGCGAGTACTACGCTCCTGGCTTTTCTGAAAAACATCACCAATAAAGTCAGTTTACGTCCTCCTAGGGCGTCTCGGCCTTTTCAGTCACATCTGCTTTGTAAATACATTTTGTTAGTCGCCTTTTATTCATCCTCTCAACATGACCAAACCATCTTAGCATAGATAAGTAAGTAATAAATAAGTAGGTATGCTAATTTTTAGAAACACAAGTTTAGTTTTTTGTTTATAATTCTCTAAACTAAAAAATAACAACATCACATATTTATAACATTTAATGTACCTATTTGAACTTTGTTAAACGTAACCAATCTCTTTTTCCAAAAACAAATGAAGGCAGCAATGTTTCTTTTTAAAATTTCCTAGTGTAAGCAATTACAATATAAATCAAGATATTTCAATGTGATTTTAAGATTTTATTAGTACGCAACTTGACTTGTAACAGTAATTTGGTTCGATAAAAGATGATAAATGATAATGTGTTTAAATATTATGCTATGATTAAATACGTAGAAATTAACTTGAGTTCAAATGCAAAACATTAATGAATAATATAATAAATAGTTACCATTTTATATAAGTTTAACGTCCATCTATTGACTAAAAATTCGCGCGCTTTGCCGCATTTTTGTAACGTGGTGTCAAGTAAATCGAGTACTGTTTTCTGGATCATTATATTCTAGACTGTTGAGCTGTATGGACAGTACAGCTACAAGCTAAGTGTAAAAGTGTAATTATTGTATACCTAAGTGTTATTAATTAAAAGGATTTACCACAGTTTATTTGTTTTTTCTTTCACTAGAAACACAAGTCATTAAGAGACTTAATTTAAGCGTAAGGTTTTACGCAGAATTGTGATCACAATTTAAAAGGCAAAGGTTTCAGGATGTACTTTAAACGATGTCCGTAGATATTCCAGCAAAATAAAAATGAAACAGTTTTATTCGTAACAGAACTCATGGCCACATTTAAACGTAAAATCTATGCAGTGTTGTAAGTACATCAAGTTAGGTACCTACAGCACCGTACACCTACAGGACCTACGCCGCTTGAAGCTAACTTGTTGCATAATGTATAGGATTTAAAGTTTGTGACTGCAAGTTCTGATAGGTTACTGGTACAATGGCTCGAGCGTCATACTAACCTATTTTGTACAGCTTATGGCGTAGAGGTCCAAAGGTGAAATATTTTTGTTTTTTTTTTGTTAGAAGAAAAAAAGATTAAAAAAAAACATTGAAAAATATATGTTAAATCAATGGGATGGAAAATTTATTTTAATAGTTTCAGTAATCGTTAGTTAATTAAGATTTCAATGTGATAAAAATAATAATGATCCTATTCTTGTCGCAAATCACTAATCCCTCTTTTTTCAACTAAGTCATAATATCACGCCTTGTTTCCCCGAAGGGTTGGGCAGAGGT
Source organism: Agrochola litura (assembly GCA_949152395.1). Taxonomy (NCBI): domain Eukaryota; kingdom Metazoa; phylum Arthropoda; class Insecta; order Lepidoptera; family Noctuidae; genus Agrochola; species Agrochola litura. The sequence goes on from OX424496.1 coordinate 3,050,441, forward strand.
GTCCCTGTAGCAGGTACACCCACATTTCGCCAGTTATGTTTAAGTCCCATGTAATAGGGGGCGAGCCGATTGCCATCAACCGGGCACAAATCCAAACTCCAACTTAGACATATTTTACGATTTTTTTAAACTTCCACTTTTCAGTTTGAACCCTTCTTTTAAATTTTGTAAAGGTTTTATTTGACAAGGAACACTGTAGGTAACAGTTGTTTTAACCGAGGAATAAAGAAGTTTTTTTTTTTCTAAAAACAAGCTCATCGGTAAAAATTACGAACGGCAAAAATTTTGGGGATGAACTTTCAAAAGTCCTTGCTTTGTGCTCACTTTTGTTACATCAGGTACTTTTGTACTCTTGTGCAAAATTTCATGCTGCTAGACCAATTTTAGGCTGTGCGAAGTTTGTCAGTAAATGAATTAATTTAAGAATTTTAATAAGCAAGTTGTAAATACACTGATTTGACTAATCGGGGTGCCAGCGCTGCTTAGCGGCGCTCGACAGAGTCTAATATCGCTCGACCGGAGTTAGCAGAGTTTGTCGGTGGCGTAATGCGTTCAAGCAGCGACACATTTAGAAACTGTCGTGCGTTTCGTATAGTTTTGTCGTGTATCTATTGTGTGTGAATTGCTAGTGTGATTAATTTGCTCGTAAATCATAATTTGATCTGAACTGCAAACGGTTTTTCTATTACGCAATAGCCAACACTACCCACATAGTATGCCCACAGTAGTTAAAATATGGGTGATGATAACGTGAGAGACCCTTCTCCATCAAGTAGGTAGATCTACCTAGAGAGTCAGTCTTGAATAGATCTTAAAGAATATGCAACAGTTTAATAATGCCTGCAGAACTAAGGTGAACAACGATACACGGCACGATAAAAATGTTTGAACACTGAATATTTAAATCAAGTGCGCGATACTGTGCAGTAGGTTGTATAGATATTATGCATTTTGAATAATACACGGCAAACCTTTCCACGCGTGCGTGTGTAAAATAACTAAACACCGGTTCCCGTTTTAAACTAACTTTAACGGTTTTTACCGTTAAAACGTGTTATGTACACGTTTCCTATTGAATATTCATTGGTATGAAAACATGCTTAATGGGATTTTCGCGGGTATTGGTCGAATTTTGTGGGTTTATTTGTGTTTAGGTAGAATTTTGAGGAAATGTTGGATTGTAAAATGTATTTGTGTAGTGGTTTCATTGAACTTGACTTTCGTTTCACTGCCTTATTGGTCTAGTTGTCACAAGCGCTACTGCTGAACATGAGGTCCTGGGTTTGATTCCCGGGTCGGGTAAAGTGTTATTGGAATTTTCCATCTGGAATTGCTCAGTAGCAGCCCGGAGTCTGTATTCCGGTTGATTTCAATAAGCTCGCCCCCATTACATGGGACTTAAATATAACTGGCGAAATGTGGGTGTACTATTGGTATCGACTCTGCCTAACCGTTCGGAAAATAGAGGCATGATGTTATGTTATCTTATGTTTCATTGAAATAATTTGCTAGGGCAGCAGCTGTCGTATTAAAAGTACCGTCACGAGTGGTGTTTGTAAGTACGTACGTTCGGCTTTGCACACACGCAGTCAGTTTTGCTACTAATGTTGCTGTCTAGCTCACATTATGTTTCCAAGAATACTGAACTAGAGTAAAAAAGTGCCGGTACTCCGGGAGTGCCGTAACCTTATCTAAACAAAGAGCACAATTGCGTTTACAAAACCTTTACAGTAAAAATACTTTCACAGAACATTGATCCATAACTTAATATAAATAAAGGGTTCAATCACGTTTACAAAAACCAGGTGTCGTCATGGTATTGTGAAATGAATGGTTTAGTCCCATCTCAAAAATGTATAACGCACCTAAAGAAGTTTTCAATTTAAAAAATAGACTATATTTAGTAACCTGTTCCGCTTTACTATTCCTAAAAAGCCATAAAAAAACCCTGTAAGAAATCGACACTTGTTTCACGTCTCAAAGAGTCATCCTCAGGATGACGATTGACTTGTCGTGAACCCAAACACGGCGTGTTGCCACACCGAGCGCTGGACGCAGAGACAACGTCTGCGTTTTATAATGGATTTCCGTAAGGTCACGACTGAATCAATTAACTGTCTTGAACTAGAGTACTTAACTAATATTATTTGTTCAGAGTACGTCAACACTTCACAGGTCAAGGTTTAATTTGATTTCAGGGAAATTCAGGGGGATTTCTACTTCATTAGAGCAAATATTTTCTTGAGTAATTTCCTCAAATGATTTTTTAATGTAGGTAATACTGCTGGAGGCACTTAAAGCCTGTCAGAGTTTAATATTTAATTTATCCTACAAGATGTAGGTACCGTGTTACACAGTAATTGGGTTGTGGAGGTCTTATAGGCAGTCACTCCATACTTGAGAAAAGGCTAGGTAGATGAATGACAAAATTGCAGGTATAAAAGGTATTTTAAGATAACGGATATGTAATGTAAGGTATTGTAGGTAAAAAACGAGCGAGCTTTACAATAGTCGCATATGATGTGTAATATCTGACCTCTTGGCTGACAGTACCAACCTCTCGGAAAATGGGTTGGTACCATCTGACGGCCAACTCTAGCACCGCGCACGCTCATTGGTCAAATCAAATAGCGCGCACTTCCCCGGCTTCCTGTTACACACTTCTGTCCCTTTTCACGAAATCACTCCCACAGATTGCAGAAAGCGAGAGGAAAGATATTACACATCAAAAAGTTTTTGGGTTTAATCAAGTAGACTTATCGAAGCATTTAAATCTATGTTTATTTATTTTCTCAGTGTTTCTTGACTTAAGCATTTGTTGGTGAAAAGCTTCTTTACAGAAAGCAATTGTTTGCATCTAAATTATTTTAAGTTTGTATAAGTCGATCGTGTACTATTTCCTAATCCTTCTTTTTTCGTTTTTATTTTTAGTGTATAAGTATCAGTGAAAACATTGTAAATGGCCTTCAATTTCATATTGTACATTTTGTAATTATACTATCGCTGCTATGTTTGTCAATGTCAGCGGTTTAGTTTGTCGAGCGAAAATTGTGTCGGGCTATCATTCGTCGAATAAAAGTTTCTTCGACCCATCGTTTGTCGTGAAAACAATCAGTCACACTAATAATCATAATAATCATAAATCTTTATTTATCTCAACATCTTATTACAGGCACTAATTAATAAAATGCACAATCTTAAATAGAGAAAGGTGTCTGAGGTAGGAAGGTCCTGTGTTACAGATCACCCGGCTCTCTTAGATAGGACATGTTAATTTACAAAACAGTAGAGTCAAGATATTATTGGTAAAGCAAAAGTTTGAAAAACCTAAGAAAATTAAAGAAAGCAAGAAGAAAAACAAGTCAACATAAAATTCAAAGAAACATACAATTTATGTAGGTAACATACGCACCTATATTATTATTCAATAATACATAAGTAACAAAATAAGCAAATAAAATAATAATGAGCATAACAAAAAATGAAGAATGGAAATGGGGAAATGAATAATGTTGTGTGTATTGAATGTTTGTAAGTGTAGGTGTGTGAGTGTAAATGTGTGGGTGTTAAGACATTGGTTTTAATAAATTTTCTGTGGAAATGTAGTCCAGATTTAATAGCCAAAAGCGTAATTTTCTTTTACAAATAGATTTAGTATGGGTGTAGATAGATATTTTGTTAATTGAATTATAAAGAAAAGTGCCAAGAAAACAGAAAAACTTTTGGGAGAAACTAGTATTATAACGGATGATTGAATTGTTCGTCGAGAGAGCTGATGTTCTGTCGCACCACTCATTGTCGACATATCGTACTGTCATCTTAACATTTGTCGTGTATTTGTTTGTCGCAACAATGACACGGAGTCATAAGTTAGCTGTGGGATTCCCGAAGAGAATAAAATAAAATATGAACTGATCTCATATTCCTGACCTAAAGCACATAGATTGTACGATAATGTCATCAAAGCATCGTTGCATGACAGTTTGAAATTGTAAGTGTTTAGCTATGTAAAGTGATGCCCCTCGCGTGAGCTACACAGCACGCGATACGTTGGTACTTTATAGATAAATAGTGCTGTGTTTGATCGTGAACTAACTGGTTCTGAAGAAAGAATCAGATCTGATTTAGTCTAAAAGAACATAACATAACATTATGCTTATAATCCCCAAAGGGTTAGGCAGAGGTGCACCTAAAGAAAGAAAAATAAATATTTGGTTCGTGAAACATAAATACAAATAATAAAAAAATTGTGTGGTTTTATGAAACCACAGTAAAAGTGAAACTTTTAAGCGAACTATAGGCGCCGCCATATTGGCCTTGGCTGCTCTGACGAGCGCCTTTCACTTTATCCCTACTCCGCGGCCGACCGTCACGCGACATGCAACACACAGACGAAAAAGTTTGAAACGATGTAATAAAAGTTTCACTTTAAAATGAAAAAGTGAAAATAATGTTTTAATAACAATAGTGTGCGCCTCACGGCTGCGCCAAAAAGGACCAATACCATTAGTAGTAGTCCAAAAGAAGATCCGTCGTTAATCGTATGAGGGAATTGAACACCTTGTAACTTTTTATAGGTATTCGAACTTGTATAATTCCGTATACAAAGGTGCTCGTCGCTAACTAATGACAGCCGCACGGGTCGATCGACCAGGTTAAGCTACGCTAGCCACGGTTGGTCCGTGCATGGGTGACCATCATTACACACCAAGACCCCGTGCCTTTTCCCGCAGGTACCAAAAGAATGCAATCTCGTTTTATTTTCTACGAGAGAAATCCAATTAAGTGCATTGGTGGTTTAGCTTGACTTGACTTGTGGGGAACCGTTTATTTCTTTTTAGCTCGTGGTTAAGTAATAACAGCCGCATGGTTCGATCCATCAGGTTAAGCTACGCTTGCTGGGGTTGGGCTGTGGATGGGTGACCATCTTAAAATACCGAGACTCCTCCGTGCATCGGTAAGCACGTTAAGCCGTTGGTTCTGGCTGTTATTTGTAGATCTTTGACAATCGTTACGAGTAGTTAGAAGCCCAAAGTCTGACAATCAGTCTTACCAAGGGGTATCGAGTTACCTAGTAAAATACTGGTATTCAGTTGCATCCGGTTAGACTGGAAGCCAACCCCAACATAGTTGGGAAAAGGCTATGCAGATGATGATGATTATAATTCCGTATACAATGTGTTGTAAAAACCCTGTCCGATCCGAAAGGGGCACTTAGATACTGCAATAACATTACCAAAAAGTAATAAAAAAAACTTGATATTATTGAAAATTAAAACGTTATTGCTATTTAAAAGTCACGTTTTTAGTACAAAAATTAACACAGTTCCTTAAAAAATTGGTAATTTTTCAACAGGGGTCATAAGTTATGACTTGTAGACACCCGCTAAACGACGGCCGCCCGCGCCCCATGCAATAAACCGATAACATACCCCATTGAAAAAAAGCGGCAATTTTTTTTTAAGCTATTGCATAACTTTTATCGCGGGCTTTGAGCGCGGCGACCGAATCAAGAAATTCTGTAACGTAACGAAAATAAAACCTAACACCCTCCACTCCGTCTACCATGTAATGACGGTTCCCATGACAACGTGATGTTGTTTTGGGAACGTAATTTTTGTTTTATGTCATCACGTTATCATCCCAAGTGTAGCGTTGACAAATAGGAAGTGTGGAGGTTACAAATGCTATGCAATAGCTTTACCGTGGCAGTCCCCGAGTGCCACACGTTTTTGTTTTCTTTTTTGTAGTATGATTCTTAACAACACGCTGTATAAGTATCGTAGAATTAAATACAAGGAATTGGTGATTTGCTTTACTTGCCAGATTAGTAGGTACTTCACGAGACATGCTGAATCAGCACCCTAATGGCTTAGTACGCGATCAATCACAATCTGAATCGTTTTGAAAGAGAATTTATTTGCTTCATAAGTTCGAAAAAAATCTGCTCAACAACGTACATAACGCAATGAATGTTGTTGAACTGTCAAATGAAACAGATTACTCTTAATCATTTACCAAAAATTCGTTCGCAATAAAATTAGATAGCAGTGCTTAGCATTAGTAAAAGTGAATATTAGCCGATGATTTATTTATTTAGGCCGCGACCTATAAACTTTACCTAGATCGTTCTTTGAAATAGGCAGAGGAACGTCTTTATTTTTTTGCTATTGTAGTTTGACAGTTCTGCGACAGCAGTGACAGGAATCAAATTTAGCCAGAGTATGCGCTTAGTAACGTTTATAGATCTCAGCTGTTGTGACAAGTCGCGTTCAGCTACTAACAATAATTAGTACTAAGCTCGTGTAAACTAGGCATTTTATAAAAGTTGCATCACTGATGCGTAGAATGCGGGTCAGTGACATTCATCCTGAAAACGGTGGTGGAAAGCCCTTACTCCCCTTTTCTGAGGCACTATGTGGAGAGAATGGTCAGGTAACATTCCTTGCTTTATCGTTCTCTGCACACCCTGCCGCAGTTACCAGCTAAACTTATTCTTTTTTAACCGACTTCCAAAAAGGAGGAGGTTATATGTTCGTCGCGTATGTTTTTTTTTTTTTTTTTTTATTTTTTTTTTATTTATGTCCACCGATTTCTCCGTCAATTGTGGACCGATTTTGAAAATATTTTTTTTGTTTGAAAGGGTATGCTCTCGAGGTGGTCTAATATAAATTTTATTAACTTTGCTTTGATCGTTTTTGAGTTAGCTTCAATAATTCGTACTTTTTTCCCACTTAGTATGTAAATGATATGATAAGTTCCTGTCACTGGTAGCAGGTAGTGGTATTCGAATGTGTGTGGGGTAGGTACCACAACTAAAAAGTGAAAAATAGAAACTTTTTAACAAAAAAAAAAACAACCGACTTCCAAAAAATACACTACAAAGTGAAAAATAACTTTAATTTCGGAAGTCGGTGGCAAAAAACGAAAATACAAAACCCAAGACACCAACTTCCAAAATTAAAGTTATTTTTCACTTTGTAGTGTATTTTTTGGAAGTCGGTTGTTTTTTTTTTGTACTACTAACACTAGTGATAAGGTATTTTACTAACAAATTGGACCATATTGTTGTCCGAACTAAATTAATAAATAAAAGATAGGAATACATCTTGAATGCACGGTGAACTTAACGACAATACGCGAATTATCCAGTGCTAGTGCACAGTTCTTTGTAGCAAACCAATCACAAGACTACAAATAAAACATAAAGAAGTAGATGGACGCAATTGGAGCTAAATTATTGAATGCGGTCACGACTCGATCCGAGATTACCTATAATGGATATTGTTAGCCCACAAATCAAATTAAACTGTACTAGCTTTTTCTGCGACTTTGCCCACTTCGGAAATAGAGAAAGTTAGATTTTATTTTCCGATACAAACTTTTACAAAATCTTTTTCTTAGTGCACATCGATACCTTCTAAGGTTTTTATTTTCGTTTATTCTTTCTATTTTATGTGGTTGCCTGCGTTTTAATTAAAATCTCAAGTTTTAAATGTGCACTGTAATTAAGTGGTCTGTAAGCTGTTGTTTTTGACAGCATCAACTAGGTTCAAAAGAGCTATATGAAAGAAAGGATTAATATATTTTCCTTTGCAGTTCTCGAAGTATGCTAAAAAACTACTATCAACATGCTTGAATGTTAATGGTGGTTTTTAACCGACTTCGAAGAAGGAGGAGGTTATATTATGTGTTCGTCTGTATGTTTTTTTTTAAATGAATGTTCATCGATATTTTCGTCACTAAACTTGTGGACCGATTTTAAATTTATTTTTTATTTGGTAGAGAAAGCCTGCATAGTGGTTCCATTTAAAATTTATTAACTTTGTTTGGGTAGTTTTTGACTTAGCTTCGTTAATACGTATTTAATAATTCACTTTGTGTATTGTCTTTGATGATGTTAAAATACTTAATTTCACTGTTGTTTACTTAGAAAGTAGTTCTTAAACGAATTGGTACGGGATAGGTACCATAGCTAAAACTGAAAAATAAAAACGTTATTTTTCAAAAAAAAAAAATTACTAATAAGTGACAATGGTGCCGATTCCCTTGTTCACAAACTAAACTAAATTTATGTTCAGTGTATTTTTTTCTTTCTATTTCATTAAGAAAAGGACAGAAGATAAATTTTAGTTTAGTCCTGTTAAATTAATCAGCGCTTGACGTAAATTGACGTAATTTTGGTAGGCAAGTTTTTAATTACGTCTAAACTTGTATGGAGTAGTGACAGGCGCTGATTAATTTGACAGGACTAAACTAAAATTTATCTTCTGTCCTTTTTTTAATGAAATAGAAAGAAAAAGATGCACTGAACTTAAATTTAGTTTAGTTTGTGAACAAGGGAATCGGCACCAGTGTATCTGTATTTTAGTTTTTTGCCACCGACTTCCGAAAAAAAAAGTTATTTTTGAAAGTCAGTTTTTCTTTTGTAAAAGGGAAATCAAAATTGAAATTAATAGTTTTAAAATAACTAAATAATTTATCCAATAAACACATCGAGATGAAAAAAGAAAGCATTCAAACTTATTTCTTTAAGTAAATGTATTTAATTTCTTTATTTTTCTTTAATCACCAATGTCTCTGCCAAGCGTGGTGATTGAGCTTCTACCAAAATCAGTCTACAAAGATAAACATTATTAACTTCTGTACATTAGTAAGTGATCAAACTAATTACTCAATAGCTTAGCAGTTTCGACGGTAGACCATTAATCGAATTAAGTTGGTACCAATCAGCTAACATTTATACTGCTTTATTAGTTCCAAGTCGGGCTGGGATCCCGATCAAAATTGAATTCCAATAAATTTCATGAGCGCTATGCTTTATTAATTAAATTAAAATTAGTTTGATATTAAAAGGGAGTTTCCTGTTTGAGTTTCTGTGTCAACCTTTATTAGTTGAACTTTTTTACCTTTGAACTTTTATTGAAAGAGAATTAAGGCGTAGTCATAACTTTATATTTATATTCGGTCATATTTTTTTACCATTTGTGTCCAAAATTGGTCGGTATTTTCTGACAAACTTTTGACATAAAAGGATTCCTTTTTCAAGCATCTAGGTGATGAGTCAAAGGGTTTGAAGACGATCTTTAGCTGTTCAGTCAAAATACCTAAAAACAATACTGAGACGATGCTTCTTAACTTAAAACACACTTGAATCTTACAAATATTATTTCATAATAACAAACCAATAAGCATCTACGGATATTAAATACCTACCACAAAGAGAAAAAATAAGAAAATCTATATAAGATTATTCCTTCAGTCAGTATTTTCTTTTGTCTATTGTTTTTTCCAATTATAAGACAAGAGAAACTTAAGTATGACGTAATTGGATTTTCCGCTATACTAAAATGTTCCAAGTATCAGTTGAACTAAGAAATTGTACTATTAAAATAGTTCTCATTATAATTTTACAAGGAATGTTCAGTATTGTTTCGAAACTTCGGATCTATAATTTTATTTATGTTGCTACGGGCTTAGCCATGAATTTTATACCTATTCATATTCTCTTTATTTTGAGTAATTTTCTGTAGTATAATGACAGGACTAACTTTTGAATGTTTGACCTTTTATTTTAGTATGGTGGCCAAAGTTAGGCCATAGAAATTAGACCGTCCAAAAGTACGTTGGATTGACGATGTCAAAGTCGCGAAAAAACACCTTAATGAGGAACACACGGAACCGCGAAGTATGCCGGAAGAGAGGGAAAGCCTATAACCAGCAGCAGGTGACATTCTCAGACATTTCGTATGACAACCATCAACTACCGTCACTCATCTACAGACTAACCCCTCACAAATCAGGTAACTTTAATGAAATTCAGGTATGTGCGACTCGTTTCGTATCAGGAGGAACAAAGAAGACATTAGTGAAACGCTAGTGTATTTCCGTCTCCTACAATGTATCCGTCGCAGGCGTTTTAAACTATGTATGTAATTTAGGAAATGGTGTAGAAGAATTTTATCACGCAATGTGTAATTTGTAAGCTAATTTAAGATTTAATAAAAATAGATCCAAATTGTAGGCAACTGTATAGAAAAGGTGTTATAAAAAAAACAACACAACACAAATGTATGTAGTACGTAAGTGCAATTTAATGTTGTAATTTTAAGAGTGTGAGCCTGGAGATCTGTTATACAGGTCCCGAACCCAGTATAGACTCCAGCTCTCACAACGGTTTGAATCTGCCTGTAACCTATATACCCTGTACACAAACACACAAACATCGTGAAAAAACCAGCATGCCTGAGAGATATTTCTCGCTGGCATGTGAAGCCAAGTCAAAATCAGTCCCATGGGCGGCTTTAAAACTCTGACACCAGGTTAGTCACTAACCACACGAAACGAAGATGAAAAAGAAGCAAAAAAAACAGTGGCACTCCGGGAGTGCCGACAGAAGTGAAAACTTGAACAAAATCGCCTTGGTGGAAGAAAAATACTTGTATAAATTGGTCCGTAACCTTTTCTAAATAAAAAGCGCAATCACGTTTACAAAAAAAAAACTTTCAAAACCTTCAAAGTAAAAATATATATAATAAATATTTGAATAGAAAATTGATCCGTAACGTAATACAAATAAAGAGCCCAATCACGTTTACAAAAATGAGGTGTCGGTAACGGTGTCACGAGTTCAATTGTTTTTTCCCATCTCAAAAATGCCCAACGCGCCTAAAGAAGTTTTTACTTTAAAAACAATAATAATATCAGCCTGTAATTATCTCACTGCAGGGCGAATACCTTTTCTCATGCAGAGATGAAATAAACATTAAAACGAGAGTTATAGCGCATTTACGGTTTCAGATCATTAAAACCTGGTTTTCTCACGTTTAAATTTACTGTTAGTCTTTAGTCAACGTACAATACAATAGACGTGGATATAAGTAGTAACCTGTTCCGCTTAGCTATTCCTAAAGAGCCATAAAAAACCCTGTAAGAAATCGGCACGTGTTTCACCTCTCAACGAGGCATCCTCAGGATGACGATTGACTTGTCGCGAACCCGAACATGGCGTGTTGCCAAACCAAGTGCTGAACGGAGAGACGTTAACGTATAAAGTAAATAATATCCCATCAAAAACATAACATGTAAAAAATGCAACGCAGTTATTTTACCGCAAAAAGATGCAAGTGTGTTAATTTATTCAGTACCTATCGACTTGTCATCTTTATTTCTATAGGTAGTAAATTTAATGACTTGGCCATCGCGCGGCAACATAATCACATAAGAATAATCTACTATTTTAAATAGTCCTAATTAAATAAAGCGCAGTGCTAATATTAGATACGAGTAGATTTTGCTGTATGTAGAGTGCAGATTCTATTGCTGTGTGTGATTGCCAATTCATTTTATTTATTAAAGAAATAAAGATGACAATTACACATATGTTTTAAAACATTTCAATTAATCAAATTGTTTGGGTCGTCTCAAAGAAATAACATAATGGGTGTTTACTTATTATTTATCTTTTATGTACCTGCAGGCCCTTGTAGGTTTTATGTACTACTAGGTAAATGTCTTACCATTCCACCTTTTAACACCACTTGGTATTACCTTTCAAACTAATTAGTTTGCCCACACAAACACTACTTCGATTTAAAATAATAGTGCTCAAGATAGTAAAAAGATAGATAGAAAAGATAGGATAGATGATCCTCAGTAATATGATCCGCTGCTCTCCGTTCAGAGCTCGCCCAAAGAAAATAAGATTTTTCTTTTACACTTTTTCCAATCAACTTGCAAATTAAATTTATAAAAAGTTCATTACTTTCAAGAAAGCAATTAGATTAAGTGCGATGTTGTGGTGACTAGGAGAGTATGAACCTACTTGGGTATCTACCAGGTTTTCAGGTTTAAAAATAACAATGATAGTGACAGAAAATAACCTGCACCCTGTTACGTAACACCCTAGTTTTTTAAATTTGCATAATAATTACCGTTGAAAAAGTCCGCTGATCAAAAATAAGATCATCGCATTAGAAAGTCGGGGTATTTTATTTGATAAACAATATTTCCATGACAGCTTTGTTAAATATTAAATAAAAGCTTTTGTGGTAACGACTGCGTTATAAAATTAGGGTGTGCAAGTTCTAATGGTCTAAAATCGCTATCGTGAAGTGAGCAAGGGACTTCACTTACAAATAAAATTAAATATTTAAAATAATAATAGCTTTTTCAAGAACTGCCTCATTAGTTTAGTAGTCGCAAACGCTAACTGCTGAGCATGAGGTCTTTGGTTTGATTCCCGAGTCGGGCAAAATGTTATTGAGTTTTTCCATCTGGGATTTCTGAAAAGCAGCCCGGAGTCTGGATTTGTACCCGGTTGATGGCAATAGGCTTGCCCTCATTACATGGGACTCAAGTATAATTGGCGTATTGTGGAGTTACACCTCTGTTTAACCCTTCGGGGAATACCAGCGCGATGTTGTGTTATCTAATACCTTAAAACGAGCAATTGTTGTAAATATATAATTTGAATCTCGGAAACGGCTCCAACGATTTTTATGAAATTTAGTATGCATGGTTTCGGAGGTAATGTATCGATCTAGCTAGGTTTCATTTGTAGAAAACGTCGTACCAAAAAAATACCGAGCCTAGCTCGGTCATCCAGATATTGTAGTTAAATTTTTAACAACTTTTCTCCCAGAAATAGGCTATAAATTGTACTCGATACTCCACTTGAGTATGGATTACAATAACCTATTTCAACATTGGTGCCATCTCGGGCAAAACCTGGATGAGGCTGATACAGGAGCGTGGGGATTGGCACAAGAAAAGAGAGGCCTATGCCCAGCAGTGGGGGAAGTCGGGGTGTGGGCGATGATGAATTTACACGAATCCATAGATCATCATCATCTGCCTAGCGTTTTCCCAGCTAAGTTGGGGTCAGCTTCTAATCTAACCGGATGCAGCTGAACACCAGTATTTTACATGGAGCGACTGCCTATCTGACCTCCACAACCCAGTTTTTGAGTAACACTATACCTTTTGGTAAGACTGGTTGTCAGACTTTCGGGCTTATCCCGTAACAACTGTCAAAGATCTACAAATGACAGCCGGGACTAACGGTTTAATGTGCTTTCCGAGGCACGGAGGGGTCTTGGTATGTAAAGATGGTCACCCATCCATGGACTAACCGCGGCAAGCGAAGCTTAACGTGATCGATCGACCCGTGTGAATATTATAAATGCTAACACCGTCTATCTATTACTTTTTCACGACTAAACCACAGAACCGATCGGTATGAAACTTGACAGATAAGTAGCCTGGGACAGAAGGACATACTAAACGCTACTTTTCACATTGGACATTAAAAAAATTAAATACAAAATACAGTTAATTGATTCAGGCGTAACCTTGCAGAAATCCATTATAAAATACAATAGACGTTGTTATATTTAGTAACCTGTTCCGCTTAACTATTCCTAAAGAGCCACACATCGAGCGCTGGATCTGCGACCAGTGTTCGGTGTGGCATCATGACGTATCCGGGTTCGCGACAAGTCAATCGTCATCCTGAGGATGTCTCGTTGAGAGGTGACACACGTGTCGATTTCTTACAGGTTTTTTTTTGGCTCTTTAGGACTTGTTAAGCGGAACAGGTTACTAAATATAACAACGTCTATTGTTTTATACAAAATACACCCAGAAGAAGTCACAGGCAATAGTTAGTATTACATATTTAGAATAACTTTTTACCACAACTGAAATAATATTAATCTCAGCTCCGTACCGGTTTTCCCCTCAGAGCATTTATATTCTCTAAGGTTTTCCCAGAATCAAGGTAATATATTCTGTGGAATACACGAGAGTTATATTTCTAACACATAAAACATCACGCCTTGTTTTACCGAAGGGTTGGGCAGAGGTGTATCTAAAGTACACCCACATTTTGCCAGTTATGTTTAAGTCCCATGTAATAGGGGGCGAGACTATTGCCATCAACCGGTCACAAATCCAGACATATATTGTTGAATTTCTAAATCCATATTATTATGAAAATACCAACTTTAAGAGTTCTATGAAGCATTAGCATAAAAGTAAAAATATTAAATGATAATTATCTACATATACATCTTATAAAATCGTAATTTCTTGTCTGTGTGTGTGACTGATTAATTCGTCTAAACTTCTCAATGGATTTTGATGCGGTTTCACCATAATTTAGGGAATTTATTCCGGAAAGTTAAAAACATATTAGGTATGTATAATATATCCTATACTATTAAACGAGCAAGATTTCTGTATATACATATAGATTTGTACTCACGTTCTCGAAATCGGCTTTAACGATTTCGATGAAAGTTGCAAAATTAGGTTTACGGGGACGAAAAATCATCGATCTAGCTAGGTCTCTTAACTAAAAAAAAAAATTTTCTCCGTATTTTCACCCGAGCAGAGCTCGGTCGCCCAAAATATAGAACAAGATACCTAATGTATAATGCCATGACAATAATGGCATTAGAATAATGAGCATGGCAGCATGGAATAAGTAGGTAGTATACATGGATTAGTATACTATTAAATGAGCATTCTCTATTTTCACCAGAGCAGAGCTCGGTCGCCCAGGTACTTAATGTTTAACTTAGATAGCACAGAAATGTCGATGTTTTGACAAGTCGCCACAGCGTATTTCCAATCTATACAAGGCCAGAACGCAGCCATAGGAAACTGCTCGCGTATACATTGTAATACTATTTTTTAATCTGTGATTACAAAGTATACATGAATTTTTCGTACTGCTCGTGTATAGTTTGTAACGCGGACGCGCGCGTCCTGGTTCCAAACTATACTACATCACTTACGCCTGACAATAGCTTTTAAATATACAGCTTAATCAAAAAAGAACAAAAATGTGAACAGGGTTTAATGGGTTAGGTTAGGTTAGAACCGTGACCAACCGCGCGCGAGCCGAGCGAGCGCAGCGAGCGGTGCCGTGGCAGCGGCCGGCGAGCGCTACTTCCAAGTTGCTCGCAGTCAGGTAGGCTATTTAATATTCGTGCAAGGTGCATTACGTTGCAAATAAGTTGGATACCAGTTCACAATTAGTCGCAATTTAAACACGATTAGTCCGTTTGCGTACTGGCACTGTATATTATGGAATAAGGTAGTTAATAAGGTCACTACGAAGTATACGCGATTATTAGCGTACTACTCTTGTATAGATTGGAAGACCTTAGTAAAAAAAGTGATTTCCAATCTATACGCGAGCAGTTTCCCATGGCTGCGTTCTGGCCTTGTATAGAATAGAAAGACGCGTCGCCACAACAGTACATTGTATCCGTGCGAAGAAAGAGCGGGTTGTTAGTAAAGATTTTTTCTTTATTAGTGATGCCTTGAGGGTTAAAGAACATACTAAGTAGTTATGTTCATTGTGGTTTTTTTGCTTGGGAAGTCTTCTCAAGCATGAGGGTTTAAAAAACGCAAGCACTTATATGACTTTTCCAAAATCAAAATATCCTAAATTTATTTTAGATATCACTAACTAACGACTAGCGTCCATGACGCTAATCAACTGTGATGTGTTTCAAAGTCTAATGATTAAATAGCCAGAATGTCAGAGCATTAGTATTTATTTATTTAAACTTCTCGCACACAATAAGGTACAAAAGCGGACTTAATGCCTTAGGCATTCTCTACCAGTCAACCAAGGGTGGTGAAGAGATAAGATGGCAGGTGCTCTAATTGAGAGGAGATGATAATAATAATAAGAAATATTAAAAAGATAACAAAATACATTATAAATTAAATAGGTACCTACACAAGTACATAAATAGGTTAAAAACATTATATGTATATATATATATATAGGATACAAATTTAAAGGAAAAGAGGTAAGTAATTGAGATGACTCTACGCTATTTGTATTGATATTACAATGGCAGTCTGTAGTTAATACAGTGTACAGTATATTTTTAATCTGCCCAATATTTTTCCCAACTATGTTGGAGGTCGTCTTTTAGTCTAACCGGACGCAGCTAAACATGGAGCGACCGCCTATCTGACCTCCACAAAACCCAGTTACTGGGTAACCTTTGGTAGGGCTATGGGTATCTTTTTTCATCTAAGACTAACAATGGTATACGAACAATTTGTTTGATAAAAGCCACAAAATGACCTAGTTTACTATACAATGCACATGGTAAATAAAAAATATAATAAGTGCAGACGCCAAGCACGGCGACGATCGATGTTCTAATTTTAACTTACTAACAACTAGCAGAGGGAGTGTATAAACAATTTACCTACGTAAGATTACTAGGTATTTTTATATAAAAACTTATTTTTTGTTAGCCTACATTGTGTCCCACTGCTGGGCAAAGGCCTCCCCTTTTTCCTTTCAAACCTCTCTATTTTGTGCAATCTCTGGCCATGTTGGCCCCACAAACATGATCAGGTTCGTCACATCACCTTAGCCTCGACAACGATGTCAATCTCAGGCGTCCAGTGAGTGACGATCTTTGTTCTTCTCTCCGGGTGCACTTATGTGACGTGGGTACTCGCACTTCTGAATAACATCACGACATTTTTTTTTCGACGGAGTAGCCACAGGTGTATATAGTACACCCCCACATTTCGCCAGTTACATTAAACTCCCGTGTGATAAGGAACGAGCCCATTGCCATTAACCGGGTACAAATACAGACTCCGTGCTGTTACTGAGAAATTCCTAATGGAATGGTATTTTTAACCGACTTCCAAAAAGGAGGAGGTTATATGTTCGTCGCGTATGTTTTTTTTTTTTTTGTGTATGTGCAACGGTTTCTCCGTCATTTGTGGACCGATTTTGAAAATTCTTTTTTTGTTTCAAAGGGTATGCTCCCAAATTGGTCCCATATAAATTTTATTAACTTTGCTTGGGTAGTTTTTGAGTTAGCTACAAGATACGTATTTTTTTCCCACTTATTATGTAGATGATATGATAAGTTCCTGTCACTGGTAGCAGCTACTGGTATTCGAATGTGTGTGGGGTAGGTACCACAAGTAAAAAGTGAAAAATAAAAACTTTTTACAAAAAAAAAAACAACCGACTTCCAAAAAAAAAACACTATAAAGTGAAAAATAACTTAATTTCGGAAGTCGGTGGCAAAAAACGACAACACAAAACCCAAGACACCGACTTCCGAAATTAAAGTTATTTTTCACTTTGTAGTGTTTTTTTTTGGAAGTCGGTTGTTTTTTTTTTTTGTAAAAAGTTGTTACTATTGTTTTTTCCTAAATGCCAGCATTGTACTTTATGTTGCACTAAGCTGGTTTTAATGCTTAAATTGAAAGGCATATCTTTCCATTCGTTTCTCGTGATTTCTGAGAAATTCATTTTTATTATAAATAGTAGACTTCTTAAATTCTTAGATAAATATAAAACACTATCCAAAACACAATTTGGTTTTAGGCAGAATATATCTACCGAAGACGCAGTTACCGCCTTAAACTCGCTAGTTGCCAACCAACTCGATAGAAAAAATAAATGTTTAACCATCTTTCTGGATCTTCAAAAGGCATTCGACACCGTCTCTGTGCCAATCCTTGTGAACAAACTAGAAAACATTGGTGTAAGAGGAACTTCACTCAATCTTCTTAAAGATTATCTATCTAACAGGATGCAAAGGGTTAAGCTGGGGCAATACGTCAGTTATGATGCAGAAGTGTTATACGGCGTGCCTCAGGGTAGTGTTTTGGGACCCACACTCTTTTTAATATATATTAACGATCTCTGTAATATGAAAATTAATAATGCCAAAGTATTTTCTTATGCAGATGACACGGCTGTCGTTTTCTCGGGGAGTTCCTGGGATGACGTACAGCAAAGTGCGTCATGTGGTATGGCCCAAATTTCTATATGGCTAAATAATAATCTACTGACGTTGAACACCTCAAAAACTAATTATATATGCTTTAGTATATGTAATCGCACACAACCAGATAAGGACCTCACAATTAAAGTTCACAAATGTGGTGACACTCAAAGCGAAACCTGTGACTGCCCTACCATCAATAAGGTCACCCAAACTAAATATTTGGGTATCATGATTGACCAGAGATTATCTTGGTATCCTCACCTTGAGCAGGTCTCAAATAGGATTCGTAAACTCAGCTGGATTTTTAAAACACTGAGATATGTTGTTCCAAAAAATGCTACTGATACCGGAGACCCATTTGGAAATCTATTAAAGGATATTTATATTGCTTTAGTGCAGTCTGTTTTGGTGTACTGCATCCCAATTTGGGGAGGGGCAGCTAAATCCAAATTTATTACTGTGGAACGAGTTCAACGAGCCCTAATAAAAATCATGTTCTTTAAAAGGATTAGATTTCCCACCGAGAGTCTTTATCAGATAAGTGATTTGCTTTCGGTGAGAAAACTTTACATTGTTCAGACTATTTTGAAAAAACACAAAGAGCTGCCTTATGATACCGCTATCTTATCAAAAAGGAGGAAAGATGTTATAGCACCGATTCCTCAAACAAAAACCAGGTTTTGTAGCAGGCAATACGAGAAACGGTCATCTCAACTCTATAATAAAATAAATAAAGAAATATATATCTACACCAAACAATTTCTAGAATGTAAAAAACTTGTCATCAAATGGATAAAACCACTATCATATGAGGACACTGAGGCCCTCCTGCAGCACACATCATAACTCACTCATTCATGCACACACTTACTCTCCTGCACAACTTTTACAACTACACACATACAGGTCACACACACACACACACATCCTACACTAACATACATCCCATAACACAAATCACATAATTATGCCCACCTCACCTCACATTACATACACAAAACGCACACTAAGTTATATTTAATCTAATCTAATCTAATTCTTAAAATTGTAATTAATTTATAAATAGTAAACAGTGGCATCTCTTGTGTACATTATGTAAATTTAAGTTACGGAAGAGTGGAGTGTCCTAATACAGGCATTTACTTGCTTAAAGGGACACTTCTATCACTAGTATGTACTGCCGTACATTGTTTAAAATACGGTTAAACCCATAAAGTAGTTTCAGAGATATCGGACAAAAACCTGCGAAATGATGTCTCTTCCAAACGAATAAAGATATAAAAATCTTTCTAAGAGACAAATGTCACTGGTTTATCAACGATTTTTTTTTGGGGTATGAAAACTGAAAACATCTTTCAGTCTTACAATAAAACAGATATTTGTAATTAAGCTTAGCATTTCTTCCCAGTTTAGTAATTAAATACTGCATAATAATAGGGCTAACCCTACTCTAACGGTATTATAACGTAGTAATTGCTTTAGAATTGTACTACTAAAAATTTTATTTAAAGTTTTCAAAAAATACGTCATTACAATACGGCTAAGCTGCATAACTATGATATAATCAAGTAATGACTGTAAAATTAAGGTTTAGCCCCTTGGTTTATAAACAAGTTAAGGCACTTAGTGATCATTATAATCAAGTAATTGTGTAATAATATATTAAGCGGCGTCAAGTTAAACGGTATTGCTTACTTAAAACAAGGCTACTCATACTTCGCTCGCGGTTAGCCGTTTTATAGATAAGCAATGACTTACAATTATTCGAGAAAAAAAAAGAAAACAAGCAAGCAAATTAAACAAATTATTTATTAATCATTTATTTCAAACAATTTTAAATGGTTATCAATAACATAAATAATTATTTTTGACATTTGGGCTTAGTAATATTCATAATTAAATCACAATATTATCTTAATATCAAAACATTCTCTAACTTAAAACCCTGGAGTGAAAAGTGTCTTAAGATAATAAAAAAATATAACCATCTATCTCACTAGCTGCAGT
Source organism: Agrochola litura (assembly GCA_949152395.1). Classification (NCBI taxonomy): domain Eukaryota; kingdom Metazoa; phylum Arthropoda; class Insecta; order Lepidoptera; family Noctuidae; genus Agrochola; species Agrochola litura. The sequence continues at coordinate 3,070,243 of OX424496.1, forward strand.
TGTCATAAAACAACCTGCTATAACAATTTTCTTCAGTCTTAAGACTATTATATAGCTTTCTAAATTTTACAATATAATCAGTCTTTAACTAAAAAATTATCACAATCATGTAATCAACTGAGTCCTCTATATAGAATTAAATCTAATAGGGGTCCCTATTAGGTTTAATATGTAATATAATTAATAATTAGTAATAAATATATAATTATTAATAATAAAGACTAAATAATTTAATATATAATATAATTATTTAGTCTTATGGCACTAAGTAATATATACATTTAAGTAGTTATATTAAAATAAAAAAAGAATTGTAGGTACTTGGGTATTTAAAATGGCTTTCTTAGGTTTAGGTAGTCCTCCTTGAATTTTTGGTCGTTTCTGTGTTATTGTTTGTAGGCAATCCATTCCAAAATACCATTTTATGTTTTGGAATGATAGGCGACAATTTAGTTATTAAGTTAGATTTACGTTCCTCATCAATGCCTTTCGGCTGTGTCCGGAAGCTTATGTTGGTACGTGGATTTCTTAAGTACTTGTCATTTAAAAATTTAAAACTTGAGTATTCATCACTAAAATCATTTTTATACAACATGTCATAACTTGACCTCTTAAACGAGACTTGTGTTATATTTTTCAGATAGACTCTAGGGCATGCTTGCTGAATTCGCCGCTCAGAGACATTATTGGGTAAATTGAGAAATTCATTTGCTTGTAGCGCTTTGACAGTTACTCTGCCATTGTTTGCAGAGGCTACAGCTTCCTCAAAATCTGAAAAGTCATATATTTTACCCTTCTTTTTCATTGCAAGTTCCACTTGATGGTGGAACTGGTCGCAGCTCATGAAGGTGTGGCCGGGTTCGAAGTAGTGTAAAGTTATTGTTTCTGTACTTATAACGTCACTGTTTACTAGGTCGACTAACATGGAATAAAACAGCCAATTCTTGTTCTGTGATGTACAATTATCTAACCAGATATTAACATTCTGAACGTCTCGATGACGAAGGAAAAAACTGTAGTACGCGCTCATAATATCCTCTTGTTTTCTACCGGCTATTCCGTCGTGCCAAATTGCAGCAAGAGGTTTCGATTCCTTTGATATTTTTCCAACCGGTGCAAAGGATTGGTTAAAGAGCGTCAAACGGGGACAAAATATAACCGCTTTGAACATCTCCATTCTAGGCAGCATGATAACTTTTTCTAGATCGCCGCTAAAATAAATACTATTTTCGTTTTGCTTTATAGCTTTGTGAGCATCATAAAGGGCTCTAGCTTTTTTGTATCGATCATGATGCTTAGCCCAAGCCAAGCAAGTGTCACAATCAGGAAAACATTGCTTACGAACATCATGGCTTGTTTCTTTAGTGTGATGTTTGTATGATTCGCACTGTTCGCACTCCTCATTCCCGAGCCGAGTGAAAGATATATTCATTGATTTTAAGTGAGATCGATATAAGTCATAACTGAGTTTTGACTCGGGATTTTTTGAACAAAAGTCTTTATACATAAAATTTATATTAATGTCATTGGGCAAATAACGCCGATTTGGTGCGTGCTCTCTACGGTAATGAGGAGCGCTGGGATTGAATGATTCAACATGTTGGTTGAGTAAATCACGATTAAACGCCGGTTTCTTGGTATGTTTACCACGTTTATCTGTATCTTTTTCAGTATCGAGACAGGTGGTAAGTATAAGATCATTGTTTCTATTGAAACCTAAAGTTGTTAAAAAAAAATTTTTACATACTTGTCTTACGGTTCCGTCATTTTTCTGCAGCGTAAAAGTTCTTTTGGGGTTTCTTTTAGGGTCAGATGTGTACTTACGCTTGGGAATGGCTACAATATAGTTTGACCTTATAAACATTCTCATTTCCCCGCGTTGCAGACTCCAATATGTTTTATTTATATTCTCACGTTCAGATTCATCAAATACAGAACTACATTTTTTTATACATTTCTCGTCACATCCAGGTTTTACAGTATATTTCAAAAGTTTTTGTTTTTTTCTTTGGATTTCTCGCTGTTTCACACTGCTATTGTACTTTTTTCGTTTCCGCGCTGTTGAACCTTCTTCACCTTCATTATCACTGGTGGCTGGGTTGTCAAATGGTGGCATTGATATAATAACAGCAGCATCAGTCGACGCTCGTCTCTTTTTGAAAACAGGATCGTGAACAGCAGCTCTTTCGCCATTGTTAAATGAGTGACGTCGAGATATAACTTTATTGGGAAAGGAAGGCACACATTTTTCTTTCTCTGCTTTAGAGCTTCTCTTACCTTTTCTTTGAGATATGCATTTTATTTGGGACTTATGAGCAAGTGTTTTTTTAATATTCCTGTCCGTATCACTCTCTTCACTTGAATCGACGTAATTAGATGTAACCTCGTAGTCCTTGTCCTTAACCGAATCATCCGAATCAAAGTCACAGAAGATTGGAGACAGAGAATGTAAAGACGGCGGTATAGTTTCATCGCAGTACAGGAAACTGGAATCTGAAACTTTTGATGTACCAGGTTGAGGATTTGCATATAAATCGATGCCATTATTAGCTGAAGGACTAGAAGGATCACTTTCATTTAATGAATTTGGCATGCTTGTTAAGCCAATGATTTGTTCTTGAATACGTAATTTGGGTGGTTCGACAGGTACGACCTCTCTATTCACAATGCTCATCATGTTCTGAATTCTTTGTGGAACCCCGGAGCGTCTACAATAATGACAGACACAATTAGTTAAATACCTAATTTAAAAAAAAAAATTAATTTAAAAAAAACTTATAGGTAGGTACTTTATTATTCTATATCCTCGTCGTCAACGCAATAATGCGTAAGAATAGGAAAGAAGGTAAAAAGCAAAAAAGCGCGCGAAAGCCCATGTCTGATAGGTATTCGTTTCAAACATACCGCCCCAACGCGCTGCACCTACTCATCGTTGACCCTGACTCGAGATGCGTGTGATTTCATAGCGGCTTCAGAACGATAAAAAAAAGGATTATTTCGTTCCAATCAAATATTTATAAGCTAAAGGTTATATACCTGTCACCTACCACTACGTAATTGAATGAATGTAATACTTATTTTAAGAAAATATTATAAATATCGATTATCTACATACTAATTACATAGGTTATTAAATTCACTGATGCATCTATTCTATTTAGTGAAATTATAAAAACCTTACCTTGAGTACGTATGACGCGACATGGTAAAACATTTATGGCGCGCCGCCGCTTCGCTCCACACACACACGAGCGCTCCCCGTCGTCGCTGGTAGCGAAATGGCCGAGGAAACCGGGAACGCGGGGGTTCAAAAATGGTTCAAAAATGTTTCTGGGTTTAACTAGATTTTAATCTAGCATATCTGTATAGTCGTATTTTAGTAAAGAATTTTACACTTTAATCCATCGATAAACTTTATTGAAAAAAGGCTAAATGCCTATAACTATAATGTAATGTATTATTCTATAGTAACTTTATTATAACATAGTTTTTGTTCTCAGACACACCTGTAAGTACTTGATTATAACACGGTTATGGTCGTATAGCTTAATTTAAGTGCAGCATTGTGTGATAACTGTATTATAATAAATTAATATCGCTTGGAACGATCCGTGATAATAACGTTACCATCCTTTTGCCGTGTTATAACATAAATTTGAGGAATAGCTGTTAAATAATAAAGTAAACTGTAAAAAATATGTTACTTAACGGTTCACACCCGCTCTATATCTCGGAAAGTAAAAGTCGTACAGTAATGGGACCCAGCACAAAAGATAGAGAATTTTTCAAAACGTAATGTGTGATTCAAAACTAAAAAATGGCAGTTTGAGGCTTAACCGTGTTTTAAGTAACGTACGGCAGTGTAGTACAAGCTTGTTAAAGAAAATAAACTATTTGTATTTGTATTTGTATCCTGCAATTTACAAGACACGCTTTTCTGTTCTGTTTTTTTCCAGGAATTAGTCCAGAAATTCTAATTCAAAGACATTCAAGACAGGATCATCTTACATTTTCCCATCATTCTTCTTGGTTTCTTTGATTTTTCTATAGAAAACCAGCTTAATTTCATAACTGAATTTCAAAAAACCTTTTATACCTATGTAGATAGATCGTAAACGAGGCAAAAGGATTATGTAAGGATCGTAGCGTTCTGTAGTTTCTGCCTACTCCCATGGGAAGAAGGGGTGAGTTTATGTATGTTTGTGTATAGATAGATAGAATACGATTCGTATGAGCTATTGCATTTTTATTTTATCAAAGCCTTTCAAATCCACCCTGGATATATCCTAGTACACTAGTTTTTATAACTATGTACGCTTAGAAAGACTTAAATTTTTTTTTTGGTTAGATAGTTAATTTCCGAATGTATAGTTTTCAAGCTTTTATGATAAACAAGTCAGTGATAATTATTTCGATAAACAATTTTTTTGTTTCGGAAAATATTTTTTGCAAATCATTTTGCCTCTTACCGACTTAACAATTCCACGAAATATTTTATTTACTTACGCCGTATTGTCCCTGATGTTACATCATGCAAATAATATAATTCGTCAAGCGTCAGCAGGATCCTTTACAAATATGGGAGCTTTTCACCCTCGGACGTCAAATATTGGTCAGGAAAATTAAAGTCCGAAATACTGGGAGTAGGTACATGTTTTGTAACAGCAAACATTAAAGACACGTATGTGATGAGCAGTTTTGTTTATATTTTTTTTCCTTTTTTGGATGAATGAAAAGTAGTATTTCAGGCAGGTAATTGATTTTTTTCTATTTAGTTGGACGAATAAGATAAAACACACGCACACACAGATAGGTACGAGTACTTCGAGAATACGTAGCTATATAAAGTAGGAATTAATCCTAGCAACTTTATGGAATTCAATTATGTATAAAATATTAATTAAATTTAAAAAAGTCAAATGAGACCCTTTATTTTTAAATTGGTAACATTGTTCTAATTTTTGTAATAAATAAAATCAAGAGAAGAATTAAGTAAAATAATCTGCACTCACCTGTACTTTTTAAATCCATTAACAAATAAATCACTTACGTATAACACTTTAATATTTACAAAGTTTTTAAGCAACTATATTACATTCAACAATCATTAAGTTAAACTGACAAGAAACAAACTTCAAAGTTTATGAGACACTCACTTAAATTAATGTTTTATTCCGTAATTAATCATAATTTATATACAGGGTGTATTACACTTTTTAACGTATCGTTGACAGTTCGTCACGCGCGCGCGAAATGCCAAAAGAGGCAGCAAAATCCAGTAAGAACCGGTTCAAACTGGACGGCGTGCGGCCAATTACTGAGGATCGCACGCAAGCCCGCGCTAAACGCGGCACTGCGCATGCTCCGCGCCGATTGACACCCGCCAAGCTTATACACTAATACTACAGGAGAGAATATTCATAAGTTAGTTTTTAGTTTTGTTTAGAATGTTCCTCGCGGGATCCGAATGGGCCGTCGAGTTTGCGAAATCAAAACAAACGATAAACTGAAAGGGAATGAGCCCGATTGGGGCCTATTTGTATTTAAGCCTTCATATAATTTTAACGAAATTTTGTTTACGTTGATAAAGAATAAGTATTAGAGAAACTCTTCTAGAGCTATTTTATTATTGGTAATAATACTTTCCAACTTTTACAGAGAATTGTGGCGTTAAGCCGCTTGTTTTAAAGAAATGGGATTGTTTGCTCATAAAAGTCACTAATATAAAATGTGTGTCTATTTAATAATATCAGGGAATAAACCAGTTTCGTTTTTTTTTTTGTAGCCCGAAAGTCTGACAACCAGTCTTACCAAGTAGTATCATATTACCCAGTTACTGGATTCTGGAGGTCAGATAGGCAGTCGCCCTATATAAAATACTGGTATTCAGCTGCATCCGGTTAGACTGGAAGCCGACCCCAACATAGTTGGGAAAAGGCTAGGCAGACTGAATTTTATTTATTAAAATATGAAATGCACAGGCCTTATTTTGATAAGCGTCACACTCAACAAAGAACACCATCAATACTGCCTAATTCATTGACTTCAGTAAATCTGTATTAATACACCCGATGGGACATCTTCAAATCGCTAAAAGCTTAACATCCATCCCCTTTTATCAGAACGATTGTAGAAAACCACTCAACCCTTTTAAACCCCAATCTGAAGTGCGTCCGGTCGTTAGTCGACATTAATGGAATTCAACCGGTTACTCTGCCGTGAAAATAACAAGGAGGCTGGATTTCATAAGCCCAATCTGTTGTTCTCACAGCGATAACAATGTTAGGCGACAACATGCAAATTGTACGGAACTTTCGTTTTACAATCAAACAGGCGGGGTTTGAAGGTTGAAGTGTTTTGGTCCTAGTGGATTAACGATTAACTGAGCTTGATCCATCATTCGTTATTTAAACTATTTTTTAGAATCAAAACGTTAAAGCAATAAATACATTTAATAGGATTGGTAATCAGCCTGTATACACGGTGTTCAGAGTTGAACATGAAATGAAAAAAAAAAAAAAACTTATCGATTATCAAACTAGAGCAAGAACCTTTTTGCTGTTCTGTTCTGCCTAGCCTTTTCCCAACTATATTGAGGTCGGCTTCCATTCTAACCGGATGCAGCTGAATACCAGTATTTTACATGGAGAGACTGCCTATCTCACTACCACAACCCAGTAACTGGATAGTACGATACCCCTTGGTAAGACTGGTTGTCAGACTTTCGGGCTTCTGACGACCCGTAACGACTGTCAAAGATCCACGAATGACAGCCGGGACCAACGTCTTAACGTACTTTCCGAGGCACGGAGGAGTCTCGGTATGTAGAAATGGTCACCCATCCACGGACCAACCCCGGCAAGCGTAGCTTAACCTGACAGATCTACCCGAGCGGCTGTTAGTACTTAACCACGAGCTCCTTGAATCCTTTATTATAAAAACCAGGCTCTTAATAATTAATTACAATCCAGCCTACAAGAGTAGTTAGCAGAATTTTAATCTGACAATTTTTTTTAGGTAATACATTTAAAAAAAAATTGTTTTGATTGTACTTTACTGAAGTCCATTCCACTTTCTTAGAGTCTGTTATTATAATATAAACACTTTGTTCATGTGTTATATGTGTGTAATTGTCACAATTATTTCTACACTTTTTATACTACACTAACTCAAAACGTTTTGTTCGTTAGTCTTCGCACTATATTTGTTTGGTCTAGCAGCAGAATTGCCTCGATGTTCACCTGGACACTTTGGCGCCTGAATGGCATTGACAGGGCGGCGTTGTTTGTAAACATTTGTGAAATTGTCACAGAAATTGTATTAAATAAAACAAGATGGCGGCGGTAATTCAAATTTCGATCACGCGCCAAAAGATCTTTGTATCGTTGTACACGTTATTTCTAATTTTTACAACATTTTCCTTGTGCTAGCTCTAGATAATACATTACAACCCTAAATAAAACCGTTTAAAATAGCAATAAACTACTAAGTTTAAATATTACAATAGACGTGAGAAATTGCAGGCCGTCGGGAGCGAGCACCATAGTCATCCATTTTACTTACTTCATTCTTACTACTTTTACGGATAAGATATCTTTTTATTTATTTATTTCATGGTGTCGGAAGCCTTTAGTGATCTTTGAGCTAGATAATGTAGGTAATTAAATAAAACAGTCTATAAAAATGTTGTAAAATAAAGTTAAATACTAAAACTCAACTAGGATAAAACTTCAATTAAAATGGAAGTACTTGGGCGACCGAGCTCTGCTCTGGAGAAAAAACTTTTTTACAAAAAAAAACAACCGACTTCTAAAAAACTACTACAAAGTTAAAAATAACTTCAATTCTGGAAGTCGGTGTCTTTGGTTTTGTGTTTTCGTTATTTGCCACCGACTTCCAGAATTGAAGTTATTTTTAACTTTGTAGTAGTTTTTTAGAAGTCGGTTGTTTTTTTTTGTAAAAAAGTTTTTATTTCTCAATTTTTAGTGGGTCAATTTGTAATTTATCTAAGTTACATTAGCCTTATGCCAACTGCTCATCACCTTTTACAAAATATTGCTTTTCCCAATGCAGGGACGTTCATCGTTGAGGAGTTCTCCTGGTACTTCACCATCAGCTTCACTTCTCCATATGCATTGTGACGAGCGTAAATTGCATTGCAACCATATTAAAGTGATCGAATCGCAACCCGTGAAATACTTATTATTGAGTAGTTCCGGTGGCTATTTGTGGTCTTCGTCATCAGTTCCACTTAACCAAATGATGCTTTCCAAGAGCAACTGCACGAGTTACTATAAAAAATACCCAAATTGCTATAGGTTTGCCTATAATATTTGAAGAGTTCCCTCAATTTCTCTGGGATGCCATCATCAGATCCTGGTTTTCTTATCATGGTACCACCCTTGGGATATCTCCTTTTCAACAAAAAAGAATCATCATAATCTGTTAATAAACGACGAAGTTATCTGCGAACACACATAAAAAAAAATACACATAAATATACGGTCGAATTGAGAAACCTCGTTTTTTTTAAGTCTGTTAAAAAAAGAGAATGCTCATTTAATAGTATGGGAAAGTTCATACTAATCGATGTATAGTACCTACTTATGCCATGCTGCCATGATAGTAAGTACTTACTAATTCGATGCTGCCATGTCATTATTCTCATGTCATTATTCATTATCTTGTTCTAAACTTTGGGCAACCGAGCTTTGCTCAATTTTTCGTCACTGGAAAGGAGAAAATGCTGAAGCGCCGTTTGGGCAAATGGCGCTTTAGCATTTTCTCCTTTCCAGTGACGATTTGTAATCACGTTCTCCAAAACGGCTAACGATTTCGATGGAAGTTGCAGTATAGAGACTTATGGGGATGAAAAATCAATCTAGATAGTTCTCATATCTGGGAAAATTCGTTTTCTCGGTATTTTCACCCAAGCAGAGCTCGGTCACCCAAAGTGTAGAACAAGATGGCTACCTTAGAATGACATGGCAGCATGGAATTAGTATGTACTATACATGGAATGAGTATGAAGCTATCCTATACTATTAAAACATATTTTCACCCGAGCTGAGCTCGGTCAATAAGGTACTAATTGTTAAACTGTCGTAATAATTCAAAATGGCGTTAACGGGCTGTCAACCGTCATGCAAAAACGTTGCTCCGACGTCAAAAAGTTAAATTTTAACGAGCGTAACTTAAAGATAACTGTGTTGTGGGTGGTTACGATGGCCTTTATAAATATTATGGGAACCACAATACATAATTATAGACTAACTTTGAGCCTAGCCCACGCGCTGGCTGATCCCACGCGTTAAGAGTTTCTATGCTCGATTTTCGAATATGAGTTTTTGTCCTTTGAAGTACAAAACAAACTACCAATAGTAAAATCAAAGTTCGTTGGACAGTGCAGTTGCAAAAAATGTATTAAATAGAATGGATGAACACTACCTCAGTATCCACAATAACGTAAAATTTAAGTTAGTATTCAATATTTATTTGCATCCCTCAGGTTACTTAATTCAGTTTCATTGTCAACAGAATATTTGTTAATTTTTGTGACATAAATAAGACACTGAGAAAAAAATCATCCATTCTTATTATCTCGAAAATGTCAACTGCTGAATTTGGCCCCTGAAGACTTTGCTGAAAGGAAAATTTATATTTTTTTACAAAGAAATAAAAAAAGAAAGGAATTAAATTTTTATTCCGCCTCGTTATATTTGAAGCTAGCTGAGCCTGCGGCTTTGCTCACATCACTGTGTATTCTATATTGGAAATACAAGTTAAAGATACTAAACGGCTACTAAAATAACAATTCTTATTCATGGCGAGATTGACTGCTTAGCTCCTTGTAGGTATAGCGTGATGTTATTCTTTTCAGAGGTTAAATCCATGTCTATCTGCAATGTTCTGTATTTTTTTTCTAGTCTAATTAAATCTCGCGGTATACTGTTGAGGAATACGGGCATAATTAAATAATGCTCATCCACTATAAGAAATAGCGTGATAATATATTCGGTTTCCTATTCGATGACCACATCTTTAAGAAATGTTTGTGCAAAATTTGAACAGAATTTATTTAGTGGTTTTTGCGTCAATCCAGAACATACATCCATACAAACACAAACGGACAAAAATTATATTTTCGGCATCAGAATCGTTCCCACACGTCGTATCAATTACTTTTTTTTTCAAAAATATTCAATGTATAGTTTTGACTTCGCTATTATTGTATGACATGTATATATATTTGTATATGTACGGGTAAGGTACATTTAAATGATAAACTGATTTGAGTTCAACTTGTATATTTGATAGTTATAAAGAAAGCACAAACGCCCAAAACTGATAAATGATCGACCCGCGGCGAATGAGTCTTTTAGTGCCCAACCGATGCTATGCGACTACTCATTGCTTGCTCAAACACGCATATTTTATTCATTCGCTGTGCGTTGATGTCAGCATAAAATTGATATTATACGGGTTTTCTCGTACAGTATATATATATGTACATATATTTGTAATCAAGTTCTCGAAAACGGCTCTGAACGATTACGATGAAAGTTGGAATATAGGTGTTTATGGGGGCGAAAAATCGATCTAGCTAGGTCTCATATCGGAGAAAATTAGTTATCATCCGTATTCTCACCCGAGCGGAGCTCGGTCGTCCAAAGTTTAGAACAAGATGGCTACCTTAGAATAATGACATAGCGACATGGAATTAGTATGTACTAGGCTATCATGGCAGCATGGAATTAGTATGAACTATCCTATACTATTAAATGAGCATTCTCTATTTTCATAAGAGCAGAGCTCGGTCGCCCAGGTAACTACATTATGATTGAAGTGAAAAGATACAGCCAAGTGGATAGTGCTCTCTTTAATTTATTTTCTGTTGTGACACACGGTTCGTAATAACCTTTTAGCCACAGAACATGCTAATCGACGTTATACCCTGAACCTAATTGATTGCTTCATAAACAGACGTTTTCTTCAACATAAAAACATATGTACGTAAAATATACTCATAAAACAATAGCTTGATTGATCGATTATATATTCCAAGGGTTTTTCTCTGTGTCGTTTCCATCTACATAATACATATTTAATTCGATGAAAAGGTATATACATTACCCAAAGGTTCGAGACAGGAAAAACCGAAGTAAATTTAAAATATTTCGGATGATTATTGCAGTGGCAAATTTAAATTGGACCGTAATTAACATTAACGCAAATGTATCAAATAATAGTAAAAAAAAACAAAAATTAACTTCTGCCGGATTTATCTTTTTATGCTGCTATTTCGCTGGTTCGGTACATTTTTAATGTTTTCAACAGTTGGATTTCCAACAGGAATGTTACAGCCAAATTGCAGACTGGTCTATGAACGGAAAAATTACTCTTACTGTAATATACATACTGTATATATTTCGTTAATTGCGGATCATATGTAAAAGAACACACAATCCATATAATATTAGTAACAATAACTTAAAAACTCGAAAAAGGGTCTACTTTAAATAAGTTCTGCCCAATATTAAAATAAACGGTTTGTAAAGGTTTCGGTGACATAAACCATTTATTATTTTACGAGTATAATGATCTTATTTTAGGTCATAACAAGCGATGTATATGCCACGATAATGATGGTATTCTCCAGACATCGAGGAAATTACCGTCTTCACTGAAGTGACTCAGAAGACTACAAAATAATAATAAGAACATAGACAAACGAACGATTTTCGACTTACTATCTATTTATACTTTTTTTTAAGTGAAAACTTCTTTATGCGCGTTGGGTATTTTTGAGATGGGAAAAAACAATTGAACTCGCGACACTGTTACCGACACCTCATTAAAAGTATTTCTTGCATATTAAAATTGTTCACGTTTTCACTTCTGTAAGCACTCCCCGAGTGCCAGTTTTTTTTTTTGAATACTATGTCGTAAATAAACCTAACAGTGCGTTTGCACAGGCGAAACATTCACAACAAAACTTTTTGAAATCTCTTTTTGTCAATGTTCCATGCAATGTTTGACAGGAACTAAAGATTTCAACATGTTTTGTTGTGAATTTTTCAAGTGCAAACGCATAGTTACATATCCCATCATAATTTTTCACAGCAACCCTGAGTCTGGTTTGGTGCCCAATGGTGGCAATAGGCTCTTCCCCTGATATATGGGACTTAAAAAAAAGAGATATTGTACTGACCCCAAATGTATAAAAAGTGTGTGTTTCAGCTCCGACGAATGACTGGAGTTTACTCCTAAGAATTTTATGTCTAATTAAATTTCAGTAAGAAATTGTTAATATGTTGTGATCTCAGGTTGATTCTTATTAGGTTCGTGTAAAAATACTTATTTTGATCCATTAACAGTGTTAAAATTTAATTTAAAAGGAAAGGAGATTGAAACGATTACATACACTCTTGGGCCTGAATAGTAACGAGATGTGAATGGTGTGAATTTATAGATTCATACATACATTAGTGTATTGCAGTGACTAGTTGCTATCCCACAATTCACATAGCGATCCATAGTTTCAACAATATTCAATTCAACAATTCCAAAACAATCCATTTTAACAATTCCAAGTCAATCGTGTGAGCGGTCTTCGGTGTCCAGTGTGAAAACCAGAGTCGTGCAAGGTAGGCAGGGTCAGAATCCGTAAAAATCAAAGCAGTGATCGTTGAAAATGAAAAATAATTGGGAAAGCACTCAAAACACATCCAAAAACAAGAAATAAGTGACAGCTGTCTAGTTCTAGTAGGGATGGGCGTTGCGACAACGAACCGTTTACACAGACCGTTTTGTGATGATGAAACCGTTTTACGTCCTGAGTTCAACTTCAAACAGTCTTCATTGCACAAACCAGTCTTCGAATTACTTGGTGCGATTTTTACATCTACGAAAATACAGTCGGGTACAATGATTCAACTATCTATCACACTCGTAAAACAGTCCTTGCAATAAAAAGTGAACTCTTAAAAAGTGTACTCTTTGAAATGAAATACAGTCAGTAATGTATTACCAGTTGTCAATGCTGTCGTTCGTGATGGGAAAAACCATTTCATACATTTCAAATCGTTGATAGTTAAACTGCGCTCGACGAAAACGCAATTCTATTCTATTTTGGATAAGTTTCGTCCTTTAACCGTTTTCTGCAACCGTTTTCGTCGTCGGGAAAACGGTTTCGGTCGCCAAAAATTCGAGAATGACCTACCACTAATTTCTAGTGTCAAATTGTCAATGTCAGTCTGCCAGTGCAGAATATGTACTGCCAGTGACATAGACAAAAAATAAAACTGATTTTAATCGATATGAAATTGATAATCATTATTTTGGTTTTTCAGTAATTAATGATGTTTTATTTAAATTAAATGCACTATATTGTATAAAAGTACATATAGTGCATTTAATTACTTTGAGTTAACTATATTACCTAGTGCTACCTAGTGGGTAGGTTTTCTTTTTGTAGTTGTGTAATCGATTACTATAATCGATGATATCACGAAAACTATCTTTATCATATTTTTCCTCTTCCAGACAAAGAATTGAGCTGATTTTTGATATTCAAGGATAAAAAATGTGACTAATTTTCCATCTCTTTTTAGCAAATTGAAATTGTGATAATTACGTAACTTGAAAACTCACTTTTTTGTTTGTGAAGATATTTCTTTAATTTTGATTTTAAATGAAAGGCTAATCTTAAAACTATTTGTCACGTTTAGTTTATAAAAACCGGCCCGCGTAACAAAAAGATACGGTTATTTTTATATATGGAAATTTTATTTAGTTTGTAAATATTTGTTCAAACAAGGTGTAATTACTTCAGAAAATAACTTATATTTGTGTTTTATATGCATATTAGTAAGCTGAGTATACTTTGTATATACACACATACATAATCTCGAGGTGCGCAAAGTACGTTGCGCAAAGGAACGTAACGCCTCACTTTTAGTTAACGCTCGATTTTGCTCCCCATAAAATTTTCACACCGCGGGCTAAATATGAAAAATATACAATAAAGTCCTCCACATTTTGGTCATGGTGGCCAATCTCAACGGAGACTAGCCTTCGGCGCTGGAGATTTATAATGAACAAGTACGTGCGCAGATACAGAAAAATACACTGGGGTAACGGCTAGAAAATGATGATGATATCAAATTTTCACCAACACATACTAGTTTGACTTTTGAAAACTTTTCTTAAATGCCACATGTCTGCACTAAAACTTGTTATAAGCACTAGAAGCTAAATGTACCACTCATTAACAAGTTAAGTGTAAGAGGTACTTTCTGTACTCGCTGTACTCGTGTGTAAGTACAAGATTATAAGCAGCGTAGTCTCATAGAGACCAAATTTTATGGAAGCAAGCGTTTCATGCGTGGCTTGATAAACAGAATAAGCATAAAATGTAAGGTTTTGTTGCTATGTTTCTATTTACACAATACGTAAGACGCCTCTGTATTTCTCTTTTAATAATTTGGCTAGAGGCCACCAGCAACACAAGTCGATCAACACTGGTAATTTTAACGCATCATCTAAATTCTAAATACTATTAAATGAGCAATATTTGTATGTATATTGTATTGTAATTACGTTCTCGTAAACGGCTCTAACGATTTCGATGAATGTTGCAATCTAGGGGTTTACGGGGGTGAAAAATTGATCTAGCTAAGTCTGATATCTGGGAAAACTCTATTTTCACAGCCTCGGGAATGTGATACAACGTTGGTTTACCTGGAAGATATGTTTATCTATTTTCACCCGAGCAGAGCTCAGTCGACCAGGTAATAAATTCTAAATTCACACAAAATGATTCAATAATTTATTTATTTATACCAGGTCAAATTAAATTAGCTAGAAAAACTGCTGACGTGATTGGTATCGATATCTTATCACGATAAAAATAAAACTAATATTTCTCTATCTATTTCAGCTATTAATACAAATAGCTAAGTGTAAATATTCTACTTCTGTTTCGATTTTCTTTAAATATTTTGCTGAATACCTAATTATGTTTATATCACTTTAACACAGAACAATGTCAGACTATAAGACCGTATTCTTAGCGGCAGCGGGCAGTGGAGCAGCGGCAACAGCGGCGCGTTCAAATGCATAGTTTTATATGGAACTGTTCTTGATCCCCGCGCTGCTGCCATCGAGAACAGTTAATTGATTCAGGCGTGACCTTGCGGAAATCTACTAGAAAATACAATAGATGTTGATATATTTAGTAACCAGTTCCGCTTAGCTATTTTTACCCGACTACGGCAAAGCCAAAAGGAAGGGTTATGATTTTAGCAGTCTATGTATATATGTTTGTATGTATGTATGTATGTTTGTTTTTACGTGTGTTCCACCGTAGCGCCTAAACTACTGAACCGATTTTGATGAATGAGGTATCAGTGAATTTGTAATAATAGTCCGGGTGACATAGGCTATATAAATTTTCGATAAATTTAATATTGTGGACTTTACGCGTAAATATCTAACCTCGAAAAAAATTAAAATGAGATGATCATGACCTGTTTGGTATCAAAAAAAAGGCCTTGACGAGCACATTACAAATATATATACCTATCATATTATATTTTCAAAGTAAATAAAGATGTTTAAATAGTTAAAAACAAGCTAAAGTGAGACTGCGCTGCGTAATATCGCAAGATGATACCAACGTGCAGTTAATCAAATCTTTATAAATAGTAACGATTTGTAATTCCACTTTTATGAAGAAAAACAAGTACAACGAAATATTTATATTTAGGATTTCTTCGAAGCTCGATGTCGATATACATTGGGCACTCAGAAAATTTTTGCGATACTAAAAAAAAATATACTACAGGTTTTTAAATAAATCTTTTCAAGTAACTCTCCATTGGCGTCTATACACAGTTTCATACGTCTAAACCAATTTTCATAACACATTTTCCAGTCCGCATCAGACACCTCTTTAAATTCCTTCTCAAATGCAGCCAGTGCATCTTCCGGTGATGAAAACTGTTTTCCCTTGAGTTGATTTTTTATTTTGGGGAACAAAAATGATAAATGATTCATCACCCGTAATGAAATCGTAAACGTGCCGAGACGAGCCTGCTTAAAATTTTGCTATCATGTCTCGGCACCATTCTACCCGAAACTCCTTCTGACCCTGCGTTAGATTGTGCGGTACCCAGCGTGAAACTTTCTTCCTTACCCGAAGATGCCCGTGTAGATTTCATACACACTTCCCGATCCAATCTGCAGTATATGCTGAATCTCTTCATATATTAAATTCGCCTATGTTCTTAAATTCAATTTTTCACAAGCAGCACGTTTTCTTATGTAACAGCCGTCATAGGGCGGCCACTTCTTTCTTCGTCCGCCAAAGTTTCTTGACCACGCTTAAATTCATTGAACCAGCGGAAAATGGTCGCTTTTGTCTATGAACTCAAACTCAATTTCAAACTCAAAGCATTTATTTAAATTAAACCATTTACTGTCACTTTTGAATTGTCAAAGAATCGGTCAGTCAGAAATATGAAGCTAGTTGTCCAAAGCGTAGTAGGTACCTATGGAGAAGAACGGGCAAGAAACTCCACTCAAATATTTTTTTTACAAAATATTGGTTACATCATTCATGTTGAAATTATACATGTGAGAACAATGTAGAAAGACGTGCACGTTAGAAGCATCCGTAATAAAAAGATAAAACAAAGAACAATTCAAAAATTAAAATAAATTAATAATAAGCCCTGGCAGCTAAGAGATGACCAGTCCCAACTGCCGGCGCCCGTTCACGAACATGACGCATGGATTAGCACCATTCAGCTCAACCATTTTGAAGGGAGCTAAATGATCCAACACACACGCCACCATCAGCGAAACATCTGAGTGAGCATGACGTACTCACAGCCGCCAGGGCACATTCAAGTCAATGTAAGACATATTACTCGGTAAATGGTACCTAACTCTTCAGTACATAGTGCTCACACCTGTGCTACGCAATTATATAATACAAAGGAGATTGAATTTATACAATGCAAAGATGGTCTTACAATCTTCAGCAGCTCCAACAGTATTTGCAAATGTTAATCAATTAGTTGTGGTTGTGGAGCAGGACTAGTATTGAGCCAAGCATTTTTATCAGCGATGTAATCCATGCAACTTATAATATGCCTGCCTGCATAGTGTGCGTTTTATACAAGATTTGAATTTTGTCTCATTCAGTTGAATACCATTTGAAGTCTTTCAAATGATTCTTCTGGTTTTAATCGACATTTGAAATCGTACAAAATCATCGCGCGAAAATGTTCTCGTTGCAAATTAAATTTTCAGTGAAACAGAGTATTTTGATTTTGCTCGTATGGAGGGAATTTCCAATTTGGAATGTTGTGTTTTTTTGTAATAAATAGTCATAGTTTTAACTGTCATCAAAACTAGTCAGTGTCCCATAGACAAAAACTGTTAGTCACAAAACTTTCTTAGTGACCAGTAGTGCTATTCTGTAAAAATCTCACCTTGATATCTTAGATGAAGTGAGCTGCCAATAGTGTCAATTCTTAGCAACTGACAGCTCACTCCACGCCGTCGAAATAATCGCGCTATGGTTTCGTCCAAAGCACTATGCGCTGCTATTGGAATTTAAAATAGGTTAATTACTGAACTATTGTATTACTCTTATTTACTTTGTTGTAACGTTTAGCAAGCGTAAAAACGGAAAAGTATAAAATAAAAAATAAAGTTTAATAAAAAACTGTAAAATAAAAATGATCTAAAAAGTACGAAACAAGCCAATATTTCAGACAGAAATCAAGACATAGGTACAAAAATGGTCAAGGTAAAGCCGTCGTCGCATGCCATTTTAATTTTGTAGGTGTTCCTGGCACCAACATGGTACATAGGCATGCGAGCACGGCTTTACCTTGACCATTTTTGTACCTATGTCTTGATTTCTCCGCGCACATGAAGTGGCCCTCATGTCCGCGGAGGGATTGAGGTGTGAGACTCCCCCCGCGAAGTGAAATAGGGACGCGCGTGGAATACTACGCGCCGCCACCTTGGGTCCTGCTGGATGGGGGGCG
The DNA here is from genome assembly GCA_949152395.1 of Agrochola litura. Taxonomy (NCBI): domain Eukaryota; kingdom Metazoa; phylum Arthropoda; class Insecta; order Lepidoptera; family Noctuidae; genus Agrochola; species Agrochola litura. The sequence goes on from OX424496.1 coordinate 3,088,308, forward strand.
GCGGACGTCCCCGAGTCCACTTTCCCTCCGGATCTCTTTACGGGGGCTGGAAGAGGGCGTTGTCCGCCCTTCGCCAACGCCCAGTCCGCCTGCTACTGATCAGGAGAGTGGTCTTAATCTCCCTCTCCCTTTCCGCAGCCTCCTTCTGCGAAACTACGGTTTCACAATGCGCGAGATCCCTAAAGCAACTTAGTATAACAGCTTAAATAAAAATGAAAAGGTAACCAGACGGTTACGTTGTATGGAGGAGTAAGCAGGAAATAGGATAAGGAAGGAATTAACTCTTAGTATAATACGGATGAGGTAAAAGAAAATAAAACATGATAATATTAAATAGAAAAAAAAACAAACTCCACACAAAGGCAATGCTTTTCCTTGTACTTTATTAAAATGTAAAACGGACAAACATTGTTGGATTTTTAAAACATGGCTCCTTCTCTTTATAAGGTTTTTGAACAATAACACGAATTAATTAATTAATTATGGGAAAAATATACTGGCGGCCATAGTACAACAGACAGCAACAAAAGTCGATTAAGTTTTATAAAACTTAATTCTGTACCTTCAGTGAAAAATGATATATATTATCTTGACCTATATCAGTTTTAATATTCTTACACTAAGATTAACAGTAAAAAAATTAAGGGTCAGCTTCCAGTCTAACCGGATGCAGCTTAATACCAGTATTTTACATGGAGCGACTGCCGATATGAACTCCACAACCCAGTAACTGGGTAATACGATACCCTCTGGTAAAACTGGTTGTCAGACTTTCGGGCTTCTGGCGACCCGTAAAGACTGTCAAAGATCCACTAATGACATGGTGTTTTGGGGGACTGTCTTATGTAATTTTGACGTTCGAAAAGTGCTGATTCTTAGCCTAGTTTGAATAAATGACTTTTGAATTTTAAATTTTGAATTTTGACAGCCGGGATCAACGGCTTAACGTGCTTTCCGAGGCACGGAGGAGTCTCGGTATGAAACTATTTTTATATACAAAATTAAATCTCTCTGTCTGTTGTATTTTGGCGCTTAAACGGCTGAACGAATTTCGATTAAATTTGGCACACAGGTAGACTATGACCTGTATTAGGATATAGAATATCTTTTACCCCGTACATACCAAAATTTTTGTGGAATAATTTTCCAACACCTCGCAGAGAAAGCCGTGGGCAACGCGTGAGGTAAAAAGTCTGTTTTTTTAAAGTTTGTCTTTTGACGTATTTCAACTTTTAACGAAGACATCGTTTCTTGTTCTTGCTTTATTAATTCTGATATCCTAGTAATGTTAAAATTTGTTAGTTTGGATGTTTTTTACTCAAAGACGAAAAAACGGCCGAACGGATTTGGATGAAGGTACACGAGTAGACCATGACCTGGGTTAGAACATAGGATACTTTTTATCCCGGTAGTACATTCTCGTGGCATTGTTTCCAACATGCACGCGAGTGAAGCTGTCGGCAAAAGCTTTCAGGTCATTAAGTACAGTCAACCACACGTACTGACTTGAATTATGAAAAACTTTTTTACAAAAAATACAAACGACTTCCAAACTACAAAGTGAAAAATAACTTTAATTTCGGAAGTCGGTGTCTTTGGATCAGTATTTTAGTTTTTTGACACTGACTTCCGAAATTAAAGTTATTTTTCACTTTGTAGTTTGGAAGTCGGTTGTATTTTTTGTAAAAAAGTTTTTTTTTCACTTTATAGTGGGTTGATTTGTAATTTATCTAAGTTACAATAGCCTTATGTCAACTGCTCATCAAAAATACCCAAATGGCTATAGATGTAACTTTAATATTTGAAGAGTTCCCTCGATTACTCCAAGATCCCATCATCAGATCGTAACCAAATGACAATGGGACCAATTTGAAAGTATACCCTTTCCAACAAAAAAACAATTTTTTAAATCGGTCCAGCCGTCTTCGAATAATCGGGGAACATACATTAAAAAAAAAAAAAATAATTCCCGACGAATTGAGAACCTCCTCCTTTTTTTTTGAAGTCGGTTTAAAGTGACGGTTTTCGTAATTACTGCTTTGTAATAAACACGCATTCAAAGTCAAATTCAAATCATGTACAGTCAATGGTCATAATCTACCATTGACTGTACATGATTATGTTTATTGTATTGTCGATTCATCAGGTTAAGCTACGCTTGCCGGGGTTGGTCCGTGGATGGGTAACAATTTTTAGGTACTAAGACTCCTCCGTGCCTCGGAAAGCACGTTAAGCTGTTGGTTCCGGCTGTCATTCGTGGATTTTTGACAATCATTACGGGTCGTCAGAAGCCCGAAAGTCTGACAACCAGTCTTACCAAGGAGTATCCTATTACCCAGTTACTGGGTTGTGGAGGTCAGATAGGCAGTCTCTCCATGTAAAATACTGGTATTCAGCTGCATTCGGTTAGACTGGAAGCTGACCCCAACATAGTTGGGAAAAGGCTAGGCAGATTGATTGTATTGTCACAACGACGAATTTTTTTTTGAAACTGTTTTTCAAAAAAAATTAGAACAAAACTCCACGCTACAAGAAGACACATTCTTAAAAGACACACAAAATCGACATCTCTAAACTAGGGCTGGCACAAAACTTAAAATAAGACAATAAAATATTCAAACATGTGAACAAGAGATCTTTCCGTTTAAAAACAAAGTGTTGAGTTCGGAACGATATGTTATTTTAGGCCGGTGACTAAAGTACCGACCGAGGCGCGATACGGAAAATTGGATTTAGAGACCCTCTGTGCACTGCAATTGGATTACCATCGCCTGCTGCGGAACCCACAGCTTTGATGTAATATTATCATTTAATATCACATAATTTTAGGTGTTACCCGTTTCGGCATGTGGTATGTGAGATTATACTTTGATTGATATATTGTTTCATAAAATTTACGACTCTTAAATGTATGTCAAATCAGAGAAAATTATTGTCAAGCAAATTATTAAATACGTCACCTAATACTGCTTAGCGTGCCCGTCTCCTGGCTGTGGGAGAATGGGAGTCAAGCTTGTGGCTTCAGGCGCTCCCGTCATCCACCATAGGCACTATGATGGATGACTCATCGTTTCGGCTCGCTACGTGTCTCCGCTTGGGTGCACTTTGTGTTGCTCCGCATCGGTGTCATTGTGGTGAAGCTGTCGACAGTCTCGGGCACCATGGCCTGTCCTGCTGCAGGAGCTCAGGTCGCATAGCACGGCGCGCCAGCATCAACGACATTATTCGTCGAGCCCTTGTCACTGCCGGCGGCTGCCGGCGTACCAGCGGTATTAGAACCAAACGGCTTGGTACGTGACAATGGAAAGAGACCAGACGGGATGACGTTGTTGCCTTGGAAGGTGGGTAAGCCTCTGGTGTGGGATGCAACCTGTGTCGACACCCTTGCGCCATCCCATGTTCCTAGCACGGTGGGCTATGCTGGCGCTGCTGCTGCGGCTGCTGAGACCCAAGCGGCGCAAATACTGTAACCTTATGGGTAACTACAGTTTTGAGCCGTTTGGGGTCGAAACGCTCGGACCATGGGGCCCGAGTGCGCGTCTCCTTTTTAAGGAAATTTCTCGTCGACTGGTCGACACTTCACGTGACCAGAGGGCTGGCTCGTTCTTTGGCCAAAGAATTAGCATTGCCATTCAACGTGGCAATGCTGCCAGTCTTCTGGGCACGTTTCCGGATGACAGCAATGCGGACGAATACTCCGAGGCCGAAAAGTGTCGTTTTTTTTTTATTATTTTTATTTATACAGATAGTTAGTTAGTCTTTTAATTTAGTACCCAGTGTTAAAAACTGTAAAATAAAAAGGTCTGATCAAAAAAAAATAAAAAAAATCAGCAAATTGTCACTAGATCAATTTGCCCTGTTATCTAATCATTTTATAAAACTATCAAAGAATGACAGTAAGGTTGTGATATGTTTTTTTCTGTTTTCTGTATTCTGGACTATTTTTACTTTGTTTTCACCTATAAGGTATCCGGTAAAGAATGGATAACCTTGAAATAGTATATAATAGAACTTACGGAGGTCCTAAAAAAAACACAAAAAAATATGCCAAGTAGTACACACGGCTACACACCAAGCTATACATTTCCAGTTTATGCTGGTCTCGCATTGTATAGGATTTCGGTACAATACGACGTCAGTTTATACTGGAAATGTATAGCTTGATGTGTGTACCAAAAATACGTTTTTAAGCTATTGCATAGCTTTTATCGCGGGCTTTGAGCGCGGCGACCGAATCAAGAAATTCCGTAACGAAAATAAAACCTAACTCTCCACTCCGCCTACCATGTAATGACGGATGATGACATAAAACAAAATTACGTTCCCATGACAACATCACGTTGTCATGGGAACGTAATTTTTGTTTTATGTCATCATCCGTCATCATCCCAAGTGTAGCGTTGACAAATAGGAAGTATGGAGGTTACAAATGCTATGCAATAGCTTTACCGCGGCAGTCCCCGAGTGCCACACGTTTTTTTTTTAGTAGTGCCAATTTCAAGTCACATTATTTACTGCCTCTCAGTGGGCATAGTCAACGTACAAAATTATGGTAGCAGCCGCGACTTACGAGTTGTAGGTCGTAAGTTGGAACCCAGATAGGTGCTTTACTTTGAGTAAATTATTTCATCACCACTGCTCTCAAAACGGTGAAGGAAAACATCGTGAGGAAACCAGCATGACCTAGAACAAAAAAATCTAAAACATGTGACATCTACCAACCCGCACTTGGCTTGCGAGGTGGATTACGGCCCACTCCCTGTGTGCCAGCAGTGGGAATATTATAGGCTGATTTTTACGCTTTGATATTGTGCTGAAAAGAAATGTGTATGTGCCGGATCGTTAAAAAAAGTGATCCGTGGATACGGATACGGATCATAAGGCTCTAGATCCGCAAATACGGATACGGATCTCAACTTTCTTCAGGTTCAGCAGGAATTATTTATGATCCTCATCGTAACTAACTTTTGGGGGACAAAGCTGCTAAGTTACTCTTTTTGAAATACAATTTACCACTACCCAATATTAATTATGATGTATTTTTTTTTCAAGTTCTTGAAAACAACATAGTTTTAATTGATGTGTTAACTCACATAATTATGTAATTATTTCAATTAGCATAGCACAAATATTAGAGGTTTGATCTCACTATAAAGATAGTTTAACCTTATAACTTAATTTACTGGTACTTTACTCTACTTGAATTATAATAAATATGATATTTTTTTTTACTAATTTGGTTTGAAGTTAACAGTATTTCATTGCTACTTATCTTTAAAATCTCATGTACCTACGTAATGAAAAAGCTTTTATCTACTCTCATAGCCTAATATTCGAATTATGAACTTCAAAACGAGTTTATATTGACATACTTTATAAACAGAATACCGAAATTTAAAAATAGAATCATATTATAACACTTTTTCTCTAACAAAATAATACTATAAAACAATTTTTTTTCTATTACGATACAGCGCTAATCCAAGAAGTTAATATCACCAAAGAGTTTCCATCAACTTATGGCGGGGGACAGCATCGCCCGTTGTAGCGCATGTGCGGTGATGTGCTGGTGCAGGCGACATTCATTTGTTTTGTAGTGGGATTTTTAAATTTATTCTAGATCTTTTACTTTGATTTTTTATTTAGTATTTGTTTCAATCCCAATGTTTGAGAGTAGATAAAGTAGTGTATGAAACTGCACATAACTAGGTATTAAAACATTCGTGTGATACTATTAAAAACCACGCATACGGCTCGGTTTTTAAACACACACTCATGTTTTAATACCCCTCATTATGCAACAGTTTCATAAACTACTATTATGATCATATAAATTGTGTATAATGAGGTTATAAGTTGATAGTTAAAATTTTAAAAGAAAATTTTATTTTCTTCTTTTTAGAGAATCTAAATAAAAGCTTTTTTTTAAAAAGGTTTTTTGCTTTTAATTTATTTTTTACTTTTTAGTTATCGCTGACTAGGTTTTTACTAGTATTTAATCGAGGTCTCTACATCAAATTCCAGGTGGATAAGAGCAACGGAGCTTATAATCACCATCTTTTTTTAACCTGCATTTAATACCCAAACTATAGGAAATACTCAGCAAACCCTTTCATTTAATACCCATACTATAGGAAAGCATAAAAAACTTCGAAAGTCCGCCATATTAGATTAAGAGTGATGTCAGAATATTTTTCTAATTATTTTCGGTAAGCCCTTTCATTTGATACCCATATTGCAGAAGTGCATAAAAAGTAACTATTCCGCCATCTTGGATGGTATATTGGATTTAAAATGACGTCACACAACTTATCGTGTATTGTCATCCAAACCAAACGTGTATACAAAATTTCAGCTCAATCCGTTGAAGATATCTGCAAAACTCAACAAGTACGACTTCTGTTGGAGCTCAAACGGCAACATCTTCTTAAGGAAAGTCACTGGAGTCAAACAAATACTTGTTAGATCAGAGCAAACCCTACGGGACTTAGAACAGCAAGTAATTCAATGACTGCTTTCTGCAAACGTGTTTAATATATTGCTTTCAAACTTTCTAATAATCATAAGTCGGTTAATTTTAATACAATTCATAACTAAGTCATGTGAGACCTTAAAATCAATACTAACTTTAAATTCAACATTTCCTCATGTTAACTACCTACAAACCAAAAAAAATATTTTTTGTATAGAAACCAAAATACGCCTTCCTTACCTCACACCCACACCCCTGACACTTACCACCACTTCCGTAACATCACCCTCAACGTACTCGCACATAAAATCCAAAATAGAGCGCAACCTTATTCTGCTTAGCCCAAATTCACACTCACTGCCATATTCTTCTATCAATTATTGTTGTTGCGTAATCGTTCTGTTACACGGACCTTTGGAATTTGTTAGTTTTTATTTATTTTGCTGTTTGGGACGCCAATTACCACCATACTCGGACCCTTCGCTGTATACAAGCACCACTTTCTGGATTATCAACACTTTAATCAATGGCGTCAATCATTGACATTAACAACGAGCTGGACAGTATTATCGTTTCATCGTCACACGCTTGTTCTCCGGATGAATGCGCTGATTATTTAAAATCCGATCTAGCACTAAATATCTTGCACCTCAACATTAGAAGCATAAATAAGAACTTCAATGAACTAAACTGTCTACTCGTGTCTATTAAAATGAAATGTGATGTTCTAATTTTAACAGAGTGTTGGCTAAAGACAAATGCGACCGTCCCAAGTATACAGGGCTACACCTCATTCCAAACCAAAAACCTTATTAATCAGAATGATGGCGTGGTGATTTTTATTAAAGATACTTTGAGCTTTAATATTACTGAGCCGTCATTTGCCGATGCTAGCTGCCTAGTCTGCACAGACCAAAACAACATTACTGTTATAGCATTATATAGACCACCATCACAAAAAAACATAGACAATTTCTTGACCAGTTTAGATAACCTATTAACAGACTGTAGGCACTGTAAAACCGTCTCAGTAATAGGAGACATAAATATAAACATTGCTCCAAACAACAATGACCCCCGCTCCTGTCAATACCTT